>CM060919.1:9524166-10795000 GCA_030737875.1 Allium sativum | reverse complement strand
TTTGGACAAGGTGTTTTGTTTGTCTTTATGTGTGAGGTGGAATTCAGGGGAGATTTAATGGCTCAGATTTTGTATGTTTAATTTTGTGTCAACATTTTGTATCCATTTAGACTTTCCTACACACACACACATATGTGTGTATATATATATTTATATATACACACATATATATATGTGTGTGTGTGTGTATATATAATTTTTTTTTTAATTTTTCATTACTTTGATGTCCTTATGCCATGTAATTGTTCTGATATAAAATTTGGTCAACCTTGATGAAATCGTAATATCAATGTATAATAATTTCTTTTATTTCCATTATTTTGCTGTTGTAAATGAATTAATTATCTAGCAACCATGTTCTTTATAATTCTCTTATCCTTTTTTAATTATATTTGTTCCGCGAGAGGCTTCAATTTTCAAATTCTCCACCGAAAAATATAGAAATAATAATAACTAAGCACCTACAAATATATACACTACCTACTTTGTTGTCATATAATTCAAAATTAATAATGTTGTGGGAATGGACAGTGAATGTAAAGTAGATAATTTGTAAAGATCAGAGATTTCTTTAAGCATCGTCAAGAAACGAGAAATACTCAAATTGATTATCTATAATCCTACAATAACACAAGGGTTTAACCATGATTGCAAAAGTGTATATAGCTACGACCCGTGTGCGAAGCACGGGTTCGCACTTGTGATAATATAAAGTTCTAAATGTAAAGCTTGAAGCTGGTCCTAAATATTCAGCTTCATGGTAGAAACCTCAACGAAGCTCATATTGGTCAAACTCTCAGCAGCCCACGTTTGATTTTGTTTGGCACCCAAGCAAATTATTTTGCCTTGGTTACCAAAACATCAGGCTAACCCATGTTGGCTAGCTAGAAAACAAGGTCAAAATTGAACATCCGTATGGGTGCTCATTCATTTAGGAGCGCAATTCTTCTGTGTCTAGCACCCCTGTCCCGGGTGTGCCCACCAATCAAATCTTCTTATTTTGATTTTTTGCATTTATGTCCCCGGAAAATTAAGGGATATAACTGCAAAAGGCGGAAATCAGGGGGCTGTGATTGGCTGGGGACACTGGGCACATAGAAAACGGGGACAGAAGAATTGGTGCCTTCATTTAGTTATTTATTTCTTATGCTAGCAAATTTCCACGCGTGAAGTTGTTTTATTAGCTGGTCCATGCACAGTACAATTGAACTTGATGTGGTAAACAATGTTCGGGTACGATGGTGCAACACACTACCATATTCAACTTATTGCACATTGTTAGAGAACTTCAAAATTAAATAAGACATGCTCGTTATTTTGTTTGAAAAATTGTCAGAGAATGTATAAAAAAATTGTCCCTGCTTAACAAAAGAAATTAAAATGCAAGCATCCTCGGTATTTTGAAGATTAAAGACAACTTCTGTTTTGGTGGTTTAGGTATGTTCTAAAAGCAATGCTCTTAATATTACATTTTATTTACGTACGTAACTATAAACTATAAAGTCTTAACCGAGTGAACTCCATATATATTATGTCTTGTATCTGAATTCAATTATCATAAATTGTGACGTCGACCAACTGGACGATTGTACAATGTCTCAATTGCCCTTTATGCTCCAAATTTTTTATGCTCGTTGCTCGAGCCGTCGAGATGACCCTTAAGAAGCATCGTCCTCTTCTTCCTGCTTATAAATTGGAAGCTTATCATCGTAAACCACATAAAGTAATAAGGTTAAAAAAAAGGGTATGAATATAAGAGAAGTAATGGCTCATGTTGTATGCATACCATCCCCAGCACAGGGCCATATAAACTCCATGCTCAAATTTGTAAAACTCATATATTTTAAGAGGTTTCCACTTTCCATATCACTTTTGTACACACTCAAACAAGCTACAGCATAATTCTTGAATCTTCGGGACCTTCTTCACTTAAAGGCCTCCATGATTTCCAGTTCAAGACGATTCCAGATGGTTTGTCTACTTTGGAAAGCATGGCCAATGCTGAAGAAATGTCTAACGTTACTCAGATAGATCGATTTAAATTGTCAGACACTTTCAGAGATTTCTTAAAGAATGTAAATGAATCAACGGAAGAACCAGAATTCAGTTGCATAGTTTCAGACATCTTCATGAGCTTTACCTTAGATGTCTCTGCGGAGTTTGGGCGGCCAAATTTGTTCTACTGCACAATGAGCACGTGTGGATTCATGGGCTACTTTGCCATTAAGGAACTACTTGATAGAGTCATTGTACCCATCAAAAGTACGTACATACAATTCATTCTATTCTCAGCTATAAATAAAACAATTATTAATCTTTTTACATTTTATGTTGTAATTAAGTGAAGATGACCTGAAAAATGGATACTTAGACACTCCAGTTGATGGCGTCCTTGGTTTGAACAACATGCGTTTAAGGGACATCACAAATTTTGTACATATTACAAACCATAACCATGTACTCATGAACTTCGAAAAGAAGAATCACAAGACTCCTTGAAAGCAACTGCAATATTAATAAACACTTTTGAGGACTTAGAAGGAGCCACTTTAGGTCAAATGTTAGTTGTGTTCCCTGTTGTATATGCCATAGGCCCTTTGGACATTATGTGCAAAAATATTTCTGAGGACTAGATAATGGGTACCAACTTTAGGGTGAATGACAACAGCTGTTTAAAATGGTTGGACACAAAAGCACCAAGTTCAATTATGTATGTGAATTTTGGAAGTCTAACCGTTGTAACTAAGGCTCAGCTGGTTGAGTTTCCATTGGGGCTGATCAATAGCAACTCTGAGTTTTTGTGGGTGATCAGACCAGATTTATTAAGCAAAGATTCAAGAGTTCTGCCTGAAGAATTGTTAAGAGGAATTGAGCAAAAGAGGATTGATAGTAAGCTGGTGCACGCAACAACAAGTGTTAAAGCATCCTTCAATTGGAGTATTTTTGACGCATTGTGGATGGAACTCGATGTCAGAGAGCATGTATTGTGGTGTTCCATTTATCTGTTGGCCATTCTTTGCATAATAACAAACAAATTGTAGATACGCATGCAATGAATGGTAGATTGGATTGGAAATAAGGGGTGATGTGAAGAAATTAATATCAGGTGGAAATGAGAATAAAAGAAGCCATGTAAGGCGAAGAAGGAATGAAGATTATAAGAAATGCGATGAGGTATAAGGAGCAGGCAAGTAAAGATGCAGGTATTGGAGGAACTGCTTTTGCCAATTTAGACAGGATAATTGAGGAAATTCTTATGCCTAAATAATATAAATTTAGTTGACTGAAGATTTTATTCTTTACTCTTAACTCTCCTTTCAATGTTAGCATAGTTTGCAAGATATATCTCAGAATTTCTGCCGCAAGCTGAAAAACATAATTGAATTTTTTTTTATTTTTTTTCTTTATGTAGTTTATTATATATTTCTCCTATATCTTACATTATTCTTTTATGATTTGTGATATTAAATCACATATATGATTGCATGGGATTTGAAATTCGAGAACTCAACATATCGCAAGATGAAGCTGCAAGATATAAGATGGAGCTGGAATGTGCAGCGATCCAATCCATAAGTTTAGATTGGGATTCCAGACGTCTGTATAATCTCTGGGAACTTTCTCTTAAACTATTCCAAACGTTTGGTTTTCAAATCCAGACGTCTGAATGCAGATTCAAACGTCTGAGATTTGAAGCTAGGCGTCTGAGGTGGAAAAAGTCTCTTTGATCGGGTTTTTCTTTGGAATATATTTTTGATATTTTAAAAGGGCAATTTGGTTTTTTTTTTCTATGTTTCTATTCTCTAATATAAGCTGCTTTTAGAATTGAATCAAAGAAAATGAGATAATGGCTCTTAATTAGTTGATTCACGGTTCACCGTTGTTCTACATAGTTCTTCTTCTTCAACAATATTAGTCATTTAGATATTCTTTCTATTGATGTGAAAAATTGGCACAACACCCAAATACTTTCAAATTAACGAAAATAGCGTTTCGTGTAAGAAAAATATGCAGAAAGTAATGAATACAGTATTTATAGTAGTTCGGTTCAGAATGAACTGACATCTACTTTGAGGGCTTTGCTAATTTTATTCACATTTTTAATCATCGTACATCAATGGCCATCATGGTGACAAGTGGTCACAATAGCTATTGTGGGAAGTTTATGCATGCAAGAGGGTCCAAAGTAAGGTCCAACTTCTTCTTCCTGTATTCCTATGTTGTCCGAAAATTGGAAATCTTCAAGATGGAAGTGCATTTCTTCTTCCCAAAGTCCTAAGGAGTGTAATTGTGTCCAAGGGGCAATAATTCTTCTTTAAAGTATCAAATCAGCAAGTTATCAGACCTTCTCACGTTGAGGGTTAGAGGGATTTATAAGTAGTGGACTTGGTGGGAGCAGGTGAGATGTGGAGCTAATAGGCCAACTTTTGTACCCTAGGATCGGTACGTATCTCGGAGTGTATATTTCCCTTGCGTTATGTTGTCTCGAAGACTCGAACTCCTTGCATCCACCATTTTCATATCTGAGTCTTCGTAGTTGGCATTATCATAACTCGCTATACCGAGTCCAAGACTTGGTGGTTTTTCAAAGTGCATTCTTACGACACGAAACGTCGAACATGATAGGGATACATTCATGCTTGAGTAGGGATACGAAAAGGGGTTTGAAAGTGAGAAACATAAAAGGTGTTAGTGAAATTTCGAGGAGGCGAAAGGTCGGTATATGGTTTTGGTTATGGAGCTCCGAGGTGCGAAATTTGCAACAAAGCGCGGTATCGATCCTGAGTGTTGAGCTGATTGTTGAGGCATTTTGACGAGATGCGATAATCGTTCTTGTGCGACTCCATTTCGGCTTTGCTATTACGTATAATTGCGACACGTCGGGCTTTTGAACCGCGCGAGGGATGGGGTCATGTCGACCTGAATTGCTTTTAGTGGTCAGGCCAAAAGGCCGATTAACACTTGCCCTTTTAAATACGTCTTGTGTTGACATGATGTGCTTTGAGTTGAGACAGGTATTTCTGTAATTTAGAAAGATCTTCAAGTCGTATCGAGCAATCGGTCGTGATCTTTCCATTGAATATGTTGCTTCTCAGCAGTCATGGCGCTTTATCAAATCTTGTCGATGTTCATAGGAAGTTCCAGTGCTGTTGAGAACTCCGATTACTCGGACTGGAAATCATCTTTGGCAGCCCAAGTAAGTGTCTGATTCTTGTCGACTCAATAAATTAAATGTTAATCGTCGAGTTCTGCTTATTTCGGAATGTAAATGAGACGTTGTCGACACGGTGTCGCATGCGCACACAAATGTTTGCATGCGATTTCGAGCGATACGCTCAGAGTTTATAATGAAATTGGAATAGAAAGTTATGCTTCGCATGTACATCGCACGAGTTCATTTTTGAAATCGTTGTCGAATTGATGAGTCGACCGCTTGGCATGTTCTCTCAGAATTATTGAATTCGCAAGCACATAATTGGTAAGCGAGTTGAATTGGCTTTGACACTTGGAGTTTTGAAACATGTGCACGCGGTCATAGCCGAAGTTAGGAGTTAGAAGCTTCACCAACCCTGGAGAATGTTGAATGTTGTACTTCCTCCTTTCTGCCCCCTCTCTCTCTATATATATATAATTATCCAAATCAAAGTGAAAATCATGGTGGAAATTGGAGATAACCGCCTACTTCCTTCTTCCCCAAAACCGCCTGATCCACCATCCACAACAGCCAATCAGCCTTCCACTTCTCCATCCTATGCCGATGTTGTTCGTTCAACATCAAGGCAGAATGTAAATCGTTCTTTGAAGTTTATTCAACCACAATCTGATTGTGTCATCTTGCCTGTTGAAGTCATTAAAAAATCTGAAGAAATATGGACAAACACTATAGTTCTATATCCAGTAGAGTTCAAAATTTCATTCAACAAACTGCGAAGTTACATCTCTCGTGTATGGAAGCCTATTGGTGAATTTACTATACATATGTCTCCAAACTATTTGTTCGCAGTTCAATTTTCAAATAATGAAGATTTCCAGAAGAACATGGCCTCCAAGACTTATTCCTACTTTGGCAAACTTTTGTTAATAGACGAATGGACTCCAGAATTTGATTACTCCAAGTTTAATGCAAAAGAAGTTCAGATCTGGGTTCGTCTCTCCAACTTGAAGATGGAAATGTGGACTTTAGAAGCATTACAGATCATTAGTAGTTTTATTGGTGTGCCTTTATCCATCGACCAAAAAACTGCAAAGAATAAATATACAAAATTTGCTCGAGTTCAAACATAGATAGATATGAATTCATAATTTAAGACTGTGATTCCAGTGCTTTTACCGAATGGAAGTAAACATGAGATGTATGTCGAATATGAATTTGTCCCATCTTAAATGCACAAAGTGGAATGTTTTTGGGCACAAGACCTCTCTGCATGAAGCCGATGTAAAACCGCAGTGGGTAAGAAAAAGTATCGACTTACCTTCTACATCAGAAGCACCAGGAAATGTATCGTCAGACAAGTCCTCTTATGATGGATTGGCATTCTTGGACCCAGAATTGCCTGATGATCTTCACCAGTCAGAAGTGCAGCAGGTAGCATAATGCCTGGAAAAGAAAGTAGAGCCTGAAGAAAACATAGATGCTTCTAGTTATGTTACAAAGAACACAACATATTCGAACAAAGGAAAAACTGTATTAAAAGCAACTCCTCCTAAAAGGCATCTGAGGAGTTCATCATCTACTAAATGACATTTCTGACGTGGAATGTCAGAGGAATGAGTTCACCCCTTCGTACGGGTGATGTTTGATAGTGTGTGTGTACGTGCTAAGTATATTACACACACGGATCGTGTAATATGACAAACAATATTCGAGTATGAAGTAATAGATAATCACAGAACTGTATAGTAAATGCAGTAAAAATAGAAAAATCACACCAGGGATTTTTATACTGGTTCGGAGCACTGTCCTACGTCCAGTCCCAGACCGCTCTCTGGATTTTCACTAATCAACCACCTCGCTTCACCCGGAGGAACATGTTCACAATACCCAAACAGCCGAACGGGATTTCACGCCTCTCACAACACGAGGACTTCACAACTTGCCTCTCACGACACGGAGGACTTCACGCAAGATGAGTAGACTTGTAATTTGACAATGTGTGTACTTAATAACACGAATTTGTCAATTCTTGTACAACCTTCCTATAATCTTATCCCCAAATAGAATTTTAATTTGTGAAGATTTGGAAGATGATATCGTGTTTGAATCAAAAGAATAGTATGTAGATTCTAGGATTCAACAGCGATATTATGAGCGTTTGAGTGCTTTGAATGATCAAGAATGAAATCAACAATAGATAGAATAGATAGAAAGAATTCATTATTTGAATTGATGATTTCATGTTGTTTTTATGGAAGATAAAGAGTTGCAATCATTGGTGAAGAGAACTATTGAATAGAAATGATTTATGATGAAAGGAAAAGGAAGCAACCATTGATGAATGAAGATGTCTTTACGAAGAGTTGCTTTCAGTTCGAAAATTGGTCGACAGGTCAAAAATAACTAGTAGACTGATATTTGAATATATATACGTTATATATATGTGTGCACGTTCGTTGTGCATTTTTTCCCAGAAACGGTCGACCGCCTATATTGAAACCGGTCGACCGGTTTCTGGCAATATGCACAATAAATGTGCATTCATATATATATATATATATATATATAATACTAAGGTATATAATTATTTGAGGATAGATTTTAACAGTTATAACACAACTAAATCACTAAATAATCAACCTCTAACTTTCAGTACCATTGAATCTCTTCTTTTTGTCGATAATGAAACTTCTTCTTGTCGTTAATCAAAATTCCATGAATCCTTGATTCAACATTCTCCCCCTTTTTGATTGATGACAACATAGCTCTGAAAGTGTTTCTAACTCACCCTGTATATGTACTCCCCTTGAAAAATATATTTAAAAAACCTGCAAAACATAATTGTTAGTAACATTTTTCTCCCCCATTTTCATCGACAAAAAGGAGTAGTGATCACATAAATACCATAACTTAGGGATGAAATGTTTAAGGATTGTAGCATACGATACACACCAAACATAACTAACCAAGTCATGTAGCAAAGAGTTAATACGTACAAACCCAAAATAAATTAGAGCACTAGTTATATACAAGTGCTAATTTAAGTCTTGCTTAAAAATAAACATAACACCATAAGACGTGGATGATCAGAACTACTGAGATGGTGAGTCGGATTCAGTCGTATCCCCTTCTTCTTCTTTGTCTCCTTCTTCTTCATCGTCTCGTTCTTCTTCGTCGTCTCTTTCCTCAGTCTCAGAATCTCCACGACCATGTCCATTACTTGTTCCCGAACTTGTGCCTTCCTCTGAAGATGACCATGTAAAAGTAGGAGGCATTGGACATTTGTCGGGGTCTTGAATTTGCGTAGAGGAGGATGATGATGCACATGAAATTGTATCCCAGAGAATACCAAAGAAAGACTTAAGTTTTGAGAAGTGTTTGTCAAGCTTAGTATCTAAACGATCGATTTTGTTGTCGGTACGCTTAAGTCTTGCTTCTAGAAGGAATTGATTCCGTGCAATTTGTTCAAGTGAACTTTTAGTCGGCGAAGATGGTTGAAGAAGCTTAACCTCTTCTGGTTTAGGTTTAGAGGCCTTTGACGAAGTGCTTTCTTGGGGACCTTGTTGTTGATATTGTTCGAAAGGTATGATATTTAAACAAGGTTCAGGAAGCTTCATTCTCGTTCTCGATGCTTTGTTGATACATTTTGGTTTGGAGACTTTAGATTCAGGAGATTTGAGACCAAAATCGAGTAGAAGTCGCATGATGTATTCATTGTAGAATAAATGTGGTTTTGTACGATCGTTCACAAGCAAAATCTCATCAAAGATCATACTTATCTAGTTTATCTCTATGTCTCCATATATTGCGTACAAAGCCTTGAAATTCTCTTTATATACATCGTCGAAATTACCAACTCTCGGCAATAAAAAGTGCGTATTAGCATAATGTAAAAGTCGAGCAGTAGGCCGTAAGTTGATTGCTTTTGTACTGAGTTTATGATCCTCAATAAATAGATGACTTACCTTGTCTCGAGTATGAACAGTACAAAAATCGCTAGAGAACTTTCTTCCACTATTAGGAGAACCAAGAACCGTGGTCATTCGTTCCTTTGAAATAAAAATGTGCTCACCACATACAACGGACCATAGACAATGAGCAACATTCTCTGGTTTAAACTTTTCTAAGTTAAGATTAGCATAGAACAACTTGATCATGATATGATTGATTTCCGCGTTGTTCTTATCAAAGTCAAGGAGATTTTGAATACGAGCTTGGTTTGCTAATTCTTTAACATCGTAGAGAAAAAAATCAGAGAAACTGATGAAATAACCTTCATGAATTGTATAATCTTTCATTGCATTCCATTTTTTTACTGCTATTGGATCTATTAACCATTGTTTGATGTTCGAATCAATGGGTTGTAGTTGAGTAGAAGATGATTTCCTTAATCTCTTTTGTGGTGGAGCCATTGATTTTGTAGGAGAAAGAAATTGGGGAATTTAGGTTTTATAAGGGTTTGAAAGAATAAGATATATAAACGTTAAGTGAATGGGTGGGATAGAGAAACCGACTTGTTGATTCGGATTTTAGAAAACAAAATTCAACGTTACCGGTCGACCGTGAGAATGTCACTGGTCGACTGGTTTCAAACAGAAACATTTTCGGTCGACTAGTGGAAATTTAACTGGTCGACTGGTTGGTGGAAAAGTTATAATTTTTCCAGAGGCTTAAATGTTCGACCGTTAATATCATATCGGTCGACCGATGTGTGTAAAAAAAAAGTTTTTCAAAACCATAAACGGTCGACTGGTTGGCTTCTGTCGGTCGACTGGTTTGCCTGTGATATGTTTTTCTGCTTTGCTGAGATTTTTCCGAAGCTCTACAATCTTAATTTTTTTTTTCAAAACTTGAGAAGAACAAACAAAATACGTGAAAAGAAATCCCTCAAGATATGAAAAACACTTATCAAAGTAAAAATAATGATATAATTAACGGGAGGTGGAGGACTTGTCTTCGGAAAATTCTTTGATATTGGTAACTCTTAATGTCCATGGCGACCAAGTTTCCTTTGCTCCTTCATTTCGCATGTAGTTACGATCCCCGGAGTTAGGACTCCTAGATGAAGATGGAGCATGTGGCATTGGTTCATGAACGTCGTGTTTATCCATGGCACAGAAAAATGACGCCACGCGTTCTAAGAGAGTTAAACGGTCGGATGTAAGTTTTTGTTCGTAATGAAGTTGACGCTGGAGATCCATCTGATGTTTCTGGTAGTGGTGAATCTCACTTATCTTTTCTCTAGTCGGTGAGGAGAAAAATAATGCTTTCTTAGCACGTTTAGACTTTGGTGTATATCTGGGGGTATGCGAACATTCTGGTCTACATTTAGGTGTCTCCGAAGAGTAGTATTCTTCTGGTTCAGAACTAGTGACCGAGATATGTGATCTCCGTGCACATTCATCATATGTGCCATTACGGATATAATTAAACTCGTTTACAAATAATAAAATGGACTCAGAGGTAGGAGATGCAGAAAAGGGAAGGAAAGAACATATATATATATATATATATATATATATATATATATAGGATTTTCTAAATAAAGAGTAATGGTTAAAAACATTCAGAGCATATAAACCATAAAAAAAATGTAAAGCTCGTAATTTTTACTAATAATAGCAAAAGCTACTTAATAGCTAAGATATATAGAAATGAAAGCACCGTTTAGAAAAGAACTTGACAATGTATGTATATATATATATATATATATATATATATATTCGTTAAGACTTTATACATGAAGTTCAGTTCTAGAGATCAATTCAAGCTCTCTACGCAGAGAAATAAAACTTGATTCCTGTAGAGGCTTAGTAAAAATGTCCGCTAGTTGTTGTTCAGTTTGGACATATTCGAGACATATTGTTCCTTTTTCAATATTATCTCTTAAGAAATGATGTCGAATATCAATGTGCTTTGTTCGAGAATGATTTACTGGATTGTTCGATAAGCTAATCGCACTTGTGTTATCACAGTATATGATGGAGTTTGATAAATGAATATCAAAATCACGTAGTGTTTGCATATATAGTACTTGAGTACAAGCAAGAGCTGCTGATATATACTCAGCTTCACATGTCGAGAGTGAAACGCAATTTTGTTTCTTACTAAACCAAGAGACAAGTGATTTTCCAATAAAATGACATATACCACTTGTACTCTTACTATCCGTACGAGAACCGCCGAAATCAGCATCACTATAGGACACTAATTTGAATGGACAATCTTTTGGATAGAAAATACCAAAGTCTTTGGTTTTATTAAGATACTGTATTATACATTTTACCGCTCGTAAATGTGATTCTTTAGGATTTGCTTGAAACCTTGCACACAAACAAACACTCATCATTATATCAGGACGACTTGCGGTAGGATAAAGAAGAGAACCAATTATGCTTTGATATAACTTTTGGTCAACATTCTTACCATGTTCATCTTTTTCAAGATGTGTAGTCGTACTCATAGGAGTCAGTTTACCAGATGTATTTTCTAAACCGAAGCGTTTGATAAGATTTCCACAATATTTTTCTTGATTAATAAAAATACCGTTAGAAAGCTGTTTGATTTGAAGACCAAGAAAATACGATAGTTCTCCCATATGAGACATTTCAAATTCTTTGGTCATAATATTTGCAAACTCTTTGCAGAGTTTATCGTTTGTTGAGCCAAAGAAAATATCGTCTACATATATCTGGATAACTAATATATCTTTTTGAGAATGTTTGATGAATAAAGTCTGATCAACTTTACCAATTCGAAATCTAGAATCAGTAAGATAGCTTCTTAAACGTTCATACCAAGAACGAGGTTCTTGTTTTTGTCCGTATAAAGCTTTCTTGAGTTTATATACGTGATCAGGATGTTTCTCGTGTACGAACAAGGGAGGTTGTTCGACATATACATTCTCTTTGATAAACCCATTTAGAAAAGCATTTTTGACATCCATTTGATAATGTTTGAAATTATGATGACAAGCAAAGGATAATAAAATATGAATTGCTTCTAGTCATGAAACTGGCGCAAAAGTTTCTTCGTAATCGATACCTTCTTCCTGATTGTATCCTTGTGCTACTAATCTTGCTTTATTTCTGGTAATATTTCCTTGTTCATCGGCCTTATTTTCATAGACCCATTTCATACCAATAACTGACTGATCAGTTGGTCTTGGAACAAGTTCCCAAACATCATTGCGCTCGAACTGATTTAGTTCTTCCTACATGGCAATAATCCAGTAATCATCAGTAGCAGCTTCTTTCGGATTCTTAGGTTCCATATTCGAAAAAAACGCAACATTACCCATTTGATTGAATTGACTCCTTGTTCTTATTTGTGATGTTACTTCTCCAATAACATTTTGAACCGGATGATCTCATAGAATTCTCGGAGGAGATTGAAATCTTGGTGGAGAAGGTATCACAACAGGCTGAGGAATATCCTCAACAATTTCTGAGTTGGAGTCATTATTTGTGATGATAGGATTTTCAGTGACTATCATTTCTTCGTCATCTGATACTTTCTGAGATGGTTTAAAGAATTCATCGAAAGAGACATGAAGTTATTCTTCAATAGTTTTAGTTCTTTTATTAAATATACGATATGCCTTGCTTCGTTCCGAATATCCAACAAATATACGTTCATCGGATTTTTGGATCAAATTTTCCAAGATGGTCTTTCGTATTTAAAATAAAACACTTAGAACTAAAAACTTTGAAGTATGATATATTTGGCTTTCTTTGATTGAATAACTCATACGATGCATTCTTTGTGAGAGGTCGAATGGATACACGATTCAAAACATAACACGCAGTTGCAATAGCTTCTGCCCAAAAATATTTTGGTAAGGTGGATCCATTTAATAATGTTCTTGCACATTCTTGTAAAGTTCTATTTTTCCGTTCTACAACTCCGTTTTGTTGTGGAGTTCTAGGAAACGAAAAATTATGATATATACCTTTCTTTGTACAAAAATGTTCAAATTGATTATTTTCGAACTCTCCGCCATGATCACTTCTTATATTCTTAACCTTAAGCCCTTTTGATTTTTGAATTCTCTTGACGAAGGATTTGAAATGATTAAAAGTGTCACTTTTGTTTTTCAAGAAAATCACCCAAGTATAACGAGAGTAATCAGTAACAATTACAAACACATATCGACTATGATTTATTGACTGAACCTGTATTGGTCCGAATGAATCCATATGTAATAGCTCAAGTGGTTGTAACATTGATATGACTTTCTTGGATTTAAATGACGATTTAGTCAATTTTCCTAATCGACATGCATCACAAATATTTTCAACCGTAAAGCTCATTTTGGGTAGTCCTCTAACTAGGTCATTTTTGGCTATCTTGTCAATAGTTCTGAAGTTTATATGACAGAAACGTTTGTGCCATAGCCGTGGATCATTATCATTTGCTACAAGACACATGTCTGAATTATTATTGATGTTCATGTTCAGAATATAAATATTTCTATCTCTATATCCTTCAAAAACTAAATTACGATCTTTATCTAAAATACAACATTTGTTATTCGAAAAGGAAATGGTAAATCCTTTGTCGCATAGTTGACTGATACTAAGTAAATTGTGTTTTAAATTTTTAACTAGCATGACATTAGTAATAAGAGGTAAGTTAGATGTACCACAATTGCTTACGTCGCCTTTGCCGATGATATAGCCTTTTGAATTATCTCCAAAAGTGACGGAGCCACCATCTGAATAAGTGATATTTGTCAATAAACTCTTGTCTCCAGTCATATGCTTCGAGCAACCACTGTCCAGTATCCACTTTCCTCTTTTCTTAAGCGGGACCTGCAAAAAATAAAATTAAGTCCATGGTACCCACCTTTTCATACGGTCCTAAGAGTTAGGTCTTAGGAGTCCAAACCCATACGGGTCCGGTATCCCCTTTATATAAATAATTGGAATTACGATGCACAATATTCAAAAAATTCTGAATGTATTTGTTCCTAATCAAATTGTTATTTGTTTTAGGAACCCATATTTTGATTGTCTTGACATTTTTCTTTTGAAATTTCACAACCGGTTTTTGTTTGGAATATAATAAACTAAGATTTTTCATAGCTTCAATTTCTTGTACTATTTTATTTTTTCTTTTTCTTTTATTGCCAAGATGTTTCTTGATATCTTGTTTCTTATATCCTAAACCTTGTTTATTCGTAGCAAATTGTGAACTTTCAATAATTTTTGTCAAATTTTCTCGACCTCTGTTGAAGTTAGAAACATTTTGAGTAATGTTCTCTAACTTAGTTTGTAAACTAGCTTTCTCTAGGTCTAGAATTTTGACTTTTACCTTAAGCTCATGATTTTCAGTAGTAAGAGCATAATTTTTCTCTTTTTGAGTTTCAATTTCTTGACTCAAAGAGATAATTGAGAATCAATATTAGATGATGATTCTTGAACTTTTTCAAGTTCCTCTTCTAATATTTTCTTTTCGTCTTTTAACATATCTCGTTCAAACTCCGCTCTTCTTAAATCTGCTTAAGCTTGTTTGCATTGTCTTTTCATATCTTTAAATTTAAATATTAATTCAGCATTTATATCAAGAACTTCTTCAAAAGATGGAATTTGTACCTCATCTTCTGTTGCCATGAAACATACATTAGCTTGTTCATTGTCTGAGTCATTTTCACTATCAGATGAAGATGAGTCTGAATCATCCCATGTTACTGAGAATGCTCGTTTCTTTGACTTATCTTTCTTGTATTTGAATTTGTCATTTTCTGACTTTTTCTTTTGCTCTGGACAATCCTTTTGCATATGTCCCTTTTTGTGACAATTGAAGCATTCTATATTTGATGATGATGGTTTGTTTGAACCGAAATTCTTTTTGTTGTATCGACCAGCTTTTCATTGCTTTAAGAATTTCTTGAATCCTTTTGCAATGAACTCTAGATCTTCATCTTCGGAATCTGAGATGTCTTCATCTTTTTCAGCATGAAAAGCTACATTTTTCTTTTCTTCTTTTTGTTTTTTTCTAGCCTGCAAGTTAGCTTCGTAGGACATAAGATTTCCTATCAATTCATCTGCCTTCATGGTGGAAAGATCAATAGCTTCTTCTATTGCTAATACTTTTCCTTCCCATTCATTAGTCATAGAATGTAGGACTGTTGAAACTACATCAAAATCAGAATATTTTTGCCCTAATCCGATAAGTGCATGATGAATGGTTTGAAACCTTGAATACAACTCATTGATTGTTTCATTTGGCTTCATTTTGAAATTTTGAAATTGACTTTTTAAACAAAGCTATTTTTGCTTGTTTTACCTTGTTAGTACATTCATGAGTGGTTTTTAGCGTTTGCCAAATTTGATATGCAGTGGTACAGATACTAACACGGTTATATTCGTTTTGATCTAATGCACAAAACAACATATTTATTGCTTTTGCATTTACACAGCTGCTGCTGTTTTCTCAGCAGGTGTCCATTTTGAATACTCAGTTGTTGGATTCACTATTTCATTCCGAGTAGCATTCCAAGCATCATAGCTAGTTGATTGCATGTAAAAATCCATACGTGTTGCCCAATAGCTATAGTTAAGACCATTGAAGAAAGGAGGTCTTTGTGTCGATTGACCTTCAGTGTAAGTGGTGTTAGTGCTACTACTTGGGTTATTTGCCATATTACTAGAATATATCAAATAACTGTGTTACGGTTATGTGATGACCGTGCTCTGATACCAAATGAAAGTGTGCGTGTACGTGCTAAGTATAATACACACACGGATCGTGTAATATGACAAACAATATTCGAGTATGAAGTAATAGATAATCACAGAAATGTATAATAGTAAATGCAGTAAAAATAGAAAAATCACACCAAGGATTTTTATACTGTTTCAGAGCACCGTCCTACGTCCAATCCAAGACCTCTTTCTGGATTTTCACTAATCAACCACCTCGCTTCTCCCGGAGGAACAGATTCACACCAGGGATTTTTATACTGGTTCGGAGCACTGTCCTACGTCCAGTCCCAGACCGCTCTCTGGATTTTCACTAATCAACCACCTCGCTTCACCCGGAGGAACATGTTCACAATACCCAAACAGCCGAACGGGATTTCACGCCTCTCACAACACGAGGACTTCACAACTTGCCTCTCACAACACGGAGGACTTCACACAAGATGAGTAGACTTGAAATTTGACAATGTTTGTACTTAATAACACAAATTTGTCAATTCTTGTACAACCTTCCTATAATCTTATCCTCAAATAGAATTTGAATTTGTGAAGATTTGGAAGATGATATTGTGTTTGAATCAAAAGAATAGTATGTAGATTCTAGGATTCAATAGCGATATTATGAGCGTTTGAGTGCTTTGAATGATCAAGAATGAATTCAACAGTAAATAGAATAGATAGAGAGAATTCGTTATTTGAATTGATGATTTCATGTCGTTTTTATATAAGATAAAGAGTTGCAATCATTGGTGAAGAGAAGTATTGAATAGAAATGATTTTTTATGAAAGGAAAAGGAAGCAATCATTGATGAATGAAGATGTCTATATGAAGAGTTGCTTTCAGTTCGAAAATCAGTCGACAGGTCAAAAATAACCAGTAGACTGATATTTGAATATATATACGTTATATATATATGTGCACATTCATTGTGCATTTTTGCCCAGAAACGGTCGACCGCCTATATTGAAACTGGTCGACCGGTTTCTGGCAATATGCACAATAAATGTTCATTCATATATATACATATATATATATATTCAAAATACTGAGATCTATAATTATTTGAGGATAGATTTTAACAGTTATAACATAACTAAATCACTAAATAATCAACCTCTAACTTTCAATACCATTGAATCTCTTCTTTTTGTCGATAATGAAACTTCTTCTTGTCGTTAATCAAAATGCCATGAATCCTTGACTCAACAATGTTCTCAATCTTCTGACACAATTTAAGCCAATTGTGGTTGGCTTAGTTGAAACTAAGTTGAATATGGAAAAGTTAAACCTTTTTTGCAGGAAGATGCCTTCACAATGGTCCCATATAACTAATAATTCTAATCTGTGTTATGGATGAATTTTTCTTTTGTGGGATACTTCAGTATGGACGATTCAAGTTATTGCCTCATCCCCTCAATATATAACTGCAGAATGCTGTAATGCTGGAGGATTGCATATTTTTTTTACACTTATATGTGGAAGTAATAGTTTTAGCGAAAGGCAGATGTTATGGCAGGATATAATAGAGTAGTCTCGATAGATTACGGACGCATGGCTTCTTATCGGCGATTTTAATAATGCATTATCCCCTAACGATAAAAAAGCTAGATTACCCATCCCGTCTCATCGTATTAGAGAATTTCAAAACTGTTTGATGATTTCTGGTTTGCAAGAAATTAAGCTTATAGGGTTTAATTTCACATGGCGAAGGTAAGGCATCGCTACTCATATAGATAAAATTTTGGCAAATAATTTTTTTCTTCATAGATTCATGGATTTACAAGCAATGTCGCTCTCGCATAGGACAAGTGATCATAATCCTTTGTTGATGGATCTAATTCCTACGGCTGAGAAGAAAGGTTTCCCATTTAAGTACTGTAATGATTAGCAATATTTAGATGGGTATAATTATTGCATTTCAAAGGGCTTATCAGTTTCTACATGGGGATTTGAAAGTTATAAATTCTTATGTAAACTCAACGCATGTAAACAGGAGCTAAAGGCATGGAACAAACAGCGAGTTCGAAAGGCTTATTCTTACCAGCAGGAAGAAGACATTTTCAGAATGTTGGAAGTGGCAGTAGATCATGATCCACAGGATCTGCATTTATATGAATTAATGTTAGAAGCCAAACAACAGTTACATATGCATATAAGCTCTAAATTTTGGAATTTGAGACAAAAAGCAAAGGTAGCGTGGCTACAAGAAAAGGACACAAATTCCAAATTCTTCTATTCTAAAATGACATCAAGGCAGTTTCGCAATAATATTCGAGCTTTAATTACTGAAGATGGTAGACTCATGTATAAGGATGCAGACATATAGCAAGAAGCGATACAGTATTATTCTTCTTTGTTTAATGGTGAGGTGAACTCAAACTTCCCTGATTTTCAACCTATAAACTCAATCAACATAGAAGGCCAGCGGTTTCTGCTGCAGCAAATAACAATGACTGAGGTACACAGGGCAGTCTTTTCCATACATGACGATTCGAGTCCGGGACCTGACAGTATGAATGCAAAGTTTTTTAAATTACATTTGGAGGAGTTACATTATGGTCTGTTAGAGGCTATGAATGATATATTCACTTCTGCTAGTTTGCCGAGAGGTATTAACCACACTTTTGTCATGTTAGTTCCTAAAATTGACAGACCCACCAACATTACTCATTACAGGCCAATTTCATGTTGTAATGTCTACTACAATATTTTTTCAAAAATCTTATGTAATCATATTAAACCCTTCCTTTCTCACCTTATTTCTGAAAATCAATGTGCTTTTATCCCTGGAAGAAATGTAGGAGATAATATATTATTAGCACATGAACTTCTACGTGAATTCAGGAAAAAAGGAGTGTCCAAATTTTGTGTAAAGGTTGATTTGCAGAAGGCGTATGATATGGTAAATCGAGAGTATGTATGCTACTTATTGTCTTCTATGGGTTTTCCGGTGCACTTTGTTAATGTAATCTACAAATGTATCTCTATGTCTACCTTCTCTATCTTGTTCCAAGGGGTTCCTATGGGGTACATAACTTCAACGCGTGGGCATGGACAAGGTGATCCTCCACCGCCATATTTATTTGTCGTGACAATGCAATATTTCTCTTATTTAATGGATGAGGCTGTTGTTACTAATCAGTTTGTTCTAGTTTTTAATTTCCAGTCTATAATCACCCATTTGTTATATGCTGACGACTTGATGATATTCGGAAGGTCAACAATATGCAACACCACACCTTTGCAACTTATTTTTCAAAAGCTAAGTGGGTTTGCTGGCCTTAAGGTTAACGCGGACAAGGCAAAAATTTACTTTAGTTTGACTAGTCGTTTTACACGTCAGATTCCAGACCTACAATCTTTCGAAGTAGGTCATTTTCCTATCAAGTATTTGGAGGTTACGATTTCCTCTAATTATCTTCACTACTCCGAATGTAATTCTCCCATTCATCGTGTACAAAACAAAATTGAGGCTTGGTAATCGAAGTTATTAAGCCTAGCAGGTCGGGCTGAATTGATCAACTCTGTTATTACACCAACAATTCTATACCGGATTTTCGTGTACCAAATCCCTGAATTCGCACTAGATAAATTGCAAGCAATTTGTGCGGATTTTCTTTGGGGAGATTCTAAACACAAGGTGGCATGGCACTTGTTGTATAGGCCAAAAGATGAAGGGGGGATAGGGCTTAAGTTGCTAACGGACCTGAAAAAGGCTGCAAGCATAAAGCTTATGTGGAATTATTTATTTAAACATAACCTATGGAGTAGATGGCTTCGAAGAAGGTATTGTCATAACAAAGAATTTTGGAGCATGTCAGTTGATAATAATGCATCCATGACATGGAGAGAAATTCTAAGATTGAGGATAACATAGAATCAATTGTTTTCTAAAATAATCGTAGATGGAACAAATACCTCGCTCTGGTTTGAGCCATGGCTTAATTGCAAGTGTCTCGTTGATCTTTTGAGATCTCATCGGTTTCAGTTACTTGGTACACATCAGGAAACAGTCAGCTCTATCATCCGACAATCCTACTTTGTTCCACAGAGTCATCCTGCAACAAGGGAAGTGTTATCATAATTTCATAATATATCTATCTTTCCTGATAAACAAGAGGATAAGTATGAATGGTGTGAAAATGGAGAGTTCTCATTTCATCTCGCCTAGAATAAAATTAGAAATCGGGGTGATTTTAATCCCATTTATAAAGTGATATGGCACCCAAAATGTAGTAAGCGAATGTCTTTCATCTCCTACCTCGTGGGCCTTGATCGACTAAATACAAAATCAAGGCTACATCGATTTGGTATTTCTACAAACACCTTATGCTCATTATGTCATCAGTGCGAGGAGACTACTAAACACCTCTTTTTTGAGTGTGACTGTTCCTCCTACATCTGGGAATCACTGAAACTACGACTTGGATTAAATCCTAATAGTATAACTAGTTATGAGGAAGAAGCGAAGCAATTACTCTCTACTTTCACAAAAAAAGACCAAATTAGAGATCTAGCATTTGGGGATTTTACGGCTACAACCTATTTCATTTGGGAGGAGAGGAATTCTAGAATCTTTGGCAACAAATCAACGGCTTGTTCGGTGAAATTGAAACAGATTGAGAGAGAGGTCCATTACCTGGTGAATGGCAATGGCAGCACGTCTGCAAGAACGAACTCGAATATTAGATTCCTGGAGCGTTGGGGAGTTGAGCTTAAAGATGAGGATGAGGATGATGATGATGTAAAATGTCTTGAAAGTTGCTAAAGAGCCGTGGGCCTGGTAAGGGTTTAAACGTTGTTTTATTGTATGTTGTAGAAGGGCCGTGGGCCAAATTGTGGTTTATCGTTTGGTTTGTTCAAGTATGTTTGGACTTTGGACGGTATTGTACTTTGAAGTTTTATAAAATAAAAAGTGCACCAATTTTCAAAAATATACATATACATATACATATATATAATATATATATCCGGGATTGGTACCGATCCGAGGATCAGTACCAATCCTAGGACTTAGAGAAATATTCACTAAGTTATAGAATTCTTCCCCACTTCCCATTGTATAAGGAGAATACGAATTCTACCTTCTCATTCCTGCTATATTTTGTACCCTAGGATTCCAAACTCCAAATCCCCAAAACTTCGTACCTTAAGAATCCCAGCTCCTCCTACATACTATAAGCCATCGCCTTCACCCCTTCGAACCAATTGCTTCTCCTGATACCCTGTTCACAATCTGATTCATCATTTAAAAAGGTGGGTTTGTAGCTCTTTTCTTTTACTGATGGATCGAACGTAAGGTAGTTCGAACAGAGAAGGCGAGGAGATGGTGACAGTTGATGGCGAGGTTGGTGTGCGTGGCAACCGAGTATGGAGATGGAAGCTCATTGACACTGTGAGATTGAAGTTGATGAAGGTAGAGTACGAAATTCGAATGGGAATACGGATAAGAAGGAGTCGTTGAGGGTGGCAAGCCTGAGGATACGAAAACTATCTTCCGTTTCCCAAAATTGTGTAGTACACCTTAGTTAGGGGATACAATATTTGCTTTTCATATCCTATGATTTACTGTAGTTTACGACTCTAGGCTTGATTCGTATTCGGCTGAGTGTAGTTTTGGAATACGAGTAATAGGAGGAGAGTGGTGGATCAGCAGAACTGGTAGGAGGCGAAAGAAACTAAAGTGCAGAGGGTATGAAATTCAACATTTCTTATCTCGGCACTTACAAAATTTTCGACCTTTGGAAGTTGAGTTTGAAAATACCAATCGTTTTGTGACATCATATGGTTGGGTTAGACTTGAAATCGAGCATGTCGATGAGACTCCTTGATATTCTAATAGCGGAATCACGTGGACTAATAATTCAGGGACTCACATCGGACTAGAGCATAAACACAGACTTTAGACATATGACTAAATTACAGATTCCTTGACTCAATTTTCATCCCGATTACAACTTAATCACTAGTCGAAATTAACTTAATAATCTCAGTTACCAATGATGGGTGTCCGAGTTTATGAAAATGGATGTCGTTTCCGCGTCGTAACAAGTTTTATCCTAATTGCATTTGCATGCATAACACTACACATTCCACGTTAGTTCACACCACACAAGGGTACAAGTTTTAGCGTGGGAACTAATGCAGCTATTTTGAAAGTATAGTTCGCAATGACGTCAAGAAGTTCAAGGAGACTGCAAGGCTTGGAAGTCGAAACCACATAAATACCATCCATACCGAGTGGATCATCCCACGTTTCCAGCCCGACAGGCCGTGAACTTGAGACTTCCGGATCTTCCTCCCCTTCCCAGCATGTGGGCCAAGCCAACATGCACGACTAAGCGATGCAACCTGGGGATCTCCTCATTCGACCGGACATGTCGATGAAACAGAGAACCTAAAACAAAGAGAAATGGCTAAGGACGGCTTATAAGAGAAAGAAGTTGTGGATGACGAGTAAGGAGACGTTCCTAAGTCGTTAGACATGATGGCGAATGTTATCATTCTTGAGAATTAGTGGATTCGGTCATCTCATAGATTGATGATTTGCACTGAGACGCATCTGCAAGAAGCATGGCATATATTGGAATAAAGTGCTAGTTCCGAGAATGAACGAAAGGCTTCCTACACCACTGGAAGGGTGCACTACCTGGAATAGGACATGTGCATTGTCGGGTGCATGCCTCCACCTTATCCACTCATCCGGGATATGGTGCGCTTCTTTCGGTTAGCGCCGACCCAGCTTCATCCAAATGCGTACAGCTTCTTTCTTGCCACCTACATCCTACTAACTGAAAAAATAAGTGTGGAGCTAAATGGACAAGACATTCAGTTCCTTTTCACCATAAAGAAAAGGGCCACCGCTGCAGCTTCACTTGTTTACCTGGAGGCATAAGCTAATACTCATTTCATCCTAAGGGCGTGGAACAAGCTGACATACTTTAAACACGATTGATTCTACAATCGGTGCCCTTGGGTTTTGCAAGGAGACGGCTTGTTGGACGTAAGCATCCCACAGTTGGATTGTGTTTTAGGTTAATTAAGTCCTAAGCTCTGGACTTACTTAAAGTTTTGATGTAAAAAGCATCCCTCGAATTTGTAGAGATGATGTATACTCTAAGCGTCTTGCGGCACCGAGGGAGGTTCCAATTGGGTCTCGCGATGCTTAATCGTTGTTGGAAGATTGCCTCCTTCATTTATCTGGATTGCTTCCGGAGGGATATTCGACCTGTCGTGCAAACGACCATGATATAGAAGATGAGCCAGGAGCTGAAGAAGGAGTTGCTCCTCCGGGTCCATAGGTGGAGGTGCCCCCTGTCATGTCTCATGTTGTTCCCCTGTTGAAGAAGAGGTTACAAGAGTTCATGGGGGTTCCAATGTTCACGATGGCGGTGATGAGGAGATCCATACGGAGGAGACGATTTGTCATACACTCCTATTGCATATTCAACAGGGGAGATGAGGTTGGGAGGGTCGCCCAAACCGACTTCTCCATTTACGACCTCTGGGACCACTACGTTGATGGAGGCAGAAGTTTAGTTTGAAGATTTGGATAAGGTTCCAATTGTGTTATCTCTGTCATGGTCGAGCAACACTAACGTCAAAATCTTTATGCTAAGCGTTAGGGATATCACCCCTTCAAGTAAGCATACATCTCATCTATGGATGGAACACTTAGGATACACGCACTCATAAACATTGAATGACAGAAATAGAAAGTACCAGGCAACTGGCGTTAATAATCCCTCCATATATCCCACTAGCAACGCCAATTGCTAGGGCTATCGCAAAGAGAAGACAACTAGATGGTCTCGATCTATAAAGAAGATTGTGAAGAGGCAGGATCCAATGCTACCTTACATGTAGGTGATCCCGAAACTCAGTAGCGATGAGAAGAAGGAGATACCCAAGAAGTCGTTTTCGGGCCTCTACTTCGTTGGGTTGCTCTGGATGTCGAACATGCATCAGATCCGACTAAGTGTTTATGAAGACATATAGGGCCGGTGTATGACGTTTTCCATCAATACAGGGAGCTATACTAGTATGCGAGGAGGCTATCAGACCTGATTTTTTTATAAAAACATCGAGATCCAAGCCCTACATATTGAGATTGAAGATGACTGAGAAAGCTTCAGGAACCGAAAGGCTGAATTGAGTAAGACAATACTTCAATTTGTGTTTATTTCTACATACTTGAGTAACAAATTTATTTTCTAACTCTCTATTGTCAAAATAGACGATAGGAGGAGGGAGATTGAGGAAGTCAAAGATGAGATGGCTCAGGATCGACAATCGTATACGTCCATTAGTGTCACTCACAAAGGGAATGCACTAACTTCTATGGAGCATTTTAAGTGTGTATAAAACAGAAACTTAACAACAAGACAGATATAAACAGTACTTAAAAATTTAAACCTTTATTCATTGCAGCGGTAAACACATAAGTTTGATTACATCATCAAAAACCAGAGTCAAAGTACATAATATCCATCTTGACTAAATCAGAGTACATAAATTGAAAGACATAACCCCAACACAAAGTAGCCATAAATAAGATAGGCTGAACTTTTTCTTCAGCGATCCAAGCAACTTCTAAAAGCAAGAGATACAACTGTCCAAAATCAAGCTACACTGGTGCTAGTTCCACCCTGAGCATCTGGGGGGGAAAGGAAGAAAAGAGGTGGAAACAAAGGGGGTCAGACATAAAGTCTAGCGAGTGCGATAACTTTAACAATATAATTACCAAAATAACTAGGCTAAGGCATAAGTTGGAAAATAAGGAAATGACTGTGAATAATTGAGTATGACAGAGTAAACAAGGAAATAAGATGAACAGAGATAACGTTAAAGGCGCACCTAAACCACTATAAGATAATTACTACATTGCATCATCACTAGACACCCTAAGGTTGATCCCGCCTACAAAACTTAATAATGATAACGGTAGTTTCGTGCACCCCTAGTTGCCTTCATAGGTGTCGCCTGCCCCTATCTCCACTAGGTGTACACACTACCCCCATGCGATCGGCTCCCTAACTCGTAGATACCCGTGCTGGCCCCACAATGGGGTGTATCACTCCCCAAAGTGACAACCCGATACCACCAACAATGCATGGCTTATACCTACACGATGCAACAATGTCTTACCTACCAGCCCGGGCCCACACACGCATATGAACCCGTTGGACTCGCATTGTCATCGCTAACCCGTTTTGGCCTCTTACAGTCAAGCCCAGTTTGTGTGTCCCGTCCTCGACTTGCGTCGAGCCCACAAAGATACGTATGGGTTACTGGTTGAAACGGGCCCCTATTACTTGACACAAGTTATCCACCTAAGCTTGGTCCCCTCTAGTACATCCAACTTAACCCTCTTTTTATTCATGTTCACCTACATGTTTCAATTTTGGTTAAGTGTTTCTAATCGTATTTCAAATGCCACCCAAGGCACCCACTTAATTCCACATGCCACCCAAGGCACCCACTTAACCCCCTCATGTCCCACCACATGTTTATCTGGTTAAGTGTTTCTTAATTCATTAAGACCGTAACCTTATAAAGACCTCCCACATTAGACTGGCATTTGTGGCAGCTGGATTTGTCGGGTGGGTCCGGACAGTCTTACACCACAAACGAGCCTAACCACGTGTCTTGCAACTGTTACGCATTTAATTTATGCCTAACACCTCCCACATTAGACTGGCATTTGTGGAAGCTGCATTTGCCAGGCGGGTCCGGGCAGTCTTATACCACAAAAGAGCCTAACCTCGTGTCTTAGACGATTAATTACACAAAATTAATTATGCTCCAATTTGAATTATTTTCCCTATTCAAATTATCAATCAATTCCAAATTCAACTATGGCCATAATTGACTCAATTATGTCCATCTATTTATGTTATGCAAAATCATACCAATTTTCATCACAAATTTATTTTATGCCATTTAAGGCATTTATGCCAATTCTTAATATTAAATCTTTTAATATTATCCAATTGTCCAACGTTGTACGTTCGTTCGTTTAACGTAAAATATACGTTAGACTCGAATAGTCTAACTCATGGAATAAAGAGAAAACATCACAACATACATATAGATAAAACTAGATCTAAACATAAAGGGTGAACTTGCATGTGTGAATGAGGTTCTTCATCTAAAACTTGCATAAGCAAAAGTCACAAACTTGCATAAAACTACATATGTCATAGATCTAAATCTAAAGGTGTGAACTTGTTTAGGTAATAGTCACAACTTGCATAAACCATGTATGTCATGGATCTAACCATAAGGGGTAAACTTGCATAGGCATGATTGATACTCCAAGACAACATATATGTATATACTTGCATATGTGATTTATGCAACATAAACGATGGTGTAAACTTACATCTAAATATGTAAACTAGCATATAGAATTTTGTATACTAGCATATAACTCACACATGTCATAGCCTAACTTTAGATCAAATTTTCACATAAAATAGATGTCATGAAACGTGTAAGGTTATATATAATTCTCACTAACTTGCATATGATCCATGTCTCAATTAGCATCCTAACTTGCATACATACATATGATTTATCATATGAATTAGTTCCAACAACCTAACAAACTAGCATATGAAACATCATCATAAATTGATTACACATATGCCAATCATAGAATTACAACATAGATGATAACATCACAACTTTACAACATAGGTGATAACATCATAGAATTTACAACATAGATGATAACATCACAATTTTACAACATAGATGATAACATGCGGTCAATAATTCACAACATAACCATATAATCCGCATCATATCTCAATCCAATTAAATTGTTAACTATTTTATTAAAGAAATCGAAATCACAACTCAAAGAAGGTCTTGAGTTCTGAAATCTGAGTTCTGAAGTTGAATTAGCTTTCCTTTGAAGTAGATTCGTTGTTACGGTTTAGGTTAGAATTGATTTTGATTAGCTTTCTTCCTCTCTAATTGGTGGCGGCTATTCTAGGTTGCAAGGTGACGGAATGGAGGCCTTGAGTCTAATTTTAATTTGATTTTAGCGTTTGAGTCTACATTCGTTTTTATAGAGTTTAGGATTAATTTAGGCTGTCCGATCAACCCAGAATTAACCCCAGCCATTCAGACCAAATCAGAAACCCTAATGACTCAGCATACAGTCATGAACAGGTCATCAATCAAATCTGCCCCCCGGGGGGGGGGGGGGGCAGGTCGACGCCCAGGTCGACCTGGTGAGTGTAGGTCGACCCTATGGTCGACCTGGCCCTGGCGAGAAATTTCCCGCCTAGCCTATTTGACTCTGAAATTTTGAATTTTCGAAATCTGTTTTGAATTTTCTAAAACTTCCGATGGCCATAACTTCTTCATACGAAGTCCAATTCACGCAAACTCAAACTCTATCTCAACCAGAATTTTGAGACGAACACTGTAACACCCCGCCTCCACTAGGGTCACTCGCAAAGGAATGCACTAGCTTTGGAGGGGCATTATTGGTAAACATGCATAATGATATAGCAAGGCAGGACATGACACATATATATATATGTAAATAAACAGAGTAAGTAAATAAAACAGCGGAAGATTTATAAACCATTTCAAAACTCAAGTCTGGTACATCAAAATGTCACTTTCCCAAAATTACAAGTCTAGATAAATACATCATCTGATAAACTGAAAATACATAAGTACTATCCCCAAATAAGAGTGATAAACCATAGCGGCTCAAGTCCAAAGCCTACTTGAGCTATCCAAGGAAGCAGCTAAAATCCAAGCTAGGCTCCAGTATTCCCTCCCTGAGAACCTGGGGGGGGGGGGAAACGGAAGAAAAGAGGCGAAAGAAAACAGGTCAGTCAAAAAGACTGAGTAAGCCCTGCTACGATCAGTCTATAAACTAATAAAGTTAACATCATGATGGAAACTGAGGTGATCATAGATAACAACATACTGGCATGAATAAATCAACTATAAGATAGATAGAGGTGTCATCGCATAAACAGAGTTAAGTTTTGCACCACGGTGTACTAGCAAACCAACATAACAGGTATTGATCCCTTAGCCCAAACTTCGGCCCAATAACATGAAGTGACCTTAATAAAAGGTCCAGCCACGGTCTAGTTGATCGGCTCCCTATAAACCTAACACGTCAAGTGTTGGTGTCCATATGGCCCACATATGGTTGTAGTTAGTCTGTGCTGGGTCCACCTTTGGGTGTATCAAGCCCTCGGGTGTCAGCCCCGGACACTTAAGCAATAATGCACAGTCCTAACCTACTGGTACCCGTGCCTCGAGTTTGTCCAACATCGGACTACGTGCACGTCCGTAGCCCGCCGGACCCGCACCGCTGTACCACTCGGCCATCGCCCTTTGGTCGTTTACATCCGTCCAGTAATCGTGCCCCGCCCTAGCCTAGTCCTCTAGGGTTGTGAATGATACCAAACTGGGATTACTGCTGGAACAGACCACGTTGCTAGGGTTTCTAAGAGGGTTAAGTGTGATTTAACCCTTCACTAATCCTGGATTAAACTGGTTAAGTGTGGCTTAACCCCATTCTAATCCCTTGAACTCCCAAATTGGTTAAGTATTAGTGGACCCTGACTTAACCCTAATCATGAGGCATTAATTAATTTAATGCACCTTAACCTCTCACATTAGACCTTGTTGTGGTTACTAGTTAGGCCGGGCGGGTCCGGGTAGCTTTACACCACAACTTGGTCTAACCTCGGGTCTTGGCACCCCATGACCAACTTCTCACATTGGGTCCTATTGTTTGTAGCCACTAGTTAAGCCGGTCGGTTCCGGGTAGAATTACGCTACAAACTCAACCCAACCTCGAGTTGGCCACACTTATGTTCTCTAAGTGTCATGTCCACTTTATTTCAAAACATAATTACAAGTCAACAATTACTTGGGTAGACCTAACTTAATAGGTAAATTCCCAAGGGGTAGACCTAACTTAATAGGTAAATTCCCAATCTTATATCTTCATGTATTTTAGGTTTACCCAAACCCCCAACGTCATTCTATCGCTTACATATTCGTAATAACGCATAAAGGATAGGAAGAGGGAACTTGGCACAACATACATGATGAACTTGCTTATCACAACAAACATGCATAACATGTTAGACTTGCATAACTTAGCATAGTGAACTTGCATTTTACCATAAACATGCATAACTTGTCAAACTTGCATAACTTAGCATAGTGAACTTGCATATTACCATAAACATGCATAACTTGTCAAACATGCACAACTTGTCATTTTAAACTTGCATAAGCATGCACAACTTATTAAACATGCATAACATGGCACAATGAACTTGCATGAACATGCATAACTCATTTAACTTGCAAATCATGGCATAGTGGACTCGCATAAACATGCATAACTTATTTAACTTGCAAATCATGGCTTGGTGAACTTGCATAAACATGCATAACTCATTTAACTTGCAAATCAAGGCTTAGCAAACTTGCATAAACATGCATAACTCATTTAACTTGCAAATCAAGGCTTAGAAAACTTGCATAAACATGCATAACTCATTTAACTTGTAAATCAAGGCTTAACAAACTTGCATAAACATGCATAACTCATTTAACTTGCAAATCAAGGCTTAGAAAACTTGCATAAACATGCATAACTCATTTAACTTGTAAATCAAGGCTTAGCAAACTTGCATAAACATGCATAACTCATTTAACTTGCAAATCAAGGCTTAGCAAACTTGCATAAACATGCATAACTCATTTAACTTGTAAATCAAGGCTTAGCAAACTTGCATAAACATGCATAACTCATTTAACTTGCAAATCAAGGCTTAGAAAACTTGCATAAACATGCATAACTCATTTAACTTGCAAATCAAGGCTTAGCAAACTTGCATAAACATGCATAACTCAATAAACATACATAAATCCCAACTTGCATCACATATTAACTTTAGAGTTTCTAAAATGAAGGTAAGAGGGCTTACAAATATTATGAAGACTCAAATCTCTTAATAAAGATTGAGAAGCCCTTTTTATGCAAGCATAAATCCCCAAAAACAAAGCTCCAATAAGAAAACACCCAAAAACACTAGCTTAACAAATAAAACTTGCAACTTGATGGTGTATGCGAGCTAATGATCATTCATACAACTTAGAAATGCTTGTATGAACATCATAACCTTCATAGGAATTATTAATGAAGAGATTGGAGGCTAGGGTTTTTAGGTGGAGGCCATGAGAGTTTGGATTTTGGCATAGTTTGGTTGCAAGAATGATTAATGGGGTTTTAGGGTAGGATTAGAGGCTTATTTATAGAAGATTAGAGTGTTTTTAGCCCTAGGATTAACCCTAGGATAGTTTTGGCCCGTCAGATTTCAGAATTCTCTAGAACCAGACCACACAACCAAGCCCAAACCAAGCCCAAACCAAAGTGGTGCGCCAGGCTAATCTGCCTGGCTACCCCCTGTCGACAGGACTGTCGACAGGGCAGTCGACATGCCTAGACCCCTGTCGACAGGCCTGTCGACATGGGGTCCTGGGCGGGATTTTTCCCGCCTTGGCCCAGCTGGCCCAAACCCTTGTTTTATTTAAATTTAAACCTGTTTTAATTATGGAAATTTCTGAAAACTTTCATGGGCCTTAACTGGGTCATACGGACTCCGATTTTCGAAAACTCGGACTCTATTTCGCGTATTTTTCCGAGACGAACGCAATGGCATAGCCCGTTTCCCTTGATTCAGATTTTAGAATTAAATTCTGCCTCAATTTACATTATTACAGGTTATTGAAAATATGGGTTGTTACATTCTCCCCTCCTTAAAGGATTTCGTCCCCGAAATCTTCAAGTTAGGAAGAACGTATCCTACCATCCAATCATCCATCTACTCAAAGCATCATCCACGAGCAATCATTGTCCTTACAAGATTCTAAATGCTGGATGAACATATGCAAAAGTGTGTGTATATGTACTTACCTAATGCAAAAATCAGGCGGTTACTGATACAGTAAACCTCCTTAATGCATATGTATGTAAATCAGGCGGTTACTGATACAGTAAACCTCCTTAATGCATATGTATGTCAGTGAAATGAATCCATATGTATGCAAATTCCTAACATAATGTATAATATCTACATGCGTGCTCAATCATACATCCATATGCAACATCCATGTGATAGCATACGAATTTCATTCAAGAATAAGCATAAACACTCATGCACATGCAATATGAGGAGTGTGTGAGCCGATCTAGTGCCTAATCGTGTATAATGCATCCACGAGCAACCACTTGCAAACACTTGCAACCACTTGCAACCATCAAGCATAACATGTTTCAAATACATGTTTCATCCAAAGGGTTTCTACCTAAGGTTCTCTTGACAAGATAGACACGATAAACTAGATAAACTAGATAAACTAGACAAACTCCTTTTTGGATTACAAGAAATCCATTCAAACTTTGACATTCAGTACTAACCGATGAGTCTTAACCCCCTTATGGAGTTTACAACAGAAATAAGATCAAGAATGGGACCGAGAGGACATATACAAAAGATAACTTGCAAGCAAGCTCCACAGGAAAACAAGGATCAAAGATGCACTCTTAAAAAGAGATATGATGCGCGTATCTAGTCTTCACTCTTCTTAGTTACGTTTCCTTGAGCTTAACTCCACTGTGCTTTGACTATCTTTCACTTCATGATTCCTTGGCTTCCTAACTCCTATTTTCCCAAATTCGAGTTGGAACGCATTTCATTATCGCCTCTCGTCTTTCTTTTCCACTTATTCTTTCTTCTGTATACCTGGTTTAAACATACTATAACCTCATGATTTCATGCAAGCTCTCCAAAATTCACTAGTGAATCCTAGATCTCGTCTATTTACTATAAAGTATTCCATGCAGCAGAACTTTTCTTGAAAATACCAATCCACGTTGCCAATTGGCCTTACAAACGTGATTCTCTATAACTCAGGCTTAATCGATATGAACCATCCGCCTATAAGCCATACCTAGATTCAGTTGCCTACCCATGGCTTGTAGGCTCTTTCAAAACTGGCCAACTTCTTGAGGGTAAACCGTTACTAATCACGACGCAGTCCTCTCGCTCTTCACCGGACTGAAATGAGCACTCTTTGCGAGTCTACCTACTATGACCCTCATACCCGTATCCCCTTTCTTTGATCTAGGTAGTCCATCCACATAATCTATCGAGATGTTTTCACACTTCCCCTGCGGAACCCCCAATAGAGGTAATGGCCCACTGGGCTTCTATGACTTGACCTTAGCCTGGTGGCACAACATGCAATCTGAGACCAACTCGGCTACCTCCTCGAGTGATGCGCATCTTCAAGAACCTTCTTTACCAAGTTTTTCACTCGAGGAACACACATAGCCTCTCATCGTGCCTTAGTCATCCCTTGTCATCTATAATATATCTAGTGAGGTGACTTAACCACTTTAGCAGAATCCACCGCTAAGCCTTACTTAGGAACTATGTGCCCAAGAAACCCAACTTCTTTCCTCCAAAGTGACATTTGGAGAACTTGACCTTCCACTGGTGGCTCTAAGCGTATCCATCTCCTCCTTGAGATGTATAGCATGTTCTTCCTCGTTCTTTTGGGGAGATCAAAATATCGTCTAAGACGACCATGACAAACTTGTTCAAGGACTCCCTACCCATCCAGTTTACGTAATATGCGGGTGCATTAGTCGACCCAAATAGTATGACTAGCCATTCTAAAACCCATCCAGAGTCCTAAACGCAGTCTTGTCAATTCCATCCTCAGCCATCCTAAGCTGATGGAATCCGGTAGCTAGATCAAAAGAAAACAGATGCTCCTACAAGCTGATCAAACAAATCATTGATCCTTGGTAACGGTTATCTTACGATAATCAACACATAAGCGAAACAAACTGTCCTCATCAGTAACGAATACTACTGGAGCACCCTACTCGAAAATGCTTCGTCTCAGGAAGTTCTTCTCAAGCAACTCCTTGACTTGCTTTCTTAACTCTCATTTCGTGAGGTCATGTGCCTAATCGGCCACGAAACTGGCTTGGCATTACCAACCAGATAATACGGAAATCTATCCCCAGATATCAGGATATTCTCGGACCACCCTCACAGATTGCAAACTATCGATAGACGAGTTGAGGGATTCAAGATAACATAACATGACGGGACCCATAGGGTTACTAGAAATTTCTAAGGTATTACCGAGGCGGATCATGAGCCTCACAACCCTATATACAAAAACCAAGAATGGCTTCAAAACAGGACAACCATTCCATGCCCAAAACCAACCCATATCCCCTGAAACCGAGAATATAAACATCCCACGAGAATTCTATACTCAAGATAGAAATTTTCAAATCCACTCAGACCATAGACAAACGGGCAGAACCCCCAATTGGATTTGAAACACATACGGGATCATCAACTACACTAGTACTTAGGTGCAAAACTTTTAACTGGATCAGACGAAATAAAACTATGCGATGTGCCAGAATCAAACAAAGTTCGAACAGGGAAAATCAGAAAATGTAAACAAGATTTCCACAGAAACACTACCTCTATCATAAGCTGGAAGAACGGTGCTGAGGGGATGAACTCGCCCTCCAGATAGTCCTGCACACTGAGTCTGACCTTGCCCTTGTTTCCTCGGGCAATCCTTGCTGAAATGTCCAAACTCACCACAATCAAAGCATTCGCCCCGCTTTCTCTTCTCCTTCTTCCTACATTCCCTGGCTATATGTCCAACTTCACCACAGAAGTTACATTTCATATTCTTGCCCCGTTTCCCGGAATTTACTCTCTTGCCTTGAGACTCATTCGCCTTGACCTCTTTCTTGTCATTGCTACCTTCTTCTTGAAGTAGGGCCAAATTCACTAAACTCTCGAAAGTCGCCCCCAAGGGTATATGAGACAGGGCCAAATCACGTAATGGCTCGTTTAATCCTAGAGCAAAGTGTAGGGCCTTCTTCTGAGCAGTATTAACCAAGTCTAAATCGTCCTGAGCCAGTTGATTAAACTTATCTATGTATTCCCTAATAGTCATGTCCCCTTGCTTCAGTGATAAGAATCTCAGTCCAAACCTTCCTCTAAAGTCATCCCAAGTCTCAATTGGCCTAGTAGCGGTGGTGACTACCCACCAACGTGCAGCTTCTTCCTTTAGCAACCATACTGCCAATAAAACCTTCCTGCGGTCACCTATATCAAAGGTGGCTAAAAGATCTTCGGTCTCTTTCAACCAATTCCTTGCCTCTACAAAAGTCTCGGTTCCAAAGAAATTCTTGCAACCCATCGCCTTAAAATCTTGGCAAATCTCGGCGAAGTCAATTCGAGGATGCTGAGGGGAAGGAGGAAGAGGAACATCAACTACCGGAGGGGGAGTAATATTTGCGGGGCCGGCTTCGGTCGCCCTGGCCTCCAAAAGTCTCCTATACCAAACAGGTACGTGAACTCCCTCCGGAATGGCAAAGTTGTCGGCCATACTGGAAACGAAGAAAAAGATAGATTCAGAATGGAGGAAAACGAAGGAATTTTGCTAATGGCTTTTTTTTTTTTTTTTTTTTGGGGAATAGCCTTTTAAAATAAACTAGACTTTTCTTTTGGAAAATACTTTATACTTGGTTTTGAAAATAGTTTTTCAAAGAGTTTTTAAAAAAAACCTTTTTATCCCTTCTCGTAAACCATATGCTCTGATACCAAATGTAACACCCCGCCTCCACTAGGGTCACTCGCAAAGGAATGCACTAGCTTTGGAGGGGCATTATTGGTAAACATGCATAATGATATAGCAAGGCAGGACATGACATATATATATATGTAAATAAACAGAGTAAGTAAATAAAACAGCGGAAGATTTATAAACCATTTCAAAACTCAAGTCTGGTACATCAAAATGTCACTTTCCCAAAATTACAAGTCTAGATAAATACATCATCTGATAAACTGAAAATACATAAGTACTATCCCCAAATAAGAGTGATAAACCATAGCGGCTCAAGTCCAAAGCCTACTTGAGCTATCCAAGGAAGCAGCTAAAATCCAAGCTAGGCTCCAGTATTCCCTCCCTGAGAACCTTGGGGGGGGAAACGGAAGAAAAGAGGCGAAAGAAAACAGGTCAGTCAAAAAGACTGAGTAAGCCCTGCTACGATCAGTCTATAAACTAATAAAGTTAACATCATGATGGAAACTGAGGTGATCATAGATAACAACATACTGGCATGAATAAATCAACTATAAGATAGATAGAGGTGTCATCGCATAAACAGAGTTAAGTTTTGCACCACGGTGTACTAGCAAACCAACATAACAGGTATTGATCCCTTAGCCCAAACTTCGGCCCAATAACATGAAGTGACCTTAATAAAAGGTCCAGCCACGGTCTAGTCGATCAGATCCCTATAAACCTAACACGTCAAGTGTTGGTGTCCATATGGCCCACATATGGTTGTGGTTAGTCTATGCTGGGTCCACCTTTGGGTGTATCAAGCCCTCGGGTGTCAGCCCCGGACACTTAAGCAATAATGCACAGCCCTAACCTACTGGTACCCGTGCCTCGAGTTTGTCCAACATCGGACTACGTGCACGTCCGTAGCCCGCCGGACCCGCACCACTGTACCACTCGGCCATCGCCCTTTGGTCGTTTACATCCGTCCAGTAATCGTGCCCCGCCCTAGCCTAGTCCTCTAGGGTTGTGAATGATACCAAACTGGGATTACTGCTGGAACAGACCACGTTGCTAGGGTTTCTAAGAGGGTTAAGTGTGATTTAACCCTTCACTAATCCTGGATTAAACTGGTTAAGTGTGGCTTAACCCCATTCTAATCCCTTGAACTCCCAAATTGGTTAAGTATTAGTGGACCCTGACTTAACCCTAATCATGAGGCATTAATTAATTTAATGCACCTTAACCTCTCACATTAGACCTTGTTGTGGTTACTAGTTAGGCCGGGCGGGTCCGGGTAGCTTTACACCACAACTTGGTCTAACCTCGGGTCTTGGCACCCCATGACCAACTTCTCACATTGGGTCCTATTGTTTGTAGCCACTAGTTAAGCCGGTCGGTTCCGGGTAGAATTACGCTACAAACTCAACCCAACCTCGAGTTGGCCACACTTATGTTCTCTAAGTGTCATGTCCACTTTATTTCAAAACATAATTACAAGTCAACAATTACTTGGGTAGACCTAACTTAATAGGTAAATTCCCAAGGGGTAGACCTAACTTAATAGGTAAATTCCCAATCTTATATCTTCATGTATTTTAGGTTTACCCAAACCCCCAACGTCATTCTATCGCTTACATATTCGTAATAACGCATAAAGGATAGGAAGAGGGAACTTGGCACAACATACATGATGAACTTGCTTATCACAACAAACATGCATAACATGTTAGACTTGCATAACTTAGCATAGTGAGCTTGCATTTTACCATAAACATGCATAACTTGTCAAACTTGCATAACTTAGCATAGTGAACTTGCATATTACCATAAACATGCATAACTTGTCAAACATGCACAACTTGTCATTTTAAACTTGCATAAGCATGCACAACTTATTAAACATGCATAACATGGCACAATGAACTTGCATGAACATGCATAACTCATTTAACTTGCAAATCATGGCATAGTGGACTCGCATAAACATGCATAACTTATTTAACTTGCAAATCATGGCTTGGTGAACTTGCATAAACATGCATAACTCATTTAACTTGCAAATCAAGGCTTAGCAAACTTGCATAAACATGCATAACTCATTTAACTTGCAAATCAAGGCTTAGAAAACTTGCATAAACATGCATAACTCATTTAACTTGTAAATCAAGGCTTAGCAAACTTGCATAAACATGCATAACTCATTTAACTTGCAAATCAAGGCTTAGAAAACTTGCATAAACATGCATAACTCATTTAACTTGTAAATCAAGGCTTAGCAAACTTGCATAAACATGCATAACTCATTTAACTTGCAAATCAAGGCTTAGAAAACTTGCATAAACATGCATAACTCATTTAACTTGCAAATCAAGGCTTAGCAAACTTGCATAAACATGCATAACTCATTTAACTTGCAAATCAAGGCTTAGCAAACTTGCATAAACATGCATAACTCAATAAACATACATAAATCCCCACTTGCATCACATATTAACTTTAGAGTTTCTAAAATGAAGGTAAGAGGGCTTACAAATATTATGAAGACTCAAATCTCTTAATAAAGATTGAGAAGCCCTTTTTATGCAAGCATAAATCCCCAAAAACAAAGCTCCAATAAGAAAACACCCAAAAACACTAGCTTAACAAATAAAACTTGCAACTTGATGGTGTATGCGAGCTAATGATCATTCATACAACTTAGAAATGCTTGTATGAACATCATAACCTTCATAGGAATTATTAATGAAGAGATTGGAGGCTAGGGTTTTTAGGTGGAGGCCATGAGAGTTTGGATTTTGGCATAGTTTGGTTGCAAGAATGATTAATGGGGTTTTAGGGTAGGATTAGAGGCTTATTTATAGAAGATTAGAGTGTTTTTAGCCCTAGGATTAACCCTAGGATAGTTTTGGCCCGTCAGATTTCAGAATTCTCTAGAACCAGACCACACAACCAAGCCCAAACCAAGCCCAAACCAAAGTGGTGCGCCAGGCTAATCTGCCTGGCTACCCCCTGTCGACAGGACTGTCGACAGGGCAGTCGACATGCCTAGACCCCTGTCGACAGGCCTGTCGACATGGGGTCCTGGGCGGGATTTTTCCCGCCTTGGCCCAGCTGGCCCAAACCCTTGTTTTATTTAAATTTAAACCTGTTTTAATTATGGAAATTTCTGAAAACTTTCATGGGCCTTAACTGGGTCATACGGACTCCCATTTTCGAAAACTCGGACTCTATTTCGCGTATTTTTCCGAGACGAACGCAATGGCATAGCCCGTTTCCCTTGATTCAGATTTTAGAATTAAATTCTGCCTCAATTTACATTATTACAGGTTATTGAAAATATGGGTTGTTACAAACACAATGGCGCAACCCGTTTCCCTTAATTCTCACATCTGAGATTCGTTATTCTTTAATTTGTGAACATTAATATTAACATAAATACGAGGTGTTACATTCTCCCCTCCTTAAAGGATTTCGCCCTCGAAATATCCAAGTTAAGGAGAATGCATATCCTAACATCCAAACAACCATCTACTCAACATCAAACACAGGCATCCATTGTCCTTGTAAAAATTTCTAATACTGTATGAACATATGCAAGAAATGTGTTTATATGTTCTTTATCTAGTGCAAAATCAAGCGGGCTACTGATTTAGTTGACCTCCTTAATGCAAACCATGATAGTGCCATGTGTCCATTATGTATGTGAAAGAATCCTATCGATACATATTATTTCTACATGTGTGCACAACCATTCACCAAAATGCAGCATCCATATGATAGTACAACCATTACTTAAATATGCACACACATTTATATGCAATATGCTATATGATGTGACTGAGCCGATCTAGTGCCTAAAGTGTGTGTATACGCATCCACGAGCAACCACTATCAAACACTTGCATCCACATGCATCCATCATACATAACATGTCTCAAACACATGTTTCAACCATAGGACTACCCTATCTAAAGGTCAAAGTCACTAGCGAGAGGACATACTAAAGATAAATTAAGTACAAGCTAAGCGATAAAGGAGAAATTAAAAGACATACCCTTGAAAAGAAAAGGGTACAATGAACGCATCTTCTCTTCCGTATCCCAAGTAGCGTTGCTCTCATCGTGTCCCCATTGCACTTTGACTACCTTGACCTCTCGATTCATCAACTTCTTAATCTCTGACCCAAGAATGCACGTAGGAGCTCGTCGAATCGTCGCATCACACTCTATCTCCACTTCTTTAAGCAAGCTCGGCTCTACCACTTCCGTGGTCTCATGCAAGCATTTCCTCAAATGTGACACATGGAATACGTCGTGTACACCACTAAGTCTCTCGGGCAACTCTACTCTATATGCCATCTGTCCAATCCTCTCCTTAATAGGAAACGACCCTACGAACCTTGGTGCTAACTTCCCAACGGACCCAAAGGGAACGACATTTCGTAATGGAGACAGCTTGACAAAGACCATGTCCCCAATATCAAACTCAAGATCTGTCCTCCTCTTGTCCGCATAAGATTTCTGCCTATCTTGCACCATCTTCATCCTCCTTCGAATCAAATCGATCTTTTCCGAAGTCACTCAAATCATATCGGACCCAAGCAAGATCTTATCTGTAGTTTCCCACCAACATGTAGGCGAACGACACGGCCGTCCATAAAGAGCCTCGAACGGTGCCACGCCAATGCTAGACTGATAGTTGTTATTATATGCGAACTCCACCAACAAAAGATGTTCCTCCCATGTACCTCCGAAGTCTAAGACACACAACCTCAATAGGTCCTCTAGAATACGATTCACCCTCTCGGTCTGGCCGTCCGTCTGAGGATGATATGCGGTGCTCAAACATAACCGAGTCCCTACTGCCTCTTGCAAGCTCTTCCAAAACTCGCTAGTAAAGATAAGATCGCGGTCGCTCACTATGCTTGAAGGAACACCATGCAAACGAACTATCTCTCGAATGTATATGGAGGCTAACCATGGAGCAGTCCTCTTACTCTTCACGGGAATGAAATGGGCGCTCTTAGTAAGTCTGTCTACCACGACCAAAATCCCCGTATTACCCTTCCTCGATCTCGGTAACCCATCAATAAAGTCCATCGAGACACTTTCCCACTTCCATTGTGGGACCTCCATTGGGTGAACCAACCCACCGAGCTTCTTTTGCTCTGCTTTTACTTGTTGGCACACCAAGCATCTAGCGACGAACTCAGCTATATCTCTCTTCATGCTGACCCAAAAGTAAACTCGTCTCATGTCCATGTACATCTTGTCCCCGCCGGGATGGATGGTCATCTTCGAACGATGTGCATCATCAAGAATGGTCTTCCTCAAATTCTCGTCCCGTGGTACACAAAGTCTACCGTCCCTACGTAACCCACCCTTATCATCTAGGGTATATCTACTGAGACGGCTCGATGACTCCCCCTTTTGAGCTTTTCTACTAACTCAACCAATTGTGGGTCATCTCGCTGTGCCTCACCAATCCATCCTAAATGCGTAGGTCTGACGTCTAAGGATGCTAGCAAACCGGGTGCAAAGTTAATGGAAGGTCTAAAGTCAAACGTAGAGACGAACTCTAAGCTTCGCCGCTCAACAAACAATGGATTCAAGGACAACCTTTTCCTACTTAAGGCGTCTGCCACCACGTTACCCTTTCCAGGGGTATATGCTATCTCGAAATCGTAGGATGCTAAGAATTCCATCCACCTTTGCTGCCTTAAGTTCAAGTCCTTCTGAGCGAACAAGTATTTTATCTATTTGTGGTCAGTGAACAATTCGAATTTCTCGCCAAGAAGATAATGGTGCCAAGACTTAAGCGCAAAAACAATAGCGGCCAACTCTAGGTCATGTTTAGGGTAATTTCTCTCATGCACTCTCAACTGCCTTCCACCATAGGCTATTACCCTTCCCTCTTGCATTAAGACTGCGCCTAGTCCTGTCCCACAAGCATCGGTATAAACGGTGAATGGCTTACTCCCATCTGGCAACACTAAGACTGGGGCTGTGGTCAAAGCTCTCTTTAAATGTTGGAATGCATCATCACAATCTACATCCCATGTGAAAACTAAGTTCTTCATCGTCAAGCGTGTTAATGGGGCGGATATTTTTGCGAAGTCTTTGATAAACTTCCTATAGTAGCCAGCCAACCCTAAGAAACTCCTCATCTCGGTAGTATTTTTAGGGACTTTCCAATCTTGGATGGCCACTACCTTCGCGGGATCCACAACTATCCCTTCTTTTGAAACCACGTGCCCTAAGAATCGCACTTCCTTTCTCCAAAAGTGACATTTAGAAAATTTAGCTTTAAGGCTATGCGCCCGAAGGGTCTCCAACACTTCCCTAAGATGTAGGGCATGCTCTTCCTCACTCTTAGAAAAGATCAAGATGTCGTCCATAAAGACTACCACAAATTTATTAAGGTACTCCCTAAACACCCTACTCATCAATTCCACGAAGTATGCGGGGGCGTTTGTCAAACCGAAGGGCGTCACAAGCCACTCGAAGAAGCCGTCTGGAGTCCTATAGGCAGTCATGTCTATGCTATCATCAGCCACTCTCAATTGATGGAAACCTATGGCTAAGTCCAACTACGAAAACACTGAGGCGCCAACTAACTGATCAAAGAGATTGTCAGTCCTCGACAGTGGGTACCTATTCTTCTTAATAAGCTTATTAAGTTCCCTATAGTCCACACAAAGTCTAAGGGACCCATCTGCCTTCGTGGCAAATACTACTGGAGCACGCCACTCCGATATACTATGTTTGATGAACCCCTTCTCAAGCAATTCTTTTACTTGCTTACTGAGTTCTCTTCTCTCCCTTGGATCCATGTGGCGCACTGGCAATGCAACTGGCTTTGCATTATCTACAAGATATATTTGAAAGTCTATCTCACGTTTTGGGGGTAAGCCCCTCACCTCATCGAAGACATCAACATATTCACGGAATATACGAGCATAATGTAAGTCATCATCGGATGCGTCAAGGGATTCTAGGTAGCTAAGCATTACTGGACCTCTAGGGTCACAAGAAATATCAAGGGTCTTTCCACAATGAGTCAACAATCTAACTACCCTTCTTTCACAATCTAGGATGGCCCCATATCTAGTTAGCTAATCCACACCTAGAATCAAGCCGTATCCCATGAAGCCAAGAACAAAGGCATTGCATTCAAACTCAACGCCCAAGATAGACACTCTCAAATCCCGACAGATCATAGAAAGATGAGCCGAACCACCAACAGGATTTGAGACTACTAAGGGATCCGTAACTAGACTAGTATTTAGGTGCAGTGTTTCAACTAATGATGTAGAGATAAATGAATGTGATGCGCCAGAATCGAATAAAGTACGGACAGGATGATGAAACAGAAAAACTAAACTTTCAACAGAAATTGCTCTACCTCGTTCTTGCAGCGGTGGGACCACGAGAGCCTGAACTTGCCTCCTTGCCTGCCCTGGTGCCATAAGAGCCTGCACTTGTCCTTCCGAGGTAGACCCTGCCCTCTGCCCTTTCCTTGGGCAGTCCTTAATTAGATGTCCTGCTTTGCCACAGTGGAAACAACCGGTCTTCTTTTTCTTCCTACAATCTTTGCTTAGATGGCCTGGGGTCCCACAGTTAAAGCATCTTTTCTTTCCCATACCATTGTTGCCTTTACCACCTTTCTTGTTCTGTTGTTGCTGTTGCGGTTTCTTTTCATCCCCTTTCTTCTCTGGTGCCTTATTAGCATTGGCGCCCTTCTCCTCTTCATGCATAAGCACCATGTCAACTAGTCTCTCAAAGGTAGCCCCCATGGGGATGTGGGTCATAGCTAACCCATGAAGCGGCTCGTTCAAACCTTTAATAAATCTCAGGGCCTTCTTTTCTGGTGTATTCACCAAGTCCAAGCCAAATCTCGCCAATTGATTGAACTTGTTGACGTATTCTTTCACTGACAGATTCCGCTTCTTCAATGCCAAAAACCTTTCCATGTATAAATTCTCCTCAGCCCGTGAGAGAAACTTTGCTTCAAACCTCCGCCTGAAATCTGGCCATGTATCAACTTGACGTTCTCCATTAGTGATCTCCCACCAAAACGAGGCCTCATCCTTCATTAGCCAGGCGGCTAACTGGACCTTTCTCCCATCTTCCACTTCAAAGATCCCAAACAATTCTTCTACCCCCTTTAGCCAATTTCGAGCATCAACAAATGTCTCCATCCCGTGAAATGGTTTTCCACCCATTTCCCGAAAGTCCTTACATATCTTAGCGAAAGTATCGACACGAGGAGGAGGAGGGGGAGGAGGAGGAGGATTTGCTGGACTTGCAGTGGTGGCCCTGGTCTCCAAATACCTCCTAAACCATCCTGGTATCGGTATCCCCTCGGGTATTTCGGGAATTCCAGACATATTGAAACGAAAAAGGAAAGATTCAATACAAAAGAACCGAATGAAAGATATATGGCTCTTGGGGTTATGCTTTCTAAAATAAGCTTTTCTCTTGAAAAAACTTTCCTTAAAACATACTTTTGAAGGTACTTCTTTATAAAAGTGTTTTTGAAAAATAGTTTTTCAAAATTCATATCTGTTATGGTAACCTTCAGCTCTGATACCACGTGTAACACCCCACGTCCATTAGTGTCACTCACAAAGGGAATGCACAAACTTCTATGGAGCGTTTTAAATGTGTATAGAACATAAACTTAACAACAAGATAGATATAAACAGTACTTAATTTTTTTAACCTTTATTCATTGCAGCGGTAAACACATAAGTTTGATTACATCATCAAAAACCAGAGTCAAAGTACATAATATCCATCTTGACTAAATCAGTGTACATAAATTGAAAGACATAACCCCAACACAAAATTGCCATAAATAAGATAGGCTAAACTTTTACTTCAGTGATCCAAGCAACTTCTAAAAGCAAGAGATACAGCTATCCAAAATCAAGCTCCACTGGTGCTAGTTCCACCCTGAGCACCTGGGGGGGGGAAAGGAAGAAAAGAGGTGGAAACAAAGGGGGTCAGACATAAAATCTGGCGAGTGCGATAACTTTAACAATACAATTACCAAAATAACTAGGCTAAGGCATAAGTTGGAAAATAAGGAAATGACTGTGAACAATTGAGTATGGCAGAGTAAACAAGGAAATAAGATGAACAGAGATAACATTAAAAGGGCACCTAAACCACTATAAGATAATTACTATACTGCACCACCACTAGTCACCCTAAGGTTAATCCTGCCTACAAAACTTAATAATGATAATGGTAGTTTCGTGCACCCCTAGTTGCCTTCATAGGTGCCGCCTGCCCCTATCTCCACTAGGTGTACCCACTACCCCCATGCGATCGGCTCCCTAACTCGTAGATACCCGTACTGGCCCCACAGTGGGGTGTATCACTCTCCAAAGTGGCAACCCGATACCACCAACAATGCACGGCTTATACCTACACGATGCAACAATGTCTTACCTACCAGCCCGGGCCACACACGCATATGAACCCGTTGGACTCGCGTTGCCACCGCTAACCCGTTTTGGCCTTTTACAGTCAAACCCAGTATACGTGTCCCGTCCTCGACTTGGGTCGAGCCCACAAAGATACGTATGGGTTACTGGTTGAAACAGCCCTCATTACTTGACACAAGCTATCCACCTAAGCTTGGTCCCCTCTAGTACATCCCACTTAACCCTCTTCTTATTCATGTTCACCTACATGTTTCAATTTTGGTTAAGTGTTTCTAATCGTATTTCAAATGCCACCCAAGGCACCCACTTAATTCCACATGCCACCCAAGGAACCCACTTAACCCCCTCATGTCCCACTACATGTTTATCTGGTTAAGTGTTTCTTAATTCATTAAGACCGTAACCTTATAAAGACCTCCCACATTAGACTGGCATTTGTGGTAGCTGGATTTGCCGGGCGGGTCCGGGCAGACTTACACCACAAACGAGCCTAACCTCGTGTCTTTATAACTGTTACGCATTTAATTTATGCCTAAGACCTCCCACATTAGACTGGCATTTGTGGCAGCTGGATTTGCCGGGCGGGTCCGGGCAGACTTACACCACTAAAGAGCCTAACCTCGTGTCTTAGACGATTAACTACACAAAATTAATTATTCCCCAATTTGAATTAATTTCCCTATTCAAATTATCAATCAATTCCAAATTTAACTACGACCATAATTGACTCAGTTATGTCCATCTATTTATGGTATGCAAAATCATACCAATTTTCATCACAAATTTATTTTATGCCATTTAAGGCATTTATGCCAATTCTCAATATTAAATCTTTTGATATTATCCCATTGCCCCACGTTGTACATTAGTTCGTTTAACGTAGAATATACGTTAGACTCGAACAGTCTAACTCATGGAATAAAGAGAAAACATCACAACATACATATTGATGAAACTAGATCTAAACATAAGGGGTGAACTTGCATGTGTGAATGAGGTTCTTCATCTAAAACTTGCATAGGAAAAAGTCACAAACTTGCATAAAACTACATATGTCATAGATCTAAATCTAAAGGTGTGAACTTGTTTAGGTAATAGTCACAACTTGCATAAACAATGTATGTCACGGATCTAACCATAAGGGGTAAACTTGCATAGGCATGATTCATACTCCAAAACAACATATATGTATATACTTGCATATGTGATTTATGCAACATAAACGATGGTGTAAACTTACATCTAAACATGTAAACTAGCATATAGAATTTTGTATACTAGCATATAACTCACACATGTCATAGCCTAACTTTAGATCAAATTTTCTCATAAAATAGATGTCATGAAACATGTAAGGTTATATATAATTCTCACTAACTTGCATATGATCCATGTCTCAATTAGCATCCTAAATTGCATACATACATATGATTTATCATACGAATTAGTTCCAACAACATAACAAACTAGCATATGAAACATCATCATAAATTGATTATACATATGCCAATCATAGAATTACAATATAGATGATAACATCACAACTTTACAACATAGGTGATAACATCATAGAATTTACAACATAGATGATAACATCACAATTTTACAACATAGATGATAATATGCGGTCAATAATTCACAACATAACCATATAATCTGCATCATAGCTCAATCCAATTAAATTGTTAATTATTTTATTAAAGAAATTGAACTCACAACTCAAAGAAGGTCTTGAATTCTGAAATCTGAGTTCTGAAGTTGAATTAGCTTTCCTTTGAAGTAGATTCGTTGTTACGGTTTAGGTTAGAATTGATTTTGATTAGCTTTCTTCCTCTCTAATTGGTGGTGGCTATTCTAGGTTGCAAGGTGACGGCATGGAGGCCATGAGTCTAATTTTAATTTGATTTTAGGGTTTGAGTCTACATGTGTTTTTATAGAGTTTAGGATCAATTTAGGCCGTCCGATCAACCCAAAATTAACCCCAATCATTCAGACCAGATCAGAAACCCTAATGACTCAGCATATAGTCATAAACAGGTCACCAATCAAATCTGCTTGAGGGGGGGGGGGCAGGTAGACCCCCAGGTCGACCCTATGGTCGACCTGGTGAGGCTAGGTCGACCCCCAGGTCGACCTGGCCCTGGCGGGAAATTTCCCGCCTAGCCCATCTGGCTCTGAAATTTTGAATTTTCGAAATCTGTTTTGAGTTTTCTGAAACTTCCAATGACCATAACCTCTTCATACGAAGTCCAATTCACGCAAACTCGAACTCTGTCTCAACCAGAATTCCGAGACGAACACAATGGCGCAACCCGTTTCCCTTAATTCTCACATTTGAGATTAGTTATTAGTTAATTTGTGAACATTAATATTAATAGAAATACGGGGTGTTACACATCGCTCGGGTGACAGCGCTCGAGCAGGATAACAAAGCTATCACCAAGGAGATCATATAGCTGGTGAAACAGAATGAGGAAGTACATCAGCTTCATCAAAATAACGAGGCCCTGACCTGGAAAAATGAGGGAATACATGAAGAAAATGAGTAAGTGCAGCGCCTTATCAAATAGAATGACGAGCCCAAAAAACTTCTAGATTCAAATCGTGTTGAGCTCGAGCAGGAAAATAAAGACAAGGTGGCCACGAAAGCTTCAAACAGAGAGGTGCTATGTCAGATGGAGAGTGTCAAGGATGACTAACGGGTTTAGTTGGAAAAACTTAGAGTTGAGGTGGAGGAGGCCGAAGGAGGAGAAGAGGCAGAGCTAGAGCCAGCGGTGTGGGGGTTCTACGTAAAGACACTCAGATTCTATGGAAGCTCGTGGACCAAAGATTATGCCTGCACACTAGCTAAAGTTTAGGAGAACTTAATGGGGTATAAATCTAGGATGAAGGGGGTAGAATCGGTTAACGAAACGGCACTGTGAGTTCAGTTCGTAACAGAGGAAGGGCATTGGGTGTTAGCAGAAGGCATGGAATTTTTGAAAGAGGGTGCTGAAGCGGAGGAGGCAACGCAACTCATGGCTGCGAAGGGGAAAGCTCTTATTACTGAGAGCACGGTGGTCCCTCATGCATTTGAAGGTAGCGGTTCTGAGTAGCAGCAAGATGTTCTGCTTTGTTCCACATGTGGTCCATCTATTCTGACTCCCGACCTTCATCGAGTATGATCCTGATTTTCTGGGGTTAGGACACAGACGTTCTCTTCCGCCAACAACCGAGGGCACAACGCCTATCTAAACCACACAACAAATGTAGGAAGGTAAACACACTTCTTCAATGACACTCAAAAGGATAGTAACACGAAATTGAAATAGACTAACTTTTCTTCTTCTTAATTATGCAGGTTCCTTCGAGGAGAGGTGACAACTGGCTATGCACCAATGTGTATGTTGATCCTGGATTTGATGTGTAAGATTATCGGAGGCACCTAGGAGTATATTTTGGTCCTCTGGACACAATCATGGGTTTGGAGCTGGGAGACTTCAGAATGGAGGACCATTTTCCTTAGGAGAAAGGGAAGTGGGACGAGGATGTGCATGTGACAGAGCCGATGGAGGCAGGTGGGCAAACCGTGCATGAACTGTTCGAACAACAAAAATCCCAACTGCTGATGAAATCGGAGGAGACTAAGGCGAACAAGAAAGTTGATGAGGAAGCCATCCTTAAGTCCCAGAAGGAGTCGAGGGCGAAAGCTGAAGCAGATGCCCATTCCAAGGCCTAAGCCAAGATTTAATAGGCGGTTCGGAAGAAAGCCTAGGTCAAAGCCACCCAGAAGAGAGAGGAGGAGACACTTAAGAAGCTAAATACAGAGGAGATGGAGAGGAAACGGAAGGACGGTCTCGAGGATCTGAAGACGAAGGAAAGGGAGGCTTAGAAGGCGGAGAGACAAACTAAAAAAACTGACAAGGACACCAAGAAAGCAAAGGAGAGGGATATGTCTATAGTGCTAGCATTGTCCACCGAGTTTCATCCTATGCGTTTGAAAACCATAGGTGGCCTTGGAGTGGTGACCACTGAAGTCCCAAGTGATCCTGAGGAGGGGAGGAGAGGAAGATCAGAGGAGACCTAGTGAAAAGTTCGTAATGAAACCTCGGGCCAACACTACTGCGAAAAAAGGAAAGAAAGGAAGCGCTAGGAGCATCTCCTAGCAAAGTAGGAAGAAAGATGATGATGAATCATCCATAGCCGAATCTGTGAGGAAGTAGAAGAGTGTCGGCTTGTCCAAATGATTGTTGCAGATAGACTTTTGGTTTTAGGTCGATAGGATACGCGAGTACGGTCCTCGCTTTTGGAGGTGAGATTTGGTTTTCATGTATATCGCGTCATTAGAGACAGAAGATAGTTGTATTTTGGTTTGTGAATGGCAGTTAGTTAACTTTGCTTACATCACACATTGTTGTAAGTGCTCGAATAACACTATCCAAATTTTTTACTTGCATAACTCGTCATTACACTAAAACCAATGTTGTTTGTGGTTTCTCTCTTTAAATACTCAAGCTATGTGAAGCTCAGATGTGCAGACTCCACTCTTGAGATCTCCTTTCAACCATTTATTTTGAGTCATTTGCAGTTTAAGTATGTAAACTACGCTGTTGAGACCCCCTTTGGTCAATGGTCTCGAGTCGCATGAATTTCATGTTTGGTAACTCCACCCTCAAAACCTCCTTACGGTTGTCAATTCCGAGTCATCAAAAGTCAGAGTTGGACATCGTTGTTTTGTCCTTTATACTCTCCAATCGTTTCATTTATGTTAGTGTTGATGGCATCGTTGGTTTGCCAGCTTGTACTTGGATCCAAGATCTAAGTATCGAAGTTTGCCAAGAAAGCGACTAATATCACATTTACTTGGCTAGTGGGTTTCCCTCATGTCCAAAGACAAAGGAACAGTGTTGGACACTCAAATTGGTGAGCACACGAGTTATTTATACTTGGACTCATCATTGGTTAGAGACTCGAGTTTACTTGTGGAGGGCGATGCTCCATAAGGTTGGAGTATTTGCAAGGACTTGAGTTAGTGGATCGATGCCAAGCTCTAAGGTACCACTCCAATGTTGTGCGCTCGTATATGCAAGTCGGTTGCTATCATGGCTCAAACATACTACGCAGAAAATATACCAAGAACATGGATGTTGAAAATTTCTTTACTGATAAACTGAGGCTTTAATGGCATTTTCTTTACAATGCCTTGAGTCTTGAAAAAATAAAACATTTGTGGGAAGCAGTAAATCTATACAATAAGCTATGCAAACTAGCAGCAAAGAAGCTCATTGTTCCATGTCCTCGGGAGTTCAGCGCCATCAATGATCGTTAGCTTGAAAGTGCCATCTCTGAGCCTCCGTTGAATGATGTACGGACCTTCCCAGAGAGGATCGTAACCGGTCGGTGTGGGGAAGAACCACTTCAAGACAAGGTTGCCGGTGTCAAGTGCTTTTGGTGGACGTCGGGCGACCCTTGATGGTGTGCGGCTGCTATGAGTTCAGACTCGTCTCTTTTCTCTTAGAGTAAGTCGAGTACCCAAAGAGAAGATCTCAATTGGTCTTCGGATCATAGTATGTGACTTAATGAGAATCTAGCTCAAGCTCAATGGGAATGATGGTATAAGGTCCATAGGATAAAGCGAATGGAGTATGACCAGTTGCTGACTTATGGTTTGTCTGGTAAGCCCAAAGGGATAGAGGGATTTCATCTGCCTGCTTTCCTCTGGCATTTTCCAAATGCTTCTTGATAATGGATTTAATGACCTTGTAGACAGCCTCGACTTGCCCATTGGCCTAAGGTTGAGCAACTGCCAAGAATTTTTTTTCAATGCGGTACCGACGGCAGAAGGTCTTGAAATTAGAACCCTCGAATTGGGTCCCGTTATCGGAAATGATAGTCTTGGCACCTCCAAAATGACAGATGATGTTACGAAAGATAAAGTTGATTACTTTTTTATGGTGACCATTATAAGGGGATCAGCTTCGGGCCATTTTGTAAAGTAATCAATTGTGACGATAGTGTATCGAGCACCGCCTTTGGCCATTTGAAGAGTTCTGATGATATTGTTTACCCACATTGCAAACGGTCATGGACCGACCATCTGTATATGTTTAGTAGGTAGGGCTTTCGGGATTTTGGAGTGTATTTGGCATTTAATGCACTTGCGGGTATACTCTGCTACATCCCGATCGAGTGTCAGCCCAAAATATTTGTACAGAAGAATCTTTTTTTGCCAGAGTTTACCCCTAAAATAGCCACTGTACTCTCCATCATGCATGCCCAGCAATACATGATCATTTTTCGTTATGAGCTAGACACCGGATTAACAAAATAAAGAATCTTCTTGGGTATCCATCTTGAATTATGTATCACGATGCTTTATGGAGAAGCACTCTCCTTTCATTGCGAGAGTCTGAGAGGATTCCATGTTGCAAGTAGCCTTTGATTGAAAATCATCCAAGACTCGGGTTCAGCCTCGGTCTCCGTCGTTGATATCGAATAAGTTTGCATCAGATCGATACTCGGAGAGTCGAGTACTTCGAGTAGGACAAGACAAAAGAGTTGACCATCTCCCAAACTTGCTAATTTGGCCACTAAATCATCCTTCTTATTTTGTTTTAGGAGGATGTGAGTGATTATGTAGTGCTCAAAGTTGGTAAGTAGTTCACGAATTTGAGCGAGGCGTGTCCCTTGGCTTAATACTCCCTGTGTACCCGGCGTACAATGAGATGTGAGTCATAGTATATTTGGAGAGCTTTGGTGTTGAGTTTGAAATTGATTCTGAGTCTAGCGATTAAGGCTTCATATTTTGCATCGTTTTTGTGGTAGAGAAGTTAGGCTTTGAAGTGTAAAAAATTGAGCACTCCTCAGGAGTAATAAGTACAACTTTGGCCCCAGAACACTGGGTTTTTGATGAACCATTCACATATGGTTTCCATTGGATACTTGGAGGCTCGCTATTTTTTGGAGGATCCTCGGGAATAATGAAATCTATGATAAAGTGTACTAGGTCTTGTCCAAGGATGACTCGACGAGGGATGAAAGTAAGCTCAAATTGACTCAGCTCGATATTACGTTTCAAAAGCCGCCAAGATGCCTCAAGTTGTCAAAGGACCTATCATAGCGGGTAGTCAGTGTAGACTCTGATTGGATGAGACTGGAAATATAGGTGAAGCTTTTTGGGAAGAGACAGCCAGGAAATAAGCAAGTTTTTCAATCTTTGGATAGTTCTTTTCTGCGCTTGTCAACCTCTGGCTGATGTAATAAACCGACCGTTGGATACAATCTTTTTCACATACTAGCGCCGTGCTAATATCCTGCACAAAAACATCCAAATAGATAAATAATTCTTTGTGGTCCATGGGTTTTGATAGGATAGGTGGTTGTTCCAAGTGATCCATCAGATCCTGGAATGCAATAATGCTCTTTTGTGCCCTCAAAAAGTTGTGTTTCCCTTTCCTGAGCAAGTCAAAGAAAGGGATGCACTTATCGATTGCTTTTGATATGAATTGACTTAGAGCGACCACTTATCCATTTAAGCTCTAAACATCTTTGATGCTCTATAGGGCCTGTATATCCCAGATAGCTTGGATTTTTTTAATTTTTTTTTGGATTTACCATCGCAACAGCCCACATTTTACGTAGTGGAAGATTGTAAAATATTTTTATTTTATTCCCTGAGGGTTGAATCATTCTCATATTTTAATATGTTGCTTATGTGGATGTGAGACATGTCCATAATTTTTACCAATTTTGTTTGTGACCATTTTTCCTCTGTCAATCTTGTACATGGCATAACTTTTGACTCAGGTCAAATCAAGTGGTGAGACCTGTGCCATTCAAAAGGAAATGATGACTGCCTTTCCGTAGAGTGGTTACAATAAAGTTTTCTCTCAACGGTTTGGGATAAATCGTTGTTTTAAGGTTTAACAGTTGCTCGTCCAGGCTTATAAAGCCATAATGGGCTGAGTTGGAGAGGACCATTAGTGGGCTGGTGGAAGGCTATAAATAGGGGGTAAGAGGCATGGAGAATAGTTTACTTTCTCCATTCACTCATTTGGAAGAGCCAGGGGATCCTTCATTCCTCATTGCCAAAACCTTTCCACCATTACAACTAGGAAAATCGAAGATCAACACTACTTCAGGCTAGATCTACACCATTACAAGAGGGAATTCATGAAATCGAAGATTTTGATCAAGTTCTTCGCTGTCTGGAATCTAATTTCACCGTTTCTGCTTTGATTTGGATAATTGGTGAGTGATACGCATCTCTCACATAGATTCAATCAAGTATATGAATGTTTGATCATTAATTTCATCATTTTCAAGTGTTTCTTCTAGGTCTACAATCATGGTAAGTATATTTTCATATGAATTACCATTGGACCTAATCTAACAACTCCAAATGGTAATTTCCATGTTATGTCATATGTTTATGCAAGTTTGATCCATAATTTTTGTTAATATGTTCATTTATCATGATTTATGCGAATTATTAATGATAATTGTCATTTTGAGGTTGTTAGTAATTTCATAACATGCTTATGGTTGTGTTGAATGGATTGGACGAGTTGGTTTCTTCAATTTCGTCATTTGGCGAAGATTTGGAGCTGTTTTGGTCAGATCAGGGAGTTATGTCGTTTTCCATGATTCATATCGTTTTTCATGAGTCATGTCGTTTCTCATGATTCATGTCATTTTTCATGATTCTGGTCATTTTTCATGATTCATATCTTTTTCATGAGTCATGTCATTTTTCATGAGTCATGTGGTTTTCATTATTCATGTCGTTTTTCATGAGTCTCGTCATTTTTCATGATTCGTGTCGTTTTTCACGATTCATGTCGTTTTTCATGAGTCATGTCGTTTTTTCACGAGTCATATCTTTTTTCATGAGTCATGTTGTTTTTCATCAGTCATGTCGTTTTTCTATAAGTCATGTCCTTTTTCCATGATTCGATGAATAAAGGTTGCTTGAGAAGGTTTCTTGAGCCATGAAAATTCGTCAGGTTGGATGACTAGAGATATGAATGTTGGAAACTATATTGTTGGATTTTGATGGCAACAACTATACAATTATATCGAAGAACTACTGAGCTAACTTGCAGTACATGGGTATCAAAAAGAGAAAAGAAAATAAGTTCAACATGAAGATACACAGTACAAAAGAGGATAAAAGCGTATACATGAAGGGTGCTAATCAATTATGTAGTGTTCAAGCATTTAAATATCTAATATGGTGATTGAAAATCTATTTGGACTCTAATGATGGAAGAAGACAAGAAGAAACAGACTCAAGAGCTTCAGAAGAATGCATATAATAAGTTGAGTGTACATAAAGTCATTATAGTCTAGAATTGTTAAAGCGCCACAAACTAACTTCAAATCACCTAAAATTTCTACATAACATCTAATATATCATAAAGCATTTTTCATAATTTTTTGGAATTTTTTATTGCAAGAAAAAAAAAGTCAAAAAATGATGAATATAGAAGGCTGTTTTTGCAGAATTTTTCGCAGTAGAAAACCGTAGCATTTTGTCCAGAAACGCTATTGAAGGTTATAAAGGCTATATTCCGAAATGCTATGAAAGGGTATTGTAACACCCCACCTCCGCCAGGGTCACTCTTGCAAGTACACTAGCTTTGGAGGGGTGTTGGACAAGGTAAACATGCATGAAGACATCACAAGACAGAACATATAAGTAAACAGAGTAGATAAAGCAGCGGATAAAATTACTATTTCAAAACCATAGTCAAGTTACATCAAAGTACTTAGTCTTCATTTTCCAACAAAACAAAGTCTAGAAAACATAAACTGAAAAATAACATAAGTAAAGTATTCCCCAAAGATAACAGTAGTGTCGCCATAGCAAAGCTCAAGTCCAAACCGTACAGGAGCTGTCAGAAAATCAAGCCAAAGATCCAAGCTAGATGCTAGTGTTCCCACCCTGAGAACCTGGGGGGGGGGGGGGGGGGAACGGAAGAAAAGAGGCGAAAGGAAAACATGTCAGTCATAAAGACTGGTAAGTGCTACCTACTATTAGTATAAAAACTAGTAAAATTAACTGGACATGAGAAACTGAGATGAAACATAAGGATGGTAACTAAACTGGCATGGTAAATAGTTAACAAGATAGATCAAGTGTGGCATCGCATATACAAGGTTAAGTTTTGCACCAAAAGTGTACTAGTATTCCAACCCATGTCAAGTATAAACAAGAAATGATCCCTTGGCCCAATAGGCCCGATATCATGAGATGACCCCAGTTAAGGTCCAACTATACGATCTAGTCGATCGGCTCCCTATAAGCTTAACTCGTCGTGTATCAGTGTCATACGGCTTAATCATGAAATGTAGTTAGCTGTGCAAGGTCCACCCTAGGGTGTATCCATCCCTAAGGTGTTAATCACTGACACAAAACAAGCACGCACAGTCTAAACCTACTGGTGTCCATGTTCAACTCCGGAACTCATGTGCACGACCATGGTCCGCCTGAACTTAACTGGCGCACCCTATCAGCCGTCTCTTTTTTGGTCTCTTACAATCAGTCCAGTAATCGTGCCCCACCCTAACCTAGTCCAGGGTATCCAAATACTCCCAAGTAGGTTACTGCTGAAAAGGACCACGTAACTAGGGTTTAAATGGGTTAAGTGTGGTTAACCCTATCCTAACCATGTATCGAGTTGGTTAAGTGTGTCCAAGAAATTCATGACTTAACCCTATCAATACATCGTGTTCAACTGGCTAAGTATATTCAAGTAGTCCATGAATTAACCCTACCAATCCATCGTGTTTAATTGGTTAAGTATTCAAGTAGTCCAGGACTTAACCCTACCATGTGGCATTAATTAACTTAATGCACCTCAACCTCTCACATTAGACTTCGTTGTGGTTACTAGTTAAGCCGGGCGGGTCCGGGTAGCTTTACACCACAACCGAGTCTAACCTCGGGTTTTAAGTGCGATATGACCAACTACTCACATTGGGTCCTATTGTTTGTAGCCACTAGTTAAGCCGGTCGGTTCCGGGTAGATTTATGCTACAAACTCGACCCAACCTCGAGTTGGCCACTTTCATGTTTTCTACATGTCATGTCCACGTTCATGTTTTCAAGCATAAACACATGTCAAACTTTCATGTCATATTTTCAAGTCATGTTTTCATGTTATTTAAGTTTGCCCAACTACCCATAACGTATTCCCATCGCACGTAAATTCGCATCAACACACGTAGATCAAAAAGGGAACATAAAAATGTGACAAGGTGGGCATAAGGTGGCAAAGTTTATCACAAGTTAAGCATGGTGACATTTTGAGGCAAAAAGGGTTCAACATACTAGTATATAGCCTCAACATGTATGATAGCATAAAAGGTGACTTGGCCTCAAACATGATAATAACATAAAGGTGATTTGGCCTCAAACATGTCAAATAGCATAAGGGTGATTTGGCCTCAAACATGACAATAGCATAAAGGGTGACAATCCTAACTTGTGCATAGCAAATAGGTTCAACGTTATCATATGCATGTTAAGGGACATGAGGGGTTAAGGTTTATTAACATGCATAAGCCATAATCCATTTCATAGCATTTTTCCCAAAGGTCAACATGAACGGTACTAGGTTCATGATAGGTCCACAATCATAGATCAAGAGAGGCATGAATAGATCTATGCATACAATGATAGGTTCAAGGCAAACATTGCACTTAGGTCCAATTCCAATCTACACATGTATGGCATTAAACTTAGCAAATAGGGTAATAAACTGGTGATTAGCATATAGGTCGCATCATGGCAAGTTAACATCAAGGTCATGAGGGTTTCTATGTTGCATTATGCAACATTCCCAAATAAAGATCACAGCTTTCTACCCAAAAGTCAACATAAACGGTACTAGGTTCATGATAGGTAAACATTAGGTCCACAAACATAGATCAAAAGGGTCATGAATAGATCTATGCATACAATCCAAGGCAAGCATAACACAAAAGTCTCATTTCAACTTGCTACATGTCATATTAAGTTCATAGTTTAAATCTAAGAGTAGAATAGGGCTTACAAAGCGTGGCTATGAGAACTAGAACCAAATAGAACAAGATAGAGATGTTGTAGAAGCTCTAGGAATGATGTAGCAACACAAATAGCCTTGAGAATAAGTAGCTCCTTTGATTTGATGAAGAAAGATGGCTCCTTTTTGCCTTAGAAGCTCTCAAGATGAAGATGGAGGCCATGATTAGGGAGCATTTTGGCAGCACTTAGTTGTAGGATTGATTTGTGTGGGTTTAGGCTAGGTCTTAGGGTGTTTTTATAGAGGTTTAGGTTAGTTTAGGCCATAGGATTAACCCTAGTTTAGATCTGAGCCATCAAATCTCGTCACAGGTCTCAAAACATGACTCAGAGGGGACAGCAGGTGCACCAGGCCAAACTGGCCCGACCACCCAGGTCGACAGGGGTGTCGACTGGGCAGTCGACACCACCTGGTGTGTGTCGACTCCCAAGTCGACTCCCCAGTCGACTTGGGGGCTGGGCGGGAAACTTTCCCGCCCAGTCTGTTTGGCTCCAGATATGAAATTTGAACTATTTTTGAACTTGAAATTTTCTGAAAACTTTGACGGGCCATAACTTGGTCATACGGACTCCGATTCTCGAAAACTCGGACTCTATTTCGCGTATTTTTCCGAGACGAACGCAATGGCACAGCCCTTTCCCTTGATTCAGAATTTAACATTTAATTCTGCCTTGATTAATGTTATAACAAGTTATTCAAAATACGGGTTGTTACATTCTCCCCACCTTAAAGGATTTCGTCCCCGAAATCTTCAAGTTAGGAAGAACGTATCCTACCATCCATCATCCATCTACTCGAAACATCATCCACAAGCAGTCATTGTCCTTAAAAGATTCTAAATGCTGTATGATCATATGCGAAAGGTGTGTGTATATGTACTTATCTAATGCGAAAATCAGGCGGTTACTGATTCAGTAAACCTCCTTAATGCAAAGTATGTTAGTGAAATGAGTCCATATGTATGCAAATTCATAACATAATTCATAATCTCTACATGAGTGCACATGACATTCATCCATATGCAACATCCACGTGATAGCATAACAAGTTTCAGCCATGAATAAGTATAAACACTCATGCATATGCAATATGAATGTGTGTGAGCCGATCTTAGTGCCTAACGTGTATCATGCATCCACGAGTATCCACTTGCAAACACTTGCAACCACTTGCAAACATCAAGCATAACATGTTTCAAATACATGTTTCATCCAAAGGGTTTCTACCTAAGGTTCTCATGACGAAGTTAACGAGATAACAAGATAAACATGGATAGTAAAAGAAAGATATGCTGACTAGTAAAAGAGATCGAGAATGTACCCTCAAAAAGAAATGGATAAATCCCACGCATCTTCTCCTCGGTTTCCCAAGTTGCATCTTCATCGGATTCACTCCACTGAACTTTTACCAACTTGACTTCTCGGTTCCTCAGCTTCTTGATCTCCGTTCCCAAGATACGAATCAGAGCTCGCCTCAGGGTTGCCTCTTTCTCTACCTCCACGCCTTCAAGAATGCTAGGCTCAACCACCTCGGCCGACTCATGTAGGCACTTCCGGAGATGCGAGACATGAAAGACATTGTGCACTCCGGCCAGCTTTTCAGGCAATTCCACCTTATAAGCCATCTTCCCAACCCTCTCTATGATAGGGAAGGGTCCTAAGAACCTTGGTGCTAGCTTCCCAACTGCTCCAAAACGAACCACGTTTCGCAAAGGAGAAACCTTCACGAAAACCATATTTCCAACTTCAAACTCTAAGTCTGTCCTTCGCTTGTCTGCATAGGATTTCTGTCTGTCTTGGGTCATTTTCATCCGCCTTCGAATCAACTCAATCTTCTCGGATGTGTCCCTTATCATGTCGGGCCCAAGTATAAGCTTATCCGTCGTCTCCCACCAACATGTTGGTGACTTGCACGGCCTCCCATATAAAGCTACGAATGGTGCCATCCCTATGCTTGCTTGGTAGCTGTTATTATAAGTAAACTCCACTAGAGGAAGATGGTCTTCCCAAGTACCACCAAAGTCAAGAATACATAGCCTCAACAGATCTTCTAGTACCCTATTCACCCTTTCGGTCTGATCATCCGTCTGTGGGTGATAGGCCGTACTTAGATTCAATTGCGTACCCATCGCTTCTTGCAAACTATTCCAGAATTGGCTAGCGAGAATTGGGTCACGATCGCTAACTATGCTAGAAGGAACTCCATGCCATCGCACTATCTCTCGAAGATAAATATATGCTAGTCATGATGCGGTCCTCTTGCTCTTCACTGGAATGAAGTGAGCACTCTTCGTAAGTCCATCAACTATGACCCATATCCCACAAAGCCCAAAAAAGTTTGGTCAACTTAAATGGACACCCTCACCCCAACTATATATCACAAACAGACGAGTCATACTCCTTATGGGGTTTGCAACAGAACTAAGATTGTGAATAGGACCGAGAGGATATACTTAAAAGATAGCATGCGAGTAAGCTCTACAGAATAATAGGGATCAAAGATATACTCTTAAAAAGAGATATGATGCGCGTATCTAGTCTTCAATCTTCTAAGTCGCATTTTCTTGAGCTTAATCCCATCGTGCCTTGACCGTCTTTTAACTTCACAATTTCGTAGCTTCTTAATTCTTATTTCCAAAATATGAGTTAGAACTCGTTTCGTCGTTGCCTCTCGTTCCACTTCCACTTATTCTCTTCCTAAAATACTTGGCTTAAACATAACTGCGTGCTCATGGTTTCATGCAAGCTTCCCAAAATTTGTTAGTGAATCCTGGATCTCGTTTTCATACTATACGGTATTCCACGCAGAAAAACTATCTCTTGAAAACAAATGTCAATCCATGTTGCCAAATGTACTTACTAGGGTGATTTCTATAACCCATGCTTAAGCGAAATGGACTATCCGCCTTAGTGGCGAACACTACTCGATTGGATTACAAATTTCCAACAAAGGTGCCAAGGGATTCTAGATAACTAATCATGATGGAACCCTAAAGGTCACACGAGATTTCGAGGGTATTACCGAGGCGAGTCATGAGCCTCGCAACCCTATGTTCGAAGTCAAGAATGGCTCCATAACTGGACAACCAACCCATGCCCAAAATGAAGCCTTATCCCATAAACCCGAGAATATAAGCATCACACATGAATTCTACGCTCAAGATAGATATTTTCAAATCCATACAAATCACAGATAGATGGGCGGAACCCCCAATCGGATTTGAAATACAAACGGGATTTTCAACTAGACTAGTACTTAGGTGCAAACTTTCAACAAGATCAGAAGTAAAACTATGCGATGCGCCAGAATCAAATAAGGTACGAGCAGGGAAATCAGAAATGTAAACATGACTTTCTATAGAAACACTACCTCAATCAAAAGCTGGAAGAGCGAGGAGAGCCTGCAACTGCCCTCCAGAGGGTCCTGCTCGCTGAGTTTGCCTTTTCCCTTGCCCTCGCTTTTTCGGGCAATCCTTACTATAGTGTCCAGACTTTCCACAATGAAAGCATACGCCCAGCTTCCTCTTCTTCTTCTTACAGTCTTTGGCTATGTGCCCAGTGATCCTACAGAAGTTGCACTTCCTTGTCTCTCTTGCCTTGTTGTTGTTGCCCTTGTTTCCCTTCTTGTTGTTCTTGTCACCTTTCTCGGAATCTTCCTTCTTGCCTTGAGACTCATTTGCCTTGACCTCCTTCTTGCCACTCTTATCTTCCTCTTGAAGCAGGGCCATGTTCACCAAACTCTCGAAGGTCGCACCCATGGGTATGTGAGACATGGCCAAACCGTGCAATGGCTCGTTCAATCCTAGAGCAAAGTGTAGGGCCTTCTTCTGAGCTGTGTTAACCAAGTCTAAACCGAATCGAGCAAGCTGATTAAACTTATCCACGTTTTCCCTAACGGTCATGTCTCCTTGCTTTAGTGATAGGAACCTCTCCATCTGAAGGTTCTCTTTTGTCGATGATAGAAACCTCAGTCCAAACCTTCTCCTAAAGTCATCCCAATTCTGAATTGGCCTAGTAATGGTGGTGACTACCCACCAATATGCAGCTTCCTCTTTCAATAACCATACCGCCAATAGAACTTTCCTACGATCCTCTACATCAAAGATAGCAAAGAGGTATTCAGTTACCTTCAACCAGTTCCTTGCCTCAACAAAAGTCTCCATCCCAACAAAATTCTTGCCACCCATCGCCTTAAAGTCCTTGCAAAGCTTCGCGAAATCCGCTTGTGGATGCTGATGAGGAGTAGGAGGAACCTCAGCTACAGGAGGAGGAGGAATGTTAGCCGCGGGGGGAGGAGGAGGAATGTCCGCGGGGCCGGCTTCATTCGCCCTTGCCTCCATGTACCTTCTAAACCAAATAGGTACTGGTATGCCCTCCAGAATGGCAAAATTATCGGCCATACTGAAACGAAGAAAAAGATAGATTCAGAACGAGGAAACTAAGGATAGTGCTAATGGGTTTTGGGGAATAGCCTTTTAAAATAAACTAGACTTTTCTTGGAAAAATACTTCTTTATAATCGATTTTGAAAATAGTTTTTCAAAAGGTAAGTTTTAAAAACCATTTGTTCAATCTCGTAAACCTTATGCTCTGATACCAAATGTAACACCCCACCTCCGCCAGGGTCACTCTTGCAAATACACTAGCTTTGGAGGGGTGTTGGACAAGGTAAACACGCATGAAGACATCACAAGACAGAACATATAAGTAAACAGAGTAGATAAAGCAGCGGATAAAATTACTATTTCAAAACCATAGTCAAGTTACATCAAAGTACTTAGTCATCTTTTTCCAACAAAACAAAGTCTAGAAAACATAAAATGAAAAATAACATAAGTAAAGTATTCCCCAAAGATAACAGTAGTGTCGCCATAGCAAAGCTCAAGTCCAAACCGTACAGGAGCTGTCAGAAAAGCAAGCCAAAGATCCAAGCTAGATGCTAGTGTTCCCACCCTGAGAACCTGGGGGGGGGGGGGGGGAGGAACGGAAGAAAAGAGGCGAAAGGAAAACAGGTCAGTCATAAAGACTGGTAAGTCCTACCTACTATTAGTATAAAAACTAGTAAAATTAACTGGACATGAGAAACTGAGATGAAACATAAGGATGGTAACTAAACTGGCATGGTAAATAGTTAACAAGATAGATCAAGTGTGGCATCGCATATACAAGGTTAAGTTTTGCACCAAAAGTGTACTAGTATTCCAACCCATGTCAAATATAAACAAGAAATGATCCCTTGGCCCAATAGGCCCGATATCATGAGATGACCCCAGTCAAGGTCCAACTATACGATCTAGTCGATCGGCTCCCTATAAGCCTAACTCGTCGTGTATCAGTGTCATACGGCTTAATCATGAAATGTAGTTAGCTGTGCAAGGTTCACCCTAGGGTGTATCCAACCCTAAGGTGTTAACCACTGACACAAAACAAGCACGCACAGTCTAAACCTACTGGTGTCCATGTTCAACTCCGGAACTCATGTGCACGACCATGGTCCGCCTGAACTTAACTGGCGCACCCTATCAGCCGTCTCTTTTTTGGTCTCTTACAATCAGTCCAGTAGTCGTGCCCCACCCTAGCCTAGTCCAGGGTATCCAGATACTCCCAAGTAGGTTACTGCTGAAAAGGACCACGTAACTAGGGTTTAAATGGGTTAAGTGTGGTTAACCCTATTCTAACCATGTATCGAATTGGTTAAGTGTATCCAAGAAATTCATGACTTAACCCTATCAATACATCGTGTTCAACTGGCTAAGTATATTCAAGTAGTCCATGACTTAACCCCACCAATCCATCGTGTTTAATTGGTTAAGTATTCAAGTAGTCCATGACTTAACCCTACCATGTGGCATTAATTAACTTAATGCACCTCAACCTCTCACATTAGACTTCGTTGTGGTTACTAGTTAAGCCGGGCGGGTCCGGGTAGCTTTACACCACAACCTAGTCTAACCTCGGGTTTTAAGTGAGATATGACCAACTACTCACATTGGGTCCTATTGTTTGTAGCCACTAGTCAAGCCGGTCGGTTCCGGGTAGATTTATGCTACAAACTCAACGCAACCTCGAGTTGGCCACTTTCATGTTTTCTACATGTCATGTCCACGTTCATGTTTTCAAGCATAAACACATGTCAAACTTTCATGTCATATTTTCAAGTCATGTTTTCATGTTATTTAAGTTTTCCCAACTACCCATAACGTATTCCCATCGCACGTAAATTCGCATCAACACACGTAGATCAAAAAGGGAACATAAAAATGTGATAAGGTGGGCATAAGGTGGCAAAGTTTATCACAAGTTAAGCATAGTGATATTTTGAGGCAAAAAGGGTTCAACATACTAGTATATGGCCTCAACATGTATGATAGCATAAAAGGTGACTTGGCCTCAAACATGACAATAACATAAAGGTGATTTGGCCTCAAACATGTCAAATAGCATAAGGGTGATTTGGCCTCAAACATGACAATAGCATAAAGGGTGACAATCCTAACTTGTGCATAGCAAATAGGTTCAACGTTATCATATGCATGTTAAGGGACATGAGGGGTTAAGGTTTATTAACATGCATAAGCCATAATCCATTTCATAGCATTTTTCCCAAAGGTCAACATGAACGGTACTAGGTTCATGATAGGTCCACAATCATAGATCAAGAGAGGCATGAATAGATCTATGCATACAATGATAGGTTCAAGGCAAACATTGCACTTAGGTCCAATTCCAATCTACACATGTATGGCATTAAACTTATCAAATAGGGTGATAAACTGGTGATTAGCATATAGGTCGCATCATGGCAAGTTAACATCAAGGTCATGAGGGTTTCTATGTTGCATTATGCAACATTCCCAAATAAAGATCACAGCTTTCTACCCAAAAGTCAACATAAACGGTACTAGGTTCATGATAGGTAAACATTAGGTCCACAAACATAGATCAAAAGGGTCATGAATAGATCTATGCAAACAATCCAAGGCAAGCATAACACAAAAGTCTCATTTCAACTTGCTACATGTCATATTAAGTTCATAGTTTAAATCTAAGAGTAGAATAGGGCTTACAAAGCGTGGCTATGAGAACTAGAACCAAATAGAACAAGATAGAGATGTTGTAGAAGCTCTAGGAATGATGTAGCAACACAAATAGCCTTGAGAATAAGTAGCTCCTTTGATTTGATGAAGAAAGATGGCTCCTTTTTGCCTTAGAAGCTCTCAAGATGAAGATGGAGGCCATGATTAGGGAGCACTTTGGCAGCACTTAGTTGTAGGATTGATTTGTGTGGGTTTAGGCTAGGTCTTAGGGTGTTTTTATAGAGGTTTAGGTTAGTTTAGGCCATAGGATTAACCCTAGTTTAGATCTGAGCCATCAAATCTCGTCATAGGCCTCAAAACATGACTCAAAGGGGACAGCAGGTGCACCAGGCCAAACTGGCCCGACCACCCAGGTCGACAGGGGTGTCGACTGGGCAGTCGACACCACCTGAGGTGTGTCGACTCCCAAGTCGACTCCCCAGTCGACTTGGGGGCTGGGCGGGAAACTTTCCCGCCCAGTCTGTTTGGCACCAGATTTGAAATTTGAACTGTTTTTGAACTTGAAATTTTCTGAAAACATTGATGGGCCATAACTTGGTCATACGGACTCCGATTCTCGAAAACTCGGACTCTATTTCGCGTATTTTTCCGAGACGAACGCAATGGCACAGCCCGTTTCCCTTGATTTAGAATTTAACATTTAATTCTGCCTTGATTAATGTTATAACATGTTATTCAAAATACGGGTTGTTACAGGTATAACGGCTATTTTTTGAATACACATATGATAGCGTTTATGGGCGAAATGATACTGTTCAGTGCTGTCTTAAGTGCTGTAAATAACGGATATATTTTATGAAAAGACACTTCGTTTTTCACCAAATCTTTTCAGTTTTTTGATCTTTCAGAAGGGTTCTGACTATTCTAATGACATCCCTTCATCATTATATAAGCCCCAAACATCTCCATTGATTTAACAACAACTACTTTGATCAAATATATTGAGTTTGCTCTAAAATTGCTCTACAACTATCATTCTCTCAAATTCTGTTGAAAAGATCGATTATTTTCATTCACATCCTTTATAATCGATCTACTATTAATCCTATCCTTTGCATATCCACTAAAATACCATTTGTGAGGGCTATAGGAGTGTTATACTATATTGCGACTACTCAGTGTTGTTTGGAACACACACAAAAGTCAAAAACCTTTGTAATTGTTAAGTCCTCTTCAGTGGTTGAGGCAAGAAATCCCGTTCAGTGGTTCGGGTAATTGTGAACCTATTCCTCCAGGTGAAGTGAGGGTTTTAGTGTTAGTGAAATACCAGAAGTGAGTCTGGGACTGAACGTAGGACAGTGGTCCGAACCAGTATAAATCAATTGTGTGATTTACTGCTTTCTACTCTGCTATATAGATATTATATCCTATTCTCCATACTACACGATCCTAAACTGCTGCATAGCCTCGTACATAGCCTTTTTCAATTGGTATCAGAGCAAGGGATTCTATTGATCGTCACAACGTCATAGAATAATGGCCATAAAGAGATATAGTCGAAATACAGTAAGCAACAAGTCCGGTATAAGTAAAGCTATAACAAATGAGGACTACAAAAAGTACTTTCTGATTTACAAATTTTATTGAAAAATGGTGATGATTTAGGAAAATTAAATTTTATTACCCTAAAGAAGATGAAATCTGTCGAACTTGAATGTGAAAGATTAATACAGGAAAAAATTGATTTAGAAAATCAAAACGTTACTTTGAAAAATAATTTTATGAAACTTAAAGATTTTAAAGACGAACAATCTACCATATTCGAAAAAGAAAAAGAATTTTTTTCAAAAGAAATTTTTGAGTTGAAAACACAAAATAATTTATTACAATCATCCTTAGATAATTCGGAATCTCGAATTAGCCGTCTTGAAAATCAGAATAGTACATTGAAGAAGGAGAATTCTGAATTAAATAAGAAGATCGATGATTTGAAAAATAGCAAAACTTCTTTATAAAATTTCAATCGCGACTTTGGAATCAAATTTGAAAAATGTACAAATAAGTTTGCAAAATTTAATGAAGGTCAAAATAATTTAAATGATATTTTATCTTGCTCTAGACCTTTACATGATAAAAGTAGCTTATGGTATAATAAAACTAATCATAGAACTAGTACTAGATATGCTTTCAAGTATAACAAAAGTTTAACTGCTAATACTAAAGCACGTGTAACTCAAAGATCAAATTTCTATAGAAATTCAAATGCTTCTATGACTAGAAACATTTGTAATAGAAGTACAAAAAGAAATATTAATAGAAATTATCTAAGTATGTGGGTTCCTGTAAATTGGAAAAATAGAGAAAAACATATTGATGATTATTTTGATTCAGTAGTTAAAAATAAAAACTTTATTTTCAAAGGTACCATTAAACCCTTGTGGGTATGGTTACCTTCTCTCTAACCCCTGGGCTCTAACAGAGAAAGTGGGTACCAAAGTATATATATAATATTTGTTGCAGGCACACCACAACAAAAAGGAGGTTATTTTAGTATCTCTAATATCTTTGACAACTGAGCTCAAAGCTAAATCAGGGAATTTGGGAAAATAATAGTCACATACTTAGGGGGAGAAATTTTCATATATCACAGGTTCAGGGGGAGAAAATAAAGACAAGACGATGATAATGCAAGATTCTATCATCAATCAAAATGGAGGTGAATGTTGATTCAAGAATTTTTTTTATGTGACATTAGATTGTGTTTTTATATTCAAATCTATCCTCAAATATCACACACAAAAAACAATATATATATATATATATATATATATACATGAATATGAAAAAAAGGAAAAAATATTTATTTCCTCATTCTTTTTCATAATGACAAAGGGAGAGAAATTCATGTATATATTGATAGAGGGAGATGTTATACTTAAAAGGAGCTTTGGTAATAATAATATTTTATAGAATGAATATATATTTGTAAATTGTATAGTTGTCATCATCAAAAAGGGGGAGAATGTTGGAAACTATATTGTTGGATTTTGATGGCAACAACTATCAATTATATCAACGAACTACTAAGCTAACTTGCAGGTACATGGGTATCAAAAAGAGAAAAGAAAATAAGTTCAACATGAAGATACACAGTACAAAAGAGGATAAAAGCGTATACATGAAGGATGCTAATCAATTATGTAGTGTTCAAGCATTTAAATATCTAATATGGTGATTGAAAATCTATTTGGACTCTAATGATGGAAGAAGACAAGAAGAAACAGACTCAAGAGCTTTAGAAGAATGCATATAATAAGTTGAGTGTACATAAAGTCATTATAGTCTAGAATTGCTAAAGCCTAACAAATTAACTTCAAATCACCTAAAATTTCTACATAACATCTAACATATCATAAAGCATTTTTCATAATTTTTTGGAATTTTTTATTGCAAGAAAAACGATAAAAAAAGTCAAAAAATGATGAATATAGAAGGCTGTTTTTGCAGAATTTTTTGCAGTAGAAAATCGTAGCATTTTGTCCAGAAACGCTATTAATGTTTATAAAGGCTATATTCCGAAACGCTATGAAAGGGTATAACGGCTATTTTTTGAATACACATATGATAGCGTTTATGGGCGAAACGCTACTGTTCAGTGCTGTCTTAAGTGCTGTAAATAACGGCTATATTTTATGAAAAGACACTTCGTTTTTCACCAAATCTTTTCAGTTTTTTGATCTTTCAGAAGGGTTGTGACTATTCTAATGACATCCCTTCATCATTATATAAGCCCCAAACATCTCCATTGATTTAACAACAACTACTTTGATCAAATATATTGATTTTGCTCTAAAATTGCTCTACAACTATCATTCTCTCAAATTCTATTGAAAAGATCAATTATTTTCATTCACATCATTTATAATCGATCTACTATTAATCCTATCCTTTGCATATCCACTAAAATACCATTTGTGAGGGCTATAGGAGTGTTGTACTATATTGTGACTACTCAGTGTTGTTTGGAACACATTCAAAAGTCAAAAACCTTTGTAATTGTTAAGTCCTCTTCAGTGGTTGAGGCAAGAAATCCCGTTCAGTGGTTCGGGTAATTGTGAACCTATTCCTCTGGGTGAAGTGAGGGTTTTAGTGTTAGTGAAATACCAGAAGCGAGTCTGGGACTGGACGTAGGACAGTGGTCCGAACCAGTATAAATCGACAGTGTGATTTACTGCTTTCTACTCTGCTATATAGATATTATATCCTATTCTCCATACTACACGATCCTAAACTGCTGCATAGCCTCGTACATAGCCTTTTTCAATGAAGGCCGAGAGATTATCATTATCATAAGTTCTAGTGGACTCAAAGCAGGGGTATAATAGGGGCACCTAAAAGATTGGAAGATTGCTGGTCGAGCACCCTGGGCAGTCGTGAAGGGCCTAGTTGTCAAGGTTGGACATACATATGTTTTGTTGTATGATGTATGGAGTTTTTGCTAGAACTGGGGTTATCATTAGCCCTCAACATATGGAAAGGTTTACCATCATACGATTAACAATGGTTTCGAAGCAAGATTGGCGGTGATAGCCAGAGTCTGTCATGGTTGATTAGTTGCCTTGTTTGATCTGTCTCATGTAGATTGTCCAACGTCGAAAGAGATGCTCCTTGGGTGCTTGTCTAATATTGGTTTGGGCCTTTGGGGCTTGTCCTTGAGGGATGTTGAGTTTGATTAGGATGGTTTACATAAGATATATAATTTGGATGTCATGAGTGCTTTGCCATGATTGATTGGGTGTTTTGGTTTCCATGGATGTGTGGTTGAAATGTTGTTATAAAGGCTATCACTGTTCGATGCGTGGAAGATATGGTTGGGTTCTTCTCTGGTGTTGTGGGTAGAATAGTATGTTTATCTTTCCCTTCTCATATACTTTATTGTTGATATTTGTTAGTTGTTTTATCACTCAATAAGACTGTTGTCTGACTCAAGGTTTTATGTTTCCTTCTTATTACCATGGGCTGTTCATTCGGTTGTGGATGGCAAACTAGGTGGGAGGTAACAGGTGATAGCTTAGTGAGGACGATGTTGCAGTTCGGAGGCGAGCCGGAGGCTTACGTACCAGTTATATTACTATCTAGTATTTATGTTTCCACCGTTTATGTTGCTTTGTGAGTGTTGTAGTGAGTCTTTATGTACAAACTTTGATATTTCCTATGATGCTTGGATAATCTTTCAGGATGTTGTGAAAGTTTCAAAAGTTTGTTATATGATGATTCGCTGTTATTACGTGTTGTTCACTTTTTACTATATCTTATCCTTGCGCTGTGAGTTCTACGAAAGGTATCGACTGTGTTTACCTACCTATGATGATCGTCCACAGCTGCCTGACACACTTTTTAGCGCATTATTCCTCTTGTTTAGTGTACGGATTTCGGGCAGTCGTCACATTTGGTATCAAAGCCCTGGTTATAGATTTTAGCCAAAGTTCAAAGATGTAATTACGTACAAGAGACGTATTTGTAGATTTCAATTAGTTGCTTATTATATATTAGCATATATAGTAGTAGCGGTTGTATTCCTTTAGAAGTTTCCTTGAAACTGGCAAATTATTCTAAATTGTAGATTTAGAATGAGTAGACGAACAATAAGACACGCTGCTAGGGGAGCTAATACTGGAGGGGGAAATGGTGGTGAACTAGACTACCCAACCATGTTTGAAGCCATGATGGAGGCATTCATGCGAAGGGTGCTCGCTCTAGTGGCAGCTATGGTAGATGTAGGCGTTCAGTTTCCTAGGGTTGTAGATTTTGTGAAGCTGTGCAAAGATTATACATCTCTAGGAGGGAAACCAATCAAAGGAACTGAGCCAGCTGAAGAGGTTCAGAGATGGATAGATTCTTACGTATGTATTTTTGGAGACTTAGGATTGGAAGATACAACAAAGAGAAAGCTTGCGTCAAGGCAGCTGCAAGGTAGCTCCATGGCGTGGCGGAATTCTATTACACTTGAGACTCCAGAGGAAGATTTTTCATGGGTGCAATTCTAGGCTAAGTTTAAAGCAAAGTTTATCTCCACTGCTGAAAGTCAGCTTTGTTCAAGAAGTTCGTAGAGCTGAAACAGAATTGTCATTCTGTGCTTGACTATGTTTCTGACTTCGAGGCCTTGTCCAGATATGCTCATTCACACATTGACACACCCTATCAGAAGAATGAGCAGTTTGTTTTGGGTCTAGATACCTACATAGGAAGTCCATTGGTGGAACATCTTGATGATTCATTCGAGAAGATTATGGAAAAAGTTGTTCTCCATGAAACTTGTTTCCTAAGGAAGCAAATGTTGTCGTTGCAACTAAGGAAGTTCAGAAACCACAACAAGGTGGTAATAATAAGAAGAGGAAGCAACAACAGTAGAAAGGAAAGGATGTCCAGAAGGAGCCAAAGAGTGAGGTAGTTTTCTTTAATTGCCAATAGAAGGGGCATTATGCTAATGAGTACTGCAAGAATCCCAAAGCTGAGAAGAAGCGTTTCAAGTGTGGAAAGCCTGGGCATGAGAAGAAAGATTGTCTAGAATCAGCTAAGGGAAAACAGGTTTTGAAGGCATATGATTTGAAAGACATGCCATCTTCTTCAAGAGCTCCTACTGCAAAGGAAAAGGGAAAGGGTGTCGTCGTTCAAGGTACTCTTTCTGTTTGTGGTGTTTCATATCGAGTTTTGTTTGATACTAAAGCACCACATTCTTCCATTTGCAATGAATTTGTGTGCCGCTTGTGTTCGGAACTCGAGATTTGTGATAGACCTTTAGTGGTGACCAATCCAGTTAGGGGTTCATCCAATATTTGCATGATTTGTCGTGGTCTAGTGTTGTCAAGTCATTGTTTCTCTTTTGTGTGTGATTGCTTTGTTCTTAACTTTGTTGGGTTTGGGATCATCTTTGGCATGGATTGGCTTAAGAGGTATGCGGCAAGAGTGAATTGTGAGAAGAAAGAAGTGAGGGTCGGGGATGTGGAAGGGCGAAAGGTGTTGATTGGATGTAAGCCCGAATACGGGGTCTTCGTAAGCTATCTATTTTGGCCTGTGATTCCACATGAAGACTTGTCATCTGTGTTGATCGCTAACGAGTATGAGGATGTCTTTGACGAGTTCAAAGAGTTGTTTCCGCATTGCGAGATCGAGTTTAGAATGGATTTGGTCGAGGGTGCTAGACCAATCGTTATGCCTCTTTGGCGGATGGCGCCTAAGGAACAACGAAAGCTGGAGGTGCAAGTTCATGACCTTCTAGGAAAGGGATTCATTTGGGGAAGTGTTTTCGAATGGGGTGGACCGGTCGTGTTTGCAACCAAGGAAGATGGCACGTTTAGATTGTGTGCTGACTATTGTGAGCTGAACAAGGTGACCAAGAAGAACAAGTATATGTTGCCGAGGATTGATGACTTGTTCGATCATCTTCACGAGGCCAAAGTTTTTTCTCAGATGGATTTGACAATGAGATTTCTCCAGTTGAGGGTGGCCAAGGATAGTGTGTCAATGACTGCTTTTAGGACACTATCCGGTTTCATTGAATGTTTGGTGATGCCATTTAGGTTGACTAACGCGCCAGCGTATTTTGTGGATCTTATGAACAGAGTTTTCAGAGATCAGTTGAATTAGTTCGCGCTTGTTTTCGCGGATGATATTCTGGTTTACTCTCGGAATGAGGAAGAGCACAAGACGCACTCTAGAGTTGTTTTGGAAATTTTGCGAAAGCATCAGCTAAGAGCTAAGTTTTCAAAGTGTCACTTCTGGAAGAAGGAATTGAGGTTCTTAGGCCATGTTGTTTCTGGAAATGGGATATCGGTTAACCCCGCTAAGGTGGCAGTAGTCCAGGAATGGGATCGACCTAAGAATGCAATGGATGTTCGGAGTTTCCTTGGGTTGGCTAGTTATTACCGATGGTTTATCAAGGATTTCTCCAAGGTAGCTGCACCACCAAGTGTTCACACAGGATGCATAGTGTGAACCAGCGTTCGAGATCCTGAAAGAGAGTCTGACAAGTGCTCCTGTTTTGACCATTCCAAGTGGGAATGAAGAAATGATTGTGCATGCCGATGCATGCGGTATTGGACCTGGAGCAGTGCTGATGCAGAAGAATAATATTGTGACCTACACGATTCGATAGCTAAAGCCGCATGAAAGGAATTATCCAACTCATGATTTGTAGTTGGCGGCGATTGTATTTGTTCTGAAGATGTGGAGACATTACCTATTGGGAGTTCGATTCGATTTGTTCACGGATCACAAGTCGTTGAAGTATCTTTTATCCCAAAAGGATTTGAATCTTTGGCAGCAACGGTGGTTAGAGTCTCTGGCATCATATGATTTTGTTATAGCCTATACTTCTAGCAAAGGCAACGCAGTGGCAAATGCGATGAGCTGGAGACACCCAAGTTTGGGAGCGATGTTTCCAGAATGGAAGAGCCTCGAGTACTTGGCGAGGTTTGATTTCAGGTCAAGTTGTGAATTGGATGAAATGTTGGCAAGCTTATTGATAAGACCTACTCTCATCGAAAAGATTGGTGTGAGCCAAAGCGAGATGTAAAGCTTGTCGAGTTTATCCAGAAACTGGAACCAAAAGATAAAGAGTTTGAATTCGATCGAAAAGGTTAACTTCGAAAGCAGGGGCGATTAGTCGTTCTTGATATCGATGGATTGAGAGATGAGGTTCTGAGAGAATGTCATCACTAGAAGTTGACGATTCATCCCGGTGGTAATAAGATGTATCTAGACATGAGGCGAGTATACTAGTGGGAGGGGATGAAGCAAGATATTTGAAAGTTCATTTCCAAATGCATGGACTGTCAGTTGGTGAAAGATGAGCAGAAGAAGCCGAGTGGATTGCTTCATCCACTGGAAGTTCCTACAAGGAAGTGGGAGCAGATATCGATGGACTACCTAGAACGAAGGCAGGAAATGAAGGAATTTGGGACATCATGGATCATTTAAACAAAATTGCAAGGTTCATTCCTGTCAGGTCGACTAGGACGGCATCAAAATTGGCTGAACTTTTTGTGAAATGGATAGTTCGATTCCATGGTATCCAATGAGTATAGTGAGTGGCCGATATCCATTGTTTACAAGTGGATTTCGGAAAAGTTTGCAAGAAGCTTTGGGAACCGAGTTATGTTTGAGTACGGCTTATCATCCCCAAACTGATGGTCAGACTGAGAGAGTCAATCGAGTTTTGGAAGATCTCCTAAGCGCTTGTGTGTTAGGCTTCGGAGGATCGTGGGAAAACCATCTACATTTAGTTGAGTTTGCGTATAACAATAGATACCAGTCTAGCATTGGGATGGCACCATACGAGGTGTTGTATGGAAGAACATGTATTTCTCCAGCATGTTGGTTGGAAATTGGAGATAAGTTGATACTTGGGCCAGAGATGATTAGAGAAACCTCGGATTGTATCGAGATCATTTGGAAATGAATGAAGGTAGCCCAAGATCATTAGAAGATTTATGCTAATGAGCATCGAAAGGTTTTGGAATTCGACGTTGGCGATATGGTTTTCATGAAGATATCGCCATTGAAGCATGTGGTTTGATTTGGAAATAAAGGTAAGTTGGCTCCTAGGTTCGTTGGACCATTTCCGACAGTCGAGCGAATTGTAAAGCTCGCATATAGATTGGAGTTGCCTGAGAAGATCGCGAGTGTGCATAATATGTTCCATGCGTCGTTTCTGAGGAAGTTCGTGCATGATTCAAATGTAGTGGTATCTCCTGAATGGTATGAAGACTTAGAAGTAGAGACTGTAGTTGCGAGACCTCGTAAGCCGCTTCATGTTATGGGAAATGACACGAAACTACTTAGAAAGAACACGATTAAGCTAGTCAAGGTACAATGAAGTGAAGATGACGACGATTGTACGTGGGAGATGAAAGAGAGCATAAGGGAAAATCATCCTGAACTCTTCATCATTAGGACCCTTTGATATCGTACCATCGTTATATCGTTATATCTTGTTGTTGTTTAATAGAATTCCGCATGCTAGGATAAGGCTATGGATGCATGACTTGATGGTTGCTAGTTGGATGATAGAATTGGATTCTCATGGATAATAGGCATATGGAATTATTGTGGTTGCTTGGAATTTCGGGGGTGAAATTCTTAAGGTGGGAATGTAACGACCTACATTTTACATATCGAAGGATCGTAAAATATTTTTATTTTATTCCCTAAGGGTTGGATTATTCTCATATTTTAATATGTTGCCTATAGGGATATTAGACATGTCCATAATTTTTACCAATTTTATTTGTGACCATTTTGCCCCTATCAATCTTGTACAGGGCATAACTTTTGACCCATGTCAAATCAGGATGTGAGACCAATGCCATTGGAAAGGAAATGTTGATTGTCTTTCCGTATAGCGGTTACATTAAAGTTTTCGCTCAGCGGTTTGGGAGAAATCGTTGTTTTAAGGTTTAACATTTGGTTGTCCAGGCTTATAAAACCATAATGGGCTGAATTGGAGTGGGCCATTAGTGGGCTCGTGGAAGGCTATAAATAGGGGTAACAGACATGGAGAATTGTTTACTTTCTCTATTCTCTCATTTGGAAGAGCCAACGGGTCCTCCATTCCTCCATTGCCAGCACATTTCCACTATTAAATCTTGGAGAATTGAAGATCTGCACCATTTTAGGCTAGATAAACACCATTTCAAGAGGTAATTCATCGAATCGAAAGATTTGGACCAAGTTCTTCATTGTCCGGAATCTAATTTCACCAATTGTACTTTGATTTCGAGAATTGGTGAGTGATATGCATCTCTCACATGGATTTAATCAAGTATTTAAATGTTTGATCATTAATTTCATCAATTTCAAGTGTTTCTCCTAGATCTACAATCATGGTAAGTATATTTTCATATGAATCACCATTGGACCTAATCTAGCAACTCTAAATGGTAATTTCCATGCTATGTCATATGTTTATGCAAGTTAGATCCATAATTTTTGTTAATATGTTCATTTATCATAATTTATGTGAATTATTAATGATAATTGTCATTTTGAGGTTGCTAGTAATTTCATAACATGCTCATGGTTGTGTTGAATGGATTAGATGAGTTCATTTCGTCGTTTGGCAAAGATTTGGTCAAGTTTGAAACTGTTTTGGTCAGATCAGGGAGTCATGTCGTTTTCATGATTCATGTCGTTTTTCCTGAGTCATGTCGTTTTTCATCATTCATATCGTTTTTCATGATTCAGGTCATTTTTCATGATTCATGTCATTTTTCATGAGTCATGTCGTTTCTCATCAGTCATGTGTTTTTTCATGAGTCATGTCATTTTTCTTGATTCAGGTCGTTTTTCATGAGTCGGGTCGTTTTTTATGAGTCATTTCATTTTTCATGAGTCATGTCGTTTTTTATAAGTCACGTCATTTTTCATGATTCAGGTCATTTTTCATGATTCATGTCGTTTTTAATGAGTTATATCGTTTTTCATGAGTCATGTTGAGTCATGTCGTTTTTTCATCAGTCATGTCGTTTTTCATGAGTCATGTTGTTTTTCTCTGAGTCATGTTGTTTTTCCATTAGTTGGTGGTTAAAGGATGCTTGAGAAGGTTGTATGAACCATGAAAAGTCGTCAGGTTGGATGATAGGAGATATGAAGTCCGAGTGATTATCATTACCGTAAGTTCTAGCAGACTCAAAGCAGGGGTATAATAGGGGTACCTAAAAGGTCGGAAGGTTGCTGGTCGAGCACGTGGGCAGTAGTGAAGGGCCTAGTTGTCAAGGTAAGACATATGTTTCATTGTATGGTGTATGGAGTTTTTGCTAGAATTTGGGTTACCGTTAGCCCTTGACATATGGCAAGGTTGACCATCATACGATCAATGATGGTTTCAAAGCATGATTAGCGGTGATAGCCAGAGTCTGTCATGGTTGATTAGTTGCTTTGTTTAAACCGTCTCATGTAGATTGTCCAATGTCGAAGGAGATGCTCCTTGGTGGCTTGATTGATATTGGTTTAGGCCTATGAGGCTTGTGCTTGAGGGATGTCGAGTTCGATTAGGATGGTTAACACAAGATATATAATTTGGATGTCATGAGTGCTTTTCCATGATTGAATAGGTGTTCTAGTTTCCATGGATGTGTAGTTGAAATGTAGTTATAAAGGCTATCACCGTCCGATGTGGGGAAGATAGGGTTGGGTTCTTCTCTGGTGTTGTGGATAGATTAGTATGTTTATTTTTCCCTTCTCATACACTTTATTGTTGATGTTTGTCAGTTCTTTTATTGCTCACTAAGACTATTGTCTGACTCAAGATTTTATGTTTTTTTCTTATTACCTTAGGTTGTTCATCCGGTTGTGGATAGGCAGACTAGATGGCAGGTAACAGGTAATAGCTTAGTGAAGACGATGTTGTAGTTCGGAGGCGAGCCGGAGGCTCAAGTACCATTTTTGTTACTGTCTAGTATTTCTGTTTCTACTGTTTGAGTTGCTCTGTGAGTGTTGTAGTTAAGCTTTATGTACCGACATTGATATTTCCTATGATGCTTGGATAATCTTTTAGGATGTTGTGGAAGTTTCAAAAGTTTGCTATATGATGCTTCACTATTATTACCTGTTGCATACTTTCTACTACATCTTATCTTTGCGCTGTGAGTTCTACGACACATAACGATTGCATTTACCTACCAATGATGATCGTCCACAACTTCCTGGCACACCTTTCAGCACATTATTCCTCTTGTTTAGTGCAGGGGTCGCGGGCGGTCATCACAACCTCGATCCGCCGTGAATTGGCAATGAAACCTAGAAATTTTCTTAACGCAGCGCTGAAAGAGCATTTCAATGGATTGAATTGTTTATACTCATATATCGTATGTAACTATTGCTAGTTATTTTACCGCTTACTTGGACGGTTGTCTGACTCAAGTTTGTGTCTCCTTCTTATTACCTTGGGTTGCTCATCAACATTGGTGGTGAGCAAATTGAGATAGCTGGTGGTAGGGTTCTTATCTCTATGATACTGTGCGGTGTTGAACACGAAGCTGGAATATTATTTTCTACTACGATATCTAGATATTCTATGTTTTAGTTGTATGTTGACGTCTTTTGATACTCTGAGAGATGTAGTGAAACTTGAATGTACGGAATGCACATTTTCACAAGATATTTTATATTGGTGACTCTGAGAAGTTATGAGATTTGAGATTTGATTTTGTTATGCTTCACTACTATATCTTGTTGTATACTTCCTATTATATGTTGTCCATGCGCTGTTAGTTGTACGACAGGTTTATTACGAGTTATTTTTCCTTGGTGATCATCCCGTATCCACCTGGAATACAGCGCGCATTTTTTATAGTTTGGTCCAGGTGTTATGAGGCAGTTGTCAAATAGTGTTTGTAGCTGTAACACCCCGTATTTTCTGTGAACGTATAAGTAACAAATCAGAGAATAATTAAATTTTAAAATAAGAATCAAGGGAAACGGGTTGCGCCATTATGTTTGTCTCGAAATTCTGCTTGGAAACGAGTCTGAGTTTTCGAAAAACGGAGTCCGTATGACCAAGTTATGACCCTCCGAAGTTTCAAGAATTTAAATAAATTAAAACAACACGAAAATAAAGCCAGAAATTCGAAATTCAAACCCAGAGAAGGCTGGCGGGAAAATTCCCCCCTATAACCCAGGTCGACTGAGGAGTCGACCCCCCTAACTAGATAGACTGGGGAGTCGACTGGGGTGTCGACCTCCCCATGACCAGGTCGACTGGGGAGTCGACTGGGGTGTCGACCTCCCCATGACCACGTCGACTGGGGAGTCGACCTGGGGGTCGACCTGCCTCCGAAACCCAGTTTTTGAACCTGGTTCATTCTGATGTATCTGGTCTCGTTTTATGTCTAGATTCGTCCTCCTAATCCTATATAAACAGCCCCTAGCCTCATTTTCTCTACACAATTTCATTCTATCTATATTCTACCTCTGTTCTAATTAAAAATAAAAATGGCGTCGCTACTCTGCTGGAATCAAAACTTGGACAGATGCATCTTCTTCCAACCTGAATAGAATTAAAAGCTAAATCAAATCTCAAATCAAAGTTTAGAGTTACAACAACAATTGAAGAGGAGTAATTCAACATTTCTGCATCAACAACAGTTTATTATCCTTTCTTAAAACCACGAAAGGCAAGTACATTTATTTTCTGATATAAACTTTAATTATGGTTGTCGCATGATTATAAATCTGAATCTGAGGTTATGTATATTCTTATCTGTCAGATCTGTTTTTCTATGACTATTTTGTACCTCTTTCTTCTTTTTGTTCTATAGCCAGGCTACAACAAGCCTGCGCCACATCTCATAAGAGATTAACGCACAAACGCTAAATTTTGGGACAAATAATAATGCATAATTGGACATGGAACTGTTGCCTATGAGACTGTTGCCTATGACTATGATTCATGACTATGAGACTATTGCCTATGACTATGATTCATTGACTATGAGACTATTGCCTATGACTATGATTCATGACTATGAGACTATTGCCTATGACTACGAGACTATTGCCTATGACTATGATTCATGACTATGAGACTATTGCCTATGACTACGAGACTATTGCCTATGACTATGATTCATGACTATGAGACTATTGCCTATGACATTGAATAAGAAACTATTGTGATTAGTCGCCCATGACTATTGTGGTTAGTTGCCTATAACTATTGTAGTTAGTTACTTATGCCTATTCCCTTAATGATGTTAGATCTCATATTTAGTATGTAACTTTGCTAGTTTATTCCCATGCACTGTTAGGTACATCGAGCCTATAGGGTCATTTCATGAGTATTTAGAGAACTTGTGGAAACATGTTATACGGGGATTGGGCGTAGCTTAATTAAGTAAATCTGGCATAGCAAATATGTTGGCATAATCTGAGTTGGCTATAATAGAGAATGATTTACATTTGTATCAGTCTTGGACATAAATGGTGAACAAGAATATTAAATCTAGTTTTGACATGAACTGTAAATGCGAATATTAAGGCTAAAATTTGGGGCATATATTGTATTATGAATTATGACCTCGATTTGGGCATGTAAATTTAGGCTAAATTTATAATTAGGCAAGATATGTCAATGAAACTTTAAGGAATGATTAAATCTGTTATATTACCTAATCCGCTAGTTCTGTTATATTGCCTAAACTGCTAATTAGATTGAATTGCCTAATCTGCTAATTATGTTAAAATTTCCTTATCTGCTAGACCTGCTAAATCACCTAATCTGCAAGATCTGTTATCTGTTTAGTCTGTTGAATAGCGTAATCTGTTGGAACTGAAATGCTGAAATTTGAAGTATGTAAATCTGGAGGCTCGATTTAAAATTGAGCAAAACTTGTTAATAGAACCTCGAATAATCTGTTGTAACTCATACAGAAGTTAATTTGTTAAATTAGCATGATTAGTCCGATATTAGCACAGTCTGTGAATGAATGCATTGGCTAAACATGAAATATTGCTAACTCGAGGTTAGAATGAGTTTGCGGCGTAATCCTTCCCGGAACCGCCCGGCACATCCAGTGGCCGCAAACAATAGGTTCTAATGTGAGAAGTTAGTCATAACGTGCTTGAAACCCGAGGTTAGACTCAGTTTGTGGTAGAAACCTGCCCGGAACCAACCGACCAAACCAGTGGCCGCAAACTGTTAGTCTAATGTGAGAGGTATGCGCGTTAATTTTTAATTGATACAAATCTGAGATAAATATGATGTCTAAAACATGTTGGGTGGGTAGGGTTAAACCAATTGGACTAATGAATTTAACAAACCCATTTCGTGAATCTGTAGGCCCAATTACAAAGTTAGACAAATCTGTAAATCTGTTAAATCCGTATATCTGAGCCGTTAGTCTGAAACTTGTCTGATCTGTGAACTAGTTGATCTGAACTCTGTATGTCTGAACTTGTAAACAAGTTAATCTGAAATCTGTTAGTCTGGGAACACAAGGTTAGGACGGAAATTACTTTTGTCATCTGTTGTTTGGGACCCATATTAGTCAGTAACCCGTTCTGGTATCAAACTTTGACCCAACAGTAGGTAGGTTCTGGGCACGCTTACTGAACTAATTATAAGCGGTTCATTCTGATAATGGCGAGGGTTGTTGATGGTGCATTCCAACCGGGTCATGTGCGTGCATGGGTCCCGGTCTGCCTCTGAGGAAGTAAGATGCCGTGACATTTGTAAATAGGTCTGTGCCAATTGGTTGTCACTTTAGGGAGTGATACACCCTACTGTGGGGCCGACACAGGGTATTTATGTATTAGGGAGCCGATCGCTTGGGGTAGGATTTTGGGGTACACTTAGTTCTGTCTATTTCTGTTGGTACCGTCTGCTTCTGTTGGGTGGCAACACCTGTCTGTTTCTACGTGGTACCGTCTGTTGGGTGGTAAAGGCCCATTTACTAGTGTACACCTAATTCTACATTCTGTTTCCATAGGGATTAATATGTTTCTGTTTCTGTACCTTCTGTTCGGGTGGTAAAGGCCCATTATTAGCATTTTGTTTCTGTTTGTTTCTGTTCGGGTGGTAAAGGCCCATTATTAGCGCTTTGTTTCTGTCTGTTTCTGTTCGGGTGGTAAAGGCCCATTATTAGCATTCTGTTCCTTTCTGTTTCTGTTGGGGGTGATAAAGGCCTATTACTAGCATTCTCTTCTGTGGAAATTATTTTGTTCCCGTTTCTGTTTCAGTTTAGACATTAGGGTGACACCTAATCCTGTTATACTAGTATTAGTGTAGAGAAATGAAAAGTAATATTATTCTGTTTCTTCTGTTTAACCTAAGTACATCTGCTGCTCCTGTTACTGTTATCTCTTATCTAGCTTATTTTCATGTCATAATTATTATTATCTGTTCATATGCTGAAAGTCACTGGACTTGCCAGACTTTATGTCTGACCTTGCTTGTTTTCGCCCCTTTTTCTTCCGTTCCCCCCCAGGTTTTCTAAGGAGGGAATACTTTAGCTTGATCCGGATTTCTTCTGCTTGAAGTACTTGAAGTGCGTAAAGTATGGCTTAACTTCTTATGGCATCTTCTATGGGGATTATGATTTTAAAGTTTTGTACTCTGATGACTTTCTAAACAAGACAGATATTTATGTACTTTAGTTTTTGGTAAAGATGTAACCATACTGATTTCTGTTTTCTGCTGTAATAAAGTTATGATTTCTCAAGTATTGTTTATCTGTCTTGAAATTTTCTGTTCTGTTTACTAAAAAGCTCCACCAAAGTTAAGGCATTCCCTTTGTGAGTGACCTTAATGAAGGTGGGGTGCTACACTTGGTATCAGAGCTGAAGGTTACCAGATTAGATAAAAGTTTTTGAAAACTATTTTCAAAAAGGTTTTAAAAGGAAGTATTTTCAAAAATAAAGTTTATTTTGAAAAACATAATCCCCAAAAAGCCATATATCTATCTTTTCAGTTCTCCGTTTTAAATCCTTTTCTTTCATTCCAGCATGTCTGGGAATCTTAACTTTCCAGAGGGCGTGCCAATACCTGGCTGGTTTAGGAGGTACTTAGAGGCTAGGGCCAACGATGCAGGCCCCGCAGATATTCCTCCTCCAGCTGCAGCGATTCCTCCTCCTCCGCCCCCTCCTCGTGCAATCGCTTTTTCAAAGATCTGTAAAGATTTTAGGGCCATGGGTGGAAAGGATTTCAAGGGAACTGAATCATTCGTAGAAGCGAGGAACTGGCTCAAAGAAACTGAGGATCTGTTCGTTATTTTCGAAGTGGACGATAGGCAGAAGGTACAATTGGCGGTATGGTTGCTCAAGGACGAAGCTTCCTATTGGTGGGAAGTCACTAACGCCGAGAGGCCGGTTGAAACATGGATGGATTTCAGAACAAGGTTTGAGACAAAATTTCTCTCGTAAGCTGAACGAAGTCTACAACTGGAAAAGTTCTTATCTCTTAAGCAAGGAAGTATGACGGTCAAGGAATACGTCAACCAGTTCAACCAACTGGCTAGGTTCGGACTAGATTTAGTCAACACCCGGCATATAAAGGCTCTCCGCTTTGTTAAAGGATTGAACGAGCCACTGCACAGCCTGGCCATGACCCATGTACCCATGTGAGCGACTTACGAGAGATTGGTGGATATGGCGCTACTACATGAGGAAGACAACGGTAAGAAAGATGCAAAGAAGGAAGAACCACAGAGCAAGAAAGCATGACCCAAAAAGGAAACACAAAAGAAGGGTGAAAAGTCTGAAGATAAGAAGGAGAAAAAGTGCTTTACTTGTGGAAGCTCGACTCATCTGAACAAGGATTGCAGAAAAAGAAAGGGCACTTGCTTCAACTGTGGTGAGATGGGACACTTCACTAGGGATTGTCCGAAGAAACGAGGGCAAAGGCAGAGGGCAGGACCAACTTCTGGAAGGCAGGCGAACACTCTCGAGGCTAGTGGATAGGATAGGAATAGGAAAACTTTCTGTAGGAGGTTTAATTTCTTTATCTGATTTTTGAGTTAAAACTCTTTTCTGATTTTGGCATTTCGATTCTGTAATCGATACTCTGCACTTGAATACTGGTATTGTTTCTGATTCCGCTGTAGACTCAGACCCATAAGGGTTATGAATTATCTAAGCGTGGTAAGTTGGGTATCTGTGTTGAGCGTTAAGTTGACTATGATGCATACATTCTTGGTTTTTATCATGCTTAGTTTCCTAAGAATCATTTAGTAATCTGATCTGTACCGATAATCTGTAAATATCTGAATATTTCTGATAAGGTTGAGATTTCCAGTTTTGACATTGTCTAAAGAGGGTAATCCTCTGGGTGTCAATCTGATGTTGATTTCGGTCTTCGGGGTTGATACTTAGGGGAATTTGTCTCTCAACCAAGGTCTAATGGAAACCAAGTTTTTGTTTATCTGCACTCGCTCCCATCACTCGACTGTATCCTATCGATCGCGTCTTCGACCTAAAGACAGGAATCATATGGATGTAAACATGTGTTTGAGACATGTTATGTTTGATGGTTGCAAGTGGATGCATGTGGTTGCTAGTGGTTGCTCGTGGATGCATATACACACACTAGGCACTAGATCGGCTCGAAAACACTCTCATACTGCATATGGATGTGTGAGCATTTTCAATTTCTTTGGATGCAAAATGATTGACTCATCACATGGATGTTGCATATGAATAAATGGTTGTCACTCATATAATAATAATATGTATCAAATAGGAAAATTGCATACATGTTGGACTCATGACACTGACATAGTTCGCATTAAGGAGGTCAACTGAATTAGTGGACCGCCTGATCTTTGCATTAGATAAGGAACATATACACACACTTTTGCATATGTTCATACAACGTTAGAAGTTTTCTAAGGACAATGGATGCTTGTGGATGATGGTTGAGTAGATGGATGACTGGATGGCAGGACACATTCTTCTTAACTTGAAGATTTCGGGGACGAAATCATTTAAGGAGTGGAGAATGTAACACCCCGTATTTTCTGTGAACGTATAAGTAACAAATCAGAGAATAATTAATTTTTAAAATAAGAATCAAGGGAAACGGGTTGCGCCATTGCGTTCGTCTCGAAATTCTGCTTGAAAAAGTGACCGAGTTTTCAAAAAACGGAGTCCGTATGACCAAGTTATGACCCTCCGAAGTTTCAGAAATTTAAATAAAATAAAACAGCTCGAAAATAAAGCCAGAAATTCTAAATTCAAACCCAGAGAAGGCTGGCGGGAAAATTCTCGCCCATATACCTAAGTCGACTGGGGAGTCGACCACCCCCCCCAACCAGGTCGACTGGGGTGTCGATCTCCCCATGACCAGGTCGACTGGGGAGTCGACCTGGGGGTCGACCTGCTTCCGAAACCCAGTTTTTGAACCTGGTTCATTCTGATGTATCCGGTCTCGATTTCTGTCTAGATTCATCTGCCTAATCCTATATAAACAGCCCCCTAGCCTCAGTTTCTCCACACAATTTCCTTCTGTCTATATTCTTCCTCTGTTCTAATTAAAAATAAAAATGGCGTCGCTACTCTGCTGGAATCAAAACTTGGACTGATGCATCTTCTTCCAACCTGAATAGAATTAAAAGCTAAATCAAATCTCAAATCAAAGTTTAGAGCTACAACAATAATTAAAGAGGGGTAATTCAACATTTCTGCATCAACAACGGTTTATTATCCTTTCTTAAAACCACGAAAGGCAAGTACAGTTATTTTACGATATAAACTTTAATTATGGTTGTGGCATGATTATAAATCTGAATCTGAGGTTATGTATATTCTTATCTGTCAGATCTGTTTTTCTGTGACTATTCTGTACCTCTTTCTTCTTTTTGTTCTATAGCAAGGCTATTACGAGCCTGCGCCACATATCATAAGAGATTAACGCACGAACGATAAATTTTGGGACAAATAGTAATGCATAATTGGACATGGAACTGTTCCCTATGAGACTATTGCCTATGACTATGATTCATGACTATGAGACTATTGCCTATGACTATGATTCATTGACTATGAGACTATTGCCTATGACTATGATTCAGGACTATGAGACTATTGCCTATGACTATGATTCATTGACTATGAGACTATTGCCTATGACTATGATTCATGACTATGAGACTATTGCCTATGACATTGAATAAGAAACTATTGTGATTAGTCGCCCATGACTATTGTGGTAAGCAGCCTATAACTATTGTAGTTAGTTTCTTATGCCTATTCCCTTAATGATGTTAGATCTCATATTTAGTATGTAACTTTGCTAGTTTATTCCCATGCACTGTTATGTACATCGAGCCTATAGGGCCATTTCATGAGTATTTAGAGAACTTGTTGAAACATGTTATACGGGGATTGGGCGTAGTTTAATTAAGTAAATCTGGCATAGCAAATATGTTGGCATAATCTGAGTTGGCTATAATAGAGAATGATTTACATGTGTATTAGTCTTGGACATAAATGGTGAACTAGAATATTAAATCTAGTTTTGACATGAACTGTAAATGGGAATATTAAGGCTAAAATTTGGGGCATATATTGTATTATGAATTATGACCTTGATTTGGGCATGTAAGTTTAGGCTAAATTTATAATTAGGCAAAATATGTCAATGAAACTTTAAGGAATGATTAAATCTGTTATATTGCCTAATCCGCTAGTTCTGTTATATTGCCTAAACTGCTAATTAGATTGAATTGCCTAATCTGCTAGACCTGCTAAATCGCCTAATCTGCAAGATCTGTTATATGTTTAGTCTGTTGAATGGCGTAATCTGTTGGAACTGAAATGCTGAAATTTGAAGTATGTAAATCTGTAGGCTCGATTTAAAATTGAGCAAAACTTTTTAATAGAACCTCGAAAAATATTTTGTAACTCGTACAGAAGTTAATTTGTTAAATTAGCATGATTAGTCTTATATTAGCACAGTCTGTAAATGAATGCATTGGCTAAACATGAAACATGGCTAACTCGAGGTTAGAATGAGTTTGTGGCGTAATCCTGCCCGGAACCTCCCGGCACATCCAGTGGCCGCAAACAATAGGTTCTAATGTGAGAAGTTAGTCATAACGTGCTTGAAACCCGAGATTAGACTCAGTTTGCGGCAGAAACCTGCCCGGAACCAACCGGCCTAACCAGTGGCCGCAAACTGTCAGTCTAATGTGACAGGTCTGCGCAATAATTTTTAATTGATACAAATCTGAGATAAATATGATGTCTAAAACATGTTGGGTGGGTAGGGTTAAACCAATTGGACTAATGAATTTAACAAACCCATTTCGTGAATCTGTTGGCCCAATTACAAAGTTAGACAAATCTGTAAATCTGTTAAATCCGTATATCTGATCCGTTAGTCTGAAACTTGTCTGACCTATGAACTAGTTGATCTGAACTCTGTATGTCTGAACTTGTAAACAAGTTAATCTGAAATCTATTAGTTTGGGGACACAAGGTTAGGAGGGAAATTACTTGTATCATATGTTGTTTGGGACCCATATTAGTCAGTAACCCTTTATGGTATCAAACTTTGACCCAACAGTAGGTAGGGTCCGGGCACGCTTACTGAATTAATTATAAGCGGTTCATTCTGATAATGGCGAGGGGTGTTGATGGTGCGTTCCAACCGGGTCATGTGCGTGCATGGATCACGGTCTGCCTCTTAGGATGTAAGACGCCGTGACATTTGTAATTAGGTCTGTGCCAATTGGTTGTCACTTTAGGGAGTGATACACCCTACTATGGGCCGACACAGGGTATTTATGTATTAGGGAGCCAATCGCTTGGGGTTGGGTTTTAGGGTACACTTAGTTCTGTCTGTTTCTGTTGGTACCATCTGTTTTTGTTGGGTGGCAACACCTGTCTGTTTCTGCGTGGTACCGTCTGTTTGGGTGGTAAAGGCTCATTTACTAGTGTACACCTAATTCTACATTCTGTTTCCGCAGGGATTAATCTGTTTATGTTTCTGTTTCTGTTTCTGTACCTTCTGTTCTGGTGGTAAAGGCCCATTATTAGCATTCTGTTTCTGTCTGTTTCTGTTCGGGTGGTAAGGGCCCATTATTAGCGCTCTGTTTCTGTCTGTTTCTGTTCGGGTGGTAAAGGCCCATTATTAGCATTCTGTTTCTGTTAGGGTGGTAAAGGCCCAGTACTAGCATTCTCTTTTGTGGAAATTATTCTGTTCCCGTTTCTGTTTTAGTTTAGACATTAGGGTGAAATCTAATCCTGTTATACTAATATTAGTGCAGAGAAATGAAAAGTAATATTATTCTGTTTCTTCTGTTTAACCTAAGTACATCTACTGCTCCTGTTACTGTTATCTCTTATCCAGCTTATTTTCATGTCATAATTATTATTATCTGTTCATATGCTGAAAGTCACTGGACTTGCCAGACTTTATGTCTGACCTTGCTTGTTTCCCCCCTTTTTCTTCCGTTTCCCCCCCAGGTTTTCTAAGGAGGGAATACTTTAGCTTGATCCGGATTTCTTCTGCTTGAAGTACTTGAAGTGCGTAAAGTATGGCTTAACTTCTTATGGCATCTTCTATGGGGATTATGATTTTAAAGTTTTTACTCTGATGACTTTCTGAACAAGACTGATATTTATGTACTTGAGTTTTTGGTAAAGATGTAACCATACTGATTTCTGCTTTCCGCTGTAATAAAGTTATAATTTCTCAAGTATTGTTTATCTGTCTTGAAATTTTCTGTTCTGTTTACTAAAATGCTCCACCAAAGTTAAGGCATTCCCTTTGTGAGTGACTTAATGAAGGTGGGGTGCTACAGTAGCACTATATGATAATGATGTGTATGGATTGATAGTGATTTCTTGTAGTGTTACATTACATTTGTGTTGTTTGTTGATTTGCATCATTATTTCCACTAGCATCATATTTGTTGTTGTGTATGATTGATGTGTTGTTTGTGCACATGTCAGTTGTTGTTGTGTTACTCGTCTATTTTTCCTAATTCTCTTTTGGGCTATGTAAGTATGTACAGGTATGCGGAAGCAAAAGCGTGCTAGCTTGCTTAAACTTTTGATTTTATGGTAAAGGTATTTTTTCGAGACAAAACGGTATGTTTTCGGATTACATATCGTACTTGGGTCTTATATATTGTTTCCCCATGGTTTTGCGATGCCTCTTCATTGAGATGAGATGTATAGTGTCTTATATTATGATTGTGAATTTTTTTGGATGGGCTGTACAAAATAGATGCTACTGAATTTTTTCTGAAAATTTCAAGTGTTAGAAAATTTTAATAAATTTTAGTAAGAAATATTTCTAGAGTAAAAATTAATCGGTTTGTAATAATCTTCTTAACTTTTGATTTCAGGGACAAAATCCTTAAGGGGGAAGAATGTAACAATCAAAATTTTTATATTGGAATATTTAATTAATTTAAATATTAAAATGATCAATTTTTAGATTTAACAACTTAAAATAAATTTAAAATTGAGAATTTGAATGTTAAATTAACCTAAGATTTGAAAATATCGAGTTTAAAACCCAATCAAGTTTATTTTGAGTTGTGCAAAATCCTAATTGAATTAAGATGATAATACGAAATTATTATCGATATTATGAATGTTTAGAAATAAAATTTATATTTTATCGTTTGACTTAATACATGAAGTTATCCATTTTTCAAACTACATGTAAATCAGAGTTGTTGAGTGATTATGTGCGGTATAAACACGTATCGATAATCGATTTGAAATTATATTAATCTATATTAACCGGCCTTTTGGTCCAATTCCCAAAAGTACAAAAGACACACTTGAATCAACATATCACATGATGTTAAATCCCGACGTATCGCCAAGGAGTTAAGGAAACGAGCCGGGAAGGGGTCGGGTAGACAGGAACATCACCATTCCTCAAAACATCGCCAAACCAATTCCTCGAAATTCCAAAAAGCCTCGAGCCCCACCAACCTGGACTCCTCTAGAATCGTTCCAAAATCTCTCGTACCCTTGGGGTACGAATTTCGTACCCCTGCGTTACGAAATTAGTACCCTACGGGATTTGAAATTTGTACCCCACGGGGTACGTAATTCATACCCCATTGAGTGGTATGAGTTTCCAAGAAGGAAAGAGGGGGTCCGAGCTTTTGGTGGCCTGCACTATGGGATCCGAGATTTTCTATTGTGGTCCCCTACTCCTATCTACTCCCATCTGACCACTCCACTGTAAATACACTAAGCTCATACTTCAAAAGGGGTTGGAAATTAGTTGATTTGACATCTCTTAAGAGCTCCAAGTGACCTCTTTAATGGCATCCATGCTTTGAGGAAGAAGAAGGGAAAAAGTGTCTTTTTCCTAATGTTCATATACAATAATTATGACCTCAAATTACTTAGAAATGTATGTAAAGTGATGTCATGTGATAGTCTTAAGCTTGTAACTCTTTATTGTCAATAAAATATCAACAACTCTTCCAAAGTGGACGTAGGGCCCTCACGGGACCAAACCGCTATAAATCTCTTGTGTTATTTACTGCTTTCTGCACATAGGTTTCCACGCAAAACTATAATTTTTAAGTAATTAAGAATCTTCGATGTTACGACATATTTTGCTGTCAACATTCTGATGCTTTCACTCAGAACCATGACTCAGATTTGCATCTTTGTCGCACATCATCATCTCGGCTCCGACATGCTTTAGGTTTCTCCTCTAATATGCCGCCAAGTCTGCTTACGATGGCAAAGCAGCCAATGAATGCAATGATCGGCTCCGCTACTGCAACCGAAGTCATAACATCTCAACAACATCAATCGGTGGATATCCCAACCGAAACCGATACCCTTCCCTCTGTGGACCCCAAGCTCCTACAACACAAGCGCAGATCCATGCACTTAATTAGAGACATGAGAGTACGACTCTCGAGCTCAATCATGCATTGAGAAATAATATTGATCTTATGAGACAACACCAAGAAAGTCAAAGCATTGTAGCTCGAATTCAGCTTGCCCAGAACAACGCCCGGCCACGGCGTACTATCTCTTAAACCTCCTCTTCCGAGTCAAGGGGCCCACATCAAATAAGGAGATTTAGCCTCATCAACAACGTTGCCATCCGTTCCAATGCCCGCACCAACGGTAATGGCAATGACAATGGCAATGGCGATTGAACTACCGTCACTTACAGCGAGGGAACACAATATCATGACTATTCCCGGCTGATTATCAATGATGAGCCAGGTCTGAGTAACCGGCCCCCTCCTCGGTAGAACCCAACTATCACAACTCAGAATCAGGGACATGCTCTCCCAATAGCCCAGCAAGCAAAGGTTCTTCCAGATCAAGATGCGCATCAATCTATTTAACCTCACCATCCATACCAAAACCAGACTATCGACGTTGATGACATGGAGGAGGATGACTAGTATATGCACCGTAGAAGACGACCGTGGAACAGAACTTGCGAAGTTCGTCGAAACCAATGGATCTCACCAGAAGACATAGATCCAACATATCATCTCGACATGGTCTGAAGGATTATGAGAGATCTTCAAGCGAACGACAATGACCCGTGGGAGACCCACTAAGGCGTAATTCCTTCACTAGGATTGTACATGAAGCCGAATGGCCCCGACTTTTCAACATGCCATAAACGACCCTCTATGACGGCACAACTGATCCTTGTGCCTTCCTGAACCGTTATGAATGGCAAATGGACTCTAGTCGAGCCACCGACCCAGTCAAATGCAAGTGCTTCCTAGTCTTCTTGTCAGGCACAACTTTACTCTGGTTCTCTCGCCTTTCGCTCCACTCTGTCAACAACTTCGGCCAACTGGCTACATAACAATTCAGAATGCACCTTCCGACTCCAAAGAACACCCTCACTCTGTCTAACCTTTATTAAGGGCATGCAGAGTCAATTAAGAGCCACCTCTCGCGTTTTAATACCGCCCTTACTGAGGTTGACGACCTAGTACCCTGCACCGTACTTTTCCAGCTTGCGAAAGGCGTCCTTCCTACTTCTAAATTCAGGGCTTAGATCGACAGAAAACAAACTAAGAGTCTCGATGCTTACTATGAAAAGAACGAATAATTCTTGTGTCAAGAGGAAGCAAGACACAATCGAACTTCTCAGACCAACCCTTCCAACAATCCATATGCCGACACCATCAACAACAACAACAAAGGAAAAAAGTTGGAGAACCCTTCGACAAGGACAAAGGAGTAGTTCCCTACAAACCAAAGCCGAATAGCGGTAGGCAGGGAGGCCGCAACAACACCCAGGTTCCAGTTGATCCCAAGAAGCCCGGTCGCTACCAAGCATATGGGACCTACCCTACAATGAATGAAGACTTGGAGACAATCTACTTGGAAACATGCAACATGCTCCGGTACAAGAAACCAAATTCTTGGGAATCCACTGATCGCGAGAAGATCTCTGGTAGATACTGCCGATACCACGACATGTACGAGCATAATACCAATGATTTTCATCAACTCAAGGACGAGATCGAAAAGCTCATCCGCGAGAAGTGCCTCGAGCTGTATGTTAAAGACTCTCTTCCTCTTGAAGCAACCGCGGGTCCTCCTACACCTGCACCTCCAGCACCTGCCTAAGTGGCTCCTAGTCCGTCCAACCAAAAGAGGGGCATTGTGATCAACATTATTTGTAGCAGGCCTTATCCCATGGATGAAAGCTTCCGAAAAATGGAGGAGTATGTGAGCTCTATAAAGCATGCCACCTATGAAGCTTGCTCCACTCTGGACGAACCCATCCCCACTAAACTTCACTAAACAATGCAGGACAACATCGTCTTCTATGAAAGAGAGTCTACGGGAATTGATATCCTAACCACAGAGCCCCTCGTGATCACAGAACTAATCGGCTCTGCTTCTGTCCAAAGGGTATTGATCGACTAGAGAAGCTCAGTCAACATCATCTTCAAAGCTGCTTAGATCATATGAGGCTGGAGACCAAGGACTTGAAACCCTGCTATGCCACAATCCACGGCTTCAACGGATCCTCCAATCGCCCAGTAGGAATGGTCGACCAAACTGCTGAACTACGAGACGGGAATCGGAGCCGGGTCTGAATCCTCACTTTCATGGTTATCGACATTATCTCTCCCTACAATGTCTTCTTTGGATTTCCCTTCCTGACAGAATTTCTGAGTCTGCCTGTCACCATGGTCTCTCCTAATGAAGTTCCCAATGCAGAACGGGATCGGCACGGTTGAATGTGACCAAGCAACCACTCGATATAGTTACGCAATAAAATATAAGAACTCGCGCAATAAGGACAATGGCAAGACTGTGTCTTTGCCTTCTTGCGCCAAGACCATCTCTGCATAGCAATCAAAGGCATCTAAGTCTTGGCTCAGGCACTACTGCCGTCTTTCTGATGATCTCAATCCAAGGGAGCACGAAGAACCCAACTACGAGAGGTCTACCCCAATTGAACCTACTACGGATGTTTCGATCAGCCCTGATGACCCGTCTAAGGTCTTGAAAATCGGATCGCAATTTCACCCCACAATAAAAGATCTTGTGGATTTCTTATGGGCCAACCTAGACGTGTTCGCTTGGACCCACTCAGACATGCAAGGCATCGACCCTGCAATCTCTTGCCAGCGGTTAACTCTCAGCCCCTCACTACCTCCGGTCAAACAGAAAAGCAGATTCTTGGGAACCGAAAGATCTAACACACTCAAGGAAGAGGTAGACAATATACTCAACAACAACTTCATTCGCGAAGCCGACTACACCGAATGGATTCCAACATGGTTCTAGTCAAAAAAGCAAATGGCAACTTCGAACGTTCGTCGACTTCTCTGATTTGAACAAGGTATTCCCCAAACACAGCTTCCCACTTTCGAAGATCGACCGGCTTGTTGACTCAACTACTGGATACTAGCTCTTATGCTTCATGTTTGCTTATTCAGGCTACAATCAAATTCATATGTATCTTCCCGACCAGGATCACACCTCTTTCATAATCGACCTTGGGCTCTATTGCTATGGCGTCATGCCTTTCGATCTCAAGAATGCGAAAGCCACTTATCAATGAATGTTTAACTACCTCTTTAAGAACCAGATTGTAAAATCCATGGAGGTATACGTGGATGATATATTGGTAAATTCTAATATATCAAGCGACCATGTTCATGAACTCTATGAAATTTTTGATGTCCTGTGCTAGTACGACATGAAACTCAATCCCCTGAAATGCTCCTTTGAAGTTGTCTCAGAAATTTTTTTGGGATTCGTTATCAATTCCTGAGGCATTGTAGTCAATCCAGACAAGATCAAAGCAATACAAGATATCCAAGCCCCTCAAAACAACAAAGATGTTCAAAGTTTAAACGACAAGGTCGCCGTAATAAGTCGATTCATCTCCAATGCCACTAACAAATGCATTCCCTTTTTCAATTTTCTTCAGAAGAAGACCCCAGACTGCGTCGCCGCATTCAAGGACCTTTTGAATCACTTAGAGTGCCTATCTATCTCGTCCAAACCTGTGGACCACGAGGACTTATACATTTATTTGGTTGTTTCCATGAAGGCAGTCATCTCGGCACTGGCACGCATTGAAGACCGTGTCCAGCGACCCATTCAATACATCAGCCAAAGATTGACAAGGACAGAAAAGAACTACCCAAAGCTCGACAAACTAGCCTACTGCTTGTTGATCTTCTCCAGGAAGCCACGACCATACTTTCAGTCTCACCCTTTAAAGGTCTATACTGACCAGCCGCTACAACAAGTCCTGCAATGACTTGAGGCATCCGGGTGACTATTAAAGTGGAATATAGAGCTGATTCGGATCAAGATAACATTCATCCTCCATTAGGCCATCCTCGGACAAGAACTTGCTGATTTCATTGTGGAATTCACTGCCTCTGAGGAATCTCCCCCAGAAGGCATCAAAGCTCCAAACATTTAATGGAAACTGTTTGTAGATGGATCTTCCAATAATATAGGCTCTGGCACCAGAGTCATGCTCATCACTCAAGAGGAGCACCCGACGTGCTATGATTTAAAGCTCAACTTCCCCGCAACCAACAACGACACAGAATATGAGGCCTTAATAGATGGACTTAGAATCACAATCGAGCTTAACATCAAGGCCATCCAAATATTCTCTGACATGCAGCTCATCGTGCGTCAGGGACAAGGGGAATACGAAGCCAAGGGGGCACGACTTGCTCCCTATCTTTCCCAGGTTCGGGAATTTCTCACTAACTTTGACCACTTTGTCATCGTGCGTATCCCCCGATAACAGAATGAAAATGCAGACTCGTTAGCCAAGTTGGCAAGCTCTGAGGATGCATAGCTCATGGGGCTCTCCCCAGTCGAAGTACTCAACTCAATAAGCGTTATCCGAGTGAAGACTGTTTCGATAATAAATATCGAAGCCGAACCTGAGTCTTGGATGACCCCCATCAAGAATTACTTGTAACACGAAACCCTAATGGGGAGTTACAAATAAAAACGGGCATAATTCGACAATCATCTCGCTACATCATCCTAGATAGAGTGCTCTACTGTAGAGGATTTTATATCTGCCTGCTTCGTTGCATAGCCCGCGACGCCGCTGACCGCATACTAACAGACGTGAACGAAGAAGAGTGTGGCGACCACACTGACAGACGTGAACAAAGAAGAGTGTGGCGACTACACTGAGGGGCAAAACCTGGCAAGGAAATTCATCAGGCACGGCTACTTCTGGCCCACACTCGATCAAGACGGCACGAAATATGCCCGTAAATGTGACAAATGCTAGCATTTCTCAAAGATCCCTAGAACCACCCTACCGAGTTGACATAAATGGTCAGTCCTTGTTTGTTTGACATGTGGGGGAATTGACAACATTGGGACTCTTCCAATGGCTAGAGGCGGGGCACGGTACGCCATCGTTGCGTTTGATTACCTCACCAAATGGCCGGAAGCCGTAGCTCTCGCTAAGATCACCACCAAGAAAGCAATCAATTTCAACGTCCACAATATCATTACTCGCTATGGAGTTCCCCAGGCCATCATCTCAGTCAATGGAACCCAATTTGAGAGTACAGAGTTCAAGCCTTTCTATCATGGCATAACATTGAAAAGAGATTTTCGGCGATGGCTCACCCTCAAGCCAATAGACAGGTCGAGGCTGTCAATAAAATGATTAAATCCATCATCAAGAAGCATTTGGAAAAAGTCGGAGGTTTGTGGGAAGACGAATTCCCTCAGGCCCTATGGGCCTACCGGAGCACCCATAAGTTAGCAACCAGCCACACTTCATTCGTCTTTGCCGATGGATCCGAAATCGTCATCCCCGTTGAGCTAGTGCATAAATCTCATTGAGTTACTTACTATGATCTGAAAACCAATTAAGATTTACTAATGGAATCACTTGATTTGCTCAAGGAGAAAAGGAACGAGGCTGAATTCAGGGCCATCACGCAGCATCAACGAGTAGCCCGATATTTCAGCTCTAGAGTCCTCCACAAGGATCTCTCTGTCGGCAACCTCATCCTAAAATGGGTATTTCCCCCACCGACTGGTCTCAGTCCTCATTGGGAAGGCGCATATGTCATACATTAGAAGCTCACAGATGGAACTTTCAAGCTAGCAATCGTAGACGGTGCCGAGCTCTCAAGGCATGGAACAACGAACATATCTTCCACTACTTCACATAACTTAGTGTATGGTTTTCCTACTTTCCAACGATGTTTTGTTTTATTGAAATTCAAGGTATTACAAGGTTATTACTGCCAAATTTATTAGTAAAGATGATGTTCATTTTCCAATGTCCTCGTTATGTTTACTTAATGCATGATATGTTTGACTAACCATCGCAACTGGCTCGCACCCACAAGCACGCGAACATGGTCGGCAACTCGAGCATGGGAGCCGGTGTTGACGTTCGAGCCTCGAACCAACCGTCAAGGAAAAACAAATGGCCTCGATTTGGCACCCCGAGGAGCCGGCACCGCTACTCGAGTCCCAAACCCGCGACGCGACCGAATATAAACAACTCCACTCTAATCTCGGCCCAGTTCCAAGACCGATTATAAACCATTCCACTTCAAAGTCCCAAGTCATGGTGGCAGCCCACCATCCAACCTATTGTGTACCGACCACTCACGCGGTTCCATTCGGCGCATCGGCTCAGGACCATGGCACCTCTCGAATCTCGGCCCAACACCGAGACCGATATTATATCGTTTCCGCTCCTAAGCCCAGTGCTTGGGGGCAAACCCTCGGCCATAATCCGACCCCCAGGTCTGGATCTTGGCGCTCTTTGGTGAATAAGCAACCACCTCGCACTCTAAACTCGAAAGAAGAAAAGATCCAAAAGTGGGAAGAACCGCAATGCCCATGTCTTCAATCTACGTAGGACTAACGAATTCTGGGAATTCTAAGGCCGAAGGAACCAGGCCTGGATTCCACTCCCCTCAGGATTTCTGAACATAGGAATCACTTGAACAGAACTAGAGCACGGTCTCAGCATGACTGGGGACACCCCTAAAGCAAAGACTCCCAATCACATTTCGGTTAATGTAACAATAAGTAAGCTTGTGCAAGTATAGGACGCCGGAAAACATAAGAAGAACATTTGAGCATTTAACATGAAATGAAATTTAAATAACTAATATTTCCTTTCACGCACACCCAAAACAAACTACTTATGTAATATCTTTCCTTTCTAAAGGCAGGGTGTACATTAAAACCACACTGTGCCTTTAAAGACCATAATCGAGGGTCGTACTCTCGTATACTGTTGGCTTACATAACCAAAATGCCGGTAATATATGCGAGGAAAGAGCCAACAGGTGCCATCTCCTCTTAGCCCTTTCTTGACCTCCGACTCGGCTTTCTTCCTGGCATCCCTTCCGACCTTCCGATCTGTAAGTTTCCTGGACTTGAGTCTGACCACGTAGTCTGCCTTGAGCTTATTGAAGGCGTCCTCGGCTCTCTTGTTGGCATCACCGGCTATCTTCTTCCTCGCATCCTCATCTGCTGTCCCCTTTTCAACTTTGGCGTCGGTTTTCTTCTTTGCCACCGTAACAACATCCTTCTCTTCGGCATCCTGCCTAGCCTTCGCTTAAGCCTTCTACCTAGAAGCTTCGTCCTGCCTCCTCCTTTCTTCCTGCTCTTCAAACTTAGCCACCATTAGGGCCTTTTGAGCCTCCAGCATGGCTTTCATCAATGGTACGTCGGCTTCTACCGGACCTGTCACATGAGCTCTCTGGCCGTCCACAACCTCTCCTTGCTCGAAAAGGCCCTCTGGACCCTAGCTCTACATCCGAGAATGTATCCACCTGATCGCTTCCCTCTCCAAACTGTATCCCTTGCAGAACTAATGCAGGTTCCGCTATTTGGGGAAGTTGGGGGCAAAGCCCGGTGTCATAACAGCTCCAGGAGGTGCTGGACAGTATAAAGACAACCTTTTAGTCCACAAATTCAGTAACCACATCATCTTCGGGTATTCGTGGTAATGAAAATTTACATCCGAAAAGGAAGGGGGAAGGTATGATGGGGGGTTCTCGTTGTAGCAGTCAAGGCAAATGCAGTCACTCCCAATCCGGGTGCTTGGGATCATATTTAGTTGAGGCCTGGGCTGGGATAGTGGGACCACTTGTTGTGGAGGATTCAGGAGCCGGTGGCCGATAGGAGCTTCCCTCCGCGAATGTCTCAGCAACGACCACGCTCTACAAAGAAACGAACTTTCCCATTTCGGCAGCGCGCTTTGCCGTCGTCTCCCTCTCGGCATCCTCCTATACCAATCTCCTCCCTTCGTCCAATTTATCATGCTCCTTGCTAGTCCGAAGCTCTATCTTCAGTTGATGTTCATTTATGGTTCCCATGTCCACCTGGCGCAACCAAGCCTCATACGACACTAGCCTTTCCTGAGTTTGGGTCGGCATCCAAGGGTAATCCTCGACCCATGAAACTCCACGAAACCTTAGGGACTTGACATACATGTTTCGAATGTGCTCCTCTACGAATGATTCCACTCGAACCTCTGCCTCCTCAATCTCTACTCTCAAGTTCTCCACTTCCCTCAGATGCTCAGCCTTTAACTCGTCTATTGAGCTCAATACATCCTTAGTACTAGCTTCAACTTCCTCCTTATCCTTCCTAGATACCTCCTCAAGTCGGTAATTTCCTCTTGAAGGTTCCGAGTCCCTTCGTTCTCGGCCTTCAATCTCTCATTCTCCTCCATCAGGGCCTCATTACCCTTCTGAAACTTGGATAACCGCTCGTTGTCCTTCTCTAGTTCAATGTTCACTTCCTCCAGATCATCTTTATCCCTTTTTAGGGCCATGTTCTCTGTTGATAGTGAGGCTGCAGTATCCTTGAAAGTTGAACTGGCAAGCTCCGCCTCCTTTTTCTGTTTCTCGTATGTTTCCTTTAGCTTCGCTGCGATAACGACACTAAAAAGTTAACATTTTAGGATATAACTGCAAATAAAGGGATGGTTACGACACAGAAAGAATATTTACCTATTTCCTTCTCCAAATTACAGACGGTGGTCCTTTGGACGTCAGTGGTCAGACCCTAATTCTGGATTTCTGCGTACTTCTTTTTGATCTGTTTCAAGAGGTGAAAGGAATACTTAGTGGGCTCTTTAGCTTGGAAATACGCAGCCTTCACCTGCATCCTTACCTCCTCTGTGTCTGCCCGTGGAATCAGACTGATATCAGGAAGGAATACCAGCTCATCGAAGTAATGTTGGGGGAACTTCTGCTTTAACAACGCTTTCTTCTTCTCAATGGGGAGCTCTTAGGTTTTATGTACACTGTTTCAAATATTTCAAATATCACCCGAGATCTCCTCCGAGATCTCATTTTGGGCTCCTTTCGAAACGAAACAGCAAATATCACTCTAAATCTCCTTTCGAGTATATCGCTCGAGATATTGCAATATCGAACGATATATCGACGAAGACAAAATACTGGAATATTGTCTGAGATCTTAGTTTTTTTGGTTAAAATTAAATTTGTGCCTGAACTACAACAATAATTAAAAAACTCAAAGCTAGTCATATGAATCTTTTTTATTTTACATTTTGCATGTTAAATGGCTATATTGTATGTTCGTATATGTTTTGCAGTGCTATGATTTCAATATTCGTCTTTTTACATACATGTTACTTATGAAATTATGTATTTTATGGTCTATTTATGCTGAATTTTTTTAATGTTATGGATCCTTTTAATGTTTCATGTCTAACAATATTCCTATTTTAAGCATATTACAATTTAGAGTATGAATGATCTTTCGTAAAATAAACAATAATAAAGTTATTTTGCATTTTAAGTTTAAGTTACTATGTTTTTGATAGCATTCATAAAAATCATTTTTAACATATCATGTACCCCGAGATTGTTCCGATATGAACTTTCAGATCCGACATGAAAATCCGAGACGAATTCCCGAGTTAGACTCATATCGTCTGAGATATCCCCCGATATGAGAACGAGCCTATAAAATCCCCGAGACGAAACGTGACTGATATTTGAGATTTAAAACCTTGCTTACGCACCACCCTTCTTCTTCTTCACCGACTACTTCTTCTAACGATGGGACTTCTACTCTATCCTCTAGACACGTGGGTGGGAGCCAAAGCTGCAGTATGAGCTGGGGTTGTCGGCAAGGAATGTCGGGAGCCTGCCACATCGAGTCTAGAATCTGTCCCAGACGATCGAGCAGGAGGTGGGGGAAATAGAGATCATCGAGATTGGTCTCTATAGAGGTGCTCGCTACTACGATCAAGTAGAGGTTGAGAATCACCAAACAATTTAGTCTCCCTTCTAAAGCTATCAAGAAAAGTGTTTCTCGAGAATCTGCGAACCCTGTGTCCATAGCCTCGTCCTCTTGCTTTATCACTTGCCAAAGAAACAGCTTAAAGTCAGATACTCTACGCATACAAGCAAACACTATGTCATGCGGTGTTTATGAGTGTATATCCTAAGTATTCGCCCAATAGACCAGATAGCGGTCCGCCCAAAGGAGTGAACTCCCCCGCAGTTAAAGCTAGGTCTTCCGTACTTGTTGTACCTAGCCAGGAAGACAAGTCTAGCGGGAGTTGATTAATATCATCAAACTGGCCCTCTCTCTCGAGTTTGATGGCGGTCTCTGAAGGAGTTGCTGGAGACTACAACCTTGTTAATGCTCATGTGCTAGCCTCGTATGTCAAAGGCAAAGCAAGGGCGCTTGATGGGCCCTCGTCCCTAGCAACTACCTCACCACTCGTCTCACCCTCGCCCGTTTCTTCCTGAATCTTAGAAGCTTTGCGCGGCTTATGCCCCAGCAGAGGGCAGCTTCCTTTTCTAACTCTGCGAACCCCCTTCCTCCCAGTCTCCTCTTCCTTCCAGCACCAGCAACGGTTGGTCTAATTACCGTTTTATTGTCAAGAAGTAACCCTGTGCGACGAAGTCAGTCCAGTTGTAGAATATTCATAGTGGAACGTGACTCAATTGAGATGGCTAACAAGGATTCGAGATGCTCTTGATACACAGTGTCTGTGGGCGCCTCAGGATTTCTAGTCATGTAAGAATAGAGTTAAGAAACCTTAGCTACTAAAATCCATAAATCCTAAAACTGAAAATCAAAGGAATGCTTACTTCCTTCCAGCCACCTCTTGGAAAACCCGAGAGGGCGACGTACGAAGAACCAATCATGCTAATATACAGTTAACTTAGACCATGTTCCATTAAAAAACTTTGTTCTCGCTGAAGCCTGCAAGAAATATAGTTACGATGAGATATTAGCTCTCCTCTTCAACTGAAACAAATACCAGATGTCCTCTCCGGTGGGTTATCTCTGCTGCTACTCCCTGTAGGGAATATAGGTACCAAAGAGGAAAGCATACACATTCAGATGGAGCAATGATGGCACAAGGAGAAAGTAGTACAGCATATCCCGAATGAAGTTGTTCGCAAGGGACATGCACCCTATGACACAAACCTGCCTATTCCTGGTAGTATACCCCTTCAGTGGTGCATGAGCCCTATTGTCATTTCCAAGTGCAACAGCAACCTCCTCATGCACAACTGGGGAATGTTGTCCTTTTGGTTGCTCCCCGTGATCAGTGCTTTTGCCAAACTAGTCGACTGAGAAGGGATGAACCTCCCGGATGTCTCAAGCTCGCTGCCCGTCGAGCTACCATTACTAGTAGAATCGGATTTGTGTAATGAAGGTGAAAAGTCTTGGATTCCGAAGCCTGCTCTGTCATAGATCTTGTCTTCATTACTCGCTGTACTTTGAATATAATAGAGTTAGACATCGCAATTATATAACCTATACCCCTCGTGGTGGTGCGAACTAATAGGTGCATGCAATGTTGTGCAATGTTAGAACAATACGGCTTATAAGTTAAAGACTTAAGACATGACGACAACCACAAGTCCCTGAGACTGTAATCACCATCGTAGTAAATCAACTCTTCTGGGTTCTATAAGTTCTATCACAATCCAAATATTTATGCTCTAATCCTATGTGTCAAGATAGGTTATCAACCGGGTTGTGGTTAGAGTAGGTTCTGATCCAATCGAAAGTGACACAGAAACAACGGAAGCTCAGGGGCGTATCATACGAAGATCGAGTCTCGAGCAGTGAAGAAAAGACCTGACAAGGTTGACTCGAAGCACAAGGACGAAGTCATTGTGCCTCTCCGTAATACAAAGCATCGCACCCTCATAAGGGGTACAAAATTTGTACCCCACGAGAGGTACGAAACTCATACCCCACGAAGGGTATGAAACTCTACCCCAAGAGGGTTACGAAACACGTACCCACGCAAGGGGTACGAAACACATACCCCTGCAAGGGGTACAAAGCTCGTTCTACATATGGCCACGAGTTTCCACGAGCTCGACCTAGCGCTTTGCAACCCTCATCGATCCGTATCCCTTCTCTTCTCCAATCTCAAGTTCACCCACCCTCTCTCAAACTCTCGGGTCCGACCACTCCCAAAATCGAAATCCCTCACGAACCCTTCTCCTCCGTCGACTATGAAACCAAGCTCATCATCTCTCTTGACTTAAAGACCACTCATGACTCCTAACAATGTCATCGGGAAACGTGGACGATCTTAAGCCTCGAGGAATGGCCAAGTTGACGGTCGGAGATGGGTTCGTGACAAGCTGCCACCTAACAGTGTAAATTTCAAGTTCCTTTGAGTTTCGAGTTCGTGTTAGTGCAAAACAAAGAAAGTAGAAAGTGGGAGAAAGAGCTTGAATTATAAGGGGTGGCGGGCTTAGCCCAGTGACCATTCGTGTCCCTCAGCGGGACACGAACTATCGTGTCCCTCAGCAGGACTTGAAATCTCGTGTCCCTCAGCGGGACACGAACTCTTGGATCCCTTAGTGGGACACGAACTCTCGTGTCCTAGGGGGTACGATATTTCATAACCTTCCTGGGCACGAGACTTAGTAACAATGTTGGGTACAAAATTTTCGTACCCCAAGCAAGTAGCAAAAAAATTGTTGTTGAACAATGAACATTCGCAAACATGCGCTAGCATACACTCCCGGTCATTCTGCATATGTGAAGCCACGCAACGTTACATGAGAAAATGTGTGAACATAAATATGGCATCATACTAACAATGAATCGTTTACGATTACGAAGTAAACGAACTCAACTAATAACATTTATTTTTTTGAGCTCACAGGAAAGTCAACGATTCGATAAATACTTCTACCAACTTAAAGCACATTGTGTGAAGACAAGACGTACTTTGGGGAGTAAATGTTAACCGGCCTTTTGGTCCAGTTTTAGAAAGTACATAAGACACGCTCGACTCAACATATCACGTGATGTTAAAGCTCGAAGTGTTGCCAAGGAAGTAAGGAAACGAGCCAGTAAAGGGTCGCGCAGACAGGAACATCACCGTTCTTCAAAACATCGCCAAACGTATACCTCGAATTCCAAAAAGCCTCGAGCCCCACTAACCTCGACTCCACTAGAATCCTTCCAAAAACTCTCGTACCCTTGTGGTACAAATTTGATATGAAATTTGTACCCAATGGTATACAAAATTTGCGCCCCATGGAGTACGAAATTCGTACCCCATTGAGTGGTACAAGTTTCCAGGAAGGGAAGAGGGGGTCTGAGCTTTTGGAAGCCTTCACTATGGGATCCGAGGTTTACTGTTGCGGTCCCCTACTCCTACCTACTCCCATCTAACCACTCCACTATAAATACCCCCAAGCTTACAGTTCAAAGAGGATTGGAAATTAGTTGATTTGACATCTCTTGAGAGCTCCAAGTGACATCTTTAATAACACCATGCTTTGAAGAAGAAGAAGGGCAAAAGTGCCTTTCTTCTAATATTCATATACAAAACTATGACCTCAAATTACTTAGAAATGTATGTAAGGGGATGTCATGTGACAGTCTTAAGCATGTAACTCTTTATTGTTAATAAAATATCAGCGACTCTTCCAAAGTGACTTTGGACATAGGCACCTCACGGGACTAAACCACTATAGATCTCTTGTGTTATTTACTGCTTTCCACACTTGTATTTCCATAGGAAACTATAATTCTTAAGCAATTAAGAATCTTGGGTGTTACAACATATTTTGCCGTCAACAATCTATAATTTAATTTTTTTTAAAGTTATTAAATACGATCAAATTGGCTTTTGAAATAAGTTTAATTATGTTTGAAATATGGGTTATTAGCTCTGAACAACAGTGAGCATGCTTCATTTGGCGATCGTGAGAATTTTGATGAATAGTGCGTGGATAGTAAAATTATGATTGCCTATAAATACAAAGCCTTATTTCTTTTCTTCTCCCAATCCCTAATCTATTTTTTAAGCCATCGCTTCTTTAAGCGTCATCTAACAACCAAGAACCAACTCGTCGATCTAGAGGGAATTAGATGAAGGCTCCAACTATGAAAAGTTGCATCTGGCTATGGCTTATAGATCGGCGCTATTAGATCATTAATTGGAGAACTGGTCAAGCTGGGTTTTGACTATGAAGTCATGGCAGTTAACGCCATTTTCTGGTGATCTTCAGCTAAATGGAAGCTCGCCACTACATGCGAAGGTAAGAGGTAGTGTGGCACATAGTTTGGTGGTGGCATAGTCTCGAATGGATTGTGGCGGCATGTGGAAGAAGTTGATCGATTGATGGGTGGTTTAGCTTTTTTGTCTTCTCAGCTGGGCTAGGGTTAACCAGAGGTTACGAGGTAGAACATGGGGGTTCGCCAGAGGTTGAGGCGGCGTCCGATGGGGTCAGCGCTTGTAACGACCTGCCCTTTTGACTGCTCCAACTCGGTAATTAAAATAATTTGAAACGTTCAAAACGATAGATCATTATTTAGCTTACAAGATTTAAACAGAATATACACTGAATCACAAAAAAGAAAATAAACAACAATATCTCACAACGGAATATTTTATTACAAAAATATCAGAGTTAGTACAATATTGATTTTGATACACGGAAGATTTAACGTACGTAAGATTTAACGTACGTAAGATTTTTAATTAAACAAATACAGAAGAAGGAACCAAAAAGAGAACGTCTTCACGTACTTCAAGCTTTGATAGCTGGAATCATTAAATCTGCAACACTCATACCTGACCCGATCCATGCAAAACATAAAGCACTCGAGTCAGGATTAACTTTATTCAAGTAAATCAACTATAATTAGAATATAATTACAATTATTAATGTACAGTATCTAATTATATCAGAATTTAGGGGCAAGTAATATCTGTTCTATCTCAGTTTGGATCAAGTATAACAACATAGCACATACAAGGTCAGTATAGTCAAAATGTGTGCAAGTGCAATACCTAAACACATATACATATATGTGTATGCATATGTGAACATATATATAAGGCTCATGGGACAGTAAGCATGCTCAACCACATAATAAAATGCAAAATGTGCAAATGCGTATTCAGGCTAGCCCCTATGTACATCAAGGTAAAAGCAAGAGTAACATAGAAATTCTAGTTGTAGAGAACTAAAATAGGTACTACGAAATTAGACAGTAGCCTAACACAACTAATGCAAGGACCAGTTCAGTTTTTCAATGTGACAAAAGGAAGTGTGATAAATGCAAGTGTTCCAGGTCCAAGTCCATAGGGATAAAATATAACTAACTTAAAATGCCAATAGTTCACATATTACAACAAGTTATAGCAATAATGAGTGTGCATTACAATAAGATAAAATGTCAAGCGTTGCATGTGTTCAAAGGCACAGGCACATGCCTGAATTTAGAAACATGCTAAGATATACATTATGAAGGGTACAGTTTATTTTATTGTTTTCCTCATCAGTCAACTGCATTCCTGGTTTTGAAAATGACAGTATACAAAAGGTGAATGGTGGAAAAATTTGCATGTACACTATGTTAGATAGTTATGTTTGCCAAATAATAATAGCTACCCAATTTCATATCAATCTAAGGCAAGATAGATATAAAATAAAATGTGATCATGGCAAGGGCGAATAATCATGAAATGAAAAATAGGGAATAACCAAATGTATTTTCATTCAACAAGACAGCGTGGTTAACGACTGTAGCATGAATGTGGCAATAAAGGCATAGCAAACTAGTGCAAATGCACAAAATCATGATCAAATATACATTTTAGCATAACTGAGTAAAGGAAATTAGACCAACAAAGAAAACAAGACAAGTGCAACAAATATCCCAATGAAAAAAATACCGACACAACCATCAATTACCAAATGGTCGACTGAAACTATTTGAATAGTGGCAACAACAACCAACAATGGAAACATGGCTATTACATTCTAATTCCTAAGAAGTTAATTATTTGAATAAAATTAACCGTGAGCATAATGATAGCTTAAAACAACAGTGATTTAAGTTGCAACAGCGATAATACATGCACAGACAGCGGAGGTGCTAGGATGGTGCGGCGTCGTCCATGAGCAAGCGGTGGTGCGTCTGGGGGCAACTGGCCGGCGTTTGCTGTTATGTCCCTTTTCTTCTTCTTATTTTTACTACAGTGAACATGCTCAAATTAAAGTAGGAGAGCGGAGGGGACCTGGGTTGTTTGTCAGAGGCGAGAGAGGGGGGGTCTCGATAATGGTGGACGGTGGTGGGTGCGAGAATGCCTGGTGACAGAAAAGGGCAGGGGACGATTTGATTTTATGGTGGACAATGATGGATTTTATGAAAGAAGCTTTTGTTGGAATAAAATGAAAAAGGTGAGACGAAAAATTATTTTGATCATGTGAAAAGAATAAATGGAGGCAGTAGAATTAAAAGGAACGGGAGATAGTGATTTTTCGTGATGATCTGGAGAAGGCGGAGCAGCCATTAACGATGATTTGAGGGAGAATTCTCATTTGGTGGAATAACGAGAGGAGAGAGAATGAAAAATAAAAATGTAAAAGAAAAAGAACTATAAAGGAATAAAAAGGAATGGAGGATAAAATTTAATGTGGACAAGTGTAAATTCTTTCAGCACGACTATAACAAGTGTCATAAATTTTCATCCAGCTTAACAAGTGGAAAAATTCAATTAAACAAATATTTCTCAAGAGTATATACCATAGTATTTATACCATTCACCATACTCTTAAGTATACAAACCAATACTATAGTATTTATACATTTTCAAATACAATCTCAAGCTAATTTTTAAAAACCAAATTCAAATCTAAATGAATTAAATTCTAAGGTTAAATTAAAAAACAAATTTATCATTTCTCAAACAGTATATTCAATAATTTTAAAATATTACTAACTTTAATTTTAACAAAACTATTTAGATTCAGAGATTAAAAATAAAATTTAAACTTACAAAATTAATTCAAAACCAAGTTAAAATAGTCTAGATTCAATATTCAAACAAATTTCTTAATATAAAGTTTAATTTCAAAATAAAAATTTAAATTCTACATATTTTAAAACATCGGTAAAGCTAGGTCATTATAGCACGGCTCCAAATTTTTAACGATTTAATAATTAATTTATATAATTATTTTTAATAAAGTGATTTGATAATAAAAAATGGTTAAAATTCAAATATTTGAATGTTTAAATTAATATAAATAACAGTGAAATGAAATTTAATTTTCGAAATAGTCGGATTGGCAATATTGTGAGAATTGGATGATACATGATATTTAATCAAGTTTATATTTGAGTTATAATAACGAATATATTATTTAAATGACAATTGAACGTATTAATTATAATATAATTTAAAACAAGCTCGTAACATCACGGTAGTTCGCAATATTGAATTTTGAACGTCAACTAAGCTTACAGGATTTGTTATTAGTCGGATTTCAATGAAACTGGAAACATTAGAATCTATCGAGTAGTATTTTTCTAATGGAAGTGAAAATTTGAGATTTCGTCTTATATATTGTAAGTTATGGCCAAATCAAATTTTCAGAAAGTGGCTATAGAATCGTTTATAAGTCGTAATGATTTATTTAATATAATTAAATATCGGTTTCTACTTTGGACAAGATTTTTAAGATGTATTTCTAATTTAATTTATAGAATTTTTCCATAATTTTTAATTTGAAAAATTAGCAATTCTTCCTTAAATATATTTTGCACCCTAAATCAACATTTTTGGGGTTTCACAAAATAATTTATCTTGTCTATTTTATTATAATTTTTGGATCGTGACACATTGCTCGTCACAGCAGTATTTCTATTTTTGTCGATAACAGTACATAAACGAACGAAATTCTATGTAACGGGGTACCGTGAATAAATATAAATAATTATAATATGCTAACCTTAGTTACCATACTTCGTGCCCCCGTCCTTTGAATGCAGTCCAATACTCCTTTAAACTGCAGAGCTATTTGTGGAAACTCAACTGCAAAGCTATGTCATGGCAACTAAAACTGCAACCCTATCTGATTGCATGTTACTCTTTAGCCAAGAAGGAATTACGTCTATAAATACTCTTCACTTCATTTCGTCCCTCTTGTTTCAGATTCCTCGTAGGCTTGTCATGACAATCGGAAAATTTAACCAAATACTACAATAAAAAATTTGAAATTTATATATATGGAATCACCGAACCCAGAATATTAACTCTATATTATTTTTACTGAGTTCGAAAAACAATCTCATCTCTGGAAATTCAAAAAGCCGTCGAGAGTTCGTGTTATGATGAAAGGGAAGCATTGTTTCTTGTTATTGATTTTCTTTTTGGTATCCTGAAATCAAATTGCACCTGAGCGTTCGAGGGAGAACGATGAAGTTAAACATCGTTGGTCTATAGCAACCGCGTGGGGAGGAGTTGTTGACAAATCTGGAGCGGTGCACGCGAGTTGAGTGGTGGTGCTCGTGAAAAGGAGGTGATGACGTGAATTTGATTATCGTTTTCAGTTTTGAGGTTCATGGGTTAGTGAGGGACTAAAAGCAGAATGAAGTCGGTATGGAGCTGTAGAAACGCGGGTCTCGGCCTTTCGAAGAGAAGATATTGTTCATTTTGGACGCAGGTTGATAGATGGGGGATGATATATAATGTAAAGCCCGATTGTTTTTAAAAAGGGAAACATGATGGATATGGCCATTCGTGGAAGCAGGCGTATACAGGAGGTTTGGAGAAGCAGCTATGAAGTCGGGTCTGGTTTTTATTTAATGGGGTTTGGGCCGATTGTGAAGGGGTAAGGCCCTTGATTTAATAAATTCAAGTTATTTAAATTAAATAATGTATGCCTACATATAAATATTATATCTATTGCTATGAACTCGTTTGAACGGTCTGATCCTTAGGATTGTATGGACACAGGCTACATACTGGAGCTGGCCTGGAGAGATTTGGAGATCGTTACAATTTTAAGCAAATTAAAATGCCTGATATAAACAACTGTTGTTGATCATTATTCAACGATTAACGACCAAGATGAGTAAACTCACTAACTTTATCTAGTTTTATAATTTTATAAACGTTATTTAATATTGATAAAAATGATTGAATGTTGTGTGATGGTTTTTTGGATGAATTGTTATTTAATTGGTTAAAATAATATATATAAACGTTTGTTGAATATTGATTCTATTTATTATAATATTTCATATTGATATGAAATTAATGTTATTTATGTTGATTAACAGTTGTGGATGCAGGAAAACAAGTTGGAGGGATCCAACTCGATTCCTCTACAATTATATTGGTATTTTTCATATACTGCATTATATGACTTGATAAATAATCTGGTGTTGATTATTGTGTGTTTGGGATGTTGAATAACATTGACACTAAAATAATTGGTATTTAAGTACCGTAAAACATATTCGAATATACTGGAAAAGATTTTGGAGTTTTAAAAAGGAAAAAAAATTATTTTTCTAAAAAAAAATATAGAAATGAAATTTCGATTGGGCTAGAATATAATAACTTGTTTAAGTATATTAAAACAAGTGAATTGATTTATAAACGATGTTTATAAATAATATGAAATAATTATTATTAAATTGGGGATTTGTTGAAAAGTAAATGACGAATTTATTAAGATGTTCGAAATATAATTAGAATTGAAAAAGTCCTTAAAGATTTATAATTAGAGTTCGACTATGTCGAGTGATACAAAATAATTTATTTTTAGAAATTATATTTCTAAAAAATTCAGAATTTGACAAGACAAATAATATTTGGATTGAAACTAATAATTTATAATCGAATATATAATCGAGATTAAGTTATAACTAATAAACGGAGTTTATGTCATGAAATATGAATTATAAATTTATAAAAGAGTTAGATATATAGGGTTTTAAACTATAATGGTAGTTATTATTAGAAATCAAGATTTGATCGATATAACGAGTCCATATTACTATAGAGAAATAGTACTCAAGTATAAAAGTGAATAATGATTTAAAAGCAAATATTTTGGAAATTTGCATGGTTATAAAAGGAAATTGGAAAATGTTTGAAAATTATAAATTCAAAAGTGAATTTAGAAATTAAGTTAACTAGCGATGGTGAATTTATTTCAACGTTTGGAACGTTTTTCGAAAGAGAGTTATATGCTGGAATTCAATTATATCGAAATTAGGAAAGTTCTATTTACTTTTTGTTTTTAATTAAGATTTATTCATTTAATTATTATTTATTCTAAATAAGGAATCAAGTTTATATTTTAAATTAAATATTTCAAAAGCAAGGATTATAACACTATCGTTAGAATCGATGATTTCTGTTAAAGAAGTGGATTGGTAAACTGAATCTGAGAGTTGTTTTAGAAATGATTTGGTAAGAAATTAAGAAATGAAGTTAAGGAAGTTATAAACTAACTGGAAGTTAGTTAAGTTGAATGTCTTTCTGAGTATCGATCTGATGTTGGTTTCGGCCTTTGGGGTTGAAACTTAGGGAGTTGGTTTCTTATCAGTTTACGATTAGGGACCGATGTATGCAAAAGAATAAAGATGCATGAATAAGATATGGAAATGTTTTCTAATGTTGGTAATGTATATTTTCTCAATATAGAAAATAAGAAGTTGTGAATATATGGAAACGTTTTCCAAGAATCGTGAGAGGTAAAATGAGTTAGAGAAATATTTTGGTAAAGATTTTAAAGAGAAATTGGAAATGAATAATTTAATGATAAATCTATTTCAAAAGGATCGGTGTGGATTGATGGTTGATCGATATAATTCTCATTTGGAAATAAGATCATTGTTTGTACGGATGTTTTTCTTTGATAGTTAAATAACCGACTATCAAAGTTTTTGATCACTTTCCATTGTCAATACGGAGAGACTGGGATCGAATTTATTATCTGAAAACCACTCTGTATAGGCATTAGCGTGTGAATCAAATATGACGAAGACAATTGAAGGTGGAGTTTATGCAAGGGATGTTATGGCAATCCTAGGTAGACATTGCCGAAAATGGATTTACAGAATAGTGCCTTCAGATTGTCCAGTCCAAAGACAACTTGTATGGACGCATGTCTGACAGAGTATACCTAATAGATCACGTAAGCTGCTCTCTTCAAATGTATTTATGTTTGTGGCAGAGAAATTCGTCTCCCTTTGCTTTATATCAGTGACATTTTTGGGGAAATACATTTATGATTTGAAAGATATGACAATGTGGAATTTAAAGTAAATGAAGTCGTGATCTGTCAAAAGATACATTATGACCTCAAGCCTCAACAACCGGGAAATGACAAAAATTGGGCAGGCAGCATGGCTAAGTTGGTCGCACCCAATTAGGGTATATTGTCACCATCTGGAGAATATTTGTTTTTGTACTTCTTTCTCTTTTGTATCTTCCGGGAACAGTTGTGTTGGTATACCAACCGTAAGGTGACAATATATTTGGAACATTCAAGTGAAATGAATGGTCGATCGTGTGTGGCTGAGTTACAAGATGTTCTTGTCGAACTCCATTTTATCCCCTCTAGAGTACACTGATCGGAAGGTGGTTTCATATCCTGTCATAGTTGGAAATCTGTTCTCCAATAAGAGCCCATGGTTTTTGATTGTATATTATATATATAGAGCATGAGATGAAAGTGTTTTGCTAGATTGCTATTTACATGATTTAGACACTATTATAATATCAAAATATATTTTAAAAGAATGTTTTGGGTTAGTGTAAGGTAAAAGCCATCCGTGTTTATGTGTGTATCGGTCTTACGATTGTCTTTTCTTTTGAAAGGGATTTTGAAAAGTAAAACCAAATGATCGGAGTTCACGCACACCAGTCCCATGACTAATCCAGAGTCTATTTTGTTTTGTTCCCCCTTAATTCTTGGGTGCCCAAATTGGTATGGACAGTCAAGTAGTTAGGATTTTACAGATATACTTGGAAGAGGTTAGAGCAGGAGGATTCAGCATTTTATACTTATTGTTTATTTCCGTGGTGATATATACGATGTACTCTTAGGATGTATGTAAGTACAAATATAGTTTTGTATTTCAAATTTTTTTTGTATAATATATTTTATTCGTTTCGCTGTGAGATTCGTATTTACTCTGTTCATGTTCTGTTATGATTCTTCCTCTTCTTCTATTATAGCTTTCTTTCTTTCTATTACTCACCCTCTAACTTCTTTCTATTAATGACCTGGTATTTACGATACTTGAATAGTCGGCATGGTGTTTATGTTGATTTTCAGGGTTGAAAAACGTCGGGTCGTTACAGTGGTATCAGAGCTAAAGGTTAAGTGATTGCCTTGGCTCTGTGGTGTGACTCGATAGAGATGAGGTTAGTAATACCCTAGATTGAGTTGAGTGTATATATATACGAGAGAGTGTATTTGTAGATTATATAAAATGGTTTTATATTGTGGAGATTTATTGGTTGAGTGGCTTATGAATTCTGGTCAACGTTGGGGCACCACAATATCGATAGAGGTTTCTAAACACTTCAATACGATGAACCCGCACAGTATGTTTAGAAAAGAGGGTAAATGAAATAAGATTTCCCCAAAATATATTTTAATACAAAATAAGTAATTATATATGAATTATTATAATATATTGGTTGTGTTGGTTGTTATTATAATCGAATAAGATTATAATTGAGATGGTTATATATATAACCAATCGGAATTCATATGAATTTAATATATAAAATCAGATGGATTAAATCTGAAGTTAAACCAGAATGGGAAATTAAAATTCCAGAAACTTGAAAAGGTGCTGTAAATTGATTTGAATTTGATATATGGAAATTTTAAGATCTTGGGTGAATTTCTAAATTTTGCCCACCATTTTGAAGAATATTTTGAGAAATTTCAAAATAGAAGTGCTTGAAAATAAGCTTTGAAAGTGATATAGTATTGAACTCACTTCGGTGGCAAGGAAATAATTCCGATGATGACTGCGCAGCATCATCGGTGTTCATTTTTGAGTTTTTAAGTGATGGATTACTACCAATGATTTTGTTTTTGAACTATTTTGAGGAAATAAGTCGTTCAGAAGTTCAAAATGTTTTGAAGTGCTATTATTATATGTAAATATTATATGATTTCAAACTAATTTGAAATAAAGCCCAGGAATTTTTATTCTGGACTTAACTTTAACTTATGAAGTTAAATATGTTGCAATTGTAAAATTGAATAAGTTAGAATATAACTTAAATTAAGTTAAATTGCATTGGATTAGAGATAATCTGGAATGGAATCGAATATTTGTGTAAGAATTTGGAATTTGAGATTAGAACTGGAATTTGAAATAGATATTGGCTTGGATACAAGGAAAGATTGGAGTTGAAGATAAATTGATTGGAGATCAATTAGGAATACGTGGATATATGCTGAAGTGATAGCAAATTGAAAAGATAGGGTTGAATGCCCAATAAAAAGGTACAAGTTTATATGTTTTATGAGTATGAGTTTTATGAGCCTGTTTGGCAAGCCGCTTGGTTGTTTGATTTTCCTTTTGATTGAAGATGGCCTAAAGAGCCGAGTTGTAGTTGTATCGATTGTGCCATGCAAAGGAGAAAATTGCGAATTTTTTCGAAAATTTAGACTATTAGAAAATTTGTAGAAATTTTGAAAATTTTCGTTAGTCGGAATAAATTAATATTTTAATTGAAATAAATTTCTTCAGTTGAAACAGAAGTTAAGGAGTAAAACAAAGGAGTTTTAACCTGGCTAATAAAGATTTGTAGCAATTTTCCCGCCTTAGTCATTTCGGGGATGAAATTCTTTTAAAGAGGAAGGAATGTAACATCCCAGATTTTTAAAGATTTAATAATTAATTAATTTAATTATTTTTAATGCAGTTATTTGATAATTTAAAGCGGTTTGAATTCAAATATTTGGATATTTAAATTAATATAAATAACAGTTTAATAAAATTTAATTTCTGAAATATTAGGATTGGCAATATTATGAGAATGGGATGATATAAGATATTTAATCGAGTTTATATTCGAGTTATAATAAATAATACATTATTTCAACAACAGTTGAATGTATTAATTATAATATAATTTAAAACGAGCTCGTAACGTCGCGGTAGTTCGTAATATTGAATTTTAAACTTCAACTAAGTGTACATGATTCATTATTATTCGAATTTCAGTGAAACTTGAAATGGTTAGAATCTATTGAGTTGTATTTTTCTAATAGGAGTGAAAATTTGAGATTTCGTCTTATATATTGTAAGTCGTGGCAAATCTAATTTTCAGAAAGTTATTATAGAATCGTTTATAAGCCATAATGATTTATTTAATATAATTAAATATCGGTTTCGACTTTGGATAAGATTTTTAAGATGTATTTTTAATTTAATTTATATAATTTTCCCATAATTTTTAATTTGGAAAATAAGCAACATTTCGTTCAATATATTTTGCACCGTAAATCAGCATTTTTGGGATTTCACATAATAAGATATCTTGTCTATTTTATTATATTTTTTGGACCGTGACACATTGCTCGTCACATCAGTATCTCTATTTTTGTCGATAACAGTCCATAAACGAATAAAATTCTACGCAACGAGGTACCCTAAATAAATATAAATAATTATAATATGCCATTCTTAGTTACCAAGCTTCTTACCCTAGTCCCTTCGAACGCAGTCCTACCCTCTTTTAAACTGCAGAGCAATGTGTGGCAACTCAACTGCAAGCCTATGTCATGGCAACTAAAATTGCAATCCTATCCTACTGCATGCTATTCCATGGCCAAGAAGGAATTACGTCTATAAATACTCTGCACTTCATTTCGTCCCTTTTGTTTCAGATTCCTTACAAGTTTTTCATGACAGTCAGAAAATTTAACCACATACTACACTAATTTTTTTTAAATTTATATATATGGAATCACCGAACCCGAACATTAACTCTATATTATTTTACTGAGTTCAAAACATATCCTCATCGCGAGGAATTCAAAAAGCTGTCCAGAGTTCATGCTATGATGAAAGCGAAGCATTGTTTCTTGTTATTGATTTTCTTTCTGCGATCCTGAAATCGAATTGCACCTGCATGTTCGAGGGAGAATTACGAAGTTAAACATCGTTGGTTTATAGCTCGCATGTGGGGAGGAGTTGTTGACAAATCTGGAGCAGTGCACGCGAGTTGAGTGGTGGTGCTTGTGAGATGGAGGTGATGACATGAATTTGATTATCATTTTCAATTTTGAGGTTCATGGGATAGTGAGGGAGTAAAAGCAGAATGAAGTCGGTATAAAGATGCAGAAACGCGGGTCTCAGCATTTCGAAGAGAAGATATTGTTCATTTTGGACGCAGGTTGATAGACGGGGGATGATATATATTGTAAAGCCCAAATGTAAAAAAAAGGGAATTGTGATGGATATGGCCATTCATGGAAGCAGGCGTATACATGAGGTTTGGAGAAGCGGCTATGAAGTCGGCTTTGTTTTTTATTAAGTGGGGTTTGGGCCGATTGTAAACGGGTAAGGCCCTTGATTTAATAAATTTAAGTTATTTAAATTAAATAATGTATGCCTACTCATAAATATTATATCTTGTGCCTACTAACTCAGTTTCAGGAACGGTCTGACCCGTTAGAATCTTATGGACGCTTGATATAATCAATGCTTGATATAATCAATTGACATTGATCGTTATTCAACCGACATTGACCCGTTAGATTTGGAGATCGTTACAATTTTAGACAAATTACAACGCTTGATATAATCAACCGACATTGATCGTTATTCAATGATTAACTACTAAGGTGAGCGAACTCACTAACTATGTCTAGTTTTATAATTTTATAAATGTTATTTAATATTGATAAAAATGATTGAATGTTGTGTGATGGTTTCTCGGATGAATTATTATTAAAATGGTTAAATAATATATATATAAGCATTAGTTGAATATTGATTCTATTTATTATAATATTTCATATTGATATGAAATTAGTGTTATTTATGTTGATTAACATCTATGGATGCAGGAAAACAAGTTGGAAGGATCCTACTGGATTCCTCAACAATTATATTGTTATTTTCCATAAATTGCATTATATGATTTGATAAATAATCTGGTGTTGATTTTTGTGTGTTTGGGATGATGAATAACATTGACACTAAAATAATTGGTATTCAAATGTTGTAAAATATATTCGAATATATTGGAAAAGAATTGGGGGTTTTAAAAAGGAAAAATCTATTTTTAAAAAAATAAAGAAATGAATTTTTGATAGGGCTAGAATATAAGAACTTGTTTAATTATATTAAAACAAGTGAATTGATTTACAAACAATGTTTATAAATAATATGAAATAATTATTATTAAATTGGGGGTTTGTTGAAAGGTAAACGATGAATTTATTTCGATGTTCGAAATGTAAGCAGAATTGAAAAATCCTTAAAGATTTATAATTAGAGTTTGACTATGTCGAGTGATATAAAATAATTTATTTTTAGAAATTTTATAATAAAAAAATGCATAATTTGATGAGATAATTAATATTTGGATTGAAACCAATAATTTATAATCGAATATACAATCTAGATTAAGTTATAACTTATAACCGGAGTTTGTGAAATGAAATATGAAGTATAAATTTATAAAAGAACTAGATAGATGGGATTTTAAACTATAATGGTATTTATTAGTAAAAATCAAGACTTGATTGATATAAAGAGTCCAGATTTCTATAAAGAAATAGTATTCATGTATTAAAGTGAATAATGATTTAAAAGCAAACGTTTTGGAAATTTGAATGGTTATAAAAGGAAATTGGAAAAATTTTGAAAGCTGTAAATTCAAAAGTGAATTTAGAAATTAAGTTAACCTGGAGTGGTGAATTTATTCCGACGTTTGGAACGTTTATCGAATAAAGATTTTTCGAAAGAGAGTTATATGCTGGAATTCGATTATATCAAGTTTAGGAAAGTTCTGTTTACTTTCTGTTTTTAACTAAGATTTATTTAATTAAATTATTATTTATTTATTTATTCTAAATAATGAACCAAGTTTATATTTTTAAGTTAACTATTTCGAAAGCAGGGATTATGAAACTATCGTTAAAATCAATGATTTCCGTTAAAGAAGTGGATTCGTAAACTGAATTCGAGAGTTGTTTAAGCAATGATTTGAGAAAAAAATAAGAAATGAAGTTAAGGAAGTTAGAAACAAACTTGAGGCTAGTCAAGTTGAATGGCTTTTTGAGTATCGATATGATGTTGATTTCGGCCTTCGGGGTTGATGCTTAGTGATTTGGTTTCTTACCAGTTTACAGTTAGGGACTAATGTATGCTAAAGAATAGTGATGCGTGAATAAGGTATGGAAATGTTTTCCAATGTTGATAACATATATTTTTTAAATATAGAAAATAAGAAGTCACAAATATATGGAAACGTTTTCCGAGAATCGTGAGAGGCTAAACGAGTTGGAGAAATATTTGGGTAAAGATATCGAAGGGAAATTGGAAATGAATAATTTAATGATAAATCTATTTAAAGGGGCTCAGTGTGGATTGATGGTTGATCGATATAATTTCCATTTGGAAATAAGATCGTTGTTTGTATGGATGTTTTTCTTTGATAGTTAAATAACTGACTATCAAATTTTTTGACCATTTTTCAATTGTCAATACGGAGAGACCGGGGTTTGATTTATTATCTGAAAGCCACTCTGTATGGCATTAGCGTGCAAATCAAGTATGATGAAGGTAATTGAAGACGGAGTTTATGCAAGGGCTGTTCTGGCAATCCTAGGTAGAAATTGCCCAAAATAGATTTACTGAATAGTGCCTTCGGTTTGTCTAGTCCCAGGAAAACTTATATGGACGAATGTCTGACAGTGTATACCTTATAGATCGCATAAGTTGATCTCTTCAAACGTATTTACGTTGGTGGCGGAGAAATTTGTCTATCTTAGCTTTATACCTGTGATATTTTTGGGGAAATCAATTTGTGATTTGGAAGATATGACGACGTGCCATTCAAAGTAAATGAAGTCATGATATGTCAAAAGATATGTTATGACCTCAAGGCTCAACAACCAGGAAATGACAAAAATCGGGTAGCAGCATGGCTACGTGGGTCACCCCAATTAGGGTATATTGTCACGATCTAGAGAATATTCATTTTTGTACTTCTTTCGCTTCTGTTTCTCCCGGGATTGGTTATATTGGTATACCAACCGTAAGGTGACAATATATTCGAAACATTTAAGCGAAATGAATGCCCGATCATGTGTGGTTGAGTTACAAGATGTTCTTGCCGAACTCCAGTGTATCCCCTCTAGTTTACACTAAGCGGAAGGTGGTTCCATACCATGTCATAGTTGGAAATTCGTTCTCTAATAAGAGCCATCCGTGTTTATGTGTGGATTGGTCTTACAATCACCAGTCCTATGACTGACCCAGAGTTTATTTTTTATTTTTTTTCCTAAATTCTTGGGTACCCAAATTTACAGGGCAGTCAAGCAGTCGGGATTTTACAGATATACTTGGAAGAGCTTGGAGCAGGCGGCTTCGGCATTTTATAGCTATCGTTTATTTCCACTGTGATATATATGATGTACGTAAGTACAAATACAGTTTTGTATTTCCAAGTTTTGTTATATAAAATATTTTATTGGTTCTGCTGTGAGATTCGTATTTACTCTAATCCTGTTCTGTTATGATTCTTCTTCTTCTTCTATTCTAGATTTCTTTCTTCTTATTTCTCACCCTCTAACTTCTTTCTATTAATGGCTTGGTATTTCAGATACTTAAATAGTCGACATGGTGTTTATGTTTATTTTCAAGGTCGAAAAAACGTGAAGTCGTTAAGGTTATAACTTTAATAAGGTGATTAAGAATTAGTTAATGAAGTGGTTAATCTATAAATCATTTTAAATCCATGTATAAACTTGTAACATCTATATATACTTCATACATGATCCAATTTGGATGAAACAAGATGCATTGAATTCGTATTAACGAATACTACACGTACGAATTGGATTGGATAGATTTGGAGCTTCTTGGAATTTTATATAATTTCAAATGCTCGTTTGAAATTAGATAAAATGACGCGAAAACGTCGATTGGAATGGATGGTGAGCTAACTCTTACACTTTCTGGAACATTGTTATTTCGTATAATAATATTCATTATTGTTAGTATATAAATTGTTTGTTTGGATGTTTTGGATGATTTATTGCTTTGTTGGCATTTCCCGATATATTTTCCCATTTGTGAACGAATGATCTTTGACATTATTTGCTTTTAAGCAGAAGTTTCATCTTAAATGAATTAGATTAGGATATAGTATTTATATGCATATATATACCGATATCAGAACTGTCATGCAAGGGATAGGGTGGATGGATCCAACATGATTCCTCAAAGTTTTTGATGATACTTGCTTTATTATTTTTCAAATATGGACTATCTAACCTAAGTAACATTAAAATATGATTTAGATGGTGATTGTTGAATTAAACTCAATACTGATGTGTTATTAATCAATAAATAGTATTGGTCAAGTGATTGGCAACAAATAGCCTGAAATCCATCTTTTGAAGATGTTGATCCGCTTTAAGGAGAATTGACTAAGTTGAATGTTATAAACTTTATTTTTACAACAAAAGCAAGGTTTCAACTTTTAATTTATACAAGTTATATAAACTAAAAGATTTATAAATTAATCGGTATTATATTGTCCTAAAATTAGAAAATATGTTGTGTAGAGAAATTTTTGTTTTATAATTGAAAATTTTGAATGTTAAAACTTAAGCTGGTTTTGTAAATGTTTTAAGGAGAATAAAAGGAGATTTTAGAAATTATTTTGAATATGTTAATAAATGACTTGTTTAACTTGTAAAATGATGTAAAAATGATCTTGCTTATTGGAACTGAGATTTATAGAAAGTTAGATTTTTATAAATGGACTTATAAATAAATTAACCTGATTTCAAGATAAGTTTTAAAAAGATTCAATTTCTAATCAAAACAAGATTTGGTGAAGATTTGAAGTTTTATAAAGAAATAGAAAATCAAGTTCTAAAATTAGTTTTTGTTTTAAAATGAATTTTTATAAAGGAATTTGAAAAAGGAAATTTTATAAATAAAAGCCAAAATTTTAACCAAGTTCTTGTAAAAAGAAGATTTAAAGCCAAAAATGTTGTTTTAGTGAGGATTCACTTAGTACAGGGATTAAGTAAAAATGATGGTATTGGAATGAGATTTTCAGATACAAGGAATGGTTATTAAAACCATATTCAAATTGAATAGTAAATGAGACTAGTTATGATATATCAAGTTTGAGTTATAAACTTTTATCTATCTAAAAGATAAGAACGTTGTTAAGTCAATGTTTGAGGGGTAAATGAAATATCCCAACTTGAACGACTTCATTTATATTTAAAGGATGATATGGGTTTGGAAATAAAAGGGATGTTGGAAATTTAATTCTTATTCCACAAGTGATATCATGAACTTTAATTGTAAAGGTTTGATGTTAGGTAAAATGGTTTAGGTTAATAAACAATGCATCTGTGACATTATTTGTCCCAAATAAGATATATGACTATACTTATACCATTTTTTTAAGTATATATCAATATTATTGAACTTAGGAAAATAATAAGGTTTGTGGATACACTTATTCCAGATAAGTTATGGCTAAGAGTTTTCAAAGTAGTGAAAATAAGAGATTTGTGAGTATAATTAACTCCTTGAGATAAATATATGAAATCGACTTTTAAGAATCGATGAAATGATTTTAATGAATGGTTAATTAAAAGGGCCTATGCTTCACTGTACAATTTTGATTTGATAGTTAAAGAGCCAACTATAAATAAATTCCCTTCTAACTTATAACGTGTTGGTACGTGGAACCGAGACTGGAATTGGATCAAAACCCACTTCAAACAAACTTTGCATTCGAACTGGAATTTGCAGATATGTTTGTGCAAAGACAAGTATTGAGAGTGCAAAGGTTACTTGCTACTAGTCTTATGAATGTAGTAGAGGTAATGCCTTCAGTTCATTCGTCTCTTAAACGACTTGTATGGATGAATGTTATTAATACATTGCTAGTGAAACGAGAATAACGTTCAAAGATGGAAATGCGCTATGTGTGAAAGGTAAAAACATAGCCTCTAGCCTCATCATCTAGCAATGACTAAAATCAGGGGGGATGTAGCAGGGCTATGTGGGTCGCACCCATTACGATATGTTTATACCAATCTAGAATGGTTGACCCTTAGATTTTTTTTATGCTTGGTGCGGTTGCTAATCATAACTATGGTAGTAACATATTTAGTACTATCAATTTAGTGGTTGGTTGGCTCTGTGTTGGAAGGGAGTCATAGGCGGACTCTCCGTACGCTCATTTAGAGAGGTATTATGTTGGGTGCTACCTCAGTGCTTAGTTATTGTATGGAATCCAAATCCCAACACGTGCAATGTTTTTGCATGTAGAGCCTATTAGGGTGTGGAATTTAATTATGGATAACAATTTCGCATATGTTTATTATGTTATTTTAATTAATATAACATCACTGGATTTGATATAAAAGTGATTTGGTTATCGTAAGGGAAAAACACGTGCCATGTTTATGTGTGGTCGTGTCTTACAAGAGTTCCATTCTTTTAAAGGATTTCCCAAATTAAGCAAGTTGTTGGTGATGTAAGTTTTCTCATTGTTAAGTATTGCAGACTGATCTGGGTGTTTTTGCTTTCCCTCAAATGTGCTATAGTAAGACCGCGTATATTTTCCAGGTTTGCTTTGGTTTAGGTTGGAGCTATGGGAGAGGAGACGGAGTCGAGACATATTCTCATAATGGATATATTAATTTATTTCCGCTGTGTGTGTTCTGTTTTATCAGCTATTATGTAGTTGTGTGCTTTGGTTATTTATTCATATATATATACAATTTTTCTCTTATGGAAAGAGTATTGGTATACTGTATTTTATCAATTCCACTGTGATATTCTGATCTTCTTCGATTTCGATTTGTTTGTGTTCTTCTTCTTCTTCCATTCTAACCTTTCTTTCTTCTTTCTCATCTTTCTTTTAACTTTTAGGGTTTTTGGTTCTTGAGTTTAGGCACGTGAATACAGAAGACACATTAGTGTGGAAGTTTGGGCATCGAATTCCCCGTTTATTAAAGGATTTATATGTAATTAGGAAAACTTTAATGTTATGGCATGTTGCAAAGCTAATAAAACATACTACTGTTCATTTAAACCTAAGTACAGTCATTTAGAAATAAATGTTGAACATAGGATTGGTTGAAATAAATATAAACGATAGTGTAAACTTTGGGAATATTAAATTAGTAAGGAATAATATTATTATGAATTTATAGTTAATGGAATTGAATTAAACATAAACAGAAATTGTATATTGACGTCTGTGTGTGTGTGTGTGTGTGTGTATATGTGTTTTTGTGTGTATGTGTATATATGAGAGGCTTAGTTAATATTCTCAATGATAATAAGATTTGTAATTTGCTTAAAATGAAATTTATGTAAACATTAAATTGGACTGAAAAATGAATTGTATATTAAACAAACTGTAATTTAGGTGAAATCAAATGTATGTTAGCAAATCACATATAACATATGTTTTAAAAGATTATATGCTTTCCATTTGAAACTTTATGTTTGGATAAATGATTGGTCTTAAAATATGATAATTAAATAAGTGAGGGAGAAATATAATTTTCCTAATTCAAAAAATTATAATAAATAAATGACTTTAAAGTATTAATAGTAAAACTTTTTATAAAATTTGTATATTTTTATTTCAAAAAGAGATGATTAAGTATTTTATGTGACGTTAAGATTAGACTATCGAATACTTAGTGAGTTCAGAAATGCTTCTGTTCAACGATGTGATAAGTTCTGTAAGTACTAAATAGATATAGAATCACACTCCAATTGCTTAAAAATGATTCTGGTGGTGACTGCAGCATCATCGGTGTTTATTTCCAGGTTTTGTAAATGAGATGAATATATTGATCCAATTGAGACATTGAGTTTATATTTTAACTTTTTAAAATAGTTGGAAAGTCCTGGCTTTTAATTTGAACTTTTATACATACAAAAACTAAGTAAGTATTAATGCGTGTAACATGTTTTTAAATGTATTAAATTAATAAATCACTATTCACCCTGCCTCGTTCCTTTACGGGGACAAAAAGGTCAAAGTCCCCGAAAAGGTCCGAGTGGGGGAGAATGTAACAACATAAAGTTTTGAATTTTTTTAAATGATGATTTAATTAAAATTTAATCCCAAAATTTAAGATTTAATTTATTTTTAAATTATATGAAATAAATGATTTACATTTCTGTATACAAACATAAGTAGGTACAATTTGATAAAGAAAATTTAATGGTTGTTAATTCAGATCTTAGTTGTTGAGTTAGCTTAATTTATATTATTGTTCGAATTTAAGTTCATTTTCAGAATATTAATTCATTATTGAGCAATAATGTTGACAAATCTATTGAAATGAAACTTTCCTTGAAAAATTCAATTTTGCTCAAAATTTGAATTCGCGCTGAAAATTCAATTTTTTTTATGTTTTTCTTCTTGATATTATAAATTAGTTTGAATTTTTCATTTTAATTAAAATCTAATTTTGTATCCTCAATTTGTGTTTTTTATAGTATGTAAAACTCGCAAAAAAACGCTATTGTGTGTACATTCTTTCTTTTATTCTTTAATGTGGCTTGTACCTAGCTTCTTGAGAAAGTTTCTTCAATCATATCATCGCACTACGAATAAATTTACATTTAAAATTTACTGGACTTGGAGAAAGTTATAGGCGAGCATTTCTTATTTGTGTTTCTCATTGTCATTCACCAAAACATTCTCAATCTACTTCCTCCCTTTGAAAACCTCTTCCCTAAAATACAAGTTTCCTTATCCACAAATCAATCTCTAGGTAATTTAAAATTTGTTTGTTTTTTTCCTAATCGCTTTTCTCTAGTTATATTTCAATTTCAAAATCAAATTTGTGAAGAAAAACCCTAGAACCTAAACACCCAAAACCCCTTAACCACTTACTGCGCCACCCCTTCCGTCTCCTCCGTCGCCTGCAAGGGCTACCGCATTGCTGCTGAACCCTCCAAATTGTACACCTTTATCTCCACCCAATCCTTGAACTATAAACACTAATTACCCATGTCCTTTCATCGTTTTCCTTTCTTCCCTCCTTTTTCCTGCCTTCCCTTGGCCGCCGTCGACGATGGAGATAGTACCAATAACCAAATATACCTCCTTCTACTATGCTTGACCACGTCGGATCCTAACCAAAACCTTGGACTCGAATCTGAAGCCTGACTTACCTTGGTTTTTACGCTTTTGAATTTGTATTTTATTCAAAAATTTACCCTGTTTTGCAAAGGCCATAACTTCCACATAGAAAATCCGAGTTTACTTTTCCTTCTCAAAATGAATAAAATTAAATTAGCTACAACATTCAAGTTGCCAGCCTTTTCAGATTTCACAATTTTTCATGTCAAAATCACAAATCTTTCAGATACATTTTTCAGAAACAGATTTCTGACCCGAAAATTGTTTGCTACTGTTTCATTCATATCTCCTCAAATTCTATCAATAACTGTTTTATCTTTATTCTTAATTCAATAAAAAAAGGATTTCCTAAAACTTTGTTATTGATCACTTTTTCTAATTCTATGGTTAACAGGTTCAAAAACCTAAAGTAAAAATATGTACAATTTTTTTTTATGTTTAGCAAATTTTGTGAAAATCAAAATCTATCTTTTCTAGCTTAACCCCTCTAATCTCTTCTCCTAGATTGTTGTGATGTTGGTTATTCTATATTAGGCATAACTATCTTCTCTTTACCACGACAGGTGAGCAATCACACACGATTGACATTTTTATATGAAAATAATTGATGTCATTTGAAATGTTGACACGATCCCGATATATGAAAAATGTCACGTTATGTTATGTTTATGTGATTGTGACACATGCTATGTTATGTTATGTTTATACCATTATGACACATGTTATGTTACGTGATATTGGTATATAAATTTTGAATTAATAAAATGGGTTATGACATAACAGGTTCCCTAAAGATTAAAAAACACTATAGGTTGAAATGATACATACCCAAACGATTTTATTACCTTTGGCTCTAACAACCCATATTTTACATATCGAAGGATCGTAAAGTAATTATTTTAATTCCCTAGTGGTTGTTTCATTCTTAGATTTTAATATGATGTTCATGGGATGTGAAATATATCCATGATTTTTGTTAAACCTAATTGTGACATTTTTACCCTTGTGAGTATTGTTTTATCTATGACTTTTGATAAGGATCGAATCAAGTGCTGAAATCATTCTCATTGGATTAGAATGGTGATTTCCGATTTCGTAGAGTGTCACATTAAGAATTTGGTTCAGCAGCTTGGGAGGAATCGTTGTTTTAAGATTCTATTTCGGTCAGGAAGACTGATTAGCTACTAATTGGCCGATTAGTGAAGATCATTAGGCTAATGACCAGCCACTATAAATACAGGGGTTTGGGGAGAGAATTAGGGTTTCTCTCTGCATTCAGATATTAGCTTAGGTGATTTTGATTCTTCGGTTTAACCTAATCTTAACTGTTCATTCCAAATAATAATATACGACAAGTTCTACATCTGGGAATGTGGGGACTCAAACTTCTTGGTCGGCCTAAACCAAACAAGAAGACAAATTGCTTTGAGAATACAACGCATCGGAACACAAATAGGAGAACATTTCATTGCTATTACAACAATTTACATCAGAATACAAATAAATAATATATAGCGGAAAAATAATATCAGAGATTTAATTTACATAGTAGCGGAAATATAATACATAAATAAAATGTGCAGCAGAAAACATCAACTACCACAGCTGAAGGAAATACATGGATACAAAGCATTCCATGGTATAGTCTAGCTGTAACCAAAACTATTGGCGACCTGTGTGAAAAATATGGGCACCCAAAGTTTAAGTGGAAAACAATAAACCCCGAGCCAGTCATGGGATTGGTGTGAGAACTAAAACAGTTATTAACTTTATTTCCATGCTGGGTAAATCAAGGGACCCCGCCATATGACATGGAACGAGTTTTCTCCCAAGAATACCATAAAACAAACAACGCAATGCTAAAACGAAAATTGAAGCTATTATAAGACTCAGGTCCGATCACACAATGCAACGCAAGACGAAGGATAGAGTTTTAGCTTATAATATCCAAGCATGCTTGATACGCGAAATTTATCTTTTATTATTATAAGTGTAGAAATTAATTTCGAATATAAATGTATTAATCATAGACGGCATAGGTACCATATATTATGTCGCCATGTGGGTTTACAACTAAAACCGCCAAATCGCATATTGGAAATTAAGTTTCCATCTATGAACCAAGGCAAAGGATATTCCTTTTTGATTCGAGACACTCTAGCACATGCCTCGGGATCACACCTCTGGGAAGCCCTTTGATCTTCAGAGTCGGTGAGCCATCACTGATTGGTTATACCATAAACAATATGTTTCCCAGTCCTATCGGACCTATCACGTGGTTAGTACGTCGACCATCTTGGTCAGTATGTCGACCATCGAAGGCCTTGGGCGGCCAAATCAAATCCGAGGTACCTCGCTTCTGGTCATCATCCAACATCCACATAATAAAAATGTCTGGGCTCCATACCATGACATCACTCGTAGCTAGAAGGAAACGTATGTCCATTTCTCTACAGTCCCTAATCTTGTTTTTGGTTCATACTTGGGAGTGAAGATCGCGAATTAACGCAACACAAAGCTACGCTATATTAAAGAGGCTCTTTGATCATCAACCACAAGGCTCTTCTTTTCAACAAAAGCATTAATCATTACATCTCAACATGCCACATTGTCAATCCATACCATACCATTGATTTTTACCAAAATATAACCTCTAAGCTTGTACGTCTCAGAGAAGAGTGTTAAGCAAGAGAATAAATTCTCCACTACCAAATATATATATATATATATAGCAAATATCTACTAATACAATGTGAAGTTCAATGTCAGACATACAATCCATTTGCAGTTTCGTTCCGAGTCTGAACGAAATAGGAGGCACCTTATTCCTTATCCCATATATCCAATACAAAGAGAGGCCATCGCATATCCGGTCGATCTCCAAGTACATTTGGATGACCACCGCTTATAAAACTCGTCTTGGGTTGTGTACACGAATCGAGACATCAGTAATAATCCCAACGGCGTGAAGATCTCGGGTCTTCAACCACCGTCTTTATATCTTCGACTTTTAATCATTGTATCAGTTATTCGGAATCGGTTAAACCCGATCTTCCCGAATTACTCGCATATTTTATAATTAAGTGCTATAAATTACATCATACGCTGCATTTCAATCTAGAATATGCTTTTATTCATATATTCCTGGAAATCATTTCAAAAGATTTGACAATATCTTTTCACAACTTAAACCAAATTAGGGTTTATTAACTATTCAGGATTAACGAGGCTTACCAAAGTAATCATTCATTTTATTATCCCGATCCCAACCTATTCATCCCACAGAGAAAAACTGGTAGTACCCCATATGTAATACCTATTTTTTTATCGGTAAAATTATTTACCATTGAACGTTCAAATCTATTTAAATATTTAACTATCGCATGGAGTAAAACCAGTGGTACTCCATTTCAAACATGTCTTGGATTTGGTAAATTTAATTAACTCTTTCACATTTCAATATAATTAAAGATTCATAAAACTCCAATTATTTTTAATCTTCCAAAAACGATAATTAATGATCATTCAACTTAGGAAATAAATCCTATCTTTAACTGGGTTAAAAAAACAAATGTCGTTTAAAACATTGCTCCTCATAAACCCAAAATCTGCTTTTATTTAAATGGAATGTTCACAGAAATCAGATCAATCGTAATCAACATGAATTTCCGTATCAAATTAATACTATTAGTGGAATAATGGAAAATCCTTTTAAATTCCATAAATAGTAACGGTCTTCCTTACAGAAGCTCATATCGATTATTACAAAATCAAATTCCATTCAATTTCCAATTTAATATATTAAATTGGAAAACTTTACTTTGGAAATTTTCATTAAATCTTGTTTGAAAGATTTATTATATTATATTCATGATTAAGAACAGTATTATTAAAAATACCATTCATGACAAACCCAAAATTTAATTTGATATCAAATACAAGGTTCTGAATAGAAATCTTATCAGCTTATATTCAACAACAAATTCTAAAACCAACAAATATCATATTAGGAATAACTTTATCTATATCTTTCAAATTCCTCAATGATATTCATATAATCATGGAACCCAATACCGAAATATCCAAAGATAATTTCCATTCAAATCCAATCCAATTTGTATATTGGTAATTCTGGTTATATCACAAGCATTACTATTCATTTCAGTTCTTTTACTAAAGTTGCAAACCAACTTATTCCGATAAAATCTTTACAAATGTGTAATATATAATTCAAATCTATTTTAAATCAATTATTATGATTTTACATAATTTATTCATATTTTTAATAATTTATTTAAGGCCCTTATAGTCGGTTTCCAATATTGTACACCGAACTACATCCATGGCGACCTTTTTCAAAATTGATTTGGACTTATTTTAAAATCTAACCATTGGATTTTAAATCTTTATATTCATTTGAAAGATATTTTCAGTACGAACCCAACTGTTTCGGTTTTAGGAGAATCCGACGGTCGGATCTCCCATTACGTAAATTCGAAGTTATGGGTTGATGTTCGCGAACTATCGCTGCGCTACGCGTTCTATTCAAGCCCGAATTCGATTTATAATTAAAATAAAATCGAAAATGTTTTCAAAATAATTTATAAATATCATAAATTATTCACAACTACGATTTGAAATTTAATTTCAATCAATTTTCTTCAAAATCAAATATCTTCTTTTTAAGCCAATAAGTTATATATAATAGATTTCCATTCCAAAAGTAATTTATAAAACATTTATAAATTCATTCAAAAATGATTTCAACTTCCATTTCAATTTTTAAGTTAATATTGAACATTCATATTATTACAATATCAAAAAAATAATATATTCAAAATATCACATTTTGAAATCCATTTTCACTACATTCATTATAAAAATGAATAAAATTCATAGACAAATCTGTTCGAGTTAAAATGGCATATATATACTTAACTCAGCTTCATATTTCAATATTTTCATGTCCATCCAAAATCGGACATCAAAATCATATTTTGATTTTCCCCTGAATATTATATCAAAATATTCGTTATTTCCGAGTTGGAATGTGACTCATTCAATTACTATATAAAAAAATTTATATGAATTTCATATATCACATTTATTCAACGATAGTTATAAACAACTATTAAACATCCAACTCACATGTAGAGTACATTAACAACTGTATAAGCATTAAATAATTAAAAAACAATTATAACGTTCTGTCAATCAATTTGTTGACACACAACTAAATCTAAGGGAGATGTGTGAATTAATTATCATCCCTGACTCATGTGGGTTTTTCAACCAATAAATTATTAAGTATTAAATTATTTATTCCATATAATCGATATTATTGAAATAGGTGAACATAAACAAGTCGTTCGACTTGTAAGTGGATTTTTAATCCAATTTCAACTACCACAAATAATTTAACATCATTTTGTAAATGTTAATCATTTCAAATTCACATTCAAATCATAACATAAATTATCATCCAATGCCATTTAAGGCGCCACAAAGTGTCCATCCACATTGTTTGAAATACAAGTGTCGTATATTCGAACAACGCTTCTAATAACTAATAAACTTGGTGAATAGTTCATATGTTCAACTCAAGGGATATAGCATGTAATAGATAAAACTCCACATAGATAATCTATATGTTTCCCATTATAAAAATAAATAACTGTACAAAATATTTGAGTGAGAGAGTTCTCACATCAATCGAGTCCGAAATTGTGAAATAACAATTGTTTTAACCAAATTAAACCAGACGTTTAATTCAGTCAAAAATCTCAACTAGCCCCATTTCTAACCATATATGTTCCATTCGCGTAGATCCTGAATTTTCGGTTCCAACGGTCCTGAAATCATCGAATTCCGTCGTCGTTTGCATAAGTTATAAGAGTTTAAAATTGGATCACCTATTTGTAGGTCTAAGATTATTTCACACTATGCATGTTTAATTCACCTAAAATTGGATCACCTATTTTTATTTAAAAATACGAAACCCTAAAGCAACCTTATTTGTTTAAGTAAACCAGTAAGTTGATGGATTTGTCACGTTTTATTGTTCATTCACTACAAGAAAAATGATTTTTTGTTGCAAAAATCAGTGATTCTTATTTGTAAATGCAAGAAACAGAGTGTTTACTCCTATTATTAACGCGCAAAAAAAAATTTATCTCCCCGCCTAACAAAAATTATTCCGCGTGGTCAAAAAAAAGTGACCACCTATTTTCTATTCCTATCCCGCTCATACTTCGAAAATTTTAACCCCCCTTCCCTTTCCCCCCAAATCCCTCTGCCGAAAAATTCACTTTCCCCCAAATCACTCTCTACCGAAGAAATCGCACTGATTAACATTCCTCATGTCATCGTCAACTCCGTGTACTCCTCCCAACAACGCCACGGAAGACAGCGAAAATCTCCGCTCATGGTATAGGTAAATTTAGGTATGAATTATTTAACTCGATTTTGTGATTCTACTCGGATTATGTATGAAATATTTGAATGCATGCTATTTTCTCATCTCCTATCTTGCTAGGGTTTGATGGTATAGTTGATTAACCCTAATCGCAATCGTTCATTGATCTGTAATTTTGTATTCTGTCATTTTCTCATCTCCTATCTTGCTAGGGCTCGGTTATGCTATACTTCTTGATTTTCATGTTCTATTTGGATGCTTTTCTGATAGGTTATTTTCATGTGGTACGCTTTTGATGTGATGGATTTTTATTTAGTTATGGGGAGTAATGAGACATGAAAACCATTCAGGAGTTTTGAATAGATATTTTTTCCTCTCTTTTAGTGAATCTAGGATCTGTGAGACCTGGTTAATGTACAATAATACGCTGATGATATAATGTATGGTGTACATGGGTATAAGTAGTGGCATATGCAGTCACACTAATTGATACCATGTCTTATATGTGAATCTAGGATTTGTCTTGGCCTAGTTCAAATCTCCTGAAACATTTTACAGTTAATATATTCCTATATGGTTCTATAACATTATACTTGATTGTTGTCATCTTTAAATGGGCATGCTTATTTAGTATTTGATTGGAGATTTGTACTATTATAACTGATAATATTACCAGTACCCAATGTTATTAGACGCGAAAAGCGCACCGAAGCGCCATGCTTGGAGCATAAGCGCAATGCGCAAACGCGAAGCGCATAATATATAAAATTTTAGATAATAGTAGTGTTGAAACTTCTTTTCCTTCTATCTTATAATTGTCCTTAGCGGATTTGTATTTGAACATACACACAGATTCGCTAAAGTGGAATTAGGTAGTTAGTGCATCATTTATAAGATGCTTAGATATGTTTTTGGGTAATAATTTCAACATTTTTTTTCCAACAACAGATAACCAATTTATATGTCAAAGATTGGAAACTTATTTACTTTCATCATTCAATGATGGACAAAGTTTTTTTTTTTTTGAACAGGTGATAAACCAATGCTTAACTTAATACATATTCTGAGATTTAGAACATATAATCTAATATTAAAACTAAAATTTTTATATTTTTTACTCTATCATAGAACTAGTATAGAGTACCGACAAGGGGCAGTGAATTTTTAGCATGATGCAAAGAGGAACGTAAGAAATGCAGAAAAAATGTTATGCCCTTGCAGAGACTATCGGAATCTTAGTCGCCATGATGACCAAACTATTGTTGACCATTTAATTATAAAAGGAATGGATCCTATATACATTGATGGTGAATTGTTTAATCATAGTGAAGAGATAAATGTAGAGAAGAAAACATATAAGTTTGATGTATATGATCTATTCAAGATGATTCACTATGAAGATGAAGATTTTATGAATAATGATTTTTTTAATGATGATAAAGATAATGTTGATTTTCGGAGAAAGGAGGATGAGTTACTCAAAAACTTGGAAGATGCAGAAACTCCATTATACCCTGGTTGCATAGATCGCACAAAATTATCTGCTATCACCATCTTGTATAATCTTAAATGCGAGACTGGCTTGTCTGATAGTAGGTTCGATAAGCTTTTACCTGTGCAACATCTATTTCTTCTGAAGGAAAACGTGCTTCCCAAAACCTTATATGAAGTCAAGAAGTTTCTTAAAGTGTTCGGCATGGGTTTTGAAAAGATACATGCATGTGAGAATGACTGTTGCCTTTTCAAAAAAGAATACAAAGATTTAGAAAATTGTCCAAAATGTGGTTCTTTGAGATGGAAGAAAAACCAAGATACTGAAGAGGTTATACAAGGTGTTACAGTAAAAGCATTGAGATATTTCCCAATCATTCCGAGATTTACAAGAATGTACAGATCTCAAAAGATGGCAGAAGATTTAAGATGGCATTTTACTAATAAAAGTAGCGATGGAAAAATGTGTCATCCCGTGGATTCTATGACATGGAAAATCGTGGAAGAAAAGTATAAATCTTTTTCATTGGATCCATGCAATCTTATGCTTGGTCTTGCTACAAATGGACTCAACACATTTTCCATGTTGAGTTCGAAATATAGTTGCTGGCCGGTAATGCTTCTGGCATACAATCTCTCGCCTATTATGTGTATGAAGAAGGGAAATATTATGTTGACTTTACTTATTCCAGGCTCCAAGCAACCCAGGAATGATATTGATGTATATTTGGCGCCTTTGGTGGAAGATTTGCATCACTTGTCGTCTTATGGAGTTAATGCTTATGACGCGTTTAGCAAAACTTTATTTAAACCAAATGCAATTTTGCTATGGACGATTAATGATTTTCCTGCTTATGGAAATCTTGCTGGATGTCGTGTGAAAGGGGAAAAAGCTTACTCATTATGTGGTATCAATACTCATTCTCGTTGGTTGAGTCGTAATTGAAAGTTCGCGTACAAGGGACACAGAAGATTTCTACTTCCTTCACATTCACGTTGGAAGCAAAATGCGTTGTTTGATAACACCATAGAGACATATTGTGCTTAGGTTGCTTACTGGAATCTATGCATTGTTGAAGGATTGTCCAAATGCTTTTGGAAAAGGAAAAGAAGACAAAATTAAAAAGAGAAAGTGTGTTTATGATGAAGAAGATGAAATTGACGATACTAACACTTCCAAGAAAATGGAGATAGAAAGATGGAAAAAAGATCAATTTTCTTTGATTTTCCTTATTGGGAGGTTAGTGGTTAATATGTTTAATTTTTACTGTTTTAGTATAAGAAAAACCATATAATGCGTTATACTTATGGTTTTCGCAGGAGCTTCCATTACGTCACAATATAGATGTGATGCATGTGGAGAAGAATATTGGTGAAAGCTTATTGGGTATGATGTTGCATGGTAATAAATCCAAGTAAGGAACCAACAATAGGAAGGATTTAGAGGATTGGAGAATTCGACGAGAGCTTCATACACAACCTCGCGGGAATAAAACATATCTTCCATTGGCTCCATATTTGTTGTCAAAATCCGAGAGAAAAATATTTTGCAAAAGATTGTTCGATTTCAAAGGACCGGATGTCTACTGTTCAATTTTAAAAATTCAGATTTCGTTGTCGGATTGTAAAATTATTAGATTTAAGTCACATGATGATAATGTATTAATGCAACATTTATTTCCAGTAGCATCGAGAGGAATACTGGCAAAGAAGGCAAGGAAAGCAATAATTCACTTATGTTCTTTTTCAACAAATTATGTCAACGTGTTCTTGATAGAGAGAAGATAGAACAGATCAATGTTGAGATTATTGACGTTTTATGTGAGCTTGAAAAAAATTTCCCACCATTTTTCTTTGATATAATGGTACATTTATCCATTCATCTTGGAAAATAAGCACTAATGTGTGGACCAGTTTATTTTCGTGGGATGTACCCACTCGAAAGATATATGAAGACACTCAAAGATTATGTCAAAAACTATGCACGACCAGAGGGATGTATTGCAGAATCTTATCTAGCAGCAGAATGCATGTTGTTCTTCAATGAATTTTTGAAAAAATAGGACATATAGAGGAGAAAGGAGATCGAAATGAAGAGTATGAAAGTAGTGTAATATTTGAGGGATGTCCAATTTCAACATCGAAGACAATTACATTGCCGGCTAGTGAGAAAGAAATGGCTCATTTAGCCGTGTTAATGAATATGGCTGCGGTGGAACCATTTATGGAGTAAGTTCATATTATATATTGTTTCAATTATTTTTATGTATACGTAATGATATATGTAACTTATAATCAAATGTTCAATACTAGTTTGCATTTGGAGGAATTAGAAAATTCAGACCAGCGCATGAAAAAAAATGTGACCTTACTTTGGGAAACACATACCAAATTTTTTTCCGATTGGATTAAAAGGAAGGTTAGTTAGATTTCAAATATATTCTCATACGACTATTTATATACTATATATAAAATTTACCTGCTAAACGAAATTCTATGTAGATACTTATATCCTCCAAGAATCATAAAGACATGTTGAAATGGATTGCTTACGGTCCGAAGGATGATGTTGTGTCTTACAAAGGATATATCACCAATGAGCAACGTTTTCATGTAAAAGATTTAGGGAGACAAACTCAGAATTGTGGGGTGTCTTTTGATGCGACTACTATGTGTGGAGCAAGTGCAAAAGATATGTCCCAAGTGGTTGATGTAGTCACTTATTATGGAATATTGACAGATATAATTTTATTAGATTATCATTTGTTTTATATTCCAGTTTTTAAGTGTCGTTGGGTGTATAAAGGAAATGGAGTAAAAGTTGATGATGGGTTCACTCTTGTTAATTTACATCAAGCATCATTTTCACGAGACCCATACATAATCGCATATCAAGCTAAAAATGTATTTTATTCAAGAGCGTGCAATGATTCTAGTTGGTATATTGTAATGAAAGCACCATCAAGAAGTTTTACTGATTTAGAGGATCCTGATTGCATCGAGGGAAGATATCCAAGTGATGGAAGATGAAATAACCGAAGTGGATGATGGAGATGTTAGCTATGTTGGGGAGGATTGCGAGGGCATACTTGAGTAGATTATATGTCCTACTTAAGCATCATTGTTCATTGTACTCATATTGATTTTCTGCGGTGTGGGTTGTTCATTTGTTTTAGCGTTGGTTGTTCGTTGTAATCATATTGATTTTCTGTACGTTTGGTTGTTCATTGGTGTTGCACCTGAGACTATGTTATATACATTTATGTTGTACCATAAATTATGGCATTTCATGGCCATGCGGTCTGACCTGTTTTTCATGTTACACGTACATGCACTAGTACATTGTGTTGCCTTATCTTCCCATTAAACGTGAGATTTGTCTGGTTTGGTCTGCTTTTGCACATGCACGTATTACATGCACATGTGTATACTTTATATACATATATCTGTATATACATATACATTGTACTGCCTTGCCTTGTCTTGCATTTGTTTACATCAAACCACACAACTTAAATTATATATGTATATTTATGACTGTATATACAATTCAAATTATGTATTTTCTTTCATTTGCAGGAAATGATGTCGACATGCAATGTACGTACTCCCAACCAAATAAAGGCTGCAATGGAATCCTAAAAGAATGAGCTAGATCGGAAGCGTAAGTCAAAGCTAAAGCATAAGATTCAATAAGAAGATCAACCAGTCAGTTCTAATAAGAAGCAAGCCATTGTTCACAATGAAGGCGAAGAACAAACTGTCCTGAATGGCCAAAATGAAGAAGGTCTATGCTCAGAAAATCAAGCCTATCTTGAACAAAGTGATGATGCCGAGCTGGAAATTGGAATACAAAGTGTACCTGACACCGGAAGTACTTCTCGGAAAAGAGGCGGTAGAGGTCCAGCAAAAGCAAAAAGGATCCCGTTATGCAGTTAGGATCAAACTGATGTTCAGTTCAATGATTTAGGTATACCGATAGGGCAATAGTCCATATATTTATCCTCTTTTCTTGGACCACTTGTGCGGGAGCAGGTTCCATACACTATCAATGATTGGTGGAATATAAATGATGATTTAAAAGAAGTTTTGTGGCAGTCGGTTCAGGTATGAATTAAGACTTAATTTTGGTTACTTAATTACATGATAGAAGTCTCAGAATTCATGCAACAAATTTCAATACTCTAAATCTGTGTACTCCAGTTTGGACCGTATGCACAGGTGAATTATTTGATTTTAATATCATGTTTTCATGAACTGATTCAGGTTAGATTTAAACTAGAAGAGGAATGGCAAAGAAAAGCCATATTTCAACAAATGGGAGTACTGTGGAGATCATTAAAAAGAAAATTGGTTCGAACTTTGCAAAAAATGGTGAATGAAGAGGAAAGACTAAACTGAAACCAACCAACATAAAAAACATAAACGAATGGAGAAAGTTTGTGAAGGCGAAAATAAGTGTGGACTTTAAGGTAAATTTAAGATAAAATTCAATACTTCAACAGCAAATCATTCCTACGCTCATCTTTATTAGTATGATAGTTTTAACATCTTTCTATATTTTCAGCAAAAAAGTGAGAAATATTCGGCCCTTAGGTACACACAACTTCCACATACAACCGATTGTAAGGGAATGGCTAGAATGACCGAAGACAAGATTAGATTAATAACAACAGCTTTATTTAATATTATTTTATACCTGTCATTTTACTTATTTAATGTTATCCTATTTAGAAAAACGAAAGTGTAGATCCATCGTCCATAACTAGAGCTGATGTGTGGATCAAATCTCACATAAGAAAAAATGGTCAACTGGTGCCATGGAAGCTGCAAATACTATTGTATAATTGTTTTTTTATTTTGTCGGTATTTTTTTTGAAACTGTGGTATATTTACCATTGTACATCATCTATGTGTTTTTCTTTATGTAGGAGGAGATTAAAAAGTTTGGTAGCGTAATCCAGTCTAGCTCGATATAGAATGTTAGTGGAGATGCTCTTGCACATGTATTGGGAGAAGATAGACCGGGAAGGTTTAGGGCATTGGGAAGGGGTTGCACTTTAACCAAGCTAGTTGTGGCTAAGTCCAAAGATAAATGAGTCTCATGGTATCGAGAGGAAATAGCAGAATTGAAGAGAATGATACAGACTCTGATGGACTAGAAGGTAAACTTATAAACTAATTTTTTATTCGTTAAATACAATATTTAGCACACTCTATAATTTAAAATACTAAAATGAATAAATTTTGGTGCTTTATTGCAGGGTAAAGAAAGTTTGCAAGGGAGCATACATGAAATGGTAATAATAATAATTATATTACCCAATAAATATTTTGATCCAGTAATGTTTTATTTTAAGTACTGTGGCATGTTGGCATCCATTGAGTGCTCGTTAGATTAAAATATCATAATATTTGTGCTTTGCAGCAGGGTAAAGAAAGTTCAAGAAATATCTCACTGAATCGGTAGAAGTATTAATTATATTACTCAACAAATAAAATTTATGTTTTATATTTTTAATCCAGTATTTGATATTACTTTTGGTTGAATAATTCTAGAGTGACGACGAAGTATGTTCGTTACTAAATTGTGATGGAACCTCTGGAGTTGTTGGCTATGGGAGGCTGTTGTCCATGGACCCCAATGACGTTGTCAATGACATTCGTCTTGGACCAAATGCTGCGATCGTTTCATAGATTTTGTGGATAAGCCAGATACTAATTTATGGAGGCCTACACGTAAAATGTCTGTATTAGGAGATGCTGTGAGTAAGATAATAGCATGGCCATCAGTTTGCGTCAAGGTATCGCTGCGGACACGCTTGAACTTTGATGAAGCCAGTACGGTGAAATTTAAACTTCTCATATTATATTTATAGCTATTTTGTGTGTATATAAAACAATATTTATTAATAGTTACGCATGAAGCCTTTAGTTGTTACGTGTGTGTATAATTGCTAATATTGAAGTATATTCTCATTTTTAGAGTACCCACAGCATCTGCAATATTTGCAAGATTTATGGTTGGAATGAGGGTGAAGGCGTAGATGTCGAAGGAAGAATCCATGCCGATGATCCAAAATGCATAGTTAATGGTATTCCACTCGGTCCGTCTACCGTTGTCATTTGGGTGGACAACGCAATAAAGAAAGTTGCTTATTTGTGGCGACCCACTCTGATATGTCGTGCATTGGAGATGCAATTGGTAGGACAGTAGCATGGCCAAGATCAAAAGTAGAAGCGGACAAATAAAATCCAACTTAGAGTCGTGATGAAAGTGAAAATCTTGTGACTTCTCCCTCGAAATCCTCATATCTGTTCACAAATAAATCAAAACATGTAAGTATTTATTTTCAACATTGGTCACTGTGTAAGTATATACATTCTGCATAATAATCTTTTTTTGTTTTAGTATATTGCAAACATGATAAAAGATGCCAAATGCAAGTTGATAGATGTGGTTGGAACAGACGTAGTGGCTAAAGGATATGTTGCATCAACTGATCCGATAGCGATGATCCATTGTTGTCCATTGGGAAAGGATGTTGTAAAGGTTTGGGTTGAACATGTGACAGTTCCAACTACATAGATATGGAGACCAACATCATCTCTGATGTGCATGGAAGATTCCTTCGGTGTTCCCATAGCTTGGCCAGTAGGAAAAATCATTATTAACACAAAATGAATGGTATTTTAATATTTTTTAATATACATTTAGGAGCTACTTCCCTCGGGAGCACATGATCGACTGAAAATAATTGAGTTAGGTTATTTTGGGCAATAAGTGTGTTGTCTCACTCTCCTTATAAATCAAACATGTAGTATTACTAGACAAAACTCACACCTAATGTTTATTGGTGCTTTTGAAGCCAATTTGGTGAGATATCTAAGTTGATTTGCAAAGATACATGGTTAAACTGTTATGTACATGGTTAAAATATTATCAAGATAATGTGTATTAATGCAAAGATACCAATAAGCATTCACCTTAATAGAGAGAAATCATATATGAAATATACTCGAGGAGACGGCACATGTCATCTTAGAATTACAGGTCATCCCAGAATTACATGTCATCTCAAATTACATGGTCATCTCAGAAATCATATATGAAATCATACATTCACCTTAATGGGTAGGCACTGTCATCTTTGAATTACTCGGTCACAGAATTACGTGGTCACAGAATTGCATTACATGGTTCAGAATTACATGTCACAGAATTGCATTACATGGTTCAAGTGTTTTTGTTAGGTTGTGTCCATAGTGTGTAGGAAAATGAGCGTGTTTGAAAGGTTTATGTCATGTAATGTTACATTCAGAGCTTTTGTCTAAAATGTTTATGTTATGTAGTGTCTGAAAGGTTTATGCTATTTCTATTCTTAAGTTACGTTATTTGTTTTACAGGTAGATCAACAATATTTCAGGTGGTTTGTTGACAGCAGCACTACAATATTTGCTCGGTAACTTGGTTATTTCAGGTGTTTATTTCAGTGTTTAGTATACTTGGTTATGACAGTGTTACTGGTTATTTAAACTGGGTAGTCTGGTTGTGTATGTTGTGGTTATGACAGTGTTACTGGTAGTTTGTTTGTGAAGGGTGTGGACGATTGAACTTGTGGACGTTTGTATGATTATCTTGCGGATGTTTGAAGGTGTATGTTATGGTTCTATAATAAGTTATGTTGAAAAATGTATGTGTTTGTGGATTATGTTATTTAATTGGCAGCAAAATTATGGGTATGTACGAAATATTATAATACAAATTTGGTAACAAACGGTGGCAGGAAAAATGCTACGGAATATTAAATTCATTCGTAGTGTTTAAAAATGGCTACAAATAAATTGTCATAGAACACAAAATAGTTATGCTGGCGCATTTTAAGCACTACAAAAGAAGCTAAAAGAAGCAACAAAAACACAGGCGTAATGCAAAAAAACCCTTTCGGTGACATTTAATTAATGCCTCAAAAAAAAAAGGTAACATTAAAAAAGCGTTGTGAAAAAGATTTTGTTCATGGCGTTTAAATTAAGTCCAACAAAAAGAATTATTTTTAGCGACATGTTTTCTCGTAACGATTATCGAAATGCTACCAAAAATACTTAGTGGTGGTTTTAGCGCTACAAAAAATCTTTTTTCTTGCAGTGATTTGGATACTAATTATGCTTGATCCATGTTTTTATGCTATATCCCATAAATGTTCATGTTTGTATGATCGATCATGATTGAAATTGGGTGAATTGCTAGCTGATTTATTGAATTATTTGATTTTGATGAACCTGGTCATTTAAAATTGCATGTCGTAGGCTTAAAATCGATAAATAGAGCAAATGGGAGGTTCAAATGATAAGATTCAGATGAAACTTGGCGGAGGAGCTCTGAAAGATGAAAGGAGGGGACGTGAAAAATTTTCATGCCGAAAATCGCTAAGTACATGGACTAGTACTGGTCCATGTTGTATGGGTCGGTACTGATAAATGGTGATTGGTCGAGGGATGCTGAAAATTAGTGCATGGCTTTGTCAGTGTAATGACCCGCATTTTCAGCGGTATAATAATTAATTTATTTAATTATTTGAAAGGCGATTAAAAGGATTTAATGGTCGTAGAATTAAATAATGGTGAATATTTAATTAAAATAATAAATTAAATAATATATTTAATTCTGAAATAATCAGAATTGGCTGAAATGGCGATATGGTGTGAATTGGTCAATTCAAAAGATGTAATTCAGTTTAGAATTGAATTACGATAACGAATATATTTAAATAATGATCGTTGAATGTATAAATTATAATATAATTATAATCGAGCTTGAAATGGCGCTGCAGTTCGTAATTTGGCGATTTGAACTTCAACTGAATGTACAGGATTCGTTTTAATTCGGATTTATGTGAAACAAGAAACGTGTGGAGCCGGTGGAGTATATCTTTCTAGTGGAAGTGAAAAATCGGGATTTCGTCATGTAGATTTTGATTTATGTCCAAATCAATTTTAGAAAAGTCACTGTGGAATTCCTTTATAATTTATAAAGGAATTATTTGTATTTTAAAAAGGAATTTCAATATAAATTGAATATCGGGTTGACCCGGATTTGAATATCGAGTTAGAAATTCATATAGGAATATTATGAAGCTATATGGTATTCCACTGTGAGTACATACGATAATATAAATTTATTTATATTTAATTTAATTACATTTAAATATATTTATATATTTAAATGGGTTATTTAGGACTTTAAAAATAGCCACTTTTGCAAACGAAGTCGGAATTCGACGAAACTAATTTTGTTGGATTCGTAACGTCAAACTATTGCTAGATTTCAGTTTCCATGATTTTTGAAGTCAGTATGTGGCCGTACGGGGTTTTAAGGTGAAAAACAATCGATAAATTGACCTTTTAAAATACGTTGTGTGAGCATACGAAGTCGGAATTCGACGAAACCAGTTTCGTTGGGACTGTAATGTTGAACTAAAGGTGCATGTCCAGTTTGGTGATTTTTTAGTATCACAAGTGAACACAGGAAATTTTAAAGACTCTTATGGTAATATAAATTAAATAAAAAAAATAAAATATGTGGACTAAACCAAAGCCACAACACTCACCTTTCTCGACCACTCAAAAGAAATCTCATCCCGTATATATATCGTTCTTGGCCGCCACCGAAAACAAAGTTCAACAGCAAAACCCAAGGTTTGAAAAATCTAAACAAAATAAGGAAAAATCCTAAAATCATAGAACTTATATATATACATTCCTCATAGAATTTACTTCAATCTGATATCAATTTTATAAGGCTCGACAATGATTCCGTCGAGGTCTGGTATTCGCAGCGAACTAGGGTTCGTTTGTTTGGGTATTTCGAGCATCGATTAATGGTTTGGGTTTCGTATTTGTGATCGGGATGCAAAATAGCATCGATCTGGTTTTTTTTGGGATTTTTGGAGATAAAAACCATCGGACTTTGCTTGGAGATAGTGATCGATGGGTTTTGTTGGGGGCTGTCGTGTTGGTGTTGACAGTGATGATTGCGTAGAGACTTTGATGAGGAGTTCAACGGCGAAGACTGTGGTTCATTTCGTGATGAAACAAAGGAGCGGAGTGGAGTCGAAGGTGGAAAATGGCGTGCGGTTTGTTACTGGAGCGTGAGGAGGATGGGGAAGAAGAGGTAGTTCGGGTTTGGGCTTTAAGGGTGGATGGGCCGTTGGTGATTTATAAGGGTAAGGGTCTAAGAGATTTTAATTTAAGTTTTATTTAAATTCAAAAAATGTATTCAAATTTATAAATCGTATAACTTGATCACACATTATCAGAATTTCGAACTGTAAGTTGCATTGGGATCGTATGGACGGACACTACCGAATGAAACTGACTGGGAGTAGATTGGAGCTCGTATGAATTTATGGCGAAATAAATTGTTTGATTCAAATCAATCAAATAGTTTATCGTTCTTTAACGACGAACTGCCAATGTGAGTAAATCTCACTAACTCTGAACAGTTTATAATTTCATGTTGTATTTTTAGAACTGTTAAATATTGGTTGATTGACTGTGTGTTGACTATTTGATTGAACTGCTAGCCAGTTAGTTGAATTTCTATATTGATTCTGTTTAACAGAATATATCATATGGAACTGAAAGTGATGTTGATTTTACTGTGTAACATCTGTGGATGCAGGGAAACAGGTTGGAGGAATCCGACTGGATTCCTGAACAGTTATTTTATTGTTTTTCATATATTGTGATATATGATGTAGTTTATAATTTGTGGTTGATTATATGTGTTCGGACGATATTGGTCATTGTGATATGATGTGTTAAGTACCATAAAATATCGGAATGGGAAAAGGAGATTTTCAAAGTGATAATGAAAACAGAATATGTATAAACTGGAATATTTATAAATAAGAAATATTTATAAATTGGAATAATTATAAAGTGAATTATTTATTTAGGATAAATAAATAAGATTTTATAAAATGGACTATTTACTTAGAAAATAAATACGAGATAATAAGTGAGATATTTATTTATTAGATAAATAGGATAAGATAATGGATTTATGTATTTGTTAAATTAAGGAAAGGAGATATTTATTTGTTAAATAAATAGGGTTATTAAAGGAAACATTTAGAATAAGTAAATAGGATATTAAACGGATTATTTATTTAGGAAATGAATAAGTTATGTTAAAGGGATTTTGACTAAGAAATTGAATAAGTTATAAAAGAGATGTTAAGAAAAATAAATGGAATAAAGGATTTTCTATTTAGAAAATAAATAGAAGAGTTAATCGAATCAAGTTAATCGAACAGAGTAAATCAAATAGAGTTAAGCAAAATTAGAAATTGACTATAGATTTGTAAATTGAATGGTTTTCTAAGTGTCGATCTAATGTTGGCTTCGGCCTTCGGGGTTTATACTTAGAGAATTGCTCTCCTACTAGTTTACAGTCAGGGTCTGATAGTTGTGAAATGATAGTGATATGTAAATAGCCATGGAAATGTTTTCCAGTATTTAGAACATATATTTTCTAAAACATAGAAAATAAGGAAATGTGAATATATATATATATATGTTAAATGATGATTGATCGATATAATTTCCACTTGGAAATAATAACGCTGTTTGCACACCTGTTTTTCTTTGATAGTTAACTCACCGACTATCGAAGTTTTGACCATTTTAACGTTGTTAATATGGAGAGACCGGTTGGATTATTATCCAAAGAACCACTCTGTATTGGCATAAGCGTTGCGAATCATATATGCCAAAGAAAATTGAAGACAGAGTAAAGTGCAAGGGATGTGGTATAAATCTTAGATAACAGTGCCTAAGATGGATATACTGAATAGTACCTTTGGTTCATCCTGTTCCTGGATGACTTGTATGGATGAATGTCTGACAGAGTATTTCTAGAAAGGTCATGTACATTGATTTCTTCAACCGTATCAAGAGTGGAGGCGGAGAAGGAAACTTCTTTAGCTAGCACATAATGTTTTGTTGTAGACGTCAATTAGTGATTTTCGATGGATCTGACAATGTGGCATTCGAAGTGAATCTGATGTGATGATAAGTCGTAACCTCAAGCCTCATCAACCAATAAATGACAAAAATCGGGCGGGCAGCATGGCTAAGCCGGTCGCTCCTAAGTAGGGTGTATAATCACCTGATCTAGAGTTTCATTTACTTCTAAAAATCTATTGTCGATACTGTCCCATTCGGGAAACGGTTGCTGATCCCAACCGTTGGTGATATACATTCGATACACTCAAGCGAAATAAGTGGTCGGTCATGTGTGGCCGGGTTGCAAGATGTTCTTGTTGAACCTAGTGTATTCCTTTCTAGAGGTACACTAGCGAAAGGTGGTTCCATACCTTGTCATAGTTGGAAATCCATTACCCAATACGTGCTAGCGGTTTTTGATTGTATACTATACATGTAGAACGTGAGATGAAAGCGTTTCTGCTTGATGATTATTATATTGTGGTTGATAGACATTATTACAATATCAAAAGGTTTTTGATATAAAGATATTTTGGATTCTCATAAAGGAAAAAACCCGTTCCGTTATACGGCGTGGTCTTATGAGATATCGTTTAATGGCTCAAACTGTTTTAAACTGTTTTACTCATACCAGTCCCACGACTGACCCGGAGTTTATTTTGTTTTGTTTTCCCTAAACTGTTGGGTGCCCAATTTTGTACAGGCAGTCAAGTAGTCGGGATTTACAGATATACCTGAAGAGCTGGAGCAGGAGGCTTCAGGATCATATAGCTATAGTTTATTTCCGTTGTGTTTTAAGTGTTGTACTTTGATAATAATGTATATTCAAGTATAGATGTATATTTCAATTTATGTTATATATATTATATGTTATTCGTTCCGCAGTGAGGTTCGTGTTACTCTGATGTTGTGCACTTCTTCTTCTTCTATTTTAAGTTTCTATCTTATTTATCCTCACCCTCTGTCTTCTTTCTATTAGTTTCTTGATTTCCAGTGCAATTTGTGTTGGACTTGTGTTATTTAGTCAGCTCAAATTGGGCCGGATTTTCGGGTCATTACAGTTGGTACTAAAGCTTAAGTTAAGTGATTTACCTTGGCTCTGTGGCATGACACGACAGAGGTTGGGTTAGTAATACCCTAGATTGTGTTGGAGTGTATATATACGAGTGAACGTAGTTGTTATTGATATAAAAATTGTTTTATATTGTGGGGATTTATCGGTTGAGTTGTTTATGGGTTCTGGTCGATCAGTTTGATCCACTGTATCGGTAGGAGTTTATAAACAATCGAAGACGATGGGTCGACACGATATGTTTTGAAAAAAAAGGGGTAAATTAAAATAAGTTTACCCAAGGTATATCTTGATATAGAGAAGATATATATATCAAAATTTTAATATAGTGGATATATTGGTTGTTATTATAATCGAGTAAGATTATAAATTAAATGGTTATGTAAATAACCAATCAGAATTCATATAAGTGAAATACGTGAAATCAGATGAGTTAAATCTGAAATTTAAACCAGAAATTGAACTAAAATTCTGGAAAATAGGATAAGTGTTTGTAAATGGATTTGGATTAAAAATAAGGAAAATTTAAGATCCTGGGAGATTTTAAATTGTTTTACAAGCAGTGTGAATTATATTTTGAAATGAATTTCAAAATGGAAATGTTTAGAAATGGTTTTATAGTATTGAACTCACTTCGATCGCTGGAAAATAGATTCTGATGATGACAGCTGCATCATCAGTATTCATTTTCGAGTTGTAAGTGACGAATTACTACCAAAAGATTTTGTGTTTGAATTGTTGTGAGAAAAACAAGTAGTTTTCATTTCAAAAGGAAATATTTGATTTCTTAAAAGGGTAAGTTGTTTAAAACTCCCAGGAGGACTATTTGAATTAAAAACAAGTTAGAGAAATTAGTGAAAGCAAATTTGAAATTTGAAATAAAGCCCGTCCAGTGGAAATTGAATTGGATTGGTATGTTAAGAGTTTGGAATCGAGGATGGAACTCGAATTGGAAATGTTATTGTGGTTGGGATATAAGCGAATAATTTGATTGGGATAACATTGGTATATGCTGAGTAGAGAGCATATGGAAGGGATAGAGATGATATGCCGACAAAAAGGTACAAGTTTATATTTCTACTGAATATCAGATTTATGAGCCGAATTGGCAAGTCGCTTGGCTTTTTGATTTTCTTTTGGGTTGGAGATGGCCCAGAGAGGCGAGTTGGAGTTTGACCTATTGGCCAGTACAAAGGAGGTTACGGCGAAATTTTTCGAAAAGTTAAGGCGTTATAAAATTTTCAGGATTTTTGAAAAATTTCGTTGATAAGAATTAATTAATATTTTAATTGAAATTAAAGTGGTTCAGTTGAAACTGAAATTAAGAAGTGAACAATTAAGTTCTAACCGGTCGATAGGGTTTGTTTTCTACCTTAGCAATTTCGAGGACAAAAATATTTTAAGTGGGGAAGAATGAATGACCCGCATTTTCAGCGGTATAATAATTAATTTATTTAATTATTTGAAAGGTGATTAAAAGGATTTAATGGTCATGGAATTAAATAATGGTGAATATTTAATTAAAATAATAAATTAAATAATATATTTAATTCTGAAATAATCAGAATTGGCTGAAATGGCGATATGGTGTGAATTGGTCAATTCAAAAGATGTAATTCAGTTTAGAATTGAATTACGATAACGAATATATTTAAATAACGATCGTTGAACGTATAAATTATAATATAATTATAATCGAGCTTGAAATGGCGCTGCAGTTCGTAATTTGGCGATTTGAACTTCAACTGAATGTACAGGATTCGTTTTAAATCGGATTTCTGTGAAACAAGAAACGTGTGGAGCCGGTGGAGTATATCTTTCTAGTGAAAGTGAAAAATCGGAATTTCGTCGTGTAGATTTTGATTTATATCCAAATCAAATTTTAGAAAAGTCGCTGTGGAATTCCTTTATAATTTATAAAGGAATTATTTATATTTTAAAAAGGAATTTCAATATAAATTGAATATCGGGTTGACCCGGATTTGAATATCGAGTTAGAAATTCATATAGGAATATTATGAAGCTGTATGGTATTCCACTATGAGTATATACGATAATATAAATTTATTTATATTTAATTTAATTATATTTAAATTATTTATATATTTAAATGGGTTATTTAGGACTTTAAAAATAGCCACTTTTGCAAACGAAGTCGGAATTCGATGAAACTAATTTTGTTGGATTTGTAACGTCAAATTATTGCTAGATTTCAGTTTCCGTGATTTTTGAAGTCAGTATGTGGCCGTACGGGATTTTAAGGTGAAAACCAGTCGATAAATTGACCTTTAAAAATACGTTGTGTGAGCATACGAAGACGGAATTCGACGAAACCAGTTTCGTTTGGACTGTAATGTTGAACTGAAGGTGCATGTCCAGTTTGGTGATTTTTGAGTATCATAAGTTAACACAAGAAATTTTAAAGACTCTTATGGTAATATAAATTAAATAAAAAAATAAAATATGTGGACTAAACAAAAGCCACAACACTCACCTTTCTCGACCACTCAAAAGAAATCTCATCCCGTGTATATATCATTCTTGGCCACCACCGAAAACAAAGTTCACAGCAAAACCCAAGGTTTGAAAAATCAAATCAAAATAAGGAAAAATCCTAAAATCATAGAACTTATATATATATATACACATTCCTCATAGCGTTTACTTCAATCTGATATCAATTTTATAAGGCTCAACAATGATTCCGTCGAGGTCGGGTATTCGCAGCGAACTAGGGTTCGTTTGTTTGGGTATTTCAAGCATCGATTAATGGGTTGGGTTTCGTATTTGTGATCAGAAGGCAAAATAGCATCGATCTAGGTTTTTTTGGGATTTTTGGAGATAAAAACCGTCGGACTTTGATTGGACGTAGCGATCGATGGGTTTTGTTGGGGGCTGTCGAGTTGGTGTTGACCGCGATGATTGCGTAGAGACTTTGATGAGGAGTTCAACGGTGAAGACTGTGGTTCATTTCGTGATGAAACAAAGGAGCGGAGTGGAGTTGAAGGTGGAAAATGGCGTGCGGTTTGTTACTGGAGCGTGAGGAGGATGGGGAAGAAGAGGTAGTTCGGGTTTGGGCTTTAAGGGTGGATGGGCTGTTGGTGATTTATAAGGGTAAGGGCCTAAGAGATTTTAATTTAAGTTTTAGTTAAATTCAAACAATGTATTCAAATTTATAAATCGTATAACTTGATCATACATTATCAGAATTTTGAACCGTAAGTTGCGTTGGGATCGTATGGACGGACACTACCGAATGGAACTGACTGGGAGTAGATTGGAGCTCGTATGAATTTATGGCGAAATAAATTGTTTGATTCAAATCAAACAAACAGTTTATCGTTCTTTAACGACGAACTGCCAATGTGAGTAAATCTCACTAACTCTGAACAGTTTATAATTTCATGTTGTATTTTTAGAACTGTTAAATATTGGCTGATTGACTGTGTGTTGACTGTTTGATTGAACTGCTAGCCAGTTAGTTGAATTTCTATATTGATTCTGTTTAACAGAATATATCATATGGAACTGAAAGTGATGTTGATTTTACTGTGTAACATCTGTGGATGCAGGGAAACAGGTTGGAGGAATCCGACTGGATTCCTAAACAGTTATTTTATTGGTTTTCATATATTGTGATATATGATGTAGTTTATAATCTGTGGTTGATTATATGTGTTCAGATGATATTGGTCATCGTGATATGATGTGTTAAGTACCATAAAATATCGGAATGGGAAAAGGAGTTTTTCAATGTGATATTGAAAACAGAATATGTATAAATTGGAATATTTATAAATAAGAAATATTTATAAATTTGAATAATTATAAAGTGAATTATTTATTTAGGATAAATAAATAAGATGTTATAAAAATGGACTATTTACTTAGAAAATAAATAGGAGATAATAAGTGAGTTATTTATTTGTTAGATAAATAGGATAAGATAATGGATTTATGTATTTGTTAAATAAATAGAATAAGGAAAGGAGATATTTATTTGTTAAATAAATAGGGCTATTAAAGGAAACATTTAGAATAAATAAATAGGATATTAAACAGATTACTTATTTAGGAAATGAATAAGTTATGATAAAGGGATTTTGACTTAGAAATTGAATAAGTTATAAAAGAGATGTTAAGCAAAATAAATGGAATAAAGGATTTTCTATTTAGAAAATAAATAGAAGAGTTAATCGAATAAAGTTAATCGAACAGAGTAAATCAAATAGAGTTAAGCAAAATTAGAAACTGACTAGAGATTTGTAAATTGAATGGTTTTCTAAGTGTCGATCTGATGTTGGTTTCGGCCTTCGGGGTTTATACTTAGAGAATTGTTCTCCTACTAGTTTACAGTCAGGGACTGATAGTTGTGAAATGATAGTGATATGTAAATAGCCACGGAAATATTTTCCAGTATTAAGAACATATATTTTCTAAAACATAGAAAATAAGGAAATGTGAATATATATATGTATATGTTAAATGATGATTGATCGATATGATTTCCACTTAGAAATAATACCATTGTTTGCACACTTGTTTTTCTGTGATAGTTAACTCACCAACTATCGAAGTTTTGACCATTTTAACGTTGTTAATATTGAGATACCGGTTGGATTATTATCCAAAGAACCACTCTGTATTGGCATAAGCGTTGCAAATCATATATGCCAAAGAAAATTGAAGACAGAGTAAAGTGCAAGGGTTGTGGTATAAATCTTAGATAACAGTGCCTAAGATGGATATACTGAATAGTACCTTCGGTTCATCCTGTTCCTGGATGACTTGTATGGATGAATGTCTGACAGAGTATTTCCAGAAAGGTCACGTACATTGGTTTCTTCAACCGTACCAAGAGTGGAAGCGGAGAAGGAAACTTCTTTAGCTAACACATAATGTACTGTTGTAGACGTCAATTAGTGATTTTCGATGGATCTGACAATGTGGCATTCGAAGTGAATCTGATGTGATGATAAGGCGTAACCTCAAGCCTCATCAACCGGTAAATGACAGAAATTGGGCAGGCAGCATGGCTAAGTCGGTCGCTCCTAAGTAGGGTGTGTATTCACCAGATCTAGAGTTTCATTTACTTCTAAAAATCTATTGTCGATACTGTCCCATTCGGGAAACGGTTGCTGATCCCAACCGTTGGTGATATACATTCAATACACTCAAGCGAAATGAGTGGTCGGTCATGTGTGGTCGGGTTGCAAGATGTTCTTGTTGAACCCAGTGTATTCCTTTCGAGAGGTACACTAGCGAAAGGCGGTTCCATACCTTGTCATAGTTGGAAATCCATTACCCAATACGTGCTTGCGGTTTTTGATTGTATAGTATATATGTAGAACGTGAGATGAAAGCGTTTCTGCTAGATGATTATTATATTGTGGTTGATAAACATTATTACAATATCAAAAGGTTTTTGATATAAAGATATTTTGGATTCTCATAAGGGACAAACCCGTTCCGTTATACGGCGTGGTCTTATGAGATATCGTTAATTGGCTCAAACTGTTTTAAACCATTTTACTCATACCAGTCCTATGACTGACCCGGAGTTTATTTTGTTTTGTTTTCCCTAAACTCTTGGGTGCCCAATTTTGTACGGGCAGTCAAGTAGTCGGGATTTACAGATATACCTGAAGAGCCAGAGCAGGAGGCTTTAGGATCATATAGCTATAGTTTATTTTCGCTGTGTTGTAAGTGCTGTACTTTGATAATGATGTATATTCAAGTACAGATGTGTATTTCAAGTTATGTTATATATATTATATATTATTCGTTCTGCAGTGAGGTTCGTGTTACTCTGATGTTGTGCTCTTCTTCTTCTTCTTCTATTATAAGTTTCTGTCTTATCTATCCTCACCCTCTGTCTTCTTTCTATTAGTTTCCTGATTTCCAGTGCAATTTGTGTTGGACTTGTGTTATTTAGTCAGCTCAAATTGGATCGGATTTTCGAGTCATTACAATTAGATAGAAAGTTGTTCGCGTGCAAGTTTTGACGAAGTTCAGATGGGTCGATTGTCAAATGCTCGAGTGTAGATTATGGACCAATAGAGGTTTTTACAAGGAAGAGTTTTTGCATTGCAAATTGGTCGAACGGTTGCACTCGAAGATTGATGTAGACCAAACCAAAACTTAGCCACCTTTTGACTAAGTTAATGGATCACTATTGGTCCATACATGATCGAATGGTACTGGTCCATCACGGTTGGGCAGTTGTGGTCGAGGCTCGAGGAACATGGCATGTTGGGTCTTGAGTGTATGTTGGAAAATTTTGTTGACTAGAAAGCTTTGATTGATTGAAATACAACTCAAGATGATTAAGTGTGTCGATTGTGAACTCAAAGCAGAGTGGTCGAAGTGAATTAGTGTGCAACAGATTGTAGGACAATGTGGTGAGATGACGAATTAACTCAAGTGGGACTTTAGCTCATAAGATGATGGATTGACTCGAGTGGGGACTCGAGTGTAAGAGATAATGGACTAACTCGAGTGAGACTCGAGCAAAAGGATGGAGTCATCGAGGGAGGCAAAGAAAATGGGAAGCACCAAGGAATCATCAATAGTCGAAGGTTCTAGCGAACTCAAAGCAAGGGTATTATGGGGATGCCTATCAGGACACGAGAGATCGAGTAACTTTTATCACTCGGTAAGTAATCTAGTTGTCTCAAGGAGGAAAACCTACATAGGACGTGCGGAAGTATGACTAGGACCAGGGTTTCCATTTGCTCTTAATAGATGGCAACGACCAATCATTCGATATCGATGTATTCAAGGCTGTAGTCGGTGATAGCTAGGTTATTTCTTGATATGGATGTTGTGACTGCTTGTGTATGTGCTCTTCTATTTTCCTCTGGGTAGGTTATCACCGTAGGGCATTGAGGAGAAGTGGGATTAGAAATCCTACAATGGCTTATGTCTACCCTATTTGTTTTAGCATATTATAATGAGATTATTATGTTTTAACTCTGTGGTTCTAAGGATGGATCAGGTGAGACCTAAACTGCCTATTATCGTATTATCCTGCATAACTATTGATTGTTATTATATTGCTCACTAAGACAGTTGTCCGACTCAAGGTTTAATGCTCCTCTTATTAACTTGGGCAACTCATTGACGTGTCGATGGTAGACTAACTAGCAGGTTATAGGTCTAACGGCGTTGATGTTGTACAGTGACGAGCAGGAGATTAGCGTATTATTTTCTTATACCGTACTACTTTTCCGTTGTTTTGTTGAAAGACTCTGAGGGATGTAGTGAGGCATATCGTGTTCAAATAACCACATATTGGGATGTATCATACTTGATATTTGAGGTTTTATGGAGATGAGATCTTCTGCTTTATTATGCTTTATAGCTATATCTTGTAGTTTAATTTGTTATTATATGTTATCCATACGTTGTAAGTTATACGACTGGTTTTATTTGTGATTTATTTATGTTAACTAATCGATTACGATAAATTGGATCGGATTTTGTGGTTTTTCCTTTTATAGTTCCTCAACGTGACATATGCGAGATAGAGGTTCAAAAATAAGTTTTTTAGCAAGGGCAAAAAATGAATCACTTATTTGGCTTTTTGACCTCATATTGTTAGGTGGATCTTGAAAATATAGATGATCTCCCTCCAAGCCGTACATACGACTTTCATCCAATACGACTTTCTATAGAATTCTATATGTATCTATGAGATCGAGTATGGAATTCTTTTTGATCCATGATCATCGTCCCATATCAGCCTGGTCCGTTAGAGTAGAGTAGGTGGTACGGGTGGTCGTCAGAATATGGGTTGAAGTGGTACATACTCGAAAATAAAACATTACGGGTTGAAATGATACATACGTATACCTAATTCATTTGACCATAGGATAAAGAATTATATACGGACACCGCTGATCAAATGATGCTATTTTCTTAACTTCTTTAAGAATGTAATGATTTTGAAATTCAATTTAAATATACTTTTATATTAGTGTTTAAAATATTTAGCTTGAATTTATTAGTTTAAATTAGAATTGATTTAATGAAAAGGATTTAATATTATTTTTTGACTGGAATTGTTGTTTGAAAATAAATTATAAAACTTAATAAAATTTATTTTAAACTAATTAATATAATAAATTTAATATAACAGTTTACTTAAAATGTTTTAAATTTAATATAAACGGTTATTTAGTCTCGAAAGATTTATTATAAAATGTAGTTTAATTTAATATAATAACATTAACGAGTTTAATTCAAAGAAAGAATTTAATTTAAGATTTGTTTAAGTGAAATGAATGGAAGAATTTGAATTTAAAGATATAAATTGATAATTTGTTAGTTTAATATCTTTGAAGTTGAAGAAATTGATTTAAAAAATAACTTGATAATTAAACTTTGAATTTTGTTTTGAATAACATGAAATAAAATGGATTTGGAATGTTAGCTTTAAACCAAATTAAAAGTAAAGGTTTATAAATTATGATTTAAAATAACGATATTAGCTGAAGTCTATCTCCAATCGGAGCAATTATGTCCAAATTGATTTAAGATAAAGAATGATGAGTAATAATGATATTCGTGAAATAAAAATGTAAAAGTAGAAATCTGAACTAGGTAATGTTCCGGTTGATAATATGTTAATTGAAAAATTCAAAATTGAATTCAATATTTAATAATTTTGAATTAATGATTATAAAGAAATCATACTTGAAGTTAAATTGATTAACGACATTGAACAATGATTTTGAATGTAAATGATCACGGTGTGAGGTAAGCGTTTGGTCATTAAGGAGACAAGTGAGGGATATTGTCATACTTTCTACTTGGACTATGGATATAGGACTAGAGCACAAGCAGGGACTATGGACATATGACTAAATTACAATTCCATGATTCGATTGCAATGTAATCGCGACTCGATGTGAAATCAATAATCTCGTTTACCAATTATGGATGTTCGATTTTATGAAACTGGATGCCATTTCCGTGTTCCGACAAGTTTTATCATATGTGCATTAGCACGCACGACACTACACGTTTCACATTAGTTTACATCAACATAGGGGTACAGGTTTTAGCATGGGAACTAACACAATTATTTTGAAAGTATAGTTTGAAATGACATCAAGATGTTCAAGGAGACTGCAAGGCTTAAAAGCCGAAACTGCAGAATTACCGTCCATACCAAAATTATAATGCATGGTTTGGTATGTGTTTTATGTTTGATTTTTGTATAATATTATGTTTGGGTGTATGCATGATTGAGATTGAGATTTACATGCTCGAAATGGAGCAGTTTTGATGGATTTATATACTGTGTGTGGCTTGAAGTAATCATTTTCAAACTGTTTAAAAAAAATATCCAGATTTTCAGCGGCTTCTAACGACTGGCAACGACTTTCAGGTCATCATATTCCAACGTCTTCCAATGGCAATCAACGACAATTTTCAACAGTTTACATCTACCTGCCCAAACATAAAAGATGCATGGCCAAGTTACCCAGTTGAAAGACCTTGGGAAATAAGCATTGATTGCATTGGAAGTCGTTGGAAACCGTTGATCCGTATATTAACGGACTTACCAACGGCTATACCAACTGCCGCCAATGTCCTCTGGTCATTGGTATACACTGTTCCTCTTGTAGTGAGATAATTTAAGGAACTTTCTAATGTGTTTTTAAATGAAACATTAGCACTAATACGCAGCGAATTAATATTATGTGATGTGTTCTAATAAAATGTGTGTTGTGGTGAATCGATTATATTTAATGCATTATGCTAGCTAAAATCAAATATTTTAATCTTAATTTTTAATAATATATTTGTTTATTATTCTCATTCCTTTATTAGGCCATATAACCCAACTCAACTCTAGTATATCCAGCCCAACCCATAATTCAGTGCAACCCGTATCCAACCTCATTTAGAGTCGGATATGGATAGAACTAACTATAATCTATAACTATACGAGCCGGACGAAATATTTGGTCTAATACGATCAAACTAATACTTTGTACAACCCTAGCTCACATATATATAAAATGATACTAATTAAACCTTTGAAAAAGCTTAAAACAATTTTGCATTAGTAAAATTGTCCCCTTTTAAACTTAAACCAAATTAATAAATGAAGTACCTGAATTTGCAAATTAGAATATTACTAGAATCTTTGAAAACTTCCGGAGTAGAATCAAAACATCTAATATTTACCAATGATCCGAACGAAAACGGAATTTTATACCTATGGGAACCCACGTACTATGTAACTGATATCTCACACCTCTCTCCATCTTTACTCTTCTTCGATTGAGACATTGAGGAACTCACGTACTCTTCTTTGATTGAGACATTGAGTTTGCAAGTTTTGACAGGTTCATTAGAGCACAACCAACAATGGCTTGTTCAGTTACTAAACAAACCACGGAGCAACCAGGTGTGGCTTGTTCGGTTATCCGTGGCTGGTTTGGAGCTCGTTCGTGGAAGGTGCACTGGACAAGGGTTGGTGCTTATAACGGCAAAGTGTTTGCCATTATAAACTTATAACGCCAAAGTGTTTGCCGTTTTAAGTTTGTAACGGCAAAGAGTTTGCCGTTATAAACTTAAAACGGCAAACACTTTGCCGTTATATTACATAGCCGTTGCACCCCAACGGCTAGTGCATATCCTCCCCTATATACAAACCTACCTCTTTCTTCTTCCACACAACCACTCCACCTTCTCAACTTCAACTTCTTCAACAACAAAAAATGTGTTCTTCTGCACCCAAGCGAACCGAAAAAAAACTGCAAACAAGAAACCCATGTCCAAACCGCAATCGTCATCATATGCCATGCAACGGTCAGTCCAACAGCATCAATTGTTGCAGCCATCTCACGAATATGGCTACTCGCCATATTCAAATTATCCATACCAACCACCGTACCAACCGCTCTCTCCTTCTAATTTTCTTCCCATCCATTCTACCGCCCTGGCACAGTTTTGCCAACGACCGCCCGTGGTAGGCATGTACGACGATCATTCGTCATATATGTCAATAATGATGCAGACCGATCAAAGTCAACAACCTCACCTTACTCCACAACAGACTGAGGTTCGTGACCGCGAATGTATGCAAAATCTGCAAAGCCGTTTTTCGTACGGGTATGTCTCTCCTAGTAACGAAGAAAATGTGGAAACTTCAACGGAGGAGGGGGAGGAGGAAGATGCAAATGAGGATGCGAATGCTATAAATTTTGAAGAATGTAATCAAGAATACGTTGCACTTATTAGTCCCGAATATAACCAAAAGAAGACGAAGTGTAAGTCTTTAAGCGACATTTTCAGTAAACAACGCCAAACCGAAGTTGAATCGGAGTCAGATCGCGGAATATAAGATATTGAGGATGAACATGCTGAAGGGGAAGGAACAACAGCGGATGGAAGAAAAATACAATGTAAGTTTACTTTCGGGCAGTACGTTTCACTTGCTAAATCGTGGATACGCATTTCACAAGACAACATTGTTGGGAATAATATGAAAGGTCAGAAATTTTGGGAAAGAGTTGCAGAGTTTTACAATTCGTTGGAAACGAGGAATAGAACATGGGGATAACTTAGAGGCGGTTATAGAGTTATGAATGTCGCATGTCAGAACTATCTGGCAATACTGACAAGCTTGCAGAACAAGCAGCAAAGCGGTGTTGCACCTTATGACATTGTAAGTACCATAGATTACTTTTAAAAATAACTTACTATACTATGGTTGATTAATTAGAAATGTCATACACTCATACAATTTCGACTTTGTGTTACACATTGAAAAGTCACGAAAGGCCTACCAACAAAAGTATGGACTTCCATTTAAATTTCATGACGTTTCGAGCTTCTGTCTAGTTTGTTGAAGTGGAAGAACCCAAGTAATTTCATGTTTGAGCAGCAGAACAAAGCTAGAAGGATGAACTACTCTGATTCTAGTCCAGGAAGTGACCAGAGTTCGCAAGAAAGAAACCCTTTATTTGGAACTAGTGACGGACGACCTATTGGCAGAGTCAAGTCAGTTCAGCTGGAGCAACGCTGTGCAGAGTTATCTAGATTTATGGAAACAATAGATAATTCAGCTAAGGAGACAAGAGAGCATAGAGTTCGATTTTCGGTGCAAAGAAACCGTAGTGACAAACAGTTCCAAAAGGCAGGTAGGGATGATCGAGAGCTCCGTAGACAAGCACATACGGAGAAACAAGCCATGCTACGAGAAAAGCAGGAGGAGAAGAAAGCAATGGTACGAGAGAAGCTGGAGGAGACGAAAGTTATGCTGCGAGAGAAGAATTATATTAAAATGATTACATGTGATTTCAGTAAGCTTTCCCCTCTACAGCAAGAACTATTAACCGAGCATCTTAGAGAGTACAGAAAAAATAAAGCAAGCGGAAGCGGAAGCAGTAGTGGCTCGTATAAGGACTAGCTATGTATGTTGGGTTAAGTTGTAATATGATTGCGAACTATTTGTAGTATTTATGTACTGATTGGTGTTTATGTACTAGCTATATATGTTGGGTTGAGTTGTAATATGATTGTGACCTGTTTGTAGTATTCATGTAGTAGTTGTTGTTTATGTACTAGCTGTATATGTTGGATTGAGTTGTAATATGATTGTGACCTATTTTTAGTATTTATGTACTAGTTGTTGAAATAATGATACAATCTACAATATGATTGGAAACCATATTTATTGACCCAACTACACACTGATACATAGTACTCTGATACATAGTACACGACTACACACTGATACATAGTTCACGACCTGAATTGACCCAACACTAAGGAGATATTTAAGTTAATAGTTAGGTTTAGTACCAACTAATGATTCCGACTATTCCTTTCTTTATGAACCCACAAATGTTCCACCTATTGGTCACACAATTGGAAGTGCGCAGATTGATCTTCAATCTGTTGAACCATATCAACATATTCTTCCATTGAGTTTACATCCTTATGTGGTTTTGCATTTGACCTCGTAAACATGTCAGGATAATTAGACTTTTGATTCTTATATCCGCCTCTTTCAGACTCCACAATCATGTTATGTATTATTATACAAGCATACATGATTTCTGAAAGAACTCTTGCATCATGAAAACGAGTAGGATTTCGTAAAATATGAAATCGGGCTTGTAAAACACCAAACGTACGTTCGATGTCCTTTCTGTAGCTAGCTACTTTTTTAGTGAAATAACTTTCTTTGTCATTTGTTGGAACTCTGTATCCTTGCATCAAAGTTCTCCATTTTGGGTATATTCCATCTACTAGGCAGTATCCTGTTTTGTGTTCGATATTACCAACTTTATATGAAATATCTGTTGATAGTCCGTTAGCAAGTTCTGTGAAAAGATATGATTGTTTTAAAACATTTATATCATTCAATGAACCTGGAACTCCAAAAAAAGCATGCCAAACCCATAAATCGGCTGTTGCTACTGCTTCAAGGATCATTGACAACACTTTATTATGTCCGATGAACATTCCTTTCCATCCCGTTGGGCAGTTTATCCAAGGCCAATGCATGCAATCTAAACTTCCAATCATACTTGGAAATCCTCTAGCTTCTCCCCTGCGTAGTATCCTACTTATATCGTTTGGTCCAGGCGTCCGTAGGTACTCCTTCCTGAACTGTTCAACAACTGTTTTACAGAATTCTTTCAAACACTCTATTGCTGTTGATGCTGCGATTCTGAAATGTTCATCCATTTGGTCGCCAGATGTTCCATAGCTTAACATCCTCAACGCCAATGAAATTTTGATGTGGGGCGAGTGGCCGATTTCTTGTGCTCCGTTCAGTCTATAAGTGAAATATGGGTTTGACTGATGAAGTTTAAGAAATTTTTTTGATAAAATTGCCGGACTCATATGATAACGACGGCGGAACAAAGTTATATCATAGGTTGGATTGTCGACGAAGTAATCCCTCATTAGTCTTTCATGTCCATCCTTGTAGTCTCTCTTATACCACCGGTCAAACCGGCCATGCATACTACCTCGACGGTTGTTCATTGAGCCTTCAGCAAAATAATTGGAATAACCAACCATTGCTTGCTGTTCCAGCTCCTCCTCCGTCTCTTCCTCCATTTCTAGTTTGGAATCGTCAGTTACTTCGTCGATTGTTCTCCCTGAGTGTAGACGAGGACAAATATATAAGCAAGGATGGTTGGAATAATATCTCTGTCATTAGTAGTCAAATCGGATAGTTGTTGTGACGTGAAAGGTTGGCAATAATGGTTGACAATACATGTAGGCAAGAATGGTTGGCAATAATGGTTGGGATAATATCTCTGCATTGAGTAGTCAAATTATTCTAGCCATATTTTTTTGCAATAATAGTTCTGACATAATGGTTGGGATAATAATGGTTATGTCATTGAGTAATCAATTCAGACAGTTATTGTGATGTGAAAGGTTGGCAATAATGGTTGGCAATACTTGTAGGCAATAATGGTTGGCAATAATGGTTGGGATAATATCTCTGCATTGAGTAGTCAATTATGTCTCCAGTTTAATAAACACGATATAAAATCAATTATATCTCCAATATAATATTAACGACAACATCATGGCTTCAGTGTTCACCATCATGGCTACAATGTACACTACAAGAGAGTAATTTGTCACGGTAGAGTAGGATAAGGAGATACAACAATTTATAAAGATACAACAATAAGCATAAAGATATAATAGTTTATAAAGACACCACAACTAATGATAATATATGCGAACTAGCTCAACCAAAGCATGAAGTAGGAATTAGCAACTTCATTACACTGCATTTTACGTTTAGTCTTACTGGAGTCGCATGATATTCAATCACAACTGGTCATTATCACTTCGAACACGTCTATTCTCTCGTTCGAGTTCGTTAGCATATGCTATTCCCCGAGGACACAAAGGCAGGTCTATCCATTCCGTGTAATTGCAACCATTGGATAGGCAGGACATCGCTGCATGCGCCGACCGATATTGTTACCCTCTGCTCGAACGACAACTTCAACCGCATACCCGCAGTAGCAACAAACTGGATAGGAAACAACTACATGTTCGTGCAGTGGTACACGAAAGAACTCTGCTTCCTACGTTGACTGAGTGGCTGCCTGTTCAAATGATACTTGAACATGTGGTACTAGCGTTTCATGGGGAGGTTGAACGTTCATCTGTTCGTACAATGGTTCAGTTTGCGATCTCATTTTGTTTAGGAACTGGAACTCGTCTTCAAGCTCCTGTAGCCTCATGTCATCGTACGCATGTTCCTCAGAATCTGTAGATGATGACCACGAAGACATTTTCAGTGAATGCTAATAGGAGGATGTGCTCTAAGAATGGGAACGAAGTTGTTTGAGTGCAGGAAGGTGTGAGTAAGTTACCAAATGTATATATAGCTGCAAGGTTGGTAATGGTGTGAACGGTCACTAGCTACACTTTGATTTACGTTTTGTGATTTTCAAAGATTGTGTCGCATCGGGAAAAAAGACTGATGTAACCGGTCATTGGTACGACTGTAGGGAACACTGTACGGAATCTGCTTTTGATTGACAAAGTATATCAAGGACGACCCAACCAGTACTAAGCACTAAGGACTGCATTATAATCCGAAAACTCTCAAAAAAGAGTGACATGACTCCACTTTGCCAGAAAACATGACTGTACTATGCGAACTGTGCAAGACTTGACCAGTCAATGAGCTACAGTTGGTTGACCCGCTATAGATGGTTACAAAGCGTATACACTCGGCTACAGGTGTCTATTTAATTTTATGTTTGTACGTAGAATATGGAGTTATCTGCAGACCTTGTTGCGTTGGTGTGTTATTTAAGAATTTTGCATTTCTACACAAGAAGACGACATCTTGTTCAAGATCAAATTCAAACGTTAATACATTCCAAACAAAACTTACAGGAACTAGAACAACAGAACATAGCAACATCAAATACAAACTACAATAATGAAACTTCGTTCGAAGAAGAACCAAATGCTAATGATTTCTGAGATACCCAGCTCTAGTTACCTCCGCAACAATCTTGTTCAAACGCCTTATTTCGGCTTGCGCTTCCGGTGCATATTGAAGTCCACGTTGGCACATTGGGGGGGGTCTATCCACTGCATAAAATTACAACATTGAACATCATTGGGTTAATACCTATGGTCTTCGAAGGCATGACATCCGAAGAATAGGCGTCCAGCATTTTTTTCAGTTTTGGCAATAACAACAACCGATTCATCTCCACAACAACAAATAGGGTAAGCTCCACTTGGTAATGTTGGACCGGTGGGATGTAAGGGCTCGATTTCTTGTCCTTCGTGTACAATCTGCTTACCAGGTCTTTGATTTGCTACAACTTCGCGCAATCGAGCATTCAAAGATTTTGTTCTCGGCTTCCCTGATTTACACAGAACTTCTGCTCCTTCACTGAATTCCATCGTAGGCTTGTTATGTTGCATACCATTTCTGGACCATTCAAACGCTTCATAACAATTATTCATTGTTTCATCGTCAATCTCCAAGTTGTCCATAGATGGAATTGAAAACCAAACCTATAAAAAATTGAAATGAGTACAAAGTGTATGGAATTTTTGTTCTATTAGAGATATAAAACTGGTGCATATATATTGCTACGTTTGAACACAAAGCAGGGCTATATTTGTAAAAAGAAATGTTGCAATTCCCAACATAGACATAAAGTAGGTGATACCCAGGACAAATTTATTGTAGTGATACAACGACTAATTAATAAAGTGAAACAATCATTGAAAATGGTTAATGCACCCGAGGACGACCCCTGTATTTTAACTCCTAACACTATAATCCGAAAACTTGTATCGAATTGTTTAAGGCACCTGGGAACAACACTTACACATAAGTCACACAAGTGATAATAATTTACAAATATGATAAATTAAACAAATGGTAGATTAGACAAACAATAGGTTCCATAAATAAAATCAGCGTACATACCCTGAACGTTACGCAGCTACTGGGTTACATACTTCTTTCAAACTTCAGTGAATGTTTTCAACAAAAATAATGCATAACGATACAAGTGATACGATACGTAACGATACAGTACATATTACGCATAACATAAAATATTTAAATCCTAATTTAATCCACGTTGCAGGCGATAATTTGCATTACTTAGGTCGTTTACTTGATTTTGAAGCTTTTTTGTTTCTTCCTCTAGTTCTGAAGCATACGTAATTGCTCGACCGGGAAAGCGATCATCTATCCACAGTCTAAAATCGCATCCGTTGGTACGTACTGGACAAGTATAATATCGATGTCCAATGTCGTTTCCATGACGGACGACTAATTGCGGTGCTTCAAAACCACCAAAGCATACAATATTTGTTGATTGCACCTTGCCTTCTTCAACCGTGGCTCTAACACGAGGAATTACAAGGTTAGACCCGCGGTCACGTTGTCGAGTTCGATTGTCTGGTTGATGTCATATTTCCATTTCATGCATTCCTGCTTCAAGTTCTAATTGTCGCACCTCGTCATTGTGGCACTCTTCCATTTCGATATACCACTCAGTTGGTTCTCTAGATGTGGACGGATTAGGGTTTGAGGGTCCAGAGAGAAGGTCCGTGTAATTGTAAGAAGATGGATACGAAATTGGCATGTTTCTTAGTTGAGATATAATTTTGACTCCGTATGGATGGGTATTACTGAACCAATGTTATATATATATATAGGTGGAGATTTAGTTACCACTGCATACAGAACTTACTTCCCGTTTTCAAAAGACACGGAATGTGAAAACCAATTGACAACGGGTAATGTTTACGTTGGATTGTGCACTGTTTATTGAATACTATGCACTGTTTACTGCATACTGTTTGCTGTATACTGTACACAGTGCAATGAATCCTGTAGCTACATTGGAAAATGCGTTCTTAACTTTAGGAAAAGAGCGACATGACTACACTCTGGTCTAAAAAATTTAGAAAAAGAGTGACAGGCCTACAGTCTAGGAAAAGAGTTTGCCTGTACAAAAATATAACGGAAAACTATTTGTCGCTATATTTTATAGCCGTGGCACCACAACGGCTACTGAAACGGTCGCATTCCCTTCCTTTATATAACAACCTACCTCCTCCTTCTTCCACACAACCACACCTCCTTCTCAACTTCATCTTTGACAACCAAAAAAATGTCTTCATCTGCACCCAAGCGAAACGGAAAAAAAACTGCAAGCAAGAAACCCATGTCCCAAGCGCACTCGTCATCATATGCCATGCAACGTCTAGTCTAACTCCAGCAATCATTTCAGCCATCTCACGAATGCGGATACTCTCCATATTCAAACGACGATGCCTCTTCCGTTCATCAAAGATCTAGAAAAGAAATTGTACTTGAAGGGAAGGTTTCCGTGCCACTACGGACGATTGGATCCAACCCTGTTTGCCATTGTGGACAAGAATTGGTCGTAGTTGTTGACGAAACCGAAACAAATGCCGGTCGTCGATTTTTCGGCTGTCAAGCCTACAACAACCACATAAACTATCCTGATGAAATTGATTGTTGTTGTTTTAAGCAGTGGATTGACCCTCCCATGTGCGAACGTGGACGTCAGTATGCACTGGAAGCGCAAGTAGAAATAAGACGATTGAGCAACATTAATGCCGGTAAAACTAGAGATGGTCCTTTCCCTAGGCCATGGTAGGTGTATGTGATTGAATTTGATGTTTGTGTGCTCGGTTGTTGTAGTTTGTATGATTATGGTTTGGCATTTATTTCTGTTGTTCTAGTTGTCGTTGTTGCAGTTGTTATAATTGCTGAATTATTGTAGTTGTTATAATTGTTAAGTCATGAAATCTTCTAAGTTATTGAAATGGTTAATGCACCCGAGGACGACTCCTATTTTTTAACTCCTATATATACACAAACTTGACACTATGACAAAACAATTCAGAATAATGTTTCCAAAGCCTGCTACAGTCAATGAAATGACTTAACACTGAGCCCTCTCATATATGCCAAAATAATGTTTGTTGTGATGTGAAAAGTCACTGTAGGGAATCTGACATAATATCACGAGCTTAATAGTACATGCCAAAATTAATTGTAACTGTTAGTCATACATTACCCTTATAAGTACGACATATTTGATAATCCATCTCATACCTTTTAAGCTTCAAGCAGCACCGTTCCAGGCTCAAGTGAGAAAATTTATTTCCTTGTTTTCTTAAAGGCAACGTTTATTATCAACAAACTTCGTACTTCTAGTAACTCTACTTATTCTACTGATGCATAGGTTACATGGACGATTCAGAAATAAGTGATGAACAAATGTGAAGGATTTGTGATGAGTACGAACGGAACTTAGTCAACGATAACGAAGGGATTAGTTCAGGATACACAAATTGTAGAGGTACCTGTCGTGATTCAGCATCGAGCGGTTACAGCTCCGCATCCTTCTCCAGTAAATAAACGACCTAGTAATAGTGCTCAAACATTGAATTCTCCTACTCGAGACTTTTCTTCCAAGGATTTGCTAGCCCTCGTAAAATTCTATATTGAGGTTGAAAAGAGAGATGAGTTACTAATGCAAAGTGGAGGGGGTTTAACATATGAAGAAAGATGGGCAATGATCACGAGGCTATACAACAACCATCGTTCCCGGTCCACTAGACGAACATCGGTTGAAATCCAAATGGCTAATCGTCATTTTGCAGACGCTTGTGATCGGTACACACACATTATCGAAACGGTTGAAGACGATAACATATTTAAAACAAATCAAGCAGCATATGATTCTCGTTACCTTTTCGAGTATGGTGAGGAATTTGTTGGTTACGAAGCATATAAAATCCGCTACAGTTGGTTGACCCGCTACGGAACTGAGTAGGCTTATGGTATTATGATTTTATGGTTGTTTTACTATCTATTTAATTTAATGTTTGTACGTAGAATTTGGAGGTATATGTAAACCTTGTTATGTTGGTGTGTTATTTAAGAATTTTGCATTTCTAAACGAGAAGAGGGCAATCTAGTTCAACATCAAATTCAAACGTTAATACATTCCAAACGACACTTACAGGAACTAGAACATACCGCCTCTACACAAAAATAGTCTCTACACAGAACCAAATACAGTCTCTATACAGAAACATAATTAGAACGTACACAAAATACATCGAAAGTACATAATAGTGTTAGTGAACAAATACAGAACGCCTACTCAAACAACAGGAACATACAACTGCGAAAAATAATACATCGAAAGTACATAATAGTGGTAGTGAACAAATACAAAACGTCTACTCAAACAACAGGAACATACAATTAACAACTAGGAAAACATAATACATCAAAAGTACATAATAGTGGTAGTCAACAAATGCAGACGTCTACTCAAACAATAGGACCATACAACTGACAACTGCGAAAGTACATAAAAGTGGTAGTAAGTCAGCCATTCGAGTCATCTAAATATGTACGTGGACGTGTGCGGTGCCGATGAGGTCTCTCATCATCACCAACATCTGAAGGCTAACTCGACCCAGCACTAGACCTATGGTGGTAATACATCTGCAAGTCCTGAAATCTCTTGCGCTCTGCCTCAAGCTGGGCCTCTAAATGCGCCTGATGTTGTCGTGCCTCCTCTACAACACGATGTAGCTCACCATCATAGTAATCTAGGCTACGCCTATGCTCTACGTAGCCCGTATGCCTAATCCCCATATGCATATCATACAAATCATGTTATGATATCTATGTAGGGTTCGGGAAATCTTGATAGACCAGAGGATGATACACGTCAACGTAACGATCTGGTCCAATGGTGGGCACTGCCATGATCCAACCAAAATGACTGGCGGCCGCCACATGATCAGCTGCACGAAAACTCTGGCTGGGTTGGGTAATATCCTCGACAACAGGTGAACGTATGCCATGTCGTATAGCAGATGGCCCTACTAAATCAATCGATGCTCCATGTGTAATCGTGTCTGAAGACCCGGTGAAAAATCTGCGCCAGAAGGCAAGGTATGACTCCCCGGTAATAACAAAGCTCTCGGCCGTCCACCAGCCTGCTGCCCTGGTTATATCTAGCTGCTCCGACGGGTAAATCATACACTGATAAGTATGTGGGTGTGGATCATCGGGAATAGCGTCGAAGTCATACAACAATCTCCAGCACCTCTCACCAAGAAACCAATAAGCACCTACCATCGAGGGATAAGATATAAGTGGAAATCTCCGTCCGGCAAGCAACCTAGCAATCTGTATGATATCAAGACCAACTGATGTACTCTGCTCAAATGGATGCCATATAATCTGATCCATATACATCCTCAGCTAGATCTGGTTGTGGGCAAATGGATACATATGGAAAGACTCATTTTCCCTAGACCCCCGATTATCCACAGTCCAAAAGCATATACAGGGGAAAAAGTCGACGGGTCTGAAGTACGGGTGACAAAATGAAAGTTCTTAGAGTACTCAAAATACCAGTACTGTAACAACTCCAAGAATCCATATAAAGAAACATGAGAATCAGAGATGGTGCATTGCATGTTGAGACATCTGTATAGGTAATAGGTGTGCCCTAATCATATAAAATCGCCCCATCGGCATTTAACTCAGCCGCGACCGCAACAAACCCGACAGGCAAACTACTGCTCGTAGAACTAAAGAATATGTTACCCATAAGGTATAACACAAATAATCGAGCAAGCTCCAAGTCGTCAACAACAAAGTACTGAGCGAGTATGCTATCCATGGCGCACGGATGGCGCTCACTCTAATAGCGCCTTCTGCCTGACACGACGCATCAGAAACGTCAAAATGAGGCAGTAGATCATGAAGAAGTGCACGATAACGCCATCGAACATTATCAAAAGGCAGTGGGGGATAAGCATCTACTCCAATACTAATACCGGTAAGCATGGAGAAATCAAGCGGTGTAAGTCCTAACTCACCACAAGGAAAGTGAAATGTGTGGGTGGTTTTGTACCACCGTAGAGCAATGGCTGCACACAATTGAACATCAGCATTTATAACATGGTTTATTCCTAAAATTGTAAAGCGCACAATAAGATAAACTAGGACTAATAAATTATTCACTTGTTTCATTAAAAGGTCTTTAGTATTACCTAGGAAAAATGAAATCCAAGAGCATGTACGACCCCCTCCTTACCCGCCAACCGTGCATGATAATATCTAAGTGTGGTCGCTAACGAACCACGTGAACGTATATTCCGCGACTGCCAACAGTTCAACAAAATGTTATACTATCTACTCAATGTCTAATACTCAAAGAATATTATTTAAATAATACTAAAAATACATACATGCAAACTCGACTGTGTGCTAACGTGTTCTTCGCCTTTTGGAAGAATGTGAAAGTTCGATAACATAGGAAGCTTCATGGCGCTGAGGTTCAGATCCAGAAAACCATCGAGATTAGCCTGTCTAGCGGAAACCGATCCCACACCCTTACGCGCCCTACCTGCTCGTCCGCCCCTATGACCGCCGCATCCACGACGACCGCCTTCCTCGTGCACCCTTACGTCCTGGTTCTCCATGTTTTCGGCGACTGCAAGCAAGTCTTCTATTCCGGGCACGTACTGTGTGACTGGTTGTTCGCCACTACCCCCTGCACCATTACCGCTTGCGCCACTACCCCCTGCGCCATTATCGCCTGCGCCACTACCCCCGGTGCCACCATCGTCGCCATGCATGTATTTTTTGGTGAAATTTTTTAGTATTCTAGCCATATTTTCGAACGAATATCTCAAATACGGTAGTTAATTTGGTTAAAAGATAACGGATTGGTGAATTAGTGGAAAATTTTAGGTGAAAAATGGGGGACGATGTTGGGTTTTCGGGTTGAAATTTGGGGAAGGAGAATGAAGATTAGGGGTGGCGGTGGGGGGTTTTCTGGTTTAAGTTTATAATGGCAAACAATTTGCCGTTATAACTTTATAACGGCAAAGTGTTTGCCGTTATAATGTTATAACAGCAAAGAGTTTGCCGTTGTAACCTTATAACGGCAAACTCTTTGCCGTTGTAAACCTCTTCGTGACTCGTCCGTGGCTGCTTCTTCCCTTCTGGTTGCTCGGCTCGTTGGACCAGTTGAAAAACAAGAGAGAGAATACCTGAATAGAACGGATTGTTGGTTATGGTCTTACTTTCTCTGCTTCAGGCATGTAGTTATGTTATCAGAGTTACCACTGTGGTTATGTAAGACTTACAATTCCGGATGGTTTGTCTGCTTCGGAAAGTATGGCCAGTGCTGAAGATATGTCCAACGTTACTCAAATAGATCGGTTTAGATTGTCCGACCCTTTCAGAGATTTGTTAAAGAATTTGAATGATTCGACATAAGAACCTGAATTCACTTGCATAGGGTCAGATACTTACATGAGCTTTACCTTAGATATCTCTGCAGAGCTTGGGCTGTCTAATTTGTCCTACTGCTCGTTAAGCGCTTGTGGATTCATGGATTTTTTTGCCATTAAGGAGTTGATTGATAGAGGCATTGTACCCCTTAAAAGTACGTATATATTCACCCTATATCTTTTAAATAGCTGTATCTTACATTGAAATTGTCATCAGATGAGGATGACTTGACAAACGGATACTTGGACACTCCAGTTGATGGTGTCCTTGGCTTGAAGAACATGCGTTTAAGGGACTTCGCAAATTTTGTACATAACGCAGACCCTAACCATGTACTCATGAGCTACATGAACTTCGTAAAAGATGAATCACAAGAATCCTTGAAAGCAACTGCAATATTGATACACACTTTTGAGGAATTAGAAGGAGCCACCTTGGATGCAATGTCTGCGGTGTTCCCTTCTGTGTATGCGGTAGGCCCTTTGGATATAGTGTGCAAAAATATTTCGAAGGAAGCGACAAACATTATGCAGTCTAACTTTTGGGTGAATGACAGTAGTTGTTTAGAATGGTTAAACCAAAAGGCAACTAGTTCAATTGTGTACGTAAATTTTGGAAGTATAGCGGTTTTAACTAAGGATCAGTTGGTTGAATTTGCATGGGGGCTGATCAACAGCAACTGTGAGTTTTTGTGGGTGATCAGACCAGATTTAATAAGCAAAGATTCAAATGTTTTGCCAGAAGAGCTTTTAGTGGAAGTAAGCAAAAGAGGACTGATAATAAGCTGGTGTGCACAACAAGAATTGTTAATGCATCCTTCAGTTGGAGTTTTTTTAACGCACTGTGGATGGAACTCGATGATGGAGAGTATAAGCTGTGGAGTTCCATTGATTTGCTGGCCGCTCTTTGCAGATCAACAGACGAATTGTAGATACGCATGTAACGAATGGAAGATTGGATTGGATATTATCACTAATGAATGGAAGATTGGATTGGAGATTAGCAATGTTGTGAAGAGAGATCAGGTGGCGATCAGAATAAAAGAAGCCATGGAAGGTGATGAAGGAGCGCAGATTAGAAGGAATGCGATGAGGTACAAGGAGCGGGCAAGTAGAGCTGCGGCTGTTGGAGGAGCCGCTTTTGGCAATTTGGACAGAGTAATTGAGGAAGTTCTCATGGTCAAGTAATGCAATAAGTTTAGTTATGTACACCTTGTTGTATTTCTTCATCGTAGCTCTGCATTAACGTTTTAATGTCAGCTATTAAGCTCACTGTTACTATGTTTCTCCTCAATCTAGTGTTCTTTTCTATAAAAGCTCCACCAAAACCAACATGTTTTCACCTCAATGTATGTACAGAAAGTATAGAGGCAATTCACATTCACATTTGTGTCCGGTTTTTAAGTAACTGGATATTTGGTTGAAAACTTCTGCTTTTTTATAATTTAAAAGAAAAATATTATCAACTTCATATCAAGACAAACTTTCAATTAGATAAAATTCAAATATTTTAAATAAAGACACAAATCAACATTTTATAAATAGAAAATAATCACGTAAAATGATTCTTTTAATGTGAAAATAAATATATAACAAATGATAAAAATTCACAATGAAAATAGCATTTTTTAAGTGAGAAGAAAACGTAAAAAAAGCTCTAAAAGCCATACACACACGCATATGTATGTATGTATATATATATATATATATATATATATATATATATATATATATATATATATATATATATAGAGAGAGAGAGAGAGAGAAAGAGAGAGAGAGAGAGAGAGAGAGAGAGGGAGGGAGGGGGTTCCGCTACGCATCTTATATTGCATGTGAATTTCCCATTTAATCTCCAACGCTCATTTCCCCACTCATTCTCTCTCTTCCCATTTCAATATTATTTCTTAGTGAGAAGAGAGAGAATGAGTGGGGAAATGGATGGTGGAGATTAAGGAAGAGAGTTCATGTGCAATATAAGAGGTGTAGCGGAACCCTTATATATATATATATATATATATATATATATATATATATATATATATATATATATATATATATATATATACATACATACATACATATATTATAAAAGCCTATCTTTTACCGCTAACATTTTTTTTTTAAATGTTAAGTGAGATTAGCATAGTAGAACTATTTTGTTCTATATTTTTAATGAGATAATATAACGATATTTTTTAAGTTATAAAGTTATATTCATTTAGTTTTCCGAACTATTTACTTCCTTTTTCCATTTCAACATTAATTAATTGAAATACGTTTGAATCACCTTTTTTTTGTTACTTCAAGTGCCTTTATTTTTAATACAGTGAAAACAAGTATACGAAACGAATTTGGAGTTACGTAATCAAATACAGTTTTTCAAGGCTATTGCTCCTAGAAGTTTGGTTTTTTTTTTTTTTTTTTTTTTTTTTTTTTTTGTTTTTTTTTTGTGTGTGTGTGTGTGTGTTGAAAGTGTATTCTTGTAATTATGCAGGATTTTTATTTTGCCTAATTCGAGACTCACACTTTCTATGTGTAACATGCCAGAAACTAGCCTATATTGTTTCATATGGTTCGGAAAGAAGCCATTATGCAATTATGTTTTGAAATTTGTTCTATTCATAATTTTGTTTGGCTTTTACCAAGTTGTTAGTGGTCAATCAATTTATGGGTTAGCCAAGCCTAATTGTAGTTTTGCTTTTCCCAAGCAACCAAGTATTTGATCCCTCATCCAATGTGAATTCCATTTGATCCTTCATTCAATGTCGGAAGATCTCCTGATCCTCAATACCTTGACAAGGGATTCAGTACATTCTATGTTGCTCCACACATCTCTCCATCTTCATTTGTACCTCCTTGGGTATCATTATTCATTTTACCACCTATTGGAATCAGTATCTATGGTGATGACTAGTATATTAGCGTGGTTTTGCTTTAACTCTTCATTAATTGAGTTGTAAGTTTGAGTGGTTTTTTACTTTCCGTTTCAGGCATGTATCAATATATTCAATACTATATTTTGCATCATGTGCGATCAATTATAAAAGCTGAGGTCCATTTGCCCTGAGCTACTGTTTCAACATAGTTTATAAAAAAAATAGCATGAAAGCATTGAACTTTTCTTTGGAGTGGATTAAATGCTTGTAAGCAAAAGAATGACATGAAATAAATTTGCCGATCTTTATAGCCTAGTATTATTATGGACATACTTAAGAATTGTTTGATATTTGTGATAAATGTATATAGAACAACTCTCAAAGTTTTGTTTGTTGAAATTAGCCGACACTATATGTGTTAAAATTGGTGATGCTAAATCAATGGAATGGAATTTTTCTTATGGAAAGAAAGGATAGATAAGTTGGGTGCCAAGTTTACTTGGAGGTCAAGAAAACTTGGGCATTAAGTAATAGATAATTTGGGTGCCAAGTTTACTTGGAGATCAAGTAACTTGGACATGAAGTAATTGGCCTTATAAAAGGAGCCTAAAGCAGGGAAGGAAAGGCAATTGAATGGAATTCAATTCAATTCATTCATTCTATCACCTATCTTCTTCAATTCTTTATCTCCTCAAATAAAATTCTTAAGTGAATTGAGTGGCCATTGTAATCAATCTCTTGTACTCTTCATTGGTGTTAATAAAAGGCTCTCTCTCTCAGGTGGACGTACACTAACAAGTTGTTAGTGGAACCACTATAAATCCCTGTTGATTTATATTTTGTTATTGCCCAGTTATTTTTCTTGTGTGGTGATTGTGATTGGCTTTTGGATTGAGTTGAGATTGTCTTCGATATTGATTGCTTGTTTTTACATGTTTACCACGATCTCCTCTTCCACTGATTTGTGGTTATTTTGATTTGATAGGTCTTGAATCAAGATTTCTCCTCAACACTTGGTATCAGAGCATTGGGGTTGTAGATAGCTGTAAAAATGCCGGAATCGGATTCAAACTATGCCTCAACAGTTGGTCCAAGTGGTGTAGCTCCTTATGTACGTGGGTCGTATGCAGCTACTGGTTCACAATTGTTTATCGACAAGTGGAATGGTGATAATGATTTCGAAAAGTGGCAATGGAAGATGAAAGCGGTTCTTAGGCGGAATTGGGTACATCGGGTTGTGTTTGATATGCATTTATTGCCAGAGAACATCTCAGATGTGGAGAGAGAAGAAAAGGAAGAGTGGGCATTCACTACACTTCAACTTGCCATGGAGGAGAATGTTATTTACAAAATTAGTGGTGAGACGATTGCTAAAGGTATTTGGAATAAGTTGAAGGAGTTGTATATGAAGAAATCACTCACAAATCGACTTATCTTGTTGCGGACATTCTTTACCTACAAGATGAAGGAAGGGACTACGCTAAAGGTGCACTTGAATGTGTCTGATGATTTACGAATGAAGATGAAAGCGGTAGATTCGAATATTAAGGAGGAGTAGAAGGCGATGATATTATTATGTTCATTGCCTGAACGCTATATTGGGTTCTCAAATAGTTTGACCTATGGTCGGATACATTGACTCTAAATGATGTCAAGATGGGATTTCTTAGCGAGGAATTGCGAGATCAGATGAAGGAGCTTAGTGATGGTAGTAGTAGTGCTGGTAATGGTCGAGGTTTATTTGCGGAGAAAGAAAAGTCGGAGAAGAAGGGAAACCGGGGGCATTCTAAGTCTAGGAAGCCCGATGGAAAAGGAAAATCGAAGGAAAGAAATGACAAATGCTTTATATGTAGGAAACTTGGTCACTGGAAAAATGATTGTCCAGACAAGGGGAAGAAGGAAGTAGCATCTTCATCAATTGCGATGGAGAGAGATGTTGGTGAGGAAGACGTAGATGTTTTGTCGGCTGTAGCATCAGATGTTTCAGGCAGCGAAAGGGTGCTTGATTCGGGGGCTTCATATCACATGGCGCCTAATAGGAATTGTTTTTCTTCTTATGTTGATTAGGAAGGAAATTCAATTTTTATGGGAAATGGTGCAGTTTGCAAGTCGAAAGGCATTAGGTCCATATAAATTCGGATGTTTGACGGAGTGGTTCGTACTCTCACTAATGTGCGCTATGTTCTGGGACAACGGAAGTCACTTATCTCTTTGGGACAATTGGATTTTTAGGTTGCAAGATCACCATTGAGAGTGATAGCTTGAGGGTTTCGAAGGATGCGGTTGTAGTTATGAATGGTGCTAGAACTCAGGGTATTTATTTGCTTCAAGGAATGACCATTGAAGGCGAAACTTGCGTCAATGTTGATAGCTCTCGTGGCTTAGATGCGACACGGCTGTGGCATTTGAGATTGGGTCACGTCTCAGAGAAGAATTTAGATGTACTTCGCCGAAGGGAGATGATTGATGGTAAGAGTTTCGACAAGTTGGAGTTTTGCGAAGAATTTGTCATGGGGAAGCAAATAAGAGTGTCGTTCGGTGAAGGAAAACAAGATTCAAGAGGGATTCTTGAATATGTGCACATGGATGTTTGAGGACCAGCGCCTGCAGCTTCTTTAATAGAAGCAAGATATTATATTTCTTTCATTGATGATTTTTCTTGGAAGGCTTGGATGTATGTATTGAAGGCCAAGTCAGAGGCATTTGCAAAATTCAAAGAATGGAAGGCTCTTGTTGAGAATGAGAGTGGAAAGACTTTGAAGGTTCTTATGTCTGATAATGGCAGCGAGTATGTTTTCGGACAATTTCTGAATTTTTGCAAGCATCATGGTATTCGGAGATATTTTACTACACCAGAAGATCCGCAATCTAATGGAGTGGCGGAGAGAATGAACTAAACTCTACTAGAGAAAGCTCGATGCTTGAGATTGACATCGGGTTTGTCTAAGGAATTTTGGGTCGAATGTTTGTCAACCGAAGTGCATATTATTAATCGAATTCCATGCTCGGCTATTGATAACAAAATTTCGGAGGAAGTGTGGAAGGGAAAGAGCGTTGACTTGAGCTAATCTACGAGTATTTGGCAGTCCACTTTATGTGCATGACCCGAGGAATAATAAGCTCTCACCTAGAGCTTTCAAAGGGATTTTTCTTGGTTATATAGATGGCGTCAAAGGCTATCGGATTTGGAATCCGGAAACGAAGAAAACTATGGTTTCTCGTTATGTTACTTTTGATGAGTCAGCTATGTTCAAGGGGAATGAGGGCTCATCAGATGTTCTGGATTTGGTTCACCAGAAGAAAGTTATTCCCACTTTCAGGCCTAGAGAAAGTAGAGTTGTTGGAGGTGCTTGCGAGGTGAATGTGGTTGATGTTACATCACATAGTCCACATGATTCCTCTAGTAGTGTTGGTGATGTGCACGAGCCTAGAGAAGATTCAGTTCAAGGTAGAGCAGAACGAAGACCGGGTGATGGTATTGCTCCCTGAGTTGGTTGCCGATCTATAAGGTCACCCGAAAGATATGGTGATTCGAACTATCTTAGCTTTTGTGAGAATTTGGACTATGCTCTTCATGTAGTCCAAAATGAGCCGATGGACCTTAATGACCACTACAACAAAACAGAGTATTTGCGTCTGTCTTTTTGGACCATTTGCGTCTGCTCCACTGTAGATGCAAATGCAATGGACACAAATTGTAAAAAGAATTTGCTTCTGATTTTCAACCGATGCAAAAATGGAATATTTGCGTTTGCTATAGCCTGAAGCAGATGCAAATACTATTTGTATCCGCATCTGCTCCATTGCTACAGCGGATGCAAATTTCTAATGGCAGGTTTACTCCCGGTGCATTACGTCCATTTTGACACTACAACAGAAGCAATTTTTTATTTTAAATGAGCCTTTTTTACTTGCTACAACACAAATTTACAGATTTGAATATATAACCCAAAACCTCTTCAAGTTGTAATTGAAATTTCATTGCCACGGCATTTGGACGAACAACAATCAACTTCAAAAATCTAACGGACTAATGCTAAAACAGAAGCTTATTATCACATGGCTTAGAAATTGGAAATTGAAAGTGTACTAATAAAATACTGCATAATTATCTCATAATAATATAGTCATATTAACATACCCTCCTTGTTCAAAATAAAGGAGAATGTAGCTCTTTCCCATCATTAGCTATTTTATCATACTCGGACAGAAGCTCCAGCTTTTTCACATCCTTTTGATAATTCTTCTTTTGTTAGCTCAGTAGTCACAAGCACACAGCATGTTGCATGTCCTCTTTGTAGCACCTGCATTAACAAGTGATCCATGTATGAATTTCAGTGATCAAGTTACTACTACAAAATTCAGCTTCCAGAAATTTCATTGATCAAGTTACCACTATAAATTTCAGCGCATTAGCCAGTGCAGTAACCGGTTCCTGAAATGCATAAAACATATAGTTGTACTGTTTAACTGATTTTCCATTATTTACTTGGGTATCACACTCATAAACATGTTTGCAGTCCGCTATTCGAATGGAGTAGCCGGTCTGTGAGAAGAATCAATTGAGATGAGGAGTTTTATGGATGGAAGAAAAAGAATCAAAGTGGAAAATGATTTATATAGCAAGTATAGTAAACATGTCATTAACATAATAAACGTTGGTACCAAGTTGTTAGTTACTCTTTTTTATAACAAAAATACTATAGCATCTCTTAATTACTATGAAGGAAAATACAAATAATATCAGAATTTATTCTTCCTTCTACGTAGACAAACTTGGTATAGTGTACTATGTTGCTTGTTGCTTTCTCAGCTAAGTGAATTTGGTTACTATTACAGTATCATGGTTATAATTTTTTCCTTAGTGTCATAGTTATAAATTGCTGCATAATAGTAAGAAATTTAAATAATGATACTTACATAAAGACAAATTTGGAATAATATTTAACAGATCAATTTGACAATTACCATTAACACCCAAAACACCTTATCATATCCAAATAAGTGTTAAAAATTAAATGAAATGGGATTACCGTTATCTTTTTTGTTAAAGTTTATGCCATATTTAATTTTACTCTATTTATAAGGCAACATGTGAAAAATGAATTGATCTAATATAATACAGAACAACGTTCAGGTAAAGGAATACATTGGATGCAAGTCTAGTTACCATGCTTCCAAAGTTTGTATTTATTCTTTTGGCAGATAAGAAAAGGTCAGGAGAACTTGCAATTCTAATGACATAATACGAAATCTCTGTATTATTGCACATCATGAAGGAGATTGGCTGGTCATCTATATATTTCACATTTTAATGAATGAAACATCTATTTATTTCACACTTTATGAATGAAACATCTATTTATTTCACATTTTATAAATGAAACATGGACCGCTTGTGAAAAATCTCTATGTAACATTTTACTTATTGTACTTAGTTACTCCATGCAGGCTGACAGTTTGAAGTGAGAAGTAATTCGTTGCAAATTTATAGTTTGAAATCCTTTGTGAAAAATGCCAGAAACATGCAGTATTGTACAAATTGGTGAAAACTGAAAACAACATCAATTTTAATTAAAACATGAGCTCGGTTTAATCCTGTTTCATTTGCGATAAGTGTAACACCCCACCTCCACTAGGATCACTCCTTAGAATGTACTAGCTTTGGAGGGGCGTTATTGTGAAGGTAAACATGCACAGAGATATAGCAAGACAGAGTATATAAAAATAAATATAAGTAAAGCAGCGGTAGCAGATAAAAACCCATCATCATCATCTCAGAAAACCCACATAGTCAAGTACATAATATCAAAATGTCATGATCCAAAATACAACTCCAGTCTAGATACGTGATAACAAAATACATAGTAAACATCAGTACTAATCCCCAGAAATAAAAGATAAGCCACAGCTAGCTCAGACCCATACATGAGCTATCCAACAAGCAAGTCAAAGATCCACTAAGCAGATGTAGTCCCTCCCTGAGAACCTGTGGGGGGGGGGGAAACGGAAGAAAAGAAGCGAAAGAAAACGGGTCAGTCAAAAAGACTGGTAAGCCCTACTACGGTCAATCTATAAACTAATAAAGTTAATAGTATGATGGAAACTGAGATGAACATACTGACAATAGATAAAAGTGACATCACATAGACGAGATCAAACTTTGCACCACAGTGTACTAGCAAACCCACAAAACAGATCTTGATCCCTTAGCCCAAACTTTGGCCCAAAACATGAAGTGACCTTAGTATAAGGCCCAGCCCAACGGTCTAGTCGATCGGCTCCCTATAAACCTAACACGTCGAGTGTTGGTGTCCATACGGCCCACATGGATGTAGTCAGACTGCGCTGGGTCCACCCTTGGGTGTATCAAGCCCTCGGGTGTCAACCCCAGACACCTAAGCAATAATGCACAGTCTAAGCCTACTGGTACCCGTGCCTCGAGTTTGTCCAACATCGGACTACGTGCACGTCCGTAGCCCGCCGGACCCGCACCGCTGTACCACTCAGCCGTCGCTTTGGTCGCTTACATCAGTCCAGTAATCGTGCCCCGCCCTAACCTAGCTGTAGGGTTGTAGTGATACCAAACTGGGATTACTGCTGGAACAGACCACGTTGCTAGGGTTTCTAAGAGGGTTAAGTGTGGTTTTAACCCCTCACTAAACCTGGATTAAATTAGCTAAGTGTAACCACTTAACCCCATCCAATCCTCGCATCCCCATTATTGGTTAAGTATTAGTGGGCCATGACTTAACCCTAATCATGAGGCATTAATTACTTAATGCACCCAACCTCTCACATTAGACATCCGTGGTTACCTGGGAAGATTTACACCACGTCTAGGTCTAACCTCGGGTCTTATGGTGCAACATGACCAACTACCCACATTAGACCCTACGTTGTGGTTACCTGGGAAGATTTACACCACAACTAGGTCTAACCTCGAGTTGGCCATATCGTGTTATCTAATGTCATGTCCACTTCAAAACATATTTACAAGTTAACATATACTTGGGTAGACCTAACTTAATAGGTAAATTCCCAAGGGGTAGACCTAACTTAATAGGTAAATTCCCAATCTTTTAGTTTCATGTATTTTTAAGTTTACCCAAACCCTCCCAACGTCATTATCTCGCTTACATATTCGTCATAACGTATAAGGGTATAAAAGGTAACTTGGCATAACATACATGGTGAACTTCACATGTCATAATAAACATGCATACATGTTAAACTTGCAAATCATGTCATGGTGAATTCGCATAAACATGCATAGCTTATTAAATATGCATAACATGGTAAGGTGAACATGCATAATCCATTAAACTTGCATAACATGGTAAGGTGAACTTGCATAATCTATTAAACTTGCATAACATGGTAAGGTGAACTTGCATAATCTATTAAACTTGCATAACATGGTAAGATGAACTTGCATAAATATGCATAATCCATTAAACATGTAGATCATGACATAATAAGCTCACATGAGCATGCATAACTTGTGAAACATGTAAAACATGGCATGGAAATCTCGCATATGCATGCATAACTTATGAATCATATAAAACATGACATAGTGAGTTCGCATAAGCATGCATAATCAACTAAACTCACACAAATCTCAACTTTCACCAAACATTAACTTTGAAGTTTGTAAAGTGAAGGTAAGAGGGCTTACAAATATAAACAAGCCACAAATCCACCAAATAAGATGAAGAAGCCCTTTTAAAAACCAAAATAAAGCCTCAAATAAGAAAACCCTTTTGCAAAATCCCAAAACACAAACTTTAGCAAATCAAACTTGCATCTTAATGAAGTATGCAAGTCATTAAGCATTCATACAACATAGAAAAGGTTGTATGATCATCATATCATCATAGGATTAAACTTTGAGGAAGGTGGAGGCTAGGGATTTTAGATGTAGGCCATTTGAGGTTTCAATTTGGCATAGTTTAGTTGCAAGATTGATTAATGAGGCTTTAGGGTAGGATTAGGGGTATATTTATAGGGAATTAGAGTGTTTTAGGCCCTAGGATTAACCCTAGATTAGGTTTGGCCCGTCAGATCTTAGAATTCTCCAGAACCAAGCCACTTGACCCAACCCAAATCAGAAATGGTGCACCAGGCTGAACTGCCTGGGCACCCCCTGTCGACAGGGCTGTCGACAGGGCAGTCGACACCCTGGGTGCCCTGTCGACATGCCTGTCGACATGGGCCCCTGGCGGGAATTTTCCCACCTAACCCTGATTAGCCCTAATCCTTGATTTTAATTTGAAATTTAAATCTGTCTTTAGCATAGAAATTTCTGAAAACTTCAATGGGCCTTAACTGGGTCATACGGACTCCGATTTTCGAAAACTCGGACTCTATTTCGCGTATTTTTCCGAGACGATCGCAATGGCATAGCCCGTTTCCCCTGATTCTGATTCTGCTTCGATTTATGTTATAACAGTTTATTGAAAATACGGGTTGTTATATTCTCCCCTCCTTAAAGGATTTCGTCCCCGAAATCTTCAAGTTAGGAAGAACATATCCTACCATCCAACATCCATCTACTCGAAACATCATCCACGAGCAGCCATTGTCCTTAAAAGATTCTAAATGCTGTATGAACATATGCAAAAGTGTGTGTATATGTACTTATCTAATGCAATGATCAATGCAAAATATGTTAGTGAAATGTATCCATATGTATGCAAATCCCTAACATAATGTATAATCTCTATATGCGTGCTCAATCATACATCCATATGCAACATCCATGTGATTTCATACAAATTTCATCCAAGAATAAGCATAAACACTCATGCACATGCAATATGAGGAGTGTGTGAGCCGATCTAGTGCCTAATGTGTATCATGCATCCACGAGTGACCATTTGCAAACACTTGCAACCACTTGCAACCATCAAACATAACATGTCTCAAGCACATGTTTCATCCAAAGGGTTTCTACCTAAGGTTCTCATGACAAGCTTAGTACGATAACTAGATAAATATGGATTAGCAAAGAGAAAGATATTCTAACAAAGGGAAGAGATTGAGAGTGTACCCTCAAACAGGAATGGATAAAGCCCACGCATCTTCTCCTCGGTTTCCCAAGTTGCGTCCTCTTCGGCTTCACCCCATTGAACTTTCACCAATCTGACCTCACGATTCCTTAGCTTCTTGGTCTCTGTCCCCAAGATACGAATCGGAGCTTTCCTTAAAGTTGCTTCTTTCTCTACCTCCACGTCTTCAAGCATGCTAGGCTCAACCACCTCAGCGGACTCATGCAGGCACTTTCGGAGATGCGAGACATGAAAGACATTATGCACTCCGGACAACTTCTCGGGCAATTGCACTCTATAAGCCATCTTCCCAATTCTCTCAATGATGGGGAAGGGTCCAACAAATCTCGGTGCTAGCTTCCCAACAGCTCCAAATCGGACCACATTCCTCAAAGGAGAAACCTTCACGAAAACCTTGTCCCCAACCTCAAACTCCAATTCGGACCTTCGCCTGTCAGCATAGGACTTCTGCCGGTCTTGGGCCGCTTTCATCCGTCTTCTAATCAACTCAACCTTCTCGGATGTATCCCTAATCATGTCGGGTCCAAGTATAAGCTTATCCGTGGATTCCCACCAACATGTAGGTGACTTGCACGGCCTCCCATATAAAGCCTCAAAGGGTGCCATCCCTATGCTTGCCTGATAACTGTTGTTGTATGCAAACTCGACAAGAGGGAGATGGTCTTCCCAAGCACCACCAAAATCTAGAATGCAAAGCCTCAACAAGTCCTCAAGTACCCTATTCACCCTTTCTGTCTGGCCGTCTGTTTGTGGGTGATAGGCCGTACTCAGGTTCAACTTCGTGCCCATAGCCTCCTGTAAGCTGTTCCAGAATTGACTAGTAAAGATGGGGTCTCGGTCACTGACTATGCTGGAAGGGACCCCATGTAGTCGCACTATCTCACGAAGATACACAGATGCTAGTCCAGAGGCTGTCCTTTTGCTCTTCACCGGGATAAAGTGAGCACTCTTCGTGAGCCTATCCACAATGACCCATATGCTCGTATTCCCCTTCCTGGACCTTGGGAGCCCATCAATAAAGTCCATAGAAATGCTCTCCCACTTCCATAGCGGGACCTCTAGCGGATGTAATAGCCCACCGGGCTTCTTTGACTCAGCTTTAACTCTTTGACAAATAACACATCTCGAGACAAACTCCGCCACATCCTTTTTCATTCCGGGCCAGAAGAAAACGCGCTTCATGTCCTTATACATCTTATCACCCCCTGGATGTATGGTCATCTTGGAGCGATGTGCTTCCTCGAGAACTTTCCTCACCAAGTCTTCTACCATCGGGACACAAAGCCTTCCATCCCTCCTCAGCCAACCCCTATCGTCTATAGAATATCGAGCAAGGTGACTAGATGTCTCTCCTTGTACCAGCTTATCCAAGATCTCAATTATCTGAGGGTCTTCCTTTTGCGAAGCCCCAACTTGATCTAGGAGGGTAGGCCTGAGCTCTAAAGATGCCAAGGAACCGGTCACCGACCCCATTGCCAAAAAGAAATCAAAGGTCGCTAAGAACTCTAAATTCTTCATCTCAACAAACAGAGGACTTAGTGTCAACCTTTTCCTACTCAACGCATCTGCTACAACATTCCCCTTGCCAGGGGTATAGGATATCTCAAAATCATAGGAAGCCAAAAATTCCATCCATCTCTGCTGTCTTAAATTCAGGTCTTTCTGTGAAAAGAGATACTTCAAAGACTTATGATCGGTATATAGCTCGAATCTCTCTCCCAGAAGATAATGACGCCATGCTTTGAGCGCATATACAATCGCTGCTAGCTCTAGATCATGAGTGGGATAATTCCTCTCATGCACCTTAAGTTGCCTTCCACCAAAGCATATAACTCTGCCCTCTTGCATCAGAACGGCACCCAATCCTGTGCCACAAGCGTCAGTGTACACGGTAAATATCTTACCACCATCGGGTAAGGCTAGAACTGGTGCGGAGGTAAGGGCTCTTTTGAGTCTCTGAAAAGCAAGCTCACAATCCATATCCCAAGCAAAGACTAAGTTCTTCTTTGTCAACTTAGTAAGAGGAGCGGATATCTTTGCGAAGTCTTTAATGAACTTCCGATAGAAACCCGCAAGACCCAGAAAGCTTCTCACCTCGGTTGCATTCCTTGGCGTCTTCCAATCCTGAACTGCAACCACCTTAGCGGGATCTACCGCTAAGCCTTGCTTGGATACGATATGCCCAAGAAATCTGACTTCCCTTCTCCAAAAGTGGCACTTGGAGAACTTAGCTTTCAACTGGTGTGCTCTGAGTGTATCCATCACCTCTACTAGGTGCCTCGCATGCTCTTCCTCATCCTTGGAGAAGACCAGAATATCATCAACAAAGACCACGACAAACTTATTCAAGAACTCCCGAAACACCCTACTCATCAAATCCACAAAATATGCGGGTGCATTCGTCAAACCGAACGGCATAACAAGCCATTCAAAGAATCCGTCTGGAGTTCTGAATGCAGTCTTGTCTATACTGTCTTCAGCCACTCTGAGCTGATGGAAACCCGTAGCAAGGTCAAGCTGAGAGAAAACAGAAGCACCAACAAGTTGATCAAAGAGATCATCGATTCTTGGTAACGGGTGTCGGTTCTTCTTAGTCAGCTTATTCAACTCTCTATAATCCACACAGAGTCGGAGAGAGCCATCTGCCTTAGTTGCAAATACCACAGGCGCTCCCCATTCGGATATACTCCTTCTGATGAAGCCCTTCTCAAGCAATTCTTTCACTTGTTTGCTCAGCTCCCGTCTCTCACGCGGAGCCATATGCCGAACGGGCAAAGAAACAGGTTTAGCATTGTCTACTAGATAGATGCGAAAGTCAATCTCCCGTTTAGGGGGCAACCCCTTAACTTCTTCAAACACATCTGGATAATCTCGGACCACCCTTACAGACTGAAGGGCCTCCTCTGATGAGTCGAGAGATTCTAGATAGCATAACATGACGGGATTCTTCGGATTGCATGAAATCTCTAAGGTGTTGCCCAGGCGAGTCACAAGCCTTACAACCCTATGCTCACAATCCAGAATGGCTCCATATCTAGACAGCCAATCCATGCCCAAGATTAATCCGTATCCCCTGAAACCTAGAACATATGCACTACACAAGAACTCAACGCTGAGTATAGAGATCCTTAGATCCTCACATATCATGGATAGATGAGCAGAACCCCCAATGGGATTCGAAACACAAACGGGATCATCCACTAAGCTAGTACTGAGGTGCAAGCTATCAACAAGATCAGATGAAATAAAGCTATGTGATGCACCGGAATCAAACAAGGTACGTACCGGAAGATCAGAGATATAAACAAGGTTCTCAACAGAAACACTACCTCTCTCGGGAACCGAAGCGGCATTGAGAGCATGAACTTGCCCTCCTGAAGATCCAGCCTGTCCTTTCTTCTTTGGGCAGTCTTTGCTGAAGTGCCCAGCCTCTCCACAAGAAAAGCATCCACCACTTAGCTTCCTTTTCTTCTTCCTGCAATCCTTAGCAAAATGCCCAGCTATGCCACAGTAATTGCACTTCCCCTTGCCTTTGTTGTTGCCCTTCTTGTTCTTATTCTGATTTCCTTGACTGCTTTGACCTTGGTTGCCTTTGCCTTGAGAATCAGCCTTCTTTACTTGAGTATCGCCCGACTTGACTTCCTTCTTTCCCTCTCCCTGAAGCAGAGCCATATTGACCAAACTCTCGAAAGTGGCTCCATGCGGAATATGTGACATTGCCAAGCCCTGTAGCGGCTCATTCAATCCTCTGGCAAATCGAAGAGCCTTCTTCTCCGGGGTGTTTACTAGATCCAAACCAAAGCGGGCCAGCTGATTGAACTTGTTCACGTACTCCTTGACAGACATATCCCCTTGCTTTAGTGCAATGAACTTCTCCATTTGTAAATTTGCTTCAGCTGAAGATAGAAACTTGGTCACAAATCTAGCCCTCAAATCGGCCCAAGTCTCAACGGGCCTCGTCCCATTGGTGACCTCCCACCAATAGGCCGCCTCATCCTTCAGAAGCCATACGGTCAACAAGATCTTCCTCTCGTCATCTATCCCAAAGATGGCAAACAAGTCCTCCGTGTCCTTCAGCCAATTCCTAGCTTCAACGAAAGATTCTGTGCCTAGGAAATTCTTGCCCCCCATTGCCTTGAAGTCTTTACACACCTTTGTAAACTCAATCTGAGGATGCTGAGGGGGAGGAGGAGGAGCCTCAGCGACGGGAGGAGGAGGAACATTAGCAACGGGAGGGGGAATATTAGCTGCTGGAGGAGGGGGAGCAGGGACCACCGGAGGAGGGATATTAGGGGTAGGATTCTCAACCACAGGGGGCGGAGTGGGAGTAGGGTTGGCGGGACCAGCAGCCGCCCTAGCTTCTAGGAGTCTCCTATACCAGAGTGGTACGTTCACTCCATCTGGAATGTCAAGATTCTCAGCCATACTGAAACAAAAGATAAGATAAGATTAGGCCAAGGGAACGAAGGATAACGCTGATGGCTTTTGGGGATTAGCCTTAAAATAATCTAGACTTTATTTTGGAAAATACTTAGTAGGTTTTTGAAAATAGTTTTTCGAAAAGGGTTTTTTTTTTCAAAAGTTTTTGTTCAATCTTGTTAACCTGGCTCTGATACCAAATGTAACACCCCACCTCCACTAGGATCACTCCTTAGAATGTACTAGCTTTGGAGGGGCGTTATTGTGAAGGTAAACATGCACAGAGATATAGCAAGACAGAGTATATAAAAATAAATATAAGTAAAGCAGCGGTAGCAGATAAAAACCCATCATCATCATCTCAGAAAACCCACATAGTCAAGTACATAATATCAAAATGTCATGATCCAAAATACAACTCCAGTCTAGATACGTGATAACAAAATACATAGTAAACATCAGTACTAATCCCCAGAAATAAAAGATAAGCCACAGCTAGCTCAGACCCATACATGAGCTATCCAACAAGCAAGTCAAAGATCCACTAAGCAGATGTAGTCCCTCCCTGAGAACCTGTGGGGGGGGGGGGAAACGGAAGAAAAGAAGCGAAAGAAAACGGGTCAGTCAAAAAGACTGGTAAGCCCTACTACGGTCAATCTATAAACTAATAAAGTTAATAGTATGATGGAAACTGAGATGAACATACTGACAATAGATAAAAGTGACATCACATAGACGAGATCAAACTTTGCACCACAGTGTACTAGCAAACCCACAAAACAGATCTTGATCCCTTAGCCCAAACTTTGGCCCAAAACATGAAGTGACCTTAGTATAAGGCCCAGCCCAACGGTCTAGTCGATCGGCTCCCTATAAACCTAACACGTCGAGTGTTGGTGTCCATACGGCCCACATGGATGTAGTCAGACTGCGCTGGGTCCACCCTTGGGTGTATCAAGCCCTCGGGTGTCAACCCCAGACACCTAAGCAATAATGCACAGTCTAAGCCTACTGGTACCCGTGCCTCGAGTTTGTCCAACATCGGACTACGTGCACGTCCGTAGCCCGCCGGACCCGCACCGCTGTACCACTCAGCCGTCGCTTTGGTCGCTTACATCAGTCCAGTAATCGTGCCCCGCCCTAACCTAGCTGTAGGGTTGTAGTGATACCAAACTGGGATTACTGCTGGAACAGACCACGTTGCTAGGGTTTCTAAGAGGGTTAAGTGTGGTTTTAACCCCTCACTAAACCTGGATTAAATTAGCTAAGTGTAACCACTTAACCCCATCCAATCCTCGCATCCCCATTATTGGTTAAGTATTAGTGGGCCATGACTTAACCCTAATCATGAGGCATTAATTACTTAATGCACCCAACCTCTCACATTAGACATCCGTGGTTACCTGGGAAGATTTACACCACGTCTAGGTCTAACCTCGGGTCTTATGGTGCAACATGACCAACTACCCACATTAGACCCTACGTTGTGGTTACCTGGGAAGATTTACACCACAACTAGGTCTAACCTCGAGTTGGCCATATCGTGTTATCTAATGTCATGTCCACTTCAAAACATATTTACAAGTTAACATATACTTGGGTAGACCTAACTTAATAGGTAAATTCCCAAGGGGTAGACCTAACTTAATAGGTAAATTCCCAATCTTTTAGTTTCATGTATTTTTAAGTTTACCCAAACCCTCCCAACGTCATTATCTCGCTTACATATTCGTCATAACGTATAAGGGTATAAAAGGTAACTTGGCATAACATACATGGTGAACTTCACATGTCATAATAAACATGCATACATGTTAAACTTGCAAATCATGTCATGGTGAATTCGCATAAACATGCATAGCTTATTAAATATGCATAACATGGTAAGGTGAACATGCATAATCCATTAAACTTGCATAACATGGTAAGGTGAACTTGCATAATCTATTAAACTTGCATAACATGGTAAGGTGAACTTGCATAATCTATTAAACTTGCATAACATGGTAAGATGAACTTGCATAAATATGCATAATCCATTAAACATGTAGATCATGACATAATAAGCTCACATGAGCATGCATAACTTGTGAAACATGTAAAACATGGCATGGAAATCTCGCATATGCATGCATAACTTATGAATCATATAAAACATGACATAGTGAGTTCGCATAAGCATGCATAATCAACTAAACTCACACAAATCTCAACTTTCACCAAACATTAACTTTGAAGTTTGTAAAGTGAAGGTAAGAGGGCTTACAAATATAAACAAGCCACAAATCCACCAAATAAGATGAAGAAGCCCTTTTAAAAACCAAAATAAAGCCTCAAATAAGAAAACCCTTTTGCAAAATCCCAAAACACAAACTTTAGCAAATCAAACTTGCATCTTAATGAAGTATGCAAGTCATTAAGCATTCATACAACATAGAAAAGGTTGTATGATCATCATATCATCATAGGATTAAACTTTGAGGAAGGTGGAGGCTAGGGATTTTAGATGGAGGCCATTTGAGGTTTCAATTTGGCATAGTTTAGTTGCAAGATTGATTAATGAGGCTTTAGGGTAGGATTAGGGGTATATTTATAGGGAATTAGAGTGTTTTAGGCCCTAGGATTAACCCTAGATTAGGTTTGGCCCGTCAGATCTTAGAATTCTCCAGAACCAAGCCACTTGACCCAACCCAAATCAGAAATGGTGCACCAGGCTGAACTGCCTGGGCACCCCCTGTCGACAGGGCTGTCGACAGGGCAGTCGACACCCTGGGTGCCCTGTCGACATGCCTGTCGACATGGGCCCCTGGCGGGAATTTTCCCGCCTAACCCTGATTAGCCCTAATCCTTGATTTTAATTTGAAATTTAAATCTGTCTTTAGCATAGAAATTTCTGAAAACTTCAATGGGCCTTAACTGGGTCATACGGACTCCGATTTTCGAAAACTCGGACTCTATTTCGCGTATTTTTCCGAGACGATCGCAATGGCATAGCCCGTTTCCCCTGATTCTGATTCTGCCTCGATTTATGTTATAACAGTTTATTGAAAATACGGGTTGTTATAATAAGTTTAAACTGAAAACATATAAACTGATCAATTTTTTTTTCAAACTGTTGATAAGTTTAAATCGAATACAAAATTTAAGCTTTTTATGAATTGTATCCAAACTGAGCTCTAAATCGTTAAGAGCCACGATCAATCATTTTTAAGTCTAATGATTTATAATTGCAGTTGCTACTTATTTAATTTACATGAAAAAAGATGAGGACAGTCAATTCAAGTGCCACTTCCAGCCTCATTTGGTACTTCAGGCTTTTAGCATTTTGCTTAAATAATTACCCAACAATTGTTAAGTTATGCCATTGAAATTTGAGAAGAATATTTAATGTTTGGAATTTATTTTAAATCACTGTTGGAATTTTGCATGTTTGTTTATATGAACGAGAATTAGGTTTTTTTTATCATTTTGAGCTTTTTAGTGCGTGGGAACTTGAAATTTTCATAAATTGATTATGAAAATACTAAAAGAATCTGAACCACAACTAGCATGCGCCTCATACATTTAAACATAGATAATCGACACTTCTCTATAGTTCGTAATGAACCAAATGGTTTATGGATCAAAATTTTCTAACACAGACCAGTAAAATGCTTTTGAATAATTTATCTAATTGGGTACAGTGAGTGATACGGACAATTTAGTCCCATTTTAAACAAAGTAAACATGGACCACTTGTGAAAAATCTGTGTATTATTTACTTATTACACTTGGTTACTCCATGCAGGCTGACAGTTTGAACTGAGAAGTAATTCATTGCAAATTTAAAGTTTGAAAACCTTAGTGCAAAATGCCAGCAACATGCAGTATTGTACAAATTGGTGACATGAGCTCGGTTTAATCCTGCTTCATTTGTGATAAGTTTAAACTGAAAACATATAAATTGATTGTTGTTTTTTCAAACTGTTGTTAAGTTTAAATTGAAAACAAAATTTAAGCTTTTTATGAATTGTATCCAAACAAGGCTTTAAATCGTTAAGAACCATGATCAATCGTTTTTAAGTCCAATGATTTATAATTGCAGTTGCTACTTATTTTAGTTACATGAAGAAAGACGAGGACAGTCAGTTCGAGTGCCACTTCCAACCTCATTTGGTACTTCAGGCTTTTAGCACTTTGCTTAAATAATTATCCAACAATTGTTAAGTTATTCCATTGAAATTTGAGAAGAATATTTAATGTTTGGAATTTATTTTGAATCACTGTTGGATTTTTGCATGTTTGTCTATATGAGTGAGAATTACTTTTCTTTTATCATTTTGAGCTTTTTAGTGCCTTGGAACTTGAAATTTTCATAAATTGATTATGAAAATACTAAAATAATCCGAACCTCTACTAGAATGCGCCTCGTACATTTAAAATTAGCTAATCGACACTTCTCTACAATTCGTAATGAACCAAATTGTTTATGGATAAAAATTTTCTAACACAGATCATTAAAATGCTTTTGAATAATTTATCAATGTGGGTATAGTGAGTGATACGGACAATATAGTCCCATTTTAAAGAAAGAAAAAAATATATAATAAATCAACAAATATCAAGCAACTTTTTGATCTATTCATTTCATATAACTTCATGTCAATTCCCCTCTTGTTTTGTATTCTTAAGACAGAAACCCAAAGTTTGTTTTTAATTAGAATTGGCCCTATCTGATGAAAAAAACTTAGCTGTAAAATTGGATCTTAGCATTTTAAACGTAATTCTTAAATAACAGAAAATAACATAAAGAGCAAAGATCCACAGTTTATTTATAATGTACCTTACATACTTTGCAGTGTATTTATAATGTACCTTACATACTTTGAAGGGTAGATGAACTGCAAAAAAGTGAATACTGCTTCAGACTGCACGTAGAGTATCGAGACGATTCTTTTAGAATTCCAATTTTTTCTTGGCATAAAAACTAGGTTTTCCAAAACAGGAGACGCAGACGCCTGTAAAATCCGTTTTTATTTCATTAAAATTCCACGAAATACAAAACTTAAGAGTCAAAATATTTGGGGGGAAAGTGATTATAAGAACACTAGAATGTGCAGCAATTCTAAGATGCGGTAGGTTATAATATGTAAATCTGCAGGCGGAGCAGGAATTATTCCTAATTCGTGCCATTTCTGTAAGAGAAAAGAGTAGCACTTCGGTGGTCTTCTAAATAAATGTTTCAATCAATTTTAGTTACTTAAGCTCGCTAAAACAGCCCATCCATCAAATTTGTATATAAACATATAGCCTCATTTGCTTTAAAATTACCTTTGCCTTGTTACACTAAGAGGCACAATCAAAGACCTTCTCCATGGGAATGAAAGACTAGCTCCAATAAGCAGAATATGCCTTTTTCTTTTCTTAAATATACCTTCTGCTTTTCCTCTACAACCATAAGAATTCCAATGTCTGACGTACTTTTGATTCCTACGTGGCGCCTAGTTTATGTAGAACCATTGTATAATTTTTTTAACCCACTATGATTATTACTGAATTTTTCTTAGAAGTATTCATTATCTAGAACCATTGTATAAACTTTTCTTACCTACACATTGGTCTTCTTGGATTACTCATTGCTATATGTTCTTTGAGCTTGATCCCCTATACCTGCACAAATTTAACACTATTAAGACAAGTGCCAGAGTTTATAAGCAACATGTGTTCTGTCAAAACGGACAACAATGTCTCAAGCATCTTTAAAACCAGAAACTACACTCTAGTATTCAGAAAATAAATAAGTGACAAAACTGTGCACCGATGAATACACAATGGAGCATACCAAATGAAAGGAAAACAAATTCTGAAAATGCTTTTACAATTCATCAATCAGCGTTCTTCTTTCTGTTTACTGTTAATGTCATAATTTATTAATTTTTTTTATTTAAACTAGTAGTTCCAGAATGCCAAACTTTGCTAACTTGGAAAAAATAGAAATTGAAGTAATAAATCTGTAGGATATCTACAAATTATGTTCCGCAGCACTTCTGCTCTTCTCTGGTTAGAAAAAAAATTATGCAACTTATCTGTTATCAACATACTATAGTAAAACATTAGCAGTATAAAGATTTAATATGTTTTGAGAAATAAAGGAACCCAAACTATTAGATTAGAAGTGGAAATTTAACTGGGAAAATCTAGGCAGTCTCACCCCTAATTCGTTTAGCAACCTTAATACCAAAGACATGATTGTAACCCTCTTAGAATGAATTGCACACAATTTGATTTCTACAAATAAACCAACAAAGTAAGCCTGGAACACCTCCTATAAAGGAACCATGATAGAGCTTTGAAGTCCAATATTAGTATTGAAATGTCGTGCATTTTCACAAACCAATCTTTAGAATTCAAGCTTTCTGACCAAAAGTCTTGAAATGTCGTGCATTTTTCCATGTCAAGAACAAGGCTCCTAACTCAGAGTTAAATAAGATCAGGAAATGTTGGGAAACAATGGCTGAGTCGCGGACCAGGTCGCTCTCTTGAAGACGATTAGGCGATCTGGCCGGTGGTGCAAAACCAGTTCGTACTTTCGCCGCCGCCTCCAGGATAAAACAGCCTCGTAGAACAGTAACTGATTTGCTTGCACAACAAATCAGTGCAGATTTGCATTTTCGAAATAAATAACTGCTCGAAAATTTCTGTAAGAATATTTTAATGGAGGAGAAGAAAAAAAAATTCTGTACTAATCTCGCCTACAATTGAAGATAATTTATAGACGGGGATTAGGGTTAATCAAAAATACTGGGCAGTAGGAGAAAATAGGATCTGCTGAAATACCGGGTCAAAAGTTTACCGCTTCATAATAAAGTCAGCTCAGATTTTTTTTTTCATAAAAACGGTTTGAAAAAGTCAAGGTTTTCTGGTCCAAAAATATAAGTGTCTACACCACATAGCCAAGGCGCAAGCTCGAACCGGGCCGGGCCGGGTCGGGTCGGTCGGTCGCGCGCGCGTGTGTGGTGTTCATGATGCATGGTCTCCCACCTCACAACAAAGCATGCATTGGGAGCCCAATGCCCAACATGACTTCTTAGAAACAAGTATAAATACTTGCATCTTTCTTATAATCCCATGATGTGGGACTATTCACATATAGGAGCCATCATACACTTATTTCTATATTTCAAATAATTCACATAAATTTCCAACAATCCCCCACTTGAATTTTTTAAAATATTATCGAGCAGTTTCTAAAAACATAAGACTGTGCATAAACAAAGGTGTCATCTGACTTGAACCTTTGCATAGTGAGTAAGATTCAGTTTTTACTAGAGTGACACGTAGTCTTGAACTCTATTCCTGACATCAAACCACACACAACCTTTTCTATAGTGCAATCAAATAAGCCCGTGCGTTTATGGCCATGCACGTCTATCCCAGTTTAGTGAACGCTCTAGAAGTTCTGCCCAAAACTCCATAGGAAACAGCCACATTTCCACATTCACACAGGTGAGTCTATCAAGAGTACTCCTGAAGGTAGGTACTCCACTCCAAATAGAGTATAGATCTCATTAAGAGTTTCTATTAACTCATCCTCTAATCACTTCAGGAATACATGCTTCTTAGTTTATTAAATAGCATGTTCTACTTCTATCACTACACAACTTGTTTTTACCCATTGAACCTATTTCTTGGGATCTCCAGTCATTTAGGTCGGGTTACCATTGTGCGTGATTCCACAATCTCAGGGCAATAGTCCCATTCTTTTAGAATTATTAAGGACTTTCTTTCTGGTCAGTCCTTTCGTTAAAGGAACTGCCGAATTATCATCACTTCATATGTGATGTCCTCTAACAATACTGTGCATACGACTGTCATTTCTTACCGTTGTATTATCGATTCTGTTTTTCTTTTAATAGTCGTCAAATCTTTCATCACTATATATGTGATGTTCTTTTACAATATTGTGCTTACGACGTCGTTTTCTACCGTTGTTATAACGGTTCTATACTTTTTGTAACAGTCGCGGAACTATCACAATCGATTACACCACCGGTGTCTATCTTTCTCGTATAAGGATCTCAACTAGCAGATTTCTTTAGTTCTTTGCTTCTTCACTAGCTGTGGCTAGTGCTCTTATCTCAGTCACTATAGTATACTGAGTCAAGATATTCTGTTTCTTAGATTTCCAAGAAACAGTTCTTCCAGCAATGCTAAATATATAGCCACTGGTCGCAATAGAATCATCAGATAAAATATTCCAATCAGCATCGGAATATCCTTCAAGCACAGCTTGAAACTTTTCATAATGTAATCCAAGGTTCATGGTTCGTTTAAGGTATCTCATGACACTTTCAATAGCATGTCAGTGCTCTATACTGGGTCTACTGGTAAATCTGCATAATAATCCCACGACATAGTTAATGTCGGGTCTAGTACATTCAGTGGCATACCGAAGGCTGCCAATGATACTCGCAAAATCAGATTGTCTTACAACTTCATCAGTGTTCTTAAATAACTTTATACTGAGACCATATGGTGTATATGCAGGTTTACAGTCAAAATAATTGTATTTCTTTAGAGTATTCTCATTTTAATGAGATTGATTCAAAGAAAATCCCCTTTTTACCCAATAATCTTAATACCAAGGATTACACTCACCTCACCTAAATCTTTCATATCAAAATTTGGCATTTAATAAGGATTTGACTGAGTTTATGGCATGAATGTTTGACCCAAAGATGAGTAGGTCATCTACATAAAGGCATATAATAGTGCAAATGTCATTCTCACATTTGTAATAAATGCATTTGTCACTTTCATTAACTTTAAAACCATGTGAAATGATTAAAGTTATCAAATTTTTTTTTATGTCATTGTTATGTGCTTGTTTTAAACCATATAATGGTTTATCTAATTTTCATACTTCATTTTCTTGACTATGTACTACGAATCCTTCAGGCTGGTCCATATGAATTTCTTCTTCTAATTCACGGTTCAAAAATGCGGTTTTAACATCCATTTGGTGTATTAATAAATTATGAATGGAAGCAAGTGAGATTAATACCCGGATGAATGTTATTCTAGTTACAGGTGAAAAAGTGTCAAAGAAATCTATATTTTCCTTTTCTCTAAAACCTTTAGCTACTAGTCGTGCTTTGTATTCATCAATAGTACCATCAGGTTTTAGCTTTCTTTTTAAGTACTCATTTACAGCCTATAGATTTACAACGAGAGGGTAAATATGTCAAATGCCAAGTCTTATTGGATTTCAAAGAATCCATCTCATTATTTATAGCCTCTCGCCAAAAATCGGCATCTAAAGAATATAAGGCCTCTTGGAGGTTTAAGGGATCCTCCTCTATAGTAGAATCACAAAAATTCGAACCAAATTCTTTTACGGTTCTTGCTCTTTTACTTCTTCTAGGTTCAACTTCAGAACTTTTATTAAGTTCTGTTCTAATAGGCGTACTTGATGTGCCCCCACTATTCCTTAATTTAAAAAGAAATTTCGTTTCATAAAAATTGGCATCATTTGATTCAAATTATATTATGTGTATTTAGGTCATAAATTCTGTATGCTTTGCTATCAACAGCATAGCTTATAAATACACATTCGTATGATTTACTTGCCAATTTTATTCTCTTAGGGTCTGGAATGCGAACATATGCTAAGCAACCCCAAGTTCTAAAGTATGACATATTGGATTTATATTTCTCTAAAATTTCATAAGGCGAAATTTTATTCTTAGATTTGGGGATTCTATTCAGAACATAACATATAGTCTATAAAATATCCCCCTACTAATGTTTTGCTGCACCAAAATTTAATAAAATGACAATTACTAATTTGGTAAAGGTCCTATTTTTTTAGCTTTACCTTCCATTTCTGGTGAAAATGGTGCAGTTCTCTTATGTACAATATATCATATAAAAAAAATCCAGAATAGAATTTGATTCATGTTCTGTTCCTCTATCACTATGTAGTCTCTTAATTTTCTTATTTGCTTGATTTCAATTTTGAATGTTTCAAACATATCAAATGCATCACATCTTTAAGAATCAATGTCTTTCCAATCATATGTTTTATTTTCATATTACCAGTCTCTACAACTTTAGTGGTGCGAGAATCTCACAACACACTTTCTGATCGTCAGCAACCGTGTATATTATGAGTATATCACGATCATAGCAAACATGGAGAGAAACACCAATGTCTACCCACCAACCTCTGATTCACCAGTAAGGCGAATCTCAGTAATCATAGCCGTAAGAGGCTCCTCAGTCAAGTTAGCCTGCGGTGCAGGGCCTGGCCTGTTCCAATACATTCGTGTCATATGATCTGGTTTTCAACAATTGTATTATAGAATAACTATCCAGAATCATTCATTTGGGTTGATTGCTGCTGTCATTTATGGTTTCCTTGCGGATTCCATTCTGTTATTTACTGGTCGGTTGTTGATGCTTACAATTTTTTAGAGATGTTCATATGTTTGAGAATTTATATTTTCTCATAGGAAAATATTCATAAACTCATAGACTAACATAAATTATCCACATGTATGCAACAAAGGTGTTCTATATTCTATCTTTTCACTTGTATGCATATAAACTATGTCAATTTATTTGATGCAAAAAAACCTATTCATCCAATTATTGTCAATTCTTAAGGACATTATCAAATAACATACACATTCTGTTAATGTCAAAATTTTAGTGACATTTCCCAATATTATATGTGTTCTATTAATGTCAGTTCTTACTGATATTTTTCAAATAATCATATGCATTTCAAATGTATTGACCAATTGTTTATTTTGGCCACTTCTTATCTTCCTTAAAAATATATATAAATAAATCGAGAGATTTATGCATCATAATACAGTCTGAACATCGCAATTCATGCATTTCTACTTGCTTAACCTCGTGGTCATCACTTGAGTGTGTAATTACATTTAACCATGTATATGTGCTTCGGCATTCACAACCAATTTAATCAGCATTGACAAAGCACATTACTGTATAAGTTATCATACTTCAAATGTCACATGGAGCAAAAGAAACGATAAAAAATTAAAACCATACCAGGCATTAAGTTGCAAGTAGGAAACAAGTTCTGAAGCTTTACTTCTCTTTATGACCACGCATCAGCTCTCTCAACTCTACTATCTCATCTTCACCGTACACGTATTTCTACAGATCCAGGGTATACCCGAAAGCTCAATCAGGCCAAATTATTAGATCTGGGATCTTTAGTGAATATCGAGAGTGGTAGCTATGGTCTGGTATGTACAAATAAACATAGAAATGAATACAGCAAACCCTAGACGGGTATCAAAAATGAGCGAGGTTGAAGATGTTTGGTCGCCGAATGTAAATGGAGCAGTCGAAGCCATTGTTTCATGAAACGTCTTCAATTTGTTGGGAAACAATGGCTGAGTCGCGGACCAGGTCGCTCTCTTGAAGATGATTCGGCGATCTGGTCGGTGGTGCAAAACCAGTTCGTACTCTCGCCGCCGCCTCCAGGATAAAACAGCTTCGTAGAACAGTAACTGATTTGCTTGCACAACAAATCAGTGCAGATTTTCGAAATAAATAACTGCTTGGAAATTTCTGTAAGAATATTTTAATGGCGGAGGAGAAAAAAATATTTTTTTCTGTACTAATCTCGTCTACAATTGAAGATAGTATATAGACGGGTTTAGGGTTAATCGAAAATACTGGGCAGTAGGAGAAAATAGGATCTGCTGAAATACCGGGTCAAAAGTTTACCGCTTCATGATAAAATCGGCTCAGAAATATTTTTCATAAAAACGGTTTGAAAAAGTCAAGGTTTTCTGGTCCAAAATATAAGTGTCTACACCACATAGCCAAGGCCCAAGCCCAAGCCCAAGCCCGAACCGAACCAAGCCGGGCTGGGTCGAGTCGGTCGGTCGGTCGCGCGTGCGCGTGTGTGGTGTTCATGATGCATAGTCTCCCTCCTCACAAAAAAACATGCATTGGGAGCCCAAGGCCCCAATATGACTTCTTAGAAACAAGTATAAATACTTGCATCTTTCTTATAATCTCATGATGTGGCACTATTCACATATAGGAGCCATCATACACTTATTTCTATATTTTAAATAATTCACATAAATTTCCAATAGGAAATATATCGTAGAAGATCAGGAGAGCAAAACAATGTACCTTGCTCACAAATGATAAGAATAAACAATAAGATATATTCTATACATAAATAGAAGTTTAATGAAATTTCTTCTTGGCATGCGCACTTGCAATTTGCTCTATCTTGGTTAAGATCCTGCAACAATCAAGGATGGTACAATCAAAAACATTGATTGCTATTATCTGATGCTACTGGTGAGATTTTATGTAATCGGAGCAAAGATATGAACAAAAGCGAAGGAAGGTCAGGAATATGTTATGCGATTCATTCCTCAGAACATCAAGTAATATATGAATGCAAGAGCTGCTGTGTTTCAAATTTCAATGTAGTTTAATTTAAGCTATGAAAATGTAAAAACAAACCTGAATATGACTCTGTAACTCTTTGATGTGTTATACTGCCAAAATCCAACATATGTGATGTACTTGTTTGCTGTAAACAGAAAAAACTCAAGTTACCATTCAAATAGACCACCAACCTAACATACTATGTTCTATATATTTGCTTCTATCCTAGACGAGAGATATGGAAGCAAGGTCCTGTTCAACTTGAGAAAAAAGACTTCATAATGTTAATAGTATGCGGTAGCCCATTGTTATAAACATGTGCAACAACCATTTCTGCACTACATAAACCATAACTAGCATCCAGGTTTTCTCAAAATAAATTCAAATCCTCAAATCCTTAAGAAAAATAAAATAAATCAACACAGAATCAAATCCGCACAAATCGAGAAAGTTTTGTATGTTTATAGGAGATTTTAAAAAAACATGGAAATTGTATAAATCATGCTTTTTTGAGTTTAGAAAATATGGATCTTATGTCGAAATGAATATGAAAAAAATGTTTTGAAAAATGCAAAAGACAAAGTTTAGTTTTAGATATTAAAACAGTTATTTCTTTATCTCTTGTCACACGTTCTTTTTAGTGGTGAAGCTGCTACAACAGCGTTGTCATCCAAATCCTAAACCGCAAAAAGGATTAAGTTAAGAATAAATTGATAAGATTATAGTCATAGCTAAAGCTAGTGACAATTGTTAGCTTATTACTATAAACATGCTCAGTTCTATTTCCACATGTAACATGAAAACATGGACACATGATCACTGCCAATTATTCAATCGTATAAGAAATTACCAAAAATAGATAATATCATAAATGATAAGCAAGTAATGTACAGTAGTCCTAACTCAAAGTTGACGGTGTAATATCATGACAAAATTTCATATATTTAATGTTAATGCTTCATGCAACTCTTGTAACCAAAATAAAATAAAAAAAATAGAACACCTGGCCAAGATTTCAGATGCAATAAATATATGTTTAATAACGCAAAACTGATAAATACCGCGTTTTGAGATGCAACAGCATTGACGCATTACTAATAACAAGTAAACTGACTCAAACAAATTAATAAGAAAAGTACATAAGTGATCATATTATATAATATAAAACATACTTTTAAGATAAATGGGAACTGATACAACATGGAGCATCTATAATATCACAAAATAAAAAATGAATTAAAACTACATTAAAACATCATAAAACATGCAAGATAAATGGGAACCGATACAACATACAATTGAATAGTTAAACTGCTCAATTAGAGACATGGGAATAAATGTATTAGCTGGAACATTGTCATTATCTAAACAAGTTTTGTCAACCAAATTTTCAATTGACTTAAAAACTACTTAGTGGGTTCACAAATTAGGTTGACGAATTACAGTGCTAACCTATAACAACTACTTACAAGTAAACCACAATATGTTAGATTCATGTCATTAAAACAAAAATGGTAATTCATCTCCGCACAATTAAAGAACTCGTTAATAATGGACAAAGAAACGAGGAAATAAATAAATAATACCTAAAAGTAGTAGAAGTTGGGTTATCAAGGGAATAAGAAAGAAGGCATCGACTGAGAATTGGAGCATCAGCAAGCTAGATGAGAGGAAAAAGGCATCATCAAACTTCAGCAAATGGATTTAAAAGTGATTATAAACACTCGTAATGTTTTGGAAATGACGGCGAAATGAGGGATTCGTGAATTTAGGGTTTAAATTTCCCCCGATAATTTTAGAAGAGTGCGTGAAAGTGTTTTCTTTTCGCACCATACTCGCGGCTTCATTTATTTAACCAAGAAGCACTTTTGTTGCGTCCATTTTCAAAAGAGGAGACACTAATTACTATATTATGCCACCTATTTGCATCTATTATTTATTGAACGGACGCAAATTGCAATAATTAATTTTCATCTTCACCCTACTGCATCCGTTCTTTGACAATAATGGATGCAAAGAGGAATATAATATTTGCTCTCCTTTATTTGCATCTATTGTGGGTTAGAAATAGATGCAGATTGTACTATTTGCATCTGTTGTTTATACAACAGATGCAAATGAGGAGACACAAAGGACAAGTTCTGTAATAGTGGAAGTCATGGATTCGAGTGATAGCTCGAATGGGATTTGTGCCATGGAGGAAGAGATGCAATCGTTGATGAAGAACTAGACTTGGGAGTTGGTTTCACTTCCTCAAGAAAACCGTGCTACTGGGTGTAAATGGATATATAAGGTGAAGGATCATGGAAGATACAAAGCTAAGCTAGTGGCTAAGGAGTTTGCAAAAAGGAAAGGGAAGGAGTATAATGAGATCTTTGCACCAGTTGCGAGGCATACTTCTATCCGGATATTACTTGCCATAGTTGTTATTCACGACTTGTAGTTGGAGCAACTAGATGTGAAAACCGCCTTCTTTCATGTAGATTTGGACGAAGACATCTACATGGAGCAACTAGAAGGCTTTATTGTAGAAGGTAAGTCAAAACTAGTTTGCAAGTTGAAGAAGTCGCTATATGGTCTGAAGCAATCACCTAGGAAATGGTACAAGAGATTTGATAATTTCATGCTTGAAAGTTGCTTCCATCGAAGCAACAAAGATGCTTGTGTTTATTTCAAGAAGTTGGGAAATGATTGTTAGGCGTATTTACTCTTGTATGCAAATGATATGCTTATTGCTTCTAAGGACAAGGAAGAAATCAACAAGCTGAAATTGAAATTAAAAGCGGAATTTAAGATGAAAGACTTTGGGGAAGCAAAGAAGATTTTGGGCATGGAGATTGAAAGGGATCGAAAGAATTTTGAGTTGAAATTGACTCAAAAGGAATACATTAAGAAAGTGTTTTGCCGGTTTAGCATGGAAGATGCAAAGGCGTCAAATACACCTTTACCTTTGCATGTAAAGCTTTCGAATAAGGGATCACCTATTGAGGAGAAAGACAAGGCTTATATGGAAAAAGTGCCATATGCTAGTGCGGTTGGAAGTTCGATGTATGCCATGGTGTGTACAAGACCCAATATTGCAAATGCTATCGGGATGGTTAGTCGGTTCTTGGCTAATCCGGGGAAATTGCATTGGGAAGCAGTAAAAATTATCTTGAGATAATTGACAATATCTCATGGTCTTGTTTTTGGGCGTAGTAAGGAGAAGAAATGCACGTTGGTTGGTTACTGTGATTCGGACTACGCTGGTGATAGGGATCGAAGAAAATCAACTTCTGATATGTCTTCACTCTTGATGGTACAACCATAAGTTGTAGATCGAGATTGCAGGCCATAGTTTCTTTATCAACTACGGAGGCGGAGTTGACAGCTGCGGTAGAGGCAGCAAAGCAAGCACCCTATTTAAAGCGACCGTTGTGTGACTTGGGCTTTCAACATGATAATGCTGATGTTCAATGTGACAGACTTGGCGGAGAATTTGGCATTTAGCTCACGGACGAAGCATATTGGAGTGAGCGAGTCATTTCTAGTAGCCATGGACAAAGACAAGCAAGTATGCCTTCGGAAAGTGCACAAAAGGATAACGCGATGGACACGTTCACTAAGGCGTTACCGATTAGGAAGTTGAGCAATGCTCGAACTTAATTCACTTGGAGATGTGCTAGGTGCCACGTGGTGGCACGGTTGAGAGGGAAACTTGACCATGGATGAAGTAGAGTATCAGTGAGAGGTTGAAGTTCTATCTTCGTGGTATGTTTGTCTTATGGTGAGACTAGTTTCGGAGTTGGGTATTTTTCAATACTTTATTAGCGGGTGGAGACTTTGCCTGAACTCATTGATGGAGTGCAATGGTGGGTGGCTGTAACAACCCGCTATTTTTAACGATTTAAATCCGATTAAAATCAAATTTTTATTTTGAAAACATTTTGCAATTTCTTATAACGGGAATTTAAAAATTGAAATGCGTACAGTGAGATGTTGTAGCTGTGAAAATTTCGTCAGAAAATTTGAATGTTTGTCGATCGCTCAATTTTCAGTGCAAAGCTGCGCAAAACAGTTCAAATTTTCGCGATTTTAAAATCACTCCGAAACCAGTTCGGACAAACACGAAAAGTATTCTATTCGTTGTCAATAATCCAACGGCGAAATTCGTTTCGCGAAAATCAGACGTTTTGACCTTCGTTTTTGTCTGCATTTTACGTTAAAAGGGGTCCGCAACGCGTTTTTGAACGGAGCATCCTAACATTGAAAATTTTATACCGTTGTGTCCATCTCGTTGCGCTGACTTCCACAATATATTCATTTTTCATTTTCGGTGCTCGGATCGCGCTGAAATTACGAAAAGGCTTGTGCAGTTCATTTTTAAAACAAAGTCATTTGAGTTCGATGTGTCCCTATTCGGATCCTGCATACTTTTCTAGTCATTTTGGGTCTGCAAAACCCGTTCTTTTATTTTTCTAAACCATCAATTTTTTTTTTTTTCAAAGCTTAATAGTGGATGCATTCACTTTTTGTTTTCAAACCTTTTGTATTCATGTGCATGCACCTTACTTTTTGATTCATGCATGCGTTAGTTCTCATTTTTGTTACAAATACACTTATGTTTTCAAAGCATTTGCTTTCTTTATATTTCCAAAAGCATGTTTTATAATCATGCATGTAACGTCATTCATATTTCCAAAGCACTCAATGTATCCATTTCTTTCCACCAACGCCGTCTTCATTTTCAAAGCCACATCCCTTTATATTTTAACCGTTGTTTGTTTTTAAAACGTTACTACCAAGAATCATTCAAAGTTTTGAAAATGTAAAAGGTGGATGCTTATTTAATGGCAAAAAAGAAGCATGAACTCACGTTCTTCATCACTACACGTCTTCATTTTGCTGAACTTTATATGCTCTCTTCTCGTCCTCTTTTACTTTTGAAACTTATAATGAAAAAAAAAGACCATCGTAGGTTTCCAACTCGAGCTCCCTACCTGCGTACTCGCCGTTCGCCATCTCAAAACCTCCAATGTTACCGCGTTGACCCCGTCTCCGATCCTTCCTCCAACACTGCCCTCAGCACCGCTGTAACACCATGTTGATCCGCACCACCAGCCATGCACCCTAAAGCCTCTCAACCGTGATCATTACCCCGCTGTTCTCCTCCGTCTCGCCCATGACAGCGGAGCCAAACCCAGACCGATACCCAACTACCGAGCCGCCTCACCGACTAGTCTTTCCTTTTGCTTCGATCAAGAGCCTTGCTCTCACCTTCCCGCGTGTGTGTGTGCATGTGTGAGTACAATTCAGTGTTGTGTCATTTTTATTTTAGTGTGAATTATGTATATATTTGTTGAGGATTATATATGTATAAATAATATTTTGTGTATGATTATTTTGTTATGTGAAATTTTTTATGTGGAAGTTAAGTCATGTTTGTGTGTGACCATATATGGTGCTGAGTAGTGTGCAGATGTGTGAGTTTGCATGAATGGGTCTGTTTGTTGTGGTGTGAGTGATTTGTGTGTGTAGAGAAGTGTGTGTGCGTGTGAGTAATGGGTTTTGTGTGACTGTGTGTGTTAGTTTATATGTATATAATATTATACTGTGTGTGTTTATTTCTGGTGTTGGGATATTTCGCGAAAGTTCTTATTTTATTTTTAATTAATTAATTTATATATATATAAATAGTTTTGCATGTTGTTTTAAATATATATGTTATATTTTACGGTGTATATCTACATATGAATATAAATTTGTTTCGAAAATTAATCGTGTTTATTTTGATTTGGGTTTGGTGTTGAGTTCGAAACCGTTCCAAAATCCAATAAACATAATGTTTCAAAGCCCAAATATCTGTGTTGATCCATTTAAGTTTCCCGACATTCTCTTTCAAAAATAATAAAATATTTAGTGATCATCGAGCTGAAACCATTCTGATTTGTGCCTGGATATCGTCATTTCAATTCTATGTCAATCCATCTGCCGTCTTCAATCTGTGCCACGAAAGGTGAGTTTATCTCACACCGGACTTACATTTTTCATGGATGTTAGATCAATAATGAATTGTTATATGAAATGTATAGGATTGTTGGTAGAAATTGTTTGATTTGATATGTATGCACATTTCATATGTGACACGATATATACATATGACACGTAGTTATGCTTGATGATATATATACCGTGATTGATGCTATGTGATTGTTGTTGATACCCTAGTTTTAGGAAAAATCACTAAGGGTTGAAATGATACATACCCGAACGGACATTAGAATAGGGAAAAATCGTTATGGGTTGAAATGATAGACCTGAATGATTTTTAATGAATTTGGGATCGCGGGTTGAAATGATAGACCCGTAGAAATTTTATAAATCACGGATTGAAATGATAAATATCCATATTACTTGACCATAGGGTAGAAAACAATATACGGACACCGTTGGTCATGTTTTCGAAGTTAATTGATTTAAGAAATTTAATTTATATTAATTTAAGATTATATATTTTTATATTTTATATTATAAAGATTTTAAACTTAAATTTTATAAATTTTAAATTTTATGTTTTAAAATAATTTTACGAGTAAATATAGATTTAAATGTTTGTTTAAGATTTTACTTATAATTTTATCTATTTTAAACCATATAATTTATTCATATAAGTATTTTAACTTTGTTTTACTATAATAAATATTTCTTTAAATCTATTTTATATTATTTTAAAACTTATATATGTTTATAATCTATTTCTAATTAATTTTAGAATTTTATTAACTTATATATATACATATCTATTTTCAAAATTAATTTTCTTATATATTTTATAACTATAATAATAAACTCAAGATGGATAAGTTAGATTTCGTGATTTTCGAAGTTTAAAGATGTAAATTTATATATCGATATTTGAATAACGAATGAACTCCTATTAAGTATAAATTTGAATTGACACGAACTTTTAATAAAAATGAGTTTGAATTAGGTAAAAATATGAAATGAATTTGAAATCGAATTGGTATGAACTTATAAGAGATAAATTTGAATTGTGAAATTGATTTCGAAATGTAAATTTCCAAATTTAAAGGAATGAATTTGATTTTGTAATAAATAGGAAATGAATTCGATTTGAAAGTGACTGAGTATGAATTACTATGTATGGAACTGATTTTATAAATTGTTCGGATTTTTAATTAGGAAATTTGTTAAATCAAATATATAAGAATGGTTTCAAATCATATAATTTGAATTTATAAATAATGATTTCCAATGGCACGAGTTGAATTTGAAAATATGACACGTATTGTTTGAATTAAAATATAATGTTTCATTTGAATTTTATAAGTAATGAATTTTGAATTAGTATGACTTTAATATAATTTGTTTAAATTAAATTGTAAATTTTGACTTGAATTGTATATTTTGAATTCGAACCGAATGGTCGGATTTTTATGAATCGGGTTAAAGCAAATTCTTGTATAAGTGAAGTTGAATCATTTGAGCTGCGTTGAACTTGAAATTTGGGCGAATATAAGCAAACCAGAATATTATCGAAATTAAATGCTTTAGTATTGACATAAATAGCAATTGAATTCTTTAAGCTATAATTTAAATATAAGTTGATTTGGTTTGAAATCGTTTTGCGAATAGTTTCAGAAACTATATAAAACCAAAGTTAAAATAGTATAATATTGGTTTATACTAAATTTTGAAATATTTTGTTATGATTTTATAAATCGATGTGAGTTAAGCGAGTTGAGTTGTTTTCAAATTAATATAATTAAAGTTAGATATTAAATTTTGATTTCGAATATGAGATTTCGTATAAATGGTTTTATAAAGTGATTTATAAAATAATGGCCATGGTGTGAAAAATGTAAACGTTTGGTTGTTAAAGAGACCGGGATCAGCTATTGTCATACTCTCTGCCAATACCGAAAACCACTTTAACAACTATGTACGCGGTGGAGTTCCAGAATGAAGGGAATGATTTGGCGAACGACTCCATTTTTGTATTTCATATGAATTACGAGACCCTGACTACCATGAGTCAGCTTGATGTGGCTAAAACAGGAGCTATGCACGGACCAAATGAGGTCATACCTCTTATCGAGCACACTTCTTTGATATTATTCTATTACTGTTGAGATTCGATTTGGGCCCTTTTGATTATGGGAGTGTGTATCGAGGTGGGCGGTAGTAGCTACTATGCGTTACCACCAGTCCGGCTCTGCAAACGGTGAATCCACCCTGGCATTCCTTGTGTGCCTTGACACATGCCTTATACGAGCCCGCTACGATTTTGTTTTGTACTGTTTTATATGGAGTGCCCTCTGATCAACCTCCAGTTTACGGAGGAATTACGGTACTGTATATACTATGGGAATATATAAACGGTGTAAGGGTAATAATGGTAATCCCGCTTACGCTATTTTGATACTTTTACTTTACAGATAGACACTATTGTATATAGCGTGTTATACTATATAACATTAGCTTGACGGATCCTTAGAGGATGGTGATCCCAAACATCCTTTAAGTTACTAATTGCATTTCATTTGAATTGATTTACTTCGACGAGAATGTTAGTCCTGATCCGAGTTGTTTTGTTTTGCATTATTGCTCGGGTCAGATCGAGTATTCCAGTTTTCAAGATTCACCTTTGGAGTTTGGAGCTTATGTTGGATTTTTACTCCCCTATTTCTACCTGTTGATCAGTTGTTCCAGTAATCCAGTTATTTGTGTCATTCTGTTTCAAACTGTTATCAATTATTTATTGTATCAGACTTCCGCTGTATTATTTATGTAAACTCTATTGTAAGTTTTTATTTAGTAGCTTCATGAACTACTATTGTATTATGTATTTTCTGCTGCGAGGTATTATATTGTTCTGTATCTGTGTCTGTGATCTGTGATTCTGTGATTTATTCTATTTACCTCAGAAGCTAATAACAATCTGTTGTTTTGGACGTTTCGAGTTGACATGTTTTGTCGATTCGACACGGTCAAAATGGCGGGTCGTTGCAGTGGCTTTGCCGGAACTCAATTGGAAAACATTCAAGCTTGACGAAGGTAGACATGATGATAGTTGGAGCTATCGGTTACAAGTAATGGTATGGATACCATCAGGTCATGTGGTTGGAGATATGTGATGTTGCATCAAGTAGGAGTGTTAAAATTGGTGATGCTAAATCAATGGAATGGAACTTTTCTTATGAAAAGAAAGGATAGATAACTTGGGTGCCAAGTTTACTTGGAGGTTAATAAAACTTGGGCACGAAGTAATAGATAATTTGGGTGCGAAATGTAGCGACCCGAACTTCCTAGCCGGCCTAAACCGAACAAGAAGGCGGACTGCTTTGAGAACAAGACTAATTGGAACATAAACAGAAGAACATTTTATTGTAATTACAACAATTGCATCAGAGTACAAGAATATGACAGAGTATGAATAAAAAATATACATCAGAAAAATATCAGAGATTAAAAATTACATAGCAGTGGAAAAATAAAACATAACACAACTGAAAGAAATACACGGATGCAGAGCTTTCCAAATATAGCTCCAGCTATAAATCCAGGATCCTAGAAAAGAAATAATTTGCAAAACCAAAACTACTAGCTGCCCGTGTGGAAAATATGGGCACCCAGAGTTTAGGTTAAAATAATAAACTCGAGCTCAGTCATGAGACTGGTGTGAGAACTAAAACAGTTATTTAAAACTTTACTTTAGAAACAAGGTAAATCAAGGGACCACGCCGTATAACATGGAACTGGTTTCCTCCCAAGAATACCAGTGCATAAACAAACAGCTCAATGCTTTTTGAAAAAATGAAGCTATTATAAGACTCAAGTCTCATCACGCAATGCAACGCAAGCCGGAGGATAGAGTTTTCCTTTATAATAGCCAAAAATGCTTGGTACATTTAAAACAAATCATTTGATACTATTATAAGTGTATAGTGTCAAAAACAGCTTCAAATATAAATGTATCAATCATAGACGGCATAGTAACCCATCCTACTATGTCGCCATACTAGTTCTGTAATTAAAACCGAAATGTCGTGTATTGGAAACAGGATTTCCATCACGAACCAAGGCAAGGGATCATCCTTACCGAATTCGAGACAATCTAGCCTACCATGTCTCAGGATCAGTCGCAATTTCACCTTGGATCTTTAGGGCCGGTCCTCTCTTATGCTTGAGGATTAGTATTCCTGAACAGTGCGTTTCCCCGCCCTGTCGGGCGTAATGGTCAGTATGTCGACCGTATCATCTATCAGCACCATAGTGACCGATATATCTGAGGTACCTCTCTTTCCATCATCCGCATAAGTAAAAATGCCTGGGCTCCATACATGACACCACTCCTAGCTATAAAGAAACGCATGTTCTCACTGCAGTCCTCTCCTGTTTCTGCTTCATATATACCGGGGTATGAAGCTCGCGAATTAACGCTATTCGCAAAGCTATGCTAATTAAAGCCGTGCTTTGATTATCAACCACAAGGCCCTGCTTTTCAACAAAAGCCTTGAACATTTGCATCTCAACATGCCACATTGACAACTCACGCCATGCGACTGATGTCTATCAATATATAACCTCTAAGCTCGTACGTCTCAGAGAAGGGTGTTAAGCAAAAGAATGAATTCTCCGCTACCAAACAGATATATATTTCATAGAAATCAATCAACATAAAATAAAATCCAATGTCAGACACACATCCATTTACTAGTTCGTTCTGGGTTTGAACGAAACCGGAGGCACCTTATTCCTCGTCCCATATGTCCAATACAGGAGAGAGATCCTCGCATTTCCGGTCGATCTCCAAGTACGTCTAGACGATCACCACTTATTACTTTGTCTTGGGTGTTCAGCCCAATCAAGACATCGGTAATCATCCAAACGATGTGTAGATTTTGGTCTTCAACCACCGTCTTCATCGTCGACTTATCGTCGTATCGGTTATTCAGAATGGGATAAAACCTATCTTTCCGAATAACCCGTGTATTTTATAATCAATAATAAAGTGCTATATAAAAACAAATCATAGCCTCATTCCAATTCTGAATATTATTTTATTCAAATATTCATATCTTTTGGGAAAAGTTCCCATTAATTTTATCAAATATAAATTCTTTTAAATTTATACTTTAATCTTCCTTTGGATATCAATTCTAAACCAAATTAAGGTTTATCAACTAGTCGAGATTATCGAGCCTTATCGAAGTAATCATTTATTTTATTTCCCAATCCCAACCTATTCACCCCATGGAGCAAAACTGACAATACTCCATATCTAAGACCATGGTGTTATCGGTAAATTTAATTACCATTTCATGTTCAAATCTAATTAAAGATTTTGCTATCGCCTGGAGAAAAAATTGGTGGTACTCCATTCTCGATCATTTCCCAAATTTGATAATTTAAATTATCACATTCACTTTCCAATCTAATTAAAGATTCATTAAAATTCCACTTAGTTTTAATCTTTCCAAAAATTAATATTAATGATTATTTAACTTTGGGAAATCAAACATGCCGCATCGGCAATCTACACTGTACCATTGATTTCTGTCGATATACAACCTCTAAGCTCGTACGTCTCAGAGAAGGGTGTTAAGCAAGAGAATAAATTCTCCGCCACCAAACAGATATATATTTAGTAGAGATCAACAATACGGTTCGAAATACAATGATAGGCATGTAATCCTGTCTTCAACTGGGTTAAAGAACCAATGTAGTTTAAAACAAAGTTCAAGATAAACCCAAAATCACATTCCACTAATTATGGAATCTTCATGGAAAATAGATCAATATATAATCGATATCAATTTCCTTATCCGACTAATAATATAAATGGAATAACGACAAAGTCTTTTAAATTCCATATATATTAACGGTCTTCCTCCACAGAAGTTCACTTCGATTATTACCAAATTGAATTCCATTTAATATATTAAATTGGAAAACTTTACTTTGGAAAATTTCCATTAAATCTTGATAAAAAGATTTATAAATTCCAAATCACATTTCATTGTTAATCGGGTTAAAGAACGAGTGTCGTTTAAAACACAGTTCACAATAAACCCAATTCACATTCCATTTTATTCCAGTTATTAAATATAATTGGAAACTCTAATAATCTTAATTAAAAGATTTGTTCTTTTCACACGGGATTTAAGAACAGTGTTGTTTAAGACACCATTCACGACAAACCAAAAATCCAATTTAATATTAAATATAAGGCTCTGAATAGATATTATATCGGCTTATATTCAATATCAAATTCTGAAACCAACAAATATCGTACTGGGAATAACAATATAGATTGAAAATTTCTGTTTATATTAAAACCCTTTGTTAATCCAATTTATTTATTTAGAAATTATTGGATTTCAAAACTAGTTGATAACTAGTTCATTTTGATAAAAATATATTTTTATCTTTAGAAACGTGAAATTTTCATCCCAATTATTTCCAAATCATTTATTATGATTTTACACAAATTAATAATATTTTTAGTAATTTTATTAAGGCCCTTTCAGTCGATTTCCATAAACGGCCATCGAGCTGCACTTACATCGATCTTTTCCAAATTTAATTTGGACATAATTCCAAATCCAACTGTTAGATTTCAAATCCCTTATATTCTTGTAAAGCCCTTTTCGATACGAAACCAACAGTTCCAGTTTTAGGAGAATCCAACGGTCGGATCTCCCGTAATGTCAATTCGAAGTCAATGGTCGAAATTCGCGAATGGTCGCAATGCGGCACGTTCTTTTCAGGCCATTAAATATGTATAATATATATATATATATATCATCAATTTTCATTTAAAACATATTTTATAAATCGTTTATGAATTTGTTTTAAAACGATTCCCACTTTCATTTCAATTTTAAACCAAAATTGAATACTCCTTATCATTATAATGTTTAAATAATATTATATTCAAAATATTAGATTTTGAAATCATTTCCTTTTCAATATACATTATAAAAATGAATAAAATCAATATAAATATCATTCGCGTTAAAATGGCGCATAACTAATCAATACAGCTTCACACATTTCAATATTTTCATATCCATCCAAAATCGGACATCAAATTCACATTTTAATCTTCGTCATAAATATTATTTTATAATATTCGTTATTTTAAAATATTCGTTATTCCTGAATTGGAATCAGACACAATCAATTACCATGTAATTTTAGTTATATGGATTTCATACACACATGTATACAACCATAATCACACACAGTCAACCATCATCCAGAGTGCATTACACAACTACATAAACATTAAATATAAATAACTAACGCATACAACAGTCTGTCAACCAATCGATTGACATAAAACTAAACAATTGGGAGTAGTGTATGTCAAATATCATCCCAATACCCGTATGGGGTTTCAACCAACAAATTCTGAATATTATTATTTATGCAATTGGGCGACGTCTAAAATTTATCATCACAATCAAGGTCAGTTAAATAGGTGTACATAAACAAATCGTCTGATTTGTAAAGTAATATTCATGTTCATTTCAGGAGAATTTTATGTCGTTCATATATGCGTTAAAATTATATTTTTAACGATAAAATATTTAATTTACCACATGAATATTTTTTATATTTCATACATGCAAAAAAAGTAATATTTTTATTGTTCAAACATTTTATTCAACACAATACAATCAACAACCACAATATAGTCCATTCAATCCAAACAAACAACCATGGTTCATACAATAGATAGTGCCGGTGGCTTCTAAACCCCGTCTGCAACCTAGTATATATTTAACTGTAAAATAAATTGAGTGAGAAAGAGTTCTCACATTCTTTCCACTCCGCCAGTCTTAAACTGGAGATTCTGGCACCGTTCGGGTTTGAATTTGCCCCAAATTGTAACTGGCTCCAAATTGAACCCCTTTAGTCTTGTTGTGGAGCTCTCGCCTTCATGATCGCAACAGATCCTGTTTAATACGATTTTGACGCCGTATGAGAGAGTTATGATTTTATAAAGGTTCATGACATTTTAAAGTAATTAACGAAGTAATTAATTAATTTAAAACACCATCTTCCTCGTTTAACACTACAGACCGTCGTTGAACAGCTATTCAAAACTAGGTTTGGATTTTTCTTCAAATCTGTGAGGTTGGGCGATGATCGGAGGGCCACGTGGAATAGCTCGAAAACCGCACCTAACCCTCCCAGCGTTGACGAACTCGGTGGCTTCTCTGGCGCTGGAAACGAGCTCGACGGCGATGACTTCATGCTCCAATTCCAGGCGCTACACTTCATGGGAGATGATCAAACTAGCGTGGATTTAAAGATTAAGGAATTCTCTATAGGATTTGTTATGAAGATTTCTGAAATTACTTTGGGGATTGGAGGAATTTTGAGCTCGATTTCCTGAGCAATTATCGGCCATGAATTGGATTGAGGCGGCTACGGTTTTCAGAGGAAAAAGGGTTTTATAGAAACTTATTTTATATTTTATATTATTTTATATTTTATAAATACCAGTTTATTGATACGAACCCCAAACCGAACCCCATGACTGTCGCCCCTGGCTAAATACCCCATTCCGGACACAATGAAATATGTTTCGTAAGCCAGTTCTATCGTTTTGATTAGTTTTATTAAAATTAAAATATAACTCAACATATATTGAATTTAAACGCACATTTTAATTTAACGGGGTAACATATTGACTCCAAAAATTCCCAAAAAATAAATCTAGCTAAGTTTTGACGATACGGTCCTAACAAAATTAATTTCATCGAATTCGGAGACTGTTTGAAAAGTGGTCATTTTCCAGTCGATTAAATTCAAATTAAAAGTACCAAACGCGTTTAAATCCATCACGCTCACATATTAATTCTAAAATTTATGAAAATTAGAATATAGCAATAATTTGACATTCCGGATCTAAAAAAAGTGGTTTCATCGAAAATGGAGGTCGTTTGCAAAATGGCTATTTTTAATAGCTATATATTATATTAATATATATATAAATTCCATAGCGACTATTCTGAATTTTAAACTGGCCATAACTTTCAATTCTCATTATGAAATCTGGATTTTTCACATTTGTTAGAAAGATATAATTAAACAGATTCAAATATTTCTGGTTTTGCGGAAATCCGATTTATTTTGAATCCTGTACATTCATTTGAAATTTGAAATTGAATTTTCAAACTACCACGCCATTTCAGGCTCGTTTTATAATTAAAATAAAATTATACGTTCTAACTTCGATTAAAATAAATTTTTTGTTGTAATTATTTAAAATGAATCATTTTAAATATTCAAAATCCATTAAAATAACTAAAATAAAATTTTCAAACTGGTTCTGAAAATCTGGGTAGTTACACCATGTTTACTTGGAGATCAAGTAACTTGGACATGAAGTGATTGGCCTTATAAAAGGAGCCTAAAGCGGAGAAGGAAAGACAATTGAATGGAATTCAATTCAATTCATTCATTCTATCTCCTATCTTCTTCAATTCTTTATCTCCTCAAATAAAATTCTTAAGTGAATTGAGTGATCATTGTAATCAATCTCATGCACTCTTCATTGGTGTTAATGAAAGGCTCTCTCTCTCTCATGTGGACGTACACTAATAAGTTGCCGTGGAACTACTATAAATCCCTGTGTAATTTATTTTTCGTTATTGCCTAGTTATTTTTCTTGTGTGGTGATTGTGATTGACTTTTGGATTGGGTTGAGATTGTCTTCGATATTGATTGATTGTTTTTGCACGTTTACCACGATCTCGTCCTCCGCTGATTTGGGGTTATTTTGATTTGAGCGGTTTTGAATCAAAATTTCTCCTTAACAATATGTTGTATTAAAATTGATGAATGTAACTTTGGAGCGGAGAAGATGATTCTCAAATCGAAGCTCGAAGGTGGAAGAAATGACGATTCAAAGGCAAAATTTGCTTGTGCAACAACTCTGACGTCCGGGCGGTGGGCGGTTTGGCTAGACGTCTGAGGTGGTTGCTTCAGAAAGTAGAGAGCATAACCGAACGTCTAGCCACTGTAGATGTCGCGTTTAGGCAACCCTATAAATTCTTCAATTCATAACTTCAAATATCATTTTCCTTGTGAATTATTGATCATTGTTATTAGTCTCTTATACTCTTCTCATTCGTATTAATATAAGCTCTCTCTTAAGTGGATATAAACACTAACACTACGTTAGTGGAACCATTATAAATCGGTTTGTGATTTATTTATTGTTATTGCACGTTATATTACTTGTTGAATGTTTGTGATTGATTTTTGGATTATTCTTATTTGGATTTGAGATATTGATTGATTATTTTTGCATTTCTATTATGATCTAGCTCATTTTCGCTGCATTGAGTTTGTATTTGGAAAATTCCACAACATTGTTATATGTGATTTGGATAGTATTGGCATGGGGGTGTGGATTATATTTGAAATTTATCTCAAACGATAAAATATGTATATGAAGATAAGAGTATATGTATGTTTGTCTATGCACACTCACATGGAATTAGTGACGTGTAATAACAAAGCAATTTTTTATTTTGTTTTGTTACAATACTGTTCTAATGAACATGTATCTGCTTTACGTACCATGAAGGAGATGTGATGAAGTACCCAAAAATTTAACGGTTTCATGACCAGGGAACATTTGAGAGTAAATGTTTATCACCTAAAATTTCTAACAATATATCCTTTAAAAATGATAATATAAAGTTATAAACAGTAACCGTGTTAAGCTAGAAACCGGTCCTAAATATTCAGCTTCATTGTAGAAATCTCAACCAAACTCATGTTGGTCAAACTCTCAGCAGCACACGTTTGATTTGGTTTGGCACCCAAGCAAATTCCTTTGCCTTGGTTGCTGTTTGATTTGGTTTGGCACCCAAGCAAATTCCTTTGCCTTGGTTGCCAAAACATCAGGCTACCCCATGTTGGCTAGCTAGCTAGAAAACAAAGTAAAAATTGAAATCCCATATGGGGGTGTCCAATCATTTAGTTATCCATTTCTTATGTAGCAGATTTCCACACGTAACTTGTTATATTTGGCCGCTCCATGCACAGAAACAATTGATGTGATAAATAATGTTGTTATATTAATACGTAAGTTGTTAATATTACATTTTATTTACGTACGTAACTATAAAGTCTTAACTGAGAGACCACTTTATGCATTCTGTCTTTGTATCCGAATACAATTGCCACTGATGGCGACCTCGATTAACTGAATTACTGTAGAGTCTCTCTCGCTTGCCTTTCCCTAATTTAATAGATCGAAAGACCCTTAAGAAGCATCATCCTCTTCCTGCTTATAAATTAGAAAGCATATCATCATAAACCACTAAAAAAAGTAACAAGGTAAAAAATAACAAATGGGTCTGAATAAAAGAGAAGTAAAGGCTCATGCTGTATGCATACCATCCCCAGCACAGGGCCACATAAACTCCATGCTCAAATTTGCAAAACTCCTCCATTTTAGAGGTTTCCATATCACTTTTGTGCACACTCAAACAAGCTACAACAGAATTCTTGAATCTTCGGGTCCTTCTTCACTTAAAGGCCTCCCCGATTTCCAGTTCAAGACAATTCCAGATGGGGAAATAAGCATGGCCAATGCTGAAGATATGTCCGACGTTACTCAAATAGATCGGTTTAGATTGTCGCACATTTTCAGAGATTTCTTAAAGAATTTAAATGAATCAACGGAAGAACCAGAAGTCAGTTGCATAGTTTCAGACACCTTCATGAGTTATACCTTAGCTGTCTCTGCGGAGTTTGGGCTGCCAAATTTGTCCTACTGCTCAATGAGCGCGTGTGGATTCATGGGCTGCTTTGCCATTAAGGAACTCATTGATAGAGGCATTGTACCCCTCAAAAGTACGCACATGCAATTCATTCTATGCTCTTTTAGATAGTTGTATCAGCTGTAAATAAAATAACCATTGACCTTTTGTACATTTATATTGTTATTAGGTGAAGATGACCGGAAAAATGGATACTTAGACACTCCAGTTGATGGCATCCTTGGTTTGAAGAACATGCGTTTAAAGGACTTCACAAATTTTGTGCATACAACAAACTTTAACCATGTACTCATGAACTTCGTAAAAGAAGAATCACAAGACTCCTTGAAAGCAACTGCATTATTAATACACACTTTTGAGGAATTAGAAGGAGCCGCCTTGGATGAAATGTCAGAGGTGTTCCCTGCCCTATATGCCCTAGGCCCTTTGGACATTATGTGCAAAAATATTTCTAAGGACTCGATTACGGGTTCTAACTTTTGGGTGAATGACAACAGCTGCTTAGAGCACAACCAACAATGGCTTGTTCAGTTACTAAACAAGCCACGGAGCAACCAGGTGTGGCTTATTCACTCACCCGTGGCTGGTCTGTGGCTAGTTTTGAGCTCCTCCGTGGCTGGTTCACCCAACAGAGACCGGTTCTTATAACGGCAAACTGTTTGCCGTTATAAGATTATAACGGCAAACACTTTGCCGTTATTATAACGGCAAAGTGTTTGCCGTTATAATCTTATAACGGCAAACAGTTTGCCGTTATAATCACTAGCCGTTGCAACACCAACGGCTAGTTCACTTCCTCCCTATAAACCACCCTATCTCCTTCTTCTTCCTCCTCCACACAACCACTCCACCTTCCCAACTTCTTCATCAACAAAATGTCTTCGTCTGCACCCAAGCGAAACGGGAAAAAAACCATAAACAAGAAACTCATGTTCCAACCGCACTCGTCATCGTATGCGATGCAACGGTCAACCCAACAACAGCAACCGTTGCAGCCATCTCACGAATATGGCTACTCGCCGTATTCAAATTATCCATACCGTCCACCGTACCAACCGCTCGGTCCTCCTAATTTTCCTCCCATCCAATCGTCCGTCCCGCCACAGTTTTACCAACGACCGCCCGGGGTAGGCGTGTACGACGATCATTCGTCGTATATGTCAATGATGATGCAGACCGAGCAAAGTCAACAACCTCACCTAACTCCGCAACAGACCGAGGTTCGTGACCGCGAAGCGATGCAAAATCTGCAAAGACAGTTTTCGTATGGGTATGTCTCTCCTACTACCGAAGAAAATGTTGGGACTTCTACGGAGGAGGAGGAGGAAGATGCAAATGAGGAAGTAAATGTTACAAATTCTGAAGAATTGAATGAAGAATACGTTGCACCTATCAGTCCCGAATATAACCAAAAGAAGAAGAAGAAGGTGAAGTCTTTAAGGAGCATTTTCAGTCAACGACACCAAACCGAAGTTGAATCGGAGCCGAATCACGGAATAGAAGATATTGAGGATGATAATGCTGAAGGGGAAGATATACCAGCAGATGGAAGAAGAAAACAATGTAAGTTTACTTCCGAGCAGTACGTTTCACTTGCTAAATCGTGGATACGCATTTCACAAGACAACATTGTTGGAAATAATATGAAAGGTGAGAAATTTTGGGAAAGAGTAGCAGAGTTCTACAATTCGTTGGAAGCCAGGAATAGAACATGGGCATCACTTAGAGGCGGTTATAGAGTTATGAATGCCGCATGTCAGAACTATCTTGCAATACTGACAGCCTTGGAGAACAGACAGCAAAGCGGTGCTGCACCTTATGACGTTGTAAGTACCGTAGATTACTTTGAAAAATAACTTAATATACTATGATCGATTAGTTGGAAATGACATACGCTCATACAATATCCACTTTGTGTTACAGATTGAAGAGTCACGAAAGGCCTACCAGCAAAAGTATGGTCATCCATTTAAATTTCAAGACTGTTATGAGCTTCTATCTAGGTTGCCGAAGTGGAAGAACCCCCGCAACTTCATGTTTGAGCAGCAGAACAAAGCTAGAAGGATGAACTACTCTGATTCTAGTCCAGGAAGTGGCCCGAGTTCGCAAGAAAGAAACCCTTTATTTGGAAGTAGTGATGGACGACCTGTCGGCAGATCCAAGACAATTCAGCTGGAGCAACGAGGTGCAGAGTTTGCTAGATTTATGGAAACAATGGAGAGTTCATCTAAGGCAACAAAAGAGCATAGAGCTCGATTTTCGGTGGAAAGAAACCGTAGCGACGAAGATTTCCAAAAGGCAGTTAGGGATGATCGAGAGCTCCGCAGACAAGAACATGCGGAGAAACAAGCCATGGAAGAAAAGAAGCTGGAGGAGCAGAAAGCTTTGGCACGAGAGAATAATTATGATAAAATGATTACATGTGATTTTAGTAAGCTTACCCCTCTACAGCAAGAACCAGTAGCCGAGCAGATTGGAGAGTACAGAAAAAACAAAGGAAGCAGAAGCGGAAGCGTTAGTGGCTCGTATATGGACTAGCTATGTATGTTGGGTTAAGTTGTAATATGATTGTGAACTGTTTGTAGTATTTATGTGCTGGTGGGTGTTTATGTACTAGCTATATATGTTGGGGTGAGTTGTAATATGATTGTGACCTGTTTCTAGTATTAATGTAGTAGTTGTTGTTTATGTATGAGCTGTATATGTTGGGTTGAGTTGAAATAATGATACAATCTACAATATGATTGGAAACCACATTTATTGACTCAAGTATGCACTGATAGATAGTTCAAATGATACATAGTAAACGACTACACACTGATACATAGTTCTAGTACCAACTACTGATTCCGACTATTCCTTCCTTTATGCGCCCATAAATGTTCCACCAACTGGTCACGCAATTGGAAGTGTGCAACTTGATCTTCAATGTGTTGAACCATATCAACATATTCTTCCATTGAGTTTACATCTTTATGGATTTTTGCATTTGAGCCCGTAAACATGTCAGGATAATTAGACTTTTGATTCTTATATCCGCCTCTTTCAGACTCCACAATCATGTTATGTATTATTATACAAGCATACATGATTTCTGAAAGCACTCTTGCATCATGAAAACGAGCAGGATTTCGTAAAATATGAAATCGGGCTTGTAAAACACCAAACGTACGTTCGATGTCCTTTCTGTAGCTAGCTACTTTTCCAGTGAAATACCTTTCTTTATCATTTGATGGAACTTTGTACCCTTGCATCAAATTTCTCCACTTTGGGTATATTCCATCGACTAGGTAGTACCCAGTTTTGTGTACGATATTACCAAGTTTATATGAAACATCTGTTGATAATCCGTTAGCAAGTTCTGTGGAAAGATATGATTGTTTTAAAACATTTATATCATTCAATGAACCTGGGACTCCAAAAAAAGCATGCCAAACCCATAAATCGTCTGTTGCTACTGCTTCAAGGATCATTGATGGCACTTTCTTATGTCCGGTGAACATTGCTTTCCATCCCGTTGGGCAGTTTTTCCAAGCCCAATGCATGCAATCTAAACTTCCAATCATACCTGGAAATCCTCTGGCTTCTGCCCTGCGTAGTATCCTGGTTATATCGTTAATTCCAGGCGTCCGTAGATACTCCTTTCCAAACTCTGCAACAACTGTTTTACAGAATTCTTTCAGACACTCTATTGCTGTTGATGCTGCGATTCTGAAATATTCATCCATTTGATCGCCAGATGTTCCATAGCTTAACATCCTCAACGCCGAGGTGATTTTGATGTGTGGTGAATGGCCGATTTCTTGTGCTCCGTTCAGTCTATAAGTGAAATATGGATTTGACTGGTGAAGTTTAAGATATATTTTTGAGAAAATAGCCGGACTCATACGGTAACGACGGCGGAACAAAGTTATATCAAAGGTTGGATTGTCGATGAAGTAAACCCTCATTAGTCTTTCATGTCCATCCTTGTAGTCTCTCTTATACCGTCGGTCAATCCGGCCATGCATGCTACCCCGATGGTTGCTAGTTGAGCCTTCAGGGAAATAATTGGAATACGCAACCATTGCGTGCTGTTCTAGCTCCTCCTCCGTCTCTTGCTCCACTTCTAGTTCAGAATTATCAGTTTGATTCTTCTTGTTTTTGTAGTAATGGTAGTATAGATTTGGATCCATTGCTTGCTTTTTTATAAGTTGAGTTTCGTTGTTATCTCTAAGCGTATCCGAACGAGAGATATATATAAGCAGGGATGGTGAACTAAATATCTCTGACATAGAGTGCATGTAGGCAATAATGGGTGGCAATAATGGTTCCAACATGATGGTTCTGTCATTGAGTAGTCAATTCGGATAGTTGTTGTGATGTGAAAGGTTGGCACTAAATGGTTGGCAATAATGGTTCTGTCATTGAGTACTCAATTCGGACAGTTGTTGTGATGTGAAAGGTTGGCACTAATTGGTTGCCAATAATGGCTCTGTCATTGAGTACTCAATTCGGACAGTTGTTGTGATGTGAATTTTGGACATTTAAAATAGATTATTTTAAATAATATCGACGAGAAATTTATTTTGAATATAATTCGAACGTATATATTATATACGTCGTCATTAGAATATAAATAATTATATATAATTATAAATAGAATTGAAAATGGCGCGGTAGTTCGATAATTCGATTTCAAACTTCAATTGAATGTACCGGGTGCAAAACAATCTGCATTTTACTGAAACCAAAAACATTAGGATCTAATCGAGAATATCTTTCCAACGAATCCGAAAAATCAAGATTTCATAGCGGGAATCAAAAGATATGTCCAATTGAAAATTCTTAACAGTCGCTATGGAAGTCACCACAAGGAAAGTGAAATGTGTGGGTGGTTTTGTACCACCGTAGAGCAATGGCCGCACACAGTTGGACATCGGCATTTATAACATGGTTTATTCCTAAAATAGCAAATCGCACAATAAGATAAAATATGACTACTAAATTATCCACTTGTTTCATTAAAAGGTCTATAATATTACCTAGAAAAAATTGAAATCCAAGAGCATGTAACAGTCCTGCGACCCCCTCCTTACCCGCCAAGTGTGCATGATAATATCTAAGTGTGGTCGCTAACGAACCACGTGGACGTATATTCCGCGACTGTTAACGGTTCAACAAAATGTTATACCATCTACCCAATATATAACACTCAAAGAATACTATGTAAATAATACTAAAAATACTTACAGCCAAACTCGACTGCGTGCTAACGTGTACTTCGTCATCTGGAAGAATGCGAAAGTTGGATAGCGCAGGAAGCTTCGCGGCGCTGAGGTTCATATCCACATAGCCATCGAGTTGGCCCTCTCTAGCGGCAACTGATCCAACAATCCTACGTGCCCTGCCTGCTCGTCCGCCTCTACGCCCGCCACGTCCCCGATGACCGCCTCCCTGTTGCACCTCTGCTTCTTCGTTCTCCATGTTTTCGGCGGCTACAAGTAAGTCTTCTATTCCGAGCACTGGCTGTTGGCCACTACCACCTTCACCACTCCCGCCGGCGCCACGATCGTCGCCGTGCATGAATTTTTTGGCGAAAGTTTTTAGTAATCTAGCCATATTTTCGAACTAATATCTCACACAAGCTAGTTAATTTGGTTAAAAACTGACGGATTGGTGAATTGGTGGAGAAAATTGGGTGAAAAATGGGGGAGGAAAATGGGTTTTCGGGTTTGAAGAAGGAGAAAGAGAAATGGAGTAGAGGAGGGGTGGCGGCGAGGGTTTTTGGGGGGGGGGACATTATAACGGCAAACACTTTGCCGTTATAATGTTATAACGGCAAAGTGTTTGCCGTTATAATATTACAACGGCAAAGACTTTGCCGTTGTAATATTTATAACGGCAATATCTTTGCCGTTGTATCCCCACTCCCCAACCAGTCCGTGGCTGGTTCTCCCCTTCTGGGTGCTCGGCTCGTTGGACCAGTTTCAGAACATGAGAGAGAATAACTGAACAGAACGGATGGTTGGTTATGGTCTTAGAATGGTTGGACAATAAAACACCCAGTTCAATTGTGTATGTGAATTTTGGAAGTCTAACCGTTGTAACTAAGGATCAGTTGGCTGAATTTGCACGGGGGCTGATCAACAGCAAAAGTGAGTTTTTGTGGGTGATCAGACCTGATTTAATAAGCAAAGATTCAAGTGTTTTGCCAGAAGAACTGTTAGAGGAGGTAAGCAAAAGAGGATTGATAATAAGCTGGTGTGCGCAACAACAAGTGTTAAAGCATCCTTTAATTGGAGTCTTCTTGACGCATTGTGGATGGAACTCGATGATGGAGAGCATATGTTGTGGTGTTCCATTGATTTGTTGGCTGTTCTTTGGAGAACAACAAACGAATTGTAGATACGCATGCAACGAATGGGAGATTGGATTGGAGATTAGTAGCAATGTGAAGAGAGACGAGGTGGAAATGAGAGTAAAAGAAGCCATGAAAGGCGAAGAAGGAATAAGGATTAGAATGAATGCGATGAGGTACAAGGAGCAGGCAAGTAAAGCTGCTGGTATTGGAGGAACTTCTTTTGCCAATTTAGACAGGGTAATTGAAGAAATTCTTATGTCTAACTGAAGAAGTATTTGGACAAGCCAAAGGAAATGACAGTTTGTTGATAGATGATTAACGTGTGGTTATAGTTTTAGCTCACAAATTAATTTCTTTTTTGAATTCTATATTGTTATATGGTCAGTGTATAATTGGATGTCTTCGAAGATGAATACAAATTTTGGCTGATTGTAATGTAGATTATATATAATTTGGGAACCTTGGGCGTGCATGCACACATGTGTGTTTAGGTAATTTATATTCTAATTCACAATTTTAGTTAGTTAATCCACCATATTTTATAGGATTGTTAACATTTACTAAAATTTAATTTTTAATCAGTGTATCTACCGTAAAAAACATATCTATTTTTTCTTCTTTTCATTCTTCTTCTATGAGTTTTGCGTTGTATTCTTGCTTCTGAAAGAAATCCACAATAAAAAATACAAGAGCTTGGTAATGCAACTTTGTGTAGATATCCAGGCTTATGGTGAATTATTTCAGATCATTGATTGATTTCTCTTTGATTTGCAATTTTCGGGTTTTCTTCTTTTTTATATGTTTGTTGCATTCGGTTGTACAGTAGAATGAGGCGTTTTGTAATGTCATTGTAAAACAAGATGCACATAAATCGATTACATTACTGCCTCATGCTGGATTATATTGGTAAAACAGATGGTACCATCCTTTGTAAAATAATGGAGCTACATGCAAAAGAATACAATACACGCGCTATCAACAAAAGAGAGGAAAAGAAAAGAATATGCTTGTTCAGAGCATCAAAGTTATATTGAAAAAAGCTATTCTTACCATCGGGATCTGTAAGAGAACAGAATCATCATGCTTGCACAAGAAAGATCATCATACATGAGTCAGAATATGTCAAAGATACATTTTAAATAAAAGAAAGTGAACAATATATATGTATATGACCATCCATCCAGTTCTTTTGAGGTTGAAAATGAAACCCAGTGTGCTGCCATGAAAGCATGTTATTAGTCCATGGGTATGATGTGTTAGAAAACGATGATACCCCAGTTAATTTAAGCGATATGCCCTTTGATAATCCACAGTCATGAAAGGATACATAATCAGACATGCCGATGGGGGATTGTTTCAGATCATTCATCGACTTCTATTTGAATTGCAATTTTCTGGTTTTTTTTTTTTTTGTATATGTTTGTTGCATTCGATTGTCCAGGAGAATGAGGTATTCTATAATGTCATGGTAAAACATGGAGTACAAAAATCCATTGTAAGCAATATGATAAGATGAAATCTTTAAATTAATCCACTCGTGGGTTAACTTACAAAATAGTTGTAGATTAACTTATTAAAATAAAATGGTGGATTAATTTATTAAAACTGTGGATTAGAATAAAAATTACTATGTGTTTAACTTGCTAATATACTAACAAATATCATTTTTATATGGTATATTCACTCCACAAGAAGTTGTATATTATCGAAATCAAGATTCACAGCTTAATTTCTAAATTGAATAATATGAACATGTTGAAGTATGTGATACTATATGTTGGATTGAAGAGGTCGAAGATAGTTTCGAGTCGGAGGTAACCGTTCACAAATCAGAGCTCTATGTAGGAGTTATGAGCTGGAATGTGTTTGTTGTCAGCAGGAAGCGGAACAGACGTCTGCCATAGGGGATGACAGACGTCTGACTATAGGGTAGTGATTTCCCGAGAGCTCAGACACACGTCTAACACATTAGAGACATACGTCTGTGCTGAGTGGATGTGCCCAATTAATCTCTGGAAGATGACAGACATCTGTCAGGCGATGCGACAGACATCTGATCGGGTATTGGGCTATTTCGGGCTGGAAATTAGCAAGCAGATTTGTGACTAATTCGGGGGGCAATTTGGGTAATTGGCCAACCTCTGTATAAGCTACTTTCTGAAGTGAATTAGGAAGAGCTTGAAGACTTGATTAGGGATCAAGGGTTATTCTCAAGGGAGAATTACGGTTTATAAACTAATTCCAATTCTTCAATTCTATTCTCCTCAAACTCTTTTCTATATTGAAATATAGCGATTATTGGATCAATCTCTTGTATTCCTTTCATCGTGGTAATAAAATACTCTCTCCAAAGTGGATGTACACTAACAAGATGTTAGTGGAACCACTATAAATCCTTGTGTGATTTATTTTTGCTACTTTGCCATTAGTTTCTTGCTTGTGATAGAGATTTGGATTGTTCGTGATTGGTTGATATTTGTTTTGTGACTAGAGTTATTGCTTTGGTTGTTTTTGCAAGTCTAACAACGATCTAGTCTTCCGCTAGCGCATTGTGGTTTAGATATCGGATTCGAGTGGTCTTGAATCGGATTAATCACAATGGTTACAACAGAACATGCATAGCAGAACGGATGAGATATCAATTTCATACATGATGTGGTGCAACTTATAGGATTCACCATCCTTTTGATATATCTAAAGTTTATAGTGTTTGATACATAATGCAACTGGTATAGTGAATTTCTTAGTGGTTTAATCTTTCACCTACCTTCCTTTCTCCTTTAATACATATTATATTGTTTGTTGCACTAGCATTCATTCATATATTATTTTACTTTCTGCTGTTTGGTTGATCCCTTTTTGCTTATTCTTTATCATATTTCCATGAAGAGATGCATGCTGGATTACTAATTCAAGTTCAGTGCTCAATTCAATTTAATATGTTGACATATGTGTCAGAAAAGAATCAAAATTTTAATTTTAATATCCGTGGGCGCAAACACACTGATTGCACTATCTTTGGTGTTAAAATCAAATTAAGACACCTTTATTTTTAACCAGGCAAACTCCATTTGTTTGTGTCACCAATTCCAATAGTGGATGTTTTGGCGAACCGCTAAACAAAATATGTTGTTATTAGATGTCCATCTTGATTATGTCAGTGAATGAATGTTTGAACATAAACTAGACAAATTCATCTTAAATGAATGTTTTGATATGCACTGGTAGAATCATAATTTGCATATATATATACTAATAATTGAATTCCTACATTTTCGCAAGAACAGGTGGTGAAAGAGCAGGCTGAAAGGAGGGCAACTGCCTTGCTTATTTTTGAGGTAGGTCAAAAGGCACACGAGAAGGGAACTTATTCTCAAGCTATCAAATTTCTTAAGGCTGCTCTTATCGTAATAAAATCCCATATACTCAAAATTTTCTGTCTCCCTATATCCAATCAATCAGGACTTCTGATTTCCATCTTTTTGCAATTAAACCCACTTTTTTCTTTGACTTAATTGCATAAAAGTGAAAATCATGGATCTTGATTGGTTCAGTACGGAAAATAGAGAATTTTGGGGACAGAAGATTGGATTAGAAGCATAAGAGCTAAAGCTAGAACCATTCTCAACCTACGAGTAATGGTATGACAACATTAACAAAATAATCATGAACTAGGTGTACTAGGGAGAGTTTTACGATTTCGGTCTGTTTTCCTCCTGAACAAATTCAATATATATATATATATATATACATATATATATATATATTATTTGAGTAGAATTAACTAAATCATTAAACCAATTAGTCAAATGCCATTGACATTTTTTTGTTATACAAAGCATACCCTAACCATGTACTCATGAGCTACATGAACTTCGTAAAGATGAATCACAAGACTCCTTGAAAGCAACTGCAATAGTAATACACACTTTTGAGGAATTAGCAGGAGCTACCTTGGATGCAATGTTAGCGGTGTTCCCTGCTGTGCATGCAGTAGGCCCTTTGGATATAATGTGCAAAAATATTTCGAAAGAAGCAACGAACATTATGCAGTCTTAACTTTTGGGTGAATGACAATAGTTGTTTGGAATGGTTAAACCAAAAGGCACCTAGTTCTATTGTATATGTGAAATTTGGAAGTATAGCGGTTTAACTAAGGATTAGTTGGTTGAATTTGCATGGGGACTATTCAACAGCAACTGCGAGTTTTTGTGGGTTATCAGGCCGAATTTAATAGCAAAAGATTCAAGTGTTGTGCTGGAAGAATTTTTAGTGGAAGTGAGAAAATGAGGATTAATAGTAAGCTAGTGTGCACAACAAGAAGTGTTAATGCATCCTTCAATTGGAGTTTTTTAAGCACTTTGGATGGAATTCAATGATGGGGAGTATAAGTTGTGGAGTTCCATTAATTTGCTGGCCGCTCTTTGCAGATCAACAGACGAATTGTAGATACGCATGTAACGAATGGAAGAATGAATTGGATATTATCACTAATGAATGGAATATTGGATTGGAGATTAGCTGTGATGTGAAGAGAGATCAGGTGGCGATCAGAATAAAAGAAGCCATGGAAGGTGATGGAGTGAAAATTAGAAGCAATGCGATGAAATATAAGGAGCGGGCAAGTAGAGCTGCGGGTGTTGGAGGGGCTGCTTTAGACAATTTAGACAGAGTATCGAGGAAGTTCTCATGGTCAAATAATGCAATATGAAATTTCTACTGCAATATGCAATACATTTCCCCTTATTACATTTCCTCGTTGTAGCTCTGCATTAACGTTTTCATGTGAGCTATTAACCTCACTCATACTATTTTTCACCTCAATCTAGTGTACTTTTATATAAAGCTCCGCTAAAACGAACATGTTTTCTACGAATCACCGCATCATAGCTGTGTTCAATTGATTTGGGAAGGACCTGCACAACTCTCAATGTATGTATAGAAAGTATGGACCTGACTCACATTTGTGTGTGGTTGTTGGGAAACTGGACATTTGGTTGAATTTTTTGCTTTTTTCTAATTAAGAAAAAAAAATCAACTTCACTTCAAGAAAAACTTCCAATTTCAAATTAGATTAAATCCAATTATTTTAAACAAAGGCACAAATCGACCCTTTTATAAATACAAAATGATCACATAAACAGATCTTTTTAGCATGAAAATAAATATATAACAAATGCTAGAAATTCATAATGGAAATAACATTTTTTTTGTGAGAAAAAAATCGTAGCGAAAAAAGCTCTAAAACCACGTATATTTAAGCTTCTTTTTACAACTAACATTTTTTAAAATGTTAAATGAGACTAATACAATAGAATTGCTTTATTCTATATTTCAAGTGAGACAATATAATGATATTTTTTAAGTTATAAAGTTATATCCATTTAGTTTTTCGAACTCTTCTCTTCCTCTTTTTTTATGTATGCATTAATTAATTAAAATGCCTTTGAAATCACTTTTTTTGTTACTTCAAATGTCATTATTTTTGTATTCAGTGACGACGCGTATACAAAACGAATTTGGGGTTTACTTAATCAAGTAGCAGAGTTTGTCAAGGCTATTGTTCAAAGTTTTTTTTTTTGTTTTTTTTTTTTGTTGAAACTGTATCCTTGTAATTCTGCAGGATTTTTGCTTTCCTTAATTTGAGACTAAAACTGACTTTCTATGGTACCATGCCAGAAACCAGCCTATATTGTTTCACATGGTTCAGAAAGAAGCCTTTATACAATTATGTTTTGAAATTTGTTTTGTTAAAATTTTTGTTTGAATTTTACCAAGTTGTTACTGGTCGATTAATCTATGGGTTAGCCAAGCTTGATTTCAGTTTTGCTTTTCCGAGGCAGCCAAACATTTGATCTATCATCCAATGCCAATTCCATTTAATCCTTCATCCAGTGCCAGAATATTTCATGATCATTGGTACCATGACGTGGGATCTAGTACATTCTAAATTGTTGTTAGGATTGTCTCGCACGTTATAAAGGTAGGAATGACGGTTTGAATAAATATTCTCGCATCACATAATAAATCGAAGAAGTAGAGTACATATGAGTTGATAGACATGTAACATCAGGGTTTCCTTTTGTTACAAGGATGTGTGTGTCAACTCATATGCGTGCTCCCTATGCTGGAAAGAAGGGGAAGTTTGTTCTGACCATCGTTACATAACAATGATATCAGAGCCGAAGATTACGGACTGGGACATGCAGGAAAAATAGTGCTCTCAAAAGATACTCGTACGATGCGAGTCAAGTGGAAGGTTGTTTGGATTGTCTCACATGTTGTTAAGGTAGGAATGACGGTTTGAATAAATATAGTACAACATCACGAAATAAATTGAAGAAGTGGAGTACAAATATGAGTTGGTAGACACGTAACATCAGAGATTCCTGTTGTTACAAGGATGTATGTGTCAACTCATATGTGTGCTCCCTATGTTGGAAAGAAGAGGGACTTTGTTCTGATTTTCGTTACATAACAATTGCTCCACACATCTCTCCATATTCGTTGACACCTCCTCGAGTATCATATTTCATTTTACCACCTATTGGAATCGGTATTTATGGAAATGACTAGTATATTAGCATAGTTTTTTTTAATTCTACATTGATTAAGTTATAGTTTTGAGCAGATCATTTACTTTCCGTTTCAGGCATGTATCAATGAAGCTTGCAAGAGAGCCCGAAAACCAGTTTGTGGTACTACACGAAAAATAATCCAACACACGTAATTATTAGGGGAAACCAGAGACGGAGCCAGGATTTATGGTCACCCCGGGCTGTTGTAAAATAGATACTTCGTCAAAATATATGAAATAATTGATAAATTAAAAAATAGCCGGTTTTATAATACTTGAGAACAAAAAAAAATTGAAAAATCTGGGAATAAAACATGAATATGAAAGTTGTAGAATATAATGTATAAACTTCAAATTTCAAATACAAGGTAAATGATTAGTGCCAAAATGAGGACAAAATAAAGAACCTATATTAAGTTATAATTTAAACATTTGCTTGGTTCTTCATTTTAGTTAACGTATTATATATTAGTTTCATGGCTACTTTGTTCAATATCACAGCTGTAGCTCTATAACATAATTTTGTTTGTTTTTTGGTTGAAGGGGTACAGAACTATGTTAGCTAGATCAGTAATTTATAGCTATGTTGCAAAATAGTGGCCCGGGCCGTAGTCTAGGGTAGTGTTGCCATAGCTCCGTCCCTGGGGGAAACTAAATTGTTCGAGTTGAATGATTCCCGCACCTCTCGCGTGTCTCCCGCTTCGGGTTTTATAGCAATTCTGATGTATAAATAGAATCAATACTATATTTTAGCATCCTGTGCAATAAGTTATAAAAGATGAGGTCCATCTGTCCTGACCTACTGTTCATCATAATTTATATATAAAAAAATAGCATGAAAGCGTTAAACTCTTCTTTGGAGTGGATTAAAGCTTGTAAGCAAAAGAATGACATGAAATAAATTTGCCGATTTTTGTAACCTAGCACTACTTACACTACAAAATACCATGAAGTTAAAGACTGGAAATTTGAAATTGAACTTATCTTAGTCTTTGATTACAGACTCATCAACGATTAAAAATATTCAGTTACTAGTTTAATAGTTAGAGACCGGATTTCTGTTTTTAACTAGTTTATAAAATTAGGACAGTTCAAAAATCAATTTTAGTCTTTAGTTTAATTTTTATATCTTTTTCATAACTATATATGTTGTTTGAAAATTTCCTTTTCTTGAATCCAATAGTTTATTTCAATGATCTGAATGTACACATCTAACGTTTAACTTTTCTTAAATTAATTGACATTTAGGCACCAGCTAGAGCATTGGCATTAAGAGTATCTCCAATGTATTAAACATATAATGTCTAATTTAATCTATGTATGCACAATGTCAAACCAATTTAATTAGACATGACTTGAAAAGACTAAAGCTCCCTCCAATGCCAATGTTATTTAGATAAAAATTTGACACATTTAGCCAATCAAATTGTGCTTAATGGAGTATTTATCTCAATTAGTTAGATTTAATTAATTACGATTGGGTTCATATTGTGAAATATATTGTCCACAATTTGACATTGCAATTGACAATGTCTTTTATATTGTTTGTCATATTAGATCGACATTTTATTTCACATTAACATAACACTAGAGATAAAATGTCACTAGAAATTGTTAAATGCTTATATGTAATGCATTTAACATGACAACCACAATATGATTGAGAGCATCTCCAACCCACAATAAATATTGAAGTAACGTCAAGCTACATCAGCAATTAAAACATGTCCTTAATAATAGTTTCTCCAATGCTAATGTAATTTATAATTCTAAGATGACATTGTGAAGTGCAATGTCTAGTTTTGGACATTGCACATCATAATGTGAAGTGTTAACCTAAATAATTATTGGTCAATTAGATAAAAAAAAAATCACCAATGGTAAATTGACACGTATGCAGAAAATGACAACATTTGATATTTGCATTGGAGAGAAATTATGAATGTTGTCATATATACAAGCATTGAATTAACATTGTAGACACATAAGCTTTACATGACATTACATGTAAAATGGGTTGAAGATGCTCTGGATGCTCAAACTTGCAAAATGTTCATCCCACGTTTCTTAAAGAGGATTTTCTTTTAAAGGACAAACTTTGGAAAAAAATTGGTGAAAAGTATGGGAAGTTTCAAAATTAGGGAGAATGACACATTTACACTAAAGGTGGAATTCAGGGGGCCCACTAACTTTTTTCCATTTACACTATCGTTTGGCCTTCTCTCTAATTTTGAAACTTCTCATACTTTTCACCAAAAAAATTCCAAAGTTTATCCTTCTCCATATTTTCCACTTTCTTAAATTAGCTGACATTCAGGCACATTCTCTTAATGTTTCTTCTTCACTTCCTCCTCAAATTGAAAATTTTATCTTTCCTCAAAAACAATGGCTCCACTTAGAAAACAAACGATCCAGTGACTTCCATTATCCCTAGCTACAAAATTTGTGTTTTATGCGCTGGAAATAACTATTGAGGAACCTCACTTAACTATTTTGAAACTTCTTACTTTTATAAAGGGTTGAAATATTTCATGGGTTAATGAGCAGAAACTTCATTCATGAATTGAAGGGGATTGCTTACGAAATGGAGCATTAGAAGCACAACCACAAGCCTAAATTGCTAGGTATCCCTCATCTGTAATTTAGTAGTAATTTAAAATTTAAATAAACTTATGTTCTTTGTCATGCATTTACGTAACTATTTTTAGTTATTAAGCGACAAAATACAAGGGAAAAGCACGCTTGGGATCTGTCGTACATAAGAAAATTGCATCAGTGTTATGCTTGACCACTGTCTAAAACGAAGACAAATTGGAATTCAGTGAGATCTTAGAAGCCATTAAGGCTAACTTCAATGATAAATTTGATGAGTTCCGCAAGAAGTGGGAAGGTGGTATCTGTTGGCAATAAATTAAATTGCAATTAATGTCAATATATATTTCCTTTGTTAATTGCAATATATGTTGCCTTGATTTGGGTCATTGGGTTTATATTTGGCATTGTATTAATTATTATAATAGACTCAAATATGTAACAACCCGGAATTTGGGGCCAATTTAAATTTTTCATTTTAGAGATTTTAAGGGTGTTTAAATATTTGAAATAAATTATTTCAAATAAAAATGAATAGAAATTTATTTTGGGCAAAGCTAATACAAATATATTCTATTTAATTATAAAAGGAATTAAAAATAGCACGGTAGTTCGAAAAGTCAAAGTTGAACTTTGACTAACTGTACAGGATGCAGGATAAATCGGATTTTGGTGAAACCAAAAATATTAGAATCAATTCAAAAACATCTTTCCAAGAATCTGAAAAATCGAAATTTCATAGAGGGAATTAAAAGTTATGGCCGGTTGAAATTTCAGAATAGTCGCTGTAGAATTTCTGTATATATTTTAATATAAAAATTAGCCATTTTTCAAACGACCTCTGTTTTCGACGAAACCACTTTTGTTCGATTGAGAATGTCAAATTATTGATAAGTTTAATTTTTCATAATTTTTAGAATTAATTTGTGACTGTGGCAAAAAGATTTCACTTTGGTCAATTTCGGTCAATTTTAATCGACTTGAAAAAGCCCATTTTTCAAACAGTCACAGAATTCGATGAAATTAATTTTGTTAGGACCGTATCGTCATCACGAAGCCAAAAATATATTTTTTTGGATTTTTTCTGAGTTCGTATGTGACCCCGATGGATTAAAAAGTACGTTCGAATTTAATATTAAAGATTTATTTTAAAATAAAAGAATCATGCTGTAAACTTCAGAATTGGACTTCGACACTAGCGCCACTGCGTTCAGGAGACGTCAAATCCTATTGTTTGAAAGTCGTTGGGCTCCGTTTGGAGATCAGACGGAGAAACACTAATTTCTGGAATTAATTGAATTAAAATAGAAAGCAAGAGTGATGGACAGGACCCGTGGTAGCAGAGCTTGATGTTGCCATGTTTCACTTTTCTGGGCTTGCATGCTGTTTATTTGTGGTAGTTTCATAAAAAAAAATTGGGCTCTATGTAAACATGCCTGCGTGCATGTATTTTGATTGTACATATCTATGTAAATATATGTAACTATTGTAGCTAGTAGATAGCTCCATGTATGCTGAACACGTTGTACTAGTTTAATGCTTAATGAATGAATGAAGGCGTGAATCTAGCGATTCACTACCTTTTTGCATCAAAAAAATAGAAAGCAAATACCCTAGAATACACATATAAATACGCGTGTACAGGACCTTTCTTCCCCGATGTTTTCACGCTGCCGAACCCATTCCCTTCAGAATTTCTTCCTCCGATTTCTCTCTCCTCACTCAATTTCAGAACACGCCGTAGTACAACTTTTCGAGGAGTTTCTCGTGCTCTTCGATTCCATACCAAATTCAGCACCCCCCGTACCTTGTAGCCGCCGCACCAGCACCCCAAAGTCGCCGCTAATCGGCCTCCCCCAGCCCCTCCACGGCGAACCGCACCTCCCCCTTTCTAGGCGCCGATCCCCCTCTCCACGCCCTACAACCTCCAACAAACCGTTCTGCAAACCGTTACCTATGTCTCCTGAAAATCCAAATCAAAGTTTTGAACAAAAACCGAAAATAAAGTTATGAAATTCATTTCAGATTTTGCCACACTTTTGTCTGTGGCAACTGCAGTTGTTAAAAAGTAAATTGTTAATTAAAAATTGATAATTAATTCATACGAACTCCGAACTGAAAAATTTCAGATCCGCGTGAATCTTGACAGCAAATACTTCGACTTAGAACTGAATGGGAAATTTTATGAATTTATTTGGATTTTTATTTCTGCTTAAAGTAAGGTGAGTATTCTGATTTAATCAATTAATTTTAATCTAGTCATTTCGTTTGCTTATAAATCATGCTGCGTATGTTATTAGTTCTGCTCTGTGATGTTGCGATGGATTATTGCTTTGTCTGAGTGTTATATGGTTACCTTAGTCATTGATTTATTTAGATCTGAAATCACATTTGGATTATCTACATGTATGCCAATTCAAACCATTCTAGTTTGAATTCAAAATATGCTCCTCCCCTCTAGATTCATTTTCTGTTATTTAGATCTGCAATTGTTTATGCAATTAAAAGACGTGAAATTTATACCACGAATAAAATTACATTTTATATATAATTATAGAACAAGATTTTGGCGATGTGAATAAAATTACATTATATATGTAATTATAGAACAAGATTTTGGCGATGTGAATAAAATTACATTTTATATGTAATTATAGAACAAGATTTTGCGGTGTAATTATAATTACATTTTTATATATGTAATTATAGAATAAGAATTTACAAAAAATCAATTTTTTATAAATAACTTAAGAAGGGATTTACATTGTAGATAAAAATCATTTTTTTTTGTAACTAAAGAATGAGATTTTTGCATTGAAATAAAAGTCACTTTTTATATGTAACTAAAGAATGAGATTTTTGCATTGAAATAAAAAAATCACTTTTTATATGTACTTAAATAAAAAGTAGAAATTTGCATTGTAATAAAATTTACATTTTTACATGTAAACAAAAAGTAGAAATTTGCATTGTAATGAAATTTACATTTTTACATGTAAATAAAAATTAGAAATTTGCATTGTAATGAAATTTACATTTTTACATGTAAATAAAAAGTAGAAATTTACATTGTAATGAAATTTACATTTTTACATGTAAATAAAGAGTAGGAAATTGCATTGTAATTAAATTTACATTTTTATGTAAATTTAGAATAGGATTTACACTACAAATATAAGTTACATTTTTATTATGTAATTAAGATGAGAATTTACATTGAAATTAAAAACACATTTTATATGTAGATTAAGAAAGAGGATTTACATTGCAAATGTACATTACATTTTTTTATTATGAAATTAAAGAGAAGAATTTACATGGTAGATTAAATGTCACTTTTTATACGTAAACTAAGAATGAGAATTTGTGTAGAAAATAAAATTTCAATTTTAAATGAAATTAAAGGTAAGATTTTAACTTGTAAATTAAAAGAAAAAATTTGACATGTAATTAAAAAGGGAAATTTTACAATGCAATTGAAAGATAGGAATTTTACATTATAATGTTAATTATATTTTTAATGTAATTAAAGAGGAGAATTTACAGCGTAATTTAAGGATTAGGAAGGAAAAATAAAATTTTACATTGGAATAGAATTTACCTTTTTAATTAAAGAATAAAAGGTAGAAGGAAATGTTGAATTATAATTTACACCTTTCATGTAAACAGAGGAATGGAAGAAAGGAAAAAATGAAAGTAGACGTTGTAATAGAATTTACATTCTTATGTAAAATAAAAGTAAAAAGGTTTTTATATATATATATATATATATATATATAATTAAAATTAATCAAATCGAGCGCGGTAGTTCGGGTTTTGAAATCGTACCTTTAAATGACTATACCAAGAGATCCGACCGTCGGATTTTCCCAAAACCGAAGCCGTTAGGACCGTCTTGGGAAGATCTTTCAAACGATATATACTATGCTAAGATCCAACGGTCAGATCTCGAGAAATGTGAAAAATCAAAATTGGTTGAAAGCAACACCAGGGTCGCCACTGACCCGTGGCGTCGTTAAATAAAGATTTAACTATTTTAAATAATTGAAATAGGAATTAATCGTTATAAAATAATATTAACGATAAGGAAGGATTTTCAATACATACATATATATATATATAAATATATATATATACGAGGATTATTTGGAAAGTCCGAGTTGCTCTCATTCCAAATAATCAAACGACGTAAAGAATCAAAGTATGAAGACGGCGTATGAAGACCGTAAATCTTCCCTCAAATGGACAACGACCAAGATCCTGAATTGACTTGCTCCCAATTCAAGGGTCGGGGTAATTGCCCAAACGTACGTGTTGATTTCACGGATATGCGGGTACCTCCTTTCCATACTGGACATACGGGACGAGGGTATCTCCAGTTTCGTTCAGACCCAGAACGGGCTTAGAAATGGAATGTGTGTCTGACATTGTACTCCTTTATATTGTAATTATTGATTTTCTGTCGAATGTATGAATGTTTGGTGGCGGAGAATTTTTTCAACTGCTTAACACCCTTTTATATATTTCGCAAAGGATTGGTAGTGTGATATGGAGTGACAGTGTGGCATACTAAGATGCAATGATCAAGGTTTCTTGTTGAAAAGCAGAACCTTGTGGTGACGATCAAAGCACAGTTTGAATAAGCATAGCTTTGTGTATTACGTAGCTTCACGAGCCTCACAACTCGTTGGAGTCTAAAACGGAAGAAGGGAACGCAAGGAGAACAGCACATTTCTTTCTAGTTAGAAGTAGTGTCAGTGCTTAAACTGGCTGATATTTTACTTATGTGGATGATGGAATGAGGCGCCTCGGATGATAGGTCCTATAGGATCGGGAAACGTATGTTCAGGAATTGCCAATCCACGAAGATGTATGTGTGGACCGGCCCTGCAGCTTTCCAAGGGTTCACTGCGGGGGATCCTGAGACATTAGCTAGAGTGTCTCGAATCGGTAAGGAGCTCCTCCCTAGCCTTGACTCATGTTGGAAACCAAATTCCCAATACGACCCAACGAATTTGGTTGTATTAATAGTACGGAGGCATAGTAGTATGGGGTACTATGTTTCCTAGGATTGATACATTTATTTTGAATTTTTTTATATACATTAATAATAGTAATGGATTCGTATTTATCGTATTTAGCATGTTTAATCACCATAAGGTAAAACCCTATCCTCTGGTTTTCGTTGCATTGTGTGATGGGACTTGGGTCTTATGGTGATTCCGTTTTTCTCAAAAGCATAGCGTTGTTTTACGATTCAATTATCGTGGTTCTGTCACTTTAAATTATGCACGGCAATCCATTGGGGTAAATCCGTTCCGCATTAGCGGCTTGTTCCTTGGATTTGCCTTATTACTAGTAGTTAAATTAGTTAAGAATTCTCACACCGGTCCCATGACTGACCTGTAGTTTTTTTTCACCTTTGCAAACTTGGGTGCCCTCTTTTCCACACGGGCAGCCAAGTAACAGGTTTGGCTTTCTTTGGAGTTGCTGTCTTTGGAGCTTTCTTGGTGTTGCTCATTTGGAGGTGCTTAAGTTGGACCACCAAGACTATCTATTACTTATCTTTTTTTTACATTTTTCTTAGACTCGGAGACATCCAGACTTATTTTATTCCCAGTTGTATTATTTTGAAGCTGAAACTTATTTCCTTTTGCTGAAACTTGATGTAATAAGTTAGTACTCTGTGACTGTGGGATTCTGTGTTTGATGACATTCATACTCCGTTGCTATGATGTTGTTACTCTATGGTTTTCCTTTGCTATGTTGTATCTGTGATCTGTATTGTTATATTTATGTTGTATTCCAAATGATTATTCCTTACTTTCATCCCGTGGAAGTTTGGGGTTATCGCAGTTGGTATCAGAACTTTGGTTAAACATTGCTTTTGAGTATAACATATTTATAGCAATTCGTTAACATAGAATCACAATATTCTATGGAGAACATTTCATGAGAATACATAATAGTCAGTCATTTTATCACCGTCCTTTTTCCATCCTTTTATCTATATCATTTCTGAAGATCACCATTACAGTTGTTCTGACTCTTTCCCAGATCGTACAGAACTAACTAAAAATGAGTACCGCTTCCGCTAGAGCTAGAGCAAGGAGGCAAAATGTGGCTGAAATTGAGGAGGCCACAGTTCAACAGCTACCACCACCACCATCGCAGTCCTTTGACTTGGTGAGGGTAGTGAAGGATTTTAAGAATTTAGATGGAGTTCCATTCACAGGTACGGAGACCGGGACATAAGCTCGGGCATGGCTTAAGAATTGTGAAAAGGATATTTACAGCGCTAGAACTAGAAGATCAAAGGAAGAGATTTATGGCTTCATGGCTGCTCCAAGACGAAGCACAGGATTGGTGGAAAGTAGTCAATATAGGAGAAGATGAAGAAAATATGACTTGGACCAAATTTAAAGAGCTATTTAATGAAAAGTATATTGCAAGGCAAGAGATGGAAAGGCTTCATGATGAGTTTTCCTATCGCTATGAGGAGGACAAGAAGAGTGCACAGCAAGATTTGGAGACTACCCCTAGCCTTGCGGTGAGAAGGGAGCCACTGAAAATTATTGGCAAAGAGACTAGAGAGCTGAGAAATAAAAAAATCCATCTAGTCATAGTGCAATGGAGCAGTGATCCTACAGACTGCACTTGAAAAACTAAGGAGAGTATCAAACAAGCCTATCCCAAATGCAGAGTGGATATCTCCGATTAGATTTTTCTTTGAGGTACGCTTAAAATATTTTACATTCTCTATCTTGGTCCCTAATCTTCTATTTTCCTTTTTCCTTTTCGAGGACGAAAAATTCTTAAGCGAGGGAGAATGTAACAACCCGGAATTTGGGACCAATTTAAAATTTTCATTTTAGAGATTTTAAGGGTGTTTAAGTATTTGAAATAAATTATTTTAGATAAAAATGAATAGAAATTTATTTTCGGCAAAGCAAATACAAATATATTCGATTTAATTAAAAAAGGAATTAAAAATAGCACGGTAGTTCGAAAAGTCAAAGCTGAACTTTGACTGACTGTATAGGATGCAGGATAAATCGGATTTTGGTGAAACCAAAAATATTAGAATCTATTCAAAAATATCTTCCCAACGATTCCCGAAAAATCGAAATTTCATAGCGGGAATTAAAAGTTATGGCCGGTTGAAATTTCAGAATAGTCGCTGTAGAATTTCTATATATATTTTAACATAAAAATAGCCAGATTCAGAATGTCAAATTATTGATAAGTTTTATTTTGCATAATTTTTAGAATTAATTTGTGACTGTGGCAAAAAGATTTCAGTTTGGTCAATTTCGGTCAATTTTAATCGACTTGAAAAAGCCCATTTTTCAAACAGTCACAGAATTCGATGAAATTAATTTTGTTAGGACCGTATCGTCATCATGAAGCCAAAAATATTTTTTCTGAATTTTTCTGAGTTCGTATGTGACTACGGTGGATTAAAAAGTACGTTCGAGTTTAATATTAAAGATTTATTTTAAAATAAAAGAAACATGCTGTAAACATCAGAATTGGACTTCGACACTAGCGCCGTTGCGTTCAGAAGACGTCATAACCTATTGTTTGACAGTCGTTGGGCTCCGTTTGGAGATCGGACGGAGAAACCCTAATTTTTGGAATTAACTGAATTAAAATAAGAAGAAAATACCCTAGAATACACGTATAAATACGTGTGTACAGGACCTTTCTTTCCCGATCTTTTCACGCCGCCGAGCCCATTCCCTTCAGAATTTCTTCCTCTGATTTCTCCCTCCTCACTCAATTTCAGAACACGCCGTAGTACAACTTTTCGAAGAGTTTCTCATGCTCTTCGATTCCATACCAAATTCAGCACCCCCGTACCCTGTAGTCGCCGCACCAGCACCCCGAAGTCGCCGCCGTTCGGCCTCCCTAGCCCCTCCACGGCGAACCGCACCTTCCCCCTTTCCAGGCGTCGATCCCCCTCTCCATGCCCTACAAACTCCAACAAACCGTTGCCTATACCACCTGAAAATCCAAGTCAAAGTTTTGAACAAAAACTAAAAATAAAGGTATGAAATTCATTTCAGATTTTGCCACACTTTTGTCTGTGGCAACTGTAGTTGTCAAAAAGTAAATTGTTAATTGTTAATTGAAAATTGATAATTAATTCATACGAACTCCAAACTGAAAAATTTCAGATCCGCGTGAATCGTGACAGCAAATACTTCGACATAGAACTGATTGGGAATTTTTTTGAATTTATTTGGATTTTTAATTATGCTTAAAGCAAGGTGAGTATTCTGATTTAATTAATTAATTTTAATCTAGTCATTTTCGTTTTGCTTATAAATCATGCTACGTATGTTATTGGTTCTGATCTGTGATGTTGCGATGGATTATTGATTTGTTTGAGTGTTATATGGTTACCTTAGTCATTGATTTATTTAGATCTGAAATCACATTTGGATTATCTACATGTATGCCAATTCAAACCATTCTAGTTTGAATTCAAGATATGCTCCTCCGCTCTAGATTCATTTTCTTTTATTTAGATCTGCAATTGTTTATGCAATTAAAAGACATGAAATTTATATCATGAATAATATTACATTTTATATGTAATTATAGAACAAGATTTTGGCTATGTGAATAAAATTACATTTTGTATTTAATTATAGAACAAGATTTTGGCGATGTGAATAAAATTACATTTTATATCTAATTATAGAACAAGATTTTGGCGATGTGAATAAACTTACATTTTATATGCAATTATAGAACAAGATTTTGCGATGTAATTATAATTACATTTTTATATATGTAATTATAGAATAATAATTTACAAAAAACCATTTTTTTATATATAACTTAAGAAGGGATTTACGTTGTAGATAAAAATCAATTTTTTTTTGTGTAACTAAAGAATGAGATTTTTGCATTGAAATAAAAGTCACTTTTTATATGTAACTAAAGAATGAGATTTTTGCATTGAAATAAAAAATCACTTTTTATATGAACCTAAATAAAAAGTAGAAATTTGCATTGTAATGAAATTTACATTTTTACATGTAAATAAAAAGTAGAAATTTGCATTGTAATGAAATTTACATTTTTATATGTAAATAAAAAGTAGAAATGTGCATTGTAATGAAAATTACATTTTTACATGTAAATAAAAAGTAGAAATTTGCATTGTAATGAAATTTACATTTTTACATGTAAATAAAAAGTAGAAATTTGTATTGTAATGAAATTTCCATTTTTACATGTAAATAAAAAGTAGAAAGTTGCATTGTAATGAAATTTACATTTTTACATGTAAATAAAAAGTAGAAATTTGCATTGTAATGAAATTTACATTTTTACATGTAAATAAAAAGTAGAAATTTACATTGTAATGAAATTTACATTTTTACATGTAAATAAAGAGTAGGAAATTGCATTGTAATTAAATTTACATTTTTATATGTAAATTTAGAATTGGATTTACACTGCAAATATACGTTACATTTTTATTATGTAATTAAGAAGAGAATTTACATTGAAATTAAAAACACATTTTATATGTAGATTAAGAAAGAGGATTTACCTTGCAAATGTAGATTACATTTTTTTTATTATGAAATTAAAGAGAAGAATTTACATGGTAGATTAAATGTCACTTTTTATATGTAAACTAAGAATGAGAATTTGTATAGAAAATAAAATTTCAATTTTAAATGAAATTAAAGGTAGGATTTTACCTTGTAAATTAAAAGACAAAATTTGACATGTAATTAAAAAGGGAAATTTTGCAAAGCAATTGAAAGATAGGAATTTTACACTATAATGTTAATTATATTTTTAATGTAATTAAAGAGGAGATTTTACAGCATAATTTAAGGATTAGGAAGGAAAAATAAAATTTTACATTGGAATAGAATTTACCTTTTTAATTAAAGAATAAAAGGTAGAAGGAAATGTTGAATTATAATTTACACCTTTCATGTAAACAGAGGAATGGAAGAAAGGGAAAAAATGAAAGTAGACGTTGTAAAAGAATTTACATTCTTATGTAAAATAAAAGTAAAAAGGTTTATATATATATTTATATATAAATAAAATTAAAATTAATCAAATCGAGCGCGGTAGTTCGCATTTTGAAATCATACCTTTAAATGACTATACCAAGAGATCCGACCGTCGGATTTTCCCAAAACCGAAGCCGTTAGGACCATCTTGGGAAGATCTTTCAAACGATATATACTACGCTAAGATCCAACGGTCAGATCTCGAGAAATGTGAAAATCAAAATTGATTGAAAGCAGCACCAGGGTCGCCACTGACCCGTGGCGTCGTTAAATAAAGATATAACTATTTTAAATAATTGAAATAGGAATTTATCGTTATAAAATAATATTAACGATAAGGATGGATTTTCAATATGTATATATATATATATATGTATATGTATATATATATATATATATGTATACGAGGATTATTTGGAAAGTCCAAGTTACTCTCAATCCAAATAATCAAATGACGTAAAGAATCAAAGTATGAAGACGGCGTATGAAGACCGTAAATCTTCCCTCGAATGGACAACGATCAAGATCCTGAATTGACTTGCTCCCAATTCAAGGGTTGGGGTAATTGCCCAAACGTATGTGTTGATTTCACGGATATGCGGGTATCTCCTTTCCGTATAAGACATACGGGACGAGGATATCTCTAGTTTCGTTCAGACCTAGAACGGGCTTATAAATGGAATGTGTGTCTGACATTGTACTCCTTTATATTGTATTTATTGATTTTCTGTTGAATGTAAGAATGTTTGGTGGCGGCAAATTTGTTCTCTTTCTTAACACCCTTTCATATAATTCGGCAAAGGATTGGTAGTGTGATATGGAGTGACAATGTGGCATACTAAGATGCAATGATCAAGGTTTCTTGTTGAAAAGAAGAACCTTGTGGTGACGATCAAAGCACAGCTTGAATAAGCATAGCTTTGTGTATTACGTAGCTTCACGAGCCTCACAACCCGGTGGAGTCTAAAACGGGAGAAGGGAACGCAGGGAGGACAACACGTTTCTTTCTAGTTAGAAGTAGTGTCAGTACTTAAACTGGCTGATATTTTACTTATGTGGACGATGGAATGAGGCGCCTCGGATGATAGGTCCTATAGGATCACGAAACGTATGTTTAGGAAATGCTAATCCACGAAGCTGTATGTGTGAACCGGCCCTGCAGCTTTCCAAGGGTTCACTGCGGGGGATCCTGAAGCATAAGCCAGAGTGTCTCGAATCGGTAAGGAGATCCTCCCTAGCCTTGACTCATGATGGAAACCAAATTCGCACTACGACCATACGAATTTGATTGTATTACTAGTATGGAGGCATAGTAGTATGGGGTACTATGTTTCCCAGGATTGATACATTTATTTTGAATTTTTTTTATATACACTAATAATAGTAATGGGTTCGTATTTATCGTATTTAGCATGTTTAATCATCATAAGGTAAAACCCTATCCTCTGGTTTACGTTGCATTGTGTGTTGGGACTTGGGTCTTACGGTGATTCCATTTTTCTCAAAAGCATAGCGTTGTTTTACGATTCACTTATCGTGGTTCTGTCACTTTAAATTATGCACGGCAATCCATTGGGGTAAACCCGTTCCGCGTTAGCGGCGTGGTCCTTGGATTTGCTTTATTACTAGTAGTTAAATTAGTTAAGAATTCTCACACCAGTCTCATGGCTGACCTGTAGTTTGTTTTCACCTTTGCAAATTCGGTTGCCCTCTTTTCCACACGGGCAGCCAAGTAACAGGTTTGGCTTTCTTTGGATTTGCTGTCTTTGGAGCTTTCTTGGTGTTGCTCATTTGGAGGTGCTTATGTTGGACCATGAAGACTATATATTATTTATCTTTTTGTTTACATTTTTCTTAGACTCTGAGACATCCAGACTTATTTTATTCCCAGTTGTACTATTTTGAAACTGAAACTTATTTCCTTTTACTGAAACTTGATGTAATAAGTTAGTACTCTGTGACTGTGGGATTCTGTGTTTGATGACATTCATACTCCCTGCTATGATGTTGTTACTCCATGGTTTTCCTTTGCTATGTTGTATCTTTGATCTGTATTGTTATGTTTATGTTGTATTCCAAATGATTATTCCTTACTTTCATCCCGTGGAAGTTTGGGGTTATCACAAAATATATTCTAGAATACTCTTATCTAGAATGCTCTCTTGGATAAGGATGAAGCGTGTATAAATGGACCTAAAGTTTTGCAATGTGATCGATCAATCAATAAATAAAGCAATCTACCAATCTACCAATCAAGCAATGAAATTCTCTTCCCCTAAACTTTCTCCATTTCTCTTCCCTAATATTCTACAAATTCAATCTAGTAACCCATAAACTTTCTCCATCTCTCTTCTTCAGTATTCTACAAATCGGTACCAGAGCCTAGTTCGATTAAAATGAACAACTCTTTATCTCTTTCTTTTGTTCCCCAAATAACCAAAGAAAATTATGGTAAATGGAGTGTTCAAATGAAAATTCTTCTTAGATCTCAAGAAGCACGGGAGATTGTTGAAAGCGGGTATACCGAAGTTGAAGACAAGGAAGAATTAACACAAGCTAAAAAGGAGAAATTAAGAAGATTGAAAATAAAAGACAAACAAGCTTTGTGTTATATCTACTAGGGAGTTGAAACATATGATGCCGCTTTTGAAAAAATATAATGTGTCACTTCTGTGAAGCAAGCTTGGGAGATTTTGCAAAGCTCATTCATAGGAGAAGGAAATAAAAAATAGAAGAAGAAAAAAGAAGATTGTTGACGAAGATGAGGAAGATGAAAAGAAAGATAATGAGAGGAGGGAAGATAAGGAAATACTATTGAAATTAGAGAAATTATAGGAGGTAAAGTTGGAGGGAGAAAAACTTTTAGAGAATAAAGAAGAAGACGAAATTGCAGAAGAAAACCAAGAAGTTGATGTGGAGAATACTGCTGACCATATTGATGCGGCACTAGCGGAAAACAAAAGAGAAGAAAAGGCTAAGGCTATCAATAGGGAAGCAAACCATGAAGAAGACTTCAAAGCTAGACAAGAGAGTGCTGAAATTGTGATTAAAGAAATTAAAAGAAAAAAATCACTAGTAACTGGAGAAGAAACCAAAGGGAAATTTAAAAGTATAAAATTTGATGAGTATACAAAAATCAATGAGGAGAAAAAGATTTTTGTTAGGGATTTAAATAAAGTAAATGAAGATGATGCCAACGATGAAAAGTGTGAATGGAAAGATAATGAAAATGAAGAACATATGAAACAAGGAGAAATTGAAGAACTTGGTGGAGATTTGAATCATAAGCATATTTAAGAAGAAATTTGGAAAATAAACAAAGAAATTGAATGAGTTAAAGTTTGCAAAAAGAATTCTTAAAAGAATCCAAGATGTCATATCTGACTCATTCAAAATTCATTGCACGGGAACAAGATGGAAGATAAAGCACATACTTTTTCGAGTATTCTACGGTAGTAAAGAAAGACAAAATGAAGGGAGTCCCAAAAATATTTCTGTAATTGCATTGAAGACTGTGACAATGACAAAGAAGAAGAAAAGAAAATAGAAAGCTTGCACGATTACTTTGTTCCTACCACAGCACGTGAGACATAAAGGAATCGAAATCGAGATATTCTCAAAACAAGTGATCAGATGGTTGATGCTTTTGACAAAGGCACTTAGCGGGCAAAAGGAAGTACATAAAATTTGGAAATAAGAAGCAAGTTTAATTTAGGGGAAGCGTTGTTGGCAATAAATTAAATTGCAACTAATGTCAATATATATTGCCTTTGTTAATTGCAATATATATTGCCTTGATTTGGGAATTTGGGTTTGTATTTGTTATTGTATTACTTATTATAATAGACCCAAATATATTCTGGGATACTCTTATCTAGAATGCTCTTTTGGATAAGGATGAAGCATGTATAAATGAACCTAAAGATTTGCAATTTGATTGATCAATCAAGAAATAAAGAAATCTAGTAATAATGCAATAAAATTCTCTTCCCCAAAAATTTCTCCATCTCTCTTCTTTAATATTCTACAGTATTATGGGATCCAAGTCCCAGTCCAAGACCAAAGCCAAAGAGAGAATTCTTGCAAAGGAAGCAGCTTAAAGGATGACCTAGGAAAACACTTCCTTTGGAAGTTTTGTTCATAATTGAAAAATCTCAGTTCTCGGATTTCTCATTCACTATCGTTTCTGTATTAGTTGAACTTAACACGAAAGCGTCTTGATTTGGTTTTTTCCCAGCAATGTGCATGCGAAACTTAGGTAAAATTCTTGTTTGATGATTTGGTTTGTACTTTGTTGTTTGACTAACCGATTTTGGAGTTCTCGTTAAAAAAAATGACATATCACATTCGTACAATACTTGAAGTTTGCTAGCATTTTTATTCCATGTGAGTGTACTAAAGAAAAAGAAAAACATGTGAATCTGATATGGCTTAGCTATATCAGTACTAGCATTTCAAACGTTAGTTTCTTTTGATGAGCTTTGTTTTGAATATTAATGATTATTATTTTTAATTCAAAGGTGCTCGCAAGTCAAATATTCGTAATGGTATGGATGGCCCAAAGTAGGCATGGTGATTAGCAGGCATCATAAGATTGGGCATGTTAATTCAAAGTTGAATATGTTGGAACCCAAACATCTTCATTGTCTGGACTTCAAGTGCTTGTGGTTTTGCCAAGGACAAACTAGATGAATTACCTAGACACAAGAGTATCGTACATACTCACTTTTTCCATGGATGCATTTATTTTAATATAATATGCATGTAATTTTTGATTGAATATAATATTTAGTATAATGTTGGATTTTTGTTCAATGTTACATGAAAAACTAAATTTTATTTATTGCTGCTGACAATACTGTTGTAAATATGATTTAACTTTTCTTTCTTTCTTCATATTGCATATGTGTATGTTTCTTTATATATAATGTGGAAAGCCTACTAACACAAGAAAATATAGACATACTTGATAATAAAATGAATCTCTGCCATTGAATTTCACTTTTATTTTCACTTTTTTATGACAATGAAATGATCGAACAACTAGGATCGTCCCAAATTATGTTTAATTCTGGACAATCTGAAACTAATTAGAAACTATAATTCAGTCACAGACATTAAGTCTTTAAAAACAATAAAGACCTAAATTTCTGCCTTAAAATATTGAGACTGAGGTTTTCAGTCTCAAGTTATTCTTACGACCTAATAATCAATGACCGAAAGTTCAGTTTCAAATCAGTGTTTGAGCTTCATTTAGAGACTAAAGTTCTTAATTAGCAACTGAAATTATCAGTCTTTAATTCAATTATTTTTGTAGTGTTATGGGCATGCTTAAGAATTGATTGATATTTGCGATAAATATATATTGAATAACCCTCGAAGTTTTGTTTTTTGAAATTAGGCGGCACTATATAGGTTGAATTGGAGTGGATGAATGTATCTTTGGAGCGGAGAAGATGGTTCGCAAATCGGAGCATGAAGGTGGAAGAAATTAGGGTTGTTATAGTAATGGTTACCATTACCATTTCACAAACACTATTACTGTACACTTCTTACTAGTTAGTTGAAATTGTTTACCATTACCGACCGACTGATATATCAAAGACTAGTATACTGATAACTTGGTAACTGTTACACTGGTAACAGTAAATTGCCTTTTGTCAATCAAAGTCAATATGACATGTTTTTTACACTATAACGTATCTTATTTATATCGTATGTGGTATTAGTTAATAAAAGACATAATGGAAAAGAAAACAAGTGTATTTTGATTTATTTCACCTAATTTTTGAACTAATTTAATCATTTATTTGGTTTTAAATGTATGTAATTAAGCATATTATATGAATACACATGTTTCAAATTAATTGGTAAAATTACTATTACCGTTGGTATTGAAGAAATATTACCGACAATTTACCACAGAAATTGGTACATTTACTATTACTATATCGATTTCAGTCAAAAATAGTTACCGACCAATTGGTCATAGTATGGTAATGCTAAATTTACCATTATCATAACAACCCTTGAAGAAATGAGGATTCAAGGGCAGGAATTTCCTGTGAAGTAGCTCAGACGTCTGGGAGGTTTAGTCAGGCATAGGGTGCTTCAGGAAGCAAAAAGCATAATCGGGCGTCTGATCACCCCAGACAAGGCATCTGGTGGTAAGTCAAACTTTTGATCCAGTAGGTTAAACGTCTGATCCAGTAGGTCAAACGTTTGGCCATTAGAAATAAAGATTCCATTGGTTGTGGTCAAGCGTCTAACCAAGCATCCAGGTCAGACGTTTGAGCCGATTTCCGAGGACTGCGTGATTTTGGAGTATTCATGTGCATTTGGGTCATTTGGCAGGGGTCCTAATCTCTTATATGAGCTATTTTAAGATTTAAAAGAGATGTGGATCAAATTAATCTCTAATCAATTGTTTTATCCTCTATTAATTAACGTTAGGCTACCTTATTAATTCTTCAATTTTTATCTCCACTAAATCAAATTCTTTGTGAATTATTAATTATTGTAATCAATCCCTTGTACTCTTCTTATTAGTATTAATTAAAACACTCTTCCAAGTGGATGTAAACTAACATGACATCAATAGAACCACTATAAATCGGTATGTGATTTAATTATTATTATGCTTGTTATATTGTTTGTGATTGGTTGTTGGATTGGTCTTGTTTGGATTTGAGATATTAATTTGTTGTTTTTGCACATCTACCACAATATAGCTCATTTAAGCTGCGTAGGACTTTGTGTTTGAGTGGTCTCGAATAGGAAACTCTACAACATTTGGTATCAGAGCATTAGATTTTGATAAGTTTTTATGAGGATTCCAGAATCACACAATAGCTCATGAAGTCTGTAACAACCTGGATTTTCAGAACCAATTTAAATTTTTTAGTTTAGCTATTTTAATGGATTTTGAGAATTTAAAATGTTTTATTTTAAATAATAATGACTAAAAATTTGTTTAAATCAAAGTTAGAATGAAGAAATTTATTTTAATTGTAAAACGAGCCTGAAATGGCGCAATAGTTTGAAAATTCGATTTCAAATTTTAAATGAATGTACAGAATTCAAAATAAATCAGATTCCAATAAAACTAGAAATATTAGAATCTATTTAATTATATCTTCCTATTGAATGTGAAAAACTGAGATTTCATAATATAAATTAAAAGTTATCTCCAGTTTAAAATTCAAAATAGTCGCTATGGAATTTATATATATATTATATAATATATAGCCCTTAAAATAGCTATCTTGCAAACGACCTCCGTTTTCAACGAAACCACTTTTGTTGGATTTGGAATGTCAAATTATTGCTATATTCCAATTTTGATAACATTTGGAATTAATATGTGGGCGTGGTGAATTTAAACGTGTTTGCACTTTTCGTTTGAATGTAATTGATTGGAAAATGGTCATTTTTCAAACGGCCTCCAAATTCGAAGAAATTAGTTTTGTTAGAACTGTATCATCAAAACATAGCTAGATTTATTTTTCTGAAATTTTTGGAGTCAGTATGTGGCCCTGGTAAATTAAAATGTACGTTCAAATTCAAATTCAATGTTTATTGATTTATATTTTAATTTTGATGAAAACTCACTTAAACAGTCGAATTGGACTACAAAGCATATTCCATAATGTTCGGAATGAGGGTATTTCGCTAGGGATGACAGTCGATGGGTTCGATTTTGAGTTTGAATTAAAAAGTTACTTTTTGGAATTAAAACCAAATTAATTATATATGGTCAACCCTCTCCGCTAATCTCTCTCCATCGTTCAAAGTAAATTAAAAAAAAAGAAGAGAAAACCGATCGAACCTTTCTCGTTGCTGCCCTCTCCGCACCACCACCACCACATCGCGCCCCCGTAGCCGCGCTGCCAGTCATCGGCTCCCCCTCTAATCACCCCCTCCAACTATCACCACCCTCCCTCCTTTCTCCCCCTTTTCTTCCCCCAAATCAGTCCAAATTAGCCACCGCCCGCCACCACTGCCCAGCCAACGACCATCGCACCTCCCTCTGGCCTGCAGACCCCACGCCACCGCTCCTTGCTACCTAATTCCGACCGTGGGTCCCCCGTTGTCCGAAAACCCCAATTTTTGTAATTTCAGTTTTTGCAATTTGGACCCTGATGTGTTTTAGCCCATAACTTCCAATCTGAGCACTTCTGGCCAAAACTCCACAATATCAAAATCGAGGAGCACAATTTTCTCTTCGATTGGGGTACATGGAAGTCATATTTTGGATTTCGGAGTTGTTCCGAAAATGCGTCCAAAGTCTTCTACCCAAATACTGCCTTTTCGCGATTTCTGGTGAAATGGACCAATTTCGGAAGAAATGCCACTAAGTGAAAGTTGTCCGGAATGGTGTGTTTAAGCTAGCAAAAAAGTCAGCGTTAAGATTAGAGCTCGTTTGCAAAGTCTAGGATCAGAACGTCAGAAAAGCACGGCGGAGTGGATCCCAATGTGGGAATTTCTCACTTTAATCATTTTACAGTTAAATTTATACTAGCATGTAGATGGGGCTTAAAAGCCCCCGACACTATTTAGTGTGAAACCATGGTTGTTTGTCTAAATTAAATTGTGATGAAATTGATTGTATTGTGGTGAAATGATTGTATTGTGGTTTTTGTGGTTTGGTTAATATTATGTATGGCGCGTGCCAGTATCAGTAGAGGGGTAGTGCTAGACATTACTCTGGTTCTAATATCGCGCCATTATAATGCCGAAATTTTCTGAAATAAATATTTATTCATTAAAAATATAACTTTTAATGTGTATATGAACTGTATAAAATATTCATGTGTTAAATAAAATGTTTGAACAATAAAAATATTATTTTTATTGAAAGTATGAACTATATAAAATATTTATGTGTTGAAATAAATATTTTATCATTAAAAATATATTTTTTTAATGTATAAATGAACGGCATAAAATTCTCTTGAAATAAATATTCATTTACAAATCAGACGATTTGTTTATCTACATCCATTTAACTTATATGGACTGGGACGATAAATTTTATACATCACCCAACTGCACAAAAAATATTTAGTATTTGTTGGTTGAAACCCCACACGGGTATTGGGATGATATTTGGCGTGCATTAATCCCAATTGTTTACTTATGTGTCAATCAATTGGTTGACAAACTATTGTAAGCGTTAATTATTTATATTTAATGCTTATGCAATTGTGTAATGCACTTCGGATGATACTTGATGATTTGTCATTGTTGTTGTGTACATGTGTTGTATGAAATCCATATAAATAAATTATATAGTAATTGATTGGGTCTGATTCCAATTCAAAAGGAAGAATATTATAGAATAAGGAAATATTTTAAAATAACTAATATTTTAAAATAATATTCAGTAAGGGATTAAAATGTGAATTTGATGTCCGATTTTGGATGGACCAGAAAATATTGGAATGTATGTGAAGCCGTGTTAATTAGATTTACGCCTTTTTAATGCGAACGATATTTATATCGACTTTATTCATTTTTATAATGAATATCGAAAAAGAAATGATTTCCAAATCTGATATTTTGAAAATATTGTCATTTTAATACTATAATGATATGGAATATTCAATTTCTATTTAAAATTGAAATGAAGTTGGAATCATATTAAAATTAATTTATAAACAATTTATAAAATACGTTTTAAATGGAAATCGTCGAAATATATATAATATATATATTATTTATATATTTAATGGCCTGAATAGAACGCAACGTGCCGCGACCGTTCGCTATTTTCAACCATTGACTTCGAATTGACATTACGGGAGATCCTACCATCGGGATCTCCTAAAACTGGAAACATTAGCTTTGTATCGAAAAGAGCTTTCCAACGAATATAAGAGATTTGAAATCTAACGGTTGGATTTGGAATTATGTCCAAATCAAATTTGGAAAAGGTCGTTGTAAATGCAGTTCGATGACCGTTTATAGAAATTGAATTAAAGTGCCATAGTAAAAATATTAATAATTTGTGTAAAATCATAATAAATGATCTGGAAAGAATTGAGATGAAAAATTCCATATTTAAAAAGTTAAAAATATTTTTTTTATCAAAATGAACTAGTTATTAACTAGATTTGAAATCCAATAATTTTTAAATAAATAAATTGGATTTGTAAAGGGTTTGTAATATAAACAGTATTTTTCCAATGTATGAATTGGAATGGATTTGAATAGAAATCGTCTTGGGGATATTTCGATATTGGATTATGTGACTCTACGGATATTGTGGAGGAATTTGGAAGATAGTTATATATCGTTATTCCCCATACGATATGTGTTTGTTTCACAATTTGGTGTTGAATGTAAGCCGATATAATTTCTGTTTTAGAGCCTTATATTTAATATCAAAGTGGATTTTGGGTTTGTCGTGAATGGTGTCTTAAAATAACACTGTTCTTAAGCCCCATGTGAAAAGAATAAATCTTTTAAATTAAGATTACTAGTGTTTCCATTTATATTTAGTAATTGGAATAAAATGGAATGTGAATTGGGTATATTATGAACTGTGTTTTAACGACATTTGTTCTTTAACCCGATTAATAGTGAAATGTGATTTGGAATTTATAAATCTTTTTATTAAGATTTAATGGAAATTTTCCAAAGTAAAGTTTTCCAATTTAATAAAATAATTTGGGATTGAATGGAATTCGATTGGTAATAGTCAAAGTGAGCTTCTGTGGAGGAAGACTGTTAATATATATGGAATTTAAAAGGCTTTGTCATTATTCCATTTATTTTATTAGTCAGATACGGAAATTGATATCGATTGTATATCAATCTTTTTTCCGTGAAGATTCCATAATTAATGGAATGGGATTATGGGTTTATCGTGAACTGTGTTTTAAATGACATTGTTTCTTTAACCAGTTAAAGACATGATTACATGTCTAACATTGTATTTCGAATAGTATTGTTGATCTTCACTAAATATATATCTATTTGGTGGCGGAGAATTTATTCTCTTGCTTAACACCCTTCTCTGAGACGTACAAGCTTAGAGGTTATATATCGGCAGAAATCAACGTTACAGTGTAGATTGTCGATGCGACATGTTTGATTTCCCAATGTTAAATAATCATTAATAATGATTTTTAGGAAGATTAAAAAAAATTGGAGTTTTAAAGAATCTTTTGTTAGATTGAAATGGGAATGCGATAATTTAAAATTATCAAATTTGGGAAATGATCGAGAATGGAGTACTACTAGTTTTACTCTAGGCAATAGTTAAATCTTTAATTAGATTTGAACATGAACTGGTAAATAATTTTACCAATAACACCGTGGTGTTAGACATGGAATGCTACCAGTTTTGCTCCATGGGATGAATAGGTTTGGATTGGGAAATAAAACAAATGATTACTTCGGTAAGGTGCGCTAATCCCAACTAGTTTGGAAAAACCTTAATTTGGTTTGGAATTGATATCCGAAGGAAGATTACAGAATAAATTTAAAAGAATTTATCTTTGATAAAATTGATGGGAACCTATCCCAAAGTATAAGAATATTTGAATTTTGGATAGGAATGAGGCGTATGATGTGTTTTTATAGCACTTGATTATAAAATACACAGTTATTTGGAAAGATCGGCTTTAACTCATTTTGAATAATGAATACGATGACTAAAAGTCAATGATGAAGACGGTGGTTGAAGGCCAGAGATCTTCACATCGTTTGGATGATTACTGATGTCATGATTGGGTTGTACACCCAAGACAAGGCAATAAGTGGTGATTGTCTAGACGCACTTGGAGATCGACCAGATATGTGAGGGCCTCTCTCCTGTATTGAACATATGGGACGAGGAATAAGGTGCCTTCGGTTTCGTTCAGACCCAGAACAGACTTGCAAATGGATGGTATGTTTTACATTGATTCCTTTATACTATATTCGTTGATCTGTGCTAAATATATATCTGTTTGGTGGTGGAGAATTTATTCTCTTTCTTAACACCCTTCTCTGAGATGTACGAGCTTAGAGGTTATATATTGGTGGAAATCAGTGGTACGGTATGGATTGACAGTGTGGCATGCTAAGATGCAAATGATCAAGGCTTCTGTTGAAATGCAGAGTCTTGTGGTTGATGATCAAAGCACGGCTTTAAATAACGTAGCTTTGTGTATAACGTTAATTCACGAGCCTTACACCTCGGAAAAACGGGATAAGGGACAGCAGGGAGTGCATGACGTTTCTTTCTAGCTATAGGTGGCGTCATGGTATAGAACCTAGAATTTATTTATTTTTACCTAAGTGGATGATGGATAACGAGGCGCCTCGGATATATCGGTCACTACAGGGCCGATGGATAGGTCTGATAGGATCAAAAAACGTGTGTTCAGAAATTGTCAATCCACTAACGTAAGTGTGGACCGGCCCTACAAGATCCAAGGGTTCACTGTGGAGGATCCTGAGGCATTTGCTAGAGTGTCTCGAAGCCGGTGAGGAGTACATCTCTTGTCTCGACTCATGACGGAAATACAATTTCTAATACGTGACATTTCAGCTTTAAATTGCAGAACTAGTATGGCAACATATAGTACCATGGGATACTATGCCGTCTATGATTGATACATTTATATCTGAAACTGTTTTTGGCACTATACACTTATAGTAATATCAAAATGATTTGTTTTCAAACGTATCAAGCCTATTTGGCTATTATAAGGTAAAACTCTATCCTCCGGCTTGCGTTGCATTGTGTGATGGGACCCGAGTCTTATAATAGCTATGTTTTTCGAAAAGCTTTAGGCTGTTTGTTTTATGCACTGGTATTCTTCGGAGAAAACCCATTCCGTGTTATGTGGCGTGGTCCCTTGATTTACTTATTTTTAAAGTAAAGATATAACAACTGTTTTAGTTCTCACACCGTCCCATGACTGACCTGAAGTTTATTGTTTTAACCTAAACTTTAGGTGCCCCTATTTTCCACATGGGCAACTAGTAGTTTTGGTTTTTGCAGAGATTTCTTTTTTAGGATCATGGATTTACAACTGGGGCTATATTCGGAAAGCTCTGTATCCGTGTATTTCTTTCAGTTGTGTCATGTATTATTTTTTGCTACTATGTAATGTAATTTAATCTCTGATATTTTTCTAATGTACATTATTTATTTATACTCTGTTATATTCTTGTACTTTGATGTAATTGTTGTAATAAGCAATGAAATGTTCTATTGTTTACTTTTTGATTTGTCGTGTTCTCAACTCAATCTAAGATTTCCTGTAAGGGCGAGTTTGTGTCGTTTAAAAGTCCCACAGCAGTTAGCCCACCGTATGTATATGGGTCGTACATGGCTTTAGTATTACAACTGGTTAATGATACGTGGAATAGTGATAATAATTATGAAAAGTGACAGTAGAAGATGAAAGCAATCCTTAAGCAGAATCAGGTGCATTTGGTAGTGTTTGATATACATTTGTTTCCGGTGGACATCCACCACAAAAAAACACTAATTTTTCAGTGGAAAAATCTGTCGCTAAACCCACGCTAAAGGCCTGTTAGCGATAGATTTGCAGCAGAATACGGCTGTCGCTAACAAACACGTCGGTATTTTAGGCACAATTTTGCGATGGAAATAAACAACGATTCTCCGTCACTTCACCGTCGTTTTCTTATATATTATCGTTTCATTTTAAAATATTTCATCGATGTTTTACTGACGGATATGTATAACGTAATAAAGTCATTAAATATTTTTCCATCGCTAAACGCACGCTATTTAGCGAGGGATTACCGACGGAAATACATAGCAAGCATTTTACATTCCAGTAATCCGTTGGTAAATCCTAGCTATATAACGAAGGATTACCGACGGAAATATATAGCAAACATTTTACAACATTTCTAACCGTCAATCTAGACATCAAATACCTTCCTTTCAACAATATTCAACATTCAATACTCATCGTGCAATGAAATATATATGTACATATATATCAACTAGAAAAATTAATGTCACAAAACATTATATAACAATAAAAAATGGTACAATAATTGATAAAATATTCACATAACACCCAACATTCATAACATTATCCGCTACAACTAAAAACTAATGTCACATAAACAAAAATTATGTTTACATAGTTGATGGATCTATGCATCATAATGTCTAAAGTTCGAAAAAAACAAAAAAAAACAAAAAACAAGAAGAACCTGCACATATATATATAAAAAGCTTCTCATTTTCTATAAGGATCTATGCTGACAGGGCTCGAATGCTTGTCCTCCAATTTGCTTCTTGATCTTGGAACTGTAAGTCTGTAACATAACACTAAAATAAGTTTTAGGAATAAAAAGTAGTTAACAATACATAACAAGCACATTTATCATTATAACTGCAAGCTAGCATTCACAAATAATTCCAAAATACAATATATAATCCAAGTTTAAAAAAGCCCAGCTAAATAACTTGAAATTCAAAAACACTCACCATATCTCGAGTAACATCCCACGGTGCATCAGCAATTATTTCGTCAACATATCGACATGCAAGCACACTAAAGCTACGCTCATGTAAGTACATAATAGGACAAGATCCTTTCAGTTGACTGCAAGACAGTGGCAAGGGAAATGAGTACTTGATTTGCTCAATGAATATACCCTCTAAGCTTCAAATTAAAAATGGCTACTTAAAACAACAGCAAAATGATTGAGATGTTTACCTAATTCTCTCTTCACTATGGACACCAACAAGAATAAAGTCTCCAAGCTGTCTAGCACTTCTTAGTATCTGCATGAGGTCATCTAGCACATGCCAAGTCAAAAAAGAAGGTGGTACTCAATCAAACTTTCATGACTTAGAATATAAATGATCAAGAAAGGCACCCAAAATGACGTTACAAGTTTTAAGGATTCCATCTAAAGTATCCAATTGGATAAATGTGACCTTTTTTGACTTTCGATTAGAATTATGGCTTAGTAGTTAGCAACAAAAAACAAACCCCAACAATTATACAAATATTGTTCTCCGTTATGCATATCAAGTGACAAAATAATCTTCTTGCACTCATTGGCTAATTTAATGGTGACATAATGAAGTAATCGTTCTAACCGTATATGTACATACACGCACACACACATATATACAAGTGTGAACCCGTGCTACGCACACGGATCAGTGTTAACCTTCTTCGTATAAGCATTGATGGTAACCTTGATGAAAATATTCTTACACACATTCAAAGTAAAACAGTTTTCCTTTAATGAAGGTCTCATGATTGTTTTGATTGTAAATTTACCTAAGCCGAAATTTAAGTTATTGTGTTAAACTATAATGTATAGAAAATATAAACTATGTCTTCAAATGTTTTATTTGGCAGGCTGACACACATAACTTTCCTCTACAGCCTATAAGAACTATGAGCACGGTCTCAAAATGATGCCTATCGATGTTTGCAAAGTTTACATATTTTTATGATTTACGTTGTCAATACATGTAATGGAGAATTGTTTTGATTATTTGTTGATATTATGGACTCTTTTACGTGTCTATGAATGCTGAACTTATGTCTATATTCTTGTTTATGTATAAAATAAAATTATTGTAGCCCTTAGGAATTTAACAAAGGACTTCCATTGTATTTGAGCTATTTTTTATGTTGGTATTTTCCATATCACGTGAAATATCACATACTGATCAGTAGTTGTTCTTTATTTAAAAAGAATCATGCACACTAAATAAAATCTTTTAGGCACCAATAAAATCATGTTTCCTACTATACTGCTAGCAACGAAAACATAGCAGAAGACTAATATGGAAATTTAAAAAAAAAACAGGTCAAAGAAAGGATAGAACTTGAAAGCATGTAAGAAATGAACACATTGGTTGCACAGTCTTCTAAGCTTTCCTCCACTTTAAAACTGTCTAGGCTAAATGACTCATTGTGAAATCAGCTGCAAGTAGAGAGCGATATCAAAGAAACTATACGTACATACCGATCAAGCTTGGAAAAAAATATTGTAGAGAACAAAATATAATTCAGAAAATGGTCGAAGAGATCACACTGCTAGACGTGGGACTTATGCTGAGGCAAATAAAAACATGATACAAAATAATAACCTACCATATATATATATATATATGACTGCACTATTTGAGCGGTATCAAAAGGCAACTTCATGAACTAAGCCAAGGTTGCCATTTTCAATCCCATACTTCAAAATCATAATTTCCTCCTAGCTAGAAAATAGTATATAGTTCTAATGATCAACACGGTCATAATATAAAACACAGTCAATATCTTAACACCCTTGGAAGCTGAACTATCTCCCAAACTGCCTTTTTGGATCTAATCAGGTCTTGGCCTGGTTTAGTTAACATAAACCATGCATGGACTATGGCAGCCATCATGCCGATAATCTGATAAAGCACTTGCAAAGTAGTGATGTGGATATACAATTGCAACCGGACTAAAATTTCAAACTACAAAGCATAAAAAAATATTTGGGGTTTTTAGGCTAAATGAAGCATCTAAGAAAGTCAAACCTATATATTGGTTTTGTGGGCCATTTAATTGACCATAACAGTTATTATTTCACGCAATAATCCATATAACTAAAATTGGAAAAATTGTAACTAAGAAGAATATCAAAGTTAGCATCATATCTACATCTCATTGTGCGCAAATGCTTTCAAACTCTTCACAACCCACTGCAAATAGTTACAACTTTTGAAACCACGAATTTTATTTCATGAATGCTTACTTTTACTTTCTAGCAATTTAAATCTAACATTAAACTATTAGTAAAAGTTCATCAAAAGTAGCACAAATATCATACATAACGAATGTGGCTGCTTATCCTATGGCGAGATCAACGATAGTGGTTGCATCACCCTGTCTGTGATATCATGTAATTTTCATTTAGTACAGTATACTTATTAAGATCTATTAGTGAATCACATATAAATAGTCGGGCTAAAGCTAATGTTCACTTGCATGCTGAAGAAACGTAGAACCAACACTAAAAGAAGCGTAAATAGAAAGATATATGAATAGAAATGATTTTAGCTTAGAGATAAATCATTTAATTGAGCAAGCATTCAATATATGGATCATTGATTGTCTAATCTATAATTGCAAAATGATGTTTCGTTTAAGATAAAATGGCTAGTTAAACAAATGATTACTATACAAAATTTGACAGTAGCACCATGGAACATTCAATGAAGAAAATAAGTAAATGATATGATATCATTGAGTCCACTTCTAGTAACAACAGCCCAAAAGAAAAGTCTAACATAAAAGTCAATGCATGCAACAATATATAAATGAACACCAAAAATGATTTCTTCAGACATTAAGAATCTTACCCTACCCTTTCTAATTCGAGTGCATCAGGCAACAAAACAATATTTTCAATAAACTACTGCGAAATATAATGGTTTCTAAGTTCATCCACTATTTCAGTGTAAGAGAATTTTCTCTGAAGCGTACTACTCTACAACAAATCTAAAAATAGTTTATATGGAATTAATACCAAAATAAAAAAGTTATACATCTGATGTAGGCACTACTGTATTAAGACTCATTCAGAATTCTTTAAAAGAAAAATTAACTCCTTAGTACGAAGGAAGTTAGACTGACAGTTGTAAACATTAGTAGTCGGCTTTTTGTACAAAAAACAGATCAACTTATATCATTTTCACTATTATAAGATAAAAGAGTTGAAAACAGTAACATACCTATTTGATAAGCTTCAACCGACCATTAGAGGCGCGCAATCAATCATGGATTTCTCAGCTGAAAAGATGATTGATGATAAGAAGCGAAATTAGCAATTTTTTTATTTCAATCGATGCCCTAAGATCCATACGTTGGCTGAAAATTGATGGAAATAGTTGAAGCTAGGAGAGAAGGGGATGATTCTCATTCAAAGATGGAAAATTTCGAATCATAATTTTACCTATGCATCACAGTTTCGTCTTACTGTGCGTCGCCATTATTCTTCCGCTACGGTTTTTTTTTTCTTTTCCGTTTTTTGTTTTTTTCCCTTCTGGTGCAATGTGTGATGGGGGAGACGATTATTGGTGCCCTAATTTCACAAATGTCCCGAAGTGAACGCTATGCCCAAAGGCTGACACCCGATAGAGCTGATCAGGTTCCATCGCAATTTGCCGATAGATGAACTGAAGCTTCGTTTGCTGGTAGATTTTTAAAATTTGGGGAAAACGTTTTGATTTAGGTTTAAATTGACGAAGGATAAAAGGGGAAGGCGTAATCAGATCTGTACGAAGAATTAAAATTTCATGTTTTAGGTTCGTTGTATTTGTTATTTTCCAATTGGAAGATCTTCAATGCACACGTATGACCAATTATAACCGTTAAATAGTTTGATCTCAATGGCTCAAATTAACAGTGGTGTGAGGATGTGGATTGCCCTCTGTATATCTTAAAAAAAACATAACTTACAAATCTATCGGAATTCTGCTGCAAAATAGCTTCTACAAATATTCGTTGCTATTCTGCTGCAAAATAGCTTCTATAAATATTCGTCGCTACTCTGCCTGGATTTGCAGCGGAAAATAGCAGTAGAAAATTTCCGTTGGTGATTTGACACAATTAGGGATTATAGAAAACGACGGTGATAAATAAAAGAAATAAAATGGAAAAAACAAAAAAATATCCCTTGCAGATCGCACGGAAATCCATTGCAAATTAACGACAGAAATTTCCGCTTCTAAATTTTTGACGCTAAATCAGTGTTTTCTTGTAGTGATCTTGGATATGGAGAGAAGGGAAATGGAAGAGTGGGCATTTACTACACTTCAACTTTCTATAGAAGAGAATGTTCTCTTCGTAATTAGTGGTGAGACAATTGTTAAAGGTATTTGGAAAAAGCTGAACAGGTTACGTATGAAGAAGTCACTTGCTAATCGTTTGATATATTTGCGAGCGTTTTTCACTTATAAGAAGAAAGAGGGAATGTAGCTAACGGTGCTTTTGAATGTATTTGATGATTTGATAATGAAGATGAAGGCAGTAGATTTGAAAATTGAGGAAGAACAAAAAAACGTTAATATTGTTATGTTCTTACCAGACCTTATACATTTTTCTCAAATTGTTTGATATGTAGCCGGTATACGTTGACTTTGGACTATGTCAAGACGAGTTTTCTAAGTGAGGGATTGCAAGAACAAACGAAGGAGTTGTCTGTTTGAAGTAGTAGTGTCATTAATGGTCGAGGCTTAGTTGTAAGGAAGGAGAGATGTGTGGAAAAGGGGAATGTGGGATATTCTAAATCTGGGAATCCCAGTAGGAGAGAAAGGTCAAAGGAAAGGAAAGCAAAGTTCTATATTTTAAGAATCCCAATCACTGGAAGAATGAATGTTCGAACAAGGAGAATGCAAAGAAGGAAGTAGCATCTTCATCAGTTGCGGTGGATAGACGTGTTGGTGAGGGAGAAGTGGATGTTTTGAGTTGAAGCTGATTCAAAAGGAATATATTAAGAAAATGCTTTGTTGGTTTAGCAAGATGGATGCAAAGGCATCAAAGACACATTTAACTTTGTATGTAAAACTTACGAGAAACGGATAATCTATCGAGGAGAAAGCCATTATTAACCGACTTTTTGGTCCGGTTCCTAAGAGTGCATCAGACACGCTCAACTCAACGTATTGTGTGAAGTTAAGGCCAAAAAGGGATGCTGAGGAGAAAAGGAGACAGGATCAGAAAGGGAATGCGCCGCTCGCAACCTCGCTTCATTCAGATGACATCCACAAACCAAGGCCTCAGGCCTCGCAAGAATTACGAGCCTCAAGCGCCCGATCCCGGGATAATTGCGCTCCTCGGAAAGACTTCGCACCAGGAAGGACGTGAAATTCGCACCCACGCCTGGTTTCGAAATATCGAACCCTGCAGGTGCGAATTTTTGCACCCATGCCTGGGTTCAAAATTTTGAATCACGCGGGTACGAAATCTCGGACCCATGCCTGGTTTCGGAATTTAGAACCCAGTGGTGGCGAAATCTCGAACTCATCGTTGGGTTTGGAATTTTGCACCTAGCGGGTGGGATATTTCGAACCCATGCCTGGGTTCGAAATTTCGAACCCAGCAGGTGCAAAATTTTGAACACATGCCCGGGTTTGATATTTCAAGGTGTACAGGTGGTTGGATCTAAATTCTGCTAGTGGTCCCCTATTTCTACCTACTTCTACCTAATCCTTCCTACCCCACTCCTATAAATAGCCCATGGCCTTACACTTCAAAGTGGTTGGATTTTCTTCACTTGAGACCTTCCTAGAGCTTCCTAGACCTCATTAATGGCATATCCTATTTGAGGAAGAAGGAGAATTAAATATTCTTTTTCCCAAGTACCTAGCACATGGCAATTATTAAAGTGAATGTAATGAGCATGGCTCTACCTTGTAATTCTTGAGTGATTAATAAAAGTTCAGCATCCTTCCAAAGTGGATGTAGGCCTAATCCACGGCCGAACCACTATAAATCCTCATGTCGTTTACCGCTTTCTCTTACTTAGTCTTGCGACCAAATTAACTATTCCTAGTAATAGGAATCTTTGATGTTTACGACATTTTTTGTCGTCAACATTTGGTGCTTTCGCTGAGAAACTGAACTCAAGATTTGCGTCTTTCTTCCACATTATCATCTCGACTTCGATGAGCTTAAGGTTCCGTGCTCAACCTGCTGTCGGGTCCACTTACGATGGTAAAGAAGTCAAAGAACGCAATGGTGGGAACTTCGGCCACATCCGAGGACAGTACCTCCCAGCAACCTCAACCAATAGACGTCCCGGCCACTAATGAAACCTCCCCCCTATTGTGGACCCCGAAGGGCCCGTCATGCAAGCTCAAATTCGCGAGCTTAATGAAAGATATGAGAACACCGCGATTGAGCTCAACCAAACATTAAGGAATAACATCGACCTTATGCGGCAACTTCAAATAATTCAATGCATTTTCGCCCAACTCCAACTAACTCGGAACAATGCTCGACCCCGACCAACCGCCTCGGAAATCTCCTCTTTTGAGTCAAGGGGCCCACACCAAAGGAGAAGGTTCAACCTCAATGTCGCAGTTCGTACCTGCGCCCTCGATAACTGTAACGGTCATGCCAACGGCAATGGAAATGGCAACGGTGACTGAACTACAGTCACATATAGCGAGGGGCACAACATCGAGACAGCACTCTCTTGGTCATCAATGATGGACCCGGTCCTACAAACCAACCTCTTTCTCGACACAACCCGATGTTCTCTAATTAGGGTAATGGGCCAGCTGTTAGAACAGCATGTGCTCCTCCAGAACAGGATCCGCTTCACCCCTCTCCACCTCACAATCCACACCAATACCCAATCATAGATGTCGAGGACATGGAGGAAGACGATCCGGACATCCGTCATAGAAGATGACCTCACAACAGGACTCCGGAGCCACGTCAAAATCTATGAATTCCAATGGCGGATCCCCATCCAACTTACCTTCCCGGCATGATAAGAAGGGTCATGAGAGAAATGCGAGGGGGCTCACGGTTCATGGGAAACCCACATTAGGCGTAACCCCTTCACGAGAAGAGTAAATAAGGCCGAGTGGCTGAGTCGCTTTAGCATGCCACAAATGCCACTCTACGATGGTACCACTGATCCTTGTGCCTTCTTGAATCGCTATGAATGACAAACGGACTCAAGCCGAGGTGACAATCTGGCCAAATGCAAATGCTTCCCAGTTTTCCTGTTCGGTATCGCTTTACTTTGGTTCTCTCACCTCCCTCTTGATTCCATAAACAATTTCGGGCAACTAAGAATGGAGCTGGTCAAGCAGTTCAGGGTGCATATCCCAACTCCGAAGAATGCCCTCACTTTATCTAACCTATAACAGGGGCCCGCCAAGTCGCTTAGATGCTACCTTACCAGTTTAACATAGCTCTCGCCGAGGTCGTGGATCCATATCCTCGCACCGTACTCTTTCAACTAGCGAAAGGTTCCTTCTACTTCAGAGTTCGAGGCCTGGATCGATCAGAAACAATCAAAAAGCCTCGACGCCTTCTATGAGAAGGCAGAACAATACTTGTGCCAAGAAGAGGCAAGGCGGAACCGGCTCTCCTCCACAAGACGACCCACTGATCCCCAAGCGAATACCGCCAATAATATCTTCATAGGTAGGCGAGGTGTGGAACCCTTCGACAAAAATAGGGAGGCAGGTCCCTACAGGCAGAAACCAAATAACGGCAGGCCGGAAGGACGAAACAATGGGCAAGCCCCAGTAGAATCGAGAAAGCCTGGCCCTCGCTAAGCTTTCGAGACCTACACACCATTGAATGAAGACATACAGACAATCTACTTGGAAACATGCAACACTTTGTCGTACAAGAAGCTGCGCGTAAGAGAATCAACTGACCGCGAGAAGAACACCTGGAGGTACTGCCAATACCACGACGTATATGTGCACGACACCAACAAATGCCGCCAACTTAGGGATGCAATCGAGAAATTCATTCGCGAGAAGCGGCTCGAGCAATATGTCCAAGAGCCTTTTCCCTCCGAAACAAACTCGCAGTCTCTAGTGCCAGCTCCACAAGTAGCCACCAAGGCAGCTCCAGGACTATCTAACCCAAGACGAGGAATCGTGATCAACACCATATGTTGCGGACCTTATCCCACACACGACAGCTTTCGAAAAATGGAGGAATTTGTGAGTTCCATAAAATATGCTACTTACGAAGCTTACGTCGCTCTCCCTGAGTCTGTTCCATCCAAGCTATAAAAAACCACGAGAGATGATATTATCTTCCAAGAAAGAGAATCGACAGGAGCAGAGATCCCGACCAACGATCCAATAGTCATCACTGCCCAGATCGGTGCCGCTCATGTTCGAAAGGTCCTAATCAGCTCAGGAAGCTCGGTCAGCATCATCTTTAAGGCCGCCTATGACCAGATGAAATTGGAAATGAATGATTTGAAGCCATGTCATGCCGCGATTCACGGCTTTAATGGGGCCTCTAGCTCCCCATTGGGATGATTGACCTACCTGTGGAAATGGGCGAGGGGGACCGAAGTCGATTCCGAATTCTCACTTTCATGGTTATAGACATCGACTCCCCCTACAACGCCTTCCTAGGGCACCCCTTTATCACTTAATTCCGGGTTTACATGGCACCATGGTCCCTCCTAGTGAAATTCCCAACGTAAAATGGAATTGGAACCATTAAGCGTGATCAAGTAAGCGCCAGGGAATGTTACGCAATAGAATGGAAGAGCGCGTGCAATAATGACATGGGCAATGCAGCACCAAGAACGTCTCAGTATAGCAACCACTGGCGTCTGGGCCCTGGCTTAGGTGCCACTGTCGTCTTTTCGATGACCACGACCCACGTAAGGACGAAGAGCCTGAGTACGAGAGGGCTACACCAGTCGAATCCACACTGAATGTTCCTATCAACCTAGACGACCCAATAAGGGTGTTGAAAGTAGGGTCATAGCCCCAATTAGCAATTAAAGAAGATATTATATGCTTCCCGAAAGCCAATCTGTATGTGTTTGCATGTACTCACTTCGACATGAAGGGAATCGACCCCGCGATTGCTTGCCATTCCCTTTGCTTAGATCCTAGAATGCCTCCAGTCAAAAAGAAGCGCCGCTTCTTGGGGCCCAAGAGGTCCAAAGCACTCGAAGAAGAGATGGGCCGTCTTCTCAACAATACCTTCATCCGCGAAGCCGACTATCCTGAATGGGTTTCCAATCTAGTTCTGCTTAAAAAAACCAACGGTAATTTGCGGACAGGCATCGATTTCTCTGATTTAAACAAGGCATGGCGCAAGGACTATTTTCCGCTCCCGAAGATCGACCGATTAGTCGACTCTACCACTCGATACTAACTTCTATCTTTCATGAATGCCTACTCAGGCTACAACCAAATCCAGATGAGCCTCCGCGACCAAGATCATACCTCTTTCACAACCGATCTTAGGCTCTATTGCTACTGTGTTATGCCCTTCGGCCTCAAGAATGTCGGTGCCACTTATCAACAAATGGTTAATCGACTCTTTAAAAATCAGATTGGGAAGTCCATGGACATGTACGTGGATGATATGCTAGTTAAATCTAAAATATCAAGTGATCACATCCACGACCGATCCGAAATATTTAATGTCCTCCGCCAGTACGACATGAAACTCAACCCGTTGAAGTGCTCCTTCGAAGTCACTTCGTGAAAATTATTGGGTTTCATTGTCAACTCTCGGGGCATCGAAGGCAACCCATAAAAAAATCCAAGCTATTCGGGACATCCGAGTCCCTAAGAACATCAGGGATGTCCAAAGTTTGAACAGAAAGGTCACCTCTTTAAGTCGATTCATCTCTAAGGCCACCGATAACTGCATCCCCTTCTTCGATTTACTCCAAAAAGGGAAGCGCAATTTTGAGTGGACCCCCGACTACATCTCCACATTCAAGGAACTTCTAGATCACTTAGAGCGACCACCTATCCTTTCTAAGCCTATAGACCATAAGGACTTATATATTTACATGGTTGTTTCTGCACAGCCAATCAGCTTGGCACTAATACGCCTCGAAGATCGCACTCAATGGCCCGTCTACTATATTAGCAAGCAACTGACCGGGGCAGAGAAATATTACCCAAAGCTAGAAAGATATCATTATGCTTATTGATTTCCTCTAGAAAGCTCCGGTCATACTTCCAGTCTCATCCCATAAAAAATTTCACTGACCAGCCGCTGCGGCCAGTCCTGCAGCGACCCGAGGCATCAGGACGATTACTGAAGTGGAGGGCAGAGCTGAGCTAGTTCAAGATAAACTTCATCCCCCGATGACCCATCCTCGCCAAGCTCTCGCATATTTCATCATAGAATTCACGGCCCCCGAGGAGGCTCTCACAGAGGACACTAGAGCTCCAAACACCTAGTGGAAATTGTTCGTAGACGGCTCCTCTAACAAAAAGTGCTCCGGGGCCGGAGTCATGCTCATCACCCCTGAAGAACGCCCGATGTGTTACGCGTTAAGGCTAAATTTCCCTGCAACTAATAATGACGAGGAATATGAGGCCTTGATCGCCGGGCTTGGAATCGCGATCGAACTCACGCTATAGACTATCCACATCTTCTCTGATTCACATCTTATCATCTAAAAAGTGTTGGAAGAGTATCAAGCGAAAGAGGTACGAGTCCCTCAATACATGGCCCGGGTTCAGGGGCTACTCGCCCACCTCGAGCATTTCACCATCACCCATGTCCCGCACGAGAAAAATGAAAAGGCAGATTCCCTCGCCAAACTGGCAAGCTGCGAAGATCCACAGCTAAATGGGTTAGCTCCGGTTGAGACCCTCAACTCTCCGAGCATCAAAAAAGGGCAAGACGAGACGATGATGAGCGCCGAACCCGGGCTCGAGTCCTGGATGACACCGATCAGAAATTACCTGCAACACGGGACCCTAACAAGGCACTACAAAGAAAGGCGTGTGCTCACTCGCCAATTGGCCCGTTACCTTCTTACGGATAGGATACTCTACCGCAGAGGTTTTTCTGTTTCCTTGCTCTAATGCGTAGCCCACGGTGACGCCCTCCGAGTGCTAAGCAGTATGCATGAAGGCAAATGCGGCGACCACACTGGGGGGCAAACCCTGGCCAGAAAGATTCTCAGACATGGTTATTACTAGCCCACACTTGATCAAGACGCCGGGGACTACGCTTGCAAGTGCGATAAGTGCCAGTGCTTCTCCAAGATTCCAAGAGCTCCGCCTACCGAATTGTCCTAAATGGTTAGCCCCTGGCCGTTCGCCATATAGGGAATCGACATCATCAGAACCCTTCCAATGGCTAGAGACGGGGCACGATACGCTGTTGTTGCAGTGGATTATTTCACCAAGTGGGAAAAAGCTGAAGCTCTCGCCACCATCACCACGAAGAAGATGATCAACTTTGTTGTTTGCAACATCATTACCCGCTATGGGGTGCCCCAAGCTATCATCTCCGACAATGTCACTCAATTTGAGAGCACCGTGTTCAAAGCCTTCTGTTAGTGTCACGACATCGATAAAAGATTCTCAGTGTTGGCTCATCCTCAAGCTAATGGGAAAGTCGAGGCGGTTAACAAGGTCATCAAATCCATCATCAGGAAGCGTCTGGAAAAGGCTGGGGGCATGTCGGCAGATGAACTTCCTCTAGCTCTATGGCTTATTACACCACCCACAAGACAGCAACCGGTCATACTCCTTTCGCCCTCGCGTACAGATCTGAAGCCGTCATTCCCATTGAGCTCAAGATTCAATCCCATCGAGTCACGTACTTCAACCCAGGGACAAACCAAGATCTACTTCTGGGATCGCTCGACATAGTGGAAGAAAAGAGGAACGAGGCCGATATTAGAGCCGCGCCCAATGACAACGAGTAACCCGGTACTTTAATTCCAGGTCTGCTATAAGGACCTCAACATCGGCGACCTCGTTCTAAAGCTGGCTTTTCCGCCCACCAACAGGCCTCGCACCTCGCTAGGAAGGCCCGTACTCCATACAGTGAAAGCTTATCGATGGTACTTTTAGACTCCCCTCCGTCGATGGAGCTAAACTCCCATGGGCGTGGAACAACGAACATCTTCCCCGCTACTTTACGTAATTCAGTTTACGGTTGTTTATGGTTTTCGAGCAATGTTCTGTTTTTTTCAGAAATTCAAGGCATTATAAAGGCTGATACAACCAAAAGTTATTAGTAGAAATGATGTCCAGTTTCCTATCTCTTTGTTGTTACTTCTCATGTAATGCGTCTTGTTGGTTCCAACAATCAAGCTCGATTCATGCCTGCGACCGCCGCATCGGCACCCCAGGCACGGGAGTCGGCGCTGCCATTCCAACCTTTAGGCAACATCGAGTCCGAAACACTTGGCTATGCCCAGCACCCCGACCATGGAAGCCGGCAACGCTACTCGAATCGCCGGCCCGCGGCACCACCGAGTATAAACAACCAATAACTAAACCCCAGCCCATTGCCTAGGCCAAGGATAAATCGTTCTGCATCGTAGTCTAGGAAACTTAGTGCCACTCAGCGATCGACTAAGACCGATGCAAATATCTCTTCGCCGGTTGTGGGTGCCATTTGAACCTTCGCGCAGAACCAAGACCGACCTTAAATCATTTCTTCCTCCTTAGCTCTCAAAGCTTATGGGCAGCCCATGGCCACGATTGGACCTTACAAGCTAATGATCATGGCTGAAGACTACGTCGGCGAATAAACGACATCTGGCGGCTCGCCTCAACCCGATGAACGACGGGAGAGCCACCCACCTTGCGGACAGGACAACGCGATGCCCTACGCCTTTGCTATACTTGAGTTTAACCCCGGGCCACCCAAAACAACAGGCGCACAGCCTGGTTTTGAAAACTATTGGTTTCCTGAGCTGAGGAAAACTTATTGAAACCAGCGCTCTACCTCACCTCTCTAGAATAATTTACCCGAAGACGGCCCCCACTCGCGTTTGTGACAAGTGTAATGATAAGTATGCTTATGCAAGTACAGGACGCTAGAAAACATAAAATGAACATCTGAACACCTGCCATAAACAACGATCTTTACTAATTCATATTACATTTTCACACACACACTGAACAAACTACGTACCTAACACTTTTACTTTCTAATGACAGGGTGTACATGAGAACCAGACTGTGTCTTAAAAAATCGAAAGCAAGTGTCGTACTAGTGTAAACTATGAGCCTACCCTACCAAAATAACGGTAACCTCTACTTAGGCTACTAACATTAATCGTGTCTTTTCTTCTTTTCCTTATGCTTGTACGTTTTTGCAGATTCAGCACTCGACGGCTCTTCCCTAGCACCAGCACCAGACCTCTTCCTGCTCGACCCACTCATGCATGATCGACCCTTTGGAGGGGTAATCGATTCATGAGTGACAGAAAGGCGATGATCCCTTGCACCATCACCACTAGAAACTCCTATAGTATCAGTAGTAACGGCAAGCGGTGTAGGCACGGAGGCACTTCCAACAGGAAGACCCACCGCGGTCTCGTTCTTCTACGGGGTCTCTCTTCCTTCCCGCTTAGACCTCTCCGTCTCCTCCGCCTTCTCGCACTTGGCCACCATCTTGGTCTTTTCGGTTGCCACCAGAGCCGCCATCCTAGATACGTCGGCTTCCACCGGGCCTCTGGCCGGGGCACTCTGTCCATCTACCAATTCTCCTTCCTCGTTAAGAATGTCCACCATGTTAGGAGTTTCTCTTATGTCGGAGAAGGTGTCAAGTTAGTCGCCGCCTTCTCCAAGCTGTGTTCCTATGATGCTTGGCCCGGATTCGGTCACTCAAGGAACCATGGGGGAAGGATCTGTTGCCATCGTAAACTCAGGAGGAACTGCACAACAAAGACACAACCTTTTTTAGTCCGTAAATTCAGTAATCACTTCACCCTCAGGGATGCAGGGTAAAAGGAGTTTACCTATGGCCTAGGATGGCGTAGGAGTGATAGGAAGGGTGCCTACGGTGGTGGGTAAGGTTAGTCTTGTATCCCCTAGTGTCGGAAGGTTAGGATTGTACTCAATGGAGGTTTGGGCCAAAGCCTCAGGACCACTCACCATAGCAGACCCAGGGTCCAAGGACTGATAAGAACTCCCCTCTACAAATGTCTCTGCCATAACCATGCTATCGATCGGCACGAACTTCCCTTTCTTCTCAGAGAGCCTCCCTAACCTTTCATTCTCTGCATCCTCTCTCAACAACCTCCTTCCTTCCTCCATCTTCTCACGTTCGTCGTTGTCCAAGAGAACATTCGCGAGCTGGCGCTCATCTAAAGTACTTACGTCCACTTGACGTAAGAAAGCCTCGTAAGGGACCAATCTCTCCCATGTTCTGGCTAGCTCGCGGGGATAGTCTTTGACTCACGAAATTCCTCGAAATCTCAAAGCCTTCACATACATATTGTGGATACTCTCCTCGATGGAGGAAACAACTCGGAATTCCGCATCATTCAGCTGTCCCCTCAGTTGCTATCTCCCTCGTGTGTTTGGCTTTTATACCCTCAGTCGCAATCAATATGTCCCTGTTGCTAGCTTCAGCTTCCTCTTTTGCTTTCCTCATCGCCTCGATCTGCCTCTTCAACTCAACGACCTCGGCATTCTCAGCCCGCAACCTTTCTTTCTCCACCCTCAAAGCGACATTGTCATTCTGGAGCTCGGTGACTCTTGCATTATCCTTCTCCAAGATGTCACACGCTCGCTTTAGATCAGCTTTGTTCTTTTTTAGAGTTGTGTTCTTAGTGGTTAACTCTGCCATGATGGCGTTAAAATTCAAGAGAGCATACCCTGACTCCCTCTTTAGTGCATCATGAGCCTGCGCCATCTCCGCTACAATGACAAAGCTAGCATTAAAGGGTCTCATAATGCGTAAGAAAGAACTTATAATGCGGGAAACAGGCATACCTATCTTCTTATCCAAAGCGACGACGTTGGTCTTCTCGGCTTCGATGGTCGACCTCTGATCAGCAAGCTGCTGATTCTTCGTCCTGATTAGCTCCAAAAGCCAGAAGGAATACTTGATGAAATCATTGGTTTGGTGATATGAAGCTTTCACATGCATCCACACCTCCCAAGACTCTCTGTCAGGAGCTGGACGGAAGTCGGTGACGAATCTCAACTCATCGAAATAGTGTCGGGGGAAATGTTGTTTCAGGAATGCCCTTCGCTCCTCTATCGATAAAACTCGAAATTGGGGTTCTATCAAGTCTTGCACCTCTATCTCAGTCTCTCTCTCCAACATCGACTGGCCAAGATGTGCTTCCTCTTCCTTAACAAGATGAACGGGGGACGGAGGAGCCATAGATGGGGGAGTTGTCGAAGGTAGAGATCCACCTATGTTGAGCCAAGTATCTCCTACAGATACGCGAATAGGAGGAGTAGGAGGCATCGGGGATCGCTTAGATCGGCCCCAGCCTAGATGCCCGCTACCTTGTTCTAGCGGAGGAGGAGCACCATACAAACTGGTGGATCTTCGGAAACCCTCAAAGGAAGAACTCTGGGGATGCCGACGGTCACTGCGTCCATAACCTTATCCACCACGCCCACCTGCCATATCTCCTGCCAATGGAACAAGCCAAAGTTAGTCAAGTTACACACATAGGCAGGCATCTATGCTACACAGTGTCATGAATGTATGCCCTGAGTGTTCTCACAGCAGACCAGATTATGGTTCGTTCGAGGGAGTTAACCCCTCAGCAGCACAAGTAAGTTCTTCCAAGCTTGCCGTATTTGGCCATGGAGTCATTATTAAATCAAGCCATCAAACTGGCCCACGGGTTCGGGCAAGGCAGTGTCCCCTGAATGAGTCGCAGGACACTGCGGTCTAACCATCGCTCCCTCCCCCTTCCCTGTTGGAGGCAGGATGGGAGTGCTCGCCTGCCCCTCACCTCTAGCAACCTCCTCGTAACCATGAGTCTCGCCTCCGCACACATCTCCTTGAGGTCGAGTAGTCTCTGGCAGCTCCCCTCCCGCAGGTGGCATTTTCCTCTTTCGCCCGGTGGTGGTTGGAGCCGCAACTCCCTCTTTTGGCGCACTAGCAGCAGCCACTAGCCTAATCACATCCTGGTTGCCAGGTAGCAACCCAGCGCGGCGGAGGCGATCCTAACTTGTCACGATCCTTGTATCGCGAAGATTCTCTGGTATCGCTCGCAAAGCATTAAGGCGTTGTCGGTATTCTTCCTCGGTAGGCGCCTTTGGATTCCCTGTCATAACCCAATTAAAGTTGTAAGTAAAGGAATCAAAAAGTTACGACAAGGAACGGAGCTAGAGAAATACTTACTTCCCTCAATCTACCTCCTGGAAAATCCGGGAAGGCAGTTGACGAAGAACCACTCGCGCTTAAATGCTGATAGCCTAGGCCATGTTCCGAAAAAAAAATTGGTAGCAGCAGTCGCTTTCAGGAACCATTGAGAGAGTAGACAGCGCTAGTTTTCCTTAAGTGGAAGAAACAACGAATATCTTCCCCGGTGGGTTACCGGTGTAAAAACGCGTGGAAGAGAACATAAGTACCCATGAGGGAAGCATAAGCATTAGGGTGCAATTGTGACGGTGCGAGACGGAAATAGAAAAGCATGTTCCAAATGAAGTCATTAGCCGGGGGCACACACCCGGCAAGGCAAGCTTGTCGGCTCCAAACAATAAAACCCTCGGGTGGCACATGAGCTCTGCCATCTTTCCTGGGGGCATGGGCATCATCCACCGGTATATTAAATCGCGTCGCCATTTTTCGAACCGCGGTAGCATCCATACACGAAGGCACTGAATCAGCAGGATTCTCCAAAATCATCGCATTAGGCAATATGTCCAAAGCTACCCGAGATGTGGGTGCATCCTCACCCATGATATCCACATCCTCAGCCTCTTCAGTCACGACCGGGGAATATTGCCATTCAAGTTGCTCCCCGTATTCAGACGCTTCAGGCGAACAAGTCATATGTGAAGGAGTCGATCCTTTGGTGGTCTCAAGCTCGCTGCTAGACGAGCTACCTCTAGGGGTAGGATCGGATGTGTGTGATAAGGGCTGGGAAGCCTCGGCTTCCGTAGTCTTTCCGGTCTTTGATCTTGTCTGCATCTTCAGCTATATTTTAACGCACCAGTATCAGATCGGGTAGTATATTAACCTGTACCCCTCAAGTTGGTGACAACTAATATGTGCGTGTAATGCTATGCAAAGATAAACTACATAAAGAAAGTCCATAACAATTTGAAACAGTCGAAGTTCCAGTCTGGTTGTATGCTCTATCCTATGTGAACAATCCTACAACCCCTTTCGTGCAGTTAGCAACTTATGCATCAGCACTAAGTATGCAAGTCCAGAGATGAGTATCTACAAGCCGAAGTCCAACGGCATGTTAGATCAAGATCCCACACATCAAAGACTGAGTCCCGGACCATGTCAGGCTCGAAATTTCAAACCCAGAAGGGTTCGAGACTCTGAACCCATCTGGTTTCGAAAATCCGAACCTCTCCAGGCTCGAAACTTCAAACCTGGTGAAATTTCGAACCTCGGTTTCGTAATTTCGAACCCAGAAGGGTCGAAACTCGGAACCCATTCGGGTTTGAAAATCCGAACCTCCCCAGGTTTGAAATTTCGAACCCAGATAGGGGGTTCGGAAATTCGAACCCACGTGGTTCAAAGATTCAAACCCACAGGGGTTCGATGCTTCGAACCCCACAGAGTTTGAAAATCCGAACCTATGAGGGTTCGAGAGTTTGAACCCGGTGGGTTCGAAAATTCGAACCCAGTGAGGTTCGAAAATTTGAACACGCCGTGGTTCGAGGCATCGAGCCTAGCTGGGTTTGAAAAATCGAACCCACAAGGCTTCGAGGTCTCCGTCGCGGTCCTTCGACTTCCTCCCTTCTCATCTCCTCGACCCAAAGCCTCACTTAGTTCGGGTTCGAAATTAATGGGTTCAAAATTATCTGATTCGAAGCTTTCAACAATGTCGGCTAGAGAAAGAAAAAATAGGAAGAAAAATGTGAAGGGAGGCTATTTATAAAATTATCTGGGATCGAAATTCCGATCCCACCGGGTTCGAAATTTCAAGTCTTTCGGTTTTGAAATTTCAAGCCTTTCAGGTTTGAAACTTTCTTACCCAGTACACACACACACACATAATGATGAATGAGGATGATCATACATCAGCGTCTGAAGCACTGCACCACACTCTCTCGTATATGTATTCCAAGCATTTGCATACCGACCCCCGCGCATCCATGGAAGCGACGCACTATGAGCACTGAGCGACTTGAGTACGGCGCATCCGCCAACAACTAACGCTTATTCGCCTTTTGAATTAAAAGGAGAACTAACAGCTTAACTACAATCTCAACCAACACAAAGCACATCATGTCAAGACAAGACGTACTTTGGAGGGCAAATATTAACCGGCTTTTTGGTCTAGTTCCCAAGAGTGCATCAAGCACGCTCAACTCAACGTATCACGTGAAGTTGAGGCCAAAAATGGATGCTTAGGAGCAAAGGAGACATGATCAGGAAGGGAATGCGCTGCTTGCAACCTCGCTGCATTCAGAAGACATCCATGAACCAAGTCCTCAGGCCTCACAGGAATTACGAGCCTCAAGCGCTCAATCCCGAGATCATCGCGCTCCTCGCAAAGACTTCGCACCAGGCAGGACGCGAAATTCGCACCACGCCTGGGTTCGAAATCTCGAACCCAGTGGGTGCAAAATTTCGCACCTATGCCTGGGTACGAAATTTCGAACAAAGCGGGTACGAAATCTCGAACCCACGCCTGGGTCCGGAATTTCAAACCCATTGAGGGAGAAATCTCGAACCCAACTTGGGTTCGGAATTTCGCACCCAGCGGGTGCGAAATTTCAAACCCATGTCTGGGTTCAAAATTCCAAACCCATCGGGTGCAAAATTTTGAACCCATGCCTGGGTTTGAAATTTCAAACCCATACCTGCGTTCGGAATTTCGAACCCAGTGGGTGCAAATTTTCGAACCCATGTCGGGGTTCGAAATTTCAAGGTGTACAGGTGGTGGGTTCGAAATTCTACTAGTGGTCCCCTATTTCTACCTACTCCTACCTACCCCCACTCCTATAAATAGCCCATGGTCTTACACTTCAAAGGGGTTGGATTTTCTTCACTTGAGACCTTTCTAGAGCTTCCTAGACCTCATTAATGGCATTTTCTATTTAAGGAAGAAGGAGAATTAAATATTCTTTTTCCCAAATGCTTAGCATATGACAATTATAAAAGTGAATGTAATGAGCATGACTCTACCTTGTAATTCTTGAGTGATTAATAAAAGTTCCACATCCTTCCAAAGTGGATGTAGGCCTAATCCGCGGCCGAACAACTATAAATTATCGTGTCGTTTACCACTTTCTCTTACTTAGTCTTGCGACCAAATTAACTATTCCTAGTAATAGAATCTTTGGCGTTTACGACATTTTTTGCCATTAACAGACATAGCTTGTATGACAAATTTGGCAAATGCTGGTGCGATTGGTAATTTGATGTATGTCATGGTGTGTATAAGCCCGATATTGCAAATGACGTCGAAATGGTTAGTCAGTATCTGGCTAACCCGGGGAAATCGCATTGTCAAGCGTAAAGATTATTTTGAGATACTTGGAAAGTACTGCATCTCCTATGGTCCTGTTTTTGGCAATACGAGAAGAAAAATTGCAAGTTGGTTAGTTGTTGCAATTTAGACTATGTCAGTGATAGGAATCAAATAAAGTCAACTTCCAGATATGTCTTCACACTTGATGGTATAATCATAAGTTGAAGGTCGAGATTGCAAATCGTGGTTGCTTTGTCCATTACGAAGGCGGAGTTGAAAGTCGTAGTGTAGGCAGCAAATGAAGTACTCTATTTGAAGCGACTGTTGTGTGACTTGGGTTTTGAACATGAGAGTTTCGATGCTCAATGTGATAGCCAAAGGCTATACATTTTGCGGAGAATTTGACGTTTAACTCATCGACCATGCATATAGAAATAAGAGAGTCATTTCTAGTAGTCATGGATGAAGATAAGCAAGTATATCTTCGAAAAGTACACAGAAATGATAATGCAGTGGATATACCGACTAAAGCATTGCCGATTGTGAAGTTTGAGCATTGCTCAAACTTGATTCGCTTGAAGAATTGTTGGGTTCCACGAGGTGACACGGATGAGAGAGGAACTTAATTTTGGATGAGGAGGAGAAACGATGCGAGATTGTAGTTCTACTTTGTCTTTGATGAGATGGATTTGGAGTTGGATGCTTCTAACTGTTCGTTGGCGGGTGGGGGCTTTGCCTGAACTCGTTAATGGAGTGGAACGAGTGGTGGCGTTATCGAAACTCATTAGGAAAGCATTAAGGCTTGATTAAAGGTAGAAGTGGTGTTAGTTGGAGCTACCGATGGATTGGTGTTGGAGATAGATATAACGTAGAGATAGAGCGTTGAAATTAGGCGATACTATATAGGTTGAGTTGAGGCGGGTGAACGTAGTTTTAGAGCAGAAAATTTTTTAGAGCGGAAAAGATGGTATGCAAATGGGAGCTCGAAGGTGAAAGAAATGGCGATTTAGGGGTAGGAATTGCCTGTGCAAAAGCTCAGACACCAGGGAGGTTTGGCCAGATGTTTGAGCAGGGGTGCTTCAGAAAGCTGAGAACATAACTAGACGTCTGGCCACCCCAGACTAGGCGTCAAACGTATGACTCAATCGGTAAGATGTCTGACCATTGGAAATGAAGATTACGGTGGCTGCGACCAGTCGTCTGACCATTCATATCAGACGTTTGAGCTGCCTTTTGAGGTCTAGTTGATTTGTGGAGTATTTAGTAGCGTTCGTGTCATTTGCCTGAGCTTTCAATCTCTTATATAAGCTTGTAAGTGGTGTGAATCAAATTAATCTCTAAGTAGGAGTTTTATCCACCATTGATTAGGGGTTAGACAAGCTTATTAATTCTTATCTCCACAAAATCATTTTTTTTAGTGAATTATTGACCAATGAAATCAATCTCTTATACTCATTTGACTGGTAATAATAAAAGTTCTCTTTCAAGTGGACATATACTAACACGACATCACTGAAACCATTATAAATCGATGTGTGATTTATTTATAATTATTGCTTGTTGATTGTTTGTGATTGGCTTTTGGATTGATCTTGTTTAGGTTTGAGATATTGATTGGTTTTTTACATTTCTATCACGATCTTGCCCATTTCCTCTGGATTGGGGTTTGTGTTTGACTGATCTCGAATAAGAAAACTCTACAATAATGTTATATGTGACTTGGATAGTACTGGCATAGGTGTGCGGATTATAGTTGAAATTAATCTCAATTGATATATATATATATATATATATATATATATATATATATATGCTGCTATTTGAACACAAAATTAAACAAAAATCCTCAATTGTTGAATCTTTTTGTTTTTATATGAAAATGTGGAATTTATGGACTGGTTCGACAGTTCAAATCAATTGTGTCGTCATTTATTTTCACATAAAGTTATTTTTTTATAATATTGTTGTAATAAACATATGCTTGTACACATAGCCGAAGATGTGACAAAGTACCCAACAATTATTTGATAGTTAATATTTTTCACCTAAAATTTCTAACAAAATAATCGTTAAAAATGATAATATAAAGTTCAGAATTGATAACTGAACCAAACAAGAGTTAGTCAAGTAATACGGCTACAGTACAACAAATGTGAAGAGATCCAGGACAAATGACAAATCTACCTGTTGAATTAAACCATTTACCCTATTTGGCAGATTCCAATCGAAATTCAGTCGATCTAACTAGCAGCACTCTATAAAGTTATATACGGTAAAAGTATCAAGGTAGAAACTGATCCTAAATATTCGGCTTCATTGTAGAAACCTGAACCAAACTCCTGTTGGTCAAACTCTGAGCAGCCCACGTTTGATTTGGTTTGGCACCCAAGCAAATTCCTTTGCCTTGGTTGCCAAAAATCAGGCTATCCCATGTTGACTAGCTAACTAGAAAACAAAGTCAAAATTGAACATCAGTATGGATGTCCAATCATTTAGTTATCCATTTCTTATGTACCAGATTTCCACACGTAACTTGTTATATTTGGCCGCTCCATGCACAGAAACAATTGCTGTGGTAAATAATGTTGTTATATTAATACGTAAGTTGTTAATATTACATTTTATTTACGTACGTAACTATAAAGTCTTACCTGAGAGACGTCTTTATGCATTCTGTCTTTGTATCCGAATACAATTGTCACTGATGGCGACCTCGATTAACTGAATTATTGTAGAGCCTCGCTCGCTTGCCTTTCCCTAATTTAATAGATCGAAAGACCCTTAAGAAGCATCATCCTCTTCCTGCTTATAAATTAGAAAGCATATCATCATAAACCACTAAAAAAAGTAACAAGGTAAAAAATAACAAATGGGTCTGAATAAAAGAGAAGTAAAGGCTCATGCTGTATGCATACCATCCCCAGCACAGGGCCACATAAACTCCATGCTCAAATTTGCAAAACTCCTCCATTTTAGAGGCTTCCATATCACTTTTGTGCACACTCAAACAAGCTACAACAGAATTCTTGAATCTTCGGGTCCTTCTTCACTTAAAGGCCTCCCCGATTTCCAGTTCAAGACAATTCCAGATGGGGAAATAAGCATGGCCAATGCTGAAGATATGTCCAACGTTACTCAAATAGATCGGTTTAGACTGTCCGACACTTTCAGAGATTTCTTAAAGAATTTAAATGAATCAACGGAAGAACCGGAAGTCAGTTGCATAGTTTCAGACACCTTCATGAGCTTTACCTTAGATGTCTCTGCGGAGTTTGGGCTGCCAAATTTGTCCTACTGTTCAATGAGCGCGTGTGGATTCATGGGCTACTTTGCCATTAAGGAACTAATTGATAGAGGCATTGTCCCCCTCAAAAGTAAGTACATGCAATTCATTCTATATGCTCTTTTAGATAATTGTATCAGCTGCAAATAAAATAATTATAAACCTCTTGTACATTTACATTGTTTTTATTAGGTGAAGATGACCTGAAAAATGGATACTTGGACACTCTGGTTGATGGCGTCCTTGGTTTGAAGAACATGCGTCTAAGGGACTTCACAAATTTTGTACATACTACAAACCTTAACCATGTACTCATGAACTTCGCAAAAGAAGAATCACAAGACTCCTTGAAAGCTACTGCAATATTGCTACACTCTTTTGAGGAATTAGAAGGAGCCACTTTGGATGAAATGTCAGCGGTGTTCCCTGCTGTATATGCCATAGGCCCTTTGGACATTATGTGCAAAAATATTTCTGAGGACTCGATTATGGGTACTAACTTTTGGGTGAATGACAACAGCTGTTTAAAGTGGTTGGACACAAAAGCACCTAGTTCAATTGTGTATGTGAATTTTGGAAGTCTAACAGTTGTAACTAAGGATCAGTTAGTTGAATTTGCATGGGGGCTGGTCAACAGCAACTGTGAGTTTTTGTGGGTGATCAGACCCGATTTAATAAGCAAAGATTCAAATGTTTTGCCAGATGAACTTTTAGTGGAAGTAAGCAAAAGAGGACTGATAATAAGCTGGTGTGCACAACAAGAAGTGTTAAAGCATCCTTCAATTGGAGTCTTTTTGACGCATTGTGGATGGAACTCGATGATGGAGAGCATATGCTGCGGTGTCCCATTGATTTGTTGGCCGTTCTTTGCAGAACAACAAACAAATTGTAGATACGCATGTAACCAATGGGAGATTGGACTGGAGATTAGTAGTGATGTGAAGAGAGATGAGGTGACAATGAGAGTAAAAGAAGCCATGGAAGGCCAAGAAGGAATGAAGATTAGAAGGAATGCGATGAGGTACAAGGAGCAGGCAAGTAGAGCCGCAGGTGTTGGAGGAACTGCTTTTGTCAATTTAGACAGGGTAATTGAGGACGTTCTTATGCCTAAGTAATATAAATTTAGTTGACCGAAGATTTTATTCTAAATGGCAACACTATTAAATGTCCATTATATATTTGCACTCCAAATCTGTCTTTGGAAGTTCGATGAAACCCAGTAACTACCTTAAGAAACCACAGAATTTACAGCATGCGGCCCTTTTGAAGTAGCTAATACTATTAATTCAATATTGGTGTTATCATAAAGAAAACCGGTAATAAAAAATTCAAGCCGATATTACTGTTGAAAATGGAGTACCAGAAGGAAACACAGGTGTATCTAAAGTTTATAAATAGCAGAAGTGGCTGATGAGGAGTTATAGCGTTATGGTGTTGTTTCGGACTGGCTTGATGGTGCATTGCTTTGTAGTGATCTGTTCGTTTGCGGGTGCAGTCGTGATCGCTTGCAAAGTGAAAATGGAGATGTTGTGTGTTTGGGAGTGAATTATTGTGGGAAGATATGTTGTTTACTGAGAGAAGGCAATTGTGTGGTCTTGCATGAGCTGTAATATGGGTTGTAGTGCTCGCTGCTGTAGCTTATCAAGCAGAGGAGAGAAAGTAAATTATATTGATGAGTGCAGTAATGAGGTTGTTTCTGTGGGTTGTGTGAACTGATGTTGGCGTTTGGAAATGCAAGAATTGGTGACCTTGGATGGTTGCGTGTGTGATTGTGAAGGCTTTGCTGTGTGGACGTGTAAGAAGAAGGGCATGTCCGCTGCAGCAGTGGAGGGAGATGGCGCGGTAGAGATGTGATGGAAGCTTGTAACAATAGTTTGGTCATGACAGAATTGTTTGCTGGAATGGATTAGCTGTGTTGAATGGAAAAGGGTGAAAGTGTAGATGTGAAGATGTAGCTGGAGTGTTTGAGTGGTAAATGGAAATGTTGTAGGCGCTTGTTTTTCAGGTTGAGGTATAGGTGGAGAAAGACAATGTATTTGAAGGAAGAGGAAATGGTGTGAAGTGGAATAGCAGTTCTGCGATGGAGGTGTTCATTTGTGAGCGAAGAAGGTGACTGGATTGGTGTTTGTGTGCACTGTAAAAAAAAAAAAAAAAAAAAAAAAAAAAAAAAAAAAAAAAAAAAAAAAAAAAAAAAAGGAGCTGAAATCGATTGAGATAGCAGACTAGGTGAAGTCGGTTCTACAGTGGCAGGTTCAGATTCAATTTTGGTTAGTGATCATAAAGGTGGTGTTAACGGATTTTTTGGTGATTTGGGTTCTGTTAAGTTGTCGATTGGGCTATAGCAGTTGCTTAATTATGCATATTGTTGCTGAAGTGGTGCAGATGTTTGGTGACGTAGAAGCAAATTGTGAGAGTTGTATTGATTTGTTGTGAATGGTGATGCAGCACGAAGGGTATTTGTTGTTTGGTCAATGACAGCAAGGAGTTGCTGTTTGGAAAGAGCAAGAAGGATGTAGTTGTATGTTGAATGTTTGAGTAGTGCACCAAAACGTGATGGTGATAAGAGAAGACGACGACGACGATGTGTGATATATGGCAGAGAGGATATGGGCGATATGAAGAGTGAAAACTGTTCCGTACCTATGAGGAAAATAGGTATGTCCTACGAGTGAAGTAGGTAATCCGCGAGTGAAGCAGATGTGGTTTCATGTCATTCAACAAGTATGGAAGAAGAGCTGCGGTTTTCACTTGTTGAAGTAGACGACAATCATTGGATTGCCCGAATGGAGAGGCCCAGTAAATCCCATGTAGAAACCATGAGAGAGTGAGTTGAACAGTTGAGCAAGCCCAATCAGATAGTGATGAGAATTGTGATTGAGTTCGTCTATGCAAGACGATAAAGAAATTATGTTGTAAACTGAATGTTGGCACTTTCAGTTTAAGGGAGGGTGTTAGAGTTAGCACATGTTTGAGAAGAAGTCCAACACATGTGTGCTATTTGTGTGGTAGAAGTGGTGTTGTGGGTATTTTAGTGGCTTAAGTTTAGGAGTAACTGGTTATTTTATTATCTATTTAATAGCTTGTTCACATGTAATCAGAGAGTAACAATTAATAACAATGTAGTTCCTTTTGTGTTAATTCGTAACTCTCTCTTTTCTCCCTGTGTTAAATCTAACAAGTCGCACAATTATTGCCTTCATACTGTTGACCTTCAGAAGCACGGCAGTCATACATCTTTAGCAAAGTATCTAATGAAAATGAAAGTTCAAGAATCAGAAAGTATCCATTTACCTGAGAAATTCAGCTCTTTAAATGGGAAGATATAATATGACAACACCTATTGATTTATTCTAATACACACTTTTAATAAGTTAATCCACCATTTTAATTTAATAAGTTAATCCACAACTATTTTGTAAGTTAATCCACGAGACGATTAACTTAAAGATTTCATGTTTTTATTATTCCTTTCTCCTGCATGTTTTTGTTTATTTGAACCATAACTTAACTCATTTAGTTTGCAATTTCTCCTCTTGTAACAGACATATAATGATGTTTTTACTTTTGATACCTTCATAACGAAAGTATTGAAAATGCTTACTTTGCTTTCGTATGTTGTATGTCTCTCCTCTTATAACAACTTAAGTTGATGTTTTTATTTTTGATACATGGATAACAAAATGATTGAAAAAGCATAATTTGTTTTCATATGTGATATGTCTAATAGTAGCTAACAGCCAAGAATAGCATGTTTTAATCTTTAATATCTATGATTAAAACTAAATTTATACCTTTGATTGTGAGCCTATATCTCACTGTTCAAATCTCAGTTTTAGGAATTACTAATGCTACAATACCAGGTTAGGAATTGTGTAGTAAAAATTAACTTAACATTTTAGTTATCCAAACAACACAATATACTATTTTTCTTCTTAGATATAGAAGGTGAATTAACTCAGTTGTCAACAAAAGGCATTCAACTAGCCACTCCTCATCCTCTTCATTATTTATTAATCTCGAATAAAAACCTTGATTTCCTTTAATTTCCTTAATAGTGTAACAACCGTTTCCCTTACCAAGATGTAAATGGCATCTCTTTTTAGACATGTTTCTATCAATTTCTCAAGACTTCAGAAAATAGTTAATAACAACTATATGTAATAATGGTGATACTAAGAAAAATAAAATTTTCCATACAATTAATAAACTTTAAAGTAAAAACAAACAGAGTACTTACTGTTATTACGTTGAATGATGTACTCCCCTTAGACTTGGATTTAGATGTAGAATTTTACAAATAAGAAATATACGAATCCGAACGGAGAAGAAGAAAGATATTTGAATTTTTTTAGGTGGATAAACTAATTAAAATTTAAATAGTATTAAAAGTCAACAATCATATTTTATAGGGTGGATTAACTTATTAAAATCGTGAATTAGAATAAAAATTACCTAATATTATTTGTGGACACTATCCTATACGTAAATTTCACAGCTATTGTTATTCTAATGTTCCAGACATGCACCGGGGAATATTTCAAGTATAAACTAAACAATCTAATTGTTTTGTAAAACCAGGTAGTATAGTGAACATGTATAAAAAGTCTTCAAATTTCTCACACATGACATGAAGTGGAGTAAATCACATTTACCATTTCCTATTAAATACAAATCATTTCACGTACTTTGACCCCACTCGTTAAAGGCCAACCATAAAAGCATACCCAGAAGTGGGTCAATTTTCAGGAGAAGAAGAAGAAAAAAAGCGGGGAAATGCTCCACTCTTCCAACAGTAGAGTGGGGATTCACGATGCCTTTTTTTATTTATTTAATCAGAATGCACGAAACGGCAAACTGATTTCCTTTAAAGGGTTAAACATCAATCAATTAGCCGTTTAACGATTTATTTTTATTTTTTTGCGTTAAACAGCAAACTGATCGCTGTTTAACCCTTAAACGACAATCAACGTGCCATTTAGTGACCGACATTCAAAAAAAAAAAAAAAACTGGGGAGAATCCCGCTACAACTCACACTGCTGCAGCGCGAGGAGCGTGATTTCAGTGGGGATTACCCCCATTTTCTCAAGCATTCCCACTGCTGGGAATGCTCTAACTACTGAAGAATTCCCAGCACCAACATTTAAATTTACTTTGGGTAAGAATAACATTCAAATATAAAAATTTGGACAATGACTAATGTTCGATATAAATATTAGCACGATTACACATACATCTTGTATCTAACCGGTACTAATGATATAAGCAAAAGAACAATAAGCAAACACACAAATAAGATGTTAAAAAGAATCCCAACTCATAAGATAGTCTTCTAATGGTATATATATTTCATATTTTAGTGGTTTATTTATTTTATTTTAAATGGATGAACAAATGTAATAAGTAAAGTTATGAGCATCATGTACAAATGGTCAAATAAAAAATCACGTTTATTTTCTTCTTTGGCTTTAAGTTCTAAGCACATTAATTAACACCCCATTATGTTAGTAATAGATTTCATTTCATCTAATAAGAGTTACACTATCAAATACACTATATGGAGTAATTCAAATCGCCCTTAAATCCCCCTGAAATATGCTGCTCAAAACACAATTTCAAATGTTAGCCTTAACTGCCTGGATGTGTGATGAAATAATCATTTGCTTGCCTTACTTGTTTGTTAGGTACCCAGCAGTTTATCTGCCAGCTTTAGAAGTACTTTTATTGGTAAAATATCCCAAGATAATGTATAAACAAAATAGACCATAATATGGGGCGAGGTTTGAAAAAATTATATTCACTTATAATTTTCGTTAACCTAAGTCTTAGCCAGTGTAGCAAAAATGTTGAAACTCAAAACATTAACTTTATCAAATTTAAACATAACTTTTTCTAACCAAGGATTGTAATCGATATTATCTATAAAAATCAAAATTAATTTTTTTGGCTGATTATGTTTGAAAAAATAATTATCGAATAAAAGCACAAAGTTATAATTTAAATTTACACTGTGTAAAAATTCGTACCAACTAATTAGCCAGATATCGAAGGTTTCAAAAGTATGAACCTATTTTTATCATTAAACCATGTATGCTTTAAATTAATTTTATATTTACTTATAAATAGACGAGTAGACAAAATTAATGGGAATTGCTTGAATATTATCAGATCTCAATTTATTACTATTGTTAACTAAGTTTCCTCAAAATTAAATATAGAGGTAAACTATTTTTTCTATAGAAAGATGCAAAATTTATAAAACATAGGCTAGTGAAATTCAGTGCACATTGTTTGATTGAAATAATAGCCTTATTATGTATGGATACAATAACCTAACATGTAATGCATGAGAAAATGAGCAACTTTAAAAAGGCTTCATCCCTTGAAATTTGGCCTTATTGGCGGAGATGCATAAGCCATTTCAAAGCACTTTATATCAAATTTTATGATATCACACGGTAGAATTGAAGTGGATGGAAGTAGCTTCGTGTCGGAGAAGACAGTTTGCAAATCGGAGCTTGTATAAAGACGTTAGAGTCGAAGAAGTGCATGGTTTCAGCAAGGTACAGCGACAGACGTCTGTCGCCAGACATGACAGACGTCTAAGTTGTTAGAAAAAGTATCCCGAGAGCTGCGACAGACGTCTGTCCCCTGGGACAGACTCTGTGCTGAAACAGGAGGACGACAGACGTCTGAAGGATAATGGGACAGACGTCTGTTGTTGATCCCAAAATTGGAATCAACACCAAGGATGCTCTACAAGAACTTCACCAATCTATCTATTATATTATATGAAAGCACAATCTTCCTCCAATGACCTTTCAATTTCATTTCTGCCAAAAAAATCAATACGCTGACATGTGTCCGAAGAAATTAATCAATGGTAGATAATGAGTTTAAACATATGTGTCTCCTGGTTTTCTACAGTAACGTTCCTTCCTTCCATTGTAAGACATTTACAATTTGAAACTTCCCCCATTAATGTTAAACTTACAATCCCAATTGTTTTTGACATATTTGCTCAAATTATTTCCAATTGAATGCTTCTTTATCATTCTTATTATTAATTTTTTATATATAAATAAAGTTCAACAAAATGATTGTAATTCTTTCATATTTAAGCATTATTTCTTCATAGCTTGCCTCCTTGCTCCATTCAAATATAAATTAATCTATAAACTTTCAAAAGTTTTGACTTCTATATTTTTAACATCTACAAATTCGAATTGTTGTTAATCACATGTATCTATTCTACTATATATGTCAAAATTCAATACGCTAACCTGTGTTCAGAGAAATTAATAAATAGTGAAAAAGTGAGTTTAAAACATATGCAACTCTTAGTTTTCTACAGTACTGTTTCTTCCACCCACTTTTAGATATTAACAATTTGAGATTCCCCGATTCATGTTAAAAACTTACAATCCATATATTCTTTTCGCATACTTGCAAAAATTAAAATGAATTAAATGCTTCTTTACCATTCCCATTATTAATGTTATTATACGCTTAAAATTGACAAGAATTAATTTTAATTCTTTCAAATCTACACACTTTGTGTTCATATTTTGGCTCCTTATTTTTTTCCCTTCCAGCACACCTCCATTCTAATATAAATTCAACAATTAATATTCAAATATTATCACTAGGTTTTATTTATTTTTCTACTTTAACATTTTTCTAATTTTCAATTTTATGAATAAAATATTAAAGTAATAGGTGAATTTTCAATGTAATACGATAACGATCTTTAAAATACAATAAAATTCATCTTATTTGTTTTTTCTCTTTAATTACTGTTGTCTTCGCCAATAATTAGGATTTTATATTTTATTTTCTTTCAATTTCGGCTTTTTCATGGCAAGATATATATTATAATTATATAAAAAATATTAATTATAGTTCTAATATTTATTTTTAATTTTTCTTCTTAAATAAAAGAATTCTCTTCATTTCTAGCTCAAACTTTTCACTTACCCGCTTTAAACATTTATTAAATGGTTTTCACATTGTCCTTATTTGCAAAAATTGTCCAAGATCATTAATGATGACTCTTACTTTTCTTTATATTCTATCCCTAAATTTGGCCTTTTCGTTCTCAATCTTCTATTTTCATTTCTTACATGTTGACATTATTGGTTGCTTTTATTCTCATTTACTACATTCATTTTCCGATTACTATTTTTAGTATCAATTGTTAATTCCTTTATACTTTTTGTTTCTTCAGTAAAATTTATATTATTCATATTAATCCGCTTAATTTTTTGTCTAACTTAAGGTATGCTCTTCCTTTTGTTATGTTCCACTGTATTATGCTTTTTGGTTCATCACAAATATTCATGTCTCGATCGTGATCTAATTGACTGTCTACTCTAGATAGGCAAATGTCATTCTTCTTCGTTCCTGTTTTTGGACATCGGCTTTGTTTCCAGGTATTCACTGCTTTTTAATTTTATAGATCTTCAGTATGTAGGTTTCTCTAAATATAATTAATGATTTGAATGGCTTTGAAAATTTTATGAAGTTTGTTTATCTACTGATCGCTTCAATGGTTGACTTAATAACATCTATTTTATAAACTATTTTAAAGCATAAGTTTCATCGTTCCTTTTGGATTTCTGTTTGAAATTATAATGCTCCATTTGTGTTTATTGTGTTCCAGTTATCCAAGTACACAAAAATAACAATTGATTTTGGTGAGAACTTATTTAGCAGTGAAAATGTTGTACAAAAATAATTTTTAGGTTTATGTTACGATTTATTTTCAATTAGAAATTTAGAATGTATTATATATAAAATTGAATATGTCCTCCATAATTATCTCTCATCTCATCTCATCTCATCTGTTTTCACCTTAAAACTAAATTCTCTTAATTTTTAACATATAGTTTTCATTTACCATTTTCAAGCATGGATTTAATGGTTTCCTTTACACTTTCTCTAAATGCAAAAGTTACGCAATATTATTTATAACGATCATTTCTTTCTTTAATTTTCTATCTCTGTCTAACTTAATGTCATCCTCTTTTGTTTTCTTATTTTCGTATTTCCATTTTTTATTTTTTATTTTGAGAAAAGAATTTATCTTGCATTTTGCTATATTTGTTTTTTTTCATTTCATTTACCCAATCGCATTTTCAGTCAATACTACAGTTTTGATTTTCAATTTCTTCCCTCAAATCAACTTCATTATATTAAAAGTTGAATATTTGTCGATGCCCTACTTGATTTTAGGTATGTAATATTCAACTCATTTTAGGTATGGGTTTAAATATTACATTGTGCTTTTTGTTTTTACCAAAAAATATATATTTCTATCTTAGTTAATTCACTATCTACCTTAAAATTGAGATATGCCGTCCTTCTTCATTCCTATTTTCGGTTTTTAACTTTGTTTTCCAATTTTTATTGCTTTCTAAGTTTATAAATTTTCATTTTTTTTATGTCCAACTAACGATTTCATGATTTTTGATGATCTGTATGTTGTCCCAATGGTTTATGCCTTAAGATTTTCTTTATGAACTATTTTTAGGCATTTTCACCTTAAAAATTGTATTAACCTAATTTTTAACTTATAATTTTCATTTACCTCTTTCATAATTTATTCAATAGTTACCTTAGCATTATCCTTACATGCAAATTTCTCAATATTATTAATTATGACTACTTCCATTCTTAGATTTTCTATCTTAAAAAATGCTCAACTTAAATTTCCCCTCTTTTGTTCTCTTATAATCAATGCTTTAGATTTCATCTTAAGCTAAATTTAACTTGCAATCTATTAAATTGTTTATTTATTTCATTTTCATTTGTAAAATTCCGTTCTCAATTACTGTTTTCAATATTACAAGATAAAATTTTAATACCTTTCTTCAAATCTACTTTATTATATGAGAAAATAAATATAGGTTGAATATATGTCGATTTGTTGCTCAATTTTTGGTACGCATTTCCTTCAATTATGTTCTATTATTTTATCTTTTTTGTATCTTCACCAGTCATATTTCGGTTTATGCTAATTCATTTTATATCTTAAATAGATAAATGTCATCCTTCTTTATTTCTTTCATTGGTTTTAACTTTGTTTTCAAATATTTATTACCTTCTAATTTTAGAAATTATCATTTTGTTCTACATCAAACTAAATGAATATGCATATGAGAGTTAAAATCATCTGCATATTCATCTTAATGCACATAAACATACTATTTTGCTATTTGTTTATTTGTAAGCTGACTAATAAATTATATTTGCGAAAAAAATCAACATTCTAATTTTTTTTATAAGTACACGATGTCTTGACATTGCTATGAACTGGAAAAATATTTATTTTATTTATCATAGGCATTCCTCCTTGAAAATAGGTCCATTATGATTTCGAGAACTATTACTTTTGAATTTTAAATGATACAAATATTTGTCAAATAACATCATAAATTTTTAGCTCTATATAATGATTTGTTTGTTATTAGGATAGTTAAAATTTCAAGTTATTATTTATAATGATTTTTTCCATTTAACTAATGGTATGTTAGAAATTGCTTAATTCATTGTAACTCTATTACATTTAGAAATAGGCGCCGTATTAGAATTTTGAATTCAATGATTGCTTGAAGCTACTAATTTGGTTGACTGTATGATGAAGTAGTGCTTAGGTAGCAAGCGATGAGTAAATTGGCTTTATATTTCCAACGACGTTTGTACTTAGACATATTATAGATTTGAAAGCTACTTGTTGTATGATGTTGGATAAAATTTGGTTACTCATTTATATTCCCAGAAAAGTTCAAATAAGTTCATATGTTTTTGGGATTATTCCACATGTGTACAGTACATCAATTTTTTTCTACTAAATTTAAAGTTGTATCTTTCTCTTTCTCGAACATTTTGTCCTTCATAATTTGTATCTTTCCATTTTGCTATATGCTTCATAATTATTTAAGGAATATTTCTTATGCCAAGGGTTGATAAGTCTAATCAATTGATTTGTAACAGACTGGGAAAGTTTCATGGTTTGAAAGGTAAATAGAAGCATAATACAGAAGTTGATCATATTTTATAGCAAAAATCATGAAATTCGAAAAAAAAGTGCCAATAATGCATAGACTAGAATGCAGATTTGCTGTTAGCATGGTTGAATTTGTAACATTATTCCTTCGAATTGTGAGATTTTTCTTCAAATTGGAAATGTTGCATGAATCCAAATTTTATTAGTTAGAATTTTTTAAATTGTATTTGATATATAGTTCTTCTATAGTTTTTATAGACTTGAAGTATGATTTAGATATACAGTGTTCTTCTAATTATTGATCCGAATATTATGATTGGTTTACACATGAATATTTCTATTGTACATAAATTGAGTATGGTTCCAGTATTTGTCTCTCACCTCTATCATTTTTACCTTAAAAACTTAATTCTTCTAAATCCAAACTTATAATGTTTATTTGCACCTTTCAAATATTCAATGGTTTTCTTAACGTTGTTCTTAGGTGCAGTAGTTACCCAATATCATTAATAACATGGTGTTCATTTTTTAACTTTCTATCCTCAAATATATTGAATTTAATGTCCAGATAAGTTATAGTTACTACAAAATTTGATTCGTGTTAAACGAAATTATTTGGACAACTTTTGACTTTTTGCTACATAACATTCCAACTTCTATTTAATATCTTCTTTTTGTGCAAATATAATCTCATATTTCTGTTGTTTACAATACACCTATCCATAAAAAAAAGAAAAATAGCGTCAAGGAAAAAAGTTACAGGTTTTTCAATCGTAAGGATGCCCTGCTGAAATTTTATACTAAAGGACAAAGCATCAGATTTTACGTCTCAGTTTTATAGTGTGCATGGTATCAGAATTTGACTACCAGTTTTTAAGTATAAGTTTTACAATGTGTAAGGTATAAGAATTTAAATATCAATTTTTAAGTATCAATTTTACGGTGTGTATGGTATCAGTTTTACAGTGTATTGTCCTTGAAAATAAATTTGTGATGAGTTGTTCTTGAACTTAAAACAATTATGGAATTTATCCTTCACAATAAACTCTTCTACAAAAATCATTTTGATAATAATCTGAATTTAATATATATTTTTGTAATAATGTTGATACTTTAATTAAGTTGTGCTCTCATTATGATATCTCAAGAGATCCAAACCATACATCTAGAACCATCGTCTAAAACGCCAAACTTCTAACCACTGATATTAGAGGTTCTTGACTTTATTTCCAACAACTCAATGTGTTAACTGTTGTTCTTTACACAGTTCATCTTATTCTGTTTTTTTAATGAAATGTCATCAGAAATTAGCTTTATGCATGTTGCATGTATTCCATTTTATGATGTACAATTTTGTATTAAATTACGTTAATTGCTATGTTGGTTTAGTTGCTTCATGTATGAATAATCAAATTAATGAAAGATGATTATTCTCTAGTTGTTCTAGAATTTTGATTGTATATTCATATTCTAGACATATTTTTTATGTCATATTATCATATGGATGTTAAGGAACATGATGTGCTAAAGTTACTATAATATTTTTATAATGCATTTAGTATTGAATAATGTCGAAAAGTGGACATGATCTAATCTTAGACGGTATTTTTTAAAACAAAATTTTAACAATAATTCGACTTAAGTGTTACTTTTAGTTAAGTTTGGAAAACTTCTATTAACTGAACTATGTGTCTACATATATAAGTATGTATTATAGAATAAACCTATATTGGCTATATATTTCTTATATTGGAAAACATAACATAGTAATGCACTTCTTAACATGTTAAAAATAATTAATGGATACCATTATCTTTTGTTGTATGCAGTTAATGTGAGTTAAAAATGTGTTATATGTTGTATGCTTTGAGATTACTTAAATACATTTTTCAGCAGATATTTACAATAGTGTTTAAAAAATGTAATCTATTTCAAAAGCATAAAATATATAAACATACTTATTTATCATTGAAATTTAAAAAACTAAGAAACATAGAAAAAAAGATGTTGTGAATTCCGTGTGCGTAGCACGGGTTCACACTAGTTATGGTTAAAAATAAAAGAGCAGCAATCACATAAAAACACAATAGTCATAATTAATATGGACCTGTCTTTGGGTGTACGGTTTGACTATTGACGGTTGGTGAATGATTCATTATTAAACTAAACTTCATTCTTTTAGGGATTTTTTTCCGATTTGGCCACCTTTTATAAACTTATAAACACTTTTAGCCTAGTTTCAAAACTTATTACGGACATAGCCTGATTTATGTCACATCAGCTCAAAACCGTTACCAGCATAAGACGCATTTGAGATGATGCGTGGAGCTTATTTGGGATGACACATAGAACTCACATCTGGACGTCATTTAAGATGCCGCAGTTAGCGTCATCTTAAATGCCGCTTGTGTTCATAAGTGTTTTGAGCTGATGTGACATAAACCAGGCTACGGCCGTAATAAATTTTGAAACTAGGCTAAAAGTGTTGTAAGTTTATAAAAGGTGGTCAAATCGGAAAAAAATTCTTCTTTTAGCTTTTACATGCATGCTTCCTGTTATTAACTAGGTTCATCTCTATCTATAAATATAGCCCTTTCTGAGGTAGTCTGTTCACAAAAAGCATATATTCTTTTACAAACAACGATCATAACCCTAAGCTTAAATACTCACTAATTTCTGTATCTTCTATCAAGATGATGAGTTCTCTGATTACATCTTCTCAATTAGCGCTTACTGCCCCCTCTCGATCACCCTTCAAAAATCAAACCATATTACATAGCATTTCAAAGTTGTCTCCACCACCTTCTAAAACAGCTAGTTGTACTATTACCCTTTCATTTGCATCCAAACTAACTTCATCAGATGTAAACAGACGAGGACCTCATGTACATGTGTTGTCTCCAGATATGACAGCTGCATTCTGTTGGAATATTTCGACAATTGGGTCACATATGTAAAATAAAATGTGTTATGCTATTTTGGTGTAAAGCCTAATTAAAGTGATCTAATTTTTGATTTGAATTAATAGGCTTAAAGTTTAAGTTATCATGGGCCTAATGTGTAGATACCGGGCATTTTATAATTTGTTGAAGGGCCGAATTACAAAATGCCAACTCTATAAATAAAGGGTTATGGTCCCTGAATTACACAAGCCTTAGCAACTCTCTAACCTCTTCTGCGGAGAGCTAATTTCAGATCTAGGGTTTGTGTCAATTTGGAAGACCAAACCTAATTCATCTTCTCGTTTAACAACCGACTACGGATTCAGGTATTGCACTGATTAAATACAGATTCAGGTACGCTTCCGCTAATTAAGTTATCTATTTTCTGATTTGTTCTCAATTAAATCAATATGGATTACATATTTGGATCTAGGTTTTCATGATTGTCTGCTGTTAATATATATTGAAATCCTAACAAGTGGTATCGGAGCCAACCATTATTGATTTTGTTGAGAAAAATTGTTTTTTTTTTTGTAAGGATTCAAATGCATTTTCGTTGTATTGTTTCATATTACTATTTGCTGGAGGTAACGCATGCTGCATTAACTTGTTTGTAATATTCTAAGAATGATTCATGGGTTCATGGCATTTGTATATTGTTTCGGTAATCCATTCACGTGCAGACAATGATGTGATCTACGCTTACATCATGCCTTTGGTTCATAACTTTTGGGATGGATTGGCTGTATGAAACCTATTGTATTGGTAGCCTATCCATTCAGATTTTGCCATGTATAAATAGAACATTATTATTTTATTAATTTTGGTTTTGGATTACTTTAGATCTGTTATAATATTACATATAGATTCAGATTGTTTGTTGATCTGGCCATGATAGTATGGACGCAATAATTGATTTTAAAAATTCATTCGCTGTCATGTGGTAGTATGCGTTAATTGTTGTAATCTCAAACACACTCTATTGTTAAGCTAAGTTTACCAGTAAATTGAATGTGAAGGTTGAAACACGGTTAAATCAAATTGTTTGACTTCTTATTCATTCAGATCCATTAATTTTGCATCTGTCATTTTTTATATGAATTAAATGGGTTTTCCCGTACTTTGGAGCCTTTTTCTATGATTCTTGTCATGCTTAAATTTCACAGCAAGTTTACCAATGCAAAACATCCTTATCATGCACGTGAGAGCAGTCATTGTTTTTTATTTGATTCAGTCTCTTTCATTCCATTCAGTACCTTTCTGTTCAGTGCGGCTATTAACTAAAATTTGCATATAAATTAAGTGGTACACATGTACCAGTTCATGCGCAATTTTGTGTTTTACATTTATTCTGGTTCTCTCTTCTTTTTTTTTTTTTTTTTTTTTTTTTTTTTTTTGCTCATGAGACCTAGCGTAAATTAGCATATTTGACTAAGTTAATATTATTGCAAAATTTTGTCTGTGTATATTATAATTAATGTCAATTTTTCGGTTATGAAAATCATTTTTTGATGTATGTTTTCCTTTGTGTATACGCGATATGGTTGACATTAATATTCATGGCGATGTGAAAAATGAATGAACTAAGGTAATATATGAATAATAAATAAAGTTATATAATAACACTTCGATGTGTTATGGTTCAGTCATACAATATACCTATTACATTCATTTATGTCACCAAGTACGACATTTACTATGTCATTTAGATATAATTTTTATGTGACATTTAATTCTAGCATTCTGTGAAGCTATATTATTGTTCAGATATACATCATGGTTACCTCAGTCATTCAGGTTATTCAGTATGATATTTATTATGTCATTTACACATAATTTTATGTGGTAATTGATCATGACATTCATCTATGATATCGTGATTTATTTATGATGCCTTATATCATATTTATTAAGAAAATGTCATGAATGTAACTACATACCTAAAGCAACAGATTATGACAACTATGACTAAAACTCGTTATGCTATTGTTATTATAATTTTGGCGTGTTTTTACAGCTGTAAATATTTTACATTTGTAGTGAATTAACATTAAAATAATATGTCACCAAAGTGACCTCTATATTTTGGTGGTTCATGAAAATGTTTAATATTTGTGTGTAGTTATTCATGCGAATATTAGTCGGCCCAAAGGAAGGCTAATGTTTGGCCGAATCACTTACACATGTGTGATTATAAATACGTGACAATTATAAGGTTTTTCGAATGAATAATTAATCGGCCCAAAGGAAGGTTGTTATTTGACTTGCATTTATTGTCAGTGTTTGATCATTACAACAAGAGTACCACTTACAGTTAATATTACTGTCCAAAGACTTGATATTAATGTGTACTATGTAACTTGAGAAGAGACTTACCAATTATTTGAATTTACTATGGTTGATATTTGGCTATGAGCATATAAGGACATTCTTCATTTTATTTTTGTTCATTTTCAGCTAATTTAACTGAATTATCTGTCAGTTTAAGAATATTTCCATCCTGTTTTGGGATAAGTATAAGGATTTGTATGAGAGCATGTTATTTGTTCTTGACTTTATATATTTAACTCTTGTAACTAAGAGGGTTACAGCCAACCCTACTACGGTTAAATATTCTTATAATGTTATGAAGAATATTGAAAGGTGATATAATTCAAAGGCAAGAGTTAAATGATCATTAGGTAAATACTTCAGAAGTTTTCAAGGATGTGCTACAGGTAACGATAACTAATTTTGTATAAGTTATCAACTGAGAACGGAAACGTTTTTTTTTTGAGAAAACAATAAGGGAAATCAAGCGCTCTTTGTGGTGCTTGATTACATAAAGTCAAAGTAAAAGAAATATAAATGAGTACTATATGGAAAAAGATATTGCTTCAAAAGCTAAAGACGCTCAAGTTATTGTTATTTTTGGTGCTATCTTCAGTATATTCATTTAAAGATTAAAATTATTTTAAGAATAATATGTTATCTTATTGGGCTAATTTAGCGCTTTGGTAATTAAAATAGAGATTGAAGTTTTTTATGATTTAAAAGTACTCATTTGATGTACATTGTAAATAAATGTATGAATAAGGATTAAGAAGTCGCTAAAGATCTCAAAGAAAAGAAATAACTTACATGTATTTTTTTATAGTTGTTTCTTTAATGAGATATACAGACATATAAAGTAAAATATACTTGATATTTTATAATTATTATTGAGATTTAAGTCAATTTTATGGATTTATTTGATATATTATTTATGCTGTCATTTAGACAGATTTCGGTTTTATATTTCTAAGGTGAACATATTAGGTTATTATTGTTCATCAAGATATAGTAATGTTAATTTATGAATAAATTCAAAATCTTATGTAATTGAAGATCATATAAGTTATGGCTACTTATGCTAAATAACTTATGTAATGATATCTCAAATTTTGTTTTGGTGATTAATATAATTTTTTGTTTCAGTTTACTGAGGACTTATAGATTGAGATATCATAAAGATAGAAAATGCTTTATTGATATTCTAAAGGATTTAAAGTATGAACCCACACTAAGGAAAAGTTTTAAAGCGGGAATTGCAATAGTTATTTTTTGAGGATGTTGAGTTTGGGGGAGAAATAAAGTAATATCATTGTCTTTAAAGAGAATCATTATCTTTGATTCAACTGCGGTTGCTTCTTCGCTTAAAGTTTAAGTTTTGTTTTCTTTTATTAAGAAGAAGTAAATTAATAACCATAATAAGACAATGTTGAAGATAAAGGTTACTGTTTCAAGAAAACAAACTCAACAAACTCAAAATGCAAGATCACTATGGAAATCCACCTAAATGGGGAGAAATGCTATTTCATATTATTGTGTATTATTTCTTCATAAAGATTAATAATGGATTGATAAAGATGATGCTATGGGCTTACATCAATCCATGTAAGGTACTAATTTAAAATGTGGATTTAAGAAATGAACATATAGCATAAATCTATATGGATAATAAAGTTTGAAATCTCCCTCTAACTTAAGTAATAAGATCATTAGTTATGAATAACTATTCAAAGCCAAAAAGGATCAAGTGGGTAATATTGAATTTTATAAGGCACTTTTATTGAAATCGCTATTATTAAAAGGAAATTTTATTTTCTTTAAAGAATATTTCATTTTGGTCTTAGTAAACAATTCTGAATCGATCACTTTGGAGCTTACTACAGTTTGTACTTTTGAGCATTATCTGATGAAGATTAAAGTTATATTTCTCAATGGAGATATTGTTGAAACTACTTAAGAAACTCATTTATGGATTAGTCTTTTGTATTTGGGATTCAAATTCACCATTATTGTTCATGGGGTGATATTTTGGATTATTACAAAAGAATTAGGAAGATAAATGTTTCAAAGGTTAAGTATGTAAACTGCGATTCAGTTGATTTTCCTTTACCAAAACAGATAAATGTTGCCATCCTTGAATCCAAAGAAATGCAAAAGATTTTTCATGCATTTGCAGTTTGAACTCCAATGCATACACTACAAGAAAATGGGGCCTTTACCTACCAATTGTAAGCGTATGTAAAACTAACATAATGGTGGGTAATATATTTTAGTTACCAATATTGAATTGGTAGAGTTTGGTAGGTAAAGCTTAGTAGAGAAAGAGCTTTTACCTACATTTATTGTTATTGGTAGGTAAAAGAATCAATGGACCCCACTTTGTTATGACTCAATTGATGAGTCATCAGCTGATGTGTTTGATGATGTGTCATCCTACATGCCTGCTAATATGGCTGATGATGTGTCATCTTATATGGCTGCTGACATGGTTGTCGTAGTAGTATACACATGACATATATTAAGTCTGACACTTGGCATTTAATGGTGGTTCATGTGTCAAACAAAAATTTGTCTATGTGTCACCATTTGATTAGTGCATATGACATCATATTTTAGACCATATGACATTATTTAATATAAATAAATATTTACAAGAATTTAATATTTAATAATGAATTTATTTTTAAACAAATAACAAATATTTATACAAATAAATATTTATTACATTTTTAAATAGTACACATATTGTTTCCCCACTATTACACAATCACTTATACATTCAATTCCTCTCTACATTTCACTCGTATACGTTGACTCCTTACTAGATACTCATTCACTCATATACATGTACATAGTCACTCATGCTATCACTCTAGTTTTAGTCATTGGCTTCTTGCTCCAGAATTTGTCCAGTCGTTTGTCGTACCTGTCATAGTAAAATAGCATAGTAAATTAGAAAAGAAACAATTTAATTCTTTTTTTTTTTTGCTACCATTGACTAATTTGTAATAATATCAGCTTGAACTCGTCTACAAAAGACCAATAAACAAATAAGGAAGTAGCCAATTTTTCCATTTTTATATTATAAATGATACAAGCATCATATTCAATCTAAAACTCTTATGTCATTCTCTTAAAATTGTACCTTCCCCTGGAGAGGTACATGTACTTGATGAATCACTACTTCAGGTCATGTTTCTGAAAATAAAATGGATTGAATACACAAAAGTATGAAAATAACCAAATATAGAAGAAGGAAACTCCTAAAACTAGTGATATTTCACAAATGCTTACATTTACAAACGTTAAATGGAGACCCATCCAGATTCTGTGAGAGGATGTTCCGTAATACTTTAGACGTCATGTCTCAACTTGGAGGAAAAGGAAAGGAATAAGTTATATTTAAGTTCGATAAGTTAAAAGACATTCAATTATGAATTAACAAAAATGATATAAAATAAGTAGAAATAACAAACATAAATGGTATAAAATAACAAACATAAATAGTATAAAATAATTCATGTGTTTGCTTGTACTACATATAAATTGGATGTCAGTGCCTTATTAATAAACATAAATGGTATAAAATAACTCCAAATAAGTAGAATTTACAAACATAAATGATATAAAATAATTAGAAATAACAAACATAAATGGTACAAAATAACAAACCTAAATGGTATTAAATAACTCCTCTGTTTTCTTGTACTACATGGAAATTCGATGTCAGTACTTTAATAACAAACAAATGGTATAAAATAACTCCAAATAAGCAGAAATAACAAACATAAATGGTATAAAATAACAAACATAAATGGTATAAAATAACTCTTGTATTTGCTTGTACTACACGAAAATTTGATGTCAGTACCTAAATAACTAACATAAATGGTATAAAATAACTCCAAAAAGGTAGAATTAACAAACATAAATGGTATAAAATTAGTAGAAATAACAAACATAAATGGTATAAAATAACAAACACAAATGGTGTAAAATAACTCCTCCGTTTTCTTGTACTACATGGAAATTGGATGTCGGTACTTTAATTACAAACAAATGATATAAAATAACCCCAAATAAGTAGAAATAACAAACATAAATGGTATAAAATAAGTAGAAATAACAAATATAAATGGTATAAAATAACTCCTATGTTTGCTTGTACTACACAGAAATTGGATGTTAGTACCTTAATAACAAACATAAATGGGACAAAATAAGTAGAACTAAGCAAAAAGTAAATACAATAGTATGTATTAGTGTCTAAAAATATAAAAGGACAAAAAGTAAAGTAAATACAATTTTCAGTCAACAATAGTATATATTAGTATCAAAAAATCTAAAAGGGCAAAAAGTAAAGTAAATAAAGTTTTCAGTCAAAGTTGACACTTCATTTCATTTTGTTATTTTGATTCTATACCAACAGCAATAGGTTGACACACGTACAAAAACAAAAATATAGGTCCAATATATTTGTATCTAAAAATAGAACCATGTTTTTCCAAATGGTAAACATATCATCAGCATTGGATTCGTATGTTTCTAAATAAAGAAAAGAAAGTATTTGTACTAAAAATCAAAGGAAAGAAGGACAATTTTTTTTAAAACAACTTGAGCCTAAATTCAGTAATATGCCATGCAGCATGTATGCATTATTCGAAATAGAAAGTCAAGAGATGATGGTAGGTAGACGTAAAAAAAAAAAAAAAAAAAGGTAAAATTATCATGGTGATACATATACACCAAAGAATGGTTAAAATGAAATTATGTCTCATTAATTAACATTTTATCAAAATAAAAACACAATAATCAAGATGAAAACAAACAAATGTCAAACTTCGAAACACATAGAAAATAAAATAGTTAAAAAAGTGACAAATCATATACTAAGCAACAAACATTCGAAAGCAGAAGATTACCTCAAAGGTAGTTAGTGGTAGTAGAGGTTTGAGAGGTAGAGGAACATACGATGAAGGCAAGAAGAAAGTTGTCGCCCGCAACACAGGGAAATCGTAAACAGTAAGTAAGGGCTATCTGGTGTCATGGAGGAAAGAAGAATGGCTCTACCTTGAATGATGGATGATAGATAGTTTTTGAAGGGATAAATATTAGGATTGAAGAAATGGGAAATTAAAAGGAAGTTGTAGCAGATTCTATGAGAAGGGAAGAATTTGAGAAGAATAGTGGAATAGGAACAATGATGGAAAGGAGAAGGGGATAATATTTGGGAAATAAATAAATGGAGAAGATGAGGTAACGGTGAAACATGCTTGGGGGGGAACGGTTTTGGGACAAAATAAATGAAAAAAAGGAGAACATGCGTAATAGGAGCCATTTTGAATTGTGGAGATATTGATACAAGATTTGGTCCCAACTTACAGCCAATCAAAAGAGATTTTTTGGATGGTAGCTAGAATGGAAACCTGCATATGTTAAGGAAAAATATCACACAATAAATTTTTAAATATAAACAATAATAACAATTTGTGTTATACATAAGTTGCAATAATTTATGTCTACACAAGCTTTTTTTTTTTTTTTGATATTTTTAAATTTTACGGAGTTTATATATTTTTGCCATATTTAACCTTTGTAATATTAAGATGACAAGTTCAATTTATACACCGTAAATTACATTACCTACACCATTAAAAAAATTAATTAAATTAAAGACAAAAATTTCCTTATTAAAAAATAGTCAAAATAAAATTAAATAAAAAAAATTCATATGGCCACATCACACACAAGCGCTAAAATTCTTTTATAAAATAATTGAAATTTCTATGTGTTATCAAGTGAATTTAATTTAACTTCTATTTAAGCATTATATTTTATTCATATTCTTTCTTGTTATATTCATGTATAATTAGTTCTAACATTATGCATTCCAAATTAGTCACGAAAATAAATTTACAAATGAAGTACTAAAATTAGTATGGTTCATTGTGTACTAAGTTCTCAATTTTTTATTATATTTAAATTAGTTTTTAATTTAAAGTCAAAATTTAAGTAGATTAATATTTTATTATTCAAATTTTAAAGTTAAATTCTAATATATGAATAATTAAATAAATATAAATCCAATTAAGGATTTGAATTTGAGTAGCAAAAGTTAATTCATTATTTTAGAAATCAATATTCCTTAGTTCGATCAATGCATGTCAGTAAGATACTAAATGAGAAACTTATTTTGTTCTATTCAGGCTTTAGGATAGTTTAGTAATATGCATGGTGTATACTAAGCAAAAAGTGGTGTATATGATTTAAAAAAAAGCATGGTGTATCTAAAGCAATTTAAGGTGTACAAATAGAATTTTCCTATTAAGATATGTAGACGCAGAAATTATAATAAATAGTTGTCATCAAGATATTTGGTATTTATTTGTAGTGGCAGTTTTTGTGGTTTATATTGTGGCCAATCAAAAGAGATTACGTGAATTGAGATCACAAAAGTGATCATGTGGATTGAGATTTATACCGTTATATTTGATTTAAAATAAGCTGAGATGATGGTATGAATTGCGACTCTACAATAAACTAGAGAAAATACGTTTTAGTCATTTCAGATGATGACATATTAGTGTGAAATTGTGAATCATTTAAAAAATAATTAAAGTTAAAACTTTTATAGTCAATTGTTTGGAAAAAAAATAATGTATGATAAGTTATTAATAAATGATTATTTAACATTAATTATTTACAATTTAATTATTGTTTATCATTTCATTAACTGTTAATTATTTCATATTCCAAAATAATTATTAATAATTAATAAAGAAATGATTATACAAAAAACAATGCTAGGATATGTTAATGAAATCTTCAATTCAAAAAAATTGCTAGAATATATGTTTTTGACACATCATCACACAACTCAGCGTTATTTTTAACAAAATGTTAAAATGATATGAAAATAATGTAGGGGCTAATTGCAATAAAAATTTCCCTTCTATATATGTGTAGATAATACATTTTACCTACCTATAATTATTGGTAGATAATCATCCTTTAACAATAATATTGACAATATTTACCTACCAATAAATTTTACCTTTGGATATTGGTAGATAAAGGTTCTCTTTACCTACCCATGTTTATTGGTAGGTAAAATATTGGTAGGTAAAGGTCAAATTTCTTGTAGTGATACTAATGTATATACACATATGGATATGCGTGTATTATTTGGCAGATACTTTACTGATATTAAAAGTGGATCAATGATTTAGTAGCCAAAATGGTTATGATATATCTTTAACAGACAAAATAAAAGATTATATGCTCATAGATAAAAGATCGGATCGGGTGGAGATCATAAAGAATTACGATCCGGATATTTTGGATGTCATTACTGTAAAAGATCCACTTCTAGCAATGACAATATATTTTATGGGTGAAACTATATAAGGGAAAAGTGTCATTTAGGCAATTATAGTTTTCGCCATTTTGAAAATATCGTCTTTGGTTAATTATAAGACCCCCAAATATGGAAAATAATAATGAAATTTTGTCACAATACTCCAGTTATAGATAAAGAATTGAAAGACCAAGTAACATTGTGACAGTAAAGAATATATTATTTTCCAATAAGGGAAGAGTGCAAAATGTACTGTAATTCATAGAGCACACTTAGACAAACTCCATTATGGCGGATCCGCTTACCAAAAGGTTATCACCTAAGGTCTTTCATGAGCATGTAGCTCAGTTGGTGTAACTTTTATGTCAGGATATTTTGGTTCAGGGGGAGTTTGTATTTGGTTTTGTCATATGACTCATTGCTCTATACTTCAGTTACAGATATATGCATATCAAGTTCTTTTTTTCTGATCAGAAATAAAGTAATGAATTTTTCTTTGCACTCATGTTGTTTAAATATTAAACATTTGATCTCACTAAAGAAGGACCAGTTGGAAATAGACATGTATAGATCACATTTCATTCAATTTCCATGCTACACATCCATGATTGATCTATGTCATTTGATTGTATTGATATATGTGACCATTGATGGGTTTAGTTACGATAAATGTAATGAATGCCGCTTTGATCCTTTGTCAACCCAATTAATGGACGAGATTTTTCAGATACACCATAAGTTATAAATAGCAAATTTTGGAGCTCATAAAGTTAAACACATTTTAAGGTTATTTCATATGTGGCCCAGGGGGAGATTGTTGGAATATTTCGACAATTGGGTCACATATGTAAAATAAAATGTGTTATGCTATTTTGGTGTAAAGCCTAATTAAAGTGATCTAATTTTTGATAAGAATTAATAGGCTTAAAGTTTAAGTTATCATGGGCCTAATGTGTAGATACCAGGGCATTTTATAAATTGTTGAAGGGCCGAATTACAAAATGCCAACTCTATAAATAAAGGGTTATGGTCCCCGAATTACACAAGCCTTAGCAACTCTCTAACCTCTTCTACGGAGAGCTGATTTCAGATCTAGGGTTTATGTCAATTTGGAAGACCAAACCTAATTCATCTTCTCGTTTAACAACCGACTACGGATTCAGGTATTGCACTAATTAAATACAGATTCAGGTACGCTTCCGCTAATTAAGTTATCTATTTTCTGATTTGTTCTCAATTAAATAAATATGGATTACATATTTGGATCTAGGTTTTCATGATTGTTGTTGTTAATATATATTGAAATTCTAACACATTCAAAACAGCTACGTCTGAAAGTGAAGATGGTTTAAGGTTAGTTACACATATATACTCCTTTGTAATCTATATAAACATTGTTTTTCCTTAAACATGTAGCCAGTTATTGATTATTTCTCAGGACAAAGCAGTTCGTGGAATGTGAACTACAAGTACGTGATTATGAACTGGACCAATACGGCGTTGTGAACAATGCCATTTACTCAAGTTATTGCCAGCATGGTCACCATGAGTTTTTTAGAAGGCTTGGCCTTGGCACCGACGCACACAAAGTGGCCCAAGATGGCCAAGCTTTGCCTCTTGCTGACATGTCCTTGAAGTTTTACGCACCTCCACGAGTACGTAACGGTTCTGTGTCTTAATTTTTCTTACACTGAAGTAAATTGAACATAAAATTACTCAAAAACCTTGATGCCTTTCAACTTTGTTATTGTTATTGTTCGTAACTGCAAAGCGGAGACAAATTTGTAGTGAAGGTCAGGGAATCACACATTTCGGCTATAAGAATATTTCTTGAAGATTTCGTCTACAGATTACCTGACAATCAGCTTGTTGTCGAAGCGAAAGCCACTGCAGTATGGCTTGATAGAAACTATCGTCCCATGCGGATTCCAGACGAGCCTAAACAGAAATTTCTCCTAGCTTATTTTGCCGAGAATTTCTTATTATTTTCCATGGCACACCGCAGCCACATAAATAATTGAAATGTAATATCATATTTATTTTCCAATTCATGGGTAACCTTATACTAATAAGTGCGGAAGTGTGTAAGCTTGTACATTGTCGGATGCGTATAACAATTTTAGGTCGTTTCTCAATTTGGATGCCTACAGAAATTCTGATGTTGGGATGACAAAGAGATGAGTTGAGATGAGTTTTTAGTGCTTCAAACCCATCGTGGGGCTTTTCAACCCCACCCCATAGACCCCATGCGGATTTAGATTTTTACCCCAAACTTAAAACACATACCGAGCACCTCTAGTATATTAAACATGTAATGTCTTATTTAATCTTTGTGTTCGCAATGTCAAAACAATGCAATTAGACAGTACTTTAAAGAAAGAAAAAAAAAACCTCCAATGCAAAATGTTATTTATGTTAGAAAATTACTTTGTCAATACTTGATTGTATTACAAAGTTAAATCTTTTGTCAATACATGATTGTATTGCAAATTAAACATTAACAACAAATTGTTAGTACTTTTGTCAATACACGATTGTATTACAATGTTAAATATTTTGTTAATACATTATTGTATTGCAAATTAAACGGTAACAACAAACAATGTTGTTCAATAATTGTAACAAATTCAATGTTACTAATTTATTCAACAATTGTCACGTCAAACTGTGTTCATAGTAACCACAGAAAGTGCAACCGATTGTACAACAAATTGAAGCAGTACAGAACCGTCTTCAATAGAAAAGAAGAAGGAAGTAATGTCCGAGTCCAGAGATGTTTCTGTTTCCTTGAAACAATATTGCCGTCGTATGCACCAAAAGACGTTGTTGCAATTTGTTTCCCAGGATAAAACGGACCAACTCCGTAGCGTAGTGCCAGCAAACGGAGCTCTGGCGAACTGAAAAGTTATAGAAACTAGATCAGAGAAATTACGTTGGAGAAGAAGAAGTAATTCGAGCAGAAAAGGTCAATTCTGTCTTGTTTTGGGCAGTGTATATATAGGCAAGGAGGAGTGCCTGTTCACATGCATTAGTAACCGCCTGAATAGGAAAGGTTGCGACCCTTTAACCGCCCGGTTATTAATATGCGTACGTTGAGAATTCTAATGGTTGCACTCATTCTGCTAACAGACATTCCTTTCGAATTCTGGACTGAACGGACACACCTTTAAAATTCTAAGAAAAAATATTCTCATGTCAGTGCACTAGCCCAATCAGCAAACGTCGGCCATATCCAATCAAGAGACCCCAAGAGCCCCAAGGCCCAAGGCCCTTATCTTTGACATTTTAATATATTTATTATGTCATGCCCAAGCCCACATTCATATCATCCCTCTCCTTTCTATTTTACATAAGCCTATTTGGCTTCTAGTATATTAAGAGAGATTGTGCTAATATTTCTATGATGTGGGACTTTAAATGTTGCTATCTCTTCCTCTTCCTTATGTAACAACCCGTATTTTTTAATAATCTGTTATAACATAAATTGAGGCAGAATTAAATTATAAAATGGGAATCAAGGGAAACGGGCTATGCCATTGCGTTCGTCTCGGAAAAATACGCGAAATAGAGTCCGAGTTTTCGAAAATCGGAGTCCGTATGACCCAGTTAAGGCCGTTGAAGTTTGCAGAAAATTTCTAAGTAAAAACAGATTTAAATTTAAAATTAAAAACAAGGGTTTGGGCCAGCTGGGCCAAGGCGGGAAAAATCCCGCCAGGACCCGCATGTCGACAGGCCTGTCGACAGGGTCCTGGGCATGTCGACTGCCCTGTCGACAGCCCTGTCGACAGGGGGTGCCCGGGCTGCTTAGCCTGGTGCACCATTTCTGATTGGGGTTGGGTCTTGTGGCTTGTTTCTAGAGAGTTCCGGGATCTGATGGCCCTAATTGAATCTAGGGTTAATCCTATGGTTCAAATCACTAACCTAATCTATAAATAAGACCCTAACCTACCCTAAATCATTCATTATTCATCCTAGTAACTAAACTATGCCAAAATCCATCCTCTCATGGCCTCCACCCTCTTCATACAAATCCTAATTTAATTCCTAAGTGATTTTCCATGCATACAAGCATATTTAGGCTTGTATGATCCTCCTTAGCTTGCATTAAAGGCTTGTTTTAAATTGGCACCATAAAAGAGGAGTTTTGATCAAGTTTGCTTGCATTTGGGGGTTGTAATTAGTTGCATAAGGGGTTCTTTACATTTGCTATAGTCATTTGAGCCCGCATAAGCATTGTAAGCCCTCTTACCTTCGCTTTGTAAACTCTAAAGTTAATATGTGGTGAAAATTGAGATTTGTGTGAGTTTATTTGATTATGCTTGCTTATGCGAACTCACTATGCCATGTTTTACATGTTTCACAAGCTATGCATGCATATGCGGATTCACTATGCCATGTTTTACATGTTTCACAAGTTATGCATGCATATGCGGATTTACTATGACATGATTTGCAAGTTTATTTGAGTATGCATGTTTATGCAAGTTTGCTAAGCCTTGATTTGCAAGTTAAATGAGTTATGCATGTTTATGCATGTTTGCTAAGCCATGATTTACAAGTTAAATGAGTTATGCATGTTTATGCATGTTTGCTAAGCCATGATTTACAAGTTAAATGAGTTATGCATGTTTATGCATGTTTGCTAAGTCATGATTTACAAGTTAATTGAGTCATGCATGTTTATGCAAGCTTACTAAACCATGATTTGCAAGTTTAATTAGTTTTGCATGCTTATGCAAGTTTAAAATGACAAGTTGTGCATGTTTTGACAAGTTGTGCATGTTTTGACAAGTTGTGCATGTTTATGCAAGTTTAGTTGTGCATGTTTTGACAAGTTGCGCATGTTTTGACAAGTTGTGCATGTTTTGACAAGTTATGCATGATTATGGTAATATGCAAGTTCACTTTGCTAAGTTATGCAAGTTTAACACGTCATGCATGTTTATGGCAATATGCAAGTTCACCATGCTAAGTTGTACAAGTCTAACATGTTAGGCATGGTTGTTGTGCAAGTTTATCATGTATGTTGTGCCAAGTTCCCTCTTCCTATCCTTCATGCGTTACTACGAATATGTAAGCGATAGAATGACGTTGGGGGTTTTGGGGTAAACTTAAAATACATGAAAATATAAGATTGGGAATTTACCTATTAAGTTAGGTCTACCCCTTGGGAATTTACCTATTAAGTTAGGTCTACCCAAGTATTTGTTGACTTGTAATTATGTTTTGAAATAAAGTGGACATGACACTTAGAAAACATAAGTGTGGCCAACTCGAGGTTGGGTTGAGTTTGTAGCGTAATCCTACCCGGAACCGACCGGCTTAACTAGTGGCTACAAACAATAGGACCCAATGTGAGAAGTTGGTCATGTGGTGCCAAAACCCGAGGTTAGACTAAGTTGTGGTGTAAACCTACCCGGACCCGCCCGGCCTAACTAGTAACCACAACAAGGTCTAATGTGAGAGGTTGAGGTGCATTAAACTAATTAATGCCTCATGATTAGGGTTAAGTCAGGGTCCACTAATACTTAACCAATTTGGGAATTCGGGGGATTAGAATGTGGTTAAGTCGTGAACCATTGGTTACACTTAACTAGTTTAATCCATTTGGGAGCTCAAGGGATTAGAATGGGGTTAAGCCACACTTAACCAGTTTAATCCAGGATTAGTGAAGGGTTAAATCACACTTAACCCTCTTGGGAAACCCTAGCAACGTGGTCTGTTCTAACAGTAATCCCAGTTTGGTATCATTCACAACCCTAGAAGCTAGGCTAGGGCGGGGCACGATTACTGGCAGATGTAAGCGACCAAAGGGCGATGGCCGAGTGGTACAGCGGTGCGGGTTCGGCGGGCTACGGACGTGCACGTAGTCCGATTTTGGACAAACTCGAGGCACGGGTACCAGTAGTTTAGGGCTGTGCATTATTGCTTAAGTGTCCGGGGTTGACACCCGAGGGCTTGATACACCCAAAGGTGGACCCAGCACAGACTAACTACAACCATATGTGGGCCATATGGACACCAACACTTGACGTGTTAGGTTTATAGGGAGCCGATCGACTAGACCGTGGGGCTGGACCTTATACTAAGGTCACTTCATGTTATTGGGCCAAAGTTTGGGCTAAGGGATCAATACCTGTTATGTTGATTTGCTAGTACACCGTGGTGCAAAAACTTAACTCTGTTTATGCGATGACACCTCTATCTATCTTGTAGTTGATTTATTCATGCCAGTATGTTGTTATCTATGATCACCTCAGTTTCCATCATGATGTTAACTTTATTAGTTTATAGACTGATCGTAGCAGGGCTTACTCAGTCTTTTTGACTGACCTGTTTTCTTTCGCCTCTTTTCTTCCGTTTCCCCCCCAGGTTCTCAGGGAGGGAATACTAGAGCCTAGCTTGGATTTTAGCTGCTTCCTTGGATAGCTCAAGTATGCTTTGGATTTGAGCCGCTATGGTTTATCACTCTTATTTGGGGATAGTACTTATGAATTTTCAGTTTATCAAATGATGTATTTATCTAGACTTGTAATTTTGGGAAAAGCGACATTTTGATGTACCAGACTTGAGTTTTGAAATGGTTTATAAATCTTCCGCTGTTTTAATTACTTACTCTGTTTATTTACACATATATATCTATATGTCATGTCCTGCCTTGCTATATCATTATGCATGTTTACCAATAATGCCCCTCCAAAGCTAGTGCATTCCTTTGCGAGTGACCCTGGCGGAGGTGGGGTGTTACACCTTATCTCTTCTTCTTCCCACTTTCCTCTTTCTTTGCTCATTCATTTCCAAAAATCCCCCACATGAATGAGCATTCGATCTTAGTTTCACAAACCATTTATCGCATCGGTTAAAGTAGCACATGGGCCTTGTACTTTCCTAGTGATTACCTACTTGAATCACAGGCGAATCAGTAGACATCGACTGTCCTTGAACTGTAAGCCTTTTGTGTAATTCTAAAGTAGATAACACACGATAAATGTTTCTTATAACCCTTCGTTCTCTGTTTGTGTTCGTTTTTGCCTTGAACACCTGCCTGGTCTCATAAGTGCTTAGAGAATTTGGCCTTATAATTCTCTTTGAAGCGGCGCCTTCGCACTTACGTAGGTGATTTTGTAAAGGGTATTCTCTTAATTCCTCAAATACAGACATCATTAAAAGTACTAATACTTATCCTTATTCAACATTTTATGCACTGACTTATCATAGGAATGGTTTGTGTATAACAGTGCCATCGAATTTCTCTTAAACTTCGTTGTCCCTTTGAACCTAGATCTTGGGATCTCCAGTCAACTAGGTGGGGTTTCCATTTTAGAAAAACCCTTAGTATATAGGCCTTAGCCCCATCCCCTTCGATAAGGTTTGAACTTTCTCTCTTGGCAAGCCTTTTTTAAATTGATCCGCTAAGTTATCTTTAGAACGAATGTAATCTATTGTGATAACCCCATTATAGAGAAGTTGTCTTATCGTTTTATGTCTACGACGAATATGCCTAGATTTACCATTGTATAGTGTACTATTAGCTCTTCCAATAGCTGATTGACTATCACAATGTATACATATTGGAGGCATAGGTTTGCTCCAATTAGAAATGTCTTCCAAGAAGCTTCGAATCCATTCTGCTTCTTCTGCAGTCTTATCTAGTGCAATAAACTCTGATTCCATCGTAGATCTAGCGATACAAGTCTGTTTGGATGATTTCCATGAAATTGCTTCATTTCCTAATGTGAACACGTATCCACTTGTAGACTTTGTATCATTTGATCCAGTGATCCAATTTGCATCACTGTATCCTTCCACTATTGAAGGATAGTTTGTATAATATAAACCATAACTCTGTGTATACTTTAGATATCCTAGAACTCTGATTATCGCTTTCCAATGATGCTTACCAGGATTGCTGGTAAATCTACTTAGTTTGATTACAGCATATGCGATATCAGGCCTAGTACAGTTCATAACATACATGATACTTCCTAGTATACGAGAGTATTCAAATTGGTAAATACCATCACCAGTGTTCTTTACCCAATTTTGATTCATATCTACTGGTGATTTTGCAATAGTCACATTATATTGCTTGAATTTCTCAAGTATCTTGGTGATGTAATGCGATTGGGATAATGCATATCCCTGTGGTGTTCTCAGAATTTTTACACCCAATACCACATCAGCTAGTCCTAGGTCTTTCATATCGAATCTAGAGGATAACATATTCTTTGTAGATGTTATTGTGGCGTTGTTATTGCCTAGGATCAATAGGTCATCAACATAAAGACAAACAATGACATATCCAATATGTGTATGTTTTATATACACACATTTATCTGATTCATTTATCGTGAATCCACTTGATAACATAGTATTATCGAACTTTTCATGCCATTGTTTTGGAGCTTGCTTAAGGCCATAAAGTGTTTTTACCAGTTTGCAAACTTTATTCTCATTTTCTGAGCTTAGAAATCCTTCGGGTTTTTTCAAATAGATTTCTTTCTCTAGTTCACCATTCAAAGGTGCGGATGCAATTGCAATAAACATTATTATTGACGTTATCCATGTTTCCAAGGAGATACGCATAACAATAACTAGTACATTCATTAATGAATGTAATAAAGCACCATTTTCCACCTCTAGTTTGACAAAATTTCAAATCGCATACATCAGTATGTATTAAGTCTAGAGGTTTAGTTTCTCGTTCAACATGATGAAACATGGTTCTTGTCAATTTTGCTTCTGCACAAACTTGACATTTATAGTTGGAATTTATCTTGCATTTTAGTATATATTCTAGAGTAATCAATTTTTGCAATGTATCAAATTTTACATGCTCTAATGTAGAATGCCATATATTGGAAGATTCAACAATATAAGCAGAAGATTTACTTTTATTAATGTGTGGTACAATAGTAGTTACATTTGCTTTAAACAAACCACCGCACACATATCCGCTTCCAACATACACTTCATTCTTAAAAAGTACAAATTTATCAGTTTCAAATATTAATTTGAAACCATGATTACTCAGTAATGATCCTGAATTTAAATTTAGTTCCTTTCCAGAAGTCAGTTTCAGCACAACTTTTCCTTTGGCTTCCACCTTTGAAGTAGATGAATTGCCCATAAAAAGTTGTACATCAGCATTTGTAGTTTTATACATGTCTATTGAACCATAAGGTTTCAATTTCTTTTCAAGTATCCATTTATTACCTAAGGTCTTGCACCCTTAAGGTAAATCAACCAATCCACATGTATGATAGGACATAATGGATTCAATCTTACTGTTAATCGCCTCTTTCAATGAGGGGCGTTGCTTGAAGACACATTTAGTTTGTATGAGAATGGATCATCTTCTAACACAAAAGTATAGAAGTCTGTTCCAAGGTTTGTAAGGTCCTTGGCCTTTTTCCTTTTCTTGGTTCTTCCACTTGCTTCTCAACACTACTTTGCTGAGTTTTATTTTGTTCAATATTCTCAAGAGAATAAGGAACTCCATCTTCCCTTGGTCTCTTTGTTTCAAGGGGAAAATATGTTCGAAAAATCTAGCATTTCTCGACTCAATGATGATATTTTTCATGAATATCATCAATTTCATATTTGTGTACCAAAAATCGGTATACAGCACTCTTTAGTGCATATTCAATGAATACACAATCAAATGTTTTTGGTCCAATTTTGACCTTCTTTGATTTTGGTACCTCTACTTTGGCAAGTCACCCCCACATTTTTAAGTATTTATAGGATGGTGGTCTGTTTTTCCAAAGTTCATAAGGAGATTTACATGTTTTCTTTCGGGGTATTTTATTTAAAATATGATTTCTCGAAAGAATAGCTTCTCCCCAAAAAGTTATCTGGCAAGCCAGAAACTATCAATAAAGCATACATTTGAGAGCGCCAAGGCCCTTAGAAAAATTCTGACACTAATATAATATTGCGTCATGAACTCCAAGAGTCCCTAGGCACTAGGCCCAATTTGACATCAATATAATATTGTGTCTTAGACCTTAATAGTCTCAATGCACCAAGCCCAATTTGACATAAATATGATATCGTGTCTTGGCTTAGTCACACTCTAATATAGGCATTCTTCTTTTTTATTTATATAAGATTATAGAAAATAGAGTACATATATTTCATAATATGGGACTAAAAATTGCTTTACACTCTCCATTTTGCTTTTCATTTTCTTATTGAGTTGATTCTCAACTACCACTTTGTATTGTTTAAACACATCAAATGCTACTTTTGCCCAAAGAGAATTGCAAGCAAAATGGCAATATTGAAAAGTCAAACATTGGAAAGCAAGCAAAAAAATGCAACTTTATAATATAGTTCACACAATTCACACTAAGTTTTGAATATGCTAAACATATCATGCATTACAAGCCAAATGATTCATTAAGTATACTTTTAAAGCACAAGTCATTTTGAATATGAATAGTCAAATGTCAGTTACCAACATATGAATTTCATATTTAATTCACATAAGTTTCCAGTAGGAAAAGACTGAGAATATATGTGTGACCTTTAAATGGTATTTCGATCGATTGATATAATATAAATGAATCATTTAATAATATAAATGAATCATTTAATAGTTGAAGATGTTTGCAGCAACTGATTCTGATAAGAAGGAAAATGAACCTTTAAAATATCAGTACAGATCCAAACAAATTCAACGTATCTTAAGATTTAAATATTTCAATAATTCACATCTTAAATAAAAACAAAGATTTCTCAATAGAATTAACTATGAGTGGCTCTGGTACCACTTATTGGAAATACAATGTTTTTTAGATCTGAACATGAAACTCAGGTTGATTTTATCCGAATCAACATCAAAACATACCTGAGTCTATAGCAATCTTATGAAGAGAAAATATGATTATAATCTTCCAAAGCAGCATACGTTCAAACAAGTAAAATATTGTTTCAAGATTGTTAGAAAATTACTTTGTCAATACTTGATTGTATTACAAAGTTAAATCTTTTGTCAATACATGATTGTATTGCAAATCAAACATTAACAACGAATTGTTAGAACTTTTGTCAATACACGATTGTATTACAATGTTAAATATTTTGTTAATACATTATTGTATTGCAAATTAAACGGTAACAACAAACAATGTTGTTCAATAATTGTAACAAATTCAATGTTACCAATTTATTCAATAATCGTCACGTCAAACTGTGTTCATAGTAGCCACAGAAAGCGCAACCGATTGTACAACAAATTGAGCAGTACAGAACCGTCTTCAATAGAAAAGAAGAAGGAAGTAATGTCCGAGTCCAGAGATGTTTCTGTTTCCTTGAAACAATATTGCCGTCGTATGCACCAAAAGACGTTGTTGCAATTTGTTTCCCAGGATAAAACGGACCAACTCCGTAGCGTAGTGCCAGCAAACGGAGCTCTGGCGAACTGAAAAGTTATAGAAACTAGATCAGAGAAATTACGTTGGAGAAGAAGAAGTAATTCGAGCAGAAAAGGTCAACTCTGTCTTGTTTTGGGTAGCGTATATATAGGCAAGGAGGAGTGCATGTTCACATGCATTAGTAACCGTCTGAATAGGAAAGGTTGCGACCCTTTAATCGCCCGGTTATTAATATGCGTACGTTGAGAATTCTAATGGATGCACTCATTCAGCTAACAGACATTCCTTTCGAATTCTGGACTGAACGGACACACCTTTAAAATTCTGAGAAAAATTATTCTCATGTCAGTGCACTAGCCCAATCAGCAAACGTCGGCCATATCCAATCAAGAGACCCCAAGAGCCCTAAGGCCCAAGGCCCTTATCTTTGACATTTTAATATATTTATTATGTCATGCCCAAGCCCACATTCATATCATCCTTCTCCTTTCTATTTTACATAAGCCTGTTTGGCTTCTAGTATATTAAGAGAGATTGTGCTAATATTTCTATGATGTGGGACTTTAAATGTTGCTATCTCTTCATCTTCCTTATCTCTTCTTCTTCCCACTTTCCTCTTTCTTTGCTCATTCATTTCCAACAATCCCCCACATGAATGAGCATTCGATCTTAGTTTCACGAACCATTTATCGCATCGGTTAAAGTAGCACATGGGCATTAAACTTTCCTACTGATTACCTACTTGAATCACAGGCGAATCAGTAGACATCGACTGTCCTTGAACTGTAAGCCTTTTGTGTAATTCTAAAGTAGATAACACACGATAAATGTTTCTTATAACCCTTCGTTCTCTGTTTGTGTTCGTTTTTGCCTTGAACACCTGTCTGGTCTCATAAGTGCTTAGAGAATTTGGCCTTATAATTCTCTTTTAAGCGGCGCCTTCGCACTTTCGTAGGTGATTCTGTAAACGGTATTCTCTTAATTCCTCAAATACGGACATCATTAAAAGTACTAATACTTATCCTTATTCAACATTTTATGCACTGACTTATCATAGGAATGGTTTGTGTATAACAGTGCCATCGAGTTTCTCTTAAACTTCGTTGTCCCTTTGAACCTAGATCTTGGGATCTCCAGTCAACTAGGTGGGGTTTCCATTTTAGAAAAACCTTTAGTATATAGGCCTTAGCCCCATCCCCTTCGATAAGGTTTGAACTTTCTCTCTTGGCAAACCTTTTGTAAATGGATCCGCTAAGTTATCTTTAGATCGAATGTAATCTATTGTGATAACCCCATTAGACAGAAGTTGTCTTATCGTTTTATGTCTACGACGAATATGCCTAGATTTACCATTGTATAGTGTACTATTAGCTCTTCCAATAGCTGATTGACTATCACAATGTATACATATTGGAGGCATAGGTTTGCTCCGATTAGGAATGTCTTCCAAGGAGCTTCAAATCCATTCTGCTTCTTCTGCAGTCTTATCTAGTGCAATAAACTCTGATTCCATCGTAGATCTAACGATACAAGTCTGTTTGGATGATTTCCATGAAATTGCTCCATTTCCTAATGTGAACACGTATCCACTTGTAGACTTTGTATCATTTGATCCAGCGATCCAATTTGCATCACTGTATCCTTCCACTATTGAAGGATAGTTTGTATAATATAAACCATAACTCTGTGTATACTTTAGATATCCTAGAACTTCGATTATCGCTTTCCAATGATGCTTACCAGGATTGCTGGTAAATCTACTTAGTTTGATTACAGCATATGCGATATCAGGCCTAGTACAGTTCATAACATACATGATACTTCCTAGTATACGAGAGTATTCCAATTGGTAAATACCATCACCAGTGATCTTTACCCAATTTTGATTCATATCTACTGGTGATTTTGCAATAGTCACATTATATGGCTTTAATTTCTCAAGTATCTTGGTGATGTAATGCGATTGGGATAATGCATATCCCTGTGGTGTTCTCAGAATTTTTACACCCAATATCACATCAACTAGTCCTAGGTCTTTCATATCGAATCTAGAGGATAACATATCCTTTGTAGATGTTATTGTGGCCTTGTTATTGCCTAGGATCAATAGGTCATCAACATAAAGACAAACAATGACATATCCAATATGTGTATGTTTTATATACACACATTTATCTGATTCATTTATCGTGAGTCCATTTGATAACATAGTATTATCGAACTTTTCATGCCATTGTTTTGGAGCTTGCTTAAGGCCATAAAGTGTTTTTACCAGTTTGCAAACTTTATTCTCATTTTCTGAGCTTAGAAATCCTTCGGGTTGTTTCAAATAGATTTCTTTCTCTAGTTCACCATTCAAAGGTGCGGATGCAATTGCAATAAACATTATTATTGACGTTATCCTTGTTTCCAAGGAGATACGCATAACAATAACTAGTACATTCATTAATGAATGTAATAAAGAACCATTTTCCACCTCTAGTTTGACAAAATTTCAAATCGCATACATCAGTATGTATTAAGTCTAGAGGTTTAGTTTCTCGTTCAACATGATGAAACACGGTTCTTGTCAATTTTGCTTCTGCACAAACTTGACATTTATAGTTGGAATTTATCTTGCATTTTAGTATATATTCTAGAGTAATCAATTTTTGCAATGTATCAAATTTTACATGCTCTAATCTAGAATGCCATATATTGGAAGATTCAACAATATAAGCAGAAGATTTACTTTTATTAATGTGTGGTACAATAGTAGTTACATTTGCTTTAAACAAACCACCGCACACATATCCTCTTCCAACATACACTTCATTCTTGAAAAGTACAAATTTATCGGTTTCAAATATTAATTTGAAACCATGATTACTCAGTAATGATCCGGAATTTAAATTTAGTTCCTTTCCAGAAGTCACTTTCAGCACAACTTTTCCTTTGCCTTCCACCTTTGAAGTAGATGAATTGCCCATAAAAAGTTGTACATCAGCATTTGTAGTTTTATACTTGTCTATTGAACCATCAGGTTTCAATTTCTTTTCAAGTATCCATTTATTACCTAATGTCTTGCACCCTTAAGGTAAATAAACCAATCCACATGTATGATAGGACATAATGGATTCAATCTTACTGTTAATCGCCTCTTTCAATGAGGGGCGTTGCTAGAAGACACATTTAGTTTGTATGAGAATGGATCATCTTCTAACACAAAAGTATAGAAGTCTGTTCCAAAGTTTGTAAGGTCCTTGGCCTTTTTCCTTTTCTTGGTTCTTCCACTTGCTTCTCAACACTACTTTGCTGAGTTTTATTTTTTTCAATATTCTCAAGAGAATAAGGAACTCCATCTTCCCTTGGTCTCTTTGTTTCAAGGGGAAAATATCTTCGAAAAAACTAGCATTTCTCGACTCAATGATGATATTTTTCATGAATATCATCAATTTCAGATTTGTGTACCAAAAATCGGTATACAGCACTGTTTAGTGCATATTCAATGAATACACAATCAAATGTTTTTGGTCCAATTTTGACCTTCTTTGATTTTGGTACCTCTACTTTGGCAAGTCACCCCCACATTTTTAAGTATTTATAGGATGGTGGTCTGTTTTTCCAAAGTTCATAAGGAGATTTACATGTTTTCTTTCGGGGTATTTTATTTAAAATATGATTTCTCGAAAGAATAGCTTCTCCCCAAAAATTTATCTGGCAAGCCAGAAACTATCAATAAAGCATACATTTGAGAGCGCCAAGGCCCTTAGACAAATTCTGACACTAATAGAATATTGTGTCATGGACTCCAAGAGTCCCTAGGCACTAGGCCCAATTTGACATCAATATAATATTGTGTCTTAGACCTTAATAGTCTCAATGCACCAAGCCCAATTTGACATCAATATGATATTGTGTCTTGGCTTAGTCACACTCTAATATAGGCATTCTTCTTTTTTATTTATATAAGATTTTAGAAAAGAGAGTATATATATTTCATAATATGGGACTGAAAATTGCTTTACATTCTCCATTTTGCTTTTCATTTTCTTATTTAGTTGATTCTCAACTACCACTTTGTATTGTTTAAACACATCAAATGCTACTTTTGCCCAAAGAGAATTGCAAGCAACATGGCAATATTGAAAAGTCAAACATTGGAAAGCAAGCAAAAAAATGCAACTTTATAATATAGTTCACACAATTCACACTAAGTTTTGAATATGCTAAACATATCATGCATTACAAGCCAAATGATTCATTAAGTATACTTTTAAAGCACTAGTCATTTTGAATATGAATAATCAAATGTCAGTTACCAACATATGAATTTCATATTTAATTCACATAAGTTTCCAATAGGAAAAGACTGACAATATATGTGTGACCTTTAAATGGTATTGCGATCGATTGATATAATATAAATGAATCATTTAATACTTGAAGATGTTTGCAGCAACTGATTCTGATAAGAAGGAAAATGAACCTTTAAAATATCAGTACAGATCCAAACAAATTCAACGTATCTTAAGATTTAAATATTTCAATAATTCACATCTTAAATAAAAACAAAGATTTCTCAATAGAATTAACTATGAGTGGCTCTGGTACCACTTATTGGAAATACAATGTTTTTTAGATCTGAACATGAAACTCAGGTTGATTTTATCCGAATCAACATTAAAACATACCTGAGTCTATAGCAATCTTATGAAGAGAAAATATGATTATAATCTTCCAAAGCAGCATACGATCAAACAAGTAAAATATTGTTTAAAGATTGTTAGAAAATTACTTTGTCAATACTTGATTGTATTACAAAGTTAAATCTTTTGTCAATACATGATTGTATTGCAAATTAAACATTAACAACAAATTGTTAGAACTTTTGTCAATACACGATTGTATTATAATGTTAAATATTTTGTTAATACATTATTGTATTGCAAATTAAACGGTAACAACAAACAATGTTGTTCAATAATTGTAACAAATTCAATGTTACTAATTTGTCCAACAATTGTCACGTCAAACTGTGTTCATAGTAACCACAGAAAGCGCAACCGATTGTACAACAAATTGAAGCAGTACAGAACCGTCTTCAATAGAAAAGAAGAAGGAAGTAATGTCCGAGTCCAGAGATGTTTCTGTTTCCTTGAAACAATATTGCCGTCGTATGCACTAAAAGGCGTTGTTGCAATTTGTTTCCCAGGATAAATCGGACCAACTCCGTAGCGTGGTGCCAGCAAACGGAGCTCTGGCGAACTGAAAAGTTATAGAAACTAGATCAGAGAAATTACGTTGGAGAAGAAGAAGTAATTCGAGCAGAAAAGGTCAATTCTGTCTTGTTTTGGGCAGTGTATATATAGGCAAGGAGGAGTGCCTGTTCACATGCATTAGTAACCGCCTGAATAGGAAAGGTTGCGACCCTTTAACCGCCCGGTTATTAATATACATACGTTGAGAATTCTAATGGTTGCACTCATTCAGCTAACAGACATTCCTTTCGAATTCTGGACTGAACGGACACACCTTTAAAATTCTGAGAAAAATTATCTCATGTCAGTGCACTAGCCCAATCAGCAAACGTCGGCCATATCCAATCAAGAGACCCCAAGAGCCACAAGGCCCAAGGCCCTTATCTTTGACATTTTAATATATTTATTATGTCATGCCCAAGCCCACATTCATATCATCCCTCTCCTTTCTATTTTACATAAGCCTATTTGGCTTCTAGTATATTAAGAGAGATTGTGTTAATATTTCTATGATGTGGGACTTTAAATGTTGCTATCTCTTCCTCTATCTTATCTCTTCTTCTTCCCACTTTCCTCTTTCTTTGCTCATTCATTTCCAACAATCCCCCACATGAATGAGCATTCGATCTTAGTTTCACGAACCATTTATCGCATCGGTTAAAGTAGCACATGGGCCTTGAACTTTCCTAGTGATTACCTACTTGAATCATAGGCGAATCAGTAGACATCGACTGTCCTTGAACTGTAAGCCTTTTGTGTAATTCTAAAGTAAATAACACACGATAAATGTTTCTTATAACCCTTCGTTCTCTGTTTGTGTTCGTTTTTGCCTTGAACACCTGCCTGGTCTCATAAGTGCTTAGAGAATTTGGCCTTATAATTCTCTTTGAAGCGGCGCCTTCGCACTTACGTAGGTGATTCTGTAAAGGGTATTCTCTTAATTCCTCAAATACAGACATCATTAAAAGTACTAATACTTATCCTTATTCAACATTTTATGCACTGACTTATCATAGGACTGGTTTGTGTATAAAAGTGCCATCGAGTTTCTCTTAAACTTCGTTGTCCCTTTGAACCTAGATCTTGGGATCTCCAGTCAATTAGGTGGGGTTTCCATTTTAGAAAAACCTTTAGTATATAGGCCTTAGCCCCATCCCCTTCGATAAGGTTTGAACTTTCTCTCTTGGCAAGCCTTTTGTAAATGGATCTGCTAAGTTATCATTAGATCGAATGTAATCTATTGTGATAACCCCATTAGAGAGAAGTTGTCTTATCGTTTTATGTCTACGACGAATATGCCTAGATTTACCATTGTATAGTGTACTATTAGCTCTTCCAATAGCTGGTTGACTATCACAATGTATACATATTGGAGGCATAGGTTTGCTCCAATTAGGAATGTCTTCCAAGAAGCTTCGAATCCATTTTGCTTCTTCTGCAGTCTTATCTAGTGCAGTAAACTCTGATTCCATCGTAGATCTAGCGATACAAGTCTGTTTGGATGATTTCCATGAAATTGCTCCATTTCCTAATGTGAACACGTATCCACTTGTAGACTTTGTATCATTTGATCCAGTGATCCAATTTGCATCACTGTATCCTTCCACTATTAAAGGATAGTTTGTATAATATAAACCATAACTCTGTGTATACTTTAGATATCCTAGAACTCTGATTATCGCTTTCCAATGATGCTTACCAGGATTGCTGGTAAATCTACTTAGTTTGATTACAGCATATGCGATATCAGGCCTAGTACAGTTCATAACATACATGATACTTCCTAGTATACGAGAGTATTCCAATTGGTAAATACCATCACCAGTGTTCTTTACCCAATTTTGATTCATATCTACTGGTGATTTTGCAATAGTCACATTATATTGCTTGAATTTCTCAAGTATCTTGGTGATGTAATGCGATTGGGATAATGCATATCCCTGTGGTGTTCTCAGAATTTTTACACCCAATATCACATCAGCTAGTCCTAGGTCTTTCATATCGAATCTAGAGGATAACATATCCTTTGTAGATGTTATTGTGGCCTTGTTATTGCCTAGGATCAATAGGTCATCAACATAAAGACAAACAATGACATATCCAATCACTACAACAAAAACACCATATTACAACTTTAATTTTACAACGGTGGTAAAAGCACCGTTGTAATAAATGGTTTTTTACAACGGTGGTAAAAGCACCGTTGTAATAAATGGTTTTATACAACAGTGGTAAAAGCACCGTTGTAATAAATGGTTTTTTACAACTGTCAGTTCCCTAAAGTTGTAATAAACGTATTTTTAACAACTTTTTATTTTGTTAGTTGTAATAGATGCCCATTACAAACTTCATGTTTATAATATCTATATTTAATAAATAATTATATTAATATTTAATAATAATTAATAATTAATAATAAACTTAGGAATCAATAATATTTATTTATTATTATTATATAATTACTATTTAATAACTAGTCATTTATTTTTAATAGTTAATGTTAATTGCTTATTAATTAATAATTAGTAACATATACATTATAAGCTTTTAATAATTACTACTCGATTATAACTAAGTAGAAATAAGTAAAAGTTAAATAATAACTAATTAGTAACTAATAATCAATTGTGAATCAATTAAAATAAATAGTTAGTAATTAATAATCAATTGATTTTTGATAATAAATAAATAAATTTTGAAAACTTAATATTTAATTAGTAATATATAATTTATAAATAATTCACAATTAAACACTAATAATTAACATTGGTTATTTAATAAATAATACTTTATAACTTGTAGTTATAAAATGATAAACTACACCATTAGTCATTTATAATTTACTATAACAAATGATTATTCATAAATTATTCAAAATTTAAGAAATAGGAAATTTTAAAAATATTAAAGGATTCAAAAATTCAAAAACTACAAATATTACCTTAAATGTTTATTTTAGTTAGTTGCAAAATGAGTATTTCATTATACTGATACTTATACAGTTTATTATATATAATTAATTATAATCAATGATTATTATTAAATAAATTATAATTTTATATTTTATATTTAAATCAATGATTGTATTTTATATTTAATGAATTTTTATATCTACTTATTTATATTTAGTAAATAATAGTTGACAAAGACCTAGTAATTAATATTTATTAATCAATAATTACTATTAAATGATCAATAATTATGAAAACATTGTTAACAAATAAGAGTATGATAATAGTGGTATTCATATTTAAAAAACATCCATTTGAATTTCTGATGCATAAATAATTAATTACAAAGCTTATATTAATAATATGGTATGTGGTTTTCTTAAACACCAAACTTTGGAGTCTTGGACTACCGTACCCGATCAGCCCATTTGGCAGAATCGACAAACCAAGTCCAAAACCCTAGTCTTCTCGTTTTCATTTACAGTTCACCCCTAATTGCTACAGCCGCCTTCATTTCCATAATAATTTATTTCCAAAATCCTAGCTTCTCTTTCTCCATCGCCACGCTCTCTACATCTTCACCACCACGCTCATCTACATTCTCCAACGCGGTGCTCGCCTGTCTCGACATCGCTTGTTTCGATGTCTCCATTACCGCATCGTCCAGTATCGCCGTTACCGCTTCGCCCTGAAATCCAATCGCTACATCGCTACCTAATCCAAGTACCTATCTCCTTCCTCCTGTCAGCTATCGCCTGCAACCTACCACTTACCATCTGCTCACTCGAGAAGGCCGTTTGGTATGTTTTAATCATTTTTTTTTGTTATATTTTTCTGCAGCTGTTTGAATCTGCGTTTGTTCCAAGATTGATTATCTATTGATAATTCTATGAAAAATGTTACTGGTGGATCATTACAAAAATTTAGGCTGCACTTTCTATTGCAGAGACCGATTGTTATTTTGAATGCAATTCAACTGTTCGATATCATTTCCCATCGAAATTATCAATTGTCTATAACCCATGAACGTCTGCCAAAATGATTAATGTGGATATGACTATTTTTTCTTCGTGATTTAGGACATTTGTTTGTACTGTCGGGGAGCATCCAATTAGATGCATATAATATATATTATCGATAGATTTGGGAAGTGTTGTTTTAACATAGGCCTGTTAGAAACTTTTTTTGAGTAAACATTCGATGAGTATTTACTTTGTTCCTCAGTAATTTTGGTAAGCAACAAAAACATGTCTCTTTTATTCTTCAATTTTGGTAAGCAACAAATATCAAGAGCAGCAAATATATGTCTCTTTTATTCTTCAATTTTTTTTTCCGATTGTTTGTGACCTTGTTCTTTTAGGTAATAAATAAATGATGCCTTACTTCTCAGTTTGTATACGTTTACTCTGTCATAACATTCTTGTATGCTGTTGCATTCATAATGCACAATAAGCATCTAACCTATGTTTGCATAAATATTTAAGAATTCTTTCTCCCAAACACTGTCCAACTGATGTTTAAATTACATGAAAGTAGGATGGAGTCAAATTATTTCTCAGTTCTCTCATATTACTTAAACTACACGTTGGTAATTTTACTCATCTTTGATGATTTATTTTGAATTTTACTGTCAACTAAATGTACAAACTAATATCTATGTATAGACAAGATACCTGTGCATGTATGCATATTTTTAACAGAGCACGTTTTAAACTAATGATCTGCAATTTAATGGTGATTGGCATGCATAGAATCCCATGTGAGTAGAGTCATGTAAATCCTATATGGATGAAAGTGAAGCTTGAATATAAATTAGCCCACCTCGTTAGTTTTATTGAGTTCATCACCTCTAAACATTGAACCACCAACTATGCAGATCCTTTTCTAATTTTATTGGAGAAACTTCTGTGGCATGATGTTGATTTTTTTTGAACAATGACTTTTTGTTTAGCATTTTTGTTGGATATGTTTTATTTTATTCTTTTTGCTTAGCTTGAAACATCCCATGCTACCATATAGCTTACTCACTCTTGCTGTTTTGTGTGATACTCTCCAATCCTGTTCTTTCAAATTTATGTGTAAATTTTATATTTGTAATGATAGTACTATAGTTGTGGATGCGTTGCTGGAGCGACGGAGAGACGTCGGTGCTATCGACGCGTTGGGGGATCGACATATGGAGCTCAATCGTGGCAATATTCCTCAGAACCAGTGGCAGGAGGTCTCCTTTTCGGTATAACATTCTATTGGCTATATACCCATTGCATTACTGAAACATACATTTGAATTTCTTATTATACTCTGATTATAGTGTTAGGTTATCTCAAATGGATGATTGATTGGGGATGCTGAAGCATAAAGACTCGGTGTGTATGTATATTTGTACGAAAGTGTGTATGTAACTGAGTGTATTGAGTGATCAGTTTGTAGTGAGGAATGTATGTATTGTTATGACTGTATTATGTAAAAGTGAGTTGTACGATAGTGGATCAGAAAGTTGTACTAATTCAAATATTGAAATAAAATATTTAATTGGTTATTTCAGATCAGTGTAGTATCATTTTATCCAATATAAATATTTATTTTTATATGAAATGTAATATATAACGAAACAAAAATCATATTGTTATAATTAATTGTTGCAGGAATTACTACAACGGTGAAAAAAAGTTGTAATATGTACTACTACAACAGTGCAAAAATGTTGTAATATGTATTACTACAACGGTGGAAAAAAGTTGTAAAATATACATATTACAACGGTGTTGCAACAGTGTAAAAACGTTGTAAAAGATATGAGTCTATTACAACTTCTTAATACACGACGGTTTGTCCACCGTTGTAAAATGTATATTACAACGGTGTTCCACCGTTGTAATAGGGTCATTTTGTTGTAGTGAATATGTGTATGTTTTATATACACACATTTATCTGTTTCATTTATCGTGAATCCATTTGATAACATAGTATTATCGAACTTTTCATGCCATTGTTTTGGAGCTTGCTTAAGGCCATAAAGTGTTTTTACCAGTTTGCAAACTTTATTCTCATTTTCTGAGCTTAGAAATCCTTCGGGTTGTTTCAAATAGATTTCTTTCTCTAGTTCACCATTCAAAGGTGCGGATGCAATTGCAATAAACATTATTATTGACGTTATCCTTGTTTCCAAGGAGATACGCATAACAATAACTAGTACATTCATTAATGAATGTAATAAAGCACCATTTTCCACCTCTAGTTTGACAAAATTTCAAATCGCATACATCAGTATGTATTAAGTCTAGAGGTTTAGTTTCTCGTTCAACATGATGAAACACGGTTCTTATCAATTTTGCTTCTGCACAAACTTGACATTTATAGTTGGAATTTATCTTGCATTTTAGTATATATTCTAGAGTAATCAATTTTTGCAATGTATCAAATTTTACATGCTCTAATCTAGAATGCCATATATTGGAAGATTCAATAATATAAGCAGAAGATTTACTTTTATTAATGTGTGGTACAATAGTAGTTACATTTGCTTTAAACAAAACACCACACACATATCCTCTTCCAACATACACTTCATTCTTGAAAAGTTCAAATTTATCAGTTTCAAATATTAATTTGAAACCATGATTACTCAGTAATGATCCTGAATTTAAATTTAGTTCCTTTCCAGAAGTCAATTTCAGCACAACTTTTCCTTTGCCTTCCACCTTTGAAGTAGATGAATTGCCCATAAAAAGTTGTACATCAGCATTTGTAGTTTTATACTTGTCTATTGAACCATCAGGTTTCAATTTCTTTTCAAGTATCCACTTATTACCTAAGGTCATGCACCCTTAAGGTAAATCAACCAATCCACATGTATGATAGGACATAATGGATTCAATCTTACTGTTAATCGCCTCTTTCAATGAGGGGCGTTGCTAGAAGACACATTTAGTTTGTATGAGAATGGATCATCTTCTAACACAAAAGTATAGAAGTCTGTTCCATGGTTTGTAAGGTCCTTGGCCTTTTTCCTTTTCTTGGTTCTTCCACTTGCTTCTCAACACTACTTTGCTGAGTTTTATTTTGTTCAATATTCTCAAGAGAATAAGGAACTCCATCTTCCCTTGGTCTCTTTGTTTCAAGGGGAAAATATGTTCGAAAAAACTAGCATTTCTCGACTCAATGATGATATTTTTCATGAATATCATCAATTTCAGATTTGTGTACCAAAAATCGGTATACAACACTGTTTTGTGCATATTCAATGAATACACAATCAAATGTTTTTGGTCCAATTTTGACCTTCTTTGATTTTGGTACCTCTACTTTGGCAAGTCACCCCCACATTTTTAAGTATTTATAGGATGGTGGTCTGTTTTTCCAAAGTTCATAAGGAGATTTACATGTTTTCTTTCGGGGTATTTTATTTAAAATATGATTTCTCGAAAGAATAGCTTCTCCCCAAAAAGTTATCTGGCAAGCTAGAAACTATCAATAAAGCATACATTTGAGAGCGCCAAGGCCCTTAGACAAATTCTGACACTAATAGAATATTGTGTCATGGACTCCAAGAGTCCCTAGGCACTAGGCCCAATTTAACATCAATATAATATTATGTCTTAGACCTTAATAGTCTCAATGCACCAAGCCCAATTTGACATCAATATGATATTGTGTCTTGGCTTAGTCACACTCTAATATAGGCATTCTTCTTTTTTATTTATATAAGATTATAGAAAAGAGAGTACATATATTTCATAATATGGGACTAAAAATTGCTTTACACTCTCCATTTTGCTTTTCATTTTCTTATTGAGTTGATTCTCAACTACCACTTTGTATTGTTTAAACACATCAAATGCTACTTTTGCCCAAAGAGAATTGCAAGCAACATGGCAATATTGAAAAGTCAAACATTGGAAAGCAAGCAAAAAAATGCAACTTTATAATATAGTTCACACAATTCACACTAAGTTTTGAATATGCTAAACATATCATGCATTACAAGCCAAATGATTCATTATGTATACTTTTAAAGCACAAGTCATTTTGAATATGAATAGTCAAATGTTAGTTACCAACATATGAATTTCATATTTAATTCACACAAGTTTCCAATAGGAAAAGACTGACAATATATGTGTGACCTTTAAATGGTATTGCGATCGATTGATATAATATAAATGAATCATTTAATACTTGAAGATGTTTGCAGCAACTGATTCTGATAAGAAGGAAAATGAACCTTTAAAATATCAGTATAGATCCAAACAAATTCAACGTATCTTAAGATTTAAATATTTCAATAATTCACATCTTAAATAAAAACAAAGATTTCTCAATAGAATTAACTATGAGTGGCTCTGGTACCACTTATTGGAAATACAATGTTTTTTAGACCTGAACATGAAACTCAGGTTGATTTTATCCGAATTAACATCAAAACATACCTGAGTCTATAACAATCTTATGAAGAGAAAATATGATTATAATCTTCCAAAGCAGCATACGTTCAAACAAGTAAAATATTGTTTCAAGATTGTTAGAAAATTACTTTGTCAATACTTGATTGTATTACAAAGTTAAATCTTTTGTCAATACATGATTGTATTGCAAATTAAACATTAACAACAAATTGTGAGAACTTTTGTCAATACACGATTGTATTACAATGTTAAATATTTTGTTAATACATTATTGTATTGCAAATTAAACAGTAACAACAAACAATGTTGTTCAATAATTGTAACAAATTCAATGTTACTAATTTGTTCAACAATTGTCACGTCAAACTGTGTTCATAGTAACCACAGAAAGCGCAACCGATTGTACAACAAATTGAAGCAGTACAGAACCGTCTTCAGTAGAAAAGAAGAAGGAAGTAATGTTCGAGTCCAGAGATGTTTCTGTTTCCTTGAAACAATATTGCCGTCGTATTCACCAAAAGACGTTGTTGCAATTTGTTTCCCAGGATAAAACGGACCAACTCCGTAGCGTAGTGCCAGCAAACGGAGCTCAGGCGAACTGAAAAGTTATAGAAACTAGATCAGAGAAATTACATTGGAGAAGAAGAAGTAATTCGAGCAGAAAAGGTCAATTCTGTCTTGTTTTGGGCAGTGTATATATAGGCAAGGAGGAGTGCCTGTTCACATGCATTAGTAACCGCCTGAATAGGAAAGGTTGCGACCCTTTAACCGCCCGGTTATTAATATGCGTACGTTGAGAATTCTAATAGTTGCACTCATTCAGCTAACAAACATTCCTTTCGAATTCTGGACTGAACGGACACACCTTTAAAATTCTGAGAAAAATTATTCTCATGTCAGTGCACTAGCCCAATCAGCAAACGTCGGCCATATCCAATCAAGAGACCCCAAGAGCCCCAAGGCCCAAGGCCCTTATCTTTGACATTTTAATATATTTATTATGTCATGCCCAAGCCCACATTCATATCATCCCTTTCCTTTCCATTTTACATAAGCCTATTTGGCTTCTAGTATATTAAGAGAGATTGTGCTAATATTTCTATGATGTGGGACTTTAAATGTTGCTATCTCTTCCTCTTCCTTATCTCTTCTTCTTCCCACTTTCCTCTTTCTTTGCTCATTCATTTCCAACAATCCCCCACATGAATGAGTATTCGATCTTAGTTTCACGAACCCTTTATCGCATCGGTTAAAGTAGCACATGGGCCTTGAACTTTCCTAGTGATTACCTACTTGAATCACAGGCGAATCAGTAGACATCGACTGTCCTTGAACTGTAAGCCTTTTGTATAATTCTAAAGTAGATAACACACGATAAATGTTTCTTATAACCCTTCGTTCTCTGTTTGTGTTCGTTTTTGCCTTGAACACCTGTCTGGTCTCATAAGTGCTTAGAGATTTTGGCCTTATAATTCTCTTTGAAGCGGCGCCTTCGCACTTACGTAGGTGATTCTGTAAAGGGTATTCTCTTAATTCCTCAAATACAGACATCATTAAAAGTACTAATACTTATCCTTATTCAACATTTTATGCACTAACTTATCATAGGAATGGTTTGTGTATAACAGTGCCATCGAGTTTCTCTTAAACTTCGTTGTCCCTTTGAACCTAGATCTTGGGATCTCCAGTCAACTAGGTGGGGTTTCCATTTTAGATAAACCTTTAGTATATAGGCCTTAGCCCCATCCCCTTCGATAAGGTTTGAACTTTCTCTCTTGGCAAGCCTTTTGTAAATGGATCCGCTAAGTTATCTTTAGATCGAATGTAATCTATTGTGATAACCCCATTAGAGAGAAGTTGTCTTATCGTTTTATGTCTACGACGAATATGCCTAGATTTACCATTGTATAGTGTACTATTAGCTCTTCCAATAGCTGATTGACTATCACAATGTATACATATTGGTGGCATAGGTTTGCTCCAATTAGGAATGTCTTCCAAGAAGCTTCGAATCCATTCCGCTTCTTCTGCAGTCTTATCTAGTGCAATAAACTCTGATTCCATCTGTAACAACCCGTAAAATGCGAGCCAGTTTGAAAATTTTATTTTGGCAATTTTAGCGGATTTTGAATATTTAAAATAGATTATTTTAAATAATATCGACGAGAAATTTAGTTGAATAGAATTCGAACGTATATATTATATGCGTCGTCGTTAGAATATAAATAATTATATATAATTATAAATAGAATTGAAAATGGCGCGGTAGTTCGATAATTCGATTTCAAACTTCAATTGAATGTACCGGGTGCAAAACAATCCGGATTTCAGTGAAACCAAAAATAATGGAATCTAATTGATAATATCTTTCCAACGAATGCGAAAAATCAAGACTTCATAGCGGGAATCAAAAGATATGTCCAGTTGAAAATTCTGAATAGTCGCTATGGAATTCAGGCCCTTAAAAATGGACATTTTGCAAATAACCTCGGATTTCGACGAAATCAGTTTTGTTGGGTCCGTGATGTTGAATTATTGTTAGATTCCAAATTTCATAATTTTTCGAATCAAAATGTGAGCGTGGCGTAGGAAAACGCGTTTGACCAGTTTCAGTTGATTTTAATCGACTGGAAATTGGCCATTTTTCTAACGGTCTCAGAATTCGACGAAACTAGTTTTGTTAGGACCGTATCGTCAATATGAAGCTAGAAAATATTTTTCTGGAATTTTTCTAGTTAGTATGTGACCCCGGTAATTTGAAATGTACGTTTAAAATTCAATATAGTGATTTAAATGCAAATTAAACGGAAACTGATTCAAACAGTCGAATCAGCTTGCGGTACATATCCCATTGTGTTCGGAATGGGGGTGAAACGCTATGGGCGACAGGCGGTGGGCCTCGTTTCGAGGTCGTATGTGAAAGTCAACTCTTTAGGATAAAATAAATAAATTAATAAAAAAAAAAAAAAAAATTTCTCTCCCTTTAACCCGCTGCCCCCCCCCCCCCCCGATCAAATTGATTTTTCAGAAATAAAAAAAAAAAAAGAAGAAGGGGGGAGCGCAGCAGCGCCGCCGCCGCCCTCTCTTCCCCACCTCCGGCGAACGCTGGCCCAACCCCCCCTCTTCTCCGACGTCTTCCTTCTCCCTCTCCCTCGCGTTCTGTTCTCCCTTCGAAACCCTCCCCCAATCACAAGATCGACGGAAGCATCCAACCCCCCCCCCCCCATCGCCCACCGCTCCGCCTGCCGCACCCCCTGTGGCCCCCACGACCTCCGCCCGACCTCGCTACAGCGCCCCTGTAAGTCGTTTTTTATTTTATTTATTTGTTTTATTTTTATTTTATATAAACAGGAAAATTAAAAACTGATTTTCTGAGATTATTAAAAACTGATTTTTTTAAAAATGATTTATAAACTAGGAAGAGGTTAGAAATTTAAAAAGAGAAACTGACTTTTTTAATAGAAAATAAAAACAGAATTTTTAAAGGGATTACAAAAACTGTTTTTAAAAGATTTTAAAAACTGCATTTTTTAAAAGAAGAAAAAAACTGCTTTTTCAAAAAGATAAAAGGAAAAGGGGTTTGATCTCTTAATAGGAAAAGATTTGAACTTGAAATTAAAGATCATATTTTTTAAAAAGGTTTTAAAAGATTTGAATTTTAAAAAGGTTTTAAAAGATTTGAATTTTAAAAAGGTTTTAAAAGATTTGAATTTTTAAAAGGTAAAAGATTTAAACTTTGAAAAGTAAAAGAAAAGATTAGATCTTTGAAATGGAAAAGGCGGAGTCTATATAAATAAAAATTCGATTTTTATATATTGAACTTTGAAATAAAAATTCGATTTTTATATATTGAACTTTGAACTAAAAATTCGATTTTTATATATTGAACTTTGAACTAAAAATTCGATTTTTATAGATTGAACTTTGAAATAAAAATATGATTTTTATATATTGAACTTTGAAATAAAAATTCGATTTTTATATATTGAACTTTGAAATAAAAATTCGATTTTTATATATTGAACTTTGAACTAAAAATTCGATTTTTATATATTGAACTTTGAAATAAAAATTCGATTTTTATAGATTGAACTTTGAAATAAAAATATGATTTTTATATATTGAACTTTGAAATAAAAATTCGATTTTTATATATTGAACTTTGAAATAAAAATATGATTTTTATATATTGAACTTTGAAATAAAAATTCGATTTTTATATATTGAACTTTGAAATAAAAATTCGATTTTTATATATTGAACTTTGAACTAAAAATTCGATTTTTATATATTGAACTTTGAAATAAAAATTCGATTTTTATATATTGAACTTTGAACTAAAAATTCGATTTTTATATATTGTACTTTGAACTAAAAATTTGATTTTTAAATATTGAATAGCGAAGTAAAAATTCGATTTTTATGTATGTAGTGGCTACGGGCAACGAAGATGACGAAGATGCGATAGCGATGAAGTTTTCTATCAAGGAAGTGCCGTGGAGCTAGGATAGCTATAGGTGAGAATTTCTCACCTTTCAAATTTATTTTCTAGTTATATATATATACTAGGATGCAGACGGTGCTTATTAGAAGCACCCGACACCCGTCCACATACCATGGACTTGTTTGTTTGGTTGTGTAGTTGGTTAGATTATTTGATTTGGATTTGATTGATTGGTTGAATTGGAAATTGATTAAAATTGATATGTGAATGGCGTGGGCCTTCACTAGTCCGGGGACAAGGCTAGGCCTCGTCCCGTTTCTAGTATCGTGCCGTTATGCCGCCGAAATTTTCTAAAATATGTTAGAAAAATAAAAATATCATTTTATAGAATAAATGAATTGAATAGAAATTCATAGATTGAAATAAAATGTTTTATCGTTAAAAATATAATTTTTAACGTGAAGTGAATAAAATAAAATATTCATTTATAAACCGGACGGTTTGTTTATGTACACCTATTTGAATGACATTGTTTGGGACGATAAATTTTACACATCGCCCAACTGCACAAATAAAATCTGTGTTTGATTGTTTGAAAACCCCACACGGGTGTTGGGATGAAATATGAATTTCACTCATCCTGATTGATTAAATATGTCGATCGATTGATTGACAGGCTGTTATAAGCGTTAGAAATCTATATTTGATGCTTATACAGTGTAGTGCACGTTGGTTGATGGTTGATTATTTTCAATGTTATTATATACATGTGTTGTATGAAAATCCATATAATTAACTTTATATGGTAATTGATTGGGCCTCATTCCAGTTTTAAAATAGAAATATTTGAAATAGGAAATATTTGAAATAGAATATTTGAAAATAGAAATTTATGAAGCCGTGTTGATTAGATTGACGCCATTTTGACGTAAACGATATTTATATCGATTTTATTCATTTTAAAATGAATATTGAAAAGTAATCTCGAAATCGAATATTTCGAAATGAATTGAATTGAAAACGATTTCGAAATGAATTGAATTGAAAACGATTTCGAAATGAATTGAATTGAAAACGATTTCGAAATGAATTGAATTGAAAACGATTTCGAAATGAAATGAATTGAAAACGATTTCGAAATGAAATGAATTGAAAACGATTTCGAAATGAATTGAATTGAAAACGAATTCAAATTGAATCGAAAGTGAATTGAAATGAATTCAAATTGAATTGAAATTTGAATTGAATGGAAATGAATTTTAAAACGAATTTATAAAGAAGAATTCAATTTTAATTTGAATTGAAAAGAAAGTTGAAATAGCTTTTGAAACGATTTTAAAACTATTTATATAATTCGTTTTAAATAGAAATCGACGAAATATATATTATATATATTATATATAATATAATGGCCTGAATAGAACGCGCCGCGCCGCGGAAGTTCGCGAATTTCGACCATTTATTTCAAACGGACATTACGGGAGATCCGACCGTCGGATTCTCCTAAAACCGGAACCGTTGGGTTCGTATCGAAAAGAGCTTTCTAACGAATATTAGAAATTTGAAATCTAACGGTTGGATTTGGAATTATGTCCAAATCAAATTCGAAAAAGGTCGCTGAAAGTGCAGTTCGATGGCCGTTGATGGAAATCGACTGTACGGGCCTTGATAAAATTATTAAAAATAGCAATAATTTGTGTAAAATCATAAGAAATGATTTAGAAAGAATTGGGATGAAAAACTCCATATTTGAAAAGATAAAAATGGATTTTTATCGAAATGAACTAGTTTTGAACTAGAAATATAATTCTATTTATTTTTAAATAAATAAATTGAATTTAAAAAGGGTTTTAAAAATAACCAAAATTTCCAATGATTGCATTGGAGTGGATTTGAATCGAAATTGTCTTCGGAATATTTCGATGTTGGAATTCGTGATTATACAGGTGTTGTTATGGAAATTTGAAAGATATATATATTTATATCGTTATTTCCAATACGACATTTGTTAGTCGTAGAATTTGATATTGAATATAAGCCGATATATTTTCTATTCAGAGCCTTGTATTGAATATCGAATGTGATTTGGGTTTGTCGTGAATGGTGTCTTCACTAACACTGTTCTTGAACCCAGTTGAGAAATGATTAAATCTTTTTATTTAGATTTAATGAAGTGTACCAATTAAATAACATTTAATTGGAATTGAATTGATATTGATTTTTGGGTTCATCGTGAACAGTGTTTTAAATAACACTTGTTCTTTAACCCGATAATTAATGAATGTGATTTGGGTTTGTCGTGAATGGTGTCTTCACTAACACTGTTCTTGAACCCAGCTGAGAAAAGATTAAATCTTTTGATTTAGATTTAATGAAGTGTACCAATTAAATAATATTTAATTGGAATTGAATGGATATTGATTTTTGGGTTTATCGTGAACAGTGTTTTAAATAACACTTGTTCTTTAACCCGATAATTAATGGGATGTGACTTTGGGTTTATCGTGAACCGTGTTTTAAATGACACTGATTCTTTAACCCAGTCACAGATTAAAACTAAGTGGAGTTTTAATGAATCTTTAATTAGATTGAAAAGATCGAGAATGGAGTATCACCAGTTTTGCTCCAGGCGATAGTTAAATCTTTAATTAGATTTGAATGTGAAATTTAGAAACTAACTGGCGGTTAGCCAAGCAGAATGGTTTTCTGGATATTGATCTGATGTTGGTTTCGACCTTCGGGGTTAATATTTGGGGAATTATTCTCTTGATTAATTTACGGTTAGTGACTAATGAATTGGAATGAGGCGTATGTTGTGTTTGTGTAACACTTATTTAAAATATACGCGAGTTATTCGGAAAGACCGGGTTTATCCCATTCTGAGTAACTGATACGACGATAAGTCGAAGATGAAGACGATGGTCGAAGACCGGAGGTCTTCACGTCGTTTGGGTAATTACTGATGATCTTGATTGGGCTGTACACCCAAGAAGATGGAAACAGTTAGTGATCGTCCAGACGTACTTGGAGATCGATGGATATGCGGGGTACTAGGTGCCTCCGGTTTCGTTCAGACCCAGGACGGACTTGTAAATGGACTGTGTGTCTGACATCGGATTTCATTCTGTGTGACTGATATCGGTTGCATAGGATGGTTTGCCTGTGTGGCATGCTAAGATGCAAATGATCAAGGCTTCTGTTGAAAAGCAAAGTCTTGTGGTGATGATCAAAGCACGGCCTTTGTGGCGTAGCTTTGTGTAACGTTTACCTCGCGTGTTTCACACCAGGTATGAACCAAAAACGGGAGACGGACCTCAGGGAGGGCCTGCGTTTCCTCCTAGCTAGAAGTGGCGTCAGTGGTTTTACACGCCCTGACGAGTTTGACTTATGTGGTTGTTGCTGTTGCGAGGCGCCTCGGTTAGATCGGACGATCCGGGTCCGATGGAGTCATTCGTTGGCTCGCTTACGCCCCAAAGGGCGGCGAAACGTAGTGCTCAGGCATTTTAATCCACTCCGTGTGGACCGGCCCTGACGATCCAAGGCTTGCCTGCGCGCTTGCCTGAGACTCGGGCTAGGCAGTCTCGAATCGGTAGAGGATCTTGCCCCTAGCCTCGGTTCATAGTTGGAAACCCAATTTCCAAATACGTGACTTTGCGATTTTGATTGTATAACCTATATATGGTGACATAGTGGGATGGGGCGCTCATGCCGCCTATGATTGATACTTATGATTTGAAGTTGTTTTATGCACTATGCACTTATTATAGTATCAAATGATTTGTTTTAAACGTATCAAGCATTCTTTGGCTGTTATAAGGGAAAACCCTATCCCCCGGCTTGCGTTGCATTGTGTGATAGGACCTGGGTCTTATAACAGCTTCATCTTTCTTTATTTAGCATTGCGCTGTTGGTTTTATGCACTGGTATTCTTGGGAGGAAACCCGTTCCGTGTCATACGGCGTGGTCCCTTGATTTACCTAACGATTTAAAATAAAGATTAATAACTGTTTTAGTTCTCACACCAGTCACATGACTGACCTGGAGTTTATTGTTTTAACCTAAACTCTGGGTGCCCTTATTTTCTACACGGGCAGCTAGTAGTTTTGGTTTTGCAGATTTATATTCACAGGATCCTGGTTTACAGCTGGAACGATATCCGGAAAGCTTTGTATCCGTATATCTCTTCTAGTTGTCTATTGTATTATTTTCCGCTGCTATGTATTTAAATGTAATTTAAATCTCTGATATTTCTGTGTAATATTCTTTTTACTCTGTATATTCTTGTATTCTGATGCGTTGTTGTAATATACAATGAAATGTTCTTCTGTATGCGTTCTGTTTTGTCCTGTTCTCAAACGATAGGGCGTTTCGAACGGCCTGGATCGGTTTAGCGACTGGTTCGGACCGAGCGAGATTCCTTGCCGTCACATTTGGTATCAGAGCTTTGGTTTACAAAGCTAGAGAACAAGACACATTAGAACCCTACGAAAGAATTCATCAGATATTGGATTAGTAATATCCAATTAGAATGACTCGTTAGAGATGGGATCAGTAGTATCCTAGAACGAGTGTGAAGAGTATATTTTTCAAATGAAAACAAATTTTGTTTTGAAAATTTAAATCAATTATTCGTAGTTGATTATTTATTTATATTGATGTGGACAATTCAGTATATGTAGATTTTGCGTATACGTCTGATCCGCGTGTATTCAAAGTTTTAATATATTAGATTGATATAGAATCACATTCTAGACGCCCGGAGATGGTTCTGATGATTGATCGATCATCATCCGAACTTATGTTCGTGTTTCGAAGGTGTGATTTTCTATATATTTCCATTAGGCTGGTGTGAGAACCAAAACTTATATATAGTTAAAACACATTGTTGTGATTTGGCATCAAAAAAATCTGATTTTTGTATATGTATCAAAATTATGAATTTGAAACTCTAAATCCACTAATTGATTGATGTTTGTGTTGTTTGTTTATTTGTTTGCTAATTTTGAACCATTTATGCCTATTTGAACCAAATATTGAATGATATTGAAAATTGGTTGCATTTGCTTGCATATGCATATACTTACATTGAACAGGTCATAGCAAGGAGGCTAGAGCCAGAGAATAAAATTTGTTTGCCCGACAAATAGGTACATGTTTACTACATAATTTCCTGTTTTGTTTGGGTGATGATGATTTTGTGAGCCTATTGGCTAGCCGCTTGGCTTTTTCTTTTTCTTTTTGAGATCTGAAGGACCGGGGAAGCTATTTGAAATTCCCCGATGCTCCCGGTGCAGGGGAGGTTATGGCGAAATTTTTCAAAAATTTAGGGTGTTAGCCAAATTTTTGAAATTTTGAAAATTCTCAGAAACTAAAGAGTTGGAGAATGGAAGCCCGACCGAACGTAGAGTTGATTAATCAAACCACTTTCGACTTTGTTCCTTTTCGGGGACGAAAAGTTTTAAGTGGGGGAGATTGTAACAACCCGTAAAATGCGAGCCAGTTTGAAAATTTTATTTTGGCAATTTTAGCGGATTTTGAATATTTAAAATAGATTATTTTAAATAATATCGACGAGAAATTTAGTTGAATAGAATTCGAACGTATATATTATATGCGTCGTCGTTAGAATATAAATAATTATATATAATTATAAATAGAATTGAAAATGGCGCGGTAGTTCGATAATTCGATTTCAAACTTCAATTGAATGTACCAGGTGCAAAACAATCCGGATTTCAGTGAAACCAAAAATAATGGAATCTAATTGATAATATCTTTCCAACGAATGCGAAAAATCAAGACTTCATAGCGGGAATCAAAAGATATGTCCAGTTGAAAATTCTGAATAGTCGCTATGGAATTCAGGCCCTTAAAAATGGACATTTTGCAAATAACCTCGGATTTCGACGAAATCAGTTTTGTTGGGTCCGTGATGTTGAATTATTGTTAGATTCCAAATTTCATAATTTTTCGAATCAAAATGTGAGCGTGGCGTAGGAAAACGCGTTTGACCAGTTTCAGTTGATTTTAATCGACTGGAAATTGGCCATTTTTCTAACGGTCTCAGAATTCGACGAAACTAGTTTTGTTAGGACCGTATCGTCAATATGAAGCTAGAAAATATTTTTCTGGAATTTTTCTAGTTAGTATGTGACCCCGGTAATTTGAAATGTACGTTTAAAATTCAATATAGTGATTTAAATGCAAATTAAACGGAAACTGATTCAAACAGTCGAATCAGCTTGCGGTACATATCCCATTGTGTTCGGAATGGGGGTGAAACGCTATGGGCGACAGGCGGTGGGCCTCGTTTCGAGGTCGTATGTGAAAGTCAACTCTTTAGGATAAAATAAATAAATTAATAAAAAAAAAAAAAAAAAAAATTTCTCTCCCTTTAACCCGCTGCCCCCCCCCCCCCGATCAAATTGATTTTTCAGAAATAAAAAAAAAAGAAAGAAGAAGGGGGGAGCGCAGCAGCGCCGCCGCCGCCCTCTCTTCCCCACCTCCGGCGAACGCTGGCCCAACCCCCCCTCTTCTCCGACGTCTTCCTTCTCCCTCTCCCTCGCGTTCTGTTCTCCCTTCGAAACCCTCCCCCAATCACAAGATCGACGGAAGCATCCAACCCCCCCCCCCCATCGCCCACCGCTCCGCCTGCCGCACCCCCTGTGGCCCCCACGACCTCCGCCCGACCTCGCTACAGCGCCCCTGTAAGTCGTTTTTTATTTTATTTATTTGTTTTATTTTTATTTTATATAAACAGGAAAATTAAAAACTGATTTTCTGAGATTATTAAAAACTGATTTTTTTAAAAATGATTTATAAACTAGGAAGAGGTTAGAAATTTAAAAAGAGAAACTGACTTTTTTAATAGAAAATAAAAACAGAATTTTTAAAGGGATTACAAAAACTGTTTTTAAAAGATTTTAAAAACTGCATTTTTTAAAAGAAGGAAAAAACTGCTTTTTCAAAAAGATAAAAGGAAAAGGGGTTTGATCTCTTAATAGGAAAAGATTTGAACTTGAAATTAAAGATCATATTTTTTAAAAAGGTTTTAAAAGATTTGAATTTTAAAAAGGTTTTAAAAGATTTGAATTTTAAAAAGGTTTTAAAAGATTTGAATTTTTAAAAGGTAAAAGATTTAAACTTTGAAAAGTAAAAGAAAAGATTAGATCTTTGAAATGGAAAAGGCGGAGTCTATATAAATAAAAATTCGATTTTTATATATTGAACTTTGAAATAAAAATTCGATTTTTATATATTGAACTTTGAACTAAAAATTCGATTTTTATATATTGAACTTTGAACTAAAAATTCGATTTTTATAGATTGAACTTTGAAATAAAAATATGATTTTTATATATTGAACTTTGAAATAAAAATTCGATTTTTATATATTGAACTTTGAAATAAAAATTCGATTTTTATATATTGAACTTTGAACTAAAAATTCGATTTTTATATATTGAACTTTGAAATAAAAATTCGATTTTTATAGATTGAACTTTGAAATAAAAATATGATTTTTATATATTGAACTTTGAAATAAAAATTCGATTTTTATATATTGAACTTTGAAATAAAAATATGATTTTTATATATTGAACTTTGAAATAAAAATTCGATTTTTATATATTGAACTTTGAAATAAAAATTCGATTTTTATATATTGAACTTTGAACTAAAAATTCGATTTTTATATATTGAACTTTGAAATAAAAATTCGATTTTTATATATTGAACTTTGAACTAAAAATTCGATTTTTATATATTGTACTTTGAACTAAAAATTTGATTTTTAAATATTGAATAGCGAAGTAAAAATTCGATTTTTATGTATGTAGTGGCTACGGGCAACGAAGATGACGAAGATGCGATAGCGATGAAGTTTTCTATCAAGGAAGTGCCGTGGAGCTAGGATAGCTATAGGTGAGAATTTCTCACCTTTCAAATTTATTTTCTAGTTATATATATATACTAGGATGCAGACGGTGCTTATTAGAAGCACCCGACACCCGTCCACATACCATGGACTTGTTTGTTTGGTTGTGTAGTTGGTTAGATTATTTGATTTGGATTTGATTGATTGGTTGAATTGGAAATTGATTAAAATTGATATGTGAATGGCATGGGCCTTCACTAGTCCGGGGACAAGGCTAGGCCTCGTCCCGTTTCTAGTATCGTGCCGTTATGCCGCCGAAATTTTCTAAAATATGTTAGAAAAATAAAAATATCATTTTATAGAATAAATGAATTGAATAGAAATTCATAGATTGAAATAAAATGTTTTATCGTTAAAAATATAATTTTTAACGTGAAGTGAATAAAATAAAATATTCATTTATAAACCGGACGGTTTGTTTATGTACACCTATTTGAATGACATTGTTTGGGACGATAAATTTTACACATCGCCCAACTGCACAAATAAAATCTGTGTTTGATTGTTTGAAAACCCCACACGGGTGTTGGGATGAAATATGAATTTCACTCATCCTGATTGATTAAATATGTCGATCGATTGATTGACAGGCTGTTATAAGCGTTAGATATCTATATTTGATGCTTATACAGTGTAGTGCACGTTGGTTGATGGTTGATTATTTTCAATGTTATTATATACATGTGTTGTATGAAAATCCATATAATTAACTTTATATGGTAATTGATTGGGCCTCATTCCAGTTTTAAAATAGAAATATTTGAAATAGGAAATATTTGAAATAGAATATTTGAAAATAGAAATTTATGAAGCCGTGTTGATTAGATTGACGCCATTTTGACGTAAACGATATTTATATCGATTTTATTCATTTTAAAATGAATATTGAAAAGTAATCTCGAAATCGAATATTTCGAAATGAATTGAATTGAAAACGATTTCGAAATGAATTGAATTGAAAACGATTTCGAAATGAATTGAATTGAAAACGATTTCGAAATGAATTGAATTGAAAACGATTTCGAAATGAAATGAATTGAAAACGATTTCGAAATGAAATGAATTGAAAACGATTTCGAAATGAATTGAATTGAAAACGAATTCAAATTGAATCGAAAGTGAATTGAAATGAATTCAAATTGAATTGAAATTTGAATTGAATGGAAATGAATTTTAAAACGAATTTATAAAGAAGAATTCAATTTTAATTTGAATTGAAAAGAAAGTTGAAATAGCTTTTGAAACGATTTTAAAACTATTTATATAATTCGTTTTAAATAGAAATCGACGAAATATATATTATATATAATATAATGGCCTGAATAGAACGCGCCGCGCCGCGGCAGTTCGCGAATTTCGACCATTTATTTCAAACGGACATTACGGGAGATCCGACCGTCGGATTCTCCTAAAACCAGAACCGTTGGGTTCGTATCGAAAAGAGATTTCTAACGAATATTAGAAATTTGAAATCTAACGGTTGGATTTGGAATTATGTCCAAATCAAATTCGAAAAAGGTCGCTGAAAGTGCAGTTCGATGGCCGTTGATGGAAATCGACTGTACGGGCCTTGATAAAATTATTAAAAATAGCAATAATTTGTGTAAAATCATAAGAAATGATTTAGAAAGAATTGGGATGAAAAACTCCATATTTGAAAAGATAAAAATGGATTTTTATCGAAATGAACTAGTTTTGAACTAGAAATATAATTCTATTTATTTTTAAATAAATAAATTGAATTTAAAAAGGGTTTTAAAAATAACCAAAATTTCCAATGATTGCATTGGAGTGGATTTGAATCGAAATTGTCTTCGGAATATTTCGATGTTGGAATTCGTGATTATACAGGTGTTGTTATGGAAATTTGAAAGATATATATATTTATATCGTTATTTCCAATACGACATTTGTTAGTCGTAGAATTTGATATTGAATATAAGCCGATATATTTTCTATTCAGAGCCTTGTATTGAATATCGAATGTGATTTGGGTTTGTCGTGAATGGTGTCTTCACTAACACTGTTCTTGAACCCAGTTGAGAAATGATTAAATCTTTTTATTTAGATTTAATGAAGTGTACCAATTAAATAACATTTAATTGGAATTGAATTGATATTGATTTTTGGGTTCATCGTGAACAGTGTTTTAAATAACACTTGTTCTTTAACCCGATAATTAATGAATGTGATTTGGGTTTGTCGTGAATGGTGTCTTCACTAACACTGTTCTTGAACCCAGCTGAGAAAAGATTAAATCTTTTGATTTAGATTTAATGAAGTGTACCAATTAAATAATATTTAATTGGAATTGAATGGATATTGATTTTTGGGTTTATCGTGAACAGTGTTTTAAATAACACTTGTTCTTTAACCCGATAATTAATGGGATGTGACTTTGGGTTTATCGTGAACCGTGTTTTAAATGACACTGATTCTTTAACCCAGTCACAGATTAAAACTAAGTGGAGTTTTAATGAATCTTTAATTAGATTGAAAAGATCGAGAATGGAGTATCACCAGTTTTGCTCCAGGCGATAGTTAAATCTTTAATTAGATTTGAATGTGAAATTTAGAAACTAACTGGCGGTTAGCCAAGCAGAATGGTTTTCTGGATATTGATCTGATGTTGGTTTCGACCTTCGGGGTTAATATTTGGGGAATTATTCTCTTGATTAATTTACGGTTAGTGACTAATGAATTGGAATGAGGCGTATGTTGTGTTTGTGTAACACTTATTTAAAATATACGCGAGTTATTCGGAAAGACCGGGTTTATCCCATTCTGAGTAACTGATACGACGATAAGTCGAAGATGAAGACGATGGTCGAAGACCGGAGGTCTTCACGTCGTTTGGGTAATTACTGATGATCTTGATTGGGCTGTACACCCAAGAAGATGGAAACAGTTAGTGATCGTCCAGACGTACTTGGAGATCGATGGATATGCGGGGTACTAGGTGCCTCCGGTTTCGTTCAGACCCAGGACGGACTTGTAAATGGACTGTGTGTCTGACATCGGATTTCATTCTGTGTGACTGATATCGGTTGCATAGGATGGTTTGCCTGTGTGGCATGATAAGATGCAAATGATCAAGGCTTCTGTTGAAAAGCAAAGTCTTGTGGTGATGATCAAAGCACGGCCTTTGTGGCGTAGCTTTGTGTAACGTTTACCTCGCGTGTTTCACACCAGGTATGAACCAAAAACGGGAGACGGACCTCAGGGAGGGCCTGCGTTTCCTCCTAGCTAGAAGTGGCGTCAGTGGTTTTACATGCCCTGACGAGTTTGACTTATGTGGTTGTTGCTGTTGCGAGGCGCCTCGGTTAGATCGGACGATCCGGGTCCGATGGAGTCATTCGTTGGCTCGCTTACGCCCCAAAGGGCGGCGAAACGTAGTGCTCAGGCATTTTAATCCACTCCGTGTGGACCGGCCCTGACGATCCAAGGCTTGCCTGCGCGCTTGCCTGAGACTCGGGCTAGGCAGTCTCGAATCGGTAGAGGATCTTGCCCCTAGCCTCGGTTCATAGTTGGAAACCCAATTTCCAAATACGTGACTTTGCGATTTTGATTGTATAACCTATATATGGTGACATAGTGGGATGGGGCGCTCATGCCGCCTATGATTGATACTTATGATTTGAAGTTGTTTTATGCACTATGCACTTATTATAGTATCAAATGATTTGTTTTAAACGTATCAAGCATTCTTTGGCTGTTATAAGGGAAAACCCTATCCCCCGGCTTGCGTTGCATTGTGTGATAGGACCTGGGTCTTATAACAGCTTCATCTTTCTTTATTTAGCATTGCGCTGTTGGTTTTATGCACTGGTATTCTTGGGAGGAAACCCGTTCCGTGTCATACGGCGTGGTCCCTTGATTTACCTAACGATTTAAAATAAAGATTAATAACTGTTTTAGTTCTCACACCAGTCACATGACTGACCTGGAGTTTATTGTTTTAACCTAAACTCTGGGTGCCCTTATTTTCTACACGGGCAGCTAGTAGTTTTGGTTTTGCAGATTTATATTCACAGGATCCTGGTTTACAGCTGGAACGATATCCGGAAAGCTTTGTATCCGTATATCTCTTCTAGTTGTCTATTGTATTATTTTCCGCTGCTATGTATTTAAATGTAGTTTAAATCTCTGATATTTCTGTGTAATATTCTTTTTACTCTGTATATTCTTGTATTCTGATGCGTTGTTGTAATATACAATGAAATGTTCTTCTGTATGCGTTCTGTTTTGTCCTGTTCTCAAACGATAGGGCGTTTCGAACGGCCTGGATCGGTTTAGCGACTGGTTCGGACCGAGCGAGATTCCTTGCCGTCACACCATCGTAGATCTAGCGATACAAGTCTGTTTGGATGATTTCCATGAAATTGCTCCATTTCCTAATGTGAACACGTATCCACTTGTAGACTTTGTATCATTTGATCCAGTAATCCAATTTGCATCACTGTATCCTTCCACTATTGAAGGATAGTTTGTATAATATAAACCATAACTCTGTGTATACTTTAGATATCCTAGAACTCTGATTATCGCTTTCCAATGATGCTTACCAGGATTGCTGGTAAATCTACTTAGTTTGATTACAGCATATGCAATATCAGGCCTAGTACAGTTCATAACATACATGATACTTCCTAGTATACGAGAGTATTCCAATTGGTAAATACCATCACCAGTGTTCTTTACCCAATTTTGATTCATATCTACTGGTGATTTTGCAATAGTCACATTATATTGCTTGAATTTCTCAAGTATCTTGGTGATGTAATGCGATTGGGATAATGCACATCCTTGTGGTTGAAACACCCCACCTCCGTTAGGGTCACTCTCAAAGGGAATGCCCTAATTTTGGTGGAGGTTTATAAGTAAAAGCCACAGATATACAAGACAGATATAAGAACACATATTTGTAAACAGCGGAAGAACAACAAACTTTATTTCATAAAGTCAAATACGTGTTACAACAACATCCTTTCCAAAAACATAACATAACACTTTCATAATCTGTCTTGAGTACATTATTTAAAGAAGCATAAATAAAACATAGATAAACTGCAAAAGCCCCATAGTCGATTGTCCAAAGCCATAGTTCAAAACAGAAAGTCCAAGCAATACATTTCTCTTCTTCAAGCTGGATGTTGAGGTAGGTCAAGCTGCTGTGTTCCCTCCCTGAGGACCTGGGGGGGGGGGGGAAACGGAAGAAAGAAGACGAAAGAAAAGTAGAGTCAGACATAAAGCCTGAGTAAGTCTAGTACTATTTTGTCTATGAATAAAGAACTGGGTATGATAAGTATAAACAAGAAGTGGGCATGCACTATAAACTTGGTTAAGTTGTCTAGGGTCGAATATACTATCGTACCCCATGTTGATCTCTGAACCCATATAAACTAGTTTCCAACTGGCACCCCATAATCAGGGTGATGTGATCCATTCTATGATGATCGGCTCCTACTCGCATAGTTACATGTGTCTTACGGCCCCCGATGTTGTAGTTACCTATGCTGGTCCCACCATGGGGTGTATCAAGTCCCATAGTGGCAACCCGACACAACCTTAGAGTGCACAGGTATGCTACTGGTGTCCAGTGCCTTATTTTTCTGCACCGGAGTGTGTGCACGCCCGCACTCCGTTAGAACCTACACTGCTACACCACCGCCGTCGATTTGACCTCTTACAATCAGCCCAGTAATCGTGCCCCACCCTGCCTAGTTTCAGGGTATCCTGATACACCTTTTAGGGTTACTGCTGAAAAGGGTCCCCCGTTACTAGGTTTTCTATCTCTAGCCAACATGCTAAGTTGGTTAAGTGTTTTCTAACCTAACCCCCCACCAGTCCTTTTAGTTTAGCATGTTCCATTTTGATTAAGTCTTTAGTTTACTTAATCCTAACAATCCTGACTCAGCCTTAATTGTCTTATTAAGGCCCTGACCTCTCACATTAGACAGGTATTGTTGTGGCTGCCTGTTGCCGGTTGGTTCCGGGCAGTCTTATGCCACAACTCAGTCTAACCTCGGGTCCTTATTGGGCTCCATGTTTAACCTCCCACATTGGATAGGTATTGTTGTGACTACTGGACAGCCGGGCGGTTCCGGGCAGGTTTACATCACAACTCAATCCAACCTCGGGTTAAACACATCGTATGTTCTACATTTACATATTTTGTCATTCTTCTTTATTTATATGTAAATATTTGCGGCCCATTATTAAGTTAATGGTGTAAAGGTTACACCAATCATGGGCCCAACCCATACTTGAACTTGGGCCCTTCTATTTTATATTTTCATTCATTAGTAATTTTAACCCAACGTTATTTTCCCCCGTTTTACACGTCCGTTTACATATATTGGGCTTAGCCTTTTAAAGCCCAATTTAGCCATGCGAAAAGGGGAGGCTTAAAGCGTAATTACATACACAAAGAGGGGAATGTGAGCGCATGAACTTGCAATACGACGTTGGAAATACAAAATACAAACTGGTGTACTTGCATAGTGGTAACATAGGTGACATGAATCAAAGCATGTGAACTTGCATAGGTTTAACTGCAACATGAACCTATATTCTTATTTATGCATAATGTCAAACATAAGCATGGCATAAATATTTCTAGCATAAGCATGGCATAATGTCAAACATAAGCATGGCATAAATATTTCTAGCATAAGTATGGCATAATGTCAAACATAAGCATGGCATAAATATAGTTGAATTTGTTCACATAACCATGGCATAAATATTTCTAACATGACATCATGATTCTTACTTTAGTCATGTAGACTTACAAAAAGGGACTTTTTGAACCTAACCTAGCCATGTACCACATATGTCATCATATAATTTTTGTAAGCAAGATGAACTTAATCATGGATTTCAATTATGCCAAATATCATTCATAGCCTAATCATATTCATAAGTTTGCAAATAGGTTTTCTAGTACAAAAGCATGGCTTAATACATGATGCCAAATTCTCAACATAATTTCATATGGATTATAATAACCAAACTTGTTCCAATTACTTACAAAATGGTTTATGCACAAAAATATACATCATGGTGGCATAGAAGCAAAACCCCAAACTTGCATGAATTTAAATCAACTACATACATACTACATACATGTAGCTTCAACATGGATTACATAATTTGCGAAATATTCCAAACGTATACTTGCATAGAACTACCGCATGTAGTTCTTTATAATGAATAACATAATTCATAAATATCCAAACGTATATAATATTTCAAATTGATAAGAACGCACAAATATGAATTACTTTATTGCCACAATTCACGCATACAAACCAACACAATTGTTTATCCATACCAAAGTAATACTCTACTTACAATGGTGTGATGAATTCTCTAGTTTAGGGATTGAAGACGCAAATTCCTTTGTTGAATCGATTTGTTTAGGTTGCTTTAAGCTTTAGAATCTTCCTCCTAATCCTCTCTCCAATTTGGTGGCTACTCCTAGTCGTTCCTCAGCAACATGGCGGCTATGTTCTTATTTTTGAATGAATAGATTAGGGTTTAGTCTAGGGTTGTTTATATAGAGGTTAGGAACTGATTAGGACCATTGATGTTGCTAGGATTGATCGTAGCCATTCATTCGATAGAGAGACCAATTAAAACTTGCCACCTAGCCCTAGTGACAAAGCAGACCACAGAAAATCGACCAAACACAGACCTGGCCAGCCAGGTTGGCTGGGCTCGACCAGGTCGACACCCCTGTCAACAGGGCTGTCGACAGCCCTGTCGACATGGGTAGCCCAGGTCGACAGCCCAGTCGACCTGGGTGGCCTAGGCGGGTGTTTATCCGCCCTGGCCCATTGGGCCCCACTTCGGAATATTTAATTGTTTAATTCTGTTTGAATTCTAAATTTAATTTAAAAACTTCCGAAGGCCATATCTTTTTCATACGGACTCCGTTTTTCGAAAACTCGGACTCTATTTCGCGTATTTTTCCGAGACGAACGCAATGGCGTATCCCGTTTCCCTTAGTTCTTTGATTTCAGATTAATTATACTTTAATTTGTTAACTACACAGTTATAGAATTTTCGGGGTGTTACATTCTCCCCCACTTAAAAGGATTTCGTCCCCGAAATCTTCATGTTAGGAGGAATGTATATCCTAACATCCAATCATCCATCTACTCATCCATCAAACACGAGCATCCATTGTCCTTAAAAGACTTCTAATGCTTCATGATCATATGCGAAGTGTGTGTGTACATGTACTTATCTAATGCAAAATCAGGCGGTCTACTGATTCAGTTGACCTCCTTAATGCGAATTATGTAAGTGCCATGAATCCATTATGTATGCAAATTTTCCTATTCATGATTCTACATGAGTGCTCAATCATTCAATACAAATGCAGCATCCACATGACAACACATTAAAGTTCAACCATATACGAGTGCAAACATATATGCATATGCAATATGAAGTGACTGAGCCGATCTAAAACCTAGATTGTGTGTGTATATGCAACCACGAGCAACCACTAGCAATCACTTGCAACCACTTGCAACCATCATCCATAACATGTTTCAACTACATGTTTTTATCCAAAAGGATTCTACCTAAAAGATACGGTCGAGGAAATATACCTAAAAAGATAGATAAAAGCGCAACTTAAGGAAAAAGGAAAGATCAAGGATGTACCCTCGAACAGAAAAGGGTAGACAGTACGTATTCTAGCTTCAGTTTCCCAAGTCGCGTCTCCCTCGGCATCGCTCCACTGAACTTTGACGAGCTTGACTTCGCAGTTGCGTAGCTTCTTCACTTCCGTTCCTAAGATGCGGGTTGGAACTTCCTTATGGTTGCTTCGCGTTCCACTTCGGCCTCTTCGAGTATATTTGGCTCTACCACTTCAGCAGACTCATGTAGACATTTTCGGAGATGTGAAACGTGAAAAACGTTGTGGACTCCAGCCAACTTCTCGGGTAGCTCTAATCTATAGGCCATTTTCCAAATTTTCTCAATGATAGGGAATGGTCCTACCTAAAGGTATAGTCGAATGATAGAAGCAAGTAAAAACTTTGTGCCCATTAGGCAATGTCGAAACTGGAAATCTATGCCACATATATATTGATTAGGAGAAGAACTCTCTAAGCATCAGCCCCGAAGACCGAAATCAACATCAGACTGACACCCAAAGAATTACTCAACCCAACCACCATATATGATTCTAGGAAACTAAGCATGATGGACTCCTTTTAGGTCACAAGGGAGTCCCTTCCTAAAACCAACCCGTATCCTATAAAGCCCAAAAACTTTAGTAAAATCAACGAACACCCTCGAGCCCCAACATGTGTTACTAACAGATGAGTCATACTCCCTATGGGGTTTGCAATAGAAATTGGATTAAGAATAGGACCGAGAGGATATACACAAAAGATAGCATGCAAGTGAGCTTTACAGGAAGAGAGGGATCAAGGATATACTCTTAAGAAGAGATACGATGCACGAATCTAGTCTTCAATCTTCTAAGCCGCATTTCTTGAGCTTAACTCCATTATGCTTTGTCCGTTTTTAACTTCACAATTCCGTAGCTTCTTAATTCTTGTTTCCAAAATATGAATTGGAACCTATTTCTCGTTCCTCTTTCACTTATTCTCCTTCTAGTATACTTGGCTCAAGCCTAACTGCGTACTCATGGTTCCATGCAAGCTCTCCAAAATTCATTAGTGAATCTTGGATCTTGTTCACTTACTAGAAGGTATTCCACATAGATGAATTATCTCTTGAAAATAAACAAATGTCAACTATGTTGCCAAATGTACTTACTAAGGTGATTCTTTACAACTCATGCATCAGCGAAATGAACCTTCAGCCTTAGTGGCGAACACTACTGGAGCGCCCTATTCTGAAATGCTCCTCCTAATGAACCCCTTTTCTAGATGCTCTTTAATCTGTTTACTGAGCTCTTTCCTTTCTCGTGGAGCCATATGTCTAACGGGCAACGCAACGGGCTTTGCATTATCTACAAGATATATGCGGAAGTCTATTTCCCGCTTCAGAGGCAAGCCCTTCACCTCTTCGAAGACATCCGGATATTCCCGGACCACTCTAACTGATTTCAAGTTTTCAACAGAGGCATCTAGCGATTCAAGATAACTAAGCATAACCGCATACGAGGGATTACAAGAAATTTCCAAAGTATTACCGAGTTGGGTTAGGAGCCTAACAACCCTTTTCCCACAATCAAGGATGGCCCCATTTACTGGATAGCCAATCCATACCCAAAATCAAACCATACCCCGAAAAGCCCAAAACAAAGGCACTACATTGAAATTCTACACTTAGAATAGAAATTTTCAATCCCACACAGATCATAGACAAATGAGCTGGGCCCCCAATTGGGTTTGAAACAATTAAGGGGTCCTCTACCATACTAGTTTCTAGGTGCAGAGATTCTACTAAAGCAGACGAGATAAAGGAGTGTGATGCGCCAGAATCAAATAAAGTGCGAACGGGGTGATCATAAAGATAAACTACACTTTCTACAGAAGTATTTATACCTCGCTGTTGCAGAGGTGGCGCTTCTAGCACATGGACCTGTGCCCCTGGGGTGGATCCAGCCCTCTGCCCCTGTCCTCGTTTCTTTGGGCAGTCCTTAGCCCTGTGGCCCGTCTCACCGCAAGAAAAGCACCCACCATTCTCCTTGGCCTTCTTTTTCCGGCAGTCCTTTACTAAGTGCCCCACTTTGCCACAGAAATTACACGTCCTCTTCTCTTTGTTGCCTTCCCCGCCTTTTTTAAAGTCTGTCTTCTTGGGCTGCAAACCCTCTTTCTTCTTGCCCTTATCCTCTTCATTCAGCAATGCCATTTGCACCAATCTTTCATACGTGGCTCCCATGGGTATATGGGTCATAGCCAAACTGTGTAATGGCTCATTCAACCCTTTGACGAAACGGAGAGCCTTCTTGTGCGGGGTGTTGACTAGGTCAAGCCCAAACCTAGCCAGCTCATCGAACTGATTCACATACTCTCTGACTGTCTTGTCCCCTTGCTTAAGAAATAAAATTTTTTCCAACTGCAAACTTCTTTCCGCATCTGAGAGAAATTTAGTCTCAAACCTTGCCCTAAAGTCCTCCCACGTCTCCACTGGTCTTTCAGCATTAGTGACTTCCCACCAGTAGGAAGCCTCGCCCTTCAATAGCCACACTGCCAACTGTACTTTTTGTCTATCCTCTACCTCAAAGATGATGAATAGGTCCTCAGTTTCTTTCAGCCAATTTCTAGCTGCCACGAAGGACTCAGTTCCATGGAAATCCCTTCCTCCCATAGCTTTAAAATCATTACATATCTTAGCAAACGTGTTTCCCCGAGGAGGAGGTGGAGGAAAAGGTGCCGCTGCGGCTGGATGATTTCCTTCAGCTGGGGGAGGAGGAATGGTAGGACCTGGCTGAGTGGCCCTTGCTTCTAAGAACCGTCTAAACCAACCAGGTATTGGCACCCCTTCCGGCAAGTTAAGTTCTTGGGACATGCTGAAACAAAAATGATAGATTCAAAACGAAGGATAAGAGATAGTACCTATGGCTTTGGGGGGTGGACTTTGCCTTTTTAAAATAAAATAATATTTTATCTCTTAAAAATGCTTCTTTAAATTTCCTTTTTGAAAATAATTTTTCAAAACTTTTTTATCTTATCTGGTAAACCTATGCTCTGATACCAAGTGAAACACCCCACCTCCGTTAGGGTCACTCTCAAAGGGAATGCCCTAATTTTGGTGGAGGTTTATAAGTAAAAGTCACAGATATACAAGACAGATATAAGAACACATATTTGTAAACAGCGGAAGAACAACAAACTTTATTTCATAAAGTCAAATACGTGTTACAACAACATCCTTTCCAAAAACATAACATAACACTTTCATAATCTGTCTTGAGTACATTATTTAAAGAAGCATAAATAAAACATAGATAAACTGCAAAAGCCCCATAGTGGATTGTCCAAAGCCATAGTTCAAAACAGGAAAGTCCAAGCAATACATTTCTCTTCTTCAAGCTGGATGTTGAGGTAGGTCAAGCTGCTGTGTTCCCTCCCTGAGGACCTGGGGGGGGGAAACGAAAGAAGACGAAAGAAAAGTAGAGTCAGACATAAAGCCTGAGTAAGTCTAGTACTATTTTGTCTATGAATAAAGAACTGGGTATGATAAGTATAAACAAGAAGTGGGCATGCACTATAAACTTGGTTAAGTTGTCTAGGGTCGAATATACTATCGTACCCCATGTTGATCTCTGAACCCATATAAACTAGTTTCCAACTGGCACCCCATAATCAGGGTGATGTGATCCATTCTATGATGATCGGCTCCTACTCGCATAGTTACATGTGTCTTACGGCCCCCGATGTTGTAGTTACCTATGCTGGTCCCACCATGGGGTGTATCAAGTCCCATAGTGGCAACCCGACACAACCTTAGAGTGCACAGGTATGCTACTGGTGTCCAGTGCCTTATTTTTCTGCACCGGAGTGTGTGCACGCCCGCACTCCGTTAGAACCTACACTGCTACACCACCGCCGTCGATTTGACCTCTTACAATCAGCCCAGTAATCGTGCCCCACCCTGCCTAGTTTCAGGGTATCCTGATACACCTTTTAGGGTTACTGCTGAAAAGGGTCCCCCGTTACTAGGTTTTCTATCTCTAGCCAACATGCTAAGTTGGTTAAGTGTTTTCTAACCTAACCCCCCCACCAGTCCGTTTAGTTTAGCATGTTCCATTTTGATTAAGTCTTTAGTTTACTTAATCCTAACAATCCTGACTCAGCCTTAATTGTCTTATTAAGGCCCTGACCTCTCACATTAGACAGGTATTGTTGTGGCTGCCTGTTGCCGGTTGGTTCCGGGCAGTCTTATGCCACAACTCAGTCTAACCTCCGGTCCTTATTGGGCTCCATGTTTAACCTCCCACATTGGATAGGTATTGTTGTGACTACTGGACAGCCGGGCGGTTCCGGGCAGGTTTACATCACAACTCAATCCAACCTCGGGTTAAACACATCGTATGTTCTACATTTACATATTTTGTCATTCTTCTTTATTTATATGTAAATATTTGCGGCCCATTATTAAGTTAATGGTGTAAAGGTTACACCAATCATGGGCCCAACCCATACTTGAACTTGGGCCCTTCTATTTTATATTTTCATTCATTAGTAATTTTAACCCAACGTTATTTTCCCCCGTTTTACACGTCCGTTTACATATATTGGGCTTAGCCTTTTAAAGCCCAATTTAGCCATGCGAAAAGGGGAGGCTTAAAGCGTAATTACATACACAAAGAGGGGAATGTGAGCGCATGAACTTGCAATGCGACGTTGGAAATACAAAATAGAAACTGGTGTACTTGCATAGTGGTAACATAGGTGACATGAATCAAAGCATGTGAACTTGCATAGGTTTAACTGCAACATGAACCTATATTCTTATTTATGCATAATGTCAAACATAAGCATGGCATAAATATTTCTAGCATAAGCATGGCATAATGTCAAACATAAGCATGGCATAAATATTTCTAGCATAAGTATGGCATAATGTCAAACATAAGCATGGCATAAATATAGTTGAATTTGTTCAAATAACCATGGTATAAATATTTCTAACATGACATCATGATTCTTACTTTAGTCATGTAAACTTACAAAAAGGGACTTTTTGAACCTAACCTAGCCATGTACCACATATGTCATCATATAATTTTTGTAAGCAAGATGAACTTAATCATGGATTTCAATTATGCCAAATATCATTCATAGCCTAATCATATTCATAAGTTTGCAAATAGGTTTTCTAGTACAAAAGCATGGCTTAATACATGATGCCAAATTCTCAACATAATTTCATATGGATTATAATAACCAAACTTGTTCCAATTACTTACAAAATGATTTATGCACAAAAATATACATCATGGTGGCATAGAAGCAAAACCCCAAACTTGCATGAATTTAAATCAACTACATACATACTACATACATGTAGCTTCAACATGGATTACATAATTTGCGAAATATTCCAAACGTATACTTGCATAGAACTACCGCATGTAGTTCTTTATAATGAATAACATAATTCATAAATATCCAAACGTATATAATATTTCAAATTGATAAGAACGCACAAATATGAATTACTTTATTGCCACAATTCACGCATACAAACCAACACAATTGTTTATCCATACCAAAGTAATACTCTACTTACAATGGTGTGATGAATTCTCTAGTTTAGGGATTGAAGACGCAAATTCCTTTGTTGAATCGATTTGTTTAGGTTGCTTTAAGCTTTAGAATCTTCCTCCTAATCCTCTCTCCAATTTGGTGGCTACTCCTAGTCGTTCCTCAGCAACATGGCAGCTATGTTCTTATTTTTGAATGAATAGATTAGGGTTTAGTCTAGGGTTGTTTATATAAAGGTTAGGAACTGATTAGGACCATTGATGTTGCTAGGATTGATCGTAGCCATTCATTCGATAGAGAGACCAATTAAAACTTGCCACCTAGCCCTAGTGACAAAGCAGACCACAGAAAATCGACCAAACACAGACCTGGCCAGCCAGGTTGGCTGGGCTCGACCAGGTCGACACCCCTGTCGACAGGGCTGTCGACAGCCCTGTCGACATGGGTAGCCCAGGTCGACAGCCCAGTCGACCTGGGTGGCCTAGGCGGGTGTTTATCCGCCCTGGCCCATTGGGCCCCATTTCGGAATATTTAATTGTTTAATTCTGTTTGAATTCTAAATTTAATTTAAAAACTTCCGAAGGCCATATCTTTTTCATACGGACTCCGTTTTTCGAAAACTCGGACTCTATTTCGCGTATTTTTCCGAGACGAACGCAATGGCATATCCCGTTTCCCTTAGTTCTTTGATTTCAGATTAATTATACTTTAATTTGTTAACTACACAGTTATAGAATTTTCGGGGTGTTACAGTGGTGTTCTCAGAATTTTTAGACCCAATATCACATCAGCTAGTCCTAGGTCTTTCATATCTAATCTAGAGGATAACATATCCTTTGTAGATGTTATTGTGGCCTTGTTATTGCCTAGGATCAATAGGTCATCAACATAAAGACAAAAAATGACATATCCAATATGTGTATGTTTTATATACACACATTTATCTGATTCATTTATCGTGAATCCAATTGATAACATAGTATTATCGAACTTTTCATGCCATTGTTTTGAAGCTTGCTTAAGGCCATAAAGTGTTTTTACCAGTTTGCAAACTTTATTCTCATTTTCTGAGCTTAGAAATCCTTCGGGTTGTTTCAAACAGATTTCTTTCTCTAGTTCACCATTCAAAGATGCGGATGCAATTGCAATAAACATTATTATTGACGTTATCCTTGTTTCCAAGGAGATACGCATAACAATAACTAGTACATTCATTAATGAATGTAATAAAGCACCATTTTCCACCTCTAGTTTGACAAAATTTCAAATCGCATACATCAGTATGTATTAAGTCTAGACGTTTAGTTTCTCGTTCAACATGATGAAACACGGTTCTTGTCAATTTTGCTTCTGCACAAACTTGACATTTATAGTTGGAATTTATCTTGCATTTTAGTATATATTCTAGAGTAATCAATTTTTGCAATGTATCTAATTTTACATGCTCTAATCTAGAATGCCATATATTGGAAGATTCAACAATATAAGCAGAAGATTTACTTTTATTAATGTGTGGTACAATAGTAGTTACATTTGCTTTAAACAAACCACCGCACACATATCCTCTTCCAACATACACTTCATTCTTGAAAAGTACAAATTTATCAGTTTCAAATATTAATTTGAAACCATGATTACTCAGTAATGATCCTGAATTTAAATTTAGTTCCTTTCCAGAAGTCAGTTTCAGCACAACTTTTCCTTTGCCTTCCACCTTTGAAGTAGATGAATTGCCCATAAAAAGTTGTACATCAGCATTTGTAGTTTTATACTTGTCTATTGAACCATCAGGTTTCAATTTCTTTTCAAGTATCCATTTATTACCTAAGGTCTTGCACCCTTAAGGTAAATCAACCAATCCACATGTATGATAGGACATAATGGATTCAATCTTACTGTTAATCGCCTCTTTCAATGAGGGGCGTTGCTAGAAAACACATTTAGTTTGTATGAGAATGGATCATCTTCTAACACAAAAGTATAGAAGTCTGTTCCAGGGTTTGTAAGGTCCTTGGCCTTTTTCCTTTTCTTGGTTCTTCACTTGCTTCTCAACACTACTTTGCTGAGTTTTATTTTGTTCAATATTCTCAAGAGAATAAGGAACTCCATCTTCCCTTGGTCTCTTTGTTTCAAGGGGAAAATATGTTCGAAAAAACTAGCATTTCTCGACTCAATGATGATATTTTTCATGAATATCATAAATTTCAGATTTGTGTACCAAAAATCGGTATACAAGCACTGTTTAGTGCATATTCAATGAATACACAATCAAATGTTTTTGGTCCAATTTTGACCTTCTTTGATTTTGGTACCTCTACTTTGGCAAGTCACCCGCACATTTTTAAGTATTTATAGGATGGTGGTCTGTTTTTCCAAAGTTCATAAGGAGATTTACATGTTTTCTTTCGGGGTATTTTATTTAAAATATGAATTCTCGAAAGAATAGCTTCTCCCCAAAAAGTTATCTGGCAAGCCAGAAACTATCAATAAAGCATACATTTGAGAGCGCCAAGGCCCTTAGACAAATTCTGACACTAATATAATATTGTGTCATGGACTCCAAGAGTCCCTAGGCACTAGGCCCAATTTGACATCAATATAATATTGTGTCTTAGACCTTAATAGTCTCAATGCACCAAGCCCAATTTGACATCAATATGATATTGTGTCTTGGCTTAATCACACTCTAATATAGGCATTCTTCTTTTTTATTTATATAAGATTATAGAAAAGAGAGTACATATATTTCATAATATGGGACTAAAAATTGCTTTACACTCTCCATTTTGCTTTTCATTTTCTTATTGAGTTGATTCTCAACTACCACTTTGTATTGTTTAAACACATCAAATGCTACTTTTGCCCAAAGAGAATTGCAAGAAACATGGCATTATTGAAAAGTCAAACATTGGAAAACAAGCAAAAAAATGCAACTTTATAATATAGTTCACACAATTCACACTAAGTTTTGAATATGCTAAACTTATCATGCATTACAAGCCAAATGATTCATTATGTATACTTTTAAAGAACAAGTCATTTTGAATATGAATAGTCAAATGTCAGTTACCAACATGTGAATTTCATATTTAATTCACATAAGTTTCCAATAGGAAAAGACTGACAATATATGTGTGACCTTTAAATGGTATTGCGATCGATTGATATAATATAAATGAAACATTTAATAATATAAATGAATCATTTAATACTTAAAGATGTTTGCAGCAACTGATTCTGATAAGAAGGAAAATGAACCTTTAAAATATCAGTACAGATCCAAACAAATTCAACGTATCTTAAGATTTAAATATTTCAATAATTCACATCTTAAATAAAAACAAAGATTTCTCAATAGAATTAACTATGAGTGGCTCTGGTACCACTTATTGGAAATACAATGTTTTTTAGATCTGAACATGAAACTCAGGTTGATTTTATCCGAATTAACATCAAAACATACCTGAGTCTATAACAATCTTATGAAGAGAAAATATGATTATAATCTTCCAAAGCAGCATACGTTCAAACAAGTAAAATATTGTTTCAAGATTGTTAGATAATTACTTTGTCAATACTTGATTGTATTACAAAGTTAAATCTTTTGTCAATATATGATTGTATTGCAAATTAAACATTAACAACAAATTGTTAGAACTTTTGTCAATACACGATTGTATTACAATGTTAAATATTTTGTTAATACATTATTGTATTGCAAATTAAACGGTAACAACAAACAATGTTGTTCAATAATTGTAACAAATTCAATGTTACTAATTTATTCAACAATTGTCACGTCAAACTGTGTTCATAGTAACCACAGAAAGCGCAACCGATTGTACAACAAATTGAAGCAGTACAGAACCGTCTTCAATAGAAAAGAAGAAGGAAGTAATGTCCGAGTCCAGAGATGTTTCTGTTTCCTTGAAACAATATTGCCGTCGTATGCACCAAAAGACGTTGTTGCAATTTGTTTTCCAGGATAAAACGGACCAACTCCATAGCGTAGTGCCAGCAAACGGAGCTCTGGCGAACTAAAAAGTTATAGAAACTAGATCAGAGAAATTACGTTGGAGAAGAAGAAGTAATTCGAGCAGAAAAGGTCAATTCTGTCTTGTTTTGGGCAGTGTATATATAGGCAAGGAGGAGTGCCTGTTCACATGCATTATTAACCGCCTGAATAGGAAAGGTTGCGACCTTTTAACCGCCCGGTTATTAATATGCGTATGTTGAGAATTCTAATAGTTGCACTCATTCAGCTAACAGACATTCCTTTCGAATTCTGGACTGAACGGACACACCTTTAAAATTCTGAGAAAAATTATTCTCATGTCAGTGCACTAGCCCAATCAGCAAACGTCGGCGATATCCAATTAAGAGCCCCAAGGCCCTTATCTTTGACATTTTAATATATTTATTATGTCATGCCCAAGCCCACATTCATATCATCCCTCTCCTTTCTATTTTACATATGCCTATTTGGCTTCTAGTATATTAAGAGAGATTGTGCTAATATTTCTATGATGTGGGATTTTAAATGTTGCTATCTCTTCCTCTTCCTTATCTCTTCTTCTTCCCACTTTCCTCTTTCTTTGCTCATTCATTTCCAACAATTTAAACAATAAATTAACACCTCTAGCCAATCACGTTGTGATAAATAATATACTTATTTCGGTTAGTTATTTTTAATTAATTGTTATTGGTTTCACATTGTCAAATACAATGTCCATAACTAGGCATTACAATTAACAATGTATTCTGTGTTGTGTGCCACATCAGATTATAATTCTATCTCACATTAACATTGGAGATAAAATTTTACATTAAATTTTAAAGTGTTTATGTGTAATGTATTTAACATGATAATCACGATAGCACTGAAGATGCTCTGTTAGGAATATTTTTTAAGAGAAGAAGAAGGAATTTTTGAGAAGATTATTTTAATAGGGAGGAACTTTTCATTGATTTTCTTTTGATTACAAATTTGATTGCCTTGCTTTTATAATGCACTGCATTCTCTAGAGTATTTTAGGAATGTCTTACCTAGAATATCTAAAATAGGAATTCTAGATTTTGCCCTTTATTCAATTCATTAATACAATTGCTAATTTAACAATACAATTATTTGTTTCCTGAAAAGCCAAGATTATTTCCAACATTCCCCCATAAGCTTGGTTTTTGAACTCCAAGAAGATCTCGCAATCTTTTAAAATTATCAGGCTTTAATGCTTTTGTGAAAATATCAGCAACTTGATTATTTGTTTTGCAAAAATTCAGCTGCACCTCTTCATTTTCAATTGCTTCTCGAATGAAATGATGTTTGATGGCTTGTTGTGGATGAAGTGCTAGATGGAGAACTTGGTGTAGATGAATCACATTGGTTATTTGCAAGTGTAGTTGGATTTTGTTCTAAAATTATTGCTGGAACAGTTTTATCCTCCACTTTCTCCTTTTGCCAATTCCAAGATGTCTTCTCATCAAATGCAACATCTCTACTGATGATTACTTTCTTTGTCTTCAAGTTGTAAAGTCTATAGCCCTTTGACACAGAACTATAGCCAATAAAAATGCATCTTTCACTTGCTTCTTGAAGTTTTGTCCTTTTTTCTTTAGGAATTTGAGCATAGCAAATACTCCCAAAGACTCTAAGATGATTCACTGAAGGCTTTCTTCCACTCCACGCTTCAAACGGCGTCATGTTCCATACAGCTTTTGTTGGACATCTATTCAGCAAATACACAGCTGTATTTACAGCCTCGGGCCAAAATTCTTTAGGCATGCCTTTCTCAAACAACATTGATTTAGCCATCTCCATCGCTGTTTGATTCTTCCTTTCGGATACACCGTTTTGCTGAGGTGTATACCTAACGGTTAGTTGCCTCTCCACACCTTCTTCTTCACAAAATTTATCAAAATCATTGGAGTTATACTCCTTTCCCCTGTCACTTCTCAAAACTTTTATGGACCTGCCACTTTGTTTCTCAACAAAAGCTTTAAACTTCTTAAACATAACAAACACTTCAGATTTTTGTCTCATAAAATAAACCCATGTCATGCGGGTCAAATCATCAATGAATAAAATAAAGTACCTGTTTTGAGCATGAGATAATGTGCTCATAGGACCGCATACATCCATGTGTACTAATTCCAACACTTCTTTGGCTCTCCTTGATCCTTCTTTTGGAAACGGTTGCTGATGATGTTTGCCAAGTACGCAGCCTTCACATACTCCATGTTCTTCTTTTTTTATTGTTGGCAACCCGTACACCATCTTCTTTTGTGAAAGCAATGCGAGACTATTGTAGTTTAAGTGCCCAAGTCTCTTATGCCATAAACAAGTGTCGTCTTTCTTTTTTGCCATGAAGCTATGATTTTTCTCATAATTGAGATGAAGGGGAAAGCTTCTGTTTTGTGTCATTTTTATTATAGCAACAACTTTTCCTTTTGAATCAAAAATTTTACATTCTCGATTCTCAAATTGAAGAGAATAATCATGCTCTAAAAGTTGTCCAATGCTCAACAAATTCTCATCTAATTTAGGAACATAAAAGGTATCATGAATAACTTTACCTCCTTGCTTTGTTGCAACTCCAATGCTGCCTTTGCCTTCAACTTCAACATACTCTCCATTGCCAAGTTTAACTTTCGAACCAAATGAAGAATCTATGTCAATGAATGCACTTTTGTCTCCTGTCATATGATTGCTACATCCGCTGTCCAGGTACCATATATTCTTATATTCTTCAGTTGCCTTTTGACAAGCAAAGAACAAACTCCCTTCCATATCTTCCGCTCCGGCAAATGATGTGTTATGTGGCTTACCAAGGCGACAGTCCTTTTGAATGTGCCCAAACCTTTTGCAATTATGACATTGTGGTTTTCCTTTGTTCCAGCAGTCCTTTTCTTCATTAGAGCTTTTTTGGCAAATTCCACCCCATTTATTTGTTCCTTCATCTCTTCCTCTTCCGCCATAGGTGCCTCGACCTCTTCCGCGTGAATTTCTTCCTCTTCCTTTGCCAAATCTGCCACCTCTAGAAGACTCGCCATTATTTTGTTTTATTGTTTTGTCATTGTTGCATTGAGTGGTGAGTTTGGACTGAAATGCGTTTTCAACCGTCTTTTCCATACGGCGTAACAACCTTTGCTCGTAGGATCTAAGTGAACCCATCAAGCCTTGAACGGTCATGTTTGACAAATCTTTGGTTTCTTCTATAACAGCCACCATAGGATCAAATTTTTCAGTTAAGCTTATCAAAAATTTATCAACGATTCTACGATCGTCAATTATATCTCCATGAGACTTCATTTGATTCACTAATTCGGACAGCCTATTAAAATACTCATTCAAACTTTCATTTTCTTTCATTTTTTCATTTTCAAAATCTCTCTTTAGAGACTGAAGTTTGACAGTTCTCACCTTTGAATCCCCTTCAAACTCTTGTTGCAAGATTTCCCATGCTTCCTTGGCTGTTTTTGCTCTCATAATTCTTGGGAATATGGTGTTTGACACTCCTCTTTGAATCATTCCAAGAACTCCAGCATCTGTGATTCTTTTCTTTTTTAATACTTCAGTTTGAGCTGCTGTACGTTCTGCCGCAGCTGTTGAGTCTTCATATCCTTGCTTGATGAACTCCAAGACATCCAAGGAGATGAACAAAGTCTCCATTTTTACTGCCCAAAAATCATAATTTTCTCCTTCAAATAAAGGAACTTGGACATTGCTATAGGTGGAGTTGATGCTTGCTGAAGTATTGCTTGGAGAAGCCATTACTTTGCACTTTTTTTTTAATTGCAAGGATCTAGGGCTCTGATACCACTGTTAGGAATATTTTTTAAGAGAAGAAGAAGGAATTTTTGAGAAGATTATTTTAATGGGGAGGAACTTTTCATTGATTTTCTTTTGATTACAAATTTGATTGCCTTGCTTTTATAATGCACTGCATTCTCTGGTGTATTCTAGGAATGCCTTACCTAGAATATCTAAAATAGGAATTCTAGATTTTGCCCTTTATTCAATTCATTAATACAATTGCTAATTTAACAATACAATTATTTGTTTCCTGAAAAGCCAAGATTATTTCCAACATGCTCTAAGAATAAATCCGACCCGTCCCAAAACCAGGCAAAATTGAATGCTAACATGCATAAATTTATTTATTTATATTTTTGCCATTAAATGGTAAATTAAATAAAATTGTGTTTACAATAATAAGAAAGCATAATAAAAGTAAGTGGTATGATGTACAGTTCTAATAATAAGAATCACAAGACTCCTTGAAAGCTACTGCAATATTGATACACACTTTTGAGGAATTAGAAGGAGCCACCTTGGATGAAATGTCAGCGGTGTTCCCTGCTGTATATGCGATAGGCCCTTTGGACATTATGTGCAAAAATATTTCTGAAGCCTCGATTATGGGTACTAACTTTTGGGAGAATGACAACAGCTGTTTAGAATGGTTGGACACAAAAACACCAAGTTCAATTGTGTATGTGAATTTTGGAAGTCTAACAGTTGTAACTAAGGATCAGTTGGTTGAATTTGCATGGGGGCTGATCAACAGCAACTGTGAGTTTTCGTGGGTGATCAGACCCGATTTAATAAGCAAAGATTCAAATGTTTTGCCAGACGAGCTTTTAGTGGATGTAAGCAAAAGAGGACTGATAATAAGCTGGTGTGCACAACAAGAAGTGTAATTGGAGACTGATAACAAGAGCAGGCAAGTAGAGCCGCAGGTGTTGGGGGAACAGCTTTTGTCAATTTAGACAGGGTAATTGAGGACGTTCTTATGCCTAAGTAATATAAATTTAGTTGACCGAAGATTTTATTCTAAATGGCAACAACATTAAATGTCCATTATATATTTGCACTCCAAATCTGTCTTTGGAAGTTCGATGAAACCCAGTAACTACCTTAAGAAACCACAGAATTTACAGCATGCCGCCCTTTTGAAGTAGCTAATACAATTAGTTCAATATTGCTGTTATCGTAAAGAAAACCGGTAATAAAAAATTTAAGGTGATATTACTGTTGAAAATGGCGTACCAGAAGGAAACACAGGTGTATCTACAGTTTATAAATAGCAGATATATCTAGTTTTATGCCTTAGAAGAACCTTTGAATTAGGCTGAAGCTAACAGACTACGGAAAAAAATTGAACTTATAGGCTAACTTAAAGAAATAGAAACAAATGCTTTTGACAACAAATTAAAGGTTGTAAAGATAGTTATGCAGCAATATAAATTTGATCTTTTTAATAGTAATATATTTAGTTAATCAGAATATACATATACTTTGCAAGCCCCAGCCAGTGCCGGCCCTGAGCTAAGGGTGGCCCTAGGCGAAAATTTGGTTCAGAGGCCCAACTTTCATGGAAAACATGAGAATATAAGCAAAAACTAGTCAGAAATAAAGAAAAACATAATGACTCTACGTACCAACCAAGTTTTGAACCTAGCTCTCGTTATCCAAAGCTAATAAGCTCCACCACTGAGCTACTTCTTCAACTCAATTGTTTTCGGGTATGCATTTATATTATAATGTCTGAAAGTTGGAGGCCTTCTTCGACCTACCGCCTTCTCCTCCTCGGCCCGAGGCCCTAGGCGGCCGCCTGGGCCGCCTATGCCCAGGGCCGGGCCTGGCCCCAGCTGGCCACATTTTACAAGTTATGGAAAGAAGCTTAGATTTCCATATGCACAATAATTCCCTCATATGGTGACTATATCATAGTCTCTAAGTCGCACAATTATTGCCTTCATACTGTTGACCTTCAGAAGCACGGCAGTCATACAGCTTTAGCAAAGTATCTAATGAAAACGAAAGTTCACGAATCAGAAAGTATCCATTTACCTGAGAAATTCAGCTCTTTAAATGGGAAGATATAATATGACAACACCTATTGAGTAATATTATTTGTGTACACTATCCTATACGTAAACGTCCCACCTATTGTTATTCTAATGTTCCAGACATGCACCGGGGAATATTTCAAGTATAAACTAAACAATCTAATTGTTTTGTAAAACCAGGTAGTATAGTGAACATGTATAAGAAGTCTTCAAATTTCTCACACATGACATGAAGTGGAGTAAATCACATTTACCATTTCCTATTAAATACAAATCATTTCACGTACTTTGACCCCACTCGTTAAAGGCCAACCATAAAAGCATATCCAGAAGCGGGTCAATTTTCAGGAGAAGAAGAAAAAAAAAAAATCGTAGAAATGCTCCACTCTTCCAACAGTAGAGTGGGGATTCACGATGCCTTTTTTTATTTATTTAATCAGAATGCACGAAACAGCAAACTGATTTCCTTTTAAGGATTAAACATCAATCAGTTTGTCGTTTAACGCTTTATTTTTATTTTTTTTGCGTTAAACAGCAAACTGATCGCTGTTTAACCCTTAAACGACAATCAGTTTGTCATTTAGCGACCGACATTAAAAAAAAAAAAATGTGGGGAGAATTCTGCTACAACTCACACTGCTGCAGCGCGAGCAGCGTGATTTCAGTGGGGATTATCCCCATTTTCTCAAGCATTCCCACTGCTGGGAATGCTCTAACTACTGAAGAATTCCCAGCACCAACATTTAAATTTACTTTGGGTAAGCATAACATTCAAATATAAAAATTTGGACAATGACTAATGTTCGGTATAAATATTAGCACGATTACACATACATCTTGTATCTAACCGGTACAAATGATATAAGCAAAAGAACAATAAAATTAAGCAAACACACAAATAAGATGTTAAAAAGAATCCCAACTCATAAGATAGTCTTCTAATGGTATACATATTTCAAATTTTAGTGGTTTATTTATTTTATTTTAAATGGATGAACAAATGTAAGAAGTAAAGTTATGAGCATCATGTACAAATGGTCAAATAAAAAATCACGTTTATTTTCTTCTTTGGCTTTAAGTTCTAAGCACATTAATTAACCCCCAATTATTTTAGTAATATATTTCATTTCATCTAATAAGAGTTACACTATCAAATACACTATATGGAGTAATTCAAATCGCCCTTAAATCCCCTGAAATATGCTGCTCAAAACACAATTTTAAATGTTAGCCTTAACTGCCTGGATGTGTGATGAAATAATCATTTGCTTGCCTTACTTGTTTGTTAGGTACCCAGCAGTTTATCTGCCAGCTTTAGAAGTTCTTTTGTTATTAAAATATCCCCAGATAATGTATAAACAAAATAGACCATAATATGGGGCGAGGTTTGAAAAATTTATATTCACTTATAATTTTCGTTAACCTAAGTCTTAGCCAGTGTAGCAAAAATGTTGAAACTCAAAACATTAACTTTATCAAATTTAAACATAACTTTTTCTAACCAAGGATTGTAATCGATATTGTCTATAAAAATCAAAATTAATTTTTTGGGTTGATTATGTTTGAAAAAATAATTATCCAATAAAAGCACAAAGATATAATTTAAATTTACACTGTGTAAAAATTCGTACCAACTAATTAGCCAGATATCGGAGGTTTCAAAAGTATGAACCTATTTTTATCATTAAACCATGTATGCTTTAAATTAATTTTATATTTACTTATAAATAGATGAGTAGACAAAATTCATGGGAATTGCTTGAATATTATCATATCTCAATTTATTACTATAGTTAGCTAAGTTTCCTCAAAATTAAATATAGAGGTAAACTATTATTTTTTATGGAAAGATGCAAAATTTATAAAACATAGGCTAGTGAAATTCAGTGCACATTGTTTGATTAAAATAATAGCTTTATTATGTATGGATACAATAACCTAACATGTAATGCATAAGAAAATGAGCAATTTTAAAAAGGCTTCATCCCTTGAAATTTGGCCTTACTGGTGGAGATGCATAAGCTGTTTCAAATCACTTTATGTCAAATTTTATGATATCACACGGTAGAATTGAAGTGGATGGAAGTAGCCTCGTGTCGGAGAAGACAGTTTGCAAATCGGAGCTTGTATGAAGACGTCAGAGCCGAAGAAGTGCATGGTTTCAGCAAGGTACAGCGACACACGTCTGTTGCAATACATGACAGACGTCTAAGTTGTTAGAAAAAGTATCCTCAGAGCTGCGACAGACGTCTGTCACCTGGGACAGATGTCTGTGCTGAAACAGGAGGACGACAGACGTCTGAAGGATAATGGGACAGACGTCTGTTATTGATCCCAAAATTGGAATCAATACCAATGATGCTCTACAAGCTTTTCACCAATTATGGTTAGAAATAAAAGAGCTGTAATCATAAATATCAAAAAATAAAAGGAAGACAAGGGAGTTTTCATAGTGGTTCGATTCAAAATGAATCTACGTCCACTTTCCAATCATTTTCCATTATGAAATTCCATTTACAATATACATAAACTCTCTTTACATTCAATTTTCTCCTTTCTCTCTTTTCACTGTCTTTACGGTCTAAATCACACTTGATTTGGCAATGGAATCGGAGTGATCTCTTGTTTTGTGATAGTGGATGTGTGAATCTTCAATCACTTTAGCAATCGGATGATTTTCACGAATTTCATAGCATGTAAGTGTTAGATCTAGACTTTAGAGAGGATTAGAAGCGGTTGAAGATCAATCAAATCGTGTTAGAAAGAAGTTCTATATCGCATGAAAGACATTCAAGGAGCTTTGATTCAACTGGAGAGAGCTTCAATGTTGACTGGAACGGATTTGATCCACATGAAGTTGAAGGAATGTTGTTTGATTCATGGAGGCCATTAATGAAGCTTGAAATGAAGCTTGGGGCATTAGGGAATGATTTTGTAGCCCTTCGGGGTGGAGAAAATCGGTCCCCCTTAAAGTGGGGTTGGACCTCTATTTATAGGTGTGGAGCAAATGAGGAAAATGACCAAAATATGTAGTGTAAGGAACAAGTCGGTTAGCCATTTATTTACAGAAATGCCACTGAGTACAGTTGGCAACAGCTGGAAGGGTACAGCTGGCAACAACTGTAAAGTGACATCGGTCGGTCATGCCTTTAAGACACCGATCGGTCGGTTTGAAGATGAAGTATCGATTGGTCATGGAATTTCCGTTCTCGCTTTTTCTATGTTATACCGACCCCCTCACATATCCTAATACTGACCGACTTGTCTTTAATGCAGATCCGCTATTCCGCATCCTTCATATTTTTTGACTGGCCAATACCAATGCCACTTTGTCCTCTAGTGCTGAGTCCAAATTGCTGCTGCCTTTTACACATTATGTTGCTACGTGTATTCTCACTTCATATTAATGTCGTTGCCATAATATGATACCGAACGTTGCTACTCTCACCAGGATACCGACCGTTGCTGCTCTCACTTGGACACCGACTGGTGCTGCTCTCACTTGGATGCCGACCGCTTGGGGAGCCGCTGACCGACCGCCTTGGGAACAGCTGACCGACCTCCTTGGGCTGGATGCTTACCGACCGCCTTGGGCTGGAGCAAGGTTTGGCACAATGCACCTATCGTATTTTTCAGAATGTTTGAATTAACTTTTGCTAGTTAACACTTGCCCCTCGGAGCCCTTATTTTTCGTTTGTGAGAAATGCGGGCTTCGAAATGAGCATTGATGTTGCTACTTTTTGCATTGTTATCCAGTTACAGCCTTTTGCTTCACTATGTCAGATGATGCTTTGGATTTGTATCTCTTACGCTACCAGTTCTGTAATCAAAACTAGCACTCGCATGATTTTGGACCTGTACTTCACCATCGACCGTCCACATCGATAGTGGATTAGTCAATGAAATAAAGTGAATTTTATTTTGAACTAAATAAAGTATTTGCACAGAATTGCTCTACTCAACAGTTTAAAACTCATCAAGTGCTGTCTGCACAAATACGATATTCGAATTTGAATTCCATTAACATTTGAAATCAACTAATCGACTAAGGTCGACTATGGATTCCAAACGCTATCATTTCAATGATTTATATGATGGCGGGCAGCATTTCATATTGTTCGAAAATGCACACTCATGATTCATTCCTTGCTTTCTTTTGGAGAATGCTTGGATATTTTGCTCCTGGTTTAAAAGATCGTTTTCAGCCTTCCTCTGGGGAAGTTCTTTAGATTTGTGGCCCTTGCTTGGGCTAAAATCTAATATTTGTCGTATCTGAGATTTCCAGACATTACTCAAGTTAATTTGTTACATCCGAACTCCATCCTGAATCCGGATTGTTTAATTCAGATATTGGAGAATTTCGCCACTCAATTATATTGATTAACCCAAGCGGTGGTTTGTTCAAAAGTAGTGCCTTCAGAAAGGACTTTGGTTAGAGCCCTAATGTTTGTCGTTATCGCATCAGGTGCTTCCTGATTCTCACGATCAATTGGGTGTCCCCAGAGAGGACTTTGGCTGAAACCCAATGTTTGTCCTTATCGCATCAGGTACATCCTGATTCTGACAATCAATCGGGTGCCCCTAGAGTGGACTTTGGTTGAAACCCCAATGTTTGTCATTATCGCATCAGGTACTTCCTGATTCTGATGATCAATCGAGTGTCTGACATTCTTCACATCTGAGACTTCAAATGCTACGGAAATGGATTTCCTTCTTCATATCTGAGGATTCTAGATGCTACGCAAATGGATTTATCACTCTTCACATCTGATTTTTCAGATGCTACGCAAGTGGATTTCATTCTTCACATCTGGGGATTCTAGATGCTATGCAAATGGATTTCATTCTTCACATCTAAGGATTCCAGATGCTACGCAAATGGATTTCATTCTTCACATCTGGGGATTCCAGATGTTATGCAAATGGATTTATCACTCTTCGCATCTTATTTTTCAGATGCTACGCAAGTGGATTTCATTCTTCACATCTGGGGATTCCAGATGCTACGCAAATAGATTTCATTCTTCACATTTGAGGATTCCAGATGCTATGCAAATGGATTTCATTCTTCATATCTGGGAATTCCGGATGCTACGCAAATGGATTTATCACTCTTCATATCTGATTTTTCAAATGCTACGCAAGTGGATTTCATTCTTCACATCTGCGGATTTCAGATGCTACGCAAATGGATTTATCACTCTTCACGTCTGGTTTTTCAGATGCTACGTAAGTGGTTTGAGCGGTAGTTATATCGTTTCATGAGGAAGCTATCAGTTTCTTTGTCATATTTTCGACTTGGCAGGATATTTCTGTTTAGAAACTGGTGTTGTGAACTTCTAATTCAGGGAAGTTCCCCTTCGATAAAAGCTACGGCTCTCGTGTTTGTTTGTCGTGGCGCTTGTTCATTATTTTGATCTTTGCAACTTTCCCATTCACTTTTTAATGCATTGCTTCTCTATTTTTGCGTTGTGCATGTTTATATTTACAACATTTAGCACTTGAACTAGCATTGTTGGGGTCGCGTAGCTACAAGAACAAGCGCTCGACAGATGACCTGCAATATGAAATCATTTTTTTAAAGCAAGTTTTGATTTGACATATAATTTTGCAAGCAAGTAATTCATTCAGACAGATATGCTCTTAATTATAGAGCTAATGTTCAGTGCATCACCTGCAGGTTATTACAGACTGTTTTCAAGAAGTTCTGAATATAACAAAAGTAAAATGCGAAGCAAAGCATGAACTAAAGCAGGAAATAGAGCATGAAGTAAGGCGGTAGCGATGTTGTTCGCTTATTCCGAGCCATTGAAGTTGGAGCACCGTCAGCGGTTATCAGTTGATAATCAGCCTTGGCATGATTTGAGCAGAAACTACGTTGCCTGGACAGATTGATCATTTGATGCCCCTTGCCCCTAGGGAGCTATAGAAGGATTCATGGCTTTAGGATTCTTTACAGTCTGATGTAGCCTATTTTTCCCGATCAACTCCTCAATGAGGTTCTTCAGGTGTCGGCACTCATTAGTATTATGACCAGGCCGGTTGTGAAATCTGTAGAATTTTCCTAAGTTTGTTGCTTTATCGCTTATCCTTATCGGGTCTGGCTCCGCATACTCTTCAGAATTCTTTGTTGCAATATAGATATTTTCAGGAGTGTCATTTAAAGGCGTTAGTTCTGATGAGCTGAAAAGGCGAGACTTTTATTAGCCTTGTTGTCGTTCCCATCATTGGTGCACTTCTGCCCCTGAGTATTATTCTGATTATACTGAGCAACAACATTTTTAGAAGCTTCAGGAAGTTGATTAGACATATGAAGTGGTGCAACTTATTCTTCAATCTCATGTACTCCGCGGCCTTTTTATAGAATTTGTCAAGCGTGCTTGGCTCTTTCATTTTGATCCATTTGCCAAATTTGCTATTCTCATCTATAGCTCCGATTAGAGACATTAAGATCATGCGAGACTCGGGATTTCCTACTTCGGTACAGCAGCATGAAATATTTTGAGGAAAGCTTTAACAGATTCTTCTGGCTTTTGTTTCATTGATGTAAGAGAAATGACATCCTTTGCCTTTGTAGCTTGCAGCCTGAACTGCTCTTTGAATGTCAGAATCAAATCATCGAATTGGTTGATGGATTTGGGCAGGAGCCTTGTGAACTATAGTGATGTGACACCTTCTAAACAGAGAGGGAAGCACATGCATTTGATTTCGTCTGCTGCTTTCGATCCATTCATATACCGTTCGTATTTGTATAGGAAGTAATTTGGATTAGAATTTCCGTTGTACGGCGGCATAGTAGGATGCATGAAGTTTTTGGGGAATTCAGCCATGCAGATTGTAACACCCCACGTCCATTAATGTCACTCACAAAGGGAATGCATTAACTTCCATGGAGGTTATAAGTGAATATAGAACAGAAAAATTACAACAAGACAGATAATTAGTAGTACTTGAAAACTAAAGCTTCATTTTATTGCAGCGGAACGTGTTTATTACATCACAAAACCGTTAATCAGAGTCAAGTACATTATCCATCTTCATAAAAACAAAATACATAATCCCATTACACAAATAGCCATTAAAAAAAATAACAAGCTGGACTTTACTTCAACGGTCCAAGCTTTCCAAGTGAGATAAAGCAATCCAATCAAACTCCACTAGAGTTGGGCCCAACCTGAGGACCTGGAGGGGGAAAAGGATAGAAATGGAGGGGGTCAGACATAAAGTCTGGCGAGTATGATAATTCTAACAATACTATTATCAAAATAACTAGACTAAGACATAAGCTGGAAGACAAGTAAATGTCTATAAAGTATTAGGAAGATAAAGATAGCTTTTGAAATAACGTTAAAGATAACTGTAAAGGCATACCTAATTACTAACGAATAATTACTATACTGCATCGCACATTACTACACTGCACCGCACCAGTCACCCTAAAGGTTGATCCCACTTGCTTCACACAGAAACAATATAAATAGCCTTACGTACCCCTAGCTGACTACATAGGTGTCGTCTGCCCCTATCTCCACTAGGTGTACCCCACTACCCACTTTCGATCGGCTCCCTACTCGTAGATACCCGTGCTGGCCCCACAGTGGGGTGTATCACTCCCCTAAAGTGGCAACCCGATACAACTTGAGAATGCACGGCTTATACCTACACGATGCAACAACGTCTTATCTACCAGCCCGGGTCCACACGCGCATATGAAACCCGTTGGACTTGCGTTGCCACCGCTCCCCATTTTGGCCTCTTATAGTCAAACCCAGCATGCGTGTCTCGTCCTCGACTTGGGTCGAGCCCACAAAGATACGTTTGGGATACTGGTCGAAATGGGCCCCCACAAGCTACCCACCTAAGCTTGTCACTAGTATGTCCCACTTAACCCTCTTAGTCATGTTCATTTACATGTGTATTTGGTTAAGTCTTACTAATCGTATTTCACATGCCACTAAGGGCACCACCTAGATTCCTCATGCCACCCAAGGCACCTACTTAACCCTCATGTCCCACCTTACATGTTTATCTGGTTAAGTACTTCTTAATTCATTCAGGCCATAACCTCATAAAGACCTCACACATTAGACTGGCATTTATGGCAGATGGATTTGCCGGGTTGATCCGGGCAGTCTTACACCATAAAAGAGTCTAACCTCGTGTCTTTACAACCGTTATGCTTTAGTTTAGGCCTAGGACCTCTCACATTGGGCTGACATTTGTGACCACTGGATTTGCCGGGCAGGTCCGGGCAGGTTTACGTCACAAACTAGTCCAACCTCGTGTCCTAAGCATTTATTAACACTTAAAATCTTTTACCCCAGTTTTAATAATTCCCTATTCAAATTATTAATTAAGTCAACTTTTAATGATGTCCATAATTGACTCAATTATGGCCATCCACTTATGGCATGCAAAATCATATCAATTGCGCCCCAACTTCTTAATATTAAATCCTTAATATTACCCCTACCCCACGTTATACGTTCGCTTATTCAACGCATAATATAGGCTAGACTTGTATAGTCTAACACCTAGCACAAAGATAAATTATCACAACATATAGACAATTAAAATAAATCTAATCATAATAGGGGTGAAACTTGCATAAACTGCACATGTTAAGGATCAAAAGGTGTCAACTTGTTAAATGTCTCAATTTACATGATATGATCATAGCCCAAATCTATACATAAACTTGCATATGGGGTTTTTAGGCAACATAATGATGGTGTGAACTAGCATAGGATATCAAACATATGTCATAGCATAATTCTAGATGTCATAATAGATGTCTTGGCATATGTTCATAACTTTTCTAATCAATATAACTTGCACATGTGACTTGTCATATAGATCAACATAACCCAAACATGATGATTTGATTAATATGAACTAACTAGCATAGATGGTAACATCATGGCCTTTTTAACATGTATGATTCATCACAACTTAGCATAGAAACTTTCAACATACATAACATCATCATAGCATGATTTACAGCATATAAGATATCATCATCACATAACATTGGATTTACAATATACATGATAGCAAAAGGGGTTTGCAGCAACATATATGATAATTCACATCATCTACTCATAATCCATTCATAACTCAACCTAATTAAAATGATAATAATCTTGTTAAGATCATCATACTCACAATTTAGAGAAGAAAAGAGAGAGTTTTGCTTTGCTTTAGGGTTGAGAGAATTAGAATTGAATTTGCTTTTCTTCTTTCTTAGTTGGCAGCGGCCCCATTGATTTCCATGGCGACGGTAACTATTCTATTTTAATTAGGTTTAGGGTTAGCATTAGGATGTATTTATAGGTGTAGGAAGTTATTTAGGACCATTAGATTAACCTTGAACCATGAGAACCAATCAAATGCAAAATCTGCATTTGAGCGAATCGGCCCACGGGTTGACAGCCGAACACCCTGGATTAACCCCTAGTCGACCCAGCGGGGCTTGGGTCGACCTCAAAAATGGGCCGGTTCGGTTATTCCCCCTCCCAATTCGCTGTTTTGAACTTTTTCGCATATTTATTTATTTAATTTTTAATTTATATATATATATATATATATATCAATATATATATATATTTCTCTGCGCAACCCATTTCACTTAATTCTTTTCTAAAAATTAAGTATACTTTAATTTGTGAATTTTAATGTTATAAAATTACGGGGTGTTACATTCTCCCCTCCTTAAAGGATTTCGTCCCCGAAATCTCCAAGTCAAGAAGAATGTATATCCTACCATCTAATCGTCCATCTACTCAACCATCAAACACCAGCATCCATTGTCCTTAAAAGACTTTTAATGCTTTAATGTTTATATGCACAGTTTTTGTATATGTCCATATCTAATGCAAAATTAGGTGGTCTACTGATTCAGTCGACCTCCTTAGTGCAATTCATGATAGTGCTATGCGTCCAATATGTATGCAAAAGATTCCTAATGATACATATTAATTCTATATGCGTGCACAACCATCCACCCGAATGCAGCAACTATATGATAATACAACCATTATACATCCATTTTACTAAATACATCCATATATATGCAATATGCAATATGAAGTGACTGAGCCGATCTAGTGCCTAACAGTGTGTGTATATGCGTCCACGAGCAACCACTAGCAAACACTTGCATCCACTTTGCATCAATCATACATAACATGTCTCAAACACATGTTTCAACCATAGGATTATCCTAACTAAAGGTCAAAGATACTAGCGAGAGGATACTCTAAAGGTAAGATAAGTACAAGATAAGCGAGAAAGGAGAAATTAAAGGACATACCCTTGAAAAGGAAAGGGTATCGTGAACGCATCTTCTCTTCTGGCTCCCAAGTAGCATTGCCCTCATCATCTCCCCATTGTACTTTGACCAGTCTGACTTCTCGATTTCTCAGCTTCTTAATCTCTGACCCAAGAATGCATGTAGGAGCTCGTCGAATCGTCGCATCACGCTCTATCTCCACCTCTCTAAGCAAGTTCGGCTCTACCACTTCCGCAGTCTCGTGCAAGCACTTCCTCAAATGTGATACATGGAATACGTCGTGTACACCACTAAGTCTCTCGGGCAACTCCACTCTATACGCCATTTGCCCAATCTTCTCCTTAATAGGAAACGACCCTACAAACCTTGGTGCTAACTTCCCAACGGACCCAAAGCGAACAACGTTTCGTAATGGAGATATTTTGACAAAGACCATGTCACCAACTTCAAATTCAAGATCCGTCCTTCTCTTATCCGCATAAGATTTCTGCCTATCTTGCGCTGCTTTCATCCTCCTCCGAATCAAGTCGGTCTTCTCCGAAGTCTCTCCAATCATATCGGGCCCAAGTAAGATCTTATCAGTAGATTCCCACCAACATGTAGGCGAACGACACGGCCGTCCATAAAGAGCTTCGAATGGTGCCATACCAATGCTAGACTGAAAGCTGTTATTATATGCGAACTCCAACAGTGGAAGATGCTCTTCCCATGTACCCCCAATGTCAAGGATACATAGCCTCAAAAGATCCTCTAGAATGCGATTCACCCTCTCGGTCTGGCCGTCCGTCTGAGGATGATATGCGGTGCTCAAACATAACTGAGTCCCTACCGCCTCTTGTAAGCTTCTCCAAAATTCGCTAGTGAAAATAGGATCGCGGTCGCTCACTATGCTAGAAGGAACACCGTGCAAACGAACTATTTCTCGAACGTATACGGAGGCTAACCATGGAGCACTCCTCTTACTCTTTACGGGAATGAAATGGGCGCTTTTAGTAAGTCTATCTACTATAACCCAAATTCCCGTATTACCCTTCCTTGATCGCGGTAACCCATCCACAAAATCCATCGAGACACTTTCCCACTTCCATAGTGGAACCTCCAATGGGTGAAACAACCCACCGGGTTTCTTTTGCTCCGCTTTTACTTGTTGGCACACCAAGCATCTAGCGACATACTCGGCTACGTCCCTCTTCACACCGGCCCAAAAGAAAACTCGCTTCATGTCTTTGTACATCTTGTCCCCGCCGGGATGAATGGTCATCTTCGAACGATGTGCTTCGTCAAGAATAGTCTTCCTTAGGTCATCGTCTTTTGGTACACAAAGTTTACTGTCCCTACGTAACCAACCCTTATCATCTAGGGTATACCTACGGGGATGGCTTGATGACTCCCCTCCTTTGAGTTTTTCTACTAACTCAACCAACTGCAGGTCGTCTCGCTGTGCCTCGCCAATCCATCCCAAAAGCGTAGGTTTGACCTCCAAGGATGCTAGCAAACCGGGTACGAAGTCAACGGAAGGTCTAAAGTCAAACATCGAAATGAATTCTAAACTTCGCCGCTCAACAAACAAAGGACTTAAGGATAATCTTTTTCTACTTAAGGCGTCTGCCACCACGTTACCCTTGCCAGGGGTATAGGCTATTTCGAAGTCGTAGGACGCTAAGAACTCCATCCACCTTTGCTGCCTTAAGTTCAAGTACTTTTGAGAGAATAGGTATTTTAAAGACTTGTGGTCAGTGAATAATTCGAATTTCTCGCCAAGAAGATAATGACGCCAAGACTTAAGCGCGAAAACAATAGCGGCCAATTCTAGGTCATGTGTAGGATAATTTTTCTCATGCACTCTCAACTGCCTTCCACCATAGGCTATTACGCTACCCTCTTGCATTAAGACTGTGCCTAGTCCTGTCCCACAAGCGTCAGTATATACAGTAAATGGCTTACTCCCGTCTAGCAGTACTAAGACTGGGGCTGAGGTCAAAGCTCTCTTCAACCGTTGGAACGCATCATCACAATCTACGTCCCATGTGAAAGCTAGGTTCTTCTTCGTCAAGCGTGTCAATGGAGCTGATATCTTTGCGAAGTCTTTGATAAACTTCCTATAGTAGTCAGCCAACCAAAAGAAACTTCTCACTTCGGTAGCATTTTTAGGGACCTTCCAATCTTGGATGGCCACCACCTTCGCGGGATCCACGGCTATCCCTTCTTTGGAAACCACGTGCCCCAAGAACCGTACTTCCTTCCTCCAGAAGTGACACTTAGAAAATTTAGCCTTAAGGCTATGCGCTCGTAGAGTCTCCAACACTTCCCTAAGATATAGGGCATGCTCTTCTTCATCCTTAGAAAAGATCAAGATGTCATCTACAAAGACTACCACGAATTTGTTAAGGTACTCCATAAACACCCTACTCATCAAATCAACAAAATATGCTGGGGTATTTGTCAAACCGAAGGGCATCACTAGCCATTCATAGAAACCATCCGGAGTCCTAAAGGCAGTCTTGTCTATGCTATCCTCAGCCACTCTCAACTGATGGAACCCAGTGGCTAAGTCCAACTGCGAAAACACTGAGGCGCCAACTAACTGATCGAAGAGATCGTCAATCCTCGGCAGTGGGTGTCTGTTCTTCTTAGTAAGTTTATTAAGTTCTCTACAGTCCACACACTGTCTAAGGGACCCATCCGCCTTCGTGGAAAATACTACTGGAGCACCCCACTCCGATATACTTCGTCTTATGAACCCCTTCTCAAGCAACTCCTTCACTTGCTTATCGAGTTCCCTCCTTTCACGTGGTGCCATGTGGCGTACTGGCAAAGATACTGGTTTCGCATTATCCACAAGATATATTCGAAAATCTATCTCCCGCTTCGGAGGCAAGCCCTTCACCTCCTCAAACACATCCGAATATTCTCGGACCACTCTAACAGATCGTAGATTTTCCTCAGACGCGTCAAGCGATTCTAGATAACTTAGCATAACCGAATTTATGGGATTACAAAAGATTTCGAGAGTGTTGCCAAGGCGAGTCACGAGCCAAACTACTCTCCTTTCACAATCAAGAACGGCCCCATTTCTGGATAACCAATCCATTCCTAAAATTATCCCATAGCCCATGAAGCCCAACACATAAGCATCACATCTAAATTCAACGCTAAGTATGGAAATTTTCAAATCCAAACACATCATGGACAAATAAGCTGAGCCACCTATTGGATTCGAAACAACTAAGGGATCCTCTACTAAACTGGTGTTTAAGTGCAGTGATTCAACTAATGATGTAGAGATAAACGAATGTGATGCGCCCGAATCGAATAAGGTACAGACAGGATGACCAAACAGAAAAACTAAGCTTTCAACAGAAATGGTACTACCTCGTTCTTGCAGCGGTGGGACCGCGAGAGCCTGAACTTGTCCCCTAGCCTGCCCTGGTGCCATAAGAGCCTGCACCTGTCCTCCCGAGGTAGCCCCTGCCCTCTGCCCCTTCCTTGGGCAGTCCTTCACTAAATGTCCGGCATCGCCACAATGAAAACCGCCAGTCTTCTTTTTCTTCCTGCAGTACTTGCTGAGATGGCCTGGGGTCCCACAGTTAAAACATTTCTTCTTTCCCTTGCCGTTATTGTCTTTACCACCCTTCTTGTTTTGCTGTTGTGGTTTCTTCTGATCCCCTTTCTTCTCGGGTGCCTTATCAACTTTAGCGCTTTTCTCCTCATGCATGAGCGCCATTTCTACTAGCTTCTCAAAGGTGGCCCCCATAGGGATGTGGGTCATAGCCAACCCTTGCAATGGTTCATTCAAGCCATTCACGAACCTTAGAGCCTTCTTCTCATGCGTGTTTACTAAGTCCAAGCCAAACCTTGCTAACTGATTAAATTTATTGACATATTCTTTCACTGATTAGCTTCCTTGCTTCAATGTCAAGAACCTTTCCATATATAGATATTCTTCCGCCCTTGAGAGAAACTTCGCCTCGAACCTACGTCTGAAATCCGCCCAAGAGTCAATAGGACGCTCCCCATTAGTGACCTCCCCCCAAAACGAGGCCTCTCCCTTCGTCAACCAAGCTGCTAAACGAACTCTCCTCCCTTCTTCTACTTCAAAGATTTCTAGCAATTCTTCCACCTCCTTAAGCCAATCTCTAGCTTCCACAAACGTTTCTGACCCTTGAAATAGTTTTCCACCCATAGCCATGAATTCCTTGCACGTCTTTGCAAAAGTATCTACGCGAGGAGGAGGAGGAGGAGGAACGGGTGCAACTGGTGGTGGAGGAACATTGGCTAGACCTGCAGCGGCCCTAGCCTCCAACAGCCTCCTATACCATCCTGGTATCGTTACATCGTCGGGTAGATTAAGATCTTCAGCCATGCTGAAATGAAAAAGGAAGGATTCAAAATGGAGAATTCGAAAGATAAAGATATATGGCTATTTGGGAATTATGTTTTTCATAAAAACTTCCTCTTTAAATTTCTCATTAAAACATGTTTTTGAAAACATTTCTACCAAAAAAAACTATTTTTCTAAAGTATTTTTATCTGTTCTGGTAACCTTAAGCTCTGATACTACGTGTAACACCCCACGTCCATTAATGTCACTCACAAAGGGAATGCATTAACTTCCATGGAGGTTATAAGTGAATATAGAACAGAAAAATTACAACAAGACAGATAATTAGTAGTACTTGAAAACTAATGCTTCATTTTATTGCAGCGGAACGTGTTTATTACATCACAAAACCGTTAATCAGAGTCAAGTACATTATCCATCTTCATAAAAACAAAATACATAATCCCATTACACAAATAGCCATTAAAAAAAATAACAAGCTGGACTTTACTTCAACGGTCCAAGCTTTCCAAGTGAGATAAAGAAATCCAATCAAACTCCACTAGAGCTAGGCCCAACCTGAGGACCTGGACGGGGAAAAGGGTAGAAATGGAGGGGGTCAGACATAAAGTCTGGCGAGTATGATAATTCTAACAATACTATTATCAAAATAACTGGACTAAGGCATAAGATGGAAGACAAGTAAATGTCTATGAAGTATTAGCAAGATAAAGATAGCTTTTAAGATAACGTTAAAGATAACGGTAAAAGGCATACCTAATTACGAACGAATAATTACTATACTGCACCGCACATTACTACACTGCACCGCACCAGTCACCCTAAAGGTTGATCCCACTTGCTTCACACAGAAACAATATAAATAGCCTTACGTATCCCTAGATGACTACATAGGTGCCGTCTGCCCCTATCTCCACTAGGTGTACCCCACTACCCACTTTCGATCGGCTCCCTACTCGTAGATACCCGTGCTGGCCCCATAGTGGGGTGCATCACTCCCCTAAAGTGGCAACCTGATACAACTTGAGAATGCACGGCTTATACCAACACGGTGCAACAACGTCTTATCTACCAGCCCGGGTCCACACACGCGTATGAAACCCGTTAGACTTGCGTTGCCACCGCTCCCCGTTTTGGCCTCTTACAGTCAAACCCAGCATGCGCGTCACGTCCTCGACTTGGGTCGAGCCCACAAAGATACGTTTGAGATACTGGTCGAAATGGGCCCCCACAAGCTACCCACCTAAGCTTGTCACTAGTATATCCCACTTAACCCTCTTAGTCATGTTCAATTAGATGTGTGTTTGGTTAAGTCTTACTAATCGTATTTCACATGCCACTAAGGGCACCTCCTAGATTCCTCATGCCACCCAAGGTACCTACTTAACCCCCATGTCCCACCTTACATGTTTATCTGGTTAAGTATTTCTTAATTCATTCAGGCCATAACCTCATAAAGACCTCTCACATTAGACTGGCATTTATGGAAGCTGGATTTGTCGGGCGGGTCCGGGCAGTCTTACACCATAAAAGAGTCTAACCTCGTGTCTTTACAACCGTTATGCTTTAGTTTAGGCCTAGGACCTCTCACATTGGGCTGACATTTGTGACCACTGGATTTGCCGGGCGGGTCCGGGCAGGTTTACGTCACAAACGAGTCCAACCTCGTGTCCTAAGCATTGATTAACACTTAAATTCTTTTACCCCAGTTTTAATAAATCCCTATTCAAATTATTAATTAAGTCAACTTTTAATGATGTCCATAATTGACTCAATTATGGCCATCCACTTATGGCATGCAAAATCATATCAATTGCACCCCAACATCTTATTAAATCCTTAATATTACCCCTACCGCACGTTTATACGTTCGCTTATTCAACGCATAATATAGGCTAGACTTGTATAGTCTAACACCTAGCACAAAGATAAATTATCACAAGATATAGACAATTAAAATAAATCTAATCATAATAGGGGTGAAACTTGCATAAACTACACACGTTAAGGATCAAAAGGTGTCAACTTGTTAAATGTCTAAATTTACATGATATGATCATAGCCCAAGTCTATACATAAACTTGCATACGGGGTTTTTAGGCAACATAATGATGGTGTGAACTAGCATAGGATATCACATATGTCATAGCATAATTCTAGATGTCATAATAGATGTCTTGGCATATGTTCATAACATTTCTAATCAATCTAACTTGCATATGTGACTTGTCATATAGATTAACATAACCCAAACATGATGATTTAATTAATATGAACTAACTAGCATAGATGGTAACATCATGGCCTTTTTAACATGTATGATTCATCACAACTTAGCATAGAAACTTTCAACATACATAACATCATTATAGCACGATTTACAACATATAAGATATCATCATCACATAACATTGGATTTACAATATACATGATAGCAAAAGGTGTTTACAACAACATATATGATAATTCACATCATCTACTCATAATCCATTCATAACTCAACCTAACTAAAATGATAATAATCTTGTTAAGATCATCATACTCGCAATTTAGAGAAGAAAAGAGAGAGTTTTGCTGTGCTTTAGGGTTGAGAGAATTAGAATTGATTTTGCTTTTCTTCTTTCTTAGTTGGCGTCGGCTCCATTGATTTCCATGGCGACGGTAACTATTCTATTTTAATTAGGTTTAGGGTTAGCATTAGGATGTATTTATAGGTGTAGGAAGTTATTTAGGACCATTAGATTAACCCTGAACCATGAGAACCAATCAAATGCAAAATCTGCATTTAAGCGAATTGGCCCACGAGTTGACAGCCAAACACCCTGGATTAACCCCTAGTCGACCCAGCGGGGCTTGTGTCGACCTCAAAAATGGGCCGGTTTGGTTATTCCCCCTCCCAATTCGCTGTTTTGAACTTTTTCGCATATTTATTTATTTAATTTTTAATTTATATATATATATATATATATATCAATATATATATATATATATATATATATATATTTCTCTGCGCAACCCATTTCACTTAATTCTTTTCTAAAAATTAAGTATACTTTAATTTGTGAATTTTAATGTTATAAAATTACGGGGTGTTACACGGATCCTCTTTGTGGATGGGTTTTTGCCGAGAGATAAGTCCCATTCACTTTCACTATCCTTGTAAGGCATGTTGTCTTTAATGGTTTGCTTTACAACATCCGTGATATATTCCTTCGAGTTGTGTTGTTCCGGAGAGCGGACCTCGATCTCTTTTTCGGATGCTTGTCGTGGCGAGCGATCGCGTTCAGATGATCTTGGTCTTTTACTTCCACTATGGGAAGGTGCCCCCTTTACGGGACTTGTAACTCGTCGGTTATTTCGATCGGAGTGGTTTTTAGCTTTAATTTTTGAGTCTTCGACATTAGCAACGTCTTCGCCAACACTTCCTTCCAAGTAGTCATTATGAAGATCAGTGGCTGATGTATTTGCATTCTCTTCAAAGTTGACATAGATTTTCGGAGGAGGAGCGGGATTTGCTTGAGCGTTTAGGAGAGCGCTCACTTTATCCATCAAAGCTTGATTTGCATGCACGAGAGTTTTATTAGCATCGATTAAAGCTTTATTGGAGGCTTCCATGCGTTGACTCAAGTTAACGACGACGGCGCCTAATTCGGCTTTAGTCACTCCTACCCCAGATATTGAATTTTCTCCACCTTCAAATCGGTTGGTGAGTGGAGTAGTTTCATGGTTAGCAACATTTTCGTTTTCCTCAACAATATTGCTAGTAGTCTTCTTTGATTTGGCCATGATCTCGGACAAGGCCTTGAATTTTGATGACAATTCGTCGATTGGCCCAGACATTAATTTTGCGGAATCTATGGTGGAAGTAGTCATAGAACTTCAATGTGAAGGAAGAAGATGCGAACGCGGCCCCATGGTGAGCGCCAATTATTAATCCCAAAATTGGAATCAACACCAAGGATGCTCTTCAAGCGCTTCACCAATTATAGTTAGAAATAAAAGAGCCGCACTCACAAATATCAAAACATAAAAGGAAGACAAGGGAGTTTTTATAGTGGTTCGATTCAAAATGAATCTACATCCACTTTCCAATCATTTTCCATTATGAAATTCCGTTTACAATATACATAAACTCTCTTTACATTCAGTTTTCTCTTTCCTCTTTTTCACTCTCTTTACAGTCGAAATCGCACTTGATTTGGCAATGGAATCGGAGTGATCTCTTGTTTTGTGATGGTGGATGTATTAATCTTCAATCACTTTAGCAATCAGATGATTTTCATTAATTCCAGAGCAAGTAATTGTTAGATTTAGGCTTTAGAGAGAATTAGAAGCGGTTGAAGATCAATAAAATCGTGTTGGAAAGAAGTTCCATAGCGCATGAAAGAGATTCAAGGAGCGTTGATTCAATTGGAGAGAGCTTCAATGTTGATTGGAACGGATTCGATCCACATGAAGTTGAAGGAATGTTGTTTGATTCATGGAGGCCATTAACGAGGCTTGAAATGAAGCTTGGGGCATTAGAGAATGATTTTGCAGCTTTCCGGGGTGAAGAAAATTGGTCCCCCTTAAAGTGGGGTTGACCCTCTATTTATAGGTGTGGAGCAAATGAGGAAAATGACCAAAATATGTAGTGTAATCTGTCGATCGAACATTTATTTATGGAAATGCCATTGAGTACAGCTGGCAATAGCTGGAAAGGTACAGCTTGCAATAACTTTAAAGTGATATCGGTCGGTCGGTCATGCCTTTAAGACATGCCACATCATTTGTCATTTCTAGAATTCAACCGTCACACTATCATTCTCTCGCTTCCTATAGATTGCCCTTTTTAAAATCGTTCTCTTCCTTGCCACAATTATTTTGAAACATAATTCTGCATTCATTATTTTTTATTTTTTATTTTTTATTCATTATTCATTTATTTATTTGATTTATTGCACAACCATTTGCCTATTTTGAATGTGCCAAATTAAGTTTACTAATTGTACGGTCTTTATAAAGAGATATATTTGACGGTAAGCTTGCGGTTTGCAAAAATAGATGAGATAAAATTTCACCATGTGGAATACATTGACATGTATAGTGAAAACTTGATTGTACACTTATGCATGTTTTTTTAACAATATTATGTTTCATTGACTATTTTATTCATACATAACGCTTCAATTAGTCTTGCTTTTGATGCTTCAGGCTGATAAAAATAAAGTAGCACTACAAGAATCAATGGATACGTAAAATACTTTGCTGCACCATAGATAGCAAAACTACAATAGCCAAGTTTGGATAGAGCGTTAAAAGACTACCTGCTGCCTTGCTAGGCTTCTCCAACAGGCAACAGCTATATGGATTTTGTGACGTTACTCACTACAGGAAGTACTTCTTGAGCTAGAAGCTTGGATACTTCCAGTTATGCGTAGACTTAAGTATAAAGTCGCTGCATTAGGGTGTTCAGAATGAAAACTTAAGCTGTTGCAATTTCAAGCCTAGGTTTGGTTTTGCCAGCAGTTGTTTCCACTAACGCTCTAAACTTCAATGCGCCTTATGATGGTAGATTCAACTTTTGTTCATTATGGTTCTTAGACAATAACATGCACTACATGATCTTTGATTGTACATTTAAATATTTTTATTGGAATATATCTCATTGTCAATGAGAATGATACAATTATGATTTTTTAACGGAAAAAGAGGTTTAAAGAAAATGAAGGGCAGGATGTCAGGAACAAAGTAGTCAATGAAAATCAAAGAATAAAATACGTAATTAAGTAAATATAGCCACGTGCATACTGTTCCAGTTATGATTTTCTTTTTAATAATAGCTTATTATGAAACACAATTTTTTGAAGCATAGTTCGGTACCAGTTCAAATAAAAAATTTAAAATATGCAAAATGCTGAAAGGAAATAAAAAACTTATCATACATGCTAAATATTTTATTAGATTTTTAGTTTGAACTAGCAAAGAAACCATCTCACATTTATATTGTTCTATGAATGCAAGATCCATATATTTCATCAATAATGGATGTTTCTATGATTCGCCTAATAATTAGTAATATTGTAGGTAGAAAGTGTACATTTAAGTACGTCCTAAATTGATATATTTTGGTCCTATAATGTAAGAAGATATCATTTGTTTATCATCCTTGCTCTTATATTTGCATTTGTAAAAGGATCAAAACATCGCTTCTAAGTGATTTTCCTCTCTCATGGGCAGGGAGTACAATAATTAATATTAAAATGGAAGACACTATTACATCATTTGTACAGTTAAGGATATAAATTGGCAGTGGTGATTTAAAAGGGTTGAACTTGCATCGTGATATTGTTTATTTATACATGTACATTTAGAATGCGATAAACATATGTGCATCTATTCGACATACTAATGACATGAGATTTGACTATATTATGTTATTTGATTTTCAAATTTAACGTACGTTACATTGTTGACTTATGTAAATCACTAATAAATGTTCTTCTATTTTATATTTATTATTCAAGCAATATCTACAAATTGCACAAGTAACAACTTTTAATTTAGAATATTGGTTGCTTGGGAGCTTTATTGCTCTTTGTGCTACGTATTTTATTATGATGACCATTATAGACTCAATATTAGAATTTCTCATTCTTCAACATTTAGAATATTGTGTGTTTTTCTTTTAAAATATAAAGGTTTTTTGTAAAATTAAGGATGTTCATCATCCACTTTATGTGTGTGTGTGTGTGTGTGTGTGTGTGTCTGTATATATATATATATATATATATATATATATATATATATATATATATATATATATATATAGGAAACTCTATTTAGACACAAAATGATGACAAATAAATTGAACACACAAATCTCAACCACTGGATCTTCATATTACAAATGAGATAAAAGCACAAGTTGCCGACAGCATATATTACATAACTCAGATCACAGACATGGCACGATATCAACCATCCATCTCAGCTTTCTCTTTAACAATCCAAAGCACTATTATGTAACCAATCATTTTTCAGCCCAAGGCCCAACTATGTGTATTTATATTATGGGCTGACGCAATGTATTAGACAGTTTTTTGTACAATAAAGAATTCATTTCGTTAGTATCAAAAACAGTTCTGTAAACTTTAACTTGGTATCAGAGCGATCTCCAAGCCTAACGGCACCAATTCTTTGTAAATTTTCAGTAAAAATTTACCCATCAGCTTGATTTCATCATCTGGGTATAGGTTCTCTCATCAGATAAGTTTCATCATTTGAGAGAACAAAGCATAATATGATCATCGGTGCCACGCCTGGAATTACTAAGAATTCGGCTGCATCACGATAAATCATACTATACTTGTTGAAATTCTGAATCAATCATCAAGAATCCAATACAAGATCGAAAAGAAACTCACCAAAACTCAGTTAAAGCCTCACCAGAGAGTTCTCATCAGATTCTGTAATTACTCTTACTGATTTCATCATCAATCTCTCGGCTGCTTTTCTCTGAGCATCAGCTATTTCTCACTTTCGATCATAAACGACATTTGATTCAGAATTTCTTGAACTTCTTGAAGTTCTTGATATAGTTTCATCATGGTAGACCCGGTTACATCCTCTACATCAGGAACTGGAAAAGATGCTGGATCAAATCCACCAAATCCGCCAATCCAACCATTTGGACCTGTACATCAATTAGTCAAAACAGGTATTAGTCCTCAAAGTCAGTTAATTACTGTACAACTTCAAGAAGAAAACTACTTGCTATGGAAGTTACAAGTAGAAACTGCCATTCAAGGCTACGGCCTGGAGGGATTCATACTTGGCACTACCCCAGTCCCTGCCAAATTCATCACTGATCAAGACAACAGAACTGTTGCCAATGAGGCATATGTTCAGTATCATAGACAAGATCGATTAATCAGTGCTTAGCTCTTATCCTCAATAAGTGAAGATTTGTTACCAACCGTCATTGGATGCACATCTGCTAATGACATATGGACCACAATAGAAAAAGAATTCAATAATCAGTCATCTGCAAAAGTTTTACACTTTAAAAGACAGCTTCAAAACATAAAAATGGAAAATCTGAACATGAGAGAGTACATAGCTAAGGTCAAAAAGCTATGTGATCTACTAGGAGCTACAGGAAATAAAGTGTCTAATGGAGATCATGTCCTCTATCTACTGAATGGATTAAATGAAGAATACGAGGCAGTTGTTGCAGTCATCACTACTCAAAGAATTGTTCCTCCTATCGATGAAGTTCATGCTATCTTACTATCTCATGAATCAAGAATAAGTAGCAAAAGAATTCAAGAAATTGATCTTAATGCAAATCTAGCCATAGGAAGCAAGAACAAAAGTCAAAACTCAAATAACAGGACTGAATCAACTTACCAAAGAGGTGGCAGCAGTAACAGAGGAAGAGGCAGAGGCAGATGGAACAACAATAACAGACCCAAATGTCAGATCTGTGAGAAAGTTGGTCATACTGCCCTAAAATGTTATTTCAGGTATTCTAATAATAATCAGATCCAGAAAAACAGCAACAATCCTAATGTAAATGTTGCGCAAATGGATCAAGAACCAAGCAAAGGTAATGAAATTGCCAGAGCAGAACACTTGCAAGATGACAGCTGGTACCCTGACTCAGGAGCAACCAATCATCTTACAAGCAACCTGGACAATCTGAATGTTGGATGCAAGGACTATCGAGGTAATAAAACTGTTTCTACTGCTAATGGTAAACACATGCAAATCACACACATTGGAGATGCTTATATTAATGGCAGTAAACAATTACTCTTAAGTAATCTGTTAAGAGTACCAAGAATTACTAAAAATCTGATTAGTGTGTCTCAATGTGCTAAGGACAACAATGTTTATTTTGAATTTTTCCCAAAATATTGTTTAGTTAGAGATATTCTAACTAGAAAAATCATTTTACAGGGTGATCTAGCAAATGGCCTGTACAAGTTTAAATCTGTTAAATACAAGCATGATGTTAACCAAGAAAAATGCAATGCCACATGTAATTTGAGTGTTAAGGCCAATACCAGTATGAATGTATTTGATGTCTGGCATTGCAAGCTCGAGCACCCTAGTGTTAAAATTGTTCAAACAATATTGAATGACAATCATATCAAGTTTGATCCTGTATCCTTACCTTACATTTGTGAATTTTGTCAAATGAAAAAAAAAATCATAAACTGCCATTCAATGATTCCAATACTATATACACTAATCCATTACAATTAATTGCTACAGATCTATGGGGTGCATCACCAGTTTGTTCTGACTATGGTTATAAGTATTATGTGTCACTTGTTGATGCTTATACTAGATTCACATGGACATATTTTCTAAAAACCAAGTCAGAAACTCATAATGCTATCACTAATTTTATTACCATGGCTGAAAAGCAATATGATCATAAGGTTAAGATCATTCAAACTGATGGTGGTAGTGAGTTTAAGACTCTACATAAATTCTTTCAAGATAGGGGCATTATTCACAGGACTACTTGTCCATACACTTCACAACAAAATGGAATAGTAGAAAGAAAACACAGACACTTGGTTGAATCAGGCTTGACATTGCTTGCACAAGCAAACATGCCATTAAAATTCTGGCCAGATGCCTTTAATACAGCTGTTTATCTAATTAATAGACAACCAACTTCTGTATTAAAGGACATATCTCCATATGAAAAATTACACAATGTCAAGCCTGACTACAAACAATTTAAAGTGTTTGGATGTCTGTGCTTTCCATATTTAAGGCCCTATAACACAAATAAACTGAATTTCAGATCAAAACAATGCACTTTTATAGGGTATGCCACTAACCAAAAGGGATACAAGTGCATTGACAATACTGGTAGAATATATGTAAGTAGGCATGTGGTGTTTAATGAAAAAGTGTTTCCATATAGTACAACAGAAATAAGCACGACAGGTAAGGTTAGAAATCCAAAAATTTACATACCTCCTATACCCTATATCAATGAAAGCTGGCAGCAAACAGAGGATCTTCATCAACCTGATGCTCAAAGCTCACCAATCAACAATGATTATGAGAGCTTTGAACCACCCAGTGTGACATCCCATTCACCTGCACAAAGTCAAAAGCAAGTAAGTGATGAGTCAAACAGTCATCAATCAACTTCAGAAGGGACAGAAAGCAATAATGACTCACCACCAACTAGACAACCTGCTTTTACAGGCCATCCTATGATTACTAGATCTAAAAGTGGTATTTTTAAACCCAAAGCATTTGCTATTACATCCAGTACTGATGAACCTAAAACTTTTGATCAGGCAATCAAACATCAGCACTGGAGAACAGCAAGGGATGAAGAATACAATGCTCTAATGAAGAACAATACTTGGGACATTGTATGTCCACCTGCCAACAAGAATATAATCGGCTGCAGGTGGACATACAAATTAAAAAGGAATCCTGACGGATCCATAAATAAATACAAGGCCAGACTGGTAGCTAAGGGTTTTACACAGGAATATGGGTTTGACTTCAATCAAAAATTTTCTCCTGTAGTGAAACCCACAACTATTAGGCTTGTCTTGACTATTGCTATAAGTAAGAACTGGCATATCAGACATTTAGATGTCAATAATGCCTTTCTAAATGGAGTACTCAAGGAGGAAATTTACATGAGTCAACCACCAGGGTATAATGTCAATCCAAACTATGTCTGTAAACTAAACAAGGCCATATATGGTCTGAAGCAATCTCCTCGTGTATGGTTTGATAGGCTGAAAAATACCTTATGTAAATTAGGGTTTCAGTCAACCAAATCAGACAATTCTCTATTCACAAAAATCAACCAGTCATCCACAACTTACATTTTGATATATGTAGATGACTTGATAATAACAGGTGACAATATTAAAGACATAGATGAATTGACATTATACTTAGACAAGCAGTTCTTCATTAAAAACTTGGGTAACATCAAGTATTTCTTGGGCATAGAGATAACCAGATCTAACAATCAGTTATTTTTATGTCAAAGAAAATACATAACTGAGCTTCTCAGCAAAACTAATATGTTGAATGCCAACCCCCAACCAACCCCCATGATAAGCAGTCAGCAATACTCTAAGTTCAGGGGAGAGGCTATTTTCAACATTACAGAATATAGGATGGTTGTAGGGGCAGTACAATATGCTACTATAACCAGGCATGATATTGCTTATAGTGTTAATAAAGTATCTCAGTTTATGCAGAAACCATTAGACACACACTGGAAAGCAGTCAAGAGAATATTAAGATATCTCAAGGGAACTATCAACTACGGCCTTATTCTCAGGAACAGTCAACATCTAAACATAGTGGGATATGCAGACGCTGACTGGGCCTCAGATCCAGATGATAGAAGATCCACAAGTGGTTACTGTGTTTATGTTGGTCAAAGCCTAATCTCATGGAGTTCAAAGAAACAAATTACTATTTCAAGATCAAGTACTGAATCTGAATACCGAAGCATAGCAAATGCCGCAGCTGAAATTAAATGGGTCCAATCTATGCTAAAGGAACTTAAAATTACAACTACAGCAAAGCCGATCCTATGGTGTGATAATAAAAGCGCTGTGTACATGTCAGAAAACCCAATCCAACACGCTAGAACAAAACACATTGAAATAGATCTACACTTCGTCAGAGAGATGGTACAGAGGGGAGAAATTGAAGTCAACCACATACCTGGCACTTACCAGAAGGCAGATGTACTGACAAAAGCAACGAGTATGAAGAACTTTACCAGATTTCGCTTGGAATTCAACGTCGATGAACTCAAGGACGAAACCGAACCAAATCGCAGCGAGAACAGCAGATTGAACAAGCATAGCAACATTAAACATGCTTCTATACTCAAATCGAAAGTCAACAAGGTCAGAGAACTCTCGATAGAGCAAGCGCCGCCACCCATACTCAAATCGAAAGTCAATGAAGGCAGAGAACCCTCGATGGAGCAAGCGCCACTCAAATCGGAAGTCAACAAAGCCAGAGAACCCTCGATGGAGCAAGCGCCGCCATGATTAGTGTGAAAACTAGGGTTTGAGAAACCCTAGTTTCCAGAGGGGCGTATTACAAATGAGATAAAAGCACAAGTTGCCGACAACATATATTACATAACTCGGATCACAGACATGGCACGATATCAACCATCCATCTCAGCTTTCTCTTTAACAATCCAAAGCACTATTATGTAACCAATCATTTTTCAGCCCAAGGCCCAACTATGTGTATTTATATTATGGGCTGACGCAATGTATTAGACAGTTTTTTGTACAATAAAGAATTCATTTCGTTAGTATCAAAAACAGTTCTGTAAACTTTAACTCTCCATGAATTCCACTTTCCACATAAAGACAAACAAATCAAACAGTCCAAACTTTGTGTTTCTAATTTTGTGTTTCAATAGCCTATCCCTATTTATTTATTAATATTATTTTGAAAATTGGTTCGCTTTTATTAATAACTAGAAAAGTACATAACAAGGTTAGGATACTAGCCTAAATACAAACTGAAATACATTAGATAAAATACATAGGCAGTACTAAATTAAATCCTAAGAGAGAGTTTTGAACCCATGATGAGGTTGCCAACTCTATAGCAAGTGCGATCTCGCAGAACTTCTCATTCTCTATTACCATCGTTCGAGTTTTTTCTTCGAGTGGCAAAGATTAAAACAGTTTGCCACCATTCCGTTACTTCTAATAGCCTATCCCTATATATATATATATATATATATATATATATAGGGGCCGACTATTTGGACACAAAATCAAACACAAAGAGAGAGACACAAAACCTCCACCGTTGGATTTGTTTGTCTTTATGTGGAGAGCGTAATTCATTGAAGGATCTTGTGGTTGAGATTTATTATGTGCAATTTTGTGTCCCCCATTTTGTGTCTACATAGATTTTTCCATATATATATATATATATATAGGAGGGTTCCGCTACATCTCTTATATTGCACGTGAACTCTCCCCTTTAATCTCCGCCACCCATTCCCCCACTCATTCTCTCTCTTCCCACTAAGAAATAATATTGAAATGGGAAGAGAGAGAATGAGTGGGGAAATGGGTGCAGCGGAACCCTCCTCATATATATATATATATATATAACTACAAATATTTATTATTTTAATCGTTAATGTTCCATGTTTATTACGATCTCGTCATTGAATTGCTCAATCTATTGTATGGAGCTATCTCTATTTTATGCAAATATTCCAAACAAAGCTATCTGCGAATATTCATGCACAACTAAAAGTTGCAACTATATTTTGTTTTTTCCTAATGCAATAAAATCAATGGTCGTGACATGTAGAATATTATTGAAAAAAATATGCTATAGACTATTAGAGATTTATTGATAGCGAGCATGACTTATTTCTTCTGTGTTATGCATGTTAAATATGTGTTCATATGTTAGCTTTGCTATAAACTATTAGAAATATGTTTGTTCTATCAACAAATATTATTATAAGATGATTTTGAATAAACAACCGATTATGAAATTGTATAACAATTATAATTGCATAGAAATCCACTTATGGAAATTGTATCTTTATGGAAACGTGGCTATAAACATGTGAAATATTATTATTCCATATATAACATAGGTCACATTCATATTCAAACAACTAATCCTTGATAATGTTATGGAGCGAAAAATCATAGGCTAATTCTATTCATACACCTATAATTCCTTAAAATACACCGTAAAATGAAATAAAATAGCATACACCAAAAATTTCTTTTCATACACCATGACTTTCATAAAATTACCCTTTTATATTTTTATCACTTTTCCTCTCTTTAACCTTAAAACTAAATTACATAAAACTGGGAATTCATTGCAATATATTTACCTAAAACTAAAAAAAACTTTTATTTTAACACTGGTATCTTAAATTATTTGATTGTTTTATTTTTAAATCACTTTTAATTTTAGATGATGGAAATTTGAACTTTTTTTTAAATATTAGAAAGTTAAACTAGTTAAATTTTGGTGTTAAATTTAAACATGATTAGATTTGAATGAAAGATTGAAGAATTTAGTACTCTGTACAACATTAAATTTGGTAGTTAGTTTTAAATTTTAATTTTTATATTTAATTAAAGTGAAAACTGTTAAAATTGACTGTATGTAAATGTTGCTTGTAACGTTATGAATATTTTTTAATATAAAATTAATTTAACCAATGATATAAATTAATTTATAATATACTAACTTTACAAGAGAAATTACATTGAGTATACATAATGCAAACAAGGGAGAATTATATATATTTTCATTCTTTAATATTGATTCTTTTTAATAAGGTCATTTTGGTCTAAAATTTTATTTAAAATCCCATGGTGTAGGTAAAGCAATTTGCGGTGTTCGAATAGAATTTGCCAAAATCATATTCAAATAATTATTTTTTCTTGAATTCAAACAAAATGTTATTACTCCATAATAAAGTAATGGTGACCACCATTGTATTTCCTTAGCTATACTTCTTTTGATTGATTATGTAAATTAATTACTTGCCATATGAATATTACATGGTCATATTGTATAAGCTATTAATACCATGTTTGTTCATCAATTTACGAACTCAAAGACCAAATAAATTGCTACATCACTTTTAATGATAACTTTTGTGCGTTACGTGATTTATAAAAAATGATGAAATTACTTCTTTTATTTTTGAATGCATAATTTATACTTTTGATTTTTTTTAACAGCTTTGATGTCCTCATGTCATATGACCGTCTTGATATAATTTTTTTTTCTAACCAACTTAAATCATGATATCATCTATAAATAAATTGCTTTGATTTATGTAATTTTACTGATGTAAATTAATTCATAATCCAATGGTCATGCTCTCTATAGTTTTCTTATCCTATTCTAAGTATTATTATTTCACGAGAGGTTTTTGTGTATATATATATATGTATATATGTATATGTGTGTATATATATATATATTATGGGGGAGCGACTAAAGGAACACAAAATTTGGACAAGGTGTTTTGTTTGTCTTTATGTGTGAGGTGGAATTCAGGGGAGATTTAATGGCTCAGATTTTGTATGTTTAATTTTGTGTCAACATTTTGTATCCATTTAGACTTTCCTACACACACACACATATGTGTGTATATATATATTTATATATACACACATATATATATATATGTGTGTGTGTGTATATATAATTTTTTTTTTAATTTTTCATTACTTTGATGTCCTTATGCCATGTAATTGTTCTGATATAAAATTTGGTCAACCTTGATGAAATCGTAATATCAATGTATAATAATTTCTTTTATTTCCATTATTTTGCTGTTGTAAATGAATTAATTATCTAGCAACCATGTTCTTTATAATTCTCTTATCCTTTTTTAATTATATTTGTTCCGCGAGAGGCTTCAATTTTCAAATTCTCCACCGAAAAATATAGAAATAATAATAACTAAGCACCTACAAATATATACACTACCTACTTTGTTGTCATATAATTCAAAATTAATAATGTTGTGGGAATGGACAGTGAATGTAAAGTAGATAATTTGTAAAGATCAGAGATTTCTTTAAGCATCGTCAAGAAACGAGAAATACTCAAATTGATTATCTATAATCCTACAATAACACAAGGGTTTAACCATGATTGCAAAAGTGTATATAGCTACGACCCGTGTGCGAAGCACGGGTTCGCACTTGTGATAATATAAAGTTCTAAATGTAAAGCTTGAAGCTGGTCCTAAATATCCAGCTTCATGGTAGAAACCTCAACGAAGCTCATATTGGTCAAACTCTCAGCAGCCCACGTTTGATTTTGTTTGGCACCCAAGCAAATTATTTTGCCTTGGTTACCAAAACATTAGGCTAACCCATGTTGGCTAGCTAGAAAACAAGGTCAAAATTGAACATCCGTATGGGTGCTCATTCATTTAGGAGCGCAATTCTTCTGTGTCTAGCACCCCTGTCCCGGGTGTGCCCACCAATCAAATCTTCTTATTTTGATTTTTTGCATTTATGTCCTCGGAAAATTAAGGGATATAACTGCAAAAGGCGGAAATCAGGGGGCTGTGATTGGCTGGGGACACTGGGCACATAGAAAACGGGGACAGAAGAATTGGTGCCTTCATTTAGTTATTTATTTCTTATGCTAGCAAATTTCCACGCGTGAAGTTGTTTTATTAGCTGGTCCATGCACAGTACAATTGAACTTGATGTGGTAAACAATGTTCGGGTACGATGGTGCAACACACTACCATATTCAACTTATTGCACATTGTTAGAGAACTTCAAAATTAAATAAGACATGCTCGTTATTTTGTTTGAAAAATTGTCAGAGAATGTATAAAAAAATTGTCCCTGCTTAACAAAAGAAATTAAAATGCAAGCATCCTCGGTATTTTGAAGATTAAAGACAACTTCTGTTTTGGTGGTTTAGGTATGTTCTAAAAGCAATGCTCTTAATATTACATTTTATTTACGTACGTAACTATAAACTATAAAGTCTTAACCGAGTGAACTCCATATATATTCTGTCTTGTATCTGAATTCAATTATCATAAATTGTGACGTCGACCAACTGGACGATTGTACAATGTCTCAATTGCCCTTTATGCTCCAAATTTTTTATGCTCGTTGCTCGAGCCGTCGAGATGACCCTTAAGAAGCATCGTCCTCTTCTTCCTGCTTATAAATTGGAAGCTTATCATCGTAAACCACATAAAGTAATAAGGTTAAAAAAAAAGGGTATGAATATAAGAGAAGTAAAGGCTCATGTTGTATGCATACCATCCCCAGCACAGGGCCATATAAACTCCATGCTCAAATTTGTAAAACTCATATATTTTAAGAGGTTTCCACTTTCCATATCACTTTTGTACACACTCAAACAAGCTACAGCATAATTCTTGAATCTTCGGGACCTTCTTCACTTAAAGGCCTCCATGATTTCCAGTTCAAGACGATTCCAGATGGTTTGTCTACTTTGGAAAGCATGGCCAATGCTGAAGAAATGTCTAACGTTACTCAGATAGATCGATTTAAATTGTCAGACACTTTCAGAGATTTCTTAAAGAATGTAAATGAATCAACGGAAGAACCAGAATTCAGTTGCATAGTTTCAGACATCTTCATGAGCTTTACCTTAGATGTCTCTGCGGAGTTTGGGCGGCCAAATTTGTTCTACTGCACAATGAGCACGTGTGGATTCATGGGCTACTTTGCCATTAAGGAACTACTTGATAGAGTCATTGTACCCATCAAAAGTACGTACATACAATTCATTCTATTCTCAGCTATAAATAAAACAATTATTAATCTTTTTACATTTTATGTTGTAATTAAGTGAAGATGACCTGAAAAATGGATACTTAGACACTCCAGTTGATGGCGTCCTTGGTTTGAACAACATGCGTTTAAGGGACTTCACAAATTTTGTACATATTACAAACCATAACCATGTACTCATGAACTTCGAAAAGAAGAATCACAAGACTCCTTGAAAGCAACTGCAATATTAATAAACACTTTTGAGGACTTAGAAGGAGCCACTTTGGGTCAAATGTTAGTTGTGTTCCCTGTTGTATATGCCATAGGCCCTTTGGACATTATGTGCAAAAATATTTCTGAGGACTAGATAATGGGTACCAACTTTAGGGTGAATGACAACAGCTGTTTAAAATGGTTGGACACAAAAGCACCAAGTTCAATTATGTATGTGAATTTTGGAAGTCTAACCGTTGTAACTAAGGCTCAGCTGGTTGAGTTTCCATTGGGGCTGATCAATAGCAACTCTGAGTTTTTGTGGGTGATCAGACCAGATTTATTAAGCAAAGATTCAAGAGTTCTGCCTGAAGAATTGTTAGAGGAATTGAGCAAAAGAGGATTGATAGTAAGCTGGTGCACGCAACAACAAGTGTTAAAGCATCCTTCAATTGGAGTATTTTTGACGCATTGTGGATGGAACTCGATGTCAGAGAGCATGTATTGTGGTGTTCCATTTATCTGTTGGCCATTCTTTGCATAATAACAAACAAATTGTAGATACGCATGCAATGAATGGTAGATTGGATTGGAAATAAGGGGTGATGTGAAGAAATTAATATCAGGTGGAAATGAGAATAAAAGAAGCCATGTAAGGCGAAGAAGGAATGAAGATTATAAGAAATGCGATGAGGTATAAGGAGCAGGCAAGTAAAGATGCAGGTATTGGAGGAACTGCTTTTGCCAATTTAGACAGGATAATTGAGGAAATTCTTATGCCTAAATAATATAAATTTAGTTGACTGAAGATTTTATTCTTTACTCTTAACTCTCCTTTCAATGTTAGCATAGTTTGCAAGATATATCTCAGAATTTCTGCTGCAAGCTGAAATACATAATTGAATTTTTTTTATTTTTTTTCTTTATGTAGTTTATTATATATTTCTCCTATATCTTACATTATTCTTTTATGATTTGTGATATTAATCACATATATGATTGCATGGGATTTGAAATTCGAGAACTCAACATATCGCAAGATGAAGCTGCAAGATATAAGATGGAGCTGGAATGTGCAGCGATCCAATCCATAAGTTTAGATTGGGATTCCAGATGTCTGTATAATCTCTGGGAACTTTCTCTAAAACTATTCCAAACGTTTGGTTTTCAAATCCAGACGTCTGAATGCAGATTCAAACGTATGAGATTTGGAGCTAGGCGTCTGAGGTGGAAAAAGTCTCTTTGATCGGGTTTTTCTTTGGAATATATTTTTGATATTTTAAAAGGGCAATTTGGGGTTTTTTTCTATGTTTCTATTCTCTAATATAAGCTGCTTTTAGAATTGAATCAAAGAAAATGAGATAATGGCTCTTAATTAGTTGATTCACGGTTCACCGTTGTTCTACATAGTTCTTCTTCTTCAACAACATTAGTCATTTAGATATTCTTTCTATTGATGTGAAAAATTGGCACAACACCCAAATACTTTCAAATTAACGAAAATAGCGTTTCGTGTAAGAAAAATATGCAGAAAGTAATGAATACAGTATTTATAGTAGTTCGGTTCGGAATGAACTGACATCTACTTTGAGGGCTTTGCTAATTTTATTCACATTTTTAATCATCGTACATCAATGGCCATCATGGTGACAAGTGGTCACAATAGCTATTGTGGGAAGTTTATGCATGCAAGAGGGTCCAAAGTAAGGTCCAACTTCTTCTTCCTGTATTCCTATGTTGTCCGAAAATTGGCAATCTTCAAGATGGAAGTGCATTTCTTCTTCCCAAAGTCCTAAGGAGTGTAATTGTGTCCAAGGGGCAATAATTCTTCTTTAAAGTATCAAATCAGCAAGTTATCAGACCTTCTCACGTTGAGGGTTAGAGGGATTTATAAGTAGTGGACTCGGTGGGAGCAGGTGAGATGTGGAGCTAATAGGCCAACTTTTGTACCCTAGGATCGATACGTATCTCGGAGTGTATATTTCCCTTGCGTTATGTTGTCTCGAAGACTCGAACTCCTTGCATCCACCATTTTCATATCTGAGTCTTCGTAGTTGGCATTATCATAACTCGCTATACCGAGTCCAAGATTTGGTGGTTTTTCAAAGTGCATTCTTACGACACGAAACGTCGAACATGATAGGGATACATTCATGCTAGAGTAGGGATACGAAAAGGGGTTTGAAAGTGAGAAACATAAAAGGTGTTAGTGAAATTTCGAGGAGGCGAAAGGTCGGTATATGGTTTTGGTTATGGAGCTCCGAGGTGCGAAATTTGCAACAAAGCGCGGTATCGATCCTGAGTGTTGAGCTGATTGTTGAGGCATTTTGACGAGATGCGATAATCGTTCTTGTGCGACCCCATTTCGGCTTTGCTATTACGTATAATTGCGACACGTCGGGCTTTTGAACCGCGCGAGGGATGGGGTCATGTCGACCTGAATTGCTTTTAGTGGTCAGGCCAAAAGGTCGATTAACACTTGCCCTTTTAAATACGTCTTGTGTTGACATGATGTGCTTTGAGTTGAGACAGGTATTTCTGTAATTTAGAAAGATCTTCAAGTCGTCTCGAGCGATCGGTCGTGATCTTTCCATTGAATATGTTGCTTCTCAGCAGTCATGGCGCTTTATCAAATCTTGTCGATGTTCATAGGAAGTTCCAGTGCTGTTGAGAACTCCGATTACTCGGACTGGAAATCATCTTTGGCAGCCCAAGTAAGTGTCTGATTCCTGTCGACTCAATAAATTAAATGTTAATCGTCGAGTTCTGCTTATGTCGGAATGTAAATGAGACGTTGTCGACATGGTGTCGCATGCGCACACAAATGTTTGCATGCGATTTCGAGCGATACGCTCAGAGTTTATAATGAAATTGGAATAGAAAGTTATGCTTCGCATGTACATCGCACGAGTTCATTTTTGAAATCGTTGTCGAATTGATGAGTCGACCGCTTGGCATGTTCTCTCGGAATTATTGAATTCGCAAGCACATAATTGGTAAGCGAGTTGAATTGGCTTTGACACTTGGAGTTTTGAAACATGTGCACGCGGTCATAGCCGAAGTTAGGAGTTAGAAGCTTCACCAACCCTGGAGAATGTTGAATGTTGTACTTCCTCCTTTCTGCCCCCTCTCTCTCTATATATATATAATTATCCAAATCAAAGTGAAAATCATGGCGGAAATTGGAGATAACCGCCTACTTCCTTCTTCCCCAAAACCGCCTGATCCACCATCCACAACAGCCAATCAGCCTTCCACTTCTCCATCCTATGCCGATGTTGTTCGTTCAACGTCAAGGCAGAATGTAAATCGTTCTTTGAAGTTTATTCAACCACAATCTGATTGTGTCATCTTGCCTGTTGAAGTCATTAAAAAATCTGAAGAAATATGGACAAACACTATAGTTCTATATCCAGTAGAGTTCAAAATTTCATTCAACAAACTGCGAAGTTACATCTCTCGTGTATGGAAGCCTATTGGTGAATTTACTATACATATGTCTCCAAACTATTTGTTCGCAGTTCAATTTTCAAATAATGAAGATTTCCAGAAGAACATGGCCTCCAAAACTTATTCCTACTTTGGCAAACTTTTGTTAATAGACGAATGGACTCCAGAATTTGATTACTCCAAGTTTAATGCAAAAGAAGTTCAGATCTGGGTTCGTCTCTCCAACTTGAAGATGGAAATGTGGACTTTAGAAGCATTACAGATCATTAGTAGTTTTATTGGTGTGCCTTTATCCATCGACCAAAAAACTGCAAAGAAGAAATATACAAAATTTGCTCGAGTTCAAACATAGATAGATATGAATTCATAATTTAAGACTGTGATTCCAGTGCTTTTACCGAATGGAAGTAAACATGAGATGTATGTCGAATATGAATTTGTCCCATCTTAAATGCACAAAGTGGAATGTTTTTGGGCACAAGACTTCTCTGCATGAAGCCGATGTAAAACAGCAGTGGGTAAGAAAAAGTATCGACTTACCTTCTACATCAGAAGCACCAGGAAATGTATCGTCAGACAAGTCCTCTTATGATGGATTGGCATTCTTGGACCCAGAATTGCCTGATGATCTTCACCAGTCAGAAGTGCAGCAGGTAGCATAATGCCTAGAAAAGAAAGTAGAGCCTGAAGAAAACATAGATGCTTCTAGTTATGTTACAAAGAACACAACATATTCGAACAAAGGAAAGACTGTATTAAAAGCAACTCCTCCTAAAAGGCATCTGAGGAGTTCATCATTTACTAAATGACATTTCTGACGTGGAATGTCAGAGGAATGAGTTCACCCCTTCGTACGAGTGATGTTTGATAGTGTGTGTGTACGTGCTAAGTATATTACACACACGGATCGTGTAATATGACAAACAATATTCGAGTATGAAGTAATAGATAATCACAGAACTGTATAGTAAAAGCAGTAAAAATAGAAAAATCACACCAGGGATTTTTATACTGGTTCGGAGCACTGTCCTACGTCCAGTCCCAGACCGCTCTCTGGATTTTCACTAATCAACCACCTCGCTTCACCCGGAGGAACATGTTCACAATACCCAAACAGCCGAACGGGATTTCACGCCTCTCACAACACGAGGACTTCACAACTTGCCTCTCACGACACGGAGGACTTCACACAAGATGAGTAGACTTGTAATTTGACAATGTGTGTACTTAATAACACGAATTTGTCAATTCTTGTACAACCTTCCTATAATCTTATCCCCAAATAGAATTTTAATTTGTGAAGATTTGGAAGATGATATCGTGTTTGAATCAAAAGAATAGTATGTAGATTCTAGGATTCAACAGCGATATTATGAGCGTTTGAGTGCTTTGAATGATCAAGAATGAAATCAACAATAGATGGAATAGATAGAAAGAATTCGTTATTTGAATTGATGATTTCGTGTTGTTTTTATGGAAGATAAAGAGTTGCAATCATTGGTGAAGAGAACTATTGAATAGAAATGATTTTTGATGAAAGGAAAAGGAATCAACCATTGATGAATGAAGATGTCTTTACGAAGAGTTGCTTTCAGTTCGAAAATTGGTCGACAGGTCAAAAATAACCAGTAGACTGATATTTGAATATATATACGTTATATATATGTGTGCACGTTCGTTGTGCATTTTTTCCCAGAAACGGTCGACCGCCTATATTGAAACCGGTCGACCGGTTTCTGGCAATATGCACAATAAATGTGCAATCATATATATATATATAATACTAAGGTATATAATTATTTGAGGATAGATTTTAACAGTTATAACACAACTAAATCACTAAATAATCAACCTCTAACTTTCAGTACCATTGAATCTCTTCTTTTTGTTGATAATGAAACTTCTTCTTGTCGTTAATCAAAATGCCATGAATCCTTGATTCAACATTCTCCCCCTTTTTGATTGATGACAACATAGCTCTGAAAATGTTTCTAACTCACCCTGTATATGTACTCCCCCTGAAAAATATATTTAAAAAACCTGCAAAACATAATTGTTAGTAACATTTTTATCCCCCATTTTCATCGACAAAAAGGAGTAGTGATCACATAAATACCATAACTTAGGGATGAAATGTTTAAGGATTGTAGTATACGATACACACCAAACATACCTAACCAAGTCATGTAGCAAAGAGTTAATACGTACAAACCCAAAATAAATTAGAGCACTAGTTATATACAAGTGCTAATTTAAGTCTTGCTTAAAAATAAACATAACACCATAAGACGTGGATGATCAGAACTACTGAGATGGTGAGTCGGATTCAGTCGTATCCCCTTCTTCTTCTTTGTCTCCTTCTTCTTCATCGACTCGTTCTTCTTCGTCGTCTCTTTCCTCGGTCTCAGAATCTCCACGACCATTTCATTACTTGTTCCCGAACTTGTGCCTTCCTCTGAAGATGACCATGTAAAAGTAGGAGGCATTGGACATTTGTCGGGGTCTTGAATTTGCGTAGAGGAGGATGATGATGCACATGAAATTGTATCCCAGAGAATACCAAAGAAAGACTTAAGTTTTGAGAAGTGTTTGTCAAGCTTAGTATCCAAACGATCGATTTTGTTGTCGGTACGCTTAAGTCTTGCTTCTAGAAGGAATTGATTCCGTGCAATTTGTTCAAGTGAACTTTTAGTCGGCGAAGATGGTTGAAGAAGCTTAACCTCTTCTGGTTTAGGTTTAGAGGCCTTTAACGAAGTGCTTTCTTGGGGACCTTGTTGTTGATATTGTTCGAAAGGTATGATATTTAAACAAGGTTCAGGAAGCTTCATTCTCTTTCTCGATGCTTTGTTGATACATTTTGGTTTGGAGACTTTAGATTCAGGAGATTTGAGACCAAAATCGAGTAGAAGTCGCATGATGTATTCATTGTAGAATAAATGTGGTTTTGTACGATCGTTCACAAGCAAAATCTCATCAAAGATCATACTTATCTAGTTAATCTCTATGTCTCCATATATTGCGTACAAAGCCTTGAAATTCTCTTTATATACATCGTCGAAATTACCAACTCTCGGCAATAAAAAGTGCGTATTAGCATAATGTAAAAGTCGAGCAGTAGGCCGTAAGTTGATTGCTTTTGTACTGAGTTTATGATCCTCAATAAATAGATGACTTACCTTGTCTCGAGTATGAACAGTACAAAAATCGCTAGAGAACTTTCTTCCACTATTAGGAGAACCAAGAACCGTGGTCATTCGTTCCTTTGAAATAAAAATGTGCTCACCACATACAACGGACCATAGACAATGAGCAACATTCTCTGGTTTAAACTTTTCTAAGTTAAGATTAGCATAGAACAACTTGATCATGATATGATTGATTTCCGCGTTGTTCTTATCAAAGTCAAGGAGATTTTGAATACGAGCTTGGTTTGCTAATTCTTTAACATCGTAGAGAAAAAAATCAGAGAACCTGATGAAATAACCTTCATGAATTGTATAATCTTTCATTGCATTCCATTTTTTTACTGCTATTGGATCTATTAACCATTGTTTGATGTTGGAATCAATGGGTTGTAGTTGAGTAGAAGATGATTTCCTTAATCTCTTTTGTGGTGGAGCCATTGATTTTGTAGGAGAAAGAAATTGGGGAATTTAGGATTTATAAGGGTTTGAAAGAATAAGATATATAAATGTTAAGTGAATGGGTGGGATAGAGAAACCGACTTGTTGATTCGGATTTTAGAAAACAAAATTCAACGTTACCGGTCGACCGTGAGAATGTCACTGGTCGACTGGTTTCAAACAGAAACATTTTCGGTCGACTAGTGGAAATTTAACTGGTCGACTGGTTGGTGGAAAAGTTATAATTTTTCAAGAGGCTTAAATGTTCGACCGTTAATATCATATCGGTCGACCGATGTGTGTAAAAAAAAAGTTTTTCAAAACCATAAACGGTCGACTGGTTGGCTTTTGTCGGTCGACTGGTTTGCCTGTGATATGTTTTTCTGCTTTGCTGAGATTTTTCCGAAGCTCTACAATCTTAAATTTTTTTTTCAAAACTTGAGAAGAACAAACAAAATACGTGAAAAGAAATCCCTCAAGATATGAAAAACACTTATCAAAGTAAAAATAATGATATAAGTAACGGGAGGTGGAGGACTTGTCTTCGGAAAATTCTTTGATATTGGTAACTCTTAATGTCCATGGCGACCAAGTTTCCTTTGCTCCTTCATTTCGCATGTAGTTACGATCCCCGGAGTTAGGACTCCTAGATGAAGATGGAGCATGTGGCATTGGTTCATGAACGCCGTGTTTATCCATGGCACAGAAAAATGACGCCACGCGTTCTAAGAGAGTTAAACGGTCGGATGTAAGTTTTTGTTCGTAATGAAGTTGACGCTGGAGATCCATCTGATGTTTCTGGCAGTGGTGAATCTCACTTATCTTTTCTCTAGTCGGTGAGGAGAAAAATAACGCTTTCTTAGCACGTTTAGACTTTGGTGTATATCTGGGGGTATGCGAACATTCTGGTCTACATTTAGGTGTCTCCGAAGAGTAGTATTCTTCTGGTTCAGAACTAGTGACCGAGATATGTGATCTCCGTGCACATTCATCATATGTGCCATTACGGATATAATTAAACTCGTTTACAAATAATAAAATGGACTCAGAGGTAGGAGATGCAGAAAAGGGAAGGAAAGAACATATATATATATATAGGATTTTCTAAATAAAGAGTAATGGTTAAAAACATTCAGAGCATATAAACCATAAAAAAAATGTAAAGCTCGTAATTTTTACTAATAATAGAAAAAGCTACTTAATAGCTAAGATATATAGAAATGAAAGCACCGTTTAGAAAAGAACTTGACAATGTATGTATATATATATATATATATATTTTTTTTTTCGTTAAGACTTTATACATGAAGTTCAGTTCTAGAGATCAATTCAAGCTCTCTACGCAGAGAAATAAAACTTGATTCCTGTAGAGGCTTAGTAAAAATGTCCGCTAGTTGTTGTTCAGTTTGAACATATTCGAGACATATTGTTCCTTTTTCAATATTATCTCTTAAGAAATGATGTCGAATATCAATGTGCTTTGTTCGAGAATGATTTACTGGATTGTTCGATAAGCTGATCGCACTTGTGTTATCACATTATATGATGGAGTTTGATAAATGAATATCAAAATCACGTAGTGTTTGCATATATAGTACTTGAGTACAAGCAAGAGCTGCTGATATATACTCAGCTTCATATGTCGAGAGTGAAACACAATTTTGTTTCTTACTAAACCAAGAGACAAGTGATTTTCCAATAAAATGACATATACCACTTGTACTCTTACTATCCGTACGAGAACCGCCGAAATCAGCATCACTATAGGACACTAATTTGAATGGACAATCTTTTGGATAGAAAATACCAAAGTCTTTGGTTTTATTAAGATACTGTATTATACATTTTACCGCTCGTAAATGTTATTCTTTAGGATTTGCTTGAAACCTTGCACACAAACAAACACTCATCATTATATCAGGACGACTTGCGGTAGGATAAAGAAGAGAACCAATTATGCTTTGATATAACTTCTGGTCAACATTCTTACCATGTTCATCTTTTTCAAGATGTGTAGTCGTACTCATAGGAGTCAGTTTACCAGATGTATTTTCTAAACCGAAGCGTTTGATAAGATTTCCACAATATTTTTCTTGATTAATAAAAATACCGTTAGAAAGCTGTTTGATTTGAAGACCAAGAAAATACGATAGTTCTCCCATATGAGACATTTCAAATTCTTTGGTCATAATATTTGCAAACTCTTTGCAGAGTTTATTGTTTGTTGAGCCAAAGATAATATCGTCTACATATATCTGGATAACTAATATATCTTTTTGAGAATGTTTGATGAATAAAGTCTGATCAACTTTACCAATTTGAAATCTAGAATCAGTAAGATAGCTTCTTAAACGTTCATACCAAGAACGAGGTTCTTGTTTTTGTCCGTATAAAGCTTTCTTTAGTTTATATATGTGATCAGGATGTTTCTCGTGTACGAACAAGGGAGGTTGTTCGACATATACTTTCTCTTTGATAAACCCATTTAGAAAAGCATTTTTGACATCCATTTGATAATGTTTGAAATTATGATGACAAGCAAAGGATAATAAAATATGAATTGCTTCTAGTCATGAAACTAGCGCAAAAGTTTCTTCGTAATCGATACCTTCTTCCTGATTGTATCCTTGTGCTACTAATCTTGCTTTATTTCTGGTAATATTTCCTTGTTCATCGGCCTTATTTTCATAGACCCATTTCATACCAATAACTGACTGATCAGTTGGTCTTGGAACAAGTTCCCAAACATCATTGCGCTCGAACTGATTTAGTTCTTCCTACATGGCAATAATCCAGTAATCATCAGTAGCAGCTTCTTTCGGATTCTTAGGTTCGATATTCGAAAAAAACGCAACATTACCCATTTGATTGAATTGACTCCTTGTTCTTATTTGTGATGTTACTTCTCCAATAACATTTTGAACCGGATGATCTCATAGAATTCTCGGAGGAGATTGAAATCTTGGTGGAGAAGGTATCACAACAGGCTGAGGAATATCCTCAACAATTTCTGAGTTGGAGTCATTATTTGTGATGATAGGATTTTCAGTGACTATCATTTCTTCGTCATCTGATACTTTCTGAGATGGTTTAAAGAATTCATCGAAAGAGACATGAAGTTATTCTTCAATAGTTTTAGTTCTTTTATTAAATATACGATATGCCTTGCTTCGTTCCGAATGTCCAACAAATATACCTTCATCGGATTTTTGGATCAAATTTTCCAAGATGGTCTTTCGTATTTAAAATAAAACACTTAGAACTAAAAACTTTGAAGTATGATATATTTGGCTTTCTTTGATTGAATAACTCATACGATGTATTCTTTGTAAGAGGTCGAATGGATAAACGATTCAAAACATAACACGCAGTTGCAATAGCTTCTGCCCAAAAATATTTTGGTAAGGTGGATCCATTTAATAATGTTCTTGCACATTCTTGTAAAGTTCTATTTTTCTGTTCTACAACTCCGTTTTGTTGTGGAGTTCTAGGAAACGAAAAATTATGATATATACCTTTCTTTGTACAAAAATGTTCAAATTCATTATTTTCGAACTCTCCGCCATGATCACTTCTTATATTCTTAACCTTAAGCCCTTTTGATTTTTGAATTCTCTTGACGAAGGATTTGAAATGATTAAAAGTGTCACTTTTGTTTTTCAAGGAAATCACCCAAGTATAATGAGAGTAATCAGTAACAATTACAAACACATATCGACTATGATTTATTGACTGAACCTGTATTGGTCCGAATGAATCCATATGTAATAGCTCAAGTGGTTGTAACATTGATATGACTTTCTTGGATTTAAATGACGATTTAGTCAATTTTCCTAATCGACATGCATCACAAATATTTTCAACCGTAAAGCTCATTTTGGGTAGTCCTCTAACTAGGTCATTTTTGGCTATCTTGTCAATAGTTCTGAAGTTTATATGACAGAAACGTTTGTGCCATAGCCGTGGATCATTATCATTTGCTACAAGACACATGTCTGAATTATTATTGATGTTCATGTTCAGAATATAAATATTTCTATCTCTATATCCTTCAAAAACTAAATTACAATCTTTATCTAAAATACAACATTTGTTATTCGAAAAGGAAATGGTAAATCCTTTGTCGCATAGTTGACTGATACTAAGTAAATTGTGTTTTAAATTTTTAACTAGCATGACATTAGTAATAAGAGGTAAGTTAGATGTACCACAATTGCTTACGTCGCCTTTGCCGATGATATAGCCTTTTGAATTATCTCCAAAAGTGACGGAGCCACCATCTGAATAAGTGATATTTGTCAATAAACTCTTGTCTCCAGTCATATGCTTCGAGCAACAACTGTCCAGTATCCACTTTCCTCTTTTCTTAAGCGGGACCTGCAATAAATAAAATTAAGTCCATGGTACCCACCTTTTCATACGGTCCTAAGAGTTAGGTCTTAGGAGTCCAAACCCATACGGGTCCGGTATCCACTTTATATAAATAATTGGAATTACGATGCACAATATTCAAAAAATTCTAAATGTATTTGTTCCTAATCAAATTGTTATTTGTTTTAGGAACCCATATTTTGATTGTCTTGACATTTTTCTTTTGAAATTTCACAACCGGTTTTTGTTTGGAATATAATAAACTAAGATTTTTCTTAGCTTCAATTTCTTGTACTATTTTATTTTTTCTTTTTCTTTTATTGCCAAGATGTTTCTTGATATCTTGTTTCCTATATCCTAAACCTTGTTTATTCGTAGCAGATTGTGAACTTTCAATATTTTTTGTCAAATTTTCTCGACCTCTGTTGAAGTTAGAAACATTTTGAGTAATGTTCTCTAACTTAGTTTGTAAACTAGCTTTCTCTAGGTCTAGAATTTTGACTTTTACCTTAAGCTCATGATTTTCAGTAGTAAGAGCATAATTTTTCTCTTTTTGAGTTTCAATTTCTTGACTCAAAGAGATAATTGAGAATCAATATTAGATGATGATTCTTGAACTTTTTCAAGTTCCTCTTCTAATATTTTCTTTTCGTCTTTTAACATATCACGTTCAAACTCCGCTCTTCTTAAATCTGCTTAAGGTTGTTTGCATTGTCTTTTCATACCTTTAAATTTAAATATTAATTCAGCATTTATATCAAGAACTTCTTCAAAAGATGGAATTTGTACCTCATCTTCTGTTGCCATGAAACATACATTAGCTTGTTCATTGTCTGAGTCATTTTCACTATCAGATGAAGATGAGTCTGAATCATCCCATGTTACTGAGAATGCTCGTTTCTTTGACTTATCTTTCTTGTATTTGAATTTGTCATTTTCTGACTTTTTCTTTTGCTCTGGACAATCCTTTTGCATATGTCCCTTTTTGTGACAATTGAAGCATTCTATATTTGATGATGATGGTTTGTTTGAACCGAAATTCTTTTTGTTGTATCGACCAGCTTTTCATTGCTTTAAGAATTTCTTGAATCCTTTTGCAATGAACTCTAGATCTTCATCTTCGGAATCTGAGATGTCTTCATCTTTTTCAGCATGAAAAGCTACATTTTTATTTTCTTCTTTTTGTTTTTTTCTAGCCTGCAAGTTAGCTTTGTAGGACATAAGATTTCCTATCAATTCATCTGCCTTCATGGTGGAAAGATCAATAGCTTCTTCTATTGCTAATACTTTTCCTTCCCATTCATTAGTCAAAGAATGTAGGACTGTTGAAACTACATCAAAATCCGAATATTTTTGCCCTAATCCGATAAGTGCATGATGAATGGTTTGAAACCTTGAATACAACTCATTGATTGTTTCATTTGGCTTCATTTTGAAATTTTGAAATTGACTTTTTAAACCAAGCTATTTTTGCTTGTTTTACCTTGTTAGTACCTTCATGAGTGGTTTTTAGCGTTTGCCAAATTTGATATGCATTGGTACAGATACTAACACGGTTATATTCGTTTTGATCTAATGCACAAAACAACATATTTATTGCTTTTGCATTTACACAGCTGCTGCTGTTTTCTCAGCAGGTGTCCATTTTGAATACTCAGTTGTTGGATTCACTATTTCATTCCGAGTAGCATTCCAAGCATCATAGCTAGTTGATTGCATGTAAAATCCATACGTGTTGCCCAATAGCTATAGTTAAGACCATTGAAGAAAGGAGGTCTTTGTGTCGATTGACCTTCAGTGTAAGTGGTGTTAGTGCTACTACTTGGGTTATTTGCCATATTACTAGAATATATCAAATAACTGTGTTACGGTTATGTGATGACCGTGCTCTGATACCAAATGAAAGTGTGCGTGTACGTGCTAAGTATAATACACACACGGATCGTGTAATATGACAAACAATATTCGAGTATGAAGTAATAGATAATCACAGAACTGTATAATAGTAAATGCAGTAAAAATAGAAAAATCACACCAAGGATTTTTATACTGTTTCAGAGCACCGTCCTACGTCCAATCCAAGACCTCTTTCTGGATTTTCACTAATCAACCACCTCGCTTCTCCCGGAGGAACAGATTCACACCAGGGATTTTTATACTGGTTCGGAGCACTGTCCTACGTCCAGTCCCAGACCGCTCTCTGGATTTTCACTAATCAACCACCTCGCTTCACCCGGAGGAACATGTTCACAATACCCAAACAACCGAACGGGATTTCACGCCTCTCACAACACGAGGACTTCACAACTTGCCTCTCACAACACGGAGGATTTCACACAAGATGAGTAGACTTGAAATTTGACAATGTTTGTACTTAATAACACAAATTTGTCAATTCTTGTACAACCTTCCTATAATCTTATCCTCAAATAGAATTTGAATTTGTGAAGATTTGGAAGATGATATTGTGTTTGAATCAAAAGAATAGTATGTAGATTCTAGGATTCAATAGCGATATTATGAGCGTTTGAGTGCTTTGAATGATCAAGAATGAATTCAACAGTAAATAGAATAAATAGAGAGAATTCGTTATTTGAATTGATGATTTCATGATTTCATGTCGTTTTTATATAAGATAAAGAGTTGCAATTATTGGTGAAGAGAAGTATTGAATAGAAATGATTTTTTATGAAAGGAAAAGGAAGCAATCATTGATGAATGAAGATGTCTATACGAAGAGTTGCTTTCAGTTCGAAAATCAGTCGACAGGTCAAAAATAACCAGTAGACTGATATTTGAATATATATACGTTATGTATATGTGTGCACATTCATTGTGCATTTTTGCCCAGAAACGGTCGACCGCCTATATTGAAACTGGTCGACCGGTTTCTGGCAATATGCACAATAAATGTGCATTCATATATATACATATATATATATATATATTCAAAATACTGAGATCTATAATTATTTGAGGATAGATTTTAACAGTTATAACATAACTAAATCACTAAATAATCAACCTCTAACTTTCAATACCATTGAATCTCTTCTTTTTGTCGATAATGAAACTTCTTCTTGTCGTTAATCAAAATGCCATGAATCCTTGATTCAACAATGTTCTCAATCTTCTGACACAATTTAAGCCAACTGTGGTTGGCTTAGTTGAAACTAAGTTGAATATGGAAAAGTTAAACCTTTTTTGCAGGAAGATGCCTTCACAATGGTCCCATATAACTAATAATTCTAATCTGTGTTATGGATGAATTTTTCTTTTGTGGGATACTTCAGTATGGACGATTCAAGTTATTGCCTCATCCCCTCAATATATAACTGCAGAATGCTGTAATGCTGGAGGATTGCATATTTTTTTTACACTTATATGTGGAAGTAATAGTTTTAGCGAAAGGCAGATGTTATGGCAGGATATAATAGAGTAGTCTCGACAGATTACGGACGCATGGCTTCTTATCGGCGATTTTAATAATGCATTATCCCCTAACGATAAAAAAGCTAGATTACCCATCCCGTCTCATCGTATTAGAGAATTTCAAAACTGTTTGATGATTTCTGGTTCGCAAGAAATTAAGCTTATAGGGTTTAATTTCACATGGCGAAGGTAAGGCATCACTACTCATATAGATAAGATTTTGGCAAATAATTTTTTTCTTCACAGATTCATGGATTTACAAGCAATGTCGCTCTCGCAAAGGACAAGTGATCATAATCCTTTGTTGATGGATCTAATTCCTACGGCTGAGAAGAAAGGTTTCCCATTTAAGTACTGTAATGATTAGCAATATTTAGATGGGTATAATTATTGCATTTCAAAGGGCTTATCAGTTTCTACATGGTGATTTGAAAGTTATAAATTCTTATGTAAACTCAATGCATGTAAACAGGAGCTAAAGGCATGGAACAAACAGCGAGTTCGAAAGGCTTATTCTTACCAGCAGGAAGAAGACATTTTCAGAATGTTGGAAGTGGCAGTAGATCATGATCCACAGGATCTGCATTTATATGAATTAATGTTAGAAGCCAAGCAACAGTTACATATGCATATAAGCTCTAAATTTTTGGAATTTGAGACAAAAAGCAAAGGTAGCGTGGATACAAGAAAAGGACACAAATTCCAAATTCTTCTATTCTAAAATGACATCAAGGCAGTTTCGCAATAATATTCGAGCTTTAATTACTGAAGATGGTAGACTCATGTATAAGGATGCAGACATATAGCAAGAAGCGATACAGTATTATTCTTCTTTGTTTAACGGTGAGGTGAACTCAAACTTGCCTGATTTTCAACCTATAAACTCAATCAACATAGAAGGCCAGCGGTTTCTGCTGCAGCAAATAACAATGACTGAGGTACACAGGGCAGTCTTTTCCATACATGACGATTCGAGTCCGGGACCTGACAGTATGAATGCAAAGTTTTTTAAATTACATTTGGAGGTGTTACAGTATGGTCTGTTAGAGGCTATGAATGATATATTCACTTATGCTAGTTTGCCGAGAGGTATTAACCACACTTTTGTCATGTTAGTTCCTAAAATTGACAGACCCACCAACATTACTCATTACAGGCCAATTTCATGTTGTAATGTCTACTACAATATTTTTTCAAAAATCTTATGTAATCATATTAAACCCTTCCTTTCTCACCTTATTTCTGAAAATCAATGTGCTTTTATCCCTGGAAGAAATGTAGGAGATAATATATTATTAGCACATGAACTTCTTCGTGAATTCAGGAAAAAAGGAGTGTCCAAATTTTGTGTAAAGGTTGATTTGCAGAAGGCGTATGATATGGTAAATCGAGAGTATGTATGCTACTTATTGTCTTCTATGGGTTTTCCGGTGCACTTTGTTAATGTAATCTACAAATGTATCTCTATGTCTACCTTCTCTATCTTGTTCCAAGGGGTTCCTAAGGGGTACATAACTTCAACGCGTGGGCATGGACAAGGTGATCCTCCACCGCCATATTTATTTGCCGTGACAATGCAATATTTCTCTTATTTAATGGATGAGGCTGTTGTTACTAATCAGTTTGTTCTAGTTTTTAATTTCCAACCTATAATCACCCATTTGTTATATGCTGACGACTTGATGATATTCGGAAGGTCAACAATATGCAACACCACACCTTTGCAACTTATTTTTCAAAAGCTAAGTGGGTTTGCTGGCCTTAAGGTTAACGCGGACAAGGCAAAAATTTACTTTAGTTTGACTAGTCGTTTTACACGTCAGATTTCAGACCTACAATCTTTCGAAGTAGGTCATTTTCCTATCAAGTATTTTGAGGTTACGATTTCCTCTAATTATCTTCACTACTCCGAATGTAATTCTCCCATTCATCGTGTACAAAACAAAATTGAGGCTTGGTAATCGAAGTTATTAAGCCAAGCAGGTCGGGCTGAATTGATCAACTCTGTTATTACATCAACAATTCTATACCGGATTTTCGTGTACCAAATCCCTGAATTCGCACTAGATAAATTGCAAGCAATTTGTGCGGATTTTCTTTGGGGAGATTCTAAACACAAGGTGGCATGGCACTTGTTGTATAGGCCAAAAGATGAAGGGGGGATAGGGCTTAAGTTGCTAACGGACCTGAAAAAGGCTGCAAGCATAAAGATTATGTGGAATTATTTATTTAAACATAACCTATGGAGTAGATGGCTTCGAAGAAGGTATTGTCATAACAAAGAATTTTGGAGCATGTCAGTTGATAATAATGCATCCATGACATGGAGAGAAATTCTAAGATTGAGGATAACATAGAATCAATTGTTTTCTAAAATAATCGTAGATGGAACAAATACCTCGCTCTGGTTTGAGCCATGGCTTAATTGCAAGTGTCTCGTTGATCTTTTGAGATCTCATCGGTTTCAGTTACTTGGTACACATCAGGAAACAGTCAGCTCTATCATCCGACAATCCTACTTTGTTCCACAGAGTCATCCTGCAACAAGGGAAGTGTTATCAGAATTTCATAATATATCTATCTTTCCTGATAAACAAGAGGATAAGTATGAATGGTGTGAAAATGGAGAGTTCTCATTTCATCTAGCCTAGAATAAAATTAGAAATCGGGGTGATTTTAATCCCATTTATAAAGTGATATGGCACCCAAAATGTAGTAAGCGAATGTCTTTCATCTCCTACCTCGTGGGCCTTGATCGACTAAATACAAAATCAAGGCTACATCGATTTGGTATTTCTACAAACACCTTATGCTCATTATGTCATCAGTGCGAGGAGACTACTAAACACCTCTTTTTTGAGTGTGACTGTTCCTCCTACATCTGGGAATCACTGAAACTACGACTTGGATTAAATCCTAATAGCATAACTAGTTATGAGGAAGAAGCGAAGCAATTACTCTCTACTTTCACAAAAAAAGACCAAATTAGAGATCTAGCATTTGGGGATTTTACGGCTACAACCTATTTCATTTGGGAGGAGAGGAATTCTAGAATCTTTGGCAACAAATCAACGGCTTGTTCGGTGAAATTGAAACAGATTGAGAGAGAGGTCCATTACCTGGTGAATGGCAATGGCAGCACGTCTGCAAGAACGAACTGGAATATTAGATTCCTGGAGCGTTGGGGAGTTGAGCTTAAAGATGAGGATGAGGATAATGTAAAATGTCTTGAAAGTTGCTAAAGAGCCGTGGGCTTGGTAAGGGTTTAAACGTTGTTTTATTGTATGTTGTAGAAGGGCCGTGGGCCAAATTGTGGTTTATCGTTTGGTTTGTTCAAGTATGTTTGGACTTTGGACGGTATTGTACTTTGATGTTTTATAAAATAAAAAGTGCACCAATTTTCAAAAATATACATATACATATACATATATATAATATATATATCCGGGATTGGTACCGATCCGAGGATCAGTACCAATCCTAGGACTTAGAGAAATATTCGCTAAGTTATAGAATTCTTCCCCACTTCCCATTGTATAAGGAGAATACGAATTCTACCTTCTCCTTCCTGCTATATTTTGTACCCTAGGATTCCAAACTCCAAATCCCCAAAACTTCGTACCTTAAGAATCCCAGCTCCTCCTACATACTGTAAGCCATCGCCTTCACCCCTTCGAACCAATTGCTTCTCCTGATACCCTGTTCACAATCTGATTCATCATTTAAAAAGGTGGGTTTGTAGCTCTTTTCTTTTACTGATGGATCGAACGTAAGGTAGTTCGAACAGAGAAGGCGAGGAGATGGTGACAGTTGATGGCGAGGTTGGTGGGCGTGGCAACCGAGTATGGAGATGGAAGCTCATTGAGACTGTGAGATTGAAGTTGATGAAGGTAGAGTACGAAATTCGAATGGGAATACGGATAAGAAGGAGTCGTTGAGGGTGGCAAGCCTGAGGATACGAAAACTATCTTCCGTTTCCCAAAATTGTGTAGTACACCTTAGTTGGGGGATACAATATTTGCTTTTCATATCCTATGATTTACTGTAGTTTACGACTCTAGGCTTGATTCGTATTCGGCTGAGTGTAGTTTTGGAATACGAGTAATAGGAGGAGAGTGGTGGATCAGCAGAACTGGTAGGAGGCGAAAGAAACTAAAGTGCAGAGGGTATGAAATTCAACATTTCTTATCTCGGCACTTACAAAATTTTCGACCTTTGGAAGTTGAGTTTGAAAATACCAATCGTTTTGTGACATTATATGGTTGGGTTAGACTTGAAATCGAGCATGTCGATGAGACTCCTTGATATTCTAATAGCGGAATCACGTGGACTAATAATTCAGGGACTCACATCGGACTAGAGCATAAACACAGACTTTAGACATATGACTAAATTACAGATTCCATGACTCAATTTTCATCCCGATTATAACTTAATCACTAGTCGAAATTAACTTAATAATCTCAGTTACCAATGATGGGTGTTCGAGTTTATGAAAATGGATGTCGTTTCCGCGTCGTAACAAGCTTTATCCTAATTGCATTTGCATGCATAACACTACACATTCCACGTTAGTTCACACCACACAAGGGTACAAGTTTTAGCGTGGGAACTAATGCAACTATTTTGAAAGTATAGTTCGCAATGACATCAAGAAGTTCAAGGAGACTGCAAGGCTTGGAAGTCGAAACCACAGAAATACCATCCATACCGAGTGGATCATCCCACGTTTCCAGCCCGACAGGCCGTGAACTTGAGACTTCCGGATCTTCCTCCCCTTCCCAGCATGTGGGCCAAGCCAACATGCACGACTAAGCGATGCAACCTGGGGATCTCCTCATTCGACCGGACATGTCGATGAAACAGAGAACCTGAAACAAAGAGAAATGGCTAAGGACGGCTTATAAGAGAAAGAAGTTGTGGATGACGAGTAAGGAGACGTTCCTAAGTCGTTAGACATGATGGCGAATGTTATCATTCTTGAGAATTAATGGATTCGGTCATCTCATAGATTGATGATTTGCACTGAGACGCATCTGCAAGAAGCATGGCATATATTGGAATAAAGTGCTAGTTCCGAGAATGAACGAAAGGCTTCCTACACCACTGGAAGGGTGCACTACCTGGAATAGGACATGTGCATTGTCGGGTGCATGCCTCAACCTTATCCAATCATCCGGGATATGGTGCGCTTCTTTCGGTTAGCGCCGACCCAGCTTCATCCAAATGCGTACAGCTTCTTTCTTGCCACCTACATCCTACTAACTGAAAAAATAAGTGTGGAGCTAAATGGACAAGACATTCAGTTCCTTTTCACCATAAAGAAAAGGGCCACCGCTGCAGCCTCACTTGTTTACCTGAAGGCATAAGCTAATACTCATTTCATCCTAAGGGCGTGGAACAAGCTGACATACTTTAAACACGATTGATTCTACAATCGGTGCCCTTGGGTTTTGCAAGGAGACGGCTTGTTGGATGTAAGCATCCCACAGTTGGATTGTGTTTTAGGTTAATTAAGTCCTAAGCTCTGGACTTACTTAAAGTTTTGATGTAAAAAGCATCCCTCGAATTTGTAGAGATGATGTATACTCTAAGCGTCTTGCGGCACCGGGGGAGGTTCCAATTGGGTCTCGCGATGCTTAATCGTTGTTGGAAGATTGCCTCCTTCATTTATCTGGATTGCTTCCGGAGGGCTATTCGACTTGTCGTGCAAACAACCATGATATAGAAGATGAGCCAGGAGCTGAAGAAGGAGTTGCTCCTCCGGGTCCATAGGTGGAGGTGCCCCCTTTCATGTCTCATGTTGTTCCCCTGTTGAAGAAGAGGTTACAAGAGTTCATGGGGGTTCCAATGTTCACGATGGCGGTGATGAGGAGATCCATACGGAGGAGATGATTTGTCATACACTCCTATTGCATCTTCAACAGGGGAGACGAGGTTGGGAGGGTCGCCCAAACCGACTTCTCCATTTACGACCTCTGGGACCACTACGTTGATGGAGGCAGAAGTTTAGTTTGAAGATTTGGATAAGGTTCCAATTGTGTTATCTCTGTCATGGTCGAGCAACACTAACGTCAAAATCTTTATGCTAAGCGTTAGGGATATCACCCCTTCAAGTAAGCATACATCTCATCTATGGATGGAACACTTAGGATACATGCACTCATAAACATTGAATGACAGAAATAGAAAGTACCAGGCAACTGGCGTTAATAATCCCTCCATATATCCCACTAGCAACGCCAATTGCTAGGGCTATCGCAAAGAGAAGACAACTAGATGGTCTCGATCTATAAAGAAGATTGTGAAGAGGAAGGATCCAATGCTACCTTACATGTAGGTGATCCCGAAACTCAGTAGCGATGAGAAGAAGGAGATACCCAAGAAGTCGTTTTCGGGCCTCTACTTCGTTGGGTTGCTCTGGATGTCGAACATGCATCAGATCCAACTAAGTGTTTATGAAGACATACAGGGCCGGTGTATGACGTTTTCCATCAATACAGGGAGCTATACTAGTATGCGAGGAGGCTATCAGACCTGATTTTTTTATAAAAACATCGAGATCCAAGGCCTACATATTGAGATTGAAGATGACTGAGAAAGCTTCAGGAACCGAAAGGCTGAATTGAGTAAGACAATACTTCAATTTGTGTTTATTTCTACATACTTGAGTAACAAATTTATTTGCTAACTCTCTATTGTCAAAATAGACGATAGGAGGAGGGAGATTGAGGAAGTCAAAGATGAGATGGCTCAGGATCGACAATCGTATACGTCCATTAGTGTCACTCACAAAGGGAATGCACTAACTTCTATGGAGCGTTTTAAGTGTGTATAAAACAGAAACTTAACAACAAGACAGATATAAACAGTACTTAAAAGTTTAAACCTTTATTCATTGCAGCGGTAAACACATAAGTTTGATTACATCATCAAAAACCAAAGTCAAAGTACATAATATCCATCTTGACTAAATCAGAGTACATAAATTGAAAGACATAACCCCAACACAAAGTAGCCATAAATAAGATAGGCTGAACTTTTTCTTCAGCGATCCAAGCAACTTCTAAAAGCAAGAGATACAACTGTCCAAAATCAAGCTACACTGGTGCTAGTTCCACCCTGAGCATCTGGGGGGGAAAGGAAGAAAAGAGGTGGAAACAAAGGGGGTCAGACATAAAGTCTAGCGAGTGCGATAACTTTAACAATATAATTACCAAAATAACTAGGCTAAGGCATAAGTTGGAAAATAAGGAAATGACTGTGGATAATTGAGTATGACAGAGTAAACAAGGAAATAAGATGAACAGAGATAACGTTAAAGGCGCACCTAAACACCTATAAGATAATTACTACATTGCATCATCACTAGACACCCTAAGGTTGATCCCGCCTACAAAACTTAATAATGATAACGGTAGTTTCGTGCACCCCTAGTTGCCTTCATAGGTGTCGCCTGCCCCTATCTCCACTAGGTGTACACACTACCCCCATGTGATCGGCTCCCTAACTCGTAGATACCTGTGCTGGCCCCATAGTGGGGTGTATCACTCCCCAAAGTGACAACTCGATACCACCAACAATGCATGGCTTATACCTACACGATGCAACAACGTCTTACCTACCAGCCCGGGCCCACACACGCATATGAACCCGTTGGACTCGCGTTGTCATCGCTAACCCGTTTTGGCCTCTTACAGTCAAGCCCAGTTTGTGTGTCCCGTCCTCGACTTGCGTCGAGCCCACAAAGATACGTATGGGTTACTGGTTGAAACGGGCCCCTATTACTTGACACAAGTTATCCACCTAAGCTTGGTCCCCTCTAGTACATCCAACTTAACCCTCTTTTTATTCATGTTCACCTACATGTTTCAATTTTGGTTAAGTGTTTCTAATCGTATTTCAAATGCCACCCAAGGCACCCACTTAATTCCACATGCCACCCAAGGCACCCACTTAACCCCCTCATGTCCCACAACATGTTTATCTGATTAAGTGTTTCTTAATTCATTAAGACCGTAACCTTATAAAGACCTCCCACATTAGACTGGCATTTGTGGCAGCTGGATTTGTTGGGTGGGTCCGGACAGTCTTACACCACAAACGAGCCTAACCTCGTGTCTTGCAACTGTTACGCATTTAATTTATGCCTAACACCTCCCACATTAGACTGGCATTTGTGGAAGCTGGATTTGCCGGGCGGGTCCGGGCAGTCTTATACCACAAAAGAGCCTAACCTCGTGTCTTAGACGATTAATTACACAAAATTAATTATGCCCCAATTTGAATTATTTTCCCTATTCAAATTATCAATCAATTCCAAATTCAACTATGGCCATAATTGACTCAATTATGTCCATCTATTTATGTTATGCAAAATCATACCAATTTTCATCACAAATTTATTTTATGCCATTTAAGGCATTTATGCCAATTCTTAATATTAAATCTTTTAATATTATCCAATTGTCCAACGTTGTACGTTCGTTCGTTTAACGTAAAATATACGTTAGACTCGAATAGTCTAACTCATGGAATAAAGAGAAAACATCACAACATACATATAGATAAAACTAGATCTAAACATAAAGGGTGAACTTGCATGTGTGAATGAGGTTCTTTATCTAAAACTTGCATAAGCAAAAGTCACAAACTTGCATAAAACTACATATGTCATAGATCTAAATCTAAAGGTGTGAACTTGTTTAGGTAATAGTCACAACTTGCAAAAACCATGTATGTCATGGATCTAACCATAAGGGGTAAACTTGCATAGGCATGATTCATACTCCAAGACAACATATATGTATATACTTGCATATGTGATTTATGCAACATAAACGATGGTGTAAACTTACATCTAAATATGTAAACTAGCATATAGAATTTTGTATACTAGCATATAACTCACACATGTCATAGCCTAACTTTAGATCAAATTTTCACATAAAATAGATGTCATGAAACGTGTAAGGTTATATATAATTCTCACTAACTTGCATATGATCCATGTCTCAATTAGCATCCTAACTTGCATACATACATATGATTTATCATATGAATTAGTTCCAACAACCTAACAAACTAGCATATGAAACATCATCATAAATTGATTACACATATGCCAATCATAGAATTACAACATAGATGATAACATCACAACTTTACAACATAGGTGATAACATCATAGAATTTACAACATAGATGATAACATCACAATTTTACAACATAGATGATAACATGCGGTCAATAATTCACAACATAACCATATAATCCGCATCATATCTCAATCCAATTAAATTGTTAACTATTTTATTAAAGAAATCGAAATCACAACTCAAAGAAGGTCTTGAGTTCTGAAATCTGAGTTCTGAAGTTGAATTAGCTTTCCTTTGAAGTAGATTCGTTGTTACGGTTTAGGTTAGAATTGATTTTGATTAGCTTTCTTCCTCTCTAATTGGTGGCGGCTATTCTAGGTTGCAAGGTGACGGAATGGAGGCCTTGAGTCTAATTTTAATTTGATTTTAGCGTTTGAGTCTACATTCGTTTTTATAGAGTTTAGGATTAATTTAGGCTGTCCGATCAACCCAGAATTAACCCCAGCCATTCAGACCAAATCAGAAACCCTAATGACTCAGCATACAGTCATGAACAGGTCATCAATCAAATCTGCCCCCCCGGGGGGGGGGGGCAGGTCGACGCCCAGGTCGACCTGGTGAGTGTAGGTCGACCCTATGGTCGACCTGGCCCTGGCGAGAAATTTCCCGCCTAGCCTATTTGACTCTGAAATTTTGAATTTTCGAAATCTGTTTTGAATTTTCTAAAACTTCCGATGGCCATAACTTCTTCATACGAAGTCCAATTCACGCAAACTCAAACTCTATCTCAACCAGAATTTTGAGACGAACACAATGGCGCAACCCGTTTCCCTTAATTCTCACATCTGAGATTCGTTATTCTTTAATTTGTGAACATTAATATTAACATAAATACGAGGTGTTACATTCTCCCCTCCTTAAAGGATTTCGCCCCCGAAATATCCAAGTTAAGGAGAATGCATATCCTAACATCCAAACAACCATCTACTCAACATCAAACACAGGCATCCATTGTCCTTGTAAAAATTTCTAATACTGTTTGAACATATGCAAGAAATGTGTTTATATGTTCTTTATCTAGTGCAAAATCAAGCGGGCTACTGATTTAGTTGACCTCCTTAATGCAAACCATGATAGTGCCATGTGTCCATTATGTATGTGAAAGAATCCTATCGATACATATTATTTCTACATGTGTGCACAACCATTCACCAAAATGCAACATCCATATGATAGTACAACCATTACTTAAATATGCACACACATTTATATGCAATATGCTATATGATGTGACTGAGCCGATCTAGTGCCTAAAGTGTGTGTATACACATCCACGAGCAACCACTATCAAACACTTGCATCCACATGCATCCATCATACATAACATGTCTCAAACACATGTTTCAACCATAGGACTACCCTATCTAAAGGTCAAAGTCACTAGCGAGAGGACATACTAAAGATAAATTAAGTACAAGCTAAGCGATAAAGGAGAAATTAAAAGAAATACCCTTGAAAAGAAAAGGGTACAATGAACGCATCTTCTCTTCTGTATCCCAAGTAGCGTTGCTCTCATCGTGTCCCCATTGCACTTTGACTAGCTTGACCTCTCGATTCCTCAACTTCTTAATCTCCGACCCAAGAATGCACGTAGGAGCTCGTCGAATCGTCGCATCACGCTCTATCTCCACTTCTTTAAGCAAGCTCCGCTCTACCACTTCCCTGGTCTCATGCAAGCATTTCCTCAAATGTGACACATGGAATACGTCGTGTACACCACTAAGTCTCTCGGGCAACTCTACTCTATATGCCATCTGTCCAATCCTCTCCTTAATAGGAAACGACCCTACGAACCTTGGTGCTAACTTCCCAACGGACCCAAAGGGAACGACATTTCGTAATGGAGACAGCTTGACAAAGACCATGTCCCCAATATCAAACTCAAGATCTGTCCTCCTCTTGTCCGCATAAGATTTCTGCCTATCTTGCACCATCTTCATCCTCCTTCGAATCAAATCGATCTTTTCCGAAGTCTCTCAAATCATATAGGACCCAAGCAAGATCTTATCTATAGTTTCCCACCAACATGTAGGCGAACGACACGGCCGTCCATAAAGAGCCTCGAACGGTGCCACGCCAATGCTAGACTGAAAGTTGTTATTATATGCGAACTCCACCAACAAAAGATGTTCCTCCCATGTACCTCCGAAGTCTAAGACTCACAACCTCAATAGGTCCTCTAGAATACGATTCACCCTCTCGGTCTGGCCGTCCGTCTGAGGATGATATGCGGTGCTCAAACATAACCGAGTCCCTACTGCCTCTTGCAAGCTCTTCCAAAACTCGCTAGTAAAGATAGGATCGCGGTCGCTCACTATGCTTGAAGGAACACCATGAAAACGAACTATCTCTCGAATGTATATGGAGGCTAACCATGGAGCAGTCCTCTTACTCTTCACGGGAATGAAATGGGCGCTCTTAGTAAGTCTGTCTACCACGACCCAAATCCCCGTATTACCCTTCCTCGATCTCGGTAACCCATCAATAAAGTCCATCGAGACACTTTCCCACTTCCATTGTGGGACCTCCAATGGGTGAACCAACCCACCAAGCTTCTTTTGCTCTGCTTTTACTTGTTGGCACACCAAGCATCTAGCGACGAACTCAGCTATATCTCTCTTCATGCTGACCCAAAAGTAAACTCGTCTCATGTCCATGTACATCTTGTCCCCGCCGGGATGGATGGTCATCTTCGAACGATGTGCATCATCAAGAATGGTCTTCCTCAAATTCTCGTCCCGTGGTACACAAAGTCTACCGTCCCTACGTAACCAACCCTTATCATCTAGGGTATATCTACTGAGACGGCTCGATGACTCCCCCCTTTTGAGCATTTCTACTAACTCAACCAATTGTGGGTCATCTCGTTGTGCCTCACCAATCCATCCTAAATGCGTAGGTCTGACCTCTAAGGATGCTAGCAAACCGGGTGCAAAGTTAATGGAAGGTCTAAAGTCAAATGTAGAGACGAACTCTAAGCTTCGCCGCTCAACAAACAATGGATTCAAGGACAACCTTTTCCTACTTAAGGCGTCTGCCACCACGTTACCCTTTCCAGGGGTATATGCTATCTCGAAATCGTAGGATGCTAAGAATTCCATCCACCTTTGCAGCCTTAAGTTCAAGTCCTTCTGAGCGAACAAGTATTTTATCTATTTGTGGTCAGTGAACAATTCGAATTTCTCGCCAAGAAGATAATGGTGCCAAGACTTAAGCGCAAAAACAATAGCGACCAACTCTAGGTCATGTTTAGGGTAATTTCTCTCATGCACTCTCAACTGCCTTCCACCATAGGCTATTACCCTTCCCTCTTGCATTAAGACTGCGCCTAGTCCTGTCCCACAAGCATCGGTATAAACGGTGAATGGCTTACTCCCATCTGGCAACACTAAGACTGGGGTTGTGGTCAAAGCTCTCTTTAAACGTTGGAATGCATCATCACAATCTACATCCCATGTGAAAACTAAGTTCTTCATCGTCAAGCGTGTTAATGGGGCGGATATTTTTGCGAAGTCTTTGATAAACTTCCTATAGTAGCCAGCCAACCCTAAGAAACTCCTCATCTCGGTAGTATTTTTAGGGACTTTCCAATCTTGGATGGCCACTACCTTCGCGGGATCCACAACTATCCCTTCTTTGGAAACCACGTGCCCTAAGAATCGCACTTCCTTTCTCCAAAAGTGACATTTAGAAAATTTAGCTTTAAGGCTATGCGCTCGAAGGGTCTCCAACACTTCCCTAAGATGTAGGGCATGCTCTTCCTCACTCTTAGAAAAGATCAAGATGTCGTCCATAAAGACTACCACGAATTTATTAAGGTACTCCCTAAACACCCTACTCATCAATTCCACAAAGTATGCGGGGGCGTTTGTCAAACCGAAGGGCGTCACAAGCCACTCGAAGAAGCCGTCTGGAGTCCTAAAGGAAGTCTTGTCTATGCTATCATCAGCCACTCTCAATTGATGGAAACCTATGGCTAAGTCCAACTACGAAAACACTGAGGCGCCAACTAACTGATCGAAGAGATCGTCAGTCCTCGACAGTGGGTACCTATTCTTCTTAATAAGCTTATTAAGTCCCCTATAGTCCACACAAAGTCTAAGGGACCCATCTGCCTTTGTGGAAAATACTACTGGAGCACGCCACTCCGATATACTATGTTTGATGAACCCCTTCTCAAGCAATTCTTTTACTTGCTTACTGAGTTCTCTTCTCTCCCTTGGAGCCATGTGGCGCACTGGCAATGCAACTGGCTTTGCATTATCTACAAGATATATTTGAAAGTCTATCTCACGTTTTGGGGGTAAGCCCCTCACCTCATCGAAGACATCAACATATTCACGGAATATACGAGCATAATGTAAGTCATCATCGGATGCGTCAAGGGATTCTAGGTAGCTAAGCATTACTGGACCTCTAGGGTCACAAGAAATATCAAGGGTCTTTCCACAATGAGCCAACAATCTAACTACCCTTCTTTCACAATCTAGGATGGCCCCATATCTAGTTAGCCAATCCACACCTAGAATCAAGCCGTAGCCCATGAAGCCAAGAACAAAGGCATTGCATTCAAACTCAACGCCCAAGATAGACACTCTCAAATCCCGACAGATCATAGAAAGATGAGCCGAACCACCAACAAGATTTGAGACTACTAAGGGATCCGTAACTAGACTAGTATTTAGGTGCAGTGTTTCAACTAATGATGTAGAGATAAATGAATGTGATGCGCCAGAATCGAATAAAGTACGGACATGATGATGAAACAGAAAAACTAAACTTTCAACGGAAATTGCTCTACCTCGTTCTTGCAGCGGTGGGACCACGAGAGCCTGAACTTGCCTCCTTGCCTGCCCTGGTGCCATAAGAGCCTGCAACTGTCCTTCCGAGGTAGACCCTGCCCTCTGCCCTTTCCTTGGACAGTCCTTAATCAGATGTCCTGATTTGCCACAGTGGAAACAACCGGTCTTCTTTTTCTTCCTACAATCTTTGCTTAGATGGCCTGGGGTCCCACAGTTAAAGCATCTTTTCTTTCCCTTACCATTGTTGCCTTTACCACCTTTCTTGTTCTGTTGTTGCGGTTTCTTTTCCTCCCCTTTCTTCTCTGGTGCCTTATTAGCATTGGCGCCCTTCTCCTCTTCATGCATAAGCACCATGTCAACTAGTCTCTCAAAGGTAGCCCCTATGGGGATGTGGGTCATAGCTAACCCATGAAGCGGCTCGTTCAAACCTTTAATAAATCTCAGGGCCTTCTTTTCTGGTGTATTCACCAAGTCCAAGCCAAATCTCGCCAATTGATTGAACTTGTTGACGTATTCTTTCACTGACAGATTCCGCTTCTTCAATGCCAAAAACCTTTCCATGTATAAATTCTCCTCAGCCCGTGAGAGAAACTTTGCTTCAAACCTCCGCCTGAAATCTGGCCATGTATCAACTTGACGTTCTCCATTAGTGATCTCCCACCAAAACGAGGCCTCATCCTTCATTAGCCAGGCGGCTAACTAGACCTTTCTCCCATCTTCCACTTCAAAGATCCCAAACAATTCTTCTACCCCCTTTAGCCAATTTCGAGCATCAACAAATGTCTCCATCCCGTGAAAAGGTTTTCCACCCATTTCCCGAAAGTCCTTACATATCTTAGCGAAAGTATCGACACGAGGAGGAGGAGGAGGAGGGGGAGGAGGAGGAGGATTTGCTGGACTTGCAGTGGTGGCCCTGGTCTCCAAATACCTCCTAAACCATCCTGGTATCGGTATCCCCTCGGGTATTTCGGGAATTCCAGACATACTGAAACGAAAAAGGAAAGATTCAATACAAAAGAACCGAATGAAAGATATATGGCTCTTGGGGTTATGCTTTCTAAAATAAGCTTTTCTCTTGAAAAAACTTTCCTTAAAACATACTTTTGAAGGTACTTCTTTATAAAAGTGTTTTTGAAAAATAGTTTTTCAAAATTCATATCTGTTATGGTAACCTTCAGCTCTGATACCACGTGTAACACCTCACGTCCATTAGTGTCACTCACAAAGGGAATGCACAAACTTCTATGGAGCGTTTTAAGTGTGTATAGAACATAAACTTAACAACAAGATAGATATAAACAGTACTTAAATTTTTTAACCTTTATTCATTGCAGTGGTAAACACATAAGTTTGATTACATCATCAAAAACCAGAGTCAAAGTACATAATATCCATCTTGACTAAATCAGTGTACATAAATTGAAAGACATAACCCCAACACAAAATTGCCATAAATAAGATAGGCCAAACTTTTACTTCAGTGATCCAAGCAACTTCTAAAAGCAAGAGATACAGCTATCCAAAATCAAGCTCCACTGGTGCTAGTTCCACCCTGAGCACCTTGGGGGGAAAGGAAGAAAAGAGGTGGAAACAAAGGGGGTCAGACATAAAATCTGGCGAGTGCGATAACTTTAACAATACAATTACCAAAATAACTAGGCTAAGGCATAAGTTGGAAAATAAGGAAATGACTGTGAACAATTGAGTATGACAGAGTAAACAAGGAAATAAGATGAACAGAGATAACGTTAAAAGGGCACCTAAACCACTATAAGATAATTACTATACTGCACCACCACTAGTCACCCTAAGGTTAATCCTGCCTACAAAACTTAATAATGATAATGGTAGTTTCGTGCACCCCTAGTTGCCTTCATAGGTGCCGCCTGCCCCTATCTCCACTAGGTGTACCCACTACCCCCATGCGATCGGCTCCCTAACTCGTAGATACCCGTACTGGCCCCACAGTGGGGTGTATCACTCTCCAAAGTGGCAACCCGATACCACCAACAATGCACGGCTTATACCTACACGATGCAACAATGTCTTACCTACCAGCCCGGGCCACACACGCATATGAACCCGTTGGACTCGCGTTGCCACCGCTAACCCGTTTTGGCCTTTTACAGTCAAACCCAGTATACGTGTCCTGTCCTCGACTTGGGTCGAGCCCACAAAGATACGTATGGGTTACTGGTTGAAACATCCCTCATTACTTGACACAAGCTATCCACCTAAGCTTGGTCCCCTCTAGTACATCCCACTTAACCCTCTTCTTATTCATGTTCACCTACATGTTTCAATTTTGGTTAAGTGTTTCTAATCGTATTTCAAATGCCACCCAAGGCACCCACTTAATTCCACATGCCACCCAAGGAACCCACTTAACCCCCTCATGTCCCACTACATGTTTATCTGGTTAAGTGTTTCTTAATTCATTAAGACCGTAACCTTATAAAGACCTCCCACATTAGACTGGCATTTGTGGCAGCTGGATTTGCCGGGCGGGTCCGGGCAGTCTTACACCACAAACGAGCCTAACCTCGTGTCTTTATAACTGTTACGCATTTAATTTATGCCTAAGACCTCCCACATTAGACTGGCATTTGTGGCAGCTGGATTTGCCGGGCGGGTCCGGGCAGACTTACACCACTAAAGAGCCTAACCTCGTGTCTTAGACGATTAACTACACAAAATTAATTATTCCCCAATTTGAATTAATTTCCCTATTCAAATTATCAATCAATTCCAAATTTAACTACGAGCATAATTGACTCAGTTATGTCCATCTATTTATGGTATGCAAAATCATACCAATTTTCATCACAAATTTATTTTATGCCATTTAAGGCATTTATGCCAATTCTCAATATTAAATCTTTTGATATTATCCCATTGCCCCACGTTGTACATTAGTTCGTTTAACGTAGAATATACGTTAGACTCGAACAGTCTAACTCATGGAATAAAGAGAAAACATCACAACATACATATTGATGAAACTAGATCTAAACATAAGGGGTGAACTTGCATGTGTGAATGAGGTTCTTCATCTAAAACTTGCATAGGAAAAAGTCACAAACTTGCATAAAACTACATATGTCATAGATCTAAATCTAAAGGTGTGAACTTGTTTAGGTAATAGTCACAACTTGCATAAACCATGTATGTCACGGATCTAACCATAAGGGGTAAACTTGCATAGGCATGATTCATACTCCAAAACAACATATATGTATATACTTGCATATGTGATTTATGCAACATAAACGATGGTGTAAACTTACATCTAAACATGTAAACTAGCATATAGAATTTTGTATACTAGCATATAACTCACACATGTCATAGCCTAATTTAGATCAAATTTTCTCATAAAATAGATGTCATGAAACATGTAAGGTTGTATATAATTCTCACTAACTTGCATATGATCCATGTCTCAATTAGCATCCTAAATTGCATACATACATATGATTTATCATACGAATTAGTTCCAACAACATAACAAACTAGCATATGAAACATCATCATAAATTGATTATACATATGCCAATCATAGAATTACAATATAGATGATAACATCACAACTTTACAACATAGGTGATAACATCATAGAATTTACAACATAGATGATAACATCACAATTTTACAACATAGATGATAATATGCGGTCAATAATTCACAACATGACCATATAATCTGCATCATAGCTCAATCCAATTAAATTGTTAATTATTTTATTAAAGAAATCGAACTCACAACTCAAAGAAGGTCTTGAATTCTGAAATCTGAGTTCTGAAGTTGAATTAGCTTTCCTTTGAAGTAGATTCTTTGTTGCGGTTTAGATTAGAATTGATTTTGATTAGCTTTCTTCCTCTCTAATTGGTGGTGGCTATTCTAGGTTGCATGGTGACGGCATGGAGGCCATGAGTCTAATTTTAATTTGATTTTAGGGTTTGAGTCTACATGTGTTTTTATAGAGTTTCGGATCAATTTAGGCCGTCCGATCAACCCAGAATTAACCCCAATCATTCAGACCAGATCAGAAACCCTAATGACTCAGCATACAGTCATAAACAGGTCACCAATCAAATCTGCTCGAGGGGGGGGGGCAGGTAGACCCCCAGGTCGACCCTATGGTCGACCTGGTGAGGCTAGGTCGACCCCCAGGTCGACCTGGCCCTGGCGGGAAATTTCCCGCCTAGCCCATCTGGCTCTGAAATTTTGAATTTTCGAAATTTGTTTTGAGTTTTCTGAAACTTCCAATGGCCATAACCTCTTCATACGAAGTCCAATTCACGCAAACTCGAACTATGTCTCAACCAGAATTCCGAGACGAACACAATGGCGCAACCCGTTTCCCTTAATTCTCACATTTGAGATTAGTTATTAGTTAATTTGTGAACATTAATATTAATAGAAATACGGGGTGTTACACATCGCTCGGGTGACAGCGCTCGAGCAGGATAACAAAGCTATCACCAAGGAGATCATATAGCTGGTGAAACAGAATGAGGAAGTACATTAGCTTCATCAAAATAACGAGGCCCTGACCTGGAAAAATGAGGGAATACATGAAGAAAATGAGTAAGTGCAGCGCCTTATCAAATAGAATGACGAGCCCAAAAAACTTCTAGATTCAAATCGTGTTGAGCTCGAGCAGGAAAATAAAGACAAGGTGGCCACGAAAGCTTCAAACAGAGAGGTGCTATGTCAGATGGAGAGTGTCAAGGATGACTAACGGGTTTAGTTGGAAAAACTTAGAGTTGTGGTGGAGGAGGCCGAAGGAGGAGAAGAGGCAGAGCTAGAGCCAGCGGTGTGGGGGTTCTACGTAAAGACACTCGGATTCTATGGAAGCTCGTTGACCAAAGATTATGCCTGCACACTAGCTAAAGTTTAGGAGAACTTAATGGGGTATAAATCTAGGATGAAGGGGGTAGAATCGGTTAACGAGACGACACTGTGAGTTCAGTTCATAACAGAGGAAGGGCATTGGGTGTTAGCAGAAGGCATGGAATTTTTGAAAGAGGGTGCTGAAGCGGAGGAGGCAACGCAACTCATGGCTGCGAAGGGGAAAGCTCTTATTACTGAGAGCATGGTGGTCCCTCATGCATTTGAAGGTAGCGGTTCTGAGTAGCAGCAAGATGTTCTGCTTTGTTCCACATGTGGTCCATCTATTCTGACTCCCGACCTTCATCGAGTATGATCCTGATTTTCTGGGGTTAGGACACGGACGTTCTCTTCCGCCAACAACCGAGGGCACAACGCCTATCTAAACCACACAACAAATGTAGGAAGGTAAACACACTTCTTCAATGACACTCAAAAGGATAGTAACACGAAATTGAAATAGACTAACTTTTCTTCTTCTTAATTATGCAGGTTCCTTCGAGGAGAGGTGACAACTGGCTATGCACCAATGTGTATGTTGATCCTGGATTTGATGTGTAAGATTATCGGAGGCACCTAGGAGTATATTTTGGTCCTCTGGACACAATCATGGGTTTGGAGCTGGGAGACTTCAGAATGGAGGACCATTTTCCTTAGGAGAAAGGGAAGTGGGACGAGGATGTGCGTGTGACAGAGCCGATGGAGGCAGGTGGGCAAACCATGCATGAACTGTTCGAACAACAAAAAGCCCAACTGCTGATGAAATCGGAGGAGACTAAGGCGAACAAGAAAGTTGATGAGGAAGCCATCCTTAAGTCCCAGAAGGAGTCGAGGGCGAAAGCTGAAGCAGATGCCCATTCCAAGGCCTAAGCCAAGATTTAGTAGGCGGTTCGGAAGAAAGCCTAGGTCAAAGCCACCCAGAAGAGAGAGGAGGAGACACTTAAGAAGCTAAATACAGAGGAGAAGGAGAGGAAACGGAAGGCCGGTCTCGAGGATCTGAAGACGAATGAAAGGGAGGGTTAGAAGGCGGAGAGACAAGATAAAAAAACTGACAAGGACACCAAGAAAGCAAAGGAGAGGGATATGTCTATAGTGCTAGCATTGTCCACCGAGTTTCATCCTATGCGTTTGAAAACCATAGGTGGCCTTGGAGTGGTGACCACTGAAGTCCCAAGTGATCCTGAGGAGGAGAGGAAGATCAGAGGAGACCTAGTGAAAAGTTCGTAATGAAACCTCGGGCCAACACTACTGCGAAAAAAGGAAAGAAAGGAAGCGCTAGGAGCATCTCCAAGCAAAGTAGGAAGAAAGATGATGATGAATCATCCATAGACGAATCTGTGAGGAAGTAGAAGAGTGTCGGCTTGTCCAAATGATTGTTGCAGATAGACTTTTGGTTTTAGGTCGATAGGATACGCGAGTACGGTCCTCGCTTTTGGAGGTGAGATGTGGTTTTCATGTATATCGCGTCATTAGAGACAGAAGATAGTTGTATTTTGGTTTGTGAATGGCAGTTAGTTAACTTTGCTTACATCACACATTGTTGTAAGTGCTCGAATAACACTATCCAAATTTTTTACTTGCATAACTCGTCATTACACTAAAACCAATGTTGTTTGTGGTTTCTCTCTTTAAATACTCAAGCTATGTGAAGCTCAGATGTGCAGACTCCACTCTTGAGATCTCCTTTCAACCATTTATTTTGAGTCATTTGCAGTTTAAGTATGTAAACTACGCTGTTGAGACCCCCTTTGGTCAATGGTCTCGAGTCGCATGAAGTTCATGTTTGGTAATTCCACCCTCAAAACCTCCTTACGGTTGTTAATTCCGAGTCATCAAAAGTCAAAGTTGGACATCGTTGTTTTGTCCTTTATACTCTCCAATCGTTTCATTTATGTTAGTGCTGATGGCATCGTTGGTTTGCCATCTTGTACTTGGATCCAAGATCTAAGTATCGAAGTTTGCCAAGAAAGCGACTAATATCACATTTACTTGGCTAGTGGGTTTCCCTCATGTCCAAAGACAAAGGAACAGTGTTGGACACTCAAATTGGTGAGCACACGAGTTATTTATACTTGGACTCATCATTGGTTAGAGACTCGAGTTTACTTGTGGAGGGCGATGCTCCATAAGGTTGGAGTATTTGCAAGGACTTGAGTTAGTGGATCGATGCCAAGCTCTAAGGTACCACTCCAATGTTGTGCGCTCGTATATGCAAGTCGGTTGCTATCATGGCTCAAACATACTACGCAGAAAATATACCAGGAACATGGATGTTGAAAATTTCTTTACTGATAAACTGAGGCTTTAATGGCATTTTCTTTACAATGCCTTGAGTCTTGAAAACATAAAACATTTGTGGGAAGCAGTAAATCTATACAATAAGCTATGCAAACTAGCAGCAAAGAAGCTCATTGTTCCATGTCCTCGGGAGTTCAGCGCCATCAATGATCGTTAGCTTGAAAGTGCCATCTCTGAGCCTCCGTTGAATGATGTACGGACCTTCCCAGAGAGGATCGTAACCGGTCGGTGTGGGGAAGAACTACTTCAAGACAAGGTTGCCGGTGTCAAGTGCTTTTGGTGGACGTCGGGCGACCCTTGATGGTGTGCGGCTGCTATGAGTTCAGACTCGTCTCTTTTCTCTTAGAGTAAGTCGAGTACCCAAAGAGAAGATCTCAATTGGTCTTCGGATCATAGTATGTGACTTAATGAGAATCTAGCTCAAGCTCAATGGGAATGATGGTTTAAGGTCCATAGGATAAAGCGAATGGAGTATGACCAGTTGCTGACTTATGGTTTGTCTGGTAAGCCCAAAGGGATAGAGGGATTTCATCTGCCTGCTTTCCTCTGGCATTTTCCAATTGCTTCTTGATAATGGATTTAATGACCTTGTAGACAGCCTCGACTTGCCCATTGGCCTAAGGATGAGCAACTGCCAAGAATTTTTTTTCAATGCGGTACCGACGGCAGAAGGTCTTGAAATTAGAACCCTCGAATCGGGTCCCGTTATCGGAAATGATAGTCTTGGCACCTCCAAAATGACAGATGATGTTACGAAAGATAAAGTTGATTACTTTTTTATGGTGACCATTATAAGGGGATCAGCTTCGGGCCATTTTATAAAGTAATCAATTGTGACGATAGTGTATCGAGCACCGCCTTTGGCCATTTGAAGAGTTCTGATGATATTGTTTCCCCACATTGCAAACGGTCATGGACCGACCATCTGTATATGTTCAGTAGGTAGGGCTTTCGGGATTTTGGAGTGTATTTGGCATTTAATGCACTTGCGGGTATACTCTGCTACATCCCGATCGAGTGTCAGCCCAAAATATTTGTACAGAAGAATCTTTTTTTGTCAGAACTTACCCCTAAAATAGCCACTGTACTCTCCATCGTGCCTGCCCAGCAATACATGATCATTTTTCGTTATGAGCTAGACACCGGATTAACAAAATAAAGAATCTTCTTGGGTATCCATCTTGAATTATGTATCACGATGCTTTATGGAGAAGCACTCTCCTTTCATTGCGAGAGTCTGAGACGATTCCATGTTGCAAGTAGCCTTTGATTGAAAATCATCCAAGACTCGGGTTCAGCCTCGGTCTCCGCCGTTGATATCGAATAAGTTTGCATCAGATCGATACTCGGAGAGTCGAGTACTTCGAGTAGGACAAGACAAAAGAGTTGACCATCTCCCAAACTTGCTAATTTGGCCACTAAATCATCCTTCTTATTTTGTTTCAGGAGGATGTGAGTGATTATGTAGTGCTCAAAGTTGGTAAGTAGTTCACGAATTTGAGCGAGGCATGTCCCTTGGCTTAATACTCCCTGTGTACCCGGCGTACAATGAGATGTGAGTCATAGTATATTTGGAGAGCTTTGGTGTTGAGTTTGAAATTGATTCTGAGTCTAGCGATTAAGGCTTCATATTTTGCATCGTTTTTGTGGTAGAGAAGTTAGGCTCTGAAGTGTAAAAAATTGAGCACTCCTCAGGAGTAATAAGTACAACTTTGGCCCCAGAACACTGGGTTTTTGATGAACCATTCACATATGGTTTCCATTGGATACTTGGAGGCTCGCTATTTTTTGGAGGATCCTCGTGAATAATGAAATCTATGATAAAGTGTACTAGGTCTTGTCCAAGGATGACTCGACGAGGGATGGAAGTAAGCTCAAATTGACTCAGCTCGATATTACGTTTCAAAAGCCGCCAAGATGCCTCAAGTTGTCAAAGGACCTATCATAGCGGGTAGTCAGTGTAGACTCTGATTGGATGAGACTGGAAATATAGGTGAAGCTTTTTGGGAAGAGACAGCCAGGAAATAAGCAAGTTTTTCAATCTTTGGATAGTTCTTTTCTGCGCTTGTCAACCTCTGGCTGATGTAATAAACCGACCGTTGGATACAATCTTTTTCACATACTAGCGCCGTGCTAATATCCTGCACAAAAACATCCAAATAGATAAATAATTCTTTGTGGTACATGGGTTTTGATAGGATAGGTGGTTGTTCCAAGTGATCCATCAGATCCTGGAATGCAATAATGCTCTTTTGTGCCCTCAAAAAGTTGTGTTTCCCTTTCCTGAGCAAGTCAAAGAAAGGGATGCACTTATCGATTGCTTTTGATATGAATTGACTTAGAGCGACCACTTATCCATTTAAGCTCTAAACATCTTTGATGCTCTATAGGGCCTGTATATCCCAGATAGCTTGGATTTTTTAATTTTTTTTGGATTTACCATCGCAACAGCCCACATTTTATGTAGTGGAAGATTGTAAAATATTTTTATTTTATTCCCTGAGGGTTGAATCATTCTCATATTTTAATATGTTGCTTATGTGGATGTGAGACATGTCCATAATTTTTACCAATTTTGTTTGTGACCATTTTTCCTCTGTCAATCTTGTACATGGCATAACTTTTGACTTAGGTCAAATCAAGTGGTGAGACCTGTGCCATTCAAAAGGAAATGATGACTGCCTTTCCGTAGAGTGGTTACAATAAAGTTTTCTCTCAACGGTTTGGGATAAATCGTTGTTTTAAGGTTTAACAGTTGCTCGTCCAGGCTTATAAAGCCATAATGGGCTGAGTTGGAGAGGACCATTAGTGGGCTAGTGGAAGGCTATAAATAGGGGGTAAGAGGCATGGAGAATAGTTTACTTTCTCCATTCACTCATTTGGAAGAGCCAAGGGGTCCTTCATTCCTCATTGCCAAAACCTTTCCACCATTACAACTAGGAAAATCGAAGATCAACACTACTTCAGGCTAGATCTACACCATTACAAGAGGGAATTCATGAAATCGAAGGATTTTGATCAAGTTCTTCGTTGTCTGGAATCTAATTTCACCGTTTCTGCTTTGATTTGGATAATTGGTGAGTGATACGCATCTCTCACATAGATTCAATCAAGTATATGAATGTTTGATCATTAATTTCATCATTTTCAAGTGTTTCTTCTAGGTCTACAATCATGGTAAGTATATTTTCATATGAATTACCATTGGACCTAATCTAACAACTCCAAATGGTAATTTCCATGTTATGTCATATGTTTATGCAAGTTTGATCCATAATTTTTGTTAATATGTTCATTTATCATGATTTATGCGAATTATTAATGATAATTGTCATTTTGAGGTTGTTAGTGATTTCATAACATGCTTATGGTTGTGTTGAATGGATTGGACGAGTTGGTTTCTTCAATTTCGTCATTTGGCGAAGATTTGGAGCTGTTTTGGTCAGATCAGGGAGTTATGTAGTTTTCCATGATTCATATCGTTTTTCATGAGTCATGTCGTTTCTCATGATTCATGTCATTTTTCATGATTCTGGTCATTTTTCATGATTCATATCTTTTTCATGAGTCATGTCATTTTTCATGAGTCATGTGGTTTTCATTATTCATGTCGTTTTTCATGAGTCTCGTCATTTTTCATGATTCGTGTCGTTTTTCACGATTCAAGTCGTTTTTCATGAGTCATGTCGTTTTTTCACGAGTCATATCTTTTTTCATGAGTCATGTTGTTTTTCATCAGTCATGTCGTTTTTCTATAAGTCATGTCCTTTTTCCATGAGTCGATGAATAAAGGTTGCTTGAGAAGGTTTCTTGAGCCATGAAAATTCGTCAGGTTGGATGACTAGAGATATGAATGTTGGAAACTATATTGTTGGATTTTGATGGCAACAACTATACAATTATATCGAAGAACTACTGAGCTAACTTGCAGGTACATGGGTATCAAAAAGAGAAAAGAAAATAAGTTCAACATGAAGACACACAGTACAAAAGAGGATAAAAGCGTATACATGAAGGATGCTAATCAATTATGTAGTGTTCAAGCATTTAAATATCTAATATGGTGATTGAAAATCTATTTGGACTCTAATGATGGAAGAAGACAAGAAGAAACAGACTCAAGAGCTTCAGAAGAATGCATATAATAAGTTGAGTGTACATAAAGTCATTATAGTCTAGAATTGTTAAAGCCCCACAAACTAACTTCAAATCACCTAAAATTTCTACATAACATCTAATATATCATAAAGCATTTTTCATAATTTTTTGGAATTTTTTATTGCAAGAATAAAAAAAGTCAAAAAATGATGAATATATAAGGCTGTTTTTGCAGAATTTTTCGCAGTAGAAAACCGTAGCATTTTGTCCAGAAACGCTATTAAAGGTTATAAAGGCTATATTCCGAAATGCTATGAAAGGGTATTGTAACACCCCACCTCCGCCAGGGTCACTCTTGCAAGTACACTAGCTTTGGAGGGGTGTTGGACAAGGTAAACATGCATGAAGACATCACAAGACAGAACATATAAGTAAACAGAGTAGATAAAGCAGCGGATAAAATTACTATTTCAAAACCATAGTCAAGTTACATCACAGTACTTAGTCATCATTTTCCAACAAAACAAAGTCTAGAAAACATAAACTGAAAAATAACATAAGTAAAGTATTCCCCAAAGATAACAGTAGTGTCGCCATAGCAAAGCTCAAGTCCAAACCGTTCAGGAGCTGTCAGAAAATCAAGCCAAAGATCCAAGCTAGATGCTAGTGTTCCCACCCTGAGAACCTTGGGGGGGGGGAACGGAAGAAAAGAGGCGAAAGGAAAACAGGTCAGTCATAAAGACTGGTAAGTGCTACCTACTATTAGTATAAAAACTAGTAAAATTAACTGGACATGAGAAACTGAGATGAAACATAAGGATGGTAACTAAACTGGCATGGTAAATAGTTAACAAGATAGATCAAGTGTGGCATCGCATATACAAGGTTAAGTTTTGCACCAAAAGTGTACTAGTATTCCAACCCATGTCAAGTATAAACAAGAAATGATCCCTTGGCCCAATAGGCCCGATATCATGAGATGACCCCAGTCAAGGTCCAACTATACGATCTAGTCGATCGGCTCCCTATAAGCTTAACTCGTCGTGTATCGGTGTCATACGGCTTAATCATGAAATGTAGTTAGCTGTGCAAGGTCCACCCTAGGGTGTATCCAGCCCTAAGGTGTTAATCACTGACACAAAACAAGCACGCACAGTCTAAACCTACTGGTGTCCATGTTCAACTCCGGAACTCATGTGCACGACCATGGTCCGCCTGAACTTAACTGGCGCACCCTATCAGCCGTCTCTTTTTTGGTCTCTTACAATCAGTCCAGTAATCGTGCCCCACCCTAGCCTAGTCCAGGGTATCCAGATACTCCCAAGTAGGTTACTGCTGAAAAGGACCACGTAACTAGGGTTTAAATGGGTTAAGTGTGGTTAACCCTATTCTAACCATGTATCGAATTGGTTAAGTGTATCCAAGAAATTCATGACTTAACCCTATCAATACATAGTGTTCAACTGGCTAAGTATATTCAAGTAGTCCATGACTTAACCCTACCAATCCATCGTGTTTAATTGGTTAAGTATTCAAGTAGTCCATGACTTAACCCTACCATGTGGCATTAATTAACTTAATGCACCTCAACCTCTCACATTAGACTTCGTTGTGGTTACTAGTTAAGCCGGGCGGGTCCGGGTAGCTTTACACCACAACCTAGTCTAACCTCGGGTTTTAAGCGAGATATGACCAACTACTCACATTGGGTCCTATTGTTTGTAGCCACTAGTCAAGCCGGTAGGTTCCGGGTAGATTTATGCTACAAACTCAACGCAACCTCGAGTTGGCCACTTTCATGTTTTCTACATGTCATGTCCACGTTCATGTTTTCAAGCATAAACACATGTCAAACTTTCATGTCATATTTTCAAGTCATGTTTTCATGTTATTTAAGTTTGCCCAACTACCCATAACGTATTCCCATCACACGTAAATTCGCATCAACACACGTAGATCAAAAAGGGAACATAAAAATGTGACAAGGTGGGCATAAGGTGGCAAAGTTTATCACAAGTTAAGCATGGTGATATTTTGAGGCATAAAGGGTTCAACATACTAGTATATGGCCTCAACATGTTTGATAGCATAACAGGTGACTTGGCCTCAAACATGACAATAACATAAAGGTGATTTGGCCTCAAACATGTCAAATAGCATAAGGGTGATTTGGCCTCAAACATGACAATAGCATAAAGGGTGACGATCCTAACTTGTGCATAGCAAATAGGTTCAACGTTATCATATGCATGTTAAGGGACATGAGGGGTTAAGGTTTATTAACATGCATAAGCCATAATCCATTTCATAGCATTTTCCCCAAAGGTCAACGTGAACGGTACTAGGTTCATGATAGGTCCACAATCATAGATCAAGAGAGGCATGAATAGATCTATGCATACAATGACAGGTTCAAGGCAAACATTGCACTTAGGTCCAATTCCAATCTACACATGTATGGCATTAAACTTAGCAAATAGGGTGATAAACTGGTGATTAGCATATAGGTCGCATCATGGCAAGTTAACATCAAGGTCATGAGGGTTTCTATGTTGCATTATGCAACATTCCCAAATAAAGATCACAGCTTTCTACCCAAAAGTCAACATAAACGGTACTAGGTTCATGATAGGTAAACATTAGGTCCACAAACATAGATCAAAAGGGTCATGAATAGATCTATGCATACAATCCAAGGCAAGCATAACACAAAAGTCTCATTTCAACTTGCTACATGTCATAATAAGTTCATAGTTTAAATCTAAGAGTAGAATAGGGCTTACAAAGCGTGGCTATGAGAACTAGAACCAAATAGAACAAGATAGAGATGTTGTAGAAGCTCTAGGAATGATGTAGCAACACAAATAGCCTTGAGAATAAGTAGCTCCTTTGATTTGATGAAGAAAGATGGCTCCATTTTGCCTTAGAAGCTCTCAAGATGAAGATGGAGGCCATGATTAGGGAGCATTTTGGCAGCACTTAGTTGTAGGATTGATTTGTGTGGGTTTAGGCTAGGTCTTAGGGTGTTTTTATAGAGGTTTAGGTTAGTTTAGGCCATAGGATTAACCCTAGTTTAGATCTGAGCCATCAAATCTCGTCACAGGCCTCAAAACATGACTCAAAGGGGACAGCAGGTGCACCAGGCCAAACTGGCCCGACCACCCAGGTCGACAGGGGTGTCGACTGGGCAGTCGACACCACCTGGTGTGTGTCGACTCCCAAGTCGACTTCCCAGTCGACTTGGGGGCTGGGCGGGAAACTTTCCCGCCCAGTCTGTTTGGCTCCAGATATGAAATTTGAACTGTTTTTGAACTTAAAATTTTTTGAAAACTTTGACGGACCATAACTTGGTCATACGGACTCCGATACTCGAAAACTCGGACTCTATTTCGCGTATTTTTCCGAGACGAACGCAATGGCACAGCCCTTTCCCTTGATTAAGAATTTAACATTTAATTCTTCCTTGATTAATGTTATAACATGTTATTCAAAATACGGGTTGTTACATTCTCCCCACCTTAAAGGATTTCGTCCCCGAAATCTTCAAGTTAGGAAGAACGTATCCTACCATCCATCATCCATCTACTCGAAACATCATCCACAAGCAGTCATTGTCCTTAAAAGATTCTAAATGCTGTATGATCATATGCGAAAGGTGTGTGTATATGTACTTATCTAATGCGAAAATCAGGCGGTTACTGATTCAGTAACCCTCCTTAATGCAAAGTATGTTAGTGAAATGAGTCCATATGTATGCAAATTCCTAACATAATTCATAATCTCTACATGAGTGCACATGACATTCATCCATATGCAACATCCATGTGATAGCATAACAAGTTTCAGCCATGAATAAGTATAAACACTCATGCATATGCAATATGAATGTGTGTGAGCCGATCTTAGTGCCTAACGTGTATCATGCATCCACGAGTATCCACTTGCAAACACTTGCAACCACTTGCAAACATCAAGCATAACATGTTTCAAATACATGTTTCATCCAAAGGGTTTCTACCTAAGGTTCTCATGACGAAGTTAACGAGATAACAAGATAAACATGGATAGTAAAAGAAAGATATGCTGACTAGTAAAAGAGATCGAGAATGTACCCTCAAAAAGAAATGGATAAAGCCCACGCATCTTCTCCTCGGTTTCCCAAGTTGCATCTTCATCGGCTTCACTCCACTGAACCTTTACCAACTTGACTTCTCGGTACCTCAGCTTCTTGATCTCCGTTCCCAAGATACGAATCAGAGCTCGCCTCAGGGTTGCCTCTTTCTCTACCTCCACGCCTTCAAGAATGCTAGGCTCAACCACCTCGGCCGACTCATGTAGGCACTTCCGGAGATGCGAGACATGAAAGACATTGTGCACTCCGGCCAGCTTTTCAGGCAATTCCACCTTATAAGCCATCTTCCCAATCCTCTCTATGATAGGGAAGGGTCCTAAGAACCTTGGTGCAAGCTTCCCAACTGCTCCAAAACGAACCACGTTTCGCAAAGGAGAAACCTTCACGAAAACCATATTTCCAACTTCAAACTCTAAGTCTGTCCTTCGCTTGTCTGCATAGGATTTCTGTCTGTCTTGGGTCGTTTTCATCCGCCTTCAAATCAACTCAATCTTCTCGGATGTGTCCCTTATCATGTCGGGCCCAAGTATAAGCTTATCCGTCGTCTCCCACAAACATGTTGGTGACTTGCACGGCCTCCCATATAAAGCTTCGAATGGTGCCATCCCTATGCTTGCTTGGTAGTTGTTATTATAAGCAAACTCCACTAGAGGAAGATGGTCTTCCCAAGTACCACCAAAGTCAAGAATACATAGCCTCAACAGATCTTCTAGTACCCTATTCACCCTTTCGGTCTGATCATCCGTCTGTAGATGATAGGCCGTACTTAGATTCAATTGCGTACCCATCGCTTCTTGCAAACTATTCCAGAATTGGCTAGCGAGAATTGGGTCACGATCGCTAACTATGCTAGAAGGAACTCCATGCCATCGCACTATCTCTCGAAGATAAATAGATGCTAGACATGATGCGGTCCTCTTGCTCTTTACTGGAATGAAGTGAGCACTCTTCGTAAATCCATCAACTATGACCCATATCCCACAAAGCCCAAAAAAGTTTGGTCAACTTAAATGGACACCCTCACCCCAACTATATATCACAAACAGACGAGTCATACTCCTTATGGGGTTTGCAACAGAACTAAGATTGTGAATAGGACCGAGAGGATATACTTAAAAGATAGCATGCGAGTAAGCTCTACAGAATAATAGGGATCAAAGATATACTCTTAAAAAGAGATATGATGCGCGTATCTAGTCTTCAATCTTCTAAGTCGCATTTTCTTGAGCTTAATCCCATCGTGCCTTGACCGTCTTTTAACTTCACAATTTCGTAGCTTCTTAATTCTTATTTCCAAAATATGAGTTAGAACTCGTTTCGCCGTTGCCTCTCGTTCCACTTCCACTTATTATCTTCCTAAAATACTTGGCTTAAACATAACTGCGTGCTCATGGTTTCATGCAAGCTTCCCAAAATTTGTTAGTGAATCCTGGATCTCGTTTTCATACTATACGGTATTCCACGCAGAAAAACTATCTCTTGAAAACAAATGTCAATCCATGTTGCCAATTGTACTTACTAGGGTGATTTCTATAACCCATGCTTAAGAGAAATGGACTATCCGCCTTAGTGGCGAACACTACTCGATTGGATTACAAATTTCCAACAAAGGTGCCAAGGGATTCTAGATAACTAATCATGACGGAACCCTAAAGGTCACACGAGATTTCGAGGGTATTACCGAGGCGAGTCATGAGCCTCGCAACCCTATGTTCGAAGTCAAGAATGGCTCCATAACTGGACAACCAACCCATGCCCAAAATGAAGCCTTATCCCATAAACCCGAGAATATAAGCATCACACATGAATTCTACGCTCAAGATAGATATTTTCAAATCCATACAAATCACAGATAGATGGGCGGAACCCCCAATCGGATTTGAAATACAAACGGGATTTTCAACTAGACTAGTACTTAGGTGCAAACTTTCAACAAGATCAGAAGTAAAACTATGCGATGCACCAGAATCAAATAAGGTACGAGCAGGGAAATCAGAAATGTAAACATGACTTTCTATAGAAACACTACCTCAATCAAAAGCTGGAAGAGCGAGGAGAGCCTGCAACTGCCCTCCAGAGGGTCCTGCTCGCTGAGTTTGCCTTTTCCCTTGCCCTCGCTTTTTCGGGCAATCCTTACTATAGTGTCCAGACTTTCCACAATGAAAGCATACGCCCAGCTTCCTCTTCTTCTTCTTACAGTCTTTGGCTATGTGCCCAGTGATCCTACCGAAGTTGCACTTCCTTGTCTCTCTTGCCTTGTTGTTGCCCTTGTTTCCCTTCTTGTTGTTCTTGTCACCTTTCTCAGAATCTTCCTTCTTGCCTTGAGACTCATTTGCCTTGACGTCCTTCTTGCCACTCTTATCTTCCTCTTGAAGCAGGGCCATGTTCACCAAACTCTCGAAGGTCGCACCCATGGGTATGTGAGACATGGCCAAACCGTGCAATGGCTCGTTCAATCCTAGAGCAAAGTGTAGGGCCTTCTTCTGAGCTATGTTAACCAAGTCTAAACCGAATCGAGCAAGCTGATTAAACTTATCCACGTATTCCCTAACGGTCATGTCTCCTTGCTTTAGTGATAGGAACCTCTCCATCTGAAGGTTCTCTTCTGTCGATGATAGAAACCTCAGTCCAAACCTTCTCCTAAAGTCATCCCAAGTCTGAATTGGCCTAGTAGTGGTGGTGACTACCCACCAATATGCAGCTTCCTCTTTCAATAACCATACCGCCAACAGAACTTTCCTACGATCCTCTACATCAAAGATAGCAAAGAGGTATTCAGTTACCTTCAACCAGTTCCTTGCCTCAACAAAAGTCTCCGTCCCAACAAAATTCTTGCCACTCATCGCCTTAAAGTCCTTGCAAAACTTCGCGAAATCCGCTTGTGGATGCTGAGGAGGAGTAGGAGGAACCTCAGCTACGGGAGGAGGAGGAATGTTAGCCGCGGGGGGAGGAGGAGGAATGTCCGCGGGGCCGGCTTCATTCGCCCTTGCCTCCATGTACCTTCTAAACCAAATAGGTACTGGTACGCCCTCCAGAATGGCAAAATTATCAGCCATACTGAAACGAAGAAAAAGATAGATTCAGAACGAGGAAACTAAGGATAGTGCTAATGGCTTTTGGGGAATAGCCTTTTAAAATAAACTAGACTTTTCTTGGAAAAATACTTCTTTATAATCGGTTTTGAAAATAGTTTTTCAAAAGGTAAGTTTTAAAAACCTTTTGTTCAATCTTGTAAACCTTATGCTCTGATACCAAATGTAACACCCCACCTCCGCCAGGGTCACTCTTGCAAGTACACTAGCTTTGGAGGGGTGTTGGACAAGGTAAACATGCATGAAGACATCACATGACAGAACATATAAGTAAACAGAGTAGATAAAGCAGCGGATAAAATTACTATTTCAAAACCATAGTCAAGTTACATCACAGTACTTAGTCATCATTTTCCAACAAAACAAAGTCTAGAAAACATAAACTGAAAAATAACATAAGTAAAGTATTCCCCAAAGATAACAGTAGTGTCGCCATAGCAAAGCTCAAGTCCAAACCGTTCAGGAGCTGTCAGAAAATCAAGCCAAAGATCCAAGCTAGATGCTAGTGTTCCCACCCTGAGAACCTTGGGGGGGGGAACGGAAGAAAAGAGGCGAAAGGAAAACAGGTCAGTCATAAAGACTGGTAAGTGCTACCTACTATTAGTATAAAAACTAGTAAAATTAACTGGACATGAGAAACTGAGATGAAACATAAGGATGGTAACTAAACTGGCATGGTAAATAGTTAACAAGATAGATCAAGTGTGGCATCGCATATACAAGGTTAAGTTTTGCACCAAAAGTGTACTAGTATTCCAACCCATGTCAAGTATAAACAAGAAATGATCCCTTGGCCCAATAGGCCCGATATCATGAGATGACCCCAGTCAAGGTCCAACTATACGATCTAGTCGATCGGCTCCCTATAAGCTTAACTCGTCGTGTATCGGTGTCATACGGCTTAATCATGAAATGTAGTTAGCTGTGCAAGGTCCACCCTAGGGTGTATCCAGCCCTAAGGTGTTAATCACTGACACAAAACAAGCACGCACAGTCTAAACCTACTGGTGTCCATGTTCAACTCCGGAACTCATGTGCACGACCATGGTCCGCCTGAACTTAACTGGCGCACCCTATCAGCCGTCTCTTTTTTGGTCTCTTACAATCAGTCCAGTAATCGTGCCCCACCCTAGCCTAGTCCAGGGTATCCAGATACTCCCAAGTAGGTTACTGCTGAAAAGGACCACGTAACTAGGGTTTAAATGGGTTAAGTGTGGTTAACCCTATTCTAACCATGTATCGAATTGGTTAAGTGTATCCAAGAAATTCATGACTTAACCCTATCAATACATAGTGTTCAACTGGCTAAGTATATTCAAGTAGTCCATGACTTAACCCTACCAATCCATCGTGTTTAATTGGTTAAGTATTCAAGTAGTCCATGACTTAACCCTACCATGTGGCATTAATTAACTTAATGCACCTCAACCTCTCACATTAGACTTCGTTGTGGTTACTAGTTAAGCCGGGCGGGTCCGGGTAGCTTTACACCACAACCTAGTCTAACCTCGGGTTTTAAGCGAGATATGACCAACTACTCACATTGGGTCCTATTGTTTGTAGCCACTAGTCAAGCCGGTAGGTTCCGGGTAGATTTATGCTACAAACTCAACGCAACCTCGAGTTGGCCACTTTCATGTTTTCTACATGTCATGTCCACGTTCATGTTTTCAAGCATAAACACATGTCAAACTTTCATGTCATATTTTCAAGTCATGTTTTCATGTTATTTAAGTTTGCCCAACTACCCATAACGTATTCCCATCACACGTAAATTCGCATCAACACACGTAGATCAAAAAGGGAACATAAAAATGTGACAAGGTGGGCATAAGGTGGCAAAGTTTATCACAAGTTAAGCATGGTGATATTTTGAGGCATAAAGGGTTCAACATACTAGTATATGGCCTCAACATGTTTGATAGCATAACAGGTGACTTGGCCTCAAACATGACAATAACATAAAGGTGATTTGGCCTCAAACATGTCAAATAGCATAAGGGTGATTTGGCCTCAAACATGACAATAGCATAAAGGGTGACAATCCTAACTTGTGCATAGCAAATAGGTTCAACGTTATCATATGCATGTTAAGGGACATGAGGGGTTAAGGTTTATTAACATGCATAAGCCATAATCCATTTCATAGCATTTTCCCCAAAGGTCAACGTGAACGGTACTAGGTTCATGATAGGTCCACAATCATAGATCAAGAGAGGCATGAATAGATCTATGCATACAATGACAGGTTCAAGGCAAACATTGCACTTAGGTCCAATTCCAATCTACACATGTATGGCATTAAACTTAGCAAATAGGGTGATAAACTGGTGATTAGCATATAGGTCGCATCATGGCAAGTTAACATCAAGGTCATGAGGGTTTCTATGTTGCATTATGCAACATTCCCAAATAAAGATCACAGCTTTCTACCCAAAAGTCAACATAAACGGTACTAGGTTCATGATAGGTAAACATTAGGTCCACAAACATAGATCAAAAGGGTCATGAATAGATCTATGCATACAATCCAAGGCAAGCATAACACAAAAGTCTCATTTCAACTTGCTACATGTCATAATAAGTTCATAGTTTAAATCTAAGAGTAGAATAGGGCTTACAAAGCGTGGCTATGAGAACTAGAACCAAATAGAACAAGATAGAGATGTTGTAGAAGCTCTAGGAATGATGTAGCAACACAAATAGCCTTGAGAATAAGTAGCTCCTTTGATTTGATGAAGAAAGATGGCTCCATTTTGCCTTAGAAGCTCTCAAGATGAAGATGGAGGCCATGATTAGGGAGCATTTTGGCAGCACTTAGTTGTAGGATTGATTTGTGTGGGTTTAGGCTAGGTCTTAGGGTGTTTTTATAGAGGTTTATGTTAGTTTAGGCCATAGGATTAACCCTAGTTTAGATCTGAGCCATCAAATCTCGTCATAGGCCTCAAAACATGACTCAAAGGGGACAGCAGGTGCACCAGGCCAAACTGGCCCGACCACCCAGGTCGACAGGGGTGTCGACTGGGCAGTCGACATCACCTGGGGTGTGTCGACTCCCAAGTCGACTCCCCAGTCGACTTGGGGGCTGGGCGGGAAACTTTCCCGCCCAGTCTGTTTGGCACCAGATTTGAAATTTGAACTGTTTTTGAACTTGAAATTTTCTGAAAACTTTGATGGGCCATAACTTGGTCATACGAACTCCGATTCTCGAAAACTCGGACTCTATTTCGCGTATTTTTCCGAGACGAACGCAATGGCACAGCCCATTTCCCTTGATTCAGAATTTAATATTTAATTCTGCCTTGATTAATGTTATAACATGTTATTCAAAATACGGGTTGTTACAGGTATAACGGCTATTTTTTGAATACACATATGATAGCGTTTATGGGCGAAATGATACTGTTCAGTGCTGTCTTAAGTGCTGTAAATAACGGCTATATTTTATGAAAAGCACTTCGTTTGTCACCAAATCTTTTCAGTTTTTTGATCTTTCAGAAGGGTTCTGACTATTCTAATGACATCCCTTCATCATTATATAAGCCCCAAACATCTCCATTGATTTAACAACAACTACTTTGATCAAATATATTGAGTTTGCTCTAAAATTGCTCTACAACTATCATTCTCTCAAATTCTGTTGAAAAGATCGATTATTTTCATTCACATCCTTTATAATCGATCTACTATTAATCCTATCCTTTGCACATCCACTAAAATACCATTTGTGAGGGCTATAGGAGTGTTATACTATATTGTGACTACTCAGTGTTGTTTGGAACACACTCAAAAGTCAAAAACCTTTGTAATTGTTAAGTCCTCTTCAGTGGTTGAGGCAAGAAATCCCGTTCAGTGGTTCGGGTAATTGTGAACCTATTCCTCCAGGTGAAGTGAGGGTTTTAGTGTTAGTGAAATACCAGAAGTGAGTCTGGGACTGGACGTAGGACAGTGGTCCGAACCAGTATAAATCAATTGTGTGATTTACTGCTTTCTACTCTGCTATATAGATATTATATCCTATTCTCCATACTACACGATCCTAAACTGCTGCATAGCCTCGTACATAGCCTTTTTCAATTGGTATCAGAGCAAGGGATTCTATTGATCGTCACAACATCATAGAATAATGGCCATAAAGAGATATAGTCGAAATACAGTAAGCAACAAGTCCGGTATAAGTAAAGCTATAACAAATGAGGACTACAAAAAGGTACTTTCTGATTTACAAATTATATTGAAAAATGGTGATGATTTAGGAAAATTAAATTTTATTACCCTAAAGAAGATGAAATCTGTCGAACTTGAATGTGAAAAATTAATACAGGAAAAAATTGATTTAGAAAATCAAAACGTTACTTTGAAAAATAATTTTATGAAACTTAAAGATTTTAAAGACGAACAATCTACCATATTCGAAAAAGAAAAAGAATTTTTTTCAAAAGAAATTTTTGAGTTGAAAAGACAAAATAATTTATTACAATCATCCTTAGATAATTCGGAATCTCGAATTAGCCGTCTTGAAAATGAGAATCGTACATTGAAGAAGGAGAATTCTGAATTAAATAAGAAGATCGATGATTTGAAAAATAGCAAAACTTCTTTATAAAATTTCAATCGCGACTTTGGAATCAAATTTGAAAAATGTACAAATAAGTTTGCAAAATTTAATGAAGGTCAAAATAATTTAAATGATATTTTATCTTGCTCTAGACCTTTACATGATAAAAGTAGCTTATGGTATAATAAAACTAATCATAGAACTAGTACTAGATATGCTTTCAAGTATAACAAAAGTTTAACTGCTAATACTAAAGCACGTGTAACTCAAAGATCAAATTTCTATAGAAATTCAAATGCTTCTATGACTAGAAACATTTGTAATAGAAGTACAAAAAGAAATATTAATAGAAATTATCTAAGTATTTGGGTTCCTGTAAATTGGAAAAATAGAGAAAAATACATTGATGATTATTTTGATTCAGTAGTTAAAAATAAAAACTTTATTTTCGAAGGTACCATTAAACCCTTGTGGGTATGGTTACCTTCTCTCTAACCCCTGGGCTCTAACAGAGAAAGTGGGTACCAAAGTATATATATATAATATTTGTTGCAGGCACACCACAACAAAAAGGAGGTTATTTTAGTATCTCTAATATCTTTGACAACTGAGCTCAAAGCTAAATCAGGGAATTTGGGAAAATAATAGTCACATACTTAGGGGGAGAAATTTTCATATATCACAGGTTCAGGGGGAGAAGATAAAGACAAGACGATGATAATGCAAGATTCTATCATCAATCAAAATGGAGGTGAATGTTGATTCAAGAATTTTTTTATGTGACATTAGATTGTGTTTTTATATTCAAATCTATCCTCAAATATCACACACAAAAAACAATATATATATATATACATGAATATGAAAAAAAGGAAAAAATATTTATTTCCTCATTCTTTTTTATAATGACAAAGGGAGAGAAATTCATGTATATATTGATAGAGGGAGATGTTATACTTAAAGGGAGCTTTCGTAATAATAATATTTTATAGAATGAATATATATTTGTAAATTGTATAGTTGTCATCATCAAAAAGGGGGAGAATGTTGGAAACTATATTGTTGGATTTTGATGGCAACAACTATACAATTATATCAAAGAACTACTAAGCTAACTTGCAGGTACATGGGTATCAAAAAGAGAAAAGAAAATAAGTTCAACATGAAGATACATAGTACAAAAGAGGATAAAAGCGTATACATGAAGGATGCTAATCAATTATGTAGTGTTCAAGCATTTAAATATCTAATATGGTGATTGAAAATCTATTTGGACTCTAATGATGGAAGAAGACAAGAAGAAACAGACTCAAGAGCTTCAGAAGAATGCATATAATAAGTTGAGTGTACATAAAGTCATTATAGTCTAGAATTGCTAAAGCCTAACAAATTAACTTCAAATCACCTAAAATTTCTACATAACATCTAACATATCATAAAGCATTTTTCATAATTTTTTGGAATTTTTTATTGCAAGAAAAACGATAAAAAAAGTCAAAAAATGATGAATATAGAAGGCTGTTTTTGCAGAATTTTTTGCAGCAGAAAATCGTAGCATTTTGTCCAGAAACGCTATTAAAGTTTATAAAGGCTATATTCCGAAACGCTATGAAAGGGTATAACGGCTATTTTTTGAATACACATATGATAGCGTTTATGGGCGAAACGCTACTGTTCAGTGCTGTCTTAAGTGCTGTAAATAACGGCTATATTTTATGAAAAGACACTTCGTTTTTCACCAAATCTTTTCAGTTTTTTGATCTTTCAGAAGGGTTGTGACTATTCTAATGACATCCCTTCATCATTATATAAGCCCCAAACATCTCCATTGATTTAACAACAACTACTTTGATCAAATATATTGATTTTGCTCTAAAATTGCTCTACAACTATCATTCTCTCAAATTCTATTGAAAAGATCAATTATTTTCATTCACATCATTTATAATCGATCTACTATTAATCCTATCCTTTGCATATCCACTAAAATACCATTTGTGAGGGCTATAGGAGTGTTGTACTATATTGTGACTACTCAGTGTTGTTTGGAACACGTTCAAAAGTCAAAAACCTTTGTAATTGTTAAGTCCTCTTCAGTGGTTGAGGCAAGAAATCCCGTTCAGTGGTTCGGGTAATTGTGAACCTATTCCTCTGGGTGAAGTGAGGGTTTTAGTGTTAGTGAAATACCAGAAGTGAGTCTGGGACTGGACGTAGGACAGTGGTCCGAACCAGTATAAATCGACAGTGTGATTTACTGCTTTCTACTCTGCTATATAGATATTATATCCTATTCTCCATACTACACGATCCTAAACTGCTGCATAGCCTCGTACATAGCCTTTTTCAATGAAGGCCGAGAGATTATCATTATCATAAGTTCTAGTGGAATCAAAGCAGGGGTATATTAGGGGCACCTAAAAGATTGGAAGATTGCTGGTCGAGCACCCTGGGCAGTCGTGAAGGGCCTAGTTGTCAAGGTTGGACATACATATGTTTTGTTGTATGATGTATGGAGTTTTTGCTAGAACTGGGGTTATCGTTAGCCCTCAACATATGGCAAGGTTTACCATCATACGATTAACAATGGTTCGAAGCAAGATTGGCGGTGATAGCCAGAGTCTGTCATGGTTGATTAGTTGCCTTGTTTGATCTGTCTCATGTAGATTGTCCAACGTCGAAAGAGATGCTCCTTGGGTGCTTGTCTAATATTGGTTTGGGCCTTTGGGGCTTGTCCTTGAGGGATGTTGAGTTTGATTAGGATGGTTTACATAAGATATATAATTTGGATGTCATGAGTGCTTTGCCATGATTGATTGGGTGTTTTGGTTTCCATGGATGTGTGGTTGAAATGTTGTTATAAAGGCTATCACTGTTCGATGCGTGGAAGATATGGTTGGGTTCTTCTCTGGTGTTGTGGGTAGAATAGTATGTTTATCTTTCCCTTCTCATATACTTTATTTTTGATATTTGTTAGTTGTTTTATCACTCAATAAGACTGTTGTCTGACTCAAGGTTTTATGTTTCCTTCTTATTACCGTGGGCTGTTCATTCGGTTGTGGATGGCAAACTAGGTGGGAGGTAACAGGTGATAGCTTAGTGAGGACGATGTTGCAGTTCGGAGGCGAGCGGGAGGCTTACGTACCAGTTATATTACTATCTATATTTATGTTTCCACCGTTTATGTTGCTTTGTGAGTGTTGTAGTGAGTCTTTATGTACAAACTTTGATATTTCCTATGATGCTTGGATAATCTTTCAGGATGTTGTGAAAGTTTCAAAAGTTTGTTATATGATGATTCGCTGTTATTACGTGTTGTTCACTTTTTACTATATCTTATCCTTGCGCTGTGAGTTCTACGAAAGGTATCGACTGTGTTTACCTACCTATGATGATCGTCCACAGCTGCCTGACACACTTTTTAGCGCATTATTCCTCTTGTTTAGTGTACGAATTCCGGGCAGTCGTCACATTTGGTATCAAAGCCCTGGTTATAGATTTTAGCCAAAGTTCAAAGATGTAATTACGTACAAGAGACGTATTTTTAGATTTCAATTAGTTGCTTATTATATATTAGCATATATAGTAGTAGCGGTTGTATTCCTTTAGAAGTTTCCTTGAAACTGGCAAATTATTCTAAATTGTAGATTTAGAATGAGTAGACGAACAATAAGACACGCTGCTAGGGGAGCTAATACTGGAGGGGGAAATGGTGGTGAACTAGACTACCCAACCATGTTTGAAGCCATGATGGAGGCATTCATGCGAAGGGTGCTCGCTCTAGTGGCAGCTATGGTAGATGTAGGTGTTCAGTTTCCTAGGGTTGTAGATTTTGTGAAGCTGTGCAAAGATTATACATCTCTTAGAGGGAAACCAATCAAAGGAACTGAGCCAGCTGAAGAGGTTCAGAGATGGATAGATTCTTATGTATGTATTTTTGGAGACTTAGGATTGGAAGATACAACAAAGAGAAAGCTTGCGTCAAGGCAGCTGCAAGGTAGCTCCATGGCGTGGTGGAATTCTGTTACACTTGAGACTCCAGAGGAAGATTTTTCATGGGAGCAATTCTAGGCTAAGTTTAAAGCAAAGTTTATCTCCACTGCTGAAAGTCAGCTTTGTTCAAGAAGTTCGTAGAGCTGAAACAGAATTGTCATTCTGTGCTTGACTATGTTTCTGACTTCGAGGCCTTGTCCAGATATGCTCATTCACACATTGACACACCCTATCAGAAGAATGAGCAGTTTGTTTTGGGTCTAGATACCTACATAGGAAGTCCATTGGTGGAACATCTTGATGATTCATTCGAGAAGATTATGGAAAAAGTTGTTCTCCATGAAACTTGTTTCCTAAGGAAGCAAATGTTGTCGTTGCAACTAAGGAAGTTCAGAAACCACAACAAGGTGGTAATAATAAGAAGAGGAAGCAACAACATTAGAAAGGAAAGGATGTCCAGAAGGAGCCAAAGAGTGAGGTAGTTTTCTTTAATTGCCAATAGAAGGGCCATTATGCTAATGAGTACTGCAAGAATCCCAAAGCTGAGAAGAAGCGTTTCAAGTGTGGAAAGCCTGGGCATGAGAAGAAAGACTGTCTAGAATCAGCTAAGGGAAAACAGGTTTTGAAGGCATATGATTTGAAAGACATGCCATCTTCTTCAAGAGCTCCTACTGCAAAGGAAAAGGGAAAGGGTGTCGTCGTTCAAGGTACTCTTTCTGTTTGTGGTGTTTCATATCGAGTTTTGTTTGATACTAGAGCACCACATTCTTCCATTTGCAATGAATTTGTGTGCCGCTTGTGTTCGAAACTCGAGATTTGTGATAGACCTTTAGTGGTGACCAATCCAGTTAGGGGTTCATTCAATATTTGCATGATTTGTCGTGGTCTAGTGTTGTCAAGTCATTGTTTCTCTTTTGTGTGTGATTGCTTTGTTCTTAACTTTGTTGGGTTTGGGATCATCTTTGGCATGGATTTGCTCAAGAGGTATGCGGCAAGAGTGAATTGTGAGAAGAAAGAAGTGAGGGTCGGGGATGTGGAAGGGCGAAAGGTGTTGATTGGATGTAAGCCCGAATACGGGGTCTTCGTAAGCTATCTATTTTGGCCTGTGATTCCACATGAAGACTTGTCATCTGTGTTGATCGCTAACGAGTATGAGGATGTCTTTGACGAGTTCAAAGAGTTGTTGCCGCATTGCGAGATCGAGTTTAGAATCGATTTGGTCGAGGGTGCTAGACCAATCGTTATGCCTCTTTGGCGGATGGCGCCTAAGGAACAATGAAAGCTGGAGGTGCAAGTTCGTGACCTTCTAGGAAAGGGATTCACTTGGGGAAGTGTTTTCGAATGGGGTGGACCGGTCGTGTTTGCAACCAAGGAAGATGGCACGTTAAGATTGTGTGCTGACTATTGTGAGCTGAACAAGGTGACCAAGAAGAACAAGTATATGTTGCCGAGGATTGATGACTTGTTCGATCATCTTCACGAGGCCAAAGTTTTTTCTCAGATGGATTTGACAATGAGATTTCTCCAGTTGAGGGTGGCCAAGGATAGTGTGTCAATGACTGCTTTTAGGACACTATCCGGTTTCTTTGAATGTTTGGTGATGCCATTTAGGTTGACTAACGCGCCAGCGTATTTTGTGGATCTTATGAATAGAGTTTTCAGAGATCAGTTGAATTAGTTCGCGCTTGTTTTCGCGGATGGTATTCTGGTTTACTCTCGGAATGAGGAAGAGCACAAGACGCACTCTAGAGTTGTTTTGGAAATTTTGCGAAAGCTTCAGCTAAGAGCTAAGTTTTCAAAGTGTCACTTCTGGAAGAAGGAATTGAGGTTCTTAGGCCATGTTGTTTCTGGAAATGGGATATCGGTTAACCCCACTAAGGTGGTAGTAGTCCAGGAATGGGATCGACCTAAGAATGCAACGGATGTTCGGAGTTTCCTTGGGTTGGCTAGTTATTACCGATGGTTTATCAAGGATTTCTCCAAGGTAGCTGCACCGTTGACAGGATTGACGAAGAAGAACCAAGTGTTCACACAGGATGCATAGTGTGAACCAGCGTTCGAGATCCTGAAAGAGAGTCTGACAAGTGCTCCTGTTTTGACCATTCCAAGTGGGAACGAAGAAATGATTGTGCATGCCGATCCATGCGGTATTGGACCTGGAGCAGTGCTGATGCAGAAGAATAATATTGTGACCTACACGATTCGATAGCTAAAGCCGCATGAACGGAATTATCCAACTCATGATTTGTAGTTGGTGGCGATTGTATTTGTTCTGAAGATGTGGAGACATTACCTATTGGGAGTTCGATTCGATTTGTTCACGGATCACAAGTCGTTGAAGTATCTTTTATCCCAAAAGGATTTGAATCTTTGGCAGCAACGGTGGTTAGAGTCTCTGGCATCATATGATTTTGTTATAGCCTATACTCCTAGCAAAGGCAACGCAGTGGCAAATGCGATGAGCTGGAGACACCCAAGTTTGGGAGCGATGTTTCCAGAATGGAAGAGCCTCGAGTACTTGGCGGGGTTTGATTTTAGGTCAAGTTGTGAATTGGATGAAATGTTGGCAAGCTTATTGATAAGACCTACTCTCATCGAAAAGATTGGTGTGAGCCAAAGCAAGATGTAAAGCTTGTCGAGTTTATCTAGAAACTGGAACCAAAAGATAAAGAGTTTGAAGTCGATCGAAAAGGTTGGCTTCGAAAGCAGGGGCGATTAGTCGTTCTTGATATCGATGGATTGAGAGATGAGGTTCTGAGAGAATGTCATCACTAGAAGTTGACGATTCATCCCGGTGGTAATAAGATGTATCAGGACATGAGGCGAGTATACTAGTGGGAGGGAATGAAGCAAGATATTTGAAAGTTCATTTCCAAATGCATGGACTGTCAGTTGGTGAAAGATGAACAGAAGAAGCCGAGTGGATTGCTTCATCCACTAGAAGTTCCTACAAGGAAGTGGGAGCAGATATCGATGGACTACCTAGAACGAAGGCAGGAAATGAAGGAATTTGGGACATCATGGATCATTTAAACAAAATTGCAAGGTTCATTCCTGTCAGGACGACTAGGACGGCATCAAAATTGGCTGAACTTTTTGTGAAATGGATAGTTCGATTCCATGGTATCCAATGAGTATAGTGAGTGGCCGAGATCCATTGTTTACAAGTGGATTTCGGAAAAGTTTGCAAGAAGCTTTGGGAACCGAGTTATGTTTGAGTACGGCTTATCATCCCCAAACTGATGGTCAGACTGAGAGAGTCAATCGAGTTTTGGAAGATCTCCTAAGCGCTTGTGTGTTAGGCTTCGGAGGATCGTGGGAAAACCATCTACATTTAGTTGAGTTTGCGTATAACAATAGATACCAGTCTAGCATTGGGATGGCACCATACGAGGTGTTGTATGGAAGAACATGTATTTCTCCAGCATGTTGGTTGGAAATTGGAGATAAGTTGATACTTGGGCCAGAGATGATTAGAGAAACCTCGGATTGTATCGAGATCATTTGGAAATGAATGAAGGTAGCCCAAGATCATTCGAAGATTTATGCTAATGAGCATCGAAAGGTTTTGGAATTCGACGTTGGCGATATGGTTTTCATGAAGATATCGCCATTGAAGCATGTGGTTTGATTTGGAAATAAAGGTAAGTTGGCTCCTAGGTTCGTTGGACCATTTCCGATAGTCGAGCGAATTGTAAAGCTCGCATATAGATTGGAGTTGCCTGAGAAGATCGCGAGTGTGCATAATATGTTCCATGCGTCGTTTCTGAGGAAGTTCGTGCATGATTCGAATGTAGTGGTATCTCCTGAATGGTATGAAGACTTAGAAGTAGAGACTGTAGTTGCGAGACCTCGTAAGCCGCTTCATGTTATGGGAAATGACACGAAACTACTTAGAAAGAACACGGTTAAGCTAGTCAAGGTACAATGAAGTGAAGATGACGACGATTGTACGTGGGAGATGAAAGAAAGCATAAGGGAAAATCATCCTGAACTCTTCATCATTAGGACCCTTTGATATCGTACCATCGTTATATCGTTATATCTTGTTGTTGTTTAATAGAATTCCGCATGCTAGGATAAGGCTATGGATGCATGACTTGATGGTTGCTAGTTGGATGATAGAATTGGATTCTCATGGATAATAGGCATATGGAATTATTGTGGTTGCTTGGAATTTCGGGGGTGAAATTCTTAAGGTGGGAATGTAACGACCTACATTTTACATATCGAAGGATCGTAAAATATTTTTATTTTATTCCCTAAGGGTTGGATTATTCTCATATTTTAATATGTTGCCTATAGGGATATTAGACATGTCCATAATTTTTACCAATTTTATTTGTGACCATTTTGCCCCTATCAATCTTGTACAGGGCATAACTTTTGACCCATGTCAAATCAGGATGTGAGACCAATGCCATTGGAAAGGAAATGTTGATTGTCTTTCCGTATAGCGGTTACATTAAAGTTTTCGCTCAGCGGTTTGGGAGAAATCGTTGTTTTAAGGTTTAACATTTGGTTGTCCAGGCTTATAAAACCATAATGGGCTGAATTGGAGTGGGCCATTAGTGGGCTCGTGGAAGGCTATAAATAGGGGTAACAGACATGGAGAATTGTTTACTTTCTCTATTCTCTCATTTGGAAGAGCCAACGGGTCCTCCATTCCTCCATTGCCAGCACATTTCCACTATTAAATCTTGGAGAATTGAAGATCTGCACCATTTTAGGCAAGATAAACACCATTTCAAGAGGTAATTCATCGAATCGAAAGATTTGGATCAAGTTCTTCATTGTCCGGAATCTAATTTCACCAATTGTACTTTGATTTCAAGAATTGGTGAGTGATATGCATCTCTCACATGGATTTAATCAAGTATTTAAATGTTTGATCATTAATTTCATCAATTTCAAGTGTTTCTCCTAGATCTACAATCATGGTAAGTATATTTTCATATGAATCACCATTGGACCTAATCTAGCAACTCTAAATGGTAATTTCCATGCTATGTCATATGTTTATGCAAGTTAGATCCATAATTTTTGTTAATATGTTCATTTATCATAATTTATGTGAATTATTAATGATAATTGTCATTTTGAGGTTGCTAGTAATTTCATAACATGCTCATGGTTGTGTTGAATGGATTAGATGAGTTCATTTCGTCGTTTGGCAAAGATTTGGTCAAGTTTGAAACTGTTTTGGTCATATCAGGGAGTCATGTCATTTTCATGATTCATGTCGTTTTTCATGAGCCATGTCGTTTTTCATCATTCATATCGTTTTTCATGATTCAGGTCATTTTTCATGATTCATGTCATTTTTCATGAGTCATGTCGTTTCTCATCAGTCATGTGTTTTTTCATGAGTCATGTCATTTTTCTTGATTCAGGTCGTTTTTCATGAGTCGGGTCGTTTTTTATGAGTCATTTCATTTTTCATGAGTCGTGTCGTTTTTTATAAGTCACGTCATTTTTCATGATTCAGGTCATTTTTCATGATTCATGTCGTTTTTAATGAGTTATATCGTTTTTCATGAGTCACGTTGAGTCATGTCGTTTTTTCATCAGTCATGTCGTTTTTCATGAGTCATGTTGTTTTTCTCTGAGTCATGTTGTTTTTCCATTAGTTGGTGGTTAAAGGATGCTTGAGAAGGTTGTAAGAACCATGAAAAGTCGTCAGGTTGGATGATAGGAGATATGAAGTCCGAGTGATTATCATTACCGTAAGTTCTAGCAGACTCAAAGCAGGGGTATAATAGGGGTACCTAAAAGGTCGGAAGGTTGCTGGTCGAGCACGTGGACAGTAGTGAAGGGCCTAGTTGTCAAGGTAAGACATATGTTTCATTGTATGGTGTATGGTGTATGGTTGATTAGTTGCTTTGTTTAAACCGTCTCATGTAGATTGTCCAACGTCGAAGGAGATGCTCCTTGGTTGCTTGATTGATATTGGTTTAGGCCTATGAGGCTTGTGCTTGAGGGATGTCGAGTTCGATTAGGATGGTTAACACAAGATATATAATTTGGATGTCATGAGTGCTTTTCCATGATTGAATAGGTGTTCTAGTTTCCATGGATGTGTAGTTGAAATGTAGTTATAAAGGCTATCACCGTCCGATGTGGGGAAGATAGGGTTGGGTTCTTCTCTGGTGTTGTGGATAGATTAGTATGTTTATTTTTCCCTTCTCATACACTTTATTGTTGATGTTTGTCAGTTCTTTTATAGCTCACTAAGACTATTGTCTGACTCAAGATTTTATGTTTTTTTCTTATTACCTTAGGTTGTTCATCCGGTTGTGGATAGGCAGACTAGATGGCAGGTAATAGCTTAGTGAAGACAATGTTGCAGTTCGGAGGCGAGCCGGAGGCTCAAGTACCATTTTTGTTACTGTCTAGTATTTCTGTTTCTGCTGTTTGAGTTGCTCTGTGAGTGTTGTAGTTAAGCTTTATGTACCGACATTGATATTTCCTATGATGCTTGGATAATCTTTTAGGATGTTGTGGAAGTTTCAAAAGTTTGTTATATGATGCTTCACTATTATTACCTGTTGCATACTTTCTACTACATCTTATCCTTGCGCTGTGAGTTCTACGACACATATCGATTGCGTTTACCTACCAATGATGATCGTCCACAACTGCCTGACACACCTTTCAGCACATTATTCCTCTTGTCTAGTGCAGGGGTCGCGGGCGGTCATCACAACCTCGATCCGCCGTGAATTGGCAATGAAACCTAGAAATTTTCTTAACGCAGCGCTGAAAGAGCATTTCAATGGATTGAATTGTTTATACTCATATATCGTATGTAACTATTGCTAGTTATTTTACCGCTTACTTGGACTGTTGTCTGACTCAAGTTTGTGTCTCCTTCTTATTACCTTGGATTGCTCATCAACATTGGTGGTGAGCAAATTGAGATAGCTGGTGGTAGAGTTCTTATCTCTATGATACTGTGCGGTGTTGAACACGAAGCTGGAATATTATTTTCTACTACGATATCTAGATATTCTATGTTTTAGTTGTATGTTGACGTCTTTTGATACTCTGAGAGATGTAGTGAAACTTGAATGTACGGAATGCACATTTTCACAAGATATTTTATATTGGTGACTCTGAGAAGTTATGAGATTTGAGATTTGATTTTGTTATGCTTCACTACTATATCTTGTTGTATACTTCCTATTATATGTTGTCCATGCGCTGTTAGTTGTACGACAGGTTTATTACGAGTTATTTTTCCTTGGTGATCATCCCGTATCCACCTGGAATACAGCGCGCATTTTTTATAGTTTGGTCCAGGAGTTATGAGGCAGTTGTCAAATAGTGTTTGTAGCTGTAACACCCCGTATTTTCTATGAACGTATAAGTAACAAATCAGAGAATAATTAAATTTTAAAATAAGAATCAAGGGAAACGGGTTACGCCATTATGTTTGTCTCGAAATTCTGCTTGGAAACGAGTCTGAGTTTTCGAAAAACGGAGTCCGTATGACCAAGTTATGACCCTCCGAAGTTTCAAGAATTTAAATAAATTAAAACAACACGAAAATAAAGCCAGAAATTCGAAATTCAAACCCAGAGAAGCCTGGCGGGAAAATTCCCGCCCATAACCCAGGTCGAATGAGGAGTCGACCCCCTAACTAGATCGACTGGGGAGTCGACTGGGGTGTCGACCTCCCCATGACCAGGTCGACTGGGGAGTCGACTGGGATGTCGACCTCCCCATGACCAGGTCGACTGGGGAGTCGACCTGGGGGTCGACCTGCCACCGAAACCCAGTTTTTGAACCTAGTTCATTCTGATGTATCCGGTCTCGTTTTCTGTCTAGATTCGTCCTCCTAATCCTATATAAACAGCCCCCTAGCCTCATTTTCTCTACACAATTTCATTCTGTCTATATTCTACCTCTGTTCTAATTAAAAATAAAAATGGCGTCGCTACTCTGCTGGAATCAAAACTTGGACTGATGCATCTTCTTCCAACCTGAATAGAATTAAAAGCTAAATCAAATCTCAAATCAAAGTTTAGAGTTGCAACAACAATTGAAGAGGAGTAATTCAACATTTCTGCATCAACAACAGTTTATTATCCTTTCTTAAAACCACGAAAGGCAAGTACAGTTATTTTCCGATATAAACTTTAATTATGGTTGTGGCATGATTATAAATCTGAATCTGAGGTTATGTACATTCTTATCTGTCAGATCTGTTTTTCTATGACTATTTTGTACCTCTTTCTTCTTTTTGTTCTATAGCTAGGCTACAACAAGCCTGCACCACATCTCATAAGAGATTAACGCACAAACGCTAAATTTTGGGACAAATAATAATGCATAATTGGACATGGAACTGTTGCCTATGAGACTGTTGCCTATGACTATGATTCATGACTATGAGACTATTGCCTATGACTATGATTCATTGACTATGAGACTATTGCCTATGACTATGATTCATGACTATGAGACTATTGCCTATGACTACGAGACTATTGCCTATGACTATGATTCATGACTATGAGACTATTGCCTATGACATTGAATAAGAAACTATTGTGATTAGTCGCCCATGACTATTGTGGTTAGTTGCCTATAACTATTGTAGTTAGTTACTTATGCCTATTACCTTAATGATGTTAGATCTCATATTTAGTATGTAACTTTGCTAGTTTATTCCCATGCACTGTTAGGTACATCGAGCCTATAGGGCCATTTCATGAGTATTTAGAGAACTTATGGAAACATGTTATACGGGGATTGGGCGTAGCTTAATTAAGTAAATCTGGCATAGAAAATATGTTGGCATAATCTGAGTTGGCTATAATAGAGAATGATTTACATGTGTATCAGTCTTGGACATAAATGGTGAACAGGAATATTAAATCTAGTTTTGACATGAACTGTAAATGCGAATATTAAGGCTAAAATTTGGGGCATATATTGTATTATGAATTATGACCTCGATTTGGGCATGTAAGTTTAGGATAAATTTATAATTAGGCAAGATATGTCAATGAAACTTTAAGGAATGATTAAATCTGTTGTATTACCTAATCCGCTAGTTCTGTTATATTGCCTAAACTGCTAATTAGATTGAATTGCCTAATCTGCTAATTATGTTAAAATTTCCTTATCTGCTAGACCTGCTAAATCGCCTAATCTGCAAGATCTGTTATCTGTTTAGTCTGCTGAATGGCGTAATCTGTTGGAACTGAAATGCTGAAATTTGAAGTATGTAAATCTGGAGGCTCGATTTAAAATTGAGCAAAACTTGTTAATAGAACCTCGAATAATCTGTTGTAACTCATACAGAAGTTAATTTGTTAAATTAGCATGATTAGTCTGATATTAGCACAGTCTGTGAATGAATGCATTGGCAAAACATGAAATATTGCTAACTCGAGGTTAGAATGAGTTTGCGGCGTAATCCTTCCCGGAACCGCCCGACACATCCAGTGGCCGCAAACAATAGGTTCTAATGTGAGAAGTTAGTCATAACGTGCTTGAAACCAGAGGTTAGACTCAGTTTGTGGTAGAAACCTTCCCGGAACCAACCGACCAAACCAGTGGCCGCAAACTGTTAGTCTAATGTGAGAGGTATGCGCGTTAATTTTTAATTGATACAAATATGAGACAAATATGATGTCTAAAACATGTTGGGTGGGTAGGGTTAAACCAATTGGACTAATAAATTTAACAAACCCATTTCGTGAATCTGTAGGCCCAATTACAAAGTTAGACAAATCTGTAAATCTGTTAAATCCGTATATCTGAGCCGTTAGTCTGAAACTTGTCTGATCTGTGAACTAGTTGATCTGAACTCTGTATGTCTGAACTTGTAAACAAGTTAATCTGAAATCTATTAGTCTGGGAACACAAGGTTAGGACGGAAATTACTTTTGTCATCTGTTGTTTGGGACCCATATTAGTCAGTAACCCGTTCTGGTATCAAACTTTGACCCAACAGTAGGTAGGTTCCGGGCACGCTTAATGAACTAATTATATGCGGTTCATTCTGATAATGGCGAGGGTTGTTGATCGTGCATTCCAACCAGGTCGTGTGCGTGCATGGGTCCCGGTCTGCCTCTGAGGAAGTAAGATGCCGTGACATTTGTAAATAGGTCTGTGCCAATTGGTTGTCACTTTAGGGAGTGATACACCCTACTGTGGGGCCGACACAGGGTATTTATGTATTAGGGAGCCGATCGCTTGGGGTAGGATTTTGGGGTACACTTAGTTCTGTCTATTTCTGTTGGTACCGTCTGTTTCTGTTGGGTGGCAACACCTGTCTGTTTCTGCGTGGTACCGTCTGTTGGGTGGTAAAGGCCCATTTACTAGTGTACACCTAATTCTACATTCTATTTCCATAGGGATTAATATGTTTCTGTACCTTCTGTTTGGGTGGTAAAGGCCCATTATTAGCATTTTGTTTCTGTCTGTTTCTGTTCGGGTGGTAAAGGCCCGTTATTAGCGCTTTGTTTCTGTCTGTTTCTGTTCGGGTGGTAAAGGCCCATTATTAGCATTCTGTTCCTTTCTGTTTCTGTTGGGGGGTGATAAAGGCCTATTACTAGCATTCTCTTCTGTGGAAATTATTTTGTTCCCGTTTCTGTTTCAGTTTAGACATTAGGGTGACACCTAATCCTGTTATACTAGTATTAGTGTAGAGAAATGAAAAGTAATATTATTCTGTTTCTTCTGTTTAACCTAAGTAGATCTGCTGCTCCTGTTACTGTTATCTCTTATCTAGCTTATTTTCATGTCATAATTATTATTATCTGTTCATATGCTGAAAGTCACTGGACTTGCCAGACTTTATGTCTGACCTTGCTTGTTTTCGCCCCTTTTTCTTCCGTTCCCCCCCAGGTTTTCTAAGGAGGGAATACTTTAGCTTGATCCGGATTTCTTCTGCTTGAAGTACTTGAAGTGCGTAAAGTATGGCTGAACTTCTTATGGCATCTTCTATGGGGATTATGATTTTAAAGTTTTGTACTCTGATGACTTTCTAAACAAGACTGATATTTATGTACTTTAGTTTTTGGTAAAGATGTAACCATACTGATTTCTGCTTTCTGCTGTAATAAAGTTATGATTTCTCAAGTATTGTTTATCTATCTTGAAATTTTCTGTTTTGTTTACTAAAAAGCTCCACCAAAGTTAAGGCATTCCCTTTGTGAGTGACCTTAATGAAGGTGGGGTGCTACACTTTGTATCAGAGCTGAAGGTTACCAGATTAGATAAAAGTTTTTGAAAACTATTTTCAAAAAGGTTTTAAAAGGAAGTATTTTCAAAAATAAAGTTTATTTTGAAAAACATAATCCCCAAAAAGCCATATATCTATCTTTTCAGTTCTCCGTTTTAAATCCTTTTCTTTCATTCCAGCATGTCTGGGAATCTTAACTTTCCAGAGGGCATGCCAATACCTGGCTGGTTCAGGAGGTACTTAGAGGCTAGGGCCAACGATGCAGGCCCCGCAGATATTCCTCCTCCAGCTGCAGCGATTCCTCCTCCTCCGCCCCCTCCTCGTGCAATCGCTTTTTCAAAGATCTGTAAAGATTTTAGGGCCATGGGTGGAAAGGATTTCAAGGGAACTGAATCATTCGTAGAAGCGAGGAACTGGCTCAAAGAAACTGAGGATCTGTTCGTTATTTTCGAAGTGGACGATAGGCAGAAGGTACAATTGGCGGTATGGTTGCTCAAGGACGAAGCTTCCTATTGGTGGGAAGTCACTAACGCCGAGAGGCCGGTTGAAACATGGATGGATTTCAGAACAAGGTTTGAGACAAAATTTCTCTCGTAAGCTGAACGAAGTCTACAACTGGAAAAGTTCTTATCTCTTAAGCAAGGAAGTATGACGGTCAAGGAATACGTCAACCAGTTCAACCAACTGGCTAGGTTCGGACTAGATTTAGTCAACACCCGGCATAAAAAGGCTCTCCGCTTTGTTAAAGGATTGAACGAGCCACTGCACAGCCTGGCCATGACCCATGAACCCATGTGAGCGACTTACGAGAGATTGGTGGATATGGCGCTACTACATGAGGAAGACAACGGTAAGAAAGAGGCAAAGAAGGAAGAACCACAGAGCAAGAAAGCATGGCCCAAAAAGGAAACACAAAAGAAGGGTGAAAAGTCTGAAGATAAGAAGGAGAAAAAGTGCTTTACTTGTGGAAGCTCGACTCATCTGAACAAGGATTGCAGAAAAAGAAAGGGCACTTGCTTCAACTGTGGTGAGATGGGACACTTCACTAGGCATTGTCCGAAGAAACGAGGGCAAAGGCAGAGGGCAGGACCAACTTCTGGAAGGCAGGCGAACACTCTCGAGGCTAGTGGATAGGATAGGAATAGGAAAACTTTCTGTAGGAGGTTTAATTTCTTTATCTGATTTTTGAGTTAAAACTCTTTTCTAATTTTGGCATTTCGATTCTGTAATCGATACTCTGCACTTGAATACTGGTATTGTTTCTGATTCCGCTGTAGACTCAGACCCATAAGGGTTATGAATTATCTAAGCGTGGTAAGTTGGGTATCTGTGTTGAGCGTTAAGTTGACTATGATGCATACATTCTTGGTTTTTATCATGCTTAGTTTCCTAAGAATCATTTAGTAATCTGATCTGTACCGATAATCTGTAAATATCTGAATATTTCTGATAAGGTTGAGATTTCCAGTTTTGACATTGTCTAAAGAGGGTAATCCTCTGGGTGTCAATCTGATGTTGATTTCGGTCTTCGGGGTTGATACTTAGGGGAATTTGTCTCTCAACCAAGGTCTAATGGAAACCAAGTTTTTGTTTATCTGCACTCGCTCCCATCACTCGACTGTATCCTATCGATCGCGTCTTCGACCTAAAGACAGGAATCATATGGATGTAAACATGTGTTTGAGACATGTTATGTTTGATGGTTGCAAGTGGATGCATGTGGTTGCTAGTGGTTGCTCGTGGATGCATATACACACACTAGGCACTAGATCGGCTCGAAAACACTCTCATACTGCATATGGATGTGTGAGCATTTTCAATTTCTGTGGATTCAAAATGATTGACTCATCACATGGATGTTGCATATGAATAAATGGTTGTCACTCATATAATAATAATATGTATCAAATAGGAAAATTGCATACATGTTGGACTCATGACACTGACATAGTTCGCATTAAGGAGGTCAACTGAATCAGTGGACCGCCTGATCTTTGCATTAGATAAGGAACATATACACACACTTTTGCATATGTTCATACAACGTTAGAAGTTTTCTAAGGACAATGGATGCTTGTGGATGATGGTTGAGTAGATGGATGACTGGATGGCAGGACACATTCTTCTTAACTTGAAGATTTCGGGGACGAAACCATTTAAGGAGTGGAGAATGTAACACCCCGTATTTTCTGTGAACGTATAAGTAACAAATCAGAGAATAATTAATTTATAAAAATAAGAATCAAGGGAAACGGGTTGCGCCCTTGCGTTCGTCTCGAAATTCTGCTTGAAAAAGTGACCGAGTTTTCGAAAAACGGAGTCCGTATGACCAAGTTATGACCCTCCGAAGTTTCAGGAATTTAAATAAAATAAAACAGCTCGAAAATAAAGCCAGAAATTCGAAATTCAAACCCAGAGAAGGCTGGCGGGAAAATTCCCGCCCATATACCTAGGTCGACTGGGGAGTCGACCACCCCCCCCCCCAACCAGGTCGACTGGGGTGTCGATCTCCCCATGACCAGGTCGACTGGGGAGTCGACCTGGGGGTCGACCTGCCTCCGAAACCCAGTTTTTGAACCTGGTTCATTCTGATGTATCCGGTCTCGATTTCTGTCTAGATTCATCCGCCTAATCCTATATAAACAGCCCCCTAGCCTCATTTTCTCCACACAATTTCCTTCTGTCTATATTCTTCCTCTGTTCTAATTAAAAATAAAAATGGCGTCGCTACTCTGCTGGAATCAAAACTTGGACTGATGCATCTTCTTCCAACCTGAATAGAATTAAAAGCTAAATCAAATCTCAAATCAAAGTTTAGAGCTACAACAATAATTAAAGAGGGGTAATTCAACATTTCTGCATCAACAACGGTTTATTATCCTTTCTTAAAACCACGAAAGGCAAGTACAGTTATTTTACGATATAAACTTTAATTATGGTTGTGGCATGATTATAAATCTGAATCTGAGGTTATGTATATTCTTATCTGTCAGATCTGTTTTTCTGTGACTATTCTGTACCTCTTTCTTCTTTTTGTTCTATAGCCAGGCTATTACGAGCCTGCGCCACATATCATAAGAGATTAACGCACGAACGATAAATTTTGGGACAAATAATAATGCATAATTGGACATGGAACTGTTCCCTATGAGACTATTGCCTATGACTATGATTCATGACTATGAGACTATTGCCTATGACTATGATTCATTGACTATGAGACTATTGCCTATGACTATGATTCAGGACTATGAGACTATTTCCTATGACTATGATTCATTGACTATGAGACTATTGCCTATGACTATGATTCATGACTATGAGACTATTGCCTATGACATTGAATAAGAAACTATTGTGATTAGTCGCCCATGACTATTGTGGTTAGCAGCCTATAACTATTGTAGTTAGTTTCTTATGCCTATTCCCTTAATGATGTTAGATCTCATATTTAGTATGTAACTTTGCTAGTTTGTTCCCATGCACTGTTATGTACATCGAGCCTATAGGGCCATTTCATGAGTATTTAGAGAACTTGTTGAAACATGTTATACGGGGATTGGGCGTAGTTTAATTAAGTAAATCTGGCATAGCAAATATGTTGGCATAATCTGAGTTGGCTATAATAGAGAATGATTTACATGTGTATTAGTCTTGGACATAAATGGTGAACTAGAATATTAAATCTATTTTTGACATGAACTGTAAATGGGAATATTAAGGCTAAAATTTGGGGCATATATTGTATTATGAATTATGACCTTGATTTGGGCATGTAAGTTTAGGCTAAATTTATAATTAGGCAAGATATGTCAATGAAACTTTAAGGAATGATTAAATCTGTTATATTGCCTAATCCGCTAGTTCTGTTATATTGCCTAAACTGCTAATTTGATTGAATTGCCTAATCTGCTAATTATGTTAAAATTTCCTTATCTGCTAGACCTGCTAAATCGCCTAATCTGCAAGATCTGTTATCTGTTTAGTCTGTTGAGTGGCGTAATCTGTTGGAACTGAAATGCTGAAATTTGAAGTATGTAAATCTGTAGGCTCGATTTAAAATTGAGCAAAACTTTTTAATAGAACCTCGAATAATCTTTTGTAACTCGTACAGAAGTTAATTTGTTAAATTAGCATGATTAGTCTGATATTAGCACAGTCTGTGAATGAATGCATTGGCTAAACATGAAACATGGCTAACTCGAGGTTAGAATGAGTTTGTGGCGTAATCCTGCCCGGAACCTCCCGGCACATCCAGTGGCCGCAAACAATAGGTTCTAATGTGAGAAGTTAGTCATATCGTGCTTGAAACCCGAGATTAGACTCAGTTTGCGGCAGAAACCTTCCTGGAACCAACCGGCCTAACCAGTGGCCGCAAACTGTCAGTCTAATGTGACAGGTCTGCGCAATAATTTTTAATTGATACAAATCTGAGATAAATATGATGTCTAAAACATGTTGGGTGGGTAGGGTCAAACCAATTGGACTAATGAATTTAACAAACCCATTTCGTGAATCTGTTGGCCCAATTACAAAGTTAGACAAATCTGTAAATCTGTTAAATCCGTATATCTGATCCGTTAGTCTGAAACTTGTCTGACCTATGAACTAGTTGATCTGAACTCTGTATGTCTGAACTTGTAAACAAGTTAATCTGAAATCTATTAGTTTGGGGACACAAGGTTAGGAGGGAAATTACTTGTGTCATCTGTTGTTTGGGACCCATATTAGTCAGTAACCCTTTATGGTATCAAACTTTGACCCAACAGTAGGTAGGGTCCGGGCACGCTTACTGAATTAATTATAAGCGGTTCATTCTGATAATGGCGAGGGGTGTTGATGGTGCGTTCCAACCGGGTCATGTGCGTGCATGGATCACGGTCTGCCTTTTAGGATGTAAGACGCCGTGACATTTGTAATTAGGTCTATGCCAATTGGTTGTCACTTTAGGGAGTGATACACCCTACTATGGGCCGACACAGGGTATTTATGTATTAGGGAGCCAATCGCTTGGGGTTGGGTTTTAGGGTACACTTAGTTCTGTCTGTTTCTGTTGGTACCATCTGTTTCTGTTGGGTGGAAACACCTGTCTGTTTCTGCGTGGTACCGTCTGTTTGGGTGGTAAAGGCCCATTTACTAGTGTACACCTAATTCTACATTCTGTTTCCGTAGGGATTAATCTGTTTCTGTTTCTGTACCTTCTGTTCAGGTGGTAAAGGCCCATTATTAGCATTCTGTTTCTGTCTATTTCTGTTCGGGTGGTAAGGGCCCATTATTAGCGCTCTGTTTCTGTCTGTTTCTGTTCGGGTGGTAAAGGCCCATTATTAGCATTCTGTTTCTGTCTGTTTCTGTTAGGGTGGTAAAGGCCCAGTACTAGCATTCTCTTTTGTGGAAATTATTCTGTTCCCGTTTCTGTTTCAGTTTAGACATTAGGGTGAAATCTAATCCTGTTATACTAATATTAGTGCAGAGAAATGAAAAGTAATATTATTCTGTTTCTTCTGTTTAACCTAAGTACATCTACTGCTCTTGTTACTGTTATCTCTTATCCAGCTTATTTTCATGTCATAATTATTATTATCTGTTCATATGCTAAAAGTCACTGGACTTGCCAGACTTTATGTCTGACCTTGCTTGTTTCCCCCCTTTTTCTTCCGTTTCCCCCCAGGTTTTCTAAGGAGGGAATACTTTAGCTTGATCCGGATTTCTTCTGCTTGAAGTACTTGAAGTGCGTAAAGTATGGCTTAACTTCTTATGGCATTTTCTATGGGGATTATGATTTTAAAGTTTTTACTCTGATGACTTTCTGAACAAGACTGATATTTATGTACTTGAGTTTTTGGTAAAGATGTAACCATACCGATTTCTGCTTTCCGCTGTAATAAAGTTATAATTTCTCAAGTATTGTTTATCTGTCTTGAAATTTTCTGTTCTGTTTACTAAAATGCTCCACCAAAGTTAAGGCATTCCCTTTGTGAGTGACTTAATGAAGGTGGGGTGCTACAGTAGCACTATATGATAATGATGTGTATGGATTGATAGTGATTTCTTGTAGTGTTATATTACATTTGTGTTGTTTGTTGATTTGCATCATTATTTCCACTAGCATCATATTTGTTGTTATGTATGATTGATGTGTTGTTTGTGCACATGTCAGTTGTTGTTGTGTTACTCGTCTATTTTTCCTAATTCTCTTTTGGGCTATGTAAGTATGTACAGGTATGCGGAAGCAAAAGCGTGCTAGCTTGCTTAAACTTTTGATTTTATGGTAAAGGTATTTTTTCGAGACAAAACGGTATGTTTTCGGATTACATATCGTACTTGGGTCTTATATATTGTTTCCCCATGGTTTTGCGATGCCTCTTCATTGAGATGAGATGTATAGTGTCTTATATTATGATTGTGAATATTTTTGGATGGGCTGTACAAAATAGATGCTACTGAATTTTATCTGAAAATTTCAAGTGTTAGAAAATTTTAATAAATTTTAGTAAGAAATATTTCTAGAGTAAAAATTAATCGGTTTGTAATAATCTTCTTAACTTTTGATTTCAGGGACAAAATCCTTAAGGGGGAAGAATGTAACAATAAAATTTTTTATATTGGAATATTTAATTAATTTAAATATTAAAATGATCAATTTTAAGATTTAACAACTTAAAATAAATTTAAAATTGAGAATTTGAATGTTAAATTAACCTAAGATTTGAAAATATCGAGTTTAAAACCCAATCAAGTTTATTTTGAGTTGTGCAAAATCCTAATTGAATTAAGATGATAATACGAAATTATTATCGATATTCAGAATGTTTAGAAATAAAATTTATATTTTATCGTTTGACTTAATACATGAAGTTATCCATTTTTCAAACTACATGTAAATCAGAGTTGTTGAGTGATTATGTGCGGTATAAACACGTATCGATAATCGATTTGAAATTATATTAATCTATATTAACCGGCCTTTTGGTCCAATTCCCAAAAGTACAAAAGACACACTTGAATCAACATATCACATGATGTTAAATCCCGACGTATCGCCAAGGAGTTAAGGAAACGAGCCGGGAAGGGGTCGGGTAGACAGGAACATCACCATTCCTCAAAACATCGCCAAACCAATTCCTCGAAATTCCAAAAAGCCTCGAGCCCCACCAACCTGGACTCCTCTAGAATCGTTCCAAAATCTCTCGTACCATTGGGGTACGAATTTCGTACCCCTGCGTTACGAAATTAGTACCCTACGGGATTTGAAATTTGTACCCCACGGGGTACGTAATTCATACCCCATTGAGTGGTATGAGTTTCCAAGAAGGAAAGAGGGGGTCCGAGCTTTTGGTGGCCTGCACTATGGGATCCGAGATTTTCTATTGTGGTCCCTTACTCCTATCTACTCCCATCTGACCACTCCACTGTAAATACACTAAGCTCATACTTCAAAAGGGGTTGGAAATTAGTTGATTTGACATCTCTTAAGAGCTCCAAGTGACCTCTTTAATGGCATCCATGCTTTGAGGAAGAAGAAGGGAAAAAGTGTCTTTTTCCTAATGTTCATATACAATAATTATGACCTCAAATTACTTAGAAATGTATGTAAAGTGATGTCATGTGATAGTCTTAAGCTTGTAACTCTTTATTGTCAATAAAATATCAACAACTCTTCCAAAGTGGACGTAGGGCCCTCACGTGACCAAACCGCTATAAATCTATTGTGTTATTTACTGCTTTCTGCACTTAGGTTTCCACGCAAAACTATAATTTTTAAATAATTAAGAATCTTCGATGTTACGACATATTTTGCTGTCAACATTCTGATGCTTTCACTCAGAACCATGACTCGGATTTGCATCTTTGTCGCACATCATCATCTCGGCTCCGACATGCTTTAGGTTTCTCCTCTAACATGCTGCCAAGTCTGCTTACGATGGCAAAGCAGCCAATGAATGCAATGATCGGCTCCGCTACTGCAACCGAAGTCATAACATCTCAACAACATCAATCGGTGGATATCCCAACCGAAACCGATACCCTTCCCTCTGTGGACCCCAAGCTCCTACAACACAAGCGCAGATCCATGCACTTAATTAGAGACATGAGAGTACGACTCTCGAGCTCAATCATGCATTGAGAAATAATATTGATCTTATGAGACAACTCTAAGAAGGTCGAAGCATTGTAGCTCGAATTCAGCTTGCCCAGAACAACGCCCGGCCACGGCGTACTATCTCTAAAACCTCCTCTTCCGAGTCAAGGGGCCCACATCAAATAAGGAGATTTAGCCTCATCAACAACGTTGCCATCCGTTCCAATGATCGCACCAACGGTAATGGCAATGACAATGGCAATGGAAATGGCGATCGAACTACCGTCACTTACAGCGAGGGAACACAATATCATGACCATTCCCGGCTGATTATCAATGATGAGCCAGGTCTGAGTAACCGGCCCCCTCCTCGGTAGAACCCAACCATCACCACTCAGAATCAGGGACATGCTCTCCCAATAGCCCAGCAAGCAAAGGTTCTTCCAGATCAAGATGCGCATCAATCTATTTAACCTCACCACCCATACCAAAACCAGACTATCGACGTTGATGACATGGAGGAGGATGACTAGTATATGCACCGTAGAAGACGACCGTGGAACAGAACTTGCGAAGTTCGTCGAAACCAATGGATCTCAACAGAAGACATAGATCCAACATATCATCTCGACATGGTCTGAAGGATTATGAGAGATCTTCAAGCGAACGACAATGACCCGTGGGAGACCCACTAAGGCGTAATTCCTTCACTAGGATTGTGCATGAAGCCGAATGGCCCCGACTTTTCAACATGCCACAAACGACCCTCTATGACGGCACAACTGATCCTTGTGCCTTCCTGAACCGTTATGAATGGCAAATGGACTCTAGTCGAGCCACCGACCCAGTCAAATGCAAGTGCTTCCTAGTCTTCTTGTCAGGCACAACTTTACTCTGGTTCTCTCGCCTTTCGCTCCACTCTGTCAACAACTTCGGCCAACTGGCTACATAACAATTCAGAATGCACCTTCCGACTCCAAAGAACACCCTCACTCTGTCTAACCTTTATTAAGGGCATGCAGAGTCAATTAAGAGCCACCTCTCGCGTTTTAATACTGCCCTTACTGAGGTTGACGACCTAGTACCCTGCACCGTACTTTTCCAGCTTGCGAAAGGCGTCCTTCCTACTTCTAAATTCAGGGCTTGGATCGACAGAAAACAAACTAAGAGTCTCGATGCTTATTATGAAAAGAACGAATAATTCTTGTGTCAAGAGGAAGCAAGACACAATCGAACTTCTTAGACCAACCCTTCCAACAATCCATATGCCGACACCATCAACAACAACAACAAAGGAAAAAAGTTGGAGAACCCTTCGACAAGGACAAAGGAGTAGTTCCCTACAAACCAAAGCCGAATAGCGGTAGGCAGGGAGGCCGCAACAACACCCAGGTTCCAGTTGATCCCAAGAAGCCCGGTCGCTACCAAGCATATGGGACCCACCCTACACTGAATGAAGACTTGGAGACGATCTACTTGGAAACATGCAACATGCTCCGGTACAAGAAACCAAATTCTTGGGAATCCACTGATCGCGAGAAGATCTCTGGTAGATACTGCCGATACCACGACATGTACGGGCATAATACCAATGATTTTCATCAACTCAAGGACGAGATCGAAAAACTCATCCGCGAGAAGCGCCTCGAGCAGTATGTTAAAGACCCTCTTCCTCTTGAAGCAACCGCGGGTCCTCCTACACCTGCACCTCCAGCACCTACCAAAGTGGCTCCTAGTCCGTCCAACCAAAAGAGGGGCATTGTGATCAACACTATTTGTAGAAGGCCTTATCCCATGGATGAAAGCTTCCGAAAAATGGAGGAGTATGTGAGCTCTATAAAGCATGCCACCTATGAAGCTTGCTCCACTCTGGACGAACCCATCCCCACTAAACTTCACTAAACAATGCAGGACAACATCGTCTTCTATGAAAGAGAGTCTACGGGAATTGATATCCTAACCACAGAGCCCCTCGTGATCACAGAACTAATCGGCTCTGCTTCTGTCCAAAGGGTATTGATCGACTAGAGAAGCTCAGTCAACATCATCTTCAAAGCTGCTTAGATCATATGAGGCTGGAGACCAAGGACTTGAAACCCTGCTATGCCACAATCCACGGCTTCAACGGATCCTCCAATCGCCCAGTAGGCATGGTCGACCAAACTGCTGAACTACGAGACGGGAATCGGAGCCGGGTCTGAATCCTCACTTTCATGGTTATCGACATTATCTCTCCCTACAATGTCTTCTTTGGATTTCCCTTCCTGACAGAATTTCTGAGTCTGCCTGTCACCATGGTCTCTCCTAATGAAGTTCCCAATGCAGAATGGGATCGGCACGGTTGAATGTGACCAAGCAACCACTCGATATAGTTACGCAATAAAATATAAGAACTCGCGCAATAAGGACAATGGCAAGACTGTGTCTTTGCCTTCTTGCGCCAAGACCATCTGTGCATAGCAATCAAAGGCATCTAAGTCTTGGCTCAGGCACTACTGCCGTCTTTCTGATGATCTCAATCCAAGGGAGCACGAAGAACCCGACTACGAGAGGGCTACCCCAATTGAACCTACTATGGATGTTTCGATCAGCCCTGATGACCCGTCTAAGGTCTTGAAAATCGGATTGCAATTTCACCCCACAATAAAAGATCTTGTGGATTTCTTATGGGCCAACCTAGACGTGTTCGCTTGGACCCACTCAGACATGCAGGGCATCGACCCTGCAATCGCTGGCCAGCGGTTAACTCTCAACCCCTCACTACCTCCGGTCAAACAGAAACGCAGATTCTTGGGAACCGAAAGATCTAACACACTCAAGGAAGAGGTAGACAATATACTCAACAACAACTTCATTCGCGAAGCCGACTACACCGAATGGATTCCAACATGGTTCTAGTCAAAAAAGCAAATGGCAACTTCGAACGTTCGTCGACTTCTCTGACTTGAACAAGGTATTCCCCAGACACAGCTTCCCACTTTCGAAGATCGACCGGCTTGTTGACTCAACTATTGGATACTAGCTCTTATGCTTCATGTTTGCTTATTCAGGCTACAATCAAATTCTTATGTATCTTCCCGACCAGGATCACACCTCTTTCATAATCGACCTTGGGCTCTATTGCTATGGCGTCATGCCTTTCGATCTCAAGAATGCGAAAGCCACTTATCAATGAATGTTTAACTGCCTCTTTAAGGACCAGATTGTAAAATCCATGGAGGTATACGTGGATGATATATTGGTAAAGTCTAATATATCAAGCTACCATGTTCATGAACTCTATGAAATTTTTGATGTCCTGTGCTAGTACGACATGAAACTCAATCCCCTGAAATGCTCCTTTGGAGTTGTCTCAGAAATTTTTTTGGGATTCGTTATCAATTCCTGAGGCATTGTAGTCAATCCAGACAAGATCAAAGCAATACAAGATATCCAAGCCCCTCAAAACAACAAAGATGTTCAAAGTTTAAACGACAAGGTCACCGTAATAAGTCGATTCATCTCCAACGCCACTAACAAATGCATTCCCTTTTTCAATTTTCTTCAGAAGAAGACCCCAAACTGCGTCGCCGCATTCAAGGACCTTTTGAATCACTTAGAGTGCCCATCTATCTCGTCCAAACCTGTGGACCACGAGGACTTATACATTTATTTGGTTGTTTCCATGAAGGCAGTCATCTCGGCACTGGAACGCATTGAAGACCGTGTCCAGCGACCCATTCAATACATCAACCAAAGATTGACAAGGACAGAAAAGAACTACCCAAAGCTCGACAAACTAGCCTACTGCTTGTTGATCTTCTCCAGGAAGCCACGATCATACTTTCAGTCTCACCCTTTAAAGGTCTATACTGACCAGCCGCTACAACAAGTCCTGCAATGACTTGAGGCATCCGGGTGACTATTAAAGTGGAATATAGAGCTGAGTCGGATCGAGATAACATTCATCCTCCATTAGGCCATCCTCGGACAAGAACTTGCTGATTTCATTGTGGAATTCACTGCCTCTGAGGAATCTCCCCCAGAAGGCATCAAAGCTCCAAACATTTAATGGAAACTGTTTGTAGATGGATCTTCCAATAATATAGGCTCTGGCACCAGAGTCATGCTCATCACTCAAGAGGAGCACCCGACGTGCTATGATTTAAAGCTCAACTTCCCCGCAACCAACAACGACACAGAATATGAGGCCTTAATAGATGGACTTAGAATCACAATCGAGCTTAACATCAAGGCCATCCAAATATTCTCTGACATGCAGCTCATCGTGCGTCAGGGACAAGGGGAATACGAAGCCAAGGGGGCACGGCTTGCTCCCTATCTTTCCCAGGTTTGGGAATTGCTCACTAACTTTGACCACTTTGTCATCGTGCGTATCCCCCGATAACAGAATGAAAATGCAGACTCGTTAGCCAAGTTGGCAAGCTCTGAGGATGCACAGCTCATGGGGCTCTCCCCAGTCGAAGTACTCAGCTCAATAAGCGTTATCCGAGTGAAGACTGTTTCGATAATAAATATCGAAGTCGAACCTGAGTCTTGGATGACCCCCATCAAGAATTACTTGTAACACGAAACCCTAATGGGGAGTTACAAATAAAAACGGGCATAATTCGACAATCATCTCGCTACATCATCCTAGATAGAGTGCTCTACTATAGAGGATTTTATATCTGCCTGCTTCGTTGCATAGCCCACGACGCTGCTGACCGCATACTAACAGACGTGAACAAAGAAGAGTGTGGCGACCACACTGACAGACGTGAACAAAGAAGAGTGTGGCGACCACACTGAGGGGCAAAACCTGGCAAGGAAATTCATCAGGCACGGCTACTTCTGGCCCACACTCGATCAAGACGGCGCGAAATATGCCCGTAAATGTGACAAATGCTAGCATTTCTCAAAGATCCCTAGAACCACCCTACCGAGTTGACATAAATGGTCAGTCCTTGTTTGTTTGACATGTGGGGGAATTGACAACATTGGGACTCTTCCAATGGCTAGAGGCGGGGCACAGTACGCCATCGTTGCGTTTGATTACCTCACCAAATGGCCGGAAGTCGTAGCTCTCGCTAAGATCACCACCAAGAAAGCAATCAATTTCAACGTCCACAATATCATTACTCGCTATGGAGTTCCCCAGGCCATCATCTCAGTCAATGGAAACCAATTTGAGAGTATAGAGTTCAAGCCTTTCTATCATGGCATAACATTGAAAAGAGATTTTCGGCGATGGCTCACCCTCAAGCCAATAGACAGGTCGAGGCTGTCAATAAAATGATTAAATCCATCATCAAGAAGCATTTGGAAAAAGTCGGAGGTTTGTGGGAAGACGAATTCCCTCAGGCCCTATGGGCCTACCGGAGCACCCATAATTTAGCAACCAGCCACACTTCATTCGTCTTTGCCGATGGATCCGAAATCGTCATCCCCGTTGAGCTAGTGCATAAATCTCATTGAGTTACTTACTATGATCCGAAAACCAATTAAGATTTACTAATGGAATCACTTGATTTTCTCAAGGAGAAAAGGAACGAGGCTGAATTCAGGGCCATCACGCAGCATCAACGAGTAGCCCGATATTTCAACTCTAGAGTCCTCCACAAGGATCTCTCTGTCGGCAACCTCATCCTAAAATGGGTATTTCCCCCACCGACTGGTCTCAGTCCTCATTGGGAAGGCGCATATGTCATACATTAGAAGCTCACAGATGGAACTTTCAAGCTAGCAATCGTAGACGGTGCCGAGCTCTCAAGGCATGGAACAACGAACATATCTTCCACTACTTCACATAACTTAGTGTATGGTTTTCCTACTTTCCAACGATGTTTTGTTTTATTGAAATTCAAGGTATTACAAGGTTATTACTGCCAAATTTATTAGTAGATGATGTTCATTTTCCAATGTCCTCGTTATGTTTACTTAATGCATGATATGTTTGACTAACCATCGCAACCGGCTCGCACCCACAAGCACGCGAACATGGTCGGCAACTCGAGCATGGGAGCCGGTGTTGACGTTCGAGCCTCAAACCAACCGTCAAGGAAAAACAAATGGCCTCGATTTGGCACCCCGAGCACGGGAGCCGGCACCGCTACTCGAGTCCTAAACCCGCGACGCGACCGAATATAAACAACTTCACTCGAATCTCGGCCCAGTTCCAAGACCGATTATAAACCATTCCACTTCAAAGTCCCTAGTCATGGTGGCAGCCCACCATCCAACCTATTATGTACCGACCACTCACGCGGTTCCATCCAACGCATCGGCTCAGGACCATGGCACCTCTCGAATCTCGGCCTAACACCGAGACCGATATTTTATCGTTTCCGCTCCTAAGCCCGGTGCTTGGGGGCAAACCCTCGGCCACAATCCGATCCCCAGGTCTGGATCTTGGCGCTCTTTGGTGAATAAGCAACCACCTCGCACTCTAAACTCGAAAGAAGAAAAGATCCAAAAGTGGGACGAACCGCAATGCCCATGTCTTCAATCTACGTAGGACTAACAAATTCTGGGAATTCTAAGGCCGAAGGAACCAGGCCTGGATTCCACTCCCCTCAGGATTTCTGAACATAGGAATCACTTGAACAGAACTAGAGCACGGTCTCAGCATGACTGGGGACACCCCTAAAGCAAAGACTCCCAATCACATTTCGGTTAATGTAACAATAAGTAAGCTTGTGCAAGTATAGGACGCCGGAAAACATAAGAAGAACATTTGAGCATTTAACATGAAATGAAATTTAAATAACTAATATTTCCTTTCATGCACACCCAAAACAAACTATTATGTAATATCTTTCCTTTCTAAAGGCAGGGTGTACATTAAAACCACACTGTGCCTTTAAAGACCATAATCGAGGGTCGTACTCTCGTATACTGTTGGCTTACATAACCAAAATGCCGGTAATATGTGCGAGGAAAGAGCCAACAGGTGCCATCTCCTCTTAGCCCTTTCTTGACCTCCGACTCGGCTTTCTTCCTGGCATCCCTTCCGACCTTCCGATCTGTAAGTTTCCTGGACTTGAGTCTGACCACGTAGTCTGCCTTGAGCTTATTGAAGGCATCCTCGGCTCTCTTGTTGGCATCACCGACTATCTTCTTCCTCGCATCCTCATCTGCTGTCCCCTTTTCAACTTTGGCGTCGGTTTTCTTCTTTGCCACCGTAACAACATCCTTCTCTTTGGCATCCTGCCTAGCCTTCGCTTAAGCCTTCTACCTAGAAGCTTCGTCCTGCCTCCTCCTTTCTTCCTGCTCTTCAAACTTAGCCACCATTAGGGCCTTTTGAGCCTCCAGCATGGCTTTCATCAATGGTACGTCGGCTTCTACCGGACCTGTCACATGAGCTCTCTGGCCGTCCACAACCTCTCCTTGCTCGAAAAGGCCCTCTGGACCCTAGCTCTACATCCGAGAATGTATCCACCTGACCGCTTCCCTCTCCAAACTGTATCCCTTGCAGAACTAATGCAGGTTCCGCTATTTGGGGAAGTTGGGGGCAAAGCCCGGTGTCATAACAGCTCCAGGAGGTGCTGGACAGTATAAAGACAACCTTTTAGTCCACAAATTCAGTAACCACATCATCTTCGGGTATTCGTGGTAATGAAAATTTACATCCGAAAAGGAAGGGGGAAGGTATGATGGGGAGTTCTCGTTGTAGCAGTCAAGGCAAATGCAGTCACTCCCAATCCGGGTGCTTGGGATCATATTTAGTTGAGGCCTGGGCTGGGATAGTGGGACCACTTGTTGTGGAGGATTCAGGAGCCGGTGGCCGATAGGAGCTTCCCTCCGCGAATGTCTCAGCAACGACCACGCTCTACAAAGAAACGAACTTTCCCATTTCGGCAGCGCGCTTTGCCGTCGTCTCCCTCTCGGCATCCTCCTATACCAATCTCCTCCCTTCGTCCAATTTATCATGCTCCTTGCTAGTCCGAAGCTCTATCTTCAGTTGATGTTCATTTATGGTTCCCATGTCCACCTGGCGCAACCAAGCCTCATACGACACTAGCCTTTCCTAAGTTTGGGTCGGCATCCAAGGGTAATCCTCGACCCATGAAACTCCACGAAACCTTAGGGACTTGACATACATGTTTCGAATGTGCTCCTCTACGAATGATTCCACTCGAACCTCTGCCTCCTCAATCTCTACTCTCAAGTTCTCCACTTCCCTCAGATGCTCAGCCTTTAACTCGTCTATCGAGCTCAATACATCCTTAGTACTAGCTTCAACTTCCTCCTTATCCTTCCTAGATACCTCCTCAAGTCGGTAATTTCCTCTTGAAGGTTCCGAGTCCCTTCGTTCTCGGCCTTCAATCTCTCATTCTCCTCCATCAGGGCCTCATTACCCTTCTGAAACTTGGATAACCGCTCGTTGTCCTTCTCTAGTTCAATGTTCACTTCCTCCAGATCATCTTTATCCCTTTTTAGGGCCATGTTCTCTGTTGATAGTGAGGCTGCAGTATCCTTGAAAGTTGAACTGGCAAGCTCCGCCTCCTTTTTCTGTTTCTCGTATGTTTCCTTTAGCTTCGCTGCGATAACGACACTAAAAAGTTAACATTTTAGGATATAACTGCAAATAAAGGGATGGTTACGACACAGAAAGAATATTTACCTATTTCCTTCTCCAAATTACAGACGGTGGTCCATTGGACGTCAGTGGTCAGACCCTAATTCTGGATTTCTGCGTACTTCTTTTTGATCTGTTTCAAGAGGTGAAAGGAATACTTAGTGAGCTCTTTAGCTTGGAAATACGCAGCCTTCACCTGCATCCTTACCTCCTCTGTGTCTTCCCGTGGAATCAGATTGATATCAGGAAGGAATACCAGCTCATCGAAGTAATGTTGGGGGAACTTCTGCTTTAACAACGCTTTCTTCTTCTCAATGGGGAGCTCTTAGGTCTTATGTACACTGTTTCAAATATTTCAAATATCACCCGAGATCTCCTCCGAGATCTCATTTTGGGCTTCTTTCGAAACGAAACAGCAAATATCACTCTAAATCTCCTTTCGAGTATATCGCTCGAGATATTGCAATATCGAACGATATATCGACGAAGACAAAATACTGGAATATTGTCTGAGATCTTAGTTTTTTTGGTTAAAATTAAATTTGTGCCTGAACTACAACAATAATTAAAAAACTCAAAGCTAGTTATATCAATCTTTTTTATTTTACATTTTGCATGTTAAATGGCTATATTGTATGTTCGTATATGTTTTGCAGTGCTATGATTTCAATATTCGTCTTTTTACATACATGTTACTTATGAAATTATGTATTTTATGGTCTATTTATGCTGATTTTTTTTTAATGTTATGGATCCTTTTAATGTTTCATGTCTAACAATATTCCTATTTTAAGCATATTACAATTTAGAGTATGAATGATCTTTCGTAAAATAAACAATAATAAAGTTATTTTGCATTTTAAGTTTAAGTTACTATGTTTTTGATAGCATTCATAAAAATCATTTTGTTAAAATATCATTTTTAACATATCATGTACCCCGAGATTGTTCCGATATGAACTTTCAGATCCGACATGAAAATCCGAGACGAATTCCCGAGTTAGACTCATATCGTCTGAGATATCCCCCGATATGAGAACGAGTCTATAAAATCCCCGAGACGAAACGTGACTGATATTTGAGATTTAAAACCTTGCTTACGCACCACCCTTCTTCTTCTTCACCGACTACTTCTTCTAACGATGGGACTCCTACTCTATCCTCTAGACGCGTGGGTGGGAGCCAAAGCTGCAGTATGAGCTGGTGTTGTCGGCAAGGAATGTCGGGAGCCTGCCACATCGAGTCTGGAATCTGTCCCAGACGATCGAGCAGGAGGTGGGGGAAATAGAGATCATCGAGATTGGTCTCTATAGAGGTGCTCGCTACTACGATCAAGTAGAGGTTGAGAATCACCAAACAATTTAGTCTCCCTTCTAAAGCTATCAAGAAAAGTGTTTCTCGGGAATCGGCGAACCCTGTGTCCATAGCCTCGTCCTCTTGCTTTATCACTTGCCAAAGAAACAGCTTAAAGTCAGATACTCTACGCATACAAGCAAACACTATGTCATGCGGTGTTTATGAGTGTATATCCTAAGTATTCGCCCAATAAACCAGATAGCGGTCCGCCCAAAGGAGTGAACTCCCCCGCAGTTAAAGCTAGGTCTTCCGTACTTGTTGTACCTAGCCAGGAAGACAAGTCTAGCGGGAGTTGATTAATATCATCAAACTGGCCCTCTCTCTCGAGTTTGATGGCGGTCTCTGAAGGAGTTGCTGGAGACTACAACCTTGTTAATGCTCCTGTGCTAGCCTCGTATGTCAAAGGCAAAGCAAGGGCGCTTGATGGGCCCTCGTCCCTAGCAACTACCTCACCACTCGTCTCACCCTCGCTCGTTTCTTCCTGAATCTTAGAAGCTTTGCGCGGCTTATGCCCCAGCAGAGGGCAGCTTCCTTTTCTAACTCTGTGAACCCCCTTCCTCCCAGTCTCCGCTTCCTTCCAGCACCAGCAACGGTTGGTCTAATTACCGTTTGATTGTCAAGAAGTAACCCTGCGCGACGAAGTCAGTCCAGTTGTAGAATATTCATAGTGGAACGTGACTCAATTGAGATGGCTAACAAGGATTCGAGATGCTCTTGATACACAGTGTCTGTGGGCGCCTCAGGATTTCTAGTCATGTAAGAATAGAGTTAAGAAACCTTAGCTACTAAAATCCATAAATCCTAAAACTGAAAATCAAAGGAATGCTCACTTCCTTCCAGCCACCTCTTGGAAAACCCGGGAGGGCGACGTACGAAGAACCAATCATGCTAATATACAGTTAGCTTAGACCATGTTCCATTAAAAAACTTTGTTCTCGCTGAAGCCTGCAAGAAATACAGTGACGACGAGATATTAGCTCTCCTCTTCAACTGAAACAAATACCAGATGTCCTCTCCGGTGGGTTATCTCTGCTGCTACTCCCTGTAGGGAATATAGGTACCTAAGAGGAAAGCATACACATTCAGATGGAGCAATGATGGCACAAGGCGAAAGTAGTACAGCATATCCCGGATGAAGTTGTTCGCAAGGGACATGCACCCTATGACACAAACCTGCCTATTCCTGGTAGTATACCCCTTCAGTGGTGCATGAGCCCTATTGTCATTTCCAAGTGCAACAGCAACCTCCTCATGCACAACTGGGGAATGTTGTCCTTTTGGTTGCTCCCCGTGATCAGTGCTTTTGCCAAACTAGTCGACTGAGAAGGGATGAACCTCCCGGAAGTCTCAAGCTCGCTGCCCATCGAGCTACCATTACTAGTAGAATCGGATTTGTGTAATGAAGGTGAAAAGTCTTGGATTCCGAAGCCTGCTCTGTCATAGATCTTGTCTTCATTACTCGCTGTACTTTGAATATAATAGAGTTAGACATCGCAATTATATAACCTATACCCCTCGTGGTGGTGCGAACTAATAGGTGCATGCAATGTTGTGCAATGTCAGAACAATACGGCTTATAAGTTAAAGACTTGAGACATGACGACAACCACAAGTCCCTGAGACTGTAATAACCATCGTAGTAAATCAACTCTTCTAGGTTCTATAAGTTCTATCACAGTCCAAATATTTATGCTCTAATCCTATGTGTCAAGATAGGTAGTCAACCGGGTTGTGGTTAGAGTAGGTTCTGATCCAATCGAAAGTGACACAAAAACAACGGAAGCTCAGGGGCCTATCATATGAAGATCGAGTCTCGAGCAGTGAAGAAAAGACCTGACAAGGTTGACTCGAAGCACAAGGACGAAGTCATTGTGCCTCTCCGTAATACAAAGCATCGCACCCCCATAAGGGGTACAAAATTTGTACCCCACGAGAGGTACGAAACTCATACCCCACGAAGGGTATGAAACTCTACCCCAAGAGGGTTACGAAACACGTACCCATGCAAGGGGTACGAAACACATACCCCTGCAAGGGGTACAAAGCTCGTTCTACATAAGGCCACGAGTTTCCACGAGCTCGACCTAGCGCTTCGCAACCCTCATCGATCCATATCCCTTCTCTTCTCAAATCTCAAGTTCACCCGCCCTCTCTCAAACTCTCGGGTCCGACCACTCCCAAAATCAAAATCCCTCACGAACCCTTCTCCTCCGTCGACTATGAAACCAAGCTCATCATCTCTCTTGACTTAAAGACCACTCATGACTCCTAACAATGTCATCGGGAAACGTGGACGATCTTAAGCCTCGAGGAATGGCCAAGTTGATGGTCGGAGATGGGTTCGTGACAAGCTGCCACTTAACAGTGTAAATTTCAAGTTCCTTTGAGTTTCGAGTTCGTGTTAGTGCAAAACAAAGAAAGTAGAAAGTGGGAGAAAGAGCTTGAATTATAAGGGGTGGCGGGCTTAGCCCAGTGACCATTCGTGTCCCTCAGCGGGACACGAACTATCGTGTCCCTCAGCAGGACTTGAAATCTCGTGTCCCCCAGCGGGACACGAACTCTTGGATCCCTTAGTGGGACACGAACTCTCGTGTCCTAGAGGGTACGATATTTCGTAACCTTCCTGGGCACGAGACTTAGTAACAATGTTGGGTACAAAATTTTCGTACCCCAAGCAAGTAGCAAAAAAATTGTTGTTGAACAATGAACATTCGCAAACATGCGCTAGCATACACTCCCGGTCATTCTGCATATGTGAAGCCACGCAACGTTACATGAGAAAATGTGTGAACATAAATATGGCATCATACTAACAATGAATCGTTTACGATTACGAAGTAAACGAACTCAACTAATAACATTTATTTTTTTGAGCTCACGGGAAAGTCAACGATTCGATAAATACTTCTACCAACTTAAAGCACATTGTGTGAAGACAAGACGTACTTTGGGGAGTAAATGTTAACCGGCCTTTTGGTCCAGTTTTAGAAAGTACATAAGACACGCTCGACTCAACATATCACGTGATGTTAAAGCTCGAAGTGTTGCCAAGGAAGTAAGGAAACGAGCCAGTAAAGGGTCGCGCAGACAGGAACATCACCGTTCTTCAAAACATCGCCAAACGTATACCTCGAATTCCAAAAAGCCTCGAGCCCCACTAACCTCGACTCCACTAGAATCCTTCCAAAAACTCTCGTACCGTTGTGGTACATACTTGATATGAAATTTGTACCCAATGGTATACAAAATTTGCGCCCCATAGAGTACGAAATTCGTACCCCATTGAGTGGTACAAGTTTCCAGGAAGGGAAGAGGGGGTCTGAGCTTTTGGAAGCCTTCACTATGGGATCCGAGGTTTACTGTTGCGGTCCCCTACTCCTACCTACTCCCATCTAACCACTCCACTATAAATACCCCCAAGCTTACAGTTCAAAGAGGATTGGAAATTAGTTGATTTGACATCTCTTGAGAGCTCCAAGTGACATCTTTAATGACACCATGCTTTGAAGAAGAAGAAGGGCAAAAGTGCCTTTCTCCTAATATTCATATACAAAACTATGACCTCAAATTACTTAGAAATGTATGTAAGGGGATGTCATGTGACAGTCTTAAGCATATAACTCTTTATTGTTAATAAAATATCAGCGACTCTTCCAAAGTGACTTTGGACATAGGCACCTCATGGGACTAAACCACTATAGATCTCTTGTGTTATTTACTGCTTTCCACACTTGTATTTCCACAGGAAACTATAATTCTTAAGCAATTAAGAATCTTGGGTGTTACAACATATTTTGCCGTCAACAATCTATAATTTAATTTTTTAAAAGTTATTAAATACGATCAAATTGGCTTTTGAAATAAGTTTTATTATGTTTGAAATATGGGTTATTAGCTCTGAACAACAGTAAGCATGCTTCATTTGGCGATCGTGAGAATTTTGATGAATAGTGCGTGGATAGTAAAATTATGATTGCCTATAAATACAAAGCCTTATTTCTTTTCTTCTCCCAATCCCTAATCTATTTTTTAAGCCATCGCTTCTTTAAACGTCATCTAACAACCAAGAACCAACTCGTCGATCTAGAGGGAATTAGATGAAGGCTCCAACTATGAAAAGTTGCATCTGGCTATGGCTTGTAGATCGACGCTATTAGATCATCAATTGGAGAACTGGTCAAGCTGGGTTTTGACTATGAAGTCATGGCAGTTAACGCCATTTTCTGGTGATCTTCAGCTGAATGGAAGCTCGCCACTACATGCGAAGGTAAGAGGTAGTGTGGCACATAGTTCGGTGGTGGCATAGTCTCGAATGGATTGTGGCAGCATGTGGAAGAAGTTGATCGATTGATGGGTGGTTTAGCTTTTTTGTCTTCTCAGCTGGGCTAGGGTAGACCAGAGGTTACGAGGTAGAACATGGGGGTTCGCCAGAGGTTGAGGCGGCGTCCGATGGGGTCAGCGCTTGTAATGACCTGCCCTTTTGACTGCTCCAACTCGGTAATTAAAATAATTTGAAACGTTCAAAACGATAGATCATTATTTAGCTTACAAGATTTAAACAGAATATACACTGAATCACAAAAAAGAAAATAAACAACAATATCTCGCAACGGAATATTTTATTACAAAAATATCAGAGTTAGTACAATATTGATTTTGATACACGGAAGATTTAACGTACGTAAGATTTTTAATTAAACAAATACAGAAGAAGGAACCAAAAAGAGAACGTTTTCACGTACTTCAAGCTTTGATAGCTGGAATCATTAAATCTGCAACACTCATACCTGACCCGATCCATGCAAAACATAAAGCACTCGAGTCAGGATTAACTTTATTCAAGTAAATCAACTATAATTAGAATTTAATTACAATTATTAATGTACAGTATCTAATTATATCAGAATTTAGGGGCAAGTAATATCTGTTCTATCTCAGTTTGGATCAAGTATAACAGCATAGCACATACAAGGCCAGTATAGTCAAAATGTGTGCAAGTGCAATACCTAAACACATATACATATATGTGTATGCATATGTGAACATATATATAAGGCTCATGGGACAGTAAGCATGCTCAACCACATAATAAAATGCAAAATGTGCAAATGCGTATTCAGGCTAGCCCCTATGTACATCAAGGTAAAAGCAAGAGTAACATAGAAATTCTAGTTGTAGAGAACTAAAATAGGTACTACGAAATTAGACAGTAGCCTAACACAACTAATGCAAGGACCAGTTCAGTTTTTCAATGTGACAAAAGGAAGTGTGATAAATGCGAGTGTTCCAGGTCCAAGTCCATAGGGATAAAATATAACTAACTTAAAATGCCAATAGTTCACATATTACAACAAGTTATAACAATAATGAGTGTGCATTACAATAAGATAAAATGTCAAGCGTTGCATGTGTTCAAAGGCACAGGCACATGCCTGAATTTAGAAACATGCTAAGATATACATACATTATGAAGGGTACAGTTTATTTTATTGTTTTCCTCATCAGTCAACTGCATTCCTGGTTTTGAAAATGACAGTATACAAAAGGTGAATGGTGGAAAAATTTGCATGTACACTATGTTAGATAGTTATGTTTGCCAAATAATAATAGCTACCCAATTTCGTATCAATCTAAGGCAAGATAGATATAAAATAAAATGTGATCATGGCAAGGGTGAATAATCATGAAATGAAAAATAGGGAATAACCAAATGTATTTTCATTCAACAAGACAGCGTGGTTAACGACTGTAGCATGAATGTGGCAATAAAGGCATAGCAAACTAGTGCTAATGCACAAAATCATGATCAAATATACATTTTAGCATAACTGAGTAAAGGAAATTAGACCAACAAAGAAAACAAGACAAGTGCAACAAATATCCCAATGAAAAAAATCCCGACACAACCATCAATTACCAAATGGTCGACTGAAACTATTTGAATAGTGGCAACAACAACCAACAATGGAAACATGGCTATTACATTCTAATTCCCAAGAAGTAAATTATTTGAATAAAATTAACCGTGAGCATATTGATAGCTTAAAACAACAGTGATTTAAGTTGCAACAGTGATAATACATGCACAGATAGCGGAGGTGCTAGGGTGGTGCGGCGTCGTCCATGAGCAAGCGGTGGTGCGTCTGGGGGCAACTGGCCGGCGTTTGCTGCTATGTCCCTTTTCTTCTTCTTATTTTTACTACAGTGAACAGGCTCAAATTAAAGTAGGAGAGCGGAGGGGACCTGGGTTGTTTGTCAGAGGCGAGAGAGGGGGGGTCTCGATAATGGTGGACGGTGGTGGGTGCGAGAATGCCTGGTGACAGAAAAGGGCAGGGGACGATTTGATTTTATGGTGGACAATGATGGATTTTATGAAAGAAGCTTTTGTTGGAATAAAATGAAAAAGGTGAGACGACAAATTATTTTGATCATGTGAAAAGAATAAATGGAGGCAGTAGAATTAAAAGGAACAGGAGATAGTGATTTTTCGTGATGATCTGGAGAAGGCGGAGCAGCCATTAACGATGATTTGAGGGAGAATTCTCATTTGGTGGAATAACGAGAGGAGAGAGAATGAAAAATAAAAATGTAAAAGAAAAAGAACTATAAAGGAATAAAAAGGAATGGAGGATAAAATTTAATGTGGACAAGTGTAAATTCTTTCAGCACGACTATAACAAGTGTCATAAATTTTCATCCAGCTTAACAAGTGGAAAAATTCAATTAAACGAATATTTCTCAAGAGTATATACCATAGTATTTATACCATTCACCATACTCTTAAGTATACAAACCAATACTAGAGTATTTATACATTTTCAAATACAATCTCAAGCTAATTTTTAAAAACCAAATTCAAATCTAAATGAATTAAATTCTAAGGTTAAATTAAAAAACAAATTTATCATTTCTCAAACAGTATATTCAATAATTTTAAAATATTACTAACTTTAATTTTAACAAAACTATTTAGATTCAAAGATTAAAAATAAAATTTAAACTTACAAAATTAATTCAAAACCAAGTTAAAATAGTCTAGATTCAATATTCAAACAAATTTCTTAATATAAAGTTTAATTTCAAAATAAAATTTTAAATTCTACATATTTTAAAACATCGGTAAAGCTAGGTCATTATAGCACGGCTCCAAATTTTTAACGATTTAATAATTAATTTATATAATTATTTTTAATAAAGTGATTTGATAATAAAAAAATGGTTAAAATTCAAATATTTGAATGTTTAAATTAATATAAATAACAGTGAAATGAAATTTAATTTTCGAAATAGTTGGATTGGCAATATTGTGAGAATTGGATGATACATGATATTTAATCAAGTTTATATTTGAGTTATAATAACGAATATATTATTTAAATGACAATTGAACGTATTAATTATAATATAATTTAAAACAAGCTCGTAACATCACGGTAGTTCGTAATATTGAATTTTGAACATCAACTAAGCGTACAGGATTTGTTATTAGTCGGATTTCAATGAAACTAGAAACATTAGAATCTATCGAGTAGTATTTTTCTAATGGAAGTGAAAATTTGAGATTTCGTCTTATATATTGTAAGTTATGGCCAAATCAAATTTTCAGAAAGTGGCTATAGAATCATTTATAAGTCGTAATGATTTATTTAATATAATTAAATATCGGTTTCTACTTTGGACAAGATTTTTAAGATGTATTTCTAATTTAATTTATAGAATTTTTCCATAATTTTTAATTTGAAAAATTAGCAATTCTTCCTTAAATATATTTTGCACCCTAAATCAACATTTTTGGGGTTTCACAAAATAATTTATCTTGTCTATTTTATTATAATTTTTGGATCGTGACACATTGCTCGTCACAGCAGTATTTCTATTTTTGTCGATAACAGTACATAAACGAACGAAATTCTATGTAACGGGGTACCGTGAATAAATATAAATAATTATAATATGCTAACCTTAGTTACCATACTTCGTGCCCCCGTCCTTTGAATGCAGTCCAATACTCCTTTAAACTGCAGAGCTATTTGTGGAAACTCAACTGCAAAGCTATGTCATGGCAACTAAAACTGCAACCCTATCTGATTGCATGTTACTCTATAGCCAAGAAGGAATTACGTCTATAAATACTCTGCACTTCATTTCGTCAATCTTGTTTCAGATTCCTCGTAGGCTTGTCATGATAATCGGAAAATTTAACCAAATACTACAATAAAATTTTTGAAATTTATATATATGGAATCACCGAACCCAGAATATTAACTCTATATTATTTTTACTGAGTTCGAAAAACAATCTCATCTCTGGAAATTCAAAAAGCCGTCGAGAGTTCGTGTTATGATGAAAGGGAAGCATTGTTTCTTTTTATTGATTTTCTTTTTGGGATCCTGAAATCAAATTGCACCTGAGCGTTCGAGGGAGAACGATGAAGTTAAACATCGTTGGTCTATAGCAACCGCGTGGGGAGGAGTTGTTGACAAATCTGGAGCGGTGCACGCGAGTTGAGTGGTGGTGCTCGTGAAAAGGAGGTGATGACGTGAATTTGATTATCGTTTTCAGTTTTGAGGTTCATGGGTTAGTGAGGGACTAAAAGCAGAATGAAGTCGGTATGGAGCTGTAGAAACGCGGGTCTCGGCCTTTCGAAGAGAAGATATTGTTCATTTTGGACGCAGGTTGATAGACGGGGGATGATATATAATGTAAAGCCCGATTGTTTTTAAAAAGGGAAACATGATGGATATGGCCATTCGTGGAAGCAGGCGTATACAGGAGGTTTGGAGAAGCAGCTATGAAGTCGGGTCTGGTTTTTATTAAATGGGGTTTGGGCCGATTGTGAAGGGGTAAGGCCCTTGATTTAATAAATTCAAGTTATTTAAATTAAATAATGTATGCCTACATATAAATATTATATCTATTGCTATGAACTCGTTTGAACGGTCTGATCCTTAGGATTGTATGGACACAGGCTACATACTGGAGCTGGCCTGGAGAGATTTGGAGATTGTTACAATTTTAAGCAAATTAAAATTCCTGATATAATCAACTGTTGTTGATCATTATTCAACGATTAACGACCAAGGTGAGTAAACTCACTAACTTTATCTAGTTTTATAATTTTATAAATGTTATTTAATATTGATAAAAATGATTGAATGTTGTGTGATGGTTTTTTGGATGAATTGTTATTTAATTGGTTAAAATAATATATATAAACGTTAGTTGAATATTGATTCTGTTTATTATAATATTTCATATTGATATGAAATTAATGTTATTTATGTTGATTAACAGCTGTGGATATAGGAAAACAAGTTGGAGGGATCCAACTGGATTCCTCAACAATTATATTGGTATTTTTCATATACTGCATTATATGACTTGATAAATAATCTGGTGTTGATTATTGTGTGTTTGGGATGTTGAATAACATTGACACTAAAATAATTGGTATTTAAGTACCGTAAAATATATTCGAATATACTGGAAAAGATTTTGGGGTTTTAAAAAGGAAAAACAATTAATTTTCTAAAAAAAATATAGAAATGAAATTTCGATTGGGCTAGAATATAATAACTTGTTTAAGTATATTAAAACAAGTGAATTGATTTATAAACGATGTTTATAAATAGTATGAAATAATTATTATTAAATTGGGGATTTGTTGAAAAGTAAACGACGAATTTATTAAGATGTTCGAAATATAATTAGAATTGAAAAAATCCTTAAAGATTTATAACTAGAGTTCGACTATATCGAGTGATACAAAATAATTTATTTTTAGAAATTATATTTTTAAAAAAATTCAGAATTTGACAAGACAAATAATATTTGGATTGAAACAAATAATTTATAATCGAATATATAATCGAGATTAAGTTATAACTTATAAACAGAGTTTATGAAATGAAATATGAATTATAAATTTATAAAAGAGTTAGATATATAGGGTTTTAAACTATAATGGTATTTATTATTAGAAATCAAGATTTGATCGATATAATAAGTCCAGATTTCTATAAAGAAATAGTACCCAAGTATTAAAGTGAATAATGATTTAAAAGAAAATATTTTGGAAATTTGAATGGTTATAAAAGGAAACTGGAAAATGATTGAAAATTATAAATTCAAAAGTGAATTTAGAAATTAAGTTAACCTGCGATGGTGAATTTATTTCAACGTTTGGAATGTTTTTCGAATAAAGATTTTTCGAAAGAGAGTTATATGCTGGAATTCAATTATATCTAAATTAGGAAAGTTCTATTTACTTTCTGTTTTTAATTAAGATTTATTCATTTAATTATTATTTATTCTAAATAAGGAATCAAGTTTATATTTTAAATTCAATATTTCAAAAGCAAGGATTACAACACTATCGTTAGAATCGATGATTTTTGTTAAAGAAGTGGATTCGTAAACTGAATCCGAGAGTTGTTTTAGCAATGATTTGATAAGAAATTAAGAAATGAAGTTAAGGAAGTTAGAAACTAACTGGAAGTTAGTTATGTTGAATGTCTTTCTGAGTATCGATCTGATGTTGGTTTCGGTCATTGGGGTTGATACTTAGGGAGTTGGTTTCTTATCAGTTTACGATTAGGGACTGATGTATGCAAAAGAATAGAGATGCATGAATAAGATATGGAAATGTTATGTATTGTTGGTAATGTATATTTTCTCAATATAGAAAATAAGAAGATGTGAATATATGGAAACGTTTTCCAAGAATCGTGAGAGGTAAAATGAGTTGGAGAAATATTTGGGTAAAGATTTTAAAGGGAAATTGGAAATGAATAATTTAATGATAAATCTATTTCAAAAGGATCGGTGTGGATTGATGGGTGATCGAGATAATTCTCATTTGGAAATAAGATCGTTGTTTGTACGGATGTTTTTCTTTGATAGTTAAATAACCGACTATCAAAGTTTTTGATCACTTTCGATTGTCAATACGGAGAGACTGGGATCAAATTTATTATCTGAAAACCACTCTGTATAGGCATTAGCGTGTGAATCAAATATGACGAAGACAATTAAAGACGGAGTTTATCCAAGGGATGTTCTGGCAATCCTAGGTAGACATTGCCGAAGATGGATTTACATAATAGTGCCTTCGGATTGTCCAGTCCAAAGACAACTTATATGGACGCATGTCTGACAGAGTATACCTAATAGATCACGTAAGCTGCTCTCTTCAAATGTATTTACGTTTGTGGCAGAGAAATTCGTCTCCCTTTGCTTTATATTAGTGACATTTCTGGGGAAATACATTTATGATTTGAAAGATATGACAATGTGGAATTCAAAGTAAATGAAGTCTTGATATGTCAAAAGATACATTATGACCTCAAGCCTCAACAACCGGGAAATGACAAAAATTGGGCAGGCAGCATGGCTAAGTGGGTCGCACCCAATTAGGGTATATTGTCACCGTCTGGAGAATATTTGTTTTTGTACTTCTTTCGCTTTTGTATCTTCCGGGAACAGTTGTGTTGGTATACCAACTGTAGGGTGACAATATATTTGGAACATTCAAGTGAAATGAATGGTCGATCGTGTGTGCCTGAGTTACAAGATGTTCTTGTCAAACTCTGGTGTATCCCCTTTAGAGTACACTGATCGGAAGGTAGTTCCATATCCTGTCATAGTTGGAAATCTGTTCTCCAATAAGAGCCCGTGGTTTTTGATTGTATATTATATATGTAGAGTGTGAGATGAAAATGTTTTGCTAGATTGCTATTTACATGATTTAGACACTATTATAATATCAAAATATATTTTAAAAGAATGTTTTGGGTTATTGTAAGGTAAAAGACATCCGTGTTTATGTGTGGATAGGTCTTACGATTATCTTTTCTTTTGAAAGGGATTTTGAAAAGTAAAACCAAATGATCGGAGTTCACTCACACCAGTCCCATGATTAATCCAGAGTCTATTTTGTTTTGTTTCCCCTTGATTCTTGGGTGCCCAAATTGGTATGGACAGTCAAGTAGTTAGGATTTTACAGATATACTTGGAAGAGGTTAGAGCAGGAGGATTCAGCATTTTATAGTTATTGTTTATTTCCGCAGTGGTATATACGATGTACTCTGAGGATGTATGTAAGTACAAATATAGTTTTGTATTTCAAATTTTTGTTGTATAATATATTTTATTCGTTTCGCTGTGAGATTCGTATTTACTATGATCATGTTCTGTTATGATTCTTCCTCTTCTTATATTATAACTTTCTTTCTTTCTATTACTCACCCTCTAACTTCTTTCTATTAATGACCTGGTATTTACGATACTTGAATAGTCGACATGGTGTTTATGTTGATTTTCAGGGTTGAAAAACGTTGGGTTGTTACAGTGATATCAGAGCTTAAGGTTAAGTGATTGCCTTGGCTCTGTGGTGTGACTCAATAGAGATAAGGTTAGTAATACCCTAGATTGAGTTGAGTGTGTATATATATACGAGAGAGTGTATTTGTAGATTATATAAAAATGGTTTTATATTGTGGAGATTTATTGGTTGAGTGGCTTATGAATTCTGGTCGACATTGGGGCACCACAATGTCGATAGAGGTTTCTAAACACCTCAATACGATGAACCCACACAACATGTTTTGAAAAGAGGGTAAATGAAATAAGATTTCCCCAAAATATATTTTAATACAAAATAAGTACTTATATAGGAATTATTATAATATATTGGTTGTGTTGGTTGTTATTATAATCGAATAAGATTATAATTGAGATGGTTATATATATAACCAATCGGAATTCATATGAATGTAATATATAAAATCAGATGGATTAAATCTGAAGTTAAACCAGAATGGGAAATTAAAATTCTAGAAACTTGAAAAGGTGTTGTAAATTGATTTGAATTTGATATATGGAAATTTTAAGATCTTGGGGTGAATTTCTAAATTTTTCCCACCATTTTGAAGAATATTTTGAGAAATTTCAAAATAGAAGTGCTTGAAAATAAGCTTTGAAAGTGATATAGTATTGAACTCACTTTGGTAGCTAGAAAATAATTTCGATGATGACTACGCAGCATCATCGGTGTTCATTTTTGAGTTTTTAAGTGATGGATTACTACGAATGATTTTGTATTTGAATTATTTTGAGGAAATAAGTCGTTCAGAAGTTCATAATGTTTTGAATTACTATTATTATATGTAAATATTATATGATTTCAAACTAATTTGAAATAAAACCCAGGAATTTTAATTCTGGACTTAACTTTAACTTATGAAGTTAAATATGTTGCAATTGTAAAATTGAATAAGTTATAATATAACTTAAATTAAGTTAAATTGCATTGGATTAGAGATAATCTAGAATGGAATCGGATTTTTGTGTAAGAATTTCGAATTTAAGATTAGAACTGGAATTTGAAATGGATATTGGCTTGGATACAAGGGAAGATTGGAGTGGAAGATAAATTGATTGGAGATCAATTAGGAATACGTGGACATATGCTGAAGTGATAGCAAATTGAAAAGATAGGGTTGAATGCCCAATTAAAAGGGACAAGTTTATATGTTTTATGAGTATGAGTTTTATGAGCCTGTGTGGCAAGCCGCTTGGTTGTTTGATTTTCCTTTTGATTGAAGATGGCCTAGAGAGCCGAGTTGTAGTTGTACCGATTGTGCCATGCAAAGGAGAAAATGGTGAAATTTTTCGAAAATGTAGAGTATTAGAAATTTTTTAGAAATTTTGAAAATTTTCGTTAGTCGAAAAAAATTAATATTTCAATTGAAATAAATTGCTTCAGTTGAAACAGAAGTTAAGGAGTAAAACAAAGGAGTTTTAACCTGGCTAATAAAGATTTGTAGCAATTTTCCCGCCTAAGTAATTTCGGAATGAAATTCTTTTAAAGAGGAAGGATATAACATCCCAGATTTTTAAAGATTTAATAATTAATTAATTTAATTATTTTTAATGCAGTTATCTGATAATTTAAAACGGTTTGAATTCAAATATTTGGATATTTAAATTAATATAAAAAACAGTTTAATAAAATTTAATTTATGAAATATTAGGATTGGCAATATTATGAGAATTGGATGATATAAGATATTTAATCGAGTTTATATTCGAGTTATAATAAATAATACATTATTTCAACAACGGTTGAACGTATTAATTATAATATAATTTAAAACGTCGTAACGTCGCGGTAGTTCGTAATATTGAATTTTGAACTTCAACTAAGCGTACATGATTCATTATTATTCGAATATCAGTGAAACTAGAAATTGTTAGAGTTTATTGAGTTGTATTTTTCTAATGGAAGTGAAAATTTGAGATTTCGTCTTATATATTGTAAGTTATGGCCAAATCGAATTTTCAGAATGTTATTATAGAATAGTTTATAAGCCATAATGATTTATTTAATATAATTAAATATCGGTTTCGACTTTGGATAAGATTTTTAAGATGTATTTTTAATTTAATTTATATAATTTTCCCATAATTTTTAATTTGGAAAATAAGCAACATTTCGTTCAATATATTTTGCACCGTAAATTAGAATTTTTGGGATTTCACATAATAAGTTATCTTGTCTATTTTATTATATTTTTTGAACCGTGACACATTGCTCGTCACATCAGTATCCCTATTTTTGTCGATAACAGTCCATAAACAAATGAAATTCTACGCAACGGGGTACCCTAAATAAATACAAATAATTATAATATGCCATTCTTAGTTACCAAGCTTCTTACCCTCGTCCCTTCGAACGCAGTCCTGCCCTCTTTTAAATTGCAGAGCAATGTGTGGCAACTCAACTGCAAACCTATGTCATGACAACTAAAACTGCAATCCTATCCTACTGCATGCTATTCCATGGCCAAGAAGGAATTACGTCTATAAATACTCTGCACTTCATTTCGTCCCTTTTGTTTCAGATTCCTCATAAGCTTTTCATGACATTCAGAAAATTTAACCAAATACTACACTAAAAATTTTGAAATTTATATATATGGAATCACTGAACCCAAACATTAACTCTATATTATTTTTACTGAGTTCGAAACATATTCTCATCTCGGGGAATTCAAAAGGCTGTCTAGAGTTCATGCTATGATGAAAGCGAAGCATTGTTTCTTGTTATTGATTTTCTTTCTGCGATCCTGAAATCAAATTGCACCTGCATGTTCGAGGGAGAATGACGAAGTTAAACATCTTTGGTCTATAGCTCGCACGTGGGGAGGAGTTGTTGACAAATCTGGAGCAGTGCACGCGAGTTGAGTGGTGGTGCTTGTGAGATGGAGGTGATGACGTGAATTTTATTATCATTTTCAATTTTGAGGTTCACGGGATAGTGATGGAGTAAAAGCAGAATGAAGTCGGTATGGAGCTGTAGAAACGAGGATCTCGGCATTTCGAAGAGAAGATATTGTTCATTTTGGACCCAGGTTGATAGATGGGGGATGATATATATTGTAAAGCCCAAATGTAAAAAAAAGGGAAACATGATGGATATGGCCATTCATGGAAGCAGGCGTATACAGGAGGTTTGGAGAAGCAGATATGAAGTCGGCTTTGTTTTTTATTAAGTGGGGCTTGGGCTGATTGTAAATGGGTAAGGCCCATGATTTAATAAATTCAAGTTATTTAAATTAAATAATGTATGCCTGCTTATAAGTATTATATCTTGTGCCTACTAATTCAGTTTCAGGAAAGGTCTGACCCGTTAGAATCTTACGGACGCAGGCTACATACTGGGGCTAGCCTAGAGAGATTTGGAGATCGTTACAATTTTAGACAAATTACAGCGCTTGATATAATCAACCGACATTGGTCGTTTTTCAATGATTAACGACAAAGGTGAGCAAACTCACTAACTATGTCTAGTTTTATAATTTTTTAAATGTTATTTAATATTGATAAAAATGATTGAATGTTGTGTGATGGTTTTTTGGATGAATTGTTATTAAAATGGTTAAATAATTTATATATATAAGCTTTAGTTGAATATTGATTCTATTTATTATAATATTTCATATTGATATGAAATTAGTGTTATTTATGTTGATTAACATCTATGGATGCAGGAAAACAAGTTGGAAGGATCCAACTGGATTCCTCAACAATTATATTGTTATTTTCCATAAATTGCATTATATGATTTGATAAATAATCTAGTGTTGATTTTTGTGTGTTTGGGATGATGAATAACATTGACACTAAAATAATTGGTATTTAAATGTCGTAAAATCTATTCGAATATATTGGAAAAGAATTGGGGGTTTTAAAAAGGAAAAATCTATTTTTTTTAAAAATATAGAAATGAATTTTTGATAGGGCTAGAATATAAGAACTTGTTTAATTATATTAAAACAAGTGAATTGATTTATAAACAATGTTTATAAATAATATGAAATAATTATTATTAAATTGGGGGTTTGTTGAAAAGTAAACGATGAATTTATTTCGATGTTCGAAATGTAAGTAGAATTGAAAAAATCCTTAAAGATTTATAATTAGAGTTTGACTATGTCGAGTGATATAAAATAATTTGTTTTTAGAAATTATATATTAAAAAAAATCAGAATTTCATGAGATAATTAATATTTGGATTGAAACCAATAATTTATAATCGAATATATAATCGAGATTAAGTTATAACTTATAAACGGAGTTTGTGAAATGAAATATGAAGTATAAATTTATAAAAGAACTAGAAAGATGGGATTTTAAACTATAATGGTATTTATTAGTAAAAATCAAGACTTGATTGATATAAAGAGTCCAGATTTCTATAAAGAAATAGTATTCACGTATTAAAATGAATAATGATTTAAAAGCAACGTTTTGGAAATTTGAATGGTTATAAAAGGAAATTGGAAAATGTTTGAAAGCTGTAAATTCAAAAGTGAATTTAGAAATTAAGTTAACCTAGAATGGTGAATTTATTCCGACGTTTGGAACGTTTATCGAATAAAGATTTTTCGAAAGAGAGTTATATGCTGGAATTCGATTATATCGAGTTTAGGAAAGTTTTGTTTACTTTCTGTTTTTAACTAAGATTTATTTAATTAAATTATTATTATTTATTTATTCTAAATAATGAACTAAGTTTATATTTTTGAGTTAAATATTTCGAAAGCGGGGATTATAAAACTATCGTTAAAATCAATGATTTTCGTTAAAGAAGTGGATTCGTAAACTGAATTCGAGAGTTGTTTAAGCAATGATTTGATAAAAAATTAAGAAATGAAGTTAAGGAAGTTAGAAACAAACTGGAGGCTAGTCAAGTTGAATGGCTTTTTGAGTATCGATATGATGTTGGTTTCGGCCTTCGGGGTTGATGCTTAGTTCTTTGGTTTCTTACCTGTTTACAGTTAGGGACTAATGCATGCTAAAGAATAGTGATGCGTGAATAAGGTATGAAAATGTTTTCCAATGTTGATAACGTATATTTTTTAAATATAGAAAATAAGAAGTCGCAAATATATGGAAACGTTTTCCGAGAATCATGAGAGGCTAAACGAGTTGGAGAAATATTTGGGTAAAGATATTGAAGGGAAATTGGAAATGAATATTTTAATGATAAATCTATTTAAAGGGGCTCTGTGTGGACTGATGGTTGATCGATATAATTTCCATTTGGAAATAAGATCGTTGTTTGTATGGATGTTTTTCTTTGATAGTTAAATAACTGACTATCAAAATTTTTGACCATTTTTCAATTGTCAATACAGGGAGACCGAGGTTTGATTTATTATCTGAAAACCACTCTGTATGGCATTAGCGTGTAAATCAAGTATGATGAAGGTAATTGAAGAAGAGTTTATGCAAGGGCTGTTCTGGCAATCCTAGGTAGAAATTGCCCAAGATAGATTTACTGAATAGTGCCTTCAGTTTGTCTAGTCCCAGGAAAACTTATATGGACGAATGTCTGACAGTGTATACCTAATAGATCGCATAAGTTAATTTCTTCAAACGTATTTACGTTGGGGGCGGAGAAATTCATCTATCTTAGCTTTATACCTGTGATATTTTTGGGGAAATCAATTTATGATTTGTAAGATATGACGATGTGGCATTCAAAGTAAATGAAGTCATGATATGTCAAAAGATACGTTATGACCTCAAAGCTCATCAACCAGGAAATGACAAAAATCGGGCAGCAGCATGGCTAAGTGGGCCGTCCCAATTAGGTTATATTGTCACGATCTAGAGAATATTCATTTTTGTACTTCTTTCGCTTCTGTTTCTCCCGGGATTGGTTATATTGGTATACCAACCGTAAGGTGACAATATATTCGAAACATTTAAGAGAAATGAATGACCGATCATGTGTGGTTGAGTTACAAGATGTTCTTGTCGAACTCCAGTGTATCCCCTCTAGTTTACACAAATCGGAAGGTGGTTCCATACCTTGTCATAGTTAGAAATTTGTTCTCTAATAAGAGCCATCCGTGTTTATGTGTGGATCAGTCTTACAATCACCAGTCCTATGACTGACCCAAAGTTTATTTTTTATTTTTTTCCTAAATTCTTGGGTACCCAAATTTACAGGGCAGTCAAGTAGTCGGGATTTTACAGATATACTTGTAAGAGCTTGGAGCAGGCGGCTTCGGCATTTTATAGCTATCGTTTATTTCCACTGTGATATATATGATGTACGTAAGTACAAATACAGTTCTGTATTTCCAAGTTTTGTCATATAAAATATTTTATTGGTTCCGTTGTGAGATTCGTAGCTACTCTAATCCTGTTCTGTTATGATTCTTCTTCTTCTTCTATTCTAGCTTTCTTTCTTCTTATTTCTCACCCTCTAACTTCTTTCTATTAATGACTTGGTATTTCAGATACTTGAATAGTCGACATGGTGCTTATGTTTATTTTCAAGGTCGAAAAAACGCGAATTTGTTAAGGTTATAACTTTAATAAGGTGATTTAGAATTAGTTAATGAAGTGGTTAATCTATAAATCATTTTAAATCCGTGTATAAATTTGTAACATCTATATATACTTCATACATGATCCAATTTGGATGAAACAAGATGCGTTGAATTCGTATTAACGAATACTACACGTACAAATTGGATTGGATAGATTTGGAGCTTCTTGGAATTTTATCTAATTTCAAATGCTCGTTTGAAATTAGATAAAATGACGCGAAAACGTCGATTGGAATGGATGGTGAGTTAAATCTTACACTTTTTGGAATATTGTTATTTCGTATAATAATATTCATTATTGTTAGTATATAAATTGTTTGTTTGGATGTTTTGGATGATTTATTGCTTTGTTGGCATTTCCCGATATATATTCCCATTTGTGAACGAATGATCTTTGACATTATTTGCTTTTAAGCAGAAGTTTCATCTTAATTGAATTAGGTTAGGATATAGTATTTATATGCATATATATACTGATATTAGAACTGTGATGCAAGGGATACGGTGGATGGATCCAACATGATTCCTCAAAGTTTTTTATGATACTTGCTTTATTATTTTTCAAATATGGACTATCCAACCTAATTAACATTAAAATATGATTTAGATGATGATTGTTGAATTAAACTCAATACTGATGTGTTATTAATCAATAAATAGTATTGGTCAAGTGATTAGCAACAGATAGCCTGAAATCCATCTTTTGAAGACGTTGATCCGCTTTAAGGAGAGTTGACTAAGTTGAATGTTATAAAATTTATTTTTACAACAAAAGCAAGGTTTCAACTTTTATTTTATATAAGTTATATAAACTAAAAGTTTTATAAATTAATTGGTATTATATATGGATTCTATACTAAAATTAGAAAATATGTTGTGTAGAGAAATTTTTGTTTTATAATTGAAAATTTTGAATGTTAAAACTTAAGCTGGTTTTATAAATGTTTTAAGGAGAATAAAAGGAGATTTTAAAAATTATTTTGAATATGTTAATAAATGACTTGTTTAACTTGTCAAATGATGTAAAAATGATCTTGCTTATTGGAACTGAGATTTGTAGAAAGTTAGATTTTTATAAAAGGACTTATAAATAAATTAACCTGATTTCAAGATAAGTTTTAAAAAGATTCAATTTGTAATCAAAACAAGATTTGGTGAAGATTTGAAGTTTTATAAAGAAATAGAAAATCAAGTTCTAAAATTAGTTTTTGTTTTAAAATGAATTTTTATAAAGGAACTTAAAAAAGGGAATTTTATAAATAAAAGCCAAAATTTTATCCAAGTTCTTGTAAAAAGAAGATTTAAAGCCAAAAATGTTGTTTTAGTGAGGATTCACTTTGTAAAGGGATTAAGTAAAAATGATGGTATTGGAATGAGATTTTCAGATACAAGGAATGGTTATTGAAACCATATTCAAACTGAATAGTAAATGAGACTAGTTATGATATATCAAGTTTGAGTTATAAACTTTTATCTATCTAAAAGATAAGAACGTTGTTAAGTCAAAGTTTGAGGGGTAAATGAAATATCCCAACTTGAACGACTTCATTTATATTTAAAGGATGATATGGGTTTGGAAATAAAAGGGATGTTGGAAATTGAATTCTTATTCCACAAGTGATATCATGAACTTTAATTGTAAAGGTTTGATGTTAGGTAAAATGGTTTAGGTTAATAAACAATGCATCATGTGACATTATTTGTCCCATATAAGATATACGACTATACTTATACCATTTTTTTAAGTATATATCAGTATTATTGAACTTAGGAAAATAATAAGGTTTTGTGGATACACTTATTCCAGATAAGTAATGGCTAAGCGTTTTCAAAGTAGTGAAAATAAGAGATTTGTGAGTATAATTATCTCCTTGAGATAAGTATATGAAATCAGCTTTTAAGAATCGATGAAATGATTTTAATGAATGGTTAATTAAAAGGGCCTATGCTTCACTATACTATTTTGATTTGATAGTTAAAGAGCCAACTAAAAATAAATTCCCTTCTAACTTATAACGTGTTGGTGCGTGGTACCGAGACTGGAATTGGATCAAAACCCACTTCGAACAAACTTTGCATTCGAACTGGAATTTGCAAATATGTTTGTGCAAAGACAAGTATTGAGAGTGCAAAGGTTACTTGCTACTAGTCTTATGAATGTAGTAGAGGTAATGCCTTCAGTTAATTCGTCTCTTAAACGGCTTGTATGGATGAATGTTATTAATACATTGCTAGTGAAACGAGAAGAACGTTCAAAGACGGAAATGCGCTATGTGTGAAAGGTAAAAACATAGCCTCTAGCCTCATCATCCAGCAATGACTAAAATCAGGGGAGAAGTAGCAGGGCTATGTGGGTCGCACCCATTATGATATGTTTATACCAATCTAGAATGGTTGACCCTTAGATTTTTTTTATGCTTAGTACGGTTGCTAATCATAACTATGGTAGTAGCATATTTAGTACTATCAATTTAGTGGTTGGTTGGTTCTGTGTTGGAAGGGAGTCATAGGCCGACTCTCGGTACGCTCATTTAGAGAGGTATTATGTCGGGTGCTACCTCAGTGCTTAGTTATTGTATGGAATCCAAATCCCAATACGTGCAATGTTTTTGCATGTAGAGCCTATTAGTGTGTGGAATTTAATTATGGATAACAATTTTGCATATGTTTATTATGTTATTTTAATTAATATAACATCACTGGATTTGATATAAAAGTGATTTGGTTATCGTAAGGGAAAAACACGTGCCATGTTTATGTGTGGTCGTGTCTTACAAGAGTTCCATTCTTTTAAAGGATTTCCCAAATTAAGCAAGTTGTTGGTGATGTGAGTTTTCTCATTATTAAGTACTGCAGACTGATCCGGGTGTTTTTGCTTTCCCTCAAATGTGCTTTAGTAAAACCGCGTATATTTTCCAGGTTTGCTTTGGTCTTACTTGGAGCTACGGGAGAGGAGACGGAGTCGAGACATATTCTCATAATCGATATATTAATTTATTTCCGCTGTGTGTGTTGTGTTTTATCAGCTATTATGCAGAAAGATTGTTATGACTGTATAGTTTGGTGTAGTTGTGTGCTCTGGTTATTTATTCATGTATATATACAATTTTTTTATTGTGTAAAGAGTATTGGTATACTATATTTTATCAATTCCACTGTGATATTCAGATCTTCTTTGATTTCGATTTGTTTGTGTTCTTCTCCTTTTTTTCTTCCATTCTAACCTTTATTTCTTCTTTCTCATCTTTCTTTTAACTTTTGGGGTTTTTGGTTCTTGAGTTTAGGCACGTGAATACAGAAGACACATTAGTGTTGATGTTTGGGCATCGAATTCCCTGTTTATTACAGGATTTATATGTAATTAGGAAAACTTTAATGTTATGGCATGTTGCAAAGCTAATAAAACATACTACTGTTCATTTAAACCTAAGTATAGTCATTTAGAAATAAATGTTGAACTTAGGATTGGTTGAAATAAATATAAACGATAGTGTAAACTTTGGGAATATTAAATTAGTAAAGAATAATATTATTATGAATTTATTGTTAATGGAATTGAATTAAACATAAACAGAAATTGTATATTGACGTGTGTATATATATATATATATATATGTGTGTGTGTGTGTGTGTGTGTGTGTGTGTTTGTGTATGTGTATATATGAGAGGCTTAGTTAATATTCTCAATGATAATAAGATTTGTAATTTGCTTAAAATGAAATTTATGTAAACAATAATTTGGACTGAAAAATGAATTGTATATTAAACAAACTGTAATTTAGGTGAAATGCAAACGTATGTTAGCAAATCACATATAACATATGTTTTAAAAGATTATATGGTTTCCATTTGAAACTTTATGTTTGGATAAATGATTGGTCTTAAAATATGATAATTAAATAAGTGGGAGAGAAATATATTTTTCCTAATTCGAAAAATTATAATAAATAAATGACTTTAAAGTATTAATCGTAAAACTTTTTATAAAATTTGTATATTTTTATTTCAAAAAGAAATGATTAATATTTTATGTGACGTTAAGATTAGACTATCGAATACTTAGTGAGTTCAGAAATGCTTCTGTTCAACGATGTGATAAGTTCTGTAAGTACTAAATAGATATAGAATCACACTCCAATTGCTTAAAAATGATTCTACTGGTGACTGCAGCATCATCGGTGTTTATTTCCAGGTTTTGTAAATGAGATGAATATATTGATCCAATTGAGACATCGAGCTTATATTTTAACTTTTTAAAATAGTTGGAAAGTCCTGGCTTTTAATTTGAACTTTTATACATACAAAAATTAAGTAAGTATTAATGCGTGTAACATGGTTTTAAATGTATTAAATTAATAAATCACTATTCACCCTGCCTCGTTCCTTTACGGGGACAAAAAGGTCAAAGTCCCCGAAAAGGTCCGAGTGGGGGAGATTTTAACAACATAAAGTTTTGAATTTTTTTAAATGATGATTTGATTAAATTTAATCCCAAAATTTAAGATTTAATTTATTTTTAAATTATATGAAATAAATGATTTACATTTCTGTATACAAACATAAGTAAGTACAATTTGATAATGAAAATTTAATGGTTCTTAATTCAGATCTTAGTTGTTCAGTTAGCTTAATTTATATTATTGTTCGAATTTAAGTTCATTTTCAAAATATTAATTCAATATTGAGCAATAATGTTGACAAATCTATTGAAATGAAACTTTCCTTGAAAATTTCAATTTTGCTCAAAATTTGAATTCGAGCTGAAAATTCAATTTTTTTAATGTTTTTCTTCTTGATATTATAAATTAGTTTGAATTTTTCATTTTAATTAAAATCTAATTTTGTATCCTCAATTTGTATTTTTTATAGTATGTAAAACTCGCAAAAAAATGCTATTGTGTGTTCATTCTTACATTCTTTCTTTTATTCTTTAATGAGGCTTGTACCGAGCTTCTTGAGAAAGTTTCTTCAATCATATCATCGCACTACGAATAAATTTACATTTAAAATTTACTGGACTTGGAGAAAGTTATAGGCGAGCATTTCTTATTTGTGTTTCTCATTGTCATTCACCAAAACATTCTCAATCTACTTCCTCCCTTTGAAAATCTCTTCCCTAAAATCCAAGTTTCCTTATCTACAAATCAATCTCTAGGTAATTTAAAATTTGTTTGTTTTTTCCTAATCGCTTTTCTCTAACTATATTTTCAATTTCAAAATCAAATTTGTGAAGAAAAACCCTAGAACCTAAACACCCAAAACCCCTTAACCACTTACTGCGCCACCCCTTCCATCTCCTACGTCGCCTGCAAGGGCTACCACATTGCTGTTGAACCCTCCAAATTGTACACCTTTATCTCCACCCAATCCTTGAACTATAAACACTAATTACCCATGTCCTTTCATCGTTTTCCTTTCTTCCCTCCTTTTTCCTGCCTTCCCTTGGTCGCCGTCGACGATGGAGATAGTACTAATAACCAAATATACCTCCTTCTACTACCCAGCAGCGCTTGACCATGTCGGACCCTAACCAAAACCTTGGACTCGAACCTGAAGCCTGACTTACCTTGGTTATTGATCACTTTTTATCTTTCTTCTTAATTCAATAAAAAAAGGATTTCCTTAAACTTTGTTATTGATCACTTTTCCTAATTTTATGGTTAACAGGTTCAAAAACCTAAAAGTAAAAATATGTACAATTTTTTTTTTATGTTTCGCAAATTTTGTGAAAATCAAAATCCATCTTTTCAAGCTTAACCCCTCTAATCTCTTCTCCTAGATTGTTGTGATGTTGGCTATTCTATATTAGGCATAACTATCTTCTCTTTACCACAACAGGTGAGTAATCACACACGATTGACATTTTTATATGAAAATAATTGATGTCATTTGAAATCTTGACACGATCCCGATTATAACACCCCACCTCCGCCAGGGCCATTCTTGCAAGTACACTGGCTTTGGAGGGGTGTTGGACAAGGTAAACGTGCATGAAGATATCACAAGACAGAACATGTAAGTAAACCGAGTAAATAAAGCAGCGGATAAAATTACTATTTCAAAACAATAGTCAAGTTACATCAAAGTACTTAGTCATCATTTTCCAACAAAACAAAGTCTAGAAAACATAAACTCAAAACTGGAAATAACATAAAGTATCCCCAAAAGATAACAGTAGTGTCGCCATAGCAAAGCTCAATTCCAAACCGTACATGAGATGTTAGGAAAGCAAGCCAAAGATCCAAGCTAGGTGCTAGTGTTCCCACCCTGAGAACTTGGGGGGGGGGAAACGGAAGAAAAGAGGTGAAAGGAAAACAGGTCAGTCATAAAGACTGGTAAGTCCTACCTACTATTAGTATAAAAACTAGTAAAATTAACTGGACATGAGAAACTGAGATGAAACATAAGGATGGTAACTAAACTGGCATGGTAAATAGTTAACAAGATAGATCAAGTGTGGCATCGCATATACAAGGTTAAGTTGCACCAAGTGTACTAGTATTCTAATCCATGTCAAGTATAAACGAGAAATGATCCCTTGGCCCAAAGTTGGCCCAACATCATGAGGTGACCTAAATCAAGGTCCAACTACTCAGTCTAGTCGATCGGCTCCCTATCAGCCTAACTCGTCGTGTATCGGTGTCATACGGCCTAATCATGGAATGTAGTTAACTTTGCAAGGTCCACCCTAGGGTGTATCCAGCCCTAAGGTGTAAACCACAGACACAATTCAAGCACGCACAGTCTAAACCTACCAGTGCCCATGTTCAACTCCGGACTTAATGTGCACGACCATGGTCTGCCTGAACAAACGGTGCACTCTTCAGCCGTCTCTTTTGGTCTCTTACAATCATTCCAGTGATCGTGCCCCACCCTGGCCTAGTCCAGGGTATCCAGATACTCCCAAGTGGGTTACTGCTGAAAAGGACCACGTAACTAGGATTTCAAGCGGGTTAAGTGTGGTTAACCCTATCCTAACCATGTATTGAGTTGGTCAAGTGTAATCAAGCAGTTCATGACTTAACCATATCAATACATCGTGTTTAATTGGTTAAGTATTCAAGTAGTCCATGACTTAACCCTACCAACCCATCGTGGTTAATTGGTTAAGTATTCAAGTGGTCCATGACTTAACCCTACCAACCCATCGTGTTTAATTGGTTAAGTATTCAAGTGGTCCATGACTTAACCCTACCATGTGGCATTAATTAACTTAATGCACCCCAACCTCTCACATTAGACTTTGTTGTCGTTACTAGTTAAGCCGGGCGGGTCCGGGTAGCTTTACACCACAACCTAGTCTAACCTCGGGTTTCAAGTGCGATGTGACCAACTACTCACATTGGGTCCTATTGTTTGTAGCCACTAGCTAAGCCGGTCGGTTCCGGGTAGGTTTATGCTACAAACTCAACCCAACCTCGAGTTGGCCACTTTCACGTTTTTTACATGTCATGTCCACATTCATGTTTCAAACATAATCACATGTCATATTTTCAAGTCATGTTTCATGTCATTTAATTTTACCCACAACGTAACCCCATCGCATGTAAGTTCGCATCAACGCACATAGATCAAAAAGGGGAAACATAATGATATGATAAGTTGGGCATAAAGTGGCAAAGTCTATCACAAGTTCAACATGGTGATATATGAGGCAAAAGTGTTCAACATACTAGCATATGGCCTCAACATGTATGATAGCATAAAAGGTGACTTGGCCTCAACATATCAAATAGCATAAGGGTGCTTTGGCCTCAAGCATGCATAATAGCATAAGGGTGATTTGGCCACAAGCATGCATAATAGCATAAGGGTGATTTGGCCACATGCATGCATAATAGCAAATAGGCTCAATACCATTATATGCATGTTAAGGAACATGAGGGGTTAAGGTTTGTTAACATGCATAAGCCATAATCCATCTCATAGCATTTTTCCTAAAGGTCAACATGAACGGTACTAGGTTCATGATAGGTCCACAATCATAAATCAAGAGAGGCATGAATAGATCTATGCATACAATGATAGGTTCAAGGCAAATATTGCACTTAGGTCCAATTCAAATCTACACATGTATGGCATTAAACTTAGCAAATAGGGTGATAAACTTGTGATTAGCATATAGGTTCATCATGGAAAGTTAATACCAAGGTCATGAGGGTTCTATGTTGCATTTATGCACAATCACCACATAAAGCTCATAGCTTTCCACCCAAAAGTCAACATAAATGGTACTAGATTCATGATAGGTAAACATTAGGTCCACAAACATAGATCAAAAGGGTCATGAATGAATCTATGCATGAAATCCAAGGCAAGGATAACACAAAAGTCTCATTTCAACTTGCTACATGTCATACTAAGTTCATAGTTTAAATCTAAGAGTAGAATAGGGCTTACAAAGCGTGGCTATGAGAACTAGAACACAATAGAACGAGATAGAGATGTTGTAGAAGCTCTAGGGACCCTCAAATCAAACAAAGCTCCAAGTTGTCTTGTTGGAGAAGAAGCAAATCCCTTGATTTGGTGAAGAAAGCTAACTCTACTCTCTTGGTTTGATGTAGAAAGATTGCACTTTGGCCTTGAATCTAGTTTTGGAAGCTCAAGTTCATATGAATAAAGATGGAGGCCATGATCAAGAGGAATTTTGGCAGCACTTAGTTACTAGATTGATTTGTGTGAGTTTAGGTAGGTCTAGGGGTGTTTTTATAGGATTAGGAACAAGCTTTGGCCATAGGATTAACCCCAAAACGAATCTGAACCATCAAATTCCGTCAGAAACCAACAAACAGGGCCAGAAAACACAAGCAGGTGCACCAGGCCAAAATGGCCCGACCGGGGAGGTCGACCCCCAGATCGACTCTAGAGTCGACCTGGCCTGGGGCAGGTCGACCCCCAGGTCGACTCCTAGGTCGACCCCCAGGTCGACTCCTAGGTCGACCTGGCCTGGCAGGTCGACCCCAGGGTCGACACCCAGGTCGACCTGGTGGGTTGGGCGGGAACTTTTCCCGCCTACTCTGATTGGGCTGAAATTCAAATCTATTTTCGAAATTTGAATTTTCTGAAACTTCATTGGGCCATAATTGGGTCATACGGACTCCGATTTACAAAATTTCGGACTCTATTTCGCGTATTTTTCTGAGATGAACGCAAAGGCGCAGCCCGTTTCCCTTGATTTAGATTTTAAAATTTAATTATGCCTTGATTTCTTGTTTTAACATGTTATTAAAAATTCGGGTTGTTACATTCTCCCCACCTTAAAGGATTTCGTCCCCGAAATCTCCAAGTTAGGAAGAACGTATCATACCATCCATCATCCATCTACTCAAACATCATCCACAAGCAATCATTGTCCTTAAAAGATTTCTAATGCTGTATGAACATATGCGAAAGTGTGTGTATATGCACATATCTAATGCGAAAATCAGGCGGTTACTGACTTAGTAGACCTCCTTAATGCAAAATATGTTGGTGAAATGCGTCCAAATGTATGCAAATTCCTAACATAATTTATAATCTCTACATGAGTGCACATAACATTCATCCTTATGCAACATCCACGTGATAACATAACAAGTTTCATCCATGAATAAGCATAAACACTCATGCATATGCAATATGAGAGTGTGTGAGCCGATCTTAGTGCCTAACGTGTATCATGCATCCACGAGTAACCACTTGCAAACGCTTGCAACCATTTGCAACCATCAAGCATAACATGTTTCAAGTACATGTTTCATCCAAAGGGTTTCTACCTAAGGTTCTCATGACAAGATTAACGAGATAACAAGATAAACATGGATAGTAAAAGAAAGATATGCTGAAAAGAGGTCGAGAATGTACCCTCAAAAAGAAATGGATAAAGCCCACGCATCTTCTCCTCGGTTTCCCAAGTTGCATCTTCGTCGGCTTTACTCCACAGAACCTTTACTAATTTGACTTCTCGATTCCTCAGCTTCTTGATCTCCGTTCCCAAGATGCGAATCGGAGCTCGCCTCAGGGTTGCCTCTTTCTCTACATCCACGTCTTCAAGAATGCTAGGCTCAACTACTTCGGCTGACCTATGTAGGCATTTTCGGAGATGCGAGACATGAAAAACATTATGCACTCCAGCCAGCTTCTCGGGCAATTCCACCTTATAAGCCATCTTCCCAATCCTCTCTATGGTAGGGAAGGGTCCTACGAACCTTGGTGCCAGCTTCCCAACTGCTCCAAAACGAACCACATTTCGCAAAGGAGAAACCTTCACAAAGACCATATCTCCAGCTTCAAACTCTAAGCCTGTACTTTGCTTGTCTGCATAGGATTTATGTCTGTCTTGGGCCGCTTTCATCCGCCTTTGAATCAACTCATCCTTCTCGGATGTGTCCCTTACCATGTCGGGCCTAAGTATAAGCTTATCCGTCGTCTCCCACCAACATGTTGGTGACTTGCACGGCCTCCCATACAAAGCTTCGAATGGTGCCATCCCTATGCTTGCTTGGTAGCTGTTATTGTAAGCAAACTCTACGAGAGGAAGGTGGTCTTCCCAAGTGCCACCAAAGTCAAGAATGCATAGCCTCAACAGATCTTCTAGTACCCTATTCACCCTTTCGGTCTGGCCATCCGTCTATGGGTGATAGGCTGTACTTAGATTCAATCGCGTACCCATTGCTTCTTGCAAACTATTCCAAAATTGGCTAGTGAAGATTGGGTCACGATGCTGACTATGCTAGAAGGAACTCCATGCAATCGTACTATCTCTCGAAGATAAACAGATGCTAGCCATGATGCGGTCCTCTTGCTCTTCACCGGAATAAAATGAGCACTTTTCGTAAGTCTATCAACTATGACCCATATCCCATAAAGCCCAATAGTTTGGTCAGCTTGACGGACATCTTTACCCCAACTATATATCACAAACAGGCGAGTCATACTCCTTATGGGGTTTGCGACAGAACTAAGATTGAGAATAGGACCGAGAGGATATACTTAAAAGATAGCATGCGAGTAAGCTCTACAGAATAATAGGGATCAAGGATATACTCTTAGAAAGAGATATAATGCACGTATCTAGTCTTCGATCTTCTAAGCCGCATTTTCTTGAGCTTAATCCTATCGTGCCTTGACCGTCTTTTAACTTCACAATTTCGTAGCTCTCAATTCTTATTTCCAAAATATGAGTTAGAACTCATTTCACCGTTGCCTCTCGTTCCACTTCCACTTATTCTTTTCCTAAAATAATTGGCTTCCACATAACTGCGTGCTCATGGTTTCATGCAAGCTTTACAAAATTCGTTAGTGAATCCTGGATCTCGTTTACATACTATACAGTATTCCACGTAGAAGAACTAGCTCTTGAAAACAAATGCCAATCCACGTTGCCAAATGTACTTACTAGGGTGATTTCTATAACCCATGCTTAAGCGAAATGGACTATCCGCCTTAGCAGTGAATACCACCGGAGCACCTCATTCTGAAATGCTTCGCCTAATGAAATTTTTCTCAAGCAACTCCTTGATTTGCTTGCTAAGCTCTCTTCTTTCTCGCAGGGCCATGTGCCTTACGGGCAATGAAACTGGCCTGGCATTATCAACAAGATAAATGCGGAAATCTATCTCTCGCTTAGGGGGGTAACCCCTTAACCTCATCAAAAACATCAGGATATTCTCGGACCACCCTCACAGATTGAAGATTGTCAATAGACGAGTCGAGGGATTCAAGATAACATAACATGACGGGATCCAGAGGGTCACAAGAAATCTCTAGGGTATTGCCAAGGCGAGTCATAAGCCTCACTACCCTATGCTCACAATCAAGAATGGCTCCATAACTGGACAACCAATCCATGCCCAAAATCGACCCGTATCCCATGAACCCGAGAACAGAAGCATTACATGTGAATTCTACGGTCAAGATAGAAATCCTCAAATCCATACAAATCATAGATAGATGGGCGGAACCCCCAATTGGATTTGAAACACTAACGGGACCCTTAACTAGACTATTATTTAGGTGCAAACTTTCAACAAGATCAGAATGAATAAAACTATGCGATGCGCCAGAATCAAATAAGGTGCGAACAGTATAATCAGAAATGTAAACAAGATTTTCTACAGAAATACTACCCCGATCAAGAACTGGAGTGATGTTGAGAGTATGCACTTGCCCTCCAGAAGGTCCTGCTCACTGAGTTTGCCTTTTCCCTTGTCCCCGCTTTTTCGGGCAATCCTTGCTATAGTGTCCAGACTCTCCACAATGAAAGCATTTGTCCAACTTCCTCTTCTTCTTCCTACAGTCTTTGACTATGTGCCCAGTGATCCTACAGAAGTTGCATTTTCTTGTGTCCTTTGCCTTGTTGTTGTTGGCCTTGTTTCCCTTCTTGTTGTTCTTGTCTCCTTTCTCAGAATCTTCCTTCTTGCCTTGAGACTCATTAGCCTTGACCTCCTTCTTGCCACTCTTATCTTCCTCTTGAAGCAGGGCCATATTCACCAAACTCTCGAAGGTCGCCCCCATGGGTATGTGAGACATGGCCAAACTGTAACACCCCGAATTTCGGTTAATGCTAAAATTCACTAATTACAGAATAAATAATCTCAGATGTGAGAATTGGGGGAAACGGGCTGCGTCATTACGTTCGTCTCGGGAAAATACGCGAAATAGAGTCCGAGTTTTCGAGAATCGGAGTCCGTATGGCCCGGTTAAGGCCCAATGAAGTTTACGGAAAATTCAAAGTTCAAAACAGATTTAAAATTCGAATTCATATTTGGGGATTAGGACCAGCGGGAGTCAGGCGGGAAATTTTCCCGCCCTAGCCATGTCGACAGGCCTGTCGACTTGGTCAAGGCCAAGTCGACTGCCCTGTCGACTTGCCTGTCGACACAGGGTGTCGAGCCAATTGACCTGGGTGCACCAGGTCTGGCAGGGCTGTCGACAGGCCTGTCGACTTGGTCAAGGCCAAGTCGACTGCCCTGTCGACTTGCCTGTCGACACAGGGTGTCGAGCCAATTGACCTGGGTGCACCAGGTCTGGTTTTCTGGCTGGTTTGGGCTGAGTTCTGGAAACTTCCTAAATCTGACGGACCTAATCTAACCTAGGGTTAATCCTATGGTCTAAAACACACCCTAATCCTATAAATACACCCTAATGCAAGCCTAATCCATACTAAAAATAGAATTGATGCCACCATGCCGCCAAAATCAAACTTAGAAGGAGCCTCCACTAGTTTATGAAGAAAGTTGCAAGCTAATCAACCTCTAATCATCACCATCTTCAAATATAGCAACTAGTTCTACCTCATAAGTTTGCTAATCTTGGTTTTGGTGAGTTTCTATCACTTTAATAACCAATTGCTAAATTAAGTAGATGAGATATGATGAGATCATGCGGTTTTGTATGCGGATTAGTGGGTTTTAAGTCATATGATATGATGTTAGTTTGCTAATCTATGTTTAATGTTAACCCTATGTTTATGCAAGTTAAGTATGTGGGTTTATGCAAGTTAAGTGGTGGGTTTTATGCATGATAAGTATTTGATTTTATGCATGCTAAGTATTTGATTTTATGCATGCTAAGTGCTTGGGTTTATGCATGCTAAGTATTTGATTTTATGCATGCTAAGTGTTTGGGTTTATGCATGCTAAGTATTTGATTTTATGCATGCTAAGTGTTTGGGTTTATGCATGCTAAGTATTTGATTTTATGCATGCTAAGTGTTTGGGTTTATGCATGCTAAGTATTTGATTTTATGCATGCTAAGTACTTGATTTCATGCATGCTAAGTGTTTGGTTTTATGCATACATTATGACATGCAAGTTTACCCTTTTGAATAAGATGCATACATATGCAAGATGACACCTTTGTAGGCTATGCATACATATGCATGTTTACCCTACTTATGATGCAAGTCACATATGTAAGTTCACCCTTTGTATAACCTATGAACACTTATGCAAGTTACCTTTATGTGACATATGTGTATCCATGCAAGTTGGGTTAATGATTTATGCTAGTTGGGTTTAATGTTATGATGCAAGTTGACACCTTTTTAAACCCATGTAAAAGCCAATGTTGTGCTAAGATTGAACCCATTACATTTATAGTGAATCTTCCCATTTATATGACATGTTATGAAAACGAATTACATGGGAAACGATGGGGTTAATATGCATGCTAATAAAAATGTGTATAACATAAAATGAATGGGCATAATTGGGAATTTACCTATTAAGTTAGGTCTACCCATATTATGGAGTTGGGAATTTACCTATTAAGTTAGGTCTACCCGTACTATGGAATTGGGAATTTACCTATTGAGTTAGGTCTACCCATATTCTTAAAATTGTGTAATTAATTAGGGATAATTAATATAAATTATGGGGGTGATTAATTAGGTGTAATTAATCAACTAAGACACGAGGTTGGACCCTTTTGTAGCATAAGACTGCCCGGAACCGCCCGGCAAATCCAGCGGCTACAAATGATTGGCCCAATGTGAGAGGTCTTAGGCATAAACTAAATACGTGACAAGTGTAAAGACACGAGGTTAGACTCTGTTATGGCGTAAGGCTGCCCGGAACCGACCGGCAAATCCAGCTGCCATAAAAGACAGTCTAATGTGAGAGGTCTTTACAAAGGTTACGTTTCTTAATCAATTAAGAAACACTTAACCAGATAAGCATGTAGTGGGGCATGAAGGGTTAAGTGGGTGCCTTGGGTGGCATGTGGAAATCTAGTGGGTTGCCTTGGGTGGCAATAGAAAATACGATTAGAATACTTAACCAAGTGGAAACATGTAATTAAACATGATTAAAGGGTTAAGTGGGATGCACTAGAAAAAGGGACAAGCTTAGGTGGGTAGCTTGTGGGGGCCCATTTCAACCAGTAACCCATATGTATCTTATTGGGCTCGACCCATGTCGAGGACGGGACACGCTTACTGGGCTTGACTATAAGAGGCCAAAACGGATTAGCGGTGGCAACGCAAGTCCAACGGGTTTCATATGCGTGTGTGGACCCGAGCTGGTAGGTAAGACGTTGTTGCATCGTGTAGATATAAGTCGTGCACCGTTAATTATATCGGGTTGCCACTTTGGGGAGTGATACACCCCACTGTGGGGCCGGCACGGGTATCTACGGTAGGGAGCCGATCACTTGGGAGTAGTGGGTACACCTAGTGGAGATAGGGGCAGACGGCACCTATGTAGTCAGCTAGGGGTACACGAAACTACTGGGTAAATTTTCTAAGTCCTTGGGAGGGATCAACCCTTAAGTAGGAATGACTGGTGTGGTGCAGTGTAGTAATTATCCTTGGATGGGTAGATGCGTCTTTACGGTTATCTTAGTTTATCCTAAGTCTACCAAGCTGCTTAATGTAGCCATTCATCCCCAGACATTACCGTATATCAAGCTTATGTCTTCTCTGGTTACTTTAATGATTGTATTGTTAAAGTTATAGGACTCGCTCAGACTTATGTCTGACCCCGTTGTTTTTATCTTTTTCCCAACCCTCAGGTTCTCAGAGTGGGCCCAGTACGAGTGGGCTTTGATCAGGCTGCTTTATTCTCTCTTGGAGCTTGGACCCTAGATGTAGAGCTAAGCTTACCCTTTTCTTTTATGGCTATCAGTTCATGTATTGGGATTATGCATTTTTATTTAGCAGGATGGATATTTGTACTTGACTCTTATTATGGTTTTGTGATGTAACCTGACATGTTTTACTTTCCGCTGCAATGAAATGATGTTTTACATTTTCAAGTATTACTTATATCTGTCTTGTTGTAATTTTCCTGTTCTACATTCACTTAAAATACTCCACCGATGTTATGGCATTCCCTTAGAGAGTGACCATAGCGGGTGTGGGGTGTTACACGTGGTATCAGAGCCAGGTTACCGGAACAGATAAAATTTTTAGAAAACTATTTTTCTAAAAACATTTTTGGAAAAGATATTTTCAAAAACATGTCTTTAAAGAGAAAAGTTTTTGAAAGAAAAGCATAATCCCCAATAGCCATATCTTTATCTTTCGAATTCTCCGTTTTGAATCTTTCCTTTTTCATTTCAGCATGGCTGAGGATCTTAACTTTCCGGAAGGTGTGACGGTACCAGTATGGTATAGGAGATTGATGGAGGCTAGGGCCACCACTGCGGGTCCAGCAAATGGTCCTCCACCAACCGTAGCACCCGATCTTCCTCCTCCCCCTCCTCCTCGCACGGATACTTTTGCTAAGACTTGCAAGGAATTTAAAGCTATGGGAGGGAAACCTTTTCAAGGATCTGAAACTTTTGTGGAGGCTAGAGATTGGCTTAAGGAGGTGGAAGAGTTGATAGATATCTTTGAGATGGAAGAAGGAAAGAAAGTCAAGTTAGCTGCTTGGTTAATGAAGGGAGAGGCCTCATTCTGGTGGGAGGTCACTAATGGAGAACGCCCCGTTGACTCTTGGGCGGATTTTAGGCAAAGATTTGTGGCAAAGTTTCTCTCAAGGGCGGAGGAAAACTTGTATATGGAAAGATTCTTGACTCTAAAGCAAGGAAATCTCTCAGTGAAGGAATATGTCAATAAGTTTAATCAATTGGCAAGGTTTGGCCTAGACATGGTGAATACACCGGAGAAGAAGGCTTTGAGGTTCGTGAAAGGCTTGAATGAACCGATGCATGGGTTGGCTATGACTCATATCCCTATGGGGGCCACCTTTGAGAAGCTAGTTGACATGGCGCTCATGCATGAAGAAGAGAAGGGTCCCAATGCTAATAAGGCACCCGAGAAGAAGGGAGATCAAAAGAGACCTCAGCAACAACAGCAAAACAAAGGTGGGAAAGGCAACGGTGGCAAGGGAAAGAAGAAGTGTTTCAATTGTGGGACACCTGGCCACCTAAGCAAGGATTGTCGCAAGAAGAAGAAGACTGGCTGCTTCCACTGTGGCGAAGCAGGACATCTAGTGAAAGACTGTCCTAAGAAAGGACAAAGGACGGGGTCTACCTCAGGAGGACAGGTGCAAGCTCTTGTGGCACCAGCTCAGGCAAGGGGGCAAGTTCAGGCTCTCGCAGCTCCACCGATTCGAGAGAGAGGTAGAACTATTTCCGTGGAAAGTCTGGTTTTTCTATTCGATCATCCTGTTCGTACATTGTTTGATTCTGGCGCATCGCATTCGTTTATCTCATCATCATTAGTTGAGTCACTGCACTTAGACACCAGTCTAGTAGATGATCCCTTGGTTGTTTCAAACCCAATTGGGGGCTCCACTTATTTGTCCATGATATGTTTGGGTTTGAAGATTTCTATACTTAGCATTGAGTTTAGATGTGATGCTTTTGTTTTGGGCTTCACGGGCTATGGGTTGATTTTGGGCATGGACTGGTTATCCAGTAATGGTGCCGTTCTTGATTGCGAAAGGAGAATTGTTAGGCTCATGACCCGCTTGGGTAACACTCTCGAGATCTCTTGTAATCCCATGGATTCGGTTATGCTAAGTTATCTTGAATCGCTTGACGCTTCGGTCGAGAGTTTGCAATCTGTTAGAGTGGCCCGGGAATACTCGGATGTGTTCGAGGAGGTGAGGGGCTTACCTCCAAAGCGGGAGATTGACTTCCGAATATATCTGGTGGATAATGCTAAACCTGTATCTTTACCAGTGCGCCACATGGCTCCTCGTGAGAGGAGGGAACTCCATAAGCAAGTAGGGGAGTTGCTTGAGAAGGGGTTCATAAGACGAAGTATATCGGAGTGGGGTGCTCCAGTAGTTTTTGCTACGAAGGCGGATGGGTCCCTCAGACTTTGTGTAGACTATAGAGAACTCAACAAGCTCACAAAGAAGAATAGACACCCATTGCCGAGGATTGATGATCTTTTCGATCAGTTGGTTGGCGCTTCAGTATTTTCTCAGTTAGACTTAGCCACGGGGTTTCATCAGTTGAGGGTGGCTGAGGATAGCATAGACAAGACTGCCTTTAGGACTCCAGATGGTTTCTATGAGTGGCTGGTGATGCCATTCGGGTTGACGAACGCCCCTGCATACTTTGTTGATTTGATGAGTAGGGTGTTCAGGGAGTTCCTTAATAAGTTCGTGGTGGTCTTTGTGGATGATATCTTAGTATTTTCTAAGAGTGAAGAAGAGCACGCCCTACATCTTGGGGAGGTGTTGGAGACTCTTCGAGCATATAGCCTTAAGGCTAAATTCTCTAAATGTCACTTCTGGAGGAAGGAAGTGCGGTTCTTGGGGCACGTGGTCTCCAAGGAAGGGATAGCTGTGGATCCCGCGAAGGTAGTCTCAATTCAAGATTGGAAGGTTCCTAGAAATGCTACCGAAGTAAGAAGTTTCTTGGGGTTGGCGGGTTACTATAGGAAGTTTATCAAAGACTTCGCAAAGATATCAGCCCCATTAACCCGCTTAACGAAGAAGAATCTTGTTTTCACATGGGACGTAGATTGTGATGATGCGTTCCGACGGTTAAAGAGAGCTTTAACCACAGCTCCAGTATTAGTGTTGCCAGATGGGAGTAAGCCATTTGTTGTCTATACCGATGCTTGTGGAACAGGGCTGGGCGCAGTCTTAATGCAAGAGGGAAGGGTGATAGCCTATGGTGGAAGGCAGTTGAGGGCACATGAGAAAAATTACCCTACCCATGATTTAGAGTTGGCCGCTATTGTTTTTGCGCTTAAGATTTGGCGCCATTATCTTCTTGGTGAGAGATTCGAATTGTTCACTGACCATAAATCATTGAAGTACTTGTTTTCTCAGAAGGACTTGAATTTGAGACAGCAAAGGTGGATGGAGTTCTTAGCATCCTATGATTTCGAGATAGCGTATACCCCTGGCAAGGGCAACGTGGTGGCGGACGCCTTGAGCAGAAAAAGGTTGTCCTTGAGTCCATTGTTCGTGGAACAACGAAGCTTGGAATTTATCTCGATGTTTGATTTCAGACCTTCCATTGACTATATACCCGGTTTGCTAGCATCCTTGGAGGTCAGACCTACTCTTTTGGGGCGAATTGGAGAAGCACAGAGGGACGACCCACAGTTGGTTGAGTTGGTAGAGAAGCTCATAATGGGGGAGTCGTCCAGCCATTTGAGTAGGTACACCCTAGACGATAGGGGGTGCTTGCGTAGAGACGGTAGGCTTTGTGTACCGCAAGACGAGGGTTTGAGGAAGGCTATTCTTGATGATGCACACCGTTCTAGGATGACCATTCATCCCGGTGGGGACAAGATGTACCAAGACATGAAGCGGGTTTTCTTCTGGGCTGGTATGAAGAAAGATGTGGCCGAGTATGTCGCTCGATGCTTGGTGTGCCAACAAGTGAAAGCGGAGCAAAAGAAACCAGGTGGGTTGCTTCACCCATTGGAAGTTCCGCAATGGAAGTGGGATAGCGTCTCGATGGATTTTATTGACGGGTTACCCAGATCGAGAAAGGGTAATACGGGGATTTGGGTTGTGGTAGACAGACTTACTAAAAGCGCCTATTTCATACCTGTGAAGAGCAAGAGGACTGCTCCATGGCTAGCTTCAGTATATCTTCGAGAGATAGTTCGATTGCATGGGGTACCCTCTAGCATAGTGAGTGATCGAGATCCTATCTTCACTAGTGAGTTCTGGAAAGGTTTGCAAGAAGCAGTGGGGACTCAATTATGTCTAAGCACCGCATATCATCCTCAGACAGACGGCCAGACTGAGAGGGTGAATCGTGTCCTAGAAGACCTTTTGAGGCTTTGTATCTTAGATTTTGGAGGTACATGGGAAGAGCATCTTCCATTGGTGGAGTTTGCATATAATAACAGCTTTCAGTCCAGTATTGGTATGGCTCCTTTCGAAGCTCTTTATGGAAGGCCTTGTCGATCACCTACATGTTGGTGGGAATCTACGGATAAGATTTTGCTTGGGCCTGATATGGTTAGGGAGACTTCTGAGAAGATTGACTTGATTCGAAGAAGGATGAAAGCAGCGCAAGATAGGCAAAAATCTTATGCGGACAAGAGGAGGACGGACCTTGAGTTTGAAGTTGGGGACATGGTCTTTGTCAAAGTGTCTCCGTTACGAAATGTGGTTCGCTTTGGATCTGTTGGGAAGTTAGCACCAAGGTTCATAGGGCCGTTTCCTATTAAGGAAAGGATTGGACGAATGGCATATAGAGTGGAGTTGCCCGACAGACTTAGTGGTGTACATGATGTATTCCATGTATCACATTTGAGGAAGTGCCTACATGAGACCGCAGAGGTGGTAGAGCCGAGCTTGCTTAAAGAAATGGAAGTGGAGCGTGATGCGACTATTCGACGAGCTCCTACTCGCATCCTTGGGTCAGAGACTAGGAAGTTGAGAAACAGAGAGGTTCAACTAGTCAAAGTGCAATGGGGAGAAGATGAGAGCAACGCAACTTGGGAGACGGAAGCGAAGATGCGTTCATTGTAAACATTTCTTTTTGAGGGTATGTCTTTTAATTTCTCCTCTATCGTTGTCTAGTACTTATCTTATCTTTAGTATGTCCTCTCGTTAGTACTTTTGACCTTTAGATAGGGTAAACCTATGGTTGAAACATGTGTTTGAGACATGTTATGGTTGATGGATGCAAGTGGATGCAAGTGTTTGCTAATGGTTGCTCGTGGATGCATATACACACACTTTAGACACTAGATCGGCTCAATCACTTCATATTGCATATTGCATATAATTGGCTGTGTAGGTAGCTATATTAATGGATGTATAATGGTTGTGTTATCACATGGATGATGCATTTTGGTGAATGATTGTGCACTCATGTAGATATTGTATGTGTCGATAGGGTTCTCTCGCATACATAATGGATGCATGGCACTATCATGGTTTGCATATGTTCATACATTAGATAGGGAACATATACACACACTTTTTGCATATGCTCATACATCATTAGAAATTGTTTTAAGGACAATGGATGCCCGTGTTTGATGGATTGAGTAGATGGTTGTTTGGATGGTAGGATATGCATTCTCCTTAGCTTAGAGATTTCGGGGACGAAATCCTTTAAGGAGGGGAGAATGTAACACCCCGAATTTCGGTTAATGCTAAAATTCACTAATTACAGAATAAATAATCTCAGATGTGACAATTGGGGGAAACGGGCTGCGACATTGCGTTCGTCTCGGAAAAATACGCGAAATAGAGTCCGAGTTTTCGAGAATCGGAGTCCGTATGGCCCGGTTATGGCCCAATGAAGTTTACGGAAAATTCAAAGTTTAAAACAGATTTAAAATTCGAATTCAGATTTGGGGATTAGGACCAGCGGGGGTCAGGCGGGAAATTTTCCCGCCCTAGCCATGTCGACAGGGCTGTCGACAGGGCTGTCGACAGGCCTGTCGACTTGGTCAAGGCCAAGTCGACTGCCCTGTCGACTTGCCTGTCGACACTGGGTGTCGAGCCAATTGACCTGGGTGCACCAGGTCTGGTTTTCTGGCTGGTTTGGGCTGAGTTCTGGAAACTTCCTAAATCTGACGGACCTAATCTAACCTAGGGTTAATCCTATGGTCTAAAACACACCCTAATCCTATAAATACACCCTAATGCAAGCCTAATCCATACTAAAAATAGAATTGATGCCACCATGCCGCCAAAATCAAACTTAGAAGGAGCCTCCACTAGTTTATGAAGAAAGTTGCAAGCTAATCAACCTCTAATCATCACCATCTTCAAATATAGCAACTAGTTCTACCTCATAAGTTTGCTAATCTTGGTTTTGGTGAGTTTCTATCACTTTAATAACCAATTGCTAAATTAAGTAGATGAGATATGATGAGATCATGCGGTTTTGTATGCGGATTAGTGGGTTTTAAGTCATATGATATGATGTTAGTTTGCTAATCTATGTTTAATGTTAACCCTATGTTTATGCAAGTTAAGTATGTGGGTTTATGCAAGTTAAGTGGTGGGTTTTATGCATGATAAGTATTTGATTTTATGCATGCTAAGTATTTGATTTTATGCATGCTAAGTGCTTGGGTTTATGCATGCTAAGTATTTGATTTTATGCATGCTAAGTGTTTGGGTTTATGCATGCTAAGTATTTGATTTTATGCATGCTAAGTGTTTGGGTTTATGCATGCTAAGTATTTGATTTTATGCATGCTAAGTGTTTGGGTTTATGCACGCTAAGTATTTGATTTTATGCATGCTAAGTACTTGATTTCATGCATGCTAAGTGTTTGGTTTTATGCATACATTATGACATGCAAGTTTACCCTTTTAAATAAGATGCATACATATGCAAGATGACACCTTTGTAGGCTATGCATACATATGCATGTTTACCCTACTTATGATGCAAGTCACATATGTAAGTTCACCCTTTGTATAACCTATGAACACTTATGCAAGTTACCTTTATGTGACATATGTGTATCCATGCAAGTTGGGTTAATGATTTATGCTAGTTGGGTTTAATGTTATGATGCAAGTTGACACCTTTTTAAACCCATGTAAAAGCCAATGTTGTGCTAAGATTGAACCCATTACATTTAGAGTGAATCTTCCCATTTATATGACATGTTATGAAAACGAATTACGTGGGAAACGATGGGGTTAATATGCATGCTAATAAAAATGTGTATAACATAAAATGAATGGGCATAATTGGGAATTTACCTATTAAGTTAGGTCTACCCATATTATGGAGTTGGGAATTTACCTATTAAGTTAGGTCTACCCATACTATGGAATTGGGAATTTACCTATTGAGTTAGGTCTACCCATATTCTTAAAATTGTGTAATTAATTAGGGATAATTAATATAAATTATGGGGGTGATTAATTAGGTGTAATTAATCAACTAAGACACGAGGTTGGACCCTTTTGTAGCATAAGACTGCCCGGAACCGCCCGACAAATCCAGCGGCTACAAATGATTGGCCCAATGTGAGAGGTCTTAGGCATAAACTAAATACGTGACAAGTGTAAAGACACGAGGTTAGACTCTGTTATGGCGTAAGGCTGCCCGGAACCGACCGGCAAATCCAGCTGCCATAAAAGACAGTCTAATGTGAGAGGTCTTTACAAAGGTTACGTTTCTTAATCAATTAAGAAACACTTAACCAGATAAGCATGTAGTGGGGCATGAAGGGTTAAGTGGGTGCCTTGGGTGGCATGTGGAAATCTAGTGGGTTGCCTTGGGTGGCAATAGAAAATACGATTAGAATACTTAACCAAGTGGAAACATGTAATTAAACATGATTAAAGGGTTAAGTGGGATGCACTAGAAAAAGGGACAAGCTTAGGTGGGTAGCTTGTGGGGGCCCATTTCAACCAGTAACCCATATGTATCTTATTGGGCTCGACCCATGTCGAGGACGGGACACGCTTACTGGGCTTGACTATAAGAGGCCAAAACGGGTTAGCGGTGGCAACGCAAGTCCAACGGGTTTCATATGTGTGTGTGGACCCGGGCTGGTAGGTAAGACGTTGTTGCATCGTGTAGATATAAGCCATGCACCGTTAATTATATCGGGTTGCCACTTTGGGGAGTGATACACCCCACTGTGGGGCCGGCACGGGTATCTACGGTAGGGAGCCGATCACTTGGGAGTAGTGGGTACACCTAGTGGAGATAGGGGAAGACGGCACCTATGTAGTCAGCTAGGGGTACACGAAACTACTGGGTAAATTTTCTAAGTCCTTGGGAGGGATCAACCCTTAAGTAGGAATGACTGGTGTGGTGCAGTGTAGTAATTATCCTTGGGTGGGTAGATGCGTCTTTACGGTTATCTTAGTTTATCCTAAGTCTACCAAGCTGCTTAGTGTAGCCATTCATCCCCAGACATTACCGTATATCAAGCTTATGTCTTCTCTGGTTACTTTAATGATTGTATTGTTAAAGTTATAGGACTCGCTCAGACTTATGTCTGACCCCGTTGTTTTTATCTTTTTCCCAACCCTCAGGTTCTCAGAGTGGGCCCAGTACGAGTGGGCTTTGATCAGGCTGCTTTATTCTCTCTTGGAGCTTGGACCCTAGATGTAGAGCTAAGCTTACCCTTTTCTTTTATGGCTATCAGTTCATGTATTGGGATTATGCATTTTTATTTAGCAGGATGGATATTTGTACTTGACTCTTATTATGGTTTTGTGATGTAACCAGACATGTTTTACTTTCCGCTGCAATGAAATGATGTTTTACATTTTCAAGTATTACTTATATCTGTCTTGTTGTAATTTTCCTGTTCTATATTCACTTAAAATACTCCACCGATGTTATGGCATTCCCTTAGAGAGTGACCATAGCGGGTGTGGGGTGTTACACAAACCGTGCAATGGCTCGTTCAATCCTAGACCAAAGTGTAGGGCCTTCTTCTGAGCTGTGTTAACCAAGTCTAAACCGAACCGATCAATCTGATTAAACTTATCCACGTATTCCCTAAGGTCATGTCCCCTTGCTTTAGTGATAGGAACCTCTCCATCTGAAGGTTCTCTTCTGTCGATGATAGAAACCACAGTCCAAACCTTCTCCTAAAGTCATCCCAAGTCTGGATTGGCCTAGTAGTGGTGGTGACTACCCACCAATATGCAGCTTCCCCTTTCAACAGCCATACCGCTAACAGGACTTTCCTATGGTCTTCTATATCAAAGATAGCAAAGAGGTCTTCAGTTTCCTTTAACCAGTTTCTTGCCTCAACAAAAGTCTCTGTCCCAATAAAATTCTTGCCACCTATCGCCTTAAAGTCCTTGCAAATCTTCGCGAAATCCGCTTGTGGATGCTGAGGAGGAGGAGGAACCTCAGCTACGGGAGGAGGAGGAATGTTAGCCACGGGGTAAGGAGGAGGAATGTTCGCGGGGCCGGCTTCCTTCGCCCTTGCCTCCATGTACCTTCTAAACCAAATAGGTACTGGTACGCCCTCCAGAATGGCAAAATTATCGGCCATACTGAAAAAGGAAAAGATAGATTTAGAACGAGGAACCAAAGGATAGCGCTAATGGCTTTTGGGGAATAGCCTTTTAAAATAAACTAGACTTTTCTTGGAAAATACTTAATTGGTTTTGAAAATAGTTTTTCAAAAGGTAAGTTTTAAAAACCTTTTGTTCAATCTCGTAAACCTTATGCTCTGATACCAAATGTAACACCCCACCTCCGCCAGGGCCACTCTTGCAAGTACACTGGCTTTGGAGGGGTGTTGGACAAGGTAAACGTGCATGAAGATATCACAAGACAGAACATGTAAGTAAACAGAGTAAATAAAGCAGCGGATAAAATTACTATTTCAAAACCATAGTCAAGTTACATCAAAGTACTTAGTCATCATTTTCCAACAAAACAAAGTCTAGAAAACATAAACTGAAAACTGGAAATAACATAAAGTATTCCCCAAAGATAACAGTAGTGTCGCCATAGCAAAGCTCAAGTCCAAACCATGCATGAGCTGTCAGAAAAGCAAGCCAAAGATCCAAGCTAGGTGCTAGTGTTCCCACCCTGAGAACCTGGGGGGGAAACGGAAGAAAAGAGGCGAAAGGAAAACAGGTCAGTCATAAAGACTGGTAAGTCCTACCTACTATTAGTATAAAAACTAGTAAAATTAACTGGACATGAGAAACTGAGATGAAACATAAGGATGGTAACTAAACTGGCATGGTAAATAGTTAACAAGATAGATCAAGTGTGGCATCGCATATACAAGGTTAAGTTGCACCAAGTGTACAAGTATTCTAATCCATGTCAAGTATAAACGAGAAACGATCCCTTGGCCCAAAGTTGGCCCAACATCATGAGGTGACCTAAATCAAGGTCCAACTACTCGGTCTAGTCGATCGGCTCCCTATCAGCCTAACTCGTCGTGTATCGGTGTCATACGGCCTAATCATGGAATGTAGTTAACTGTGCAAGGTCCACCCTAGGGTGTATCCAGCCCTAAGGTGTAAACCACAGACATAATTCAAGCACGCACAGTCTAAACCTACCGGTGCCCATGTTCAACTCCGGACTTAATGTGCACGACCATGGTCCGCCAGAACAACCGGTGCACTCTTCAGCCGTCTCTTTTGGTCTCTTACAATCAGTCCAGTAATCGTGCCCCACCCTGGCCTAGACCAGGGTATCCAGATACTCCCAAGTGGGTTACTGCTGAAAAGGACCACGTAACTAGGATTTCAAGCGGGTTAAGTGTGGTTAACCCTATCCTAACCATGTATTGAGTTGGTCAAGTGTATCCAAGCAGTTCATGACTTAACCCTATCAATACATCGTGTTTAATTGGTTAAGTATTCAAGTAGTCCATGACTTAACCCTACCAACCCATCGTGGTTAATTGGTTAAGTATTCAAGTGGTCCATGACTTAACCCTACCAACCCATCGTGTTTAATTGGTTAAGTATTCAGGTGGTCCATGACCAATCCCTACCATGTGGCATTAATTAACTTAATGCACCCCAACCTCTCACATTAGATTTTGTTGTGGTTACTAGTTAAGCCAGGGGGGTCCGGGTAGCTTTACACCACAACCTAGTCTAACCTCGGGTTTCAAGTGCGATGTGACCAACTACTCACATTGAGTCCTATTGTTTGTAGCCACTAGTTAAGCCGGTCGGTTCCGGGTAGGTTTATGCTACAAACTCAACCCAACCTCGAGTTGGCCACTTTCACGTTTTCTACATGTCATGTCCACGTTCATGTTTCAAACATAATCACATGTCATATTTTCAAGTCATGTTTCATGTCATTTAATTTTACCCACAACGTAACCCCATCGCATGTAAGTTCGCATCAACGCACATAAATCAAAAAGGGGAAACATAATGATATGATAAGTTGGGCATAAAGTGGAAAGTCTATCACAAGTTCAACATGGTGATATATGAGGCAAAAGTGTTCAACATACTAGCATATGGCCTCAACATGTATGATAGCATAAAAGGTGACTTGGCCTCAAACATATCAAATAGCATAAGGGTGCTTTGGCCTCAAGCATGCATAATAGCATAAGGGTGATTTGGCCACAAGCATGCATAATAGCATAAGGGTGATTTGGCCACATGCATGCATAATAGCAAATAGGCTCAATACCATTATATGCATGTTAAGGAACATGAGGGGTTAAGGTTTGTTAACATGCATAAGCCATAATCCATCTCATAGCATTTTTCCCAAAGGTCAACATGAACGGTACTAGGTTCATGATAGGTCCACAATCATAAATCAAGAGAGGCATGAATAGATCTATGCATACAATGATAGGTTCAAGGCAAATATTGCACTTAGGTCCAATTCAAATCTACACATGTATGGCATTAAACTTAGCAAATAGGGTGATAAACTTGTGATTGGCATATAGGTCCATCATGGCAAGTTAATACCAAGGTCATGAGGGTTCTATGTTGCATTTATGCACAATAACCGCATAAAGCTCATAGCTTTCCACCCAAAAGTCAACATAAATGGTACTAGATTCATGATAGGTAAACATTAGGTCCACAAACATAGATCGAAAGGGTCATGAATGAATCTATGCATGAAATCCAAGGCAAGGATAACACAAAAGTCTCATTTCAACTTGCTACATGTCATATTAAGTTCATAGTTTAAATATAAGAGTAGAATAGGGCTTATAAAGCGTGGCTATGAAAACTAGAACACAATAGAACAAGATAGAGATGTTGTAGAAGCTCTAGGGACCCTCAAATCAAACAAAGCTCCAAGTTGTCTTGTTGGAGAAGAAGAAAATCCCTTGATTTGGTGAAGAAAGCTAACTCTACTCTCTTGGTTTGATGTAGAAAGATTGCACTTTGGCCTTGAATCTAGTTTTGGAAGCTCAAGTTCATATGAATGAAGATGGAGACCATGATCAAGAGGAATTTTGGCAGCACTTAGTTACTAGATTGATTTGTGTGAGTTTAGGGTAGGTCTAGGGGTGTTTTTATTGGATTAGGGACAAGTTTAGGCCATAGGATTAACCCCAAAACGAATCTGAACCATCAAATTCCGTCAGAAACCAACAAACAGGGCCAGAAAACACAAGCAGGTGCACCAGGCCAAAATGGCCCGCCCGGGGAGGTCGACCCCCAGGTCGACTCTAGAGTCGACCTGGCCTGGGGCAGGTCGACCCCCAGGTCGACTCCCAGGTCGACCTGGCCTGGCAGGTCGACCCCAGGGTCGACCCCCAGGTCAACCTGGTGGGTTGGGCGGGAAATTTTCCCGCCTACTCTGATTGGGCTGAAATTCAAATCTGTTTTCGAAATTTGAATTTTCTGAAACTTCATTGGGCCATAATTGGGTCATACGGACTCCGATTTACAAAATTTCGGACTCTATTTCGAGTATTTTTCCGAGATGAACGCAAAGGCGCAGCCTGTTTCCCTTGATTTAGATTTTAAAATTTAATTCTGCCTCGATTTCTTATTTTAACATGTTATTAAAAATTCGGGTTGTTACACCGATATATGAAAAATGTCACGTTATGTTATGTTTATGTGATTGTGACGCATGTTATGTTATGTTTATACCATTATGACACATGTTATGTTACATGATATTGGTATATAAATTTTGAATTAATAAAATGTGTTATGACATAGCAGGTTCCCTAAAGATTAAAAAAACAATATAGGTTGAAATGATACATACCCAAACGATTTTATTACCTTTGGCTCTAACAACCCATATTTTACATATCAAAGGATTGTAAAATAATTATTTTAATTACCTAGTGGTTGTTTCATTCTTAGATTTTAATATGATGTTCATGGGATGTGAAATATGTCCATGATTTTTGTTAAACCTAATTGTGACATTTTTACCCTTGTGAGTATTGTTTTATCTTTGACTTTTGATAAGGATCGAATCAAGTGCTGAAATCATTCTCATTGGATTAGAATGGTGATTTACGATTTCGTAGAGTGTCACATTAAGAATTTGGTTCAGCAGCTTGGGAGGAATCGTTGTTTTAAGATTTTATTTCAGTCAGGAAGACTGATTAGCTACTAATTGGCCGATTAGTGAAGATCATTAGGCTAACGACCAGCCACTATAAATACAGGGGTTTGGGGAGAGAATTAGGGTTTCTCTCTGTATTCAGATATTAGCTTAGGTGATTTTGATTCTTCAGTTTAACCTAATCTTAACTGTTCATCTATTCATTCTAAATAATAATATACGACAAGTTCTACATCTGGGAATGTGGCGACTCGAACTTCCTGGTCGGCCTAAACCAAACAAGAAGACAAATTGCTTTGAGAATACAACGCATCGGAACACAAATAGGAGAACATTTCATTGCTATTACAACAATTTACAACAGAATACAAATAAATAATATACAGCGGAAAAATAATATCAGAGATTTAATTTACATAGTAGCGGAAATATAATACATAAATAAAATGTGCAGCAGAAAACATCAACTACGACAGCTGAAGGAAATACATGGATACAAAGCATTCCATGTTATAGTCTAGCTGTAACCAAAACTACTAGTGACCTGTGTGAAAAATAAGGGCACCCAAAGTTTAAGTGGAAAACAATAAACTCTGAGTCAGTCATAGGATCAGTGTGAGAACTAAAACATTTATTAACTTTATTTCAATGATGGGTAAATCAAGGAACACGCCATATGACATGGAACGAGTTTACACCCAAGAACACCATAAAACAAACAACGCAATGCTAAAACGAAAATTGAAGCTATTATAAGACTCAGGTCCGATCACACAATGTAACGCAAGACGAAGGATAGAGTTTTACCTTATAATATCCAAGCATGCTTGATACGCGAAATTTATCTCTTATTATTATAAGTGTAGAAATCAATTTTGAATATAAATGTATTAATCATAGACGGCATAGGTACCATATATTATGTCGCCATATGGGTTTACAACTAAAACCGCAAAATCGCATATTGGAAATTAAGTTTCCATCCATGAACCAAGGCAAAGGATATTCCTTTTCGATTCGAGACACTCTGGCACATGCCTCGGGATCACACCTCTGGGAAGCCCTTGATTCTTCAGAGCCTGTGTGCCATCACTGATTGGTTATACCATAAACAATATGTTTCCCAGTCCTATTGGACCTGTCACATGGTTAGTACGTCGACCATCTTGGTCAGTATGTCGATCATCGAAGGCCTTGGGCGGCCAAATCAAATTCGAGGTACCTCGCTTCTGGTCATCATCCAACATCCACATAATAAAAATGTCTGGGCTCCATACCATGACATCACTCATAGCTAGAAGGAAACGTATGTCCATTTCTCTACAGTCCCTAATCTTGTTTTTGGTTCATTCTTGGGAGTGAAGATCGCGAATTAACGCAACACAAAGCTACGCTATATTGAAGTGGCTCTTTGATCATCAACCACAAGGCTCTTCTTTTCAAAAAAAAGCCTTGATCATTGCATCTCAACATGCCACATTGTCAGTCCATACCATTTATTTTTACCAAAATATAACCTCTAAGCTTGTACGTCTCAGAAAAGGGTGTTAAGAAAAAGAATAAATTCTCCACTACCAAATATATATATATAGAGCAAATATCAACTAATACAATGTGAAGTACAATGTCAAACATACAATCCATTTGCAGGTCCGTTCTAAGTCTGAACGAAAAATAAGGCACCTTATTCCTTATCCCATATGTCTAATACAAAGAGAGGCCATCGCATATCCGGTCGATCTCCAAGTACATTTGGATGACCACCACTTATAAAACTTGTCTTGGGTTGTGCACACGAATCAATACATCAGTAATCATCCCAATGGTGTGAAGATCTCGGGTCTTCAACCATCGTCTTTATATCTTCGACTTTTAATCATTGTATCTGTTATTCAAAATCGGTTAAACCCGATCTTCCCGAATTACTCGCATATTTTATAATCAAGTGTTATAAATCACATCATACGCTGCATTTCAATCTAGAATATGCTTTTATTCATATATTCTTGGAAATCATTTCAAAAGATTTGACAATATCTTTTCACAACTTAAACCAAATTAAGGTTTATCAACTATTCAGGATTAACGAGGCTTACCGAAGTAATCATTCATTTTACTATCCCGATCCTAACCTATTCATCCCATAGAGAAAAACTCGTAGTACCCTATATGTAATACCTATTTTTTTATCGGTAAAATTATTTACCATTGAACGTTCAAATCTATTTAAATATTTACTATCGCATGGAGTAAAACCAGTGTTACTCCATTTCAAACATGTCTTGGATTCGGTAAATTTAATTATCTATTTCACATTTCAATATAATTAAAGATTCTTAAAACTCCAATTAGTTTTAATCTTCAAAAAACGTTAATTAATGATCATTCAACTTAGGAAATAAATCCTATTTTTAACTGGGTTAAAAAACAAATGTAGTTTAAAACATTGCTCCTGATAAACCCAAAATCTGCTTCTATTTAAATGGAATGTTCACAGAAATCAGATCAATCGTAATCAACATGAATTTCCGTATCAAATTAATACTATTAGTGGAATAATGGAAAATCCTTTTAAATTCCATAAATAGTAACAGTCTTCCTTACAGAAGCTCATCTCGATTATTACTAAATCAAATTCCATTCAATTTCCAATTTAATATATTAAATTGGAAAACTTTACTTTGGAAATTTTCATTAAATCTTGTTTGAAAGATTTATTATATTATATTAGCGATTAAGAACAGTATTATTAAAAATACCATTCATGACAAACCCAAAATTTAATTTGATATCAAATACAAGGTTTTGAATAGAAATCTTACCGGCTTATATTCAACAACAAATTCTAAACCAACAAATATCATATTGGTAATAACTTTATCTATATCTTCCAAATTCCTCAACAATATTCATATAATCATGGAACCCAATACCGAAATATCCAAAGATAATTTCCATTCAAATCCAATCCAATTTGTATATAGGTAATTCTGGTTATATCACAAGCATTACTATTCATTTCAGTTCTTTTACTCAAGTTGCAAACCAACTTATTCCGATAAAATCTTTACAAATGTGTAATATATAATTCAAATCTATTTTAAATCAATTTTTATGATTTTACATAATTTATTCATATTTTTAATAATTTATTTAAGGCCCTTATAGTCGGTTTCCAATATTGTCCACCGAACTGCATCCATGACGACCTTTTTCAAAATTGATTTGGACTTATTTTAAAATCTAACAATTGGATTTTAAATCTTTTATATTCATTTGAAAGATATTTTCACTACGAACCCAACGGTTTCGGTTTTAGGAGAATCCGACGGTCGGATCTCCAATTACGTCAATTCGAAGTTACAGGTTGACGTTCGCAAACTATCGCTGCGCTACGCGTTCTATTCAAGCCCGAATTCGATTTATAATTAAAATAAAATTGAAAATGTTTTTAAAATAATTTATAAATATTATAAATTATTCACAACTACGATTTGAAATTTAATTTCAATCAATTTTCTTCAAAATCAAATATCTTCTTTTTCAGCCAATAAGTTATATATAATAGATTTCCACTCCAAAAGTAATTTATAAAACATTTATAAATTCATTTAAAAATGATTTTAACTTCCATTTCAATTTTTAAGTTAATACTGAACATTCATATTATTACAATATGAAAAAAATAATATATTCAAAATATCACATTTTGAAATCCATTTTCACTACATTTACTATAAAAATGAAAAAAATTGATAGAAAAATCTGTTCGAGTTAAAATGGCATATATATACTTAACTCAGCTTCATATTTCAATATTTTCATGTCCATCCAAAATCGGGCATCAAAATCATATTTTGATTTTCCCCTGAATATTATATCAAAATATTCGTTATTTCCAAGTTGGAGTGTAACTCAATCAATTACTATATAAAAAAAATTATATGAATTTCATATATCACATTTATTCAACGATAGTTATAAACAACTATTAAACATCCAACTCACATGTAGAGTACATTAACAACTGTATAAGCATTAAATAATTAAAAAAACTTATAACCGTGTTTTAATCAATCGGTTGACACACAACTAAATCTAAGGGAGATGTGTGAATTAATTATCATCCCCGACTCATGTGGATTTTTCAACCAATAAATTATTAAGTATTAAGTTATTTATTCCATTTAATCGATATTATTTAAATAGGTGAACATAAACAAGTCGTTCGACTTGTAAGTGGATTTTTAATCCAATTTCAACTACCACAAATATTTTAACGTCATTTTTAAAATGTTAATCATTTCAAATTCACATTTAAATCGTAACATAAATTATCATCCAATGCCATTTAAGGCGCTACAAAGTGTCCATCCACATTATTTGAAATACAAGTGTCGTATATTCGAACAACGCTTCTAATAACAAATAAACTTGGTGAATAGTTCATATGTTGAAATCAAGGGATATAGCATGTAATAGATAAAACTCCACATAGATAATCTATATGTTTATAGTTATAAAAATAAATAACTATACAAAATATTTGAGTGAGAGAGTTCACACATCAATCGAGTCTGAAATTGTGAAATAACAATTGTTTTAACCAAATTAAACCAGACGTTTAATTCAGTCAAAAATCTCAACTAGCTCCATTTCTAACCACATATGTTCCATTCGCGTAGATCCTGAATTTTCAGTTCCAACAGACCTGAAATCATCGAATTCCGTCATCGTTTGCACAAGTTATAAAAGTTTAAAATTGGAACACCTATTTGTAGGTCTAAGATTATTTCACACTGTGCATGTTTAATTCACCTAAAATTGGATCACCTATTTTTATTTCAAAATTCGAAACCCTAAAGCAACCTTATTTGATTAAGTAAACCAGTAAGTTGATGGATTAGTCATGTTTTATTGTTCATTCACTACAAGAAAAATGATTTTTTGTTGCAAAAATCAGTGATGCTTATTTGTAAATGCAAGAAATAGTGTGTTTACTCCTATTATTAACACGCAAAAAAAAATTTATCTCCCCGCCTAACAAATATTATTCCGCGTGGTCAAAAAAAAGGGACCACCTACTTTCTATTCCTATCCCGCTCATACTTCGAAAATTTTAACCCCGTTCCCTTTCCCACCAAATCCCTCTACCGAAAAAATCACTTTTCCCCAAATCACTCTCTGCCGAAGAAATCGCACTGATTAACGTTCCTCGTGTCATCGTCAACTCCGTGTACTCCTCCCAACAACGTCACGGAAGACAGTGAAAATCTCCACTCACGATATAGGTAAATTTAGGTATGAATTATTTAACTCGGTTTTGTGATTCTACTTGGATTATGTATGAAATATTTGAATGCATGCTATTTTCTCATCTCCTATCTTGCTAGGGTTTGATGGTATAGTTGATTAACCCTAATTGCAATCGTTCATTGATCTGTAATTTAGTATTCTGTCATTTTCTCATCTCCTATCTTGTTAGGGCTCGGTTATGCTATACTTCTTGATTTTCATGTTCTATTTGGATGCTTTTCTGATAGGTTATTTTCATGTGGTACGCTTTTGATGTGATGGATTTTTATTTAGTTATGGGGAGTAATGAGACATGAAAACCATTCAGGAGTTTTGAATAGATAAATTTTCCTCTCCTTTAGTGAATCTAGGATCTGTGAGACCTGGTTAATGTACAATAATACGTTGATGATATCATGTATGGTGTACATGGGTATAAGTAGTGGCATATGCAGTCACACTAATTGATACCATGTCTTATATGTGAATCTAGGATTTGTCTTGGCCTGGTTCAAATCTCCTGAAACATTTTATAGTTAATATATTCCTATATGGTTCTATAACAATTTACTTGATTGTTGTCATCTTTAAATGGGCATGCTTATTTATTATTCGATTGGAGATTTGTACTATTATAACTGATAACATTACTGGTACCCAATGTTATTAGATGCGAAAAGCGCACCGAAGCGCCATGCTTGGAGCATAAGCGCAATGTGCAAACGCGAAGCGCATAATATATAAAAATTTAGATAATAGTAGTGTTGGAACTTCTTTTCCTTCTCTCTTATAATTGTCCCTAATGGATTTGTATTTGAACATATACACAAATTCGCTGAAGTAGAATTAGGTAGTTAGTGCATCATTTATAAGATGCTTGGATATGTTTTTGGGTAATAACTTCAACATTTTTTTTCTAACAACAGATAACCAATTTATATGTCAAAGATTGGAAACTTATTTACTTTCATAAGTCGATGATGGACAAAGATTAGGTTTTTTTGAACAGGTGATAAAACAATGCTTAACTTAATGCATATTCTGAGATTTAGAACATATAATCTAATATTAAAACTAAATTTTTTATATTTTTTACTCTATCATAGAACTAGTATAGAGTACCGACAAGGGGCAGTGAATTTTTAGCATGATGCAAAGAAGAATGTAAGAAATGTAGAAAAAATGTTGTGCCCTTTCAGAGACTATCGGAATCTTAATTGCCATGATGACCGAACTATTGTTGACCATTTAATTATAAAAGGAATGGATCCTATATACATTGATGGTGAATGGTTTAATCATGGTGAATAGATAAATGTAGAGAAGAAAACATATACGTTTGATATATATGATCTATTCAAGATGACTCACTATGAATATGAAGATTTTATGAATAATGATTTTTTTAATGATGATAAAGATAATGTTGATTTTCGGAGAAAGGAGGATGGGTTACTCAAAAACTTGGATGATGCAGAAACTCCATTATACCCTGGTTGCATAGATCGCACAAAATTATCTGCTATCACCATCTTGTATAATCTTAAATGCGAGACTGGCTTGTCTGATAGTAGGTTCGATAAGCTTTTACCTGTGCAACATCTATTTCTGCCGAAGGAAAATGTGCTTCCCAAAACCTTATATGAAGTCAAGAAGTTTCTTAAAGTTTTCGGCATGGGTTTTGAAAAGAAACATGCATGTGAGAATGACTGTTGCCTTTTCAAAAAAGAATATAAAGATTTAGAAAATTGTCCAAAATGTGGTTCTTCGAGATGGAAGAAAAACCAAGATACTGAAGAGGTTATACAAGGTGTTAAAGTAAAAGCATTGAGATATTTCCCAATCATTCCGAGATTTACAAGAATGTACAGATCTCAAAAGATGGCAGAAGATTTAAGATGGCATTTTACTAATAAAAGTAGCGATGGAAAAATGCGTCATCCCGTGGATTCAATGACATGGAAAATCGTGGAAGAAAAGTATAAATCTTTTTCATTGGATCCACGCAATCTTATGCTTGGTCTTGCTACAAATGGACTCAACCCATTTTCCATGTTGAGTTCGAAATATAGTTGCTGGCCGGCAATGCTTGTGGCATACAATCTCTCGGCCATGTTGTGTATAAAGAAGGGAAATATTATGTTGACTTTACTTATTCCAGGCTCGAAGCAATCCAGGAATGATATTGATGTATATTTGTCGCCTTTGATGGAAGATTTGCATCACTTGTCGTCTTATGGAGTTAATGCTTATGACACGTATAGCAAAACTTTATATAAACCAAATGCAATTTTGCTATGGACGATTAATGATTTTCCTGCTTATGGAAATCTTGCTGGATGTCGTGTGAAAGGGGAAAAAGCTTACCCATTATGTGGTGTCAATACTCATTCTCGTTGGTTGAATCGTAATCGAAAGTTCGCCTACAAGGGACACAGAAGATTTCTACTTCCTTCACATTCACGTTGGAAGCAAAATGTGTTGTTTGATAACACCATAGAGACAGATAGTGCTTAGGTTGCTTATTGGAAGAAACATCTATGCATTGTTGAAGGATTATCCAAATGCTTTTGGAAAAGGAAAAGAAGAGAAAATTAAAAAGAGAAAGTGTGTTTATGATGAAGAAGATGAAATTGATGATACTAACACTTCCAAGAAAATGGAGATAGCAAGATGGAAAAAAGATCAATTTTCTTTGATTTTCCTTATTGGGAGGTTAGTGGTTAACATGTTTAATTTTTACTGTTTTAGTATAAGAAAAACCCAATAATGCGTTATACTTATGGTTTTCGCAGGAGCTTCCATTACGTCACAATATAGATGTGATGCATGTGGAGAAGGATATTGGTGAAAGCTTATTGGGCACGATGTTGCACGGTAATAATTCCAAATATGGAACCAACTATAGGAAGAATTTAGAGGATTGGAGAATTCGACGAGAGCTTCATACACAACCTCGTGGGAATAAAACATATCTTCCATTGGCTCGATATTTGTTGTCAAAATCCAAGAGAAAAATATTTTGCAAAAGATTGTTCAATTTCAAAGGACCGGATGCCTACTGGTCAATTTTAAAAATTCGGATTTCGTTGTCGGATTGTAAAATTATTAGATTTAAGTCACATGATGATAATGTATTATTGCAACATTTATTTCCAGTAGCATCGAGAGGAATACTGGCAAAGAAGGCAAGAAAAGCAATAATTCGCTTATGTTCCTTTTTCAACAAATTATGTCAATGTCTTCTTGATAGAGACAAGATAGAACAAATCAATGTTGAGATTATTGACGTTTTATGTGAGCTTGAAAAAAATTTCCCACCATTTTTCTTTGATATAATGGTACTTTTATCCATTCATCTTGGAAAATAAGCACTAATGTGTGGACCGGTTCATTTTCGTGGGATGTACCCACTCGAAAGGTATATGAAGACACTCAAAGATTATGTCAAAAACTATTCACGACCAGAGGGATGTATTGCAGAATCTTATCTAGTAGCAGAATGCATGTTGTTCTTCAATGAATTTTTGAAAAAATCAGGACATATAGAGGAGAAAGGAGCTCGAAATGAAGAGTATGAAAGTAGTGTAATATTTGAGGGATGTCCAATTTCAACATCGAAGGCAATTACATTGCCGGCTAGCGAGAAAGAAATGGCTCATTTAGCCGTGTTAATGAATATTGTAACACCCCACGTCCATTAATGTCACTCACAAAGGGAATGCATTAATTTCCATGGAGGTTATAAGTGAATATAGAACAGAAAAATTACAACAAGACAGATAATAAGTAGTACTTGGAAATCTAAAACTTCATTTTATTGCAGCGGAAACATGTTTATTATATTACAAAACCATTAATCAGAGTCAAGTACATTATCCATCTTCATAAAACAAAATACATAATCCCATTGCACAAATAGCCATTAAAGAAGATAACAAGCTGGACTTTACTTCAAGGGTCCAAGCTTTCCAAAGAGATGAAGCAATCCAATCAAACTCCACTAGAGCTGGGTCCAACCTGAGGACCTGGAGGGGGTAGAAGGATAGAAATGGAGGGGGTCAGACATAAAGTCTGGCGAGTATGATAATTCTAACAATACTATCATCAAAATAACTAGACTAAGGCATAAGCTAGAAGACAAGTAAATGTCTATGAACTATTAGGAAGATAAAGATAGCGTTTAAGATAACGTTGAAGATAACGGTAAAGGCATACCTAATTACTAACGAATAATTACTACACTGCACCACACATTAATACACTGCACCGCACCAGTCACCCTAAAGGTTGATCCCACTTGCTTCACACAGAAACATATAAATAGCCTTACGTACCCCTAGCTGACTACATAGGTGCCGTCTGCCCCTATCTCCACTAGGTGTACCCCACTACCCACTTTCGATCGGCTCCCTACTCGTAGATACCCGTGCTGGCCCCACAGTGGGATGTATCACTCCCCTAAAGTGGCAACCCGATACAACTGAGAATGCACGGCTTATACCTACACGATGCAACAACGTCTTACCTACCAGCCCGGGTCCACACACGCATATGAAACCCGTTGGACTTGCGTTGCCACCGCTCCCCGTATTGGCCTCTTATAGTCAAACTCAGTATGCGTCTCCCGTCCTCGACTTGGGTCGAGACCACAAAGATACGTTTGGGATACTGGTTGAAATGGACCCCCACAAGCTACCCACCTAAGCTTGTCATTAATATATCCCACTTAACCCTCTTAGTCATGTTCATTTACATGTGTGTTTGGTTAAGTCATACTAATCATATTTCACATGCCACTAAGGGCACCCCCTAGATTCCTCATGCCATCCAAGGCACCTACTTAACCCCCATGTCCTACCTTACATGTTTATCTAGTTAAATATTTCTTAATTCATTCAGGCCATAACCTCATAAAGACCTCTCACATTAGACTGGCATTTATGGCAGCTGGATTTGCCGGGCGGGTCCGGGCAGTCTTACACCATAAAAGAGTCTAACCTCGTGTCTTTACAACCGTTATGCTTTAGTTTAGGCCTAGGACCTCTCACATTGGGCTGACATTTGTGACCACTGGATTTGCCAGGCGGGTCTGGGCAGGTTTACGTCACAAACGAGTCCAACCTCGTGTCCTAAGCATTGATTAACACTTAAAATCTTTTACCCCAGTTTGAATAATTCCCTATTCAAATTATCAATTAAGTCAACTGTTAATGATGTCCATAATTGACTCAATTATGGCCATCCACTTATGGCATGCAAAATCATATCGATTGCACCCTAACATTTTAATATTAAATCCTTAATATTACCCCTACCCCACGTTTATACGTTCGCTTATTCAACGCATAATATAGGCTAGACTTGTATAGTCTAATACCTAGCACAAAGATAAATTATCACAACACATAGACAATTAAAATAAATCTAATCATAATAGGGGTGAAACTTGCATAAACTACACATGTTAAGGATCAAAAGGTATCAACTTGTTAAATGTCTCAATTTACATGATATGATCATAGCCCAAATCTATACATAAACTTGCATATGGGGTTTTTAGGCAACATAATGATGGTGTGAACTAGCATAGGATATCACATATGTCATAGCATAATTCTAGATGTCATAATAGATGTCTTGGCATATGTTCATAACTTTTCTAATCAATCTAACTTGCATATGTGACTTGTCATATAGATCAACATAACCCAAACATGATGATTTAATTAATATGAACTAACTAGCATAGATGGTAACATCATGGCCTTTTTAACATGTATGATTCATCACAACTTAGCATAGAAACTTTCAACATACATAACATCATCATTGCATGATTTACAACATATAAGATATCATCATCACATAACATTGGATTTACAATATACATGATAGCAAAAGGGGTTTACAACAACATATATGATAATTCACATCATCTACTCATAATCCATTCATAAATCAACCTAATTAAAATGGTAATAATCTTGATAAGATCATCATACGCACAATTTAGAGAAGAAAAGAGAGAGTTTTGCTTTGCTTTAGGGTTGAGAGAATTAGAATTGAATTTGCTTTTCTTCTTTCTTAGTTGGCGGCGGCTCCATTGATTTCCATGGCGACGGTAACTATTCTATTTTAATTAGGTTTAGGGTTAGTATTAGGATGTATTTATAGGTGTAGGAAGTTATTTAGGACCATTAGATTAACCCTGAACCATGAGAACCAATCAAATGCAAAATCTGCATTTGAGCGAATCGGCCCACGGGTTGACAGCCAAACACTCTGGATTAACCCCTAGTCGACCTAGCGGGGCTTGGGTCGACCTCAAAAATGGCTGGTTCGGTTATTTCCCCTCCCAATTCGCTGTTTTGAACTTTTCACATATTTATTTATTTAATTTTTAATTTATATATATATATATATCAATATATATATATATTTCTCTGCGCAACCCATTTCACTTAATTCTTTTCTAAAAATTAAGTATACTTTAATTTGTGAATTTTAATGCTATAAAATTACAGGGTGTTACATTCTCCCCTCCTTAAAGGATTTCGTCCTCGAAATCTCCAAGTCAAGAAGAATGTATATCCTACCATCTAATCGTCCATCTACTCAACCATCAAACACCAGCATCCATTGTCCTTAAAAGACTTCTAATGCTTTAATGTTTATATGCACAGTGTGTGTATATGTCCATATCTAATGCAAAATTAGGCGGTCTACTGATTCAGTCGACCTCCTTAGTGCAATTCATGATAGTGCCATGCATCCAATATGTATGCAAAAGATTCCTAATGATACATATTAATTCTATATGCGTGCACAACCATCCACCCAAATGCAGCAACTATATGATAATACAACCATTATACATCCATTTTACTATATACAGCCATTTATATGCAATATGCAGTATGAAGTGACTGAGCCGATCTAGTGCCTAATAGTGTGTGTATATGCGTTCATGAGCAACCACTAGCAAACACTTGCATCCACTTTGCATCCACCATACATAACATGTCCCAAACACATGTTTCAACCATAGGATTATCCTAACTAAAGGTCAAAGATACTAGCGAGAGGATATACTAAAGATAAGATAAGTACAAGCTAAGCGATAAAGGAGAAATTAAAGGACATACCCTAAAAAAGAAAAGGGTATCGTGAACGCATCTTCTCTTTCGTCTCCCAAGTAGCGTTGCTCTCATCATCTCCCCATTGCACTTTGAATAGTCTGACCTCTCGATTCCTCAACCTCTTGATCTCCGACCCAAGAATGCGCGTAGGAGCTCGTCGAATTGTCGCATCACGCTCTATCTCCACCTCTCTAAGAAAGCTCGTCTCTACCACTTCCGCGGTCTCGTGCAAGCACTTCCTCAAATGTGACACATGGAATACGTCGTGTACACCACTAAGTCTCTCGGGCAACTCCACTCTATACGCCATCTGTCCAATTTTCTCCTTAATAAGAAACGGCCCTACAAACCTTGGTGCTAATTTCCCAATGGACCCAAAGCGAACAACGTTCCGTAATGGAGACACTTCGACAAAGACCATGTCCCCAACTTCAAACTCGAGATCTGTCCTCCTCTTATCCGCATAAGTTTTCTGCCTATCCTGTGCTGCTTTCTTCCTCCTTTGAATCAAGTCGATCTTCTCCGAAGTCTCCCTAATCATATCGGGCCCAAGTAAGATCTTATCCGTAGATTCCCACCAACATGTAGGTGAACGACAAGGTCGTCCATATAGAGCTTCGAATGGTGCCATACCAATGCTGGACTGAAAGCTATTATTATATGCGAACCCTACCAATGGAAGATGCTCTTCCCACGTACCCCCAAAGTCTAGGATACATAGCCTCAACAGATCCTCTAGAATGCGATTCACCCTTTCGGTCTGGCCGTCCGTCTGAGGATGATATGTGGTGCCCAAACATAACTGAGTCCCTACCGCCTCTTGTAAGCTTCTCCAAAATTCGCTAGTTAAAATAGGATCGCGGTCGCTCACTATGCTAGAAGGAACACCGTGCAAACGAACTATTTCTCGAACGTATACGGAGGCTAACCATGGAGCAGTCCTCTTACTCTTTACGGGAATGAAATGGGCGATTTTAGTAAGTCTATTTACTATAACCCAAATTCCCGTATTACCCTTCCTTGATCGCGGTAACCCATCCACAAAATCCATCGAGACACTTTCCCACTTCCATAGTGGAACCTCCAATGGGTGAAGCAACCCACCGGATTTCTTTTGCTCCGCTTTTACTTGTTGGCACACCAAGCATCTAGCGACATACTCGGCCACATCTTTCTTCATGCCGGCCCAAAAGTAAACTCTCTTCATGTCTTTGTACATCTTGTCCCCGCCGGGATGAATGGTCATCTTCGAATGATGTGCTTCGTCAAGAATAGTCTTCCTTAGGTCATCGTCTTTTGGTACACAAAGTCTACCGTCCCTACGCAACCAACCCTTATCGTCTAGGGTATACCTACGGAGATGGCTTGATGACTCCCCTCCTTTGAGTTTTTCTACTAACTCAACCAACTGTGGGTCGTCTCGCTGTGCCTCGCCAATCCGTCCCAAAAGTGTAGGTCTGACCTCCAAGGATGCTAGCAAACCGGGTACGAAGTCAACGGAAGGTCTAAAGTCAAACATCGATATGAATTCTAAACTTCGCCGCTCAATAAACAAAGGACTTAAGGATAATCTTTTTCTACTTAAGGCGTCTGCCACCACGTTACCCTTGCCATGGGTATAGGCTATTTCGAAGTCGTAGGACGCTAAGAACTCCATCCACCTTTGCTGCCTTAAGTTCAAGTCCTTTTGAGAGAATAGGTATTTTAAAGACTTGTGGTCAGTGAATAATTCGAATTTCTCGCCAAGAAGATAATGACGCCAAGACTTAAGCGCGAAAACAATAGCGGCCAATTCTAGGTCATGTGTAGGATAATTTTCTCATGCGCTCTCAACTGCCTTCCACCATAGGCTATTACCCTACCCTCTTGCATTAAGACTACGCCTAGTCCTGTCCCACAAGCATCAGTATAAACGGTAAACGGCTTACTCCCGTCTGGCAATACTAAGACTGGGGCTGAAGTCAAATCTCTCTTCAAACGTTGGAACTCATCATCACAATCTACGTCCCATGTGAAAACTAGGTTCTTCTTCGTCAAGCGTGTCAATGGAGCTGATATCTTTGCGAAGTCTTTGATAAACTTCCTATAGTAGCCAGCCAACCCCAAGAAACTTCTCACTTCAGTAGCATTTTTAGGAACCTTCTAATCTTGGATGGCCACCACCTTCGCGGGATCCACGGCTATCCCTTCTTTGGAAACCACGTGCCCCAGGAACCGTACTTCCTTCCTCCAGAAGTGACACTTAGAAAATTTAGCCTTAAGGCTATGCGCTTGTAGGGTCTCCAACACTTCCCTAAGATGTAGGGCATGCTCTTCTTCGTCCTTAGAAAAGATCAAGATGTCATCTACAAAGACTACCACGAATTTGTTAAGGTACTCCCTAAACACCCTACTCATCAAATCAACAAAGTATGCGTGGGCGTTTGTCAAACCGAAGGGCATCACTAGCCATTCATAGAAACCGTCTGGAGTCCTAAAGGCAGTCTTGTCAATGCTATCCTCAGCCACTCTCAACTGATGGAAACCAGTGGCTAAGTCCAACTGTGAAAACACTGAGGCGCCAACTAACTGATCGAAGAGATCGTCAATCCTCGGCAGTGGGTGTCTGTTCTTCTTAGTAAGCTTATTAAGTTCTCTATAGTCCACACAAAGTCTAAGGGACCCATCCGCCTTCGTGGCAAATACTACTGGAGCACCCTACTCCGATATACTTCGTCTTATGAACCCCTTCTCAAGCAACTCCTTCACTTGCTTATCGAGTTCCCTCTTTTCATGTGGATCCATGTGGCGTACTGGCAAAGATACTGGTTTCTCATTATCCACAAGATATATTCAAAAATCAATCTCCCGCTTCGGAGGCAAGCCATTCACCTCCTCAAACACATCCGAATATTCTTGGACCACTCTAACAGATCGTATATTTTCCTCAAACGCGTCAAGCGATTCTAGATAACTTAGCATAACCGAATTTATGGGATTACAGAAGATTTCGAGAGTGTTGCCAAGGCGATTCACGAGCCTAACTACTCTCCTTTCACAATCAAGAACGGCCCCATTTCTGGATAACCAATCCATTCCTAAAATTAGCCCATAGCCCGTGAAGCCCAACACATAAGCATCACAACTAAATTCAACGCTAAGTATGGAAATTTTCAAATCCAAACACATCATAGACAAATAAGCTGAGCCCCCAATTGGATTCTAAACAACTAAGGGATCCTCTACTAAACTGGTGTTTAAGTGCAGTGATTCAACTAATGATGTAGAGATAAACGAATGTGATGCGCCCGAATCGAATAAGGTACGGACAGGATGATCAAACAGAAAAACTAAGCTTTCAACAGAAATGGTTCTACCTCGTTCTTGGAGCGGTGGGACCGCGAGAGCCTGAACTTGTCCCCTTGCCTGCCCTGGTGCCATAAGAGCCTGCACCTGTCCTCCCGAGGTAGCTCCTGCCCTCTGCCCCTTCTTTGGGCAGACCTTCACTAAATGTCCCGCATCGCCACAATGAAAACAGCCTGTCTTCTTTTTCTTTCGATAATCCTTGCTGAGATGGCCTGGTGTCCCACAGTTAAAACATTTCTTCTTTCCCTTGCCGTTATTGTCTTTACCACCCTTCTTGTTTTGCTGTTGTGGTTTCTTCTGATCCCCTTTCTTCTCGGGTGCCTTATCAGCTTTAGCGCTTTTCTCCTCATGCATGAGCGCCATTTCTACTAACTTCTCAAAGGTGGCCCCCATCGGGATGTGGGTCATAGCCAACCCTTGCAATGGTTCATTCAAGCCATTCACGAACCTCAGCGCCTTCTTCTCCGGCGTGTTCACTAAGTCCAAGCCAAACCTTGCTAACTGATTAAATTTATTGACATATTCTTTCACTGATGAGCTTCCTTGCTTCAATGTCAAGAACCTTTCCATATATAGATTTTCTTCCGCCCTTGAGAGAAACTTCGCCTCGAACCTACGTCTGAAATCCACCCAAGAGTCAACAGGACGCTCCCCATTAGTGACCTCCCACCAAAACGAGGCCTCTCCCTTCATCAACCAAGCTGCTAAACGAACTCTCCTCCCTTCTTCTACTTCAAAGATTTCTAGCAATTCTTCCACCACCTAAAGCCAATCTCTAGCTTCCAAAAACGTTTCTGACCCTTGAAATGGTTTTCCACCCATAGCCTTGAATTCCTTGCACGTCTTTGCAAAAGTATCTACGCGAGGAGGAGGAGGAGGAACGGGTGCAACTGGTGGTGGAGGAACATTGGCTGGACCTGCAGCGGCCCTAGCCTCCAATAGCCTCCTATACCATCCTGGTATCGTTACACCGTCGGGTAGATTAAGATCTTCAGCCATGCTGAAACGAAAAAGGAAAGATTCAGAATGGAGAAATCGAAAGATAAAGATATGGGCTATTGGGGATTATGTTTTTTTTCTTAAAAACTTTTCTCTTTAAATTTCTCATTAAAACATGTTTTTGAAAGCACTTCTTCCAAAAATAACTATTTTTCTACATGATTTTTATCTGTTCTGGTAACCTTAAGCTCTGATACCACGTGTAACACCCCACGTCCATTAATGTCACTCACAAAGGGAATGCATTAATTTCCATGGAGGTTATAAGTGAATATAGAACAGAAAAATTACAACAAGACAGATAATAAGTAGTACTTGGAAATCTAAAACTTCATTTTATTGCAGCGGAAACATGTTTATTACATTACAAAACCATTAATCAGAGTCAAGTACATTATCCATCTTCATAAAACAAAATACATAATCCCATTACACAAATAGCCATTAAAGAAGATAACAAGCTGGACTTTACTTCAAGGGTCCAAGCTTTCCAAAGAGATGAAGCAATCCAATCAAACTCCACTAGAGCTGGGTCCAACCTGAGGACCTGGAGGGGGAAAAAGGATAGAAATGGAGGGGGTCAGACATAAAGTCTGGCGAGTATGATAATTCTAACAATACTATCATCAACATAACTAGACTAAGGCATAAGCTGGAAGACAAGTAAATGTCTATGAACTATTAGGAAGATAAAGATAGCGTTTAAGATAACGTTGAAGATAACGGTAAAGGCATACCTAATTTGTAACACCCCACCTCCGCTAGGGTCACTCACAAAGCGAATGCACTAGGTTTGGTGAAGCATTATCGAGGTAAACATGCACAGAAATATTACAAGATAGAACATATATAAAACAGCGGAAGTAAAACAAATTTCAATATCTTATAAAATAAGGTCTAAAGCCTTTTACATCAGAATACATCAAAACCTGTCTTGCAATGGTAAAGAAGCATAAAAACCTTTTCATAAATTATTCCCCAAGTGAAACAGTAAAGTAGCCATAGCCAAGAAAAGTCCAAGCCATACATGATGACCTTCAAACAGAAGAAGTCCGAACTAACAACAGCATTTCCTCCCTGAAAACCGGGGGGGGGGGGAAACGGAAGACAAAGAGGCGAAACAAAACGGGGTCAGTCATAAAGACTGGTAAGTCCTATCTACTTCTAGCATAAAAACAGGTAAAGGTAACATGACATGCATAAACTGAAAGTAAACATAAGGATGATGACAAGGTAGATAAGCTATACCGAGATAACCGGATGAACTATTGTATCAAGACAAACTAAGGTATCATGATAAACTACGGTGTCAAGATAAATCAAGGTATCATGTCATCAGGTTTCTATCAAGTGAAGTATCTCAAGTTATCTATCATATATAATATTCCGAGGTTACTATCAAGTACATTTCGTGTGGTTCTAACATGTATATTTGCTCTGCACCTCTCGTACTAGTATCCCTACCCGCGTCATGTGATGGTCCATGTCAACCTAATATATAGCATATGTAGGTTTCCCAACTCGTATGTTTCTTCCCATGTATAAGTTCAGTCCTTTGCCGTAGGCCGTACGGGCTTTCCCATGTCAATCTATACCACCTCAACGTAGTACCATTTTATCCTTTATGTTGTTTTGGACTGCTACCCTTGATCTGGTTATGTTTTCTTACCATGAACTATCGCGTGTTCACTTAGGATTTATGCCACCTAGGACCACTAGGGATTATGCTACCTAATGAACGTTTCTATGTCTCGGTTTGGGTTCAAGCCACCTAGGGCCACTAGGGATTATGCCACCCGTAAACTGCGCCCCTTTATCCCGCGTATGTATCGTGAATCGTTTTCCATGTCTAGACGCACATGTTCCTCAATGTGCCATCCGAGTTCCGTGCCAGGGAAAATCAAGAGATACGGAACTCGGTCGGGAGCTTTAAGTCGTCTGCTGATGCAGATATCAAGGTCTGTTTTGGTACCCGTGGCTATGGTCCCACGTGACCCCTCCCTCAACTACTGAAAGGGCAATCCAAGAAAAATCATGTATGAGAACTACATCCCGGCCCCACTATAGCCCCACTTTCCTATGGGCCAACCTCACACATGTCTTGATAGCAAGAACATGGTCTGTTGGGAGTTCTCTTCCTTTCCGTTCGCGCACGATTGACTAAAGATGGTAGGTAGTCGGCGACGTGCTATCCAGGGCAAAATCAAGTATCGTCGACTCCACGCTAATCCATCCCAGTCTTTAGGTCGCTCGCATAGCAACCAAGGCATACCCTAGGCTCTTCTACCGCAGACCTTAACCCCTGTGAGGCCGGGTTTCATGGACCATCTGCCACCTCACAGAGGGATACCAAGAGTACCCTCACGTCCCCCGAAGCTACCGCTTCGTCACCCAGTTCGTTGGAGCCTTTATCTAGGTCAGATAATTTGCTCCTCCTCGTGTTCTAAGCGATGGCCTACCGTACCGGGTTACTCATCTATTCATGAACTAGTCCCATGTCCTTGGCTAAGAATTATTACTTAGTTATACTTAACTAAGGTTTACCACTTAGCTTCATTTCCCCATTACCCTTGATTAACTACGATTTTCTACCTAGTTCCTCTACTAGGGTTTTTCCTATTGGGTTAAGTGTTGTTATTCAAGTTCATGGCTTAGCCCGCCTATGAATCATGTCAAGATTGGCTAAGTATTCAAGTCCAAGACCTAGCCCTACAAGTTGGTTAAGTATACCAAGAAGCCCATGACTTAACCCTATTCAATCATCAAGTCAATTTGGTTAAGTACTTGTTTATCTTAACCCTATCAGGTTATCGTGTTAGAATGGTTAAGCACAGATTATCTTAACCTCATCGGATTATCGAGTCGGATTGGTTAAGTATAGGTTAACTTAACCCCGTACACTAATCGTATTATAATGGTTAAGTATATTTAAAAGGTCTTATGACTTAACCCTATCAGGTCCGCATATTAGATTGGTTAAGTATAGGTTACTTAACCTCATCAAATCATCATGTATAATTGGTTAAGTATAAGTTACATAACCCCATTAAATTATCTTGTTAAGTTGGTTAAGTATTGGCTACTTAACCCCATTGAATTACCAAGTTTAGATTGGTTAAGTGTTTAATTTAACCCCATCGAAGTACCGTGTATAGATTAATTAAGTGTAGGTTACTTAACCCCATCTAATTACCGTGTTTAGATTAGTTAAGTCTAAATTACTTAACCCCATCTAGTTAAGCGTGAATTACTTAACCTCATCCCCTAATTGTCTTGTATGGTTAAGTGTCATTAAGAAATCAAGCCCGGTCCCACTTAACCTACCCATTCGTGTCATATCAGTTAAGTGTCATTAGTCAAATTTACTTAACCTTATCATGTGGCATTAATTTAATTAATGCACTCTCAACCTCTCACATTAGACCTTGTTGTGGTTACTAGTTAAGCCGGGCGGGTCCGGGTAGTTTTACACCACAACCTAGTCTAACCTCGGGTCTTAAGCGTGACATGACCAACTTCTCACATTGGATCCTATTGTTTGTAGCCACTAGTTAAGCCGGGCGGGTCCGGGTAGATTTATGCTACAAACTCAACCCAACCTCGAGTTGGACACTTTCATGTTTGGTCTAGTGTCATATTACACTTACAACCCACACGTGTCTAGTTTCAAGTCCCATGTTTACCCCACATGTCATGCCCACATTTAGGTGTATCATAAGTGTCATATTTCCATGAAATCCCATGTCAAATTATCATGTCATAATCACGCACGTCTAACCTACCCCAAAGCGTGTTTCCAACCCAAGTAAAAGCGAGTCAACATAGTAAGGGTACTATGCTACATATTGGCCTCACAACATGCACGATGTCAAAAAGAGATTGGCCACAAACATGCATGGTATCATAAGGGGTTTGGCCTCAAAATATGCATAGCATCGTAAGAGAATTTGGCCACTAGCATGCATAGTATCATAAGGGAATTTGGCCACAAACATGCATAATAACATAAGGGGTTTGGGTTCATTTACATGCATAAGCCCCAAAGTCAAGTCTTTGCCAATGTTTCACAAGTCAAATTGTAACACCCCACACCCGCTAAGGTCACTCATAAGAGGGGAATGCCTTAGTTTCGGTGAAGTATTTTAAGTGAATATAGAACAGTAAAATTACAACAAGACAGATATAAGTAATACTTGAAAATTTAAATCATCATTTCATTGCAGCGGAAAGTAATACATGTTTGGTTACATCACAAAACCATAAACCAGAGTCAAGTACATAATATCCATCTTGATAAAATAGAAGTACATAATCCCACTACATAACTAATGGCCATAAAAGGAAAGATAAGCTCGGCTTCACTTCAGAGGTCCAAGCTCCATAGGATAGATACAGCAATCAGATCAAAGCCCACTAGCACCAGGCCCACTCTAATAACCTGGGGTTGGGGGAAAAAGATAAAAACAACGGGGTCAGACATAAGTTTGAGTGAGTCCTATAACCCTAACAATACAATCATTAAAATAACCAGAGAAGACATAAGTTGATATACGGTAACGACTGGGGATGAATGGCTACACTAAGCAGCTTGGTAAACTTAGGATAAACTAAGATCACCGTAAAGACGCATTTATCCACCCAAGGATAATTACTAGATTACACCGCCCCAGACTTATCCACCCAAGAGTAATTCCTACACTGCACCACACCAGTTCTACCTACCAAGAGTAATTCCTACTTAAAGGTTGATCCCCACTAAATGTACTTAGTAATTTTTACCCAGTAGTTTCGTGTACCCCTAGCTAACTACCTAGGTGTACCCACTACTCCCAAAAGCGATCGGCTCCCTAACGTAGATATCCGTGCTGGTCCCACAATGGGGTGTATCATTCCCCAAAGTGGCAACCTGATAATATCAACGGTGCACGGCTTTATACCTACACGATGCAACAACGACTTACTAACCAGCCCGGGTCCACACACGCATATGAAACCCGTTGGTCCTACGTTGCCACCGCTAACCTGTTTTGGCCTCTTATAGTCAAGCCCAATATGCGTGTCCCGTCACTCGACTTGAGTCGAGCCCACTAAGATACGTTTGGGATATTGGTTGAGATGGGCCCCCACAAGCTACCACCTAAGCTTGTTATTTCTAGTGTATCCCACTTAACCCTTTTTAATAATCATGTCTACCTTCAAGAAATAAATCCTGGTTAAGTCATTTAATCATATTTTAATTACCACTCAAGGCACCCACTAGATTTCCACATGCCACCCAAGTCATTTACTTAATTCCCACATGCCACCCGAGGCACTTACTTAACCCTTTAACCATGTTTAATTACATGTTCTACTTTGGTTAAGTATTCTAATTGTATTTTTTATTGCTACCCAAGGCAACCCACTAGTTTCCTCATGCCACCCCAGGCACCCCACTAGTTACTACAAGTCACCCAAGGCACCCACTTAACCCTCATGCCCCACTACATGTTTATATGGTTAAGTGTTTCTTAATTAATTAAGACCGTGATCCTCATAAAGACCTCTCACATTAGACTATCTTTTATGACCGCTGGTTAAGCCGGTTGGGTCCGGGCAGCCTTATGTCATAACCGAGTCTAACCTCGTGTCTTTACATTAATCACGTATTTAGTTTGTGCCTAAGACCTCTCACATTGGGCTAACATTTGTAGCAACTGGTTAAGCCGGTTGGGTCCGGGCAGTTTTACACTACAAATGAGTCCAACCTCGTGTCTTAGTCGATTAATTACATCTAATTAATCATCTTCCTAATTTATATTAATTATCCTTAATTAATATTAAGTTTTTCATAACATGGGTAGACCTAACTCAATAGGTAAATTCCCATGGGGTAGACCTAACTCAATAGGTAAATTCCCACTTATGTTAATTTATTTTTATGGTATGCTTAATCATACCCAACCATACTTTAATTAACATATTTATTAACCCCATCGTTCCCCACGCAAATCGTTCTCATTTCACGACATAATAAAAAGGGAAGATCCATCACAAATATCATGGGTTTTAACCAAATCTTAGCATATAACTTTGTCATGGGTTAAGAGGATGTCAACTTGCATATATGAGCATATATTAACCCAACTACATTTAACCCAAACTTGCATATTATCGCACATGACTTGCATAACATATTGCATATGAACTTGCATATTATCATACACATATCTTGCATAACATGTTGAACTTGCATATAAGCATTCACATAACTTGCATAAGCACACATGACTTGCATAACATGTTGAACTTGCATATAAGCATTCTCACAACTTGCATAACATGTTAAACATGCATTTAAGCATACACATAACTTGCATAAGCATTCACATTCTTGCATAAGCATTCACATACTTGCATATTAACAAACATGTAACTTGCATAGCATATCTTGCATATTAACATACATGTAACTTGCATATTAACAAACATGTAACTTGCATAGCATATCTTGCATATTACCATACATGTAACTTGCATATTAACAAATATGTAACTTGCATAGCATATCTTGCATATTAACATACATGTAACTTGCATATTAACTTGTTAAACATGCATAAACCCACTTGTTAAATATGCATAAAACAACTTATTAATCATGCATATTATCACATACTTAGCATGCATAGAATCACATACTAAACTTGCATAATATCATATACTTAGCATGCATAGAATCACATACTCATCATGCATAATATCACCTACCTAGCATGCATAGAATCACATACTCATCATGCATAATATCACCTACTTAGCACGCATAGAATCACATATTCATCATGCATAAAACCACATACTTAACTTGCATAAAATCAATTACTTATTATGCATAAACCCACATATCCAACTTGCATAAACTCTCATATTCAACTTGCATAAACTCTCATATTCAACTTGCATAAACTTACATATTCAACATAGATTAGCATATCATTACAAATGATTCAAACTCACAAATCCGCATTCAAGACCATAAGTCTCATTACACCTAATCTACTTATCTTAACAATTGATCATCAAAGTGATAGAAACTCACCACTAGCAATTTGCACTCCAAATGAAGAAGATTAAGATGCTTAGAATGGATTAGAAGTTGATTAGAGAGGTTGATTAGCTTGCTTTCCTCTTCATTGATTTGTGGAGGCCATGATCAAGTTTCATTTTGCCATAGTTTAGTTACTAGATTTAATTATGAATGAATTAGGGTAGGGTTAGGGTCTTATTTATAGGATTAGGTAGTGTTTTTAGGCCCTTAGATTAACCCTAGATTAGATTAGGACCCTTAGATTTCGGAACTCTCTAGAACCAGCCCTCCAAGCCAGCCTAAAACCCAACCTGGTGCAACCTGGTGCACCCAGGTTCACTGGGCGTCGCCCCCCCTGTCGACAGGCAAGTCGACAGGCAAGTCGACACCCCTGTCGACAGGCCTGTCGACAGCCCTGTCGACATGGGTAGGGCGGGAATCTTCCCGCCTGGCCCCGCTTGCTCTATTTTAAAATCTGAATTTAAATTATTAAATCTGTTTTTAGCTTTGAATTTTCTGCAAACTTCATCGGGCGATAACTGGGCCATACGGACTCCGATTCTCGAAAACTCGGACTCTATTTTGCGTATTTTTCCGAGACGAACACAATGATGCAGCCCGTTTCCCCCAATTCTCACATCTGAGATTATTTATTCTGTAATTAGTGAATTTTAGCATTAACCGAAATTCGGGGTGTTACATTCTCCCCTCCTTAAAGGATTTCGTCCCCGAAATCTCTAAGCTAAGGAGATTGCATATCCTACCATCCAAACAACCATCTACTCAATCCATCAAACACGGGCATCCATTGTCCTTAAAACAATTTCTAATGATGTATGAGCATATGCAAAAAGTGTGTGTATATGTTCCCTATCTAATGTACGAACTTATGCAAACCATGATAGTGCCATGCATCCAATATGTATGCGAGATAACCCTATCGACACATACAGTATCTATATGAGTGCACAATCATTCACCAAAATGCATCATCCATATGATAACACAATCATTATACATCCATAAATATAGCTACCTACACACAATTATATGCAATATGCAATATGAAGTGACTGAGCCGATCTAGTGCCTAGAGTGTGTATATATGCATCCACGAGCAACCACTAGCAAACACTTGCATCCACTTGCATCCATCAACCATAACATGTCTCAAACACATGTTTCAACCATAGGTTTACCCTATCTAAAGGTCAAACAGCACTAACGAGAGGACATACTAAAGATAAGATAAGTACTAGTCAAACGATAGAGGAGAAATTATACTCTCAAAAAGAAATGGATACAAAGAACGCATCTTCGCTTTCGTCTCCCAAGTAGCATTGCTTCCGTCATCTCCCCATTGCACCTTAACTAGCTGAACTTCTCTGATCCTCAACTTCCTAGTTTCTGACCCAAGGATGCGAATAGGAGCTCGTCGAATCGTCGCATCACGCTCTACTTCCACTTCTCTAAGTAAGCTCGGCTCTACTACCTATGCGGTCTCGTGTAGGCACTTCCTCAAATGTGACACTTGGAATACACCATGTACACTACTAAGTCTCTCAGGCAACTCCACCCTATATGCTATCCGTTCAATCCTTTCCTTAACAGGAAACGGTCCAACAAACCTTGGTGCTCACTTCCCAACAGATCCAAAGTGAACCACATTCCGCAACGGAGATACCTTGATAAAAAGCATGTCCTAATGTCACACTCAAGCTCTGTTCTCCTCTTATCCGCATAAGATTCCGCCGCTTTCATCCTTCTTCGAACCAAGTCAATCTTCTCTGAAGTCTCTCTAACCACATTGGCCCAACCAAGATCTTATCCGTAGATTCCCACCAACATGTAGGTGATCAACAAGGCCTTCCATAAAGAGCTTCGAAAGGAGCTATACCAATACTAGACTGAAAGCTGTTATTATACGCGAACTTCACCAATGGAAGATGCTCTTCCCATGTACTTCCAAAATCCAAAATACATAACGTCAAAATACGATTCACCCTCTCAGTTTGGCCGTCCGTCTGAGGATGATATGCGGTACTAAAACACAACTGAGTCCCTACCGCCTCTTGCAAACTCTTCTAAAACTCTCTAGTGAAGATAGGATCTCGATCGCTCATTATACTGGAAGGTACACCATGCAATCTAATAATCTCTTGAACGTAAACTGAAGCTAGCAATGGAGCAGTTCTCTTACTCTTCACGGGTATAAAATGGGCACACTTAGTAAGTCTATCTACCATAAGCCCGATCCCCGTATTACCCTTCCTTGATTTCGGTAATCCAATGAGACATTATCCCACTTCCCATTACGGAACTTCCAACGGGTGAAGCAACCCTCCGGGTTTCTTCTGCTCCGCTTCCACTTGTTAGCACACCAAGCATCTAGCGACATACTTGGCCGCGTCTTTCTTCATACCGGCCCAGAAGAAAACTCGCTTCATGTCTTGGTACATCTTGTCCCTTTCGGGATGAATGGTCATCATCGACCGATGTGCATCATCAAGTATAGCCTTCCTCAAACCCTTGTCTTGCGGTACACAAAGTCTACCGTCTCTACGCAACCACCCCTTACCATCTAGGGTGTACCTATTCACATGGCTGGATGACTCCCCCTCCTTATGAGCTTCTCTACTAACTCAACCAACTGTGGGTCGTCTCGCTATGCCTCGTCAATTCATCCCAAAAGAGTAGGCCTAACCTCCAAGGAGGCTAGCAAACCGGGTACAAAGTCAACGGAAGGTCTAAAGTCAAACATAGAAATAAACTCTAAGCTCCGTCGTTCAACGAACAATGAACTCAGGGACAACCTCTTTCTACTTGAGGCGTCTGCTACCATGTTTCCCTTGCCATGGGTATATGCTATTTCAAACTCATAGGATGCTAAGAATCCCATCCAAAATCATCACAACTGTCCATCTCTCACGCAGACCACCCTAGTCGAGCTCGACATCCCCCAAATGCAAGCCCCAAAGGCCTAAACCAATATCAGACAAACACCCAAGGGATATCTCCTTCGAGTTCAGGCGACCTACGTGAGATGATACTAATAAAATAAATAATGGCTAAACAATTAAGCCTTTGACCAACTTTGGATGTCCTCGCCAGTCTCGCTCCAAAACCATCGTTCTTCCCATGACTGGCTTTACTCACCCTATTGAGCACATACGGAAACTTATTTCGCTCCTAGAAAAGACCAAGATGTCACCCACCAAGACCCTCACGAACTTATTTAGGTACTCCCTGAACACCCTTCTCATCAAATCAACAAAATATGCGGGGGCGTTCGTCAACCCAAATGGCATCACCAGCCACTCATAAAAACCATCCGGAGTCCTAAAGGCAGTCTTCTCTATACTATCCTCAGCCACTCTTCAACTGACGAACCCTGTAGCTAAGTCCATCTGCGAAAACCTTGAGGCGCCAACCAACTGATAATGGGTGTCTATTCTTCTTTGTGAGTTTATTTAGTTCTCTTTAGCCTACACAAAGTCTGAAGGACCCATCCGCCTTCGTGGCAAAAACTACTGGAGCACCCCACTCCGATATACTTCGTCTTATGAACTCCTTCTCAAGCAAATCGCCTACTTACTTATGGAGTTCCCTCCTCTCACGAGGAGCCATGTGGCACACTGGCCAAGATACTGGTTTGGTATTGTCTAACCGATATATTCGGAAGTCAATCTCCCGCTCCGGAGGTAAGCCCTTCACCTTCACAAACACATCTGAGTATTCCCGAACCACTTCTAACAGATCACATACTCTCGACCGACGTGTCAAGCGATTCTAGATAACTTAGCATAACAGATTCTATGGGATTACAAGAGATCTCGAGAGTGTTACCCAAGCGGGTCATAAGCCTAACAACTCTCCCTTCGAAATCAAGAACGGCACCCCTACTGGATAACCAGTCCATGCCCCCAAACTAACCCATAGCCCGTGAAGCCCAACAAGCATCACATCTAAACTCAACGCTAAGTATAGCAACTTTCAAACCCAAACACATCATGGAGCCCCAATTGGGTTTGAAACAACTAAGGGATCATTTACCAAACTGGTGTCTAAGTGCAGTGACTCAACTAACAATGATGGGATAAACGAACTCGATGCGTCAGAATCAAATAAAGTTTGAATCAGATAATATAGAAATCCCAAATTCCAACCTAGACGGTCCTATCCCCATCTGGTACACTAGCCGTGAGGGAATACAACTACCCTCCAGAAGATTCCGTACCTTGCCCCTGCCTCTTTGGATAATCCTAATAAAATGTCCTATTCCTCCTAAAGGATAACTACTCGCCTTCTTTTTCCCATTCTCCACTCGCAACCTCCCACCAATGAGGTTTCTTTCTTCATTAACCAAACAACTATTTAAGCCTTCCTCCCATTGTCCATCCAATAGGTAACTACAAGTCCTCCTCCTTCTTGAACCTACTTCTAATCCAACTAACGTCTAAGTCCCTTGAAGTGGTCTTCCATTCTTATCTATCTTAGAAATATCATCTATACGCGGAGGGGAAACTCAAAATGAGAGAGAGGAAGAGATTCAACCGGAGAATTCGAAAGATAAAGATATGGCTATCGGGGATTATGCTTTTCTCTCAAAAACTTTTCTCTTAAAAGACATGTTTTTGAAAATACTCCTTCAAAAATTTTCTTAGAAAAATAGTTTTGCTAAAATTTTATCTGTTCTGGTAACCTTAAGCTCTGATACCACGTGTAACACCCCACACCCGCTAAGGTCACTCATAAGAGGGGAATGCCTTAGTTTCGGTGAAGTATTTTAAGTGAATATAGAACAGTAAAATTACAACAAGACAGATATAAGTAATACTTGAAAATTTAAATCATCATTTCATTGCAGCGGAAAGTAATACATGTTTGGTTACATCACAAAACCATAAACCAGAGTCAAGTACATAATATCCATCTTGATAAAATAGAAGTACATAATCCCACTACATAACTAATGGCCATAAAAGGAAAGATAAGCTCGGCTTCACTTCAGAGGTCCAAGCTCCATAGGATAGATACAGCAATCAGATCAAAGCCCACTAGCACCAGGCCCACTCTAATAACCTGGGGTTGGGGGAAAAAGATAAAAACAACGGGGTCAGACATAAGTTTGAGTGAGTCCTATAACCCTAACAATACAATCATTAAAATAACCAGAGAAGACATAAGTTGATATACGGTAACGACTGGGGATGAATGGCTACACTAAGCAGCTTGGTAAACTTAGGATAAACTAAGATCACCGTAAAGACGCATTTATCCACCCAAGGATAATTACTAGATTACACCGCCCCAGACTTATCCACCCAAGAGTAATTCCTACACTGCACCACACCAGTTCTACCTACCAAGAGTAATTCCTACTTAAAGGTTGATCCCCACTAAATGTACTTAGTAATTTTTACCCAGTAGTTTCGTGTACCCCTAGCTAACTACCTAGGTGTACCCACTACTCCCAAAAGCGATCGGCTCCCTAACGTAGATATCCGTGCTGGTCCCACAATGGGGTGTATCATTCCCCAAAGTGGCAACCTGATAATATCAACGGTGCACGGCTTTATACCTACACGATGCAACAACGACTTACTAACCAGCCCGGGTCCACACACGCATATGAAACCCGTTGGTCCTACGTTGCCACCGCTAACCTGTTTTGGCCTCTTATAGTCAAGCCCAATATGCGTGTCCCGTCACTCGACTTGAGTCGAGCCCACTAAGATACGTTTGGGATATTGGTTGAGATGGGCCCCCACAAGCTACCACCTAAGCTTGTTATTTCTAGTGTATCCCACTTAACCCTTTTTAATAATCATGTCTACCTTCAAGAAATAAATCCTGGTTAAGTCATTTAATCATATTTTAATTACCACTCAAGGCACCCACTAGATTTCCACATGCCACCCAAGTCATTTACTTAATTCCCACATGCCACCCGAGGCACTTACTTAACCCTTTAACCATGTTTAATTACATGTTCTACTTTGGTTAAGTATTCTAATTGTATTTTCTATTGCTACCCAAGGCAACCCACTAGTTTCCTCATGCCACCCCAGGCACCCCACTAGTTACTACAAGTCACCCAAGGCACCCACTTAACCCTCATGCCCCACTACATGTTTATATGGTTAAGTGTTTCTTAATTAATTAAGACCGTGATCCTCATAAAGACCTCTCACATTAGACTATCTTTTATGACCGCTGGTTAAGCCGGTTGGGTCCGGGCAGCCTTATGTCATAACCGAGTCTAACCTCGTGTCTTTACATTAATCACGTATTTAGTTTGTGCCTAAGACCTCTCACATTGGGCTAACATTTGTAGCAACTGGTTAAGCCGGTTGGGTCCGGGCAGTTTTACACTACAAATGAGTCCAACCTCGTGTCTTAGTCGATTAATTACATCTAATTAATCATCTTCCTAATTTATATTAATTATCCTTAATTAATATTAAGTTTTTCATAACATGGGTAGACCTAACTCAATAGGTAAATTCCCATGGGGTAGACCTAACTCAATAGGTAAATTCCCACTTATGTTAATTTATTTTTATGGTATGCTTAATCATACCCAACCATACTTTAATTAACATATTTATTAACCCCATCGTTCCCCACGCAAATCGTTCTCATTTCACGACATAATAAAAAGGGAAGATCCATCACAAATATCATGGGTTTTAACCAAATCTTAGCATATAACTTTGTCATGGGTTAAGAGGATGTCAACTTGCATATATGAGCATATATTAACCCAACTACATTTAACCCAAACTTGCATATTATCGCACATGACTTGCATAACATATTGCATATGAACTTGCATATTATCATACACATATCTTGCATAACATGTTGAACTTGCATATAAGCATTCACATAACTTGCATAAGCACACATGACTTGCATAACATGTTGAACTTGCATATAAGCATTCTCACAACTTGCATAACATGTTAAACATGCATTTAAGCATACACATAACTTGCATAAGCATTCACATTCTTGCATAAGCATTCACATACTTGCATATTAACAAACATGTAACTTGCATAGCATATCTTTCATATTAACATACATGTAACTTGCATATTAACAAACATGTAACTTGCATAGCATATCTTGCATATTACCATACATGTAACTTGCATATTAACAAATATGTAACTTGCATAGCATATCTTGCATATTAACATACATGTAACTTGCATATTAACTTGTTAAACATGCATAAACCCACTTGTTAAATATGCATAAAACAACTTATTAATCATGCATATTATCACATACTTAGCATGCATAGAATCACATACTAAACTTGCATAATATCATATACTTAGCATGCATAGAATCACATACTCATCATGCATAATATCACCTACCTAGCATGCATAGAATCACATACTCATCATGCATAATATCACCTACTTAGCACGCATAGAATCACATATTCATCATGCATAAAACCACATACTTAACTTGCATAAAATCAATTACTTATTATGCATAAACCCACATATCCAACTTGCATAAACTCTCATATTCAACTTGCATAAACTCTCATATTCAACTTGCATAAACTTACATATTCAACATAGATTAGCATATCATTACAAATGATTCAAACTCACAAATCCGCATTCAAGACCATAAGTCTCATTACACCTAATCTACTTATCTTAACAATTGATCATCAAAGTGATAGAAACTCACCACTAGCAATTTGCACTCCAAATGAAGAAGATTAAGATGCTTAGAATGGATTAGAAGTTGATTAGAGAGGTTGATTAGCTTGCTTTCCTCTTCATTGATTTGTGGAGGCCATGATCAAGTTTCATTTTGCCATAGTTTAGTTACTAGATTTAATTATGAATGAATTAGGGTAGGGTTAGGGTCTTATTTATAGGATTAGGTAGTGTTTTTAGGCCCTTAGATTAACCCTAGATTAGATTAGGACCCTTAGATTTCGGAACTCTCTAGAACCAGCCCTCCAAGCCAGCCTAAAACCCAACCTGGTGCAACCTGGTGCACCCAGGTTCACTGGGCGTCGCCCCTCCTGTCGACAGGCAAGTCGACAGGCAAGTCGACACCCCTGTCGACAGGCCTGTCGACAGCCCTGTCGACATGGGTAGGGCGGGAATCTTCCCGCCTGGCCCCGCTTGCTCTATTTTAAAATCTGAATTTAAATTATTAAATCTGTTTTTAGCTTTGAATTTTCTGCAAACTTCATCGGGCGATAACTGGGCCATACGGACTCCGATTCTCGAAAACTCGGACTCTATTTTGCGTATTTTTCCGAGACGAACACAATGATGCAGCCCGTTTCCCCCAATTCTCACATCTGAGATTATTTATTCTGTAATTAGTGAATTTTAGCATTAACCGAAATTCGGGGTGTTACACAAATGGTTCCCAAAGGTTCATGCTAGCATTACATAGATAAAGATTCAAACTTGCAAGATAAACTAGGTTAATCGTAACATGAATAGCATGAATTAGTCACTAAGCATAGCCAAAAGTCATAGGTTCGAGCAAAAGAGGCATGACAAGGTTCATATAGGCTAGCATACTTATTTTAATCTCGTTTTATTCCATGCCATCATTAAAACTACCGTTTAGATCTAGAAATAGCTAGAACTTACATAGCGAGGCTTAGGGAATGAGCATGATCTGTCTTGACGAAGAAAGGTGGCTCCTTTGTCGAAGAATCGTCATGAACTTGCATAGCAACGTTGATCTACCCTCGATTTGATGTAGGAAGCTTGCACCTTTTGATTTGAACCCGATTTGAATGCATAAGCCCTTGGAGTTGGAGATGGAGGCCATGATCACTCGGCATTTGGGCAGCACTTCGTGGCATAAGTGATTTGTGAGGGTTTAGGGTAGGCTTAGGGGTTTTTTATAGAGATTAGGAGTAGTTTAGGCCGTAGGATAAACCCTAGGATAGATCTGAACCCTCAAAAATCGTCACAAGCCTCCAGAACCGAGCCAACATGACAAGTAGGTGCACCAGGTCGGGGTTCTACAGGGGGGGGGGGGGGTCGACCCAGGGGTCGACACCCATGTCGACCCCCTGGAGGGGGGTCTACCCCAGGGTCGACACCCATGTCGACCCCCTGGAGGGGGGGTCGACCTAGGGGTCGACACCCTGTGTGTCTGGCGGGAATTTTCCCGCCTTCTCTTTCTGGGCTGAATTTGAAATCTGTTTTCGAATTTGAATTTTCGTGAAACTTCGTTGGGCCTTAACTGGGTCATACGGACTCCGATTTACGAAATTTCGGACTCTATTTCGCGTATTTTTCCGAGACGAACGCAATGGCGCAACCCGTTTATCCTGATTCAGATTTTATAATTTAATTCTGCCTTAATTCTTGTCTTAACACGTTGTTTAAAATTCGGGTTGTTACATTCTCCCCTCCTTTAAGGATTTCGTCCCCGAAATCTCCAAGTTAGGAAGAACGCATCATACCATCCATCATCCATCTACTCAAAACATCATCCACAGGTAACCATTGTCCTTAGACGACTACTAATGCTTTATGAACACATGCAGAAAGTGTGTGTATATGTTCCTTAGCTAATGCTAATGATCAGGCCTGAATGATCTTCTAATGCAAATTATGTTTAGTGCCATGAATCCAACATGTATGCAAATAGTCCTAGTCATTTAAGTACTATATGCGTGCACAAACATTCATCCACATGCAACATCCACATGACCACACATTCGATTTCATCCATGAACAAGTATTAATACTCGTGCATATGCAACATGAAACGTGACCGCATCAATCTAGTGTCTAATGTGTATTCGCGCATCCACGAGCAACCACTTGCAACCATATCAATCATAACATGTTTCAAATACGTGTTTACATCCATAGAGTTCTTCCTAAGGTTCTCAAGATAGGATCGAGAAGATAAACAAGACAAACTCCTTACGGGGTTTGTAACAGAAATAGGTTCGAGGGGATATCCACCAAGCGATAGCATGCAAGCAAGCTCTACAGGAGAACCAGAGATCAACGATATACTCTTAAAAAGAGACGTGATGCGCGCGTCTAAGCCGCATTTCCTTGAGCTTAATTCCTCGGTGCCTTGACCATCTTTTTAACTCCATGATTTCGTAGCTCCTTGATTCCTATTTCCAAGATATGAGTTAGAACTCATTTCATTGTCGCCTCTTATTCCACTTTCACTTATCCTTTTCCTAGTATACTTGGCTCAAACGTATCCACTTACTCATGCAAGCTCTCCAAAATTCACTAGGGAATTCTGGATCTCGTCTGCCGATGCCAATCCCTATTCCCAAGTGTACTTACTAGGGTGATCCCCATAACTCATGCGTAAGCGAAACGAACCATCCGACTTAGCGGCGAATTCTACTCAAACGGATTACCAACAACTGCATCATGAGATTCTAGGTAACTAGCCATGACAGAACCTAGAAGGTTACACGAGACTTTGAGGGTATTACCAAAGCAAGTCAAGAGTCTAACTACCCTCCTTTCAAAATTGAGAATGGCACCCCATTATTGGATGACCACTTTATCCTTGAAATCCATCCACGGCCTAAAAACATAGGCATTCTGAAATCCAAACAAGTCATGAATAAATGAACCGATCGTCCAACAAGATTTGGGACAAAAATGGGATCTTCTATCATGCTAGTACTAAGGTGCAGAGACTCAACTATCGAGGCATACTTAAATGATGCGATGATCAAGACAAAGTCTGGACGGGATGATAGAAAAGAACGACTAAACCTTTACCAGAAACGGTACCATCTCTTTTAGGTACCCTAGAAATGGGAGCGTACAATTGCCCTCTCCGATGATCTTGTCCTTGCCTTCCTTTGGGGATCAAGCCATAACAACAAGTTGCTTATTCTTAAGCTCGCGTCCTTTATCCTTACTCTTATTATCCTTCCTTGTACCACGGCAACAGGTCTCTCGAGAACCACCTCCATCGTACAGAAAACACCTACGTGGCTAGACAAAGATTAGTCACAGTTAGAACTACTGTGACTACAGATGGAGGAAAGAAAGGAAAAGAGATTCAATCAAGGAATCAAAGGATAGTGCTAATGACTTTTGGGGAATAGCCTTTAAAAACTTTTCTTGGAAAATGCTTCTTTGTAAACGGTTTTTCAAATAGTTTTCAGAAGGTTTTAAAAACTTTTGCCCAGTCTGGTAACCTTCTGCTCTGATACCAAATGTAATACCCCACCTCCGCTAGGGTCACTCACAAAGCGAATGCACTAGGTTTGGTGAAGCATTATCGAGGTAAACATGCACAGAAATATTAGAAGACAGAACATATATAAAATAGCGGAAGTAAAACAAATTTCAATATCTTATAAAATAAGGTCTAAATCCTTTTACATCAGAATACATCAAAACCTGTCTTGCAATGGTAAAGAAGCATAAAAACCTTTTCATAAATTATTCCCCAAGTGAAACAGTAAAGTAGCCATAGCCATGAAAAGTCCAAGCCATACATGATGACCTTCAAACAGAAGAAGTCCGAACTAACAACAACATTTCCTCCCTGAAAACCGGGGGGAGGGGGGGAAACGGAAGACAAAGAGGCGAAACAAAACGGGGTCAGTCATAAAGACTGGTAAGTCCTATCTACTTCTAGCATAAAAACAGGTAAAGGTAACATGACATGCATAAAATGAAAGTAAACATAAGGATGATGACAAGGTAGATAAGCTATACCGAGATAACCTGATGAACTACTGTATCAAGACAAACAAAGGTATCATGATAAACTACGGTGTCAAGATAAATCAAGGTATCATGTCATCAGGTTTCTATCAAGCGAAGTATCTCAAGGTATCTATCATATATAATATTCCGAGGTTACTATCAAGTACATTTCTCGTGGTTCTAACATGTATATTTGCTCTGCACCTCTCGTACTAGTATCCCTACCCGCGTCATGTGATGGTCCATGTCAACCTAATATATAGCATATGTAGGTTTCCCAACTCGTATGTTTCTTCCCATGTATAAGTTCAGTCCTTTGCCGTAGGCCGTACGGGTTTTCCCATGTCAATCTATACCACCTCAACGTAGTACCATTTTATCCTTGATGTTGTTTTGGACTGCTACCCTTGATCTGGTTATGTTTTCTTACCATGAACTATCGCTTGTTCACTTAGGATTTATGCCACCTAGGACCACTAGGGATTATGCTACCTAATGAACGTTTCCGTGTCTCGGTTTGGGTTCAAGCCACCTAGGGCCACTAGGGATTATGCCACCCATCAACCGCGCCCCTTTATCGCGCATATGTATCGTGAATCGTTTTCCATGTCTAGACGCACATGTTCCTCAATGTGCCATCCGAGTTTCGTGCCAGGGCAAATCAAGAGATACGGAACTCGGTCGGGAGCTTTAAGTCGTCTGCTGATGCAGATATCAAGGTCTGTTTTTTTACCCGTGGCTTTGGTCCCACGTGACCCCTCCCTCAACTACTGAAAGGGCAATCCAAGAAAAATCATGTATGAGAACTACATCCCGGCCCCACTATAGCCCCACTTTCCTATGGGCCAACCTCACCCATGTCTTGATAGCAAGAACATGGTCTGTTGGGAGTTCTCTGCCTTTCCGTTCGCGCACGATTGACTAAAGATGGTAGGTAGTCGGCGACGTGCTATCCAGGGCAAAATCAAGTATCGTCGACTCCACGCTAATCCATCCCAGTCTTTAGGTCGCTCGCATAGCAACCAAGGCATACCCTTGGCTCTTCTACCGCAGACCTTAACCTCTGTGAGGCCGGGTTTCAAGGACCATCTGCCACCTCACAGAGGGATACCAAGAGTACCCTCACGTCCCCCGAAGCTACCGCTTCGTCACCCAGTTCGTTGGAGCCTTTATCTAGGTTAGATAATTTGCTCCTCCTCGTGTTTTAAGTGATGACCTATCGTACCGGGTTACTCATCTATTCATGAACTAGTCCCATGTCCTTGGCTAAGAATTATTACTTGGTTATACTTAACTAAGGTTTACCACTTAGCTTCATTTCCCTGTTACCCTTGATTAACTACGATTTTCTACCTAGTTCCTCTACTAGGGTTTTGCCTATTGGGTTAAGTGTTGTTATTCAAGTTCATGGCTTAGCCCGCCTATGAATCATGTCAAGATTGGCTAAGTATTCAAGTCCAAGACCTAGCCCTACAAGTTGGTTAAGTATACCAAGAAGCCCATGACTTAACCCTATTCAATCATCAAGTCAATTTGGTTAAGTACTTGTTTATCTTAACCCTATCAGGTTATCGTGTTAGATTGGTTAAGCACAGATTATCTTAACCTCATCGGATTATCGAGTCAGATTGGTTAAGTATAGGTTAACTTAACCCCGTCCACTAATCATATTATAATGGTTAAGTATATTTAAAAGGTCTTATGACTTAACCCTATCAGGTCCGCATATTAGATTGGTTAAGTATAGGTTACTTAACCTCATCAAATCATCATGTACAATTGGTTAAGTATAAGTTACATAACCCCATTAAATTATCTTGTTAAGTTGGTTAAGTATTGGCTACTTAACCCCATTGAATTACCAAGTTTAGATTAGTTAAGTGTTTAATTTAACCCCATCGAAGTACCGTGTTTAGATTAGTTAAGTGTAGGTTACTTAACCCCATCTAATTACCGTGTTTAGATTAGTTAAGTCTAAATTACTTAACCCCATCTAGTTAAGCGTGAATTACTTAACCTCATCCCCTAATTGTCTTGTATGGTTAAGTGTCATTAAGAAATCAAGCCCGGTCCCACTTAACCTACCCATTCGTGTCATATCGGTTAAGTGTCATTAGTCAAATTTACTTAACCTTATCATGTGGCATTAATTTAATTAATGCACTCTCAACCTCTCAAATTAGACCTTGTTGTGGTTACTAGTTAAGCCGGGCGGGTCCGGGTAGTTTTACACCACAACCTAGTCTAACCTCGGGTCTTAAGCGCGACATGACCAACTTCTCACATTGGATCCTATTGTTTGTAGCAACTAGTTAAGCCGGGCGGGTCCAGGTAGATTTATGCTACAAACTCAACCCAACCTCGAGTTGGCTACTTTCATGTTTGGTCTAGTGTCATATTACACTTACAACCCACACGTGTCTAGTTTCAAGTCCCATGTTTACCCCACATGTCATGCCCACATTTAGGTGTATCATAAGTGTCATATTTCCATGAAATACCATGTCAAATTATCATGTCATAATCACGCACGTCTAACCTACCCCAAAGCGTGTTTCCAACCCAAGTAAAAGCGAGTCAACATAGTAAGGGTACTATGCAACATATTGGCCTCACAACATGCACGATGTCAAAAAGAGATTGGCCACAAACATGCATGGTATCATAAGGGGTTTGGCCTCAAAATATGCATAGCATCATAAGAGAATTTGGCCACTAGCATGCATAGTATCATAAGGGAATTTGGCCACAAACATGCATAATAACATAAGGGGTTTGGGTTCATTTACATGCATAAGCCCCAAAGTCAAGTCTTTGCCAATGTTTCACAAGTCAAATGGTTCCTAAAGGTTCATGCTAGCATTACATAGATAAAGATTCAAACTTGCAAGATAAACTAGGTTAATCGTAACATGAATAGCATGAATTAGTCACTAAGCATAGCCAAAAGTCATAGGTTCAAGCAAAAGAGGCATGACAAGGTTCATATAGGCTAGCATACTTAGTTTAATCTCGTTTTATTCCATGCCATCATTAAAACTACCGTTTAGATATAGAAATAGCTAGAACTTACATAGCGAGGCTTAGGGAATGAGCATGATCCATCTTGACGAAGAAAGGTGGCTCCTTTGTCGAAGAATCGTCATGAACTCGCATAGCAACGTTGATCTACCCTCGATTTGATGTAGGAAGCTTGCACCTTTTGATTTGAACCCGATTTGAATGCATAAGCCCTTGGAGTTGGAGATGGAGGCCATGATAACTCGGCATTTGGGCAGCACTTCGTGGCATGAGTGATTTGTGAGGGTTTAGGGTAGGCTTAGGGTTCTTTTTATAGCGATTAGGAGTAGTTTAGGCCGTAGGATAAACCCTAGGATAGATCTGAACCCTCAAAAATCGTCACAAGCCTCCAGAACCGAGCCAACATGACAAGCAGGTGCACCAGGTCGGGGTTCTACAGGGGGGGTCGACCCAGGGGTCGACACCCATGTCGACCCCCTGGAGGGGGGTCGACCACAGGGTCGACACCCATGTCGACCCCCTGGAGGGGGGGTCGACCCAGGGGTCGACACCCTGTGTGTCTGGTGGGAATTTTCCCGCCTTCTCTTTCTGGGCTGAATTTCAAATCTGTTTTCGGATTTGAATTTTCGTGAAACTTCGTTGGGCCTTAACTGGGTCATACGGACTCCGATTTACGAAATTTCGGACTCTATTTCGCGTATTTTTCCGAGACGAACACAATGGCGCAACCCGTTTATCCTGATTCAGATTTTATAATTTCATTCTGCCTTGATTCTTGTCTTAACACGTTGTTTAAAATTCGGGTTGTTACATAATTACTAACGAATAATTACTACACTGCACCACACATTACTACACTGCACCGCACGAGTCACCCTAAAGGTTGATCCCACTTGCTTCACACAGAAACATATAAATAGCCTTACGTACCCCTAGCTAACTACATAGGTGTCGTCTGCCCCTATCTCTACTAGGTGTACCCCACTACCCACTTTCGATCGGCTCCCTACTCGTAGATACCCGTGCTGGCCCCACAGTGGGGTGTATCAGTCCCCTAAAGTGGCAACCCGATACAACTGAGAATGCACGGCTTATACCTACACGATGCAACAACGTCTTACCTACCAGCCCGGGTCCACACACGCATATGAAACCCGTTGGACTTGCGTTGCCACCGCTCCCCGTTTTGGCCTCTTATAGTCAAACTCAGTATGTGTGTCTCGTCCTCGACTTGGGTCGAGCCCACAAAGATACGTTTGGGATACTGGTTGAAATGGACCCCCACAAGCTACCCACCTAAGCTTGTCATTAATATATCTCACTTAACCCTCTTAGTCATGTTCATTTACATGTGTGTTTGGTTAAGTCTTACTAATCGTATTTCACATGCCACTAAGGGCACCCCCTAGATTCCTCATGCCACCCAAGGCACCTACTTAACCACCATGTCCCACCTTACATGTTTATCTGGTTAAGTATTTCTTAATTCATTCAGGCCATAACCTCATAAAGACCTCTCACATTAGACTGGCATTTATGGCAGCTGGATTTGCCGGGCGGGTCCGGGCAGTCTTACACCACAAAAGAGTCTAACCTCGTGTCTTTACAACCGTTATGCTTTAGTTTAGGCCTAGGACCTCTCACATTGGGCTGACATTTGTGACCACTGGATTTGCCGGGCGGGTCCGGGCAGGTTTACGTCACAAACGAGTCGAACCTCGTGTCCTAAGCATTGATTAACACTTAAAATCTTTTACCCCAGTTTTAATAATTCCCTATTCAAATTATCAATTAAGTCAACTGTTAATGATGTCCATAATTGACTCAATTATGGCCATCCACTTATGGTATGCAAAATCATATCAATTGCACCCCAACTTTTTAATATTTAATCCTTAATATTACCCCTACCCCACGTTTATACGTTCGCTTATTCAACGCATAATATAGGCTAGACTTGTATAGTCTAACACCTAGCACAAAGATAAATTATCACAACATATAGACAATTAAAATAAATCTAATCATAATAGGGGTGAAACTTGCATAAACTACACATGTTAAGGATCAAAAGGTGTCAACTTGTTAAATGTCTCAATTTACATGATATGATCATAGCCCAAATCTATACATAAACTTGCATATCGGGTTTTTAGGCAACATAATGATGGTGTGAACTAGCATAGGATATCACATATGTCATAGCATAATTCTAGATGTCATAATAGATGTCTTGGCATATGTTCATAACTTTTCTAATCAATCTAACTTGCATATGTGACTTGTCATATAGATCAACATAACCCAAACATGATGATTTAATTAATATGAACTAACTAGCATAGATGGTAACATAATGGCCTTTTTAACATGTATGATTCATCACAACTTAGCATAGAAACTTTCAACATACATAACATCATCATAGCATGATTTACAACATATAAGATATCATCATCACATAACATTGGATTTACAACATACATGATAGCAAAAGGGGTTTACAACAACATATATGATAATTCACATCATCTACTCATAATCCATTCATAACTCAACCTAATTAAAATGATAATAATCTTGTTAAGATCATCATACTCACAATTTAGAGAAGAAAAGAGAGAGTTTTGCTTTGCTTTAGGGTTGAGAGAATTAGAATTGAATTTGCTTTTCTTCTTTCTTAGTTGGCGGCGGCTCCATTGATTTCCATGGCGACGGTAACTATTCTATTTTAATTAGGTTTAGGGTTAGTATTAGGATGTATTTATAGGTGTAGGAAGTTATTTAGGACCATTAGATTAACCCTGAACCATGAGAACCAATCAAATGCAAAATCTGCATTTGAGCGAATCGGCCCACGGGTTGACAGCCAAACACCCTGGGTTAACCCCTAGTCGACCCAGCGGGGCTTGGGTCAACCTCAAAAATGGGCCGGTTCGGTTATTTCCCCTCCCAATTCGCTGTTTTGAACTTTTTCGCATATTTATTTATTTAATTTTTAATTTATATATATATCAATGTATATATATTTCTCTGCGCAACCCATTTCACTTAATTCTTTTCTAAAAATAAAGTATACTTTAATTTGTGAATTTTAATGTTATAAAATTACGGGGTGTTACAAATATGGCTGCGGTGGAACCATTTATGGAGTAATTTCATATTATATATTGTTTTAATTATTTTTATGTATTCGTAATGATATATGTAACTTATAATCAAATGTTCAATACTAGTTTGCATTTGGAGGAATTAGAAAATTCAGACCAGCACATGAAAAAAATGTGACCTTACTTTGGGAAACACATACCAAACTTTTTTCTGATTGGATTAAAAGGAAGGTTAGTTAGATTTCAAATATATTCTCATATGACTATTTATATACTATATATAAAATTTACATGCTAAACGAAATTCTATATAGATACCTATATCCTCCAAGAATAATAAACACATGTTGAAATGGATTGCTTACGGTCCGAACGATGATGTTGTGTCTTACAAAGGATATATCATCAATGAGCAACGTTTTCGTGTAAAAGATTTGGGGAGACAAACTCAAAATTATGGGGTGTTTTTTGATGCGACTACTATGTGTAGAGCAAGTGCAAAAAATATGTCCCAAGTGGTTGATGTAGTCACTTATTATGGAATATTGACAGATATAATTTTATTAGATTATCATTTGTTTTATATTCCAGTTTTTAAGTGTCGTTGGGTGTATAAAGGAAATGGAGTAAAAGTTGATGATGATGGGTTCACTCTTGTTAAGTTACATCAAGCATCATTTTCACGAGACCCATACATACTCGCATCTCAAGCTAAAAAAGTATTTTATTCAAGAGCATGCAATGATTCTAGTTGGTATATTGTAATGAAAGCACCATCAAGAAGTTTTTCTGATTTAGAGGATCCAGATTGCATCGAGGAAGATATCCAAGTGATGGAAGATGAAATAACTGAAGTGAATGATGGAGATGTTAGCTATGTTAGAGAGGATTGCGAGGGCATAGTTGAGTAGATTATATGTCCTACTTAAGCATCATTGTACTCATATTGATTTTCTGCAGTGTTGGTTGTCCATTTGCTTTAGTGTTGGTTGTTCGTTGTAATCATATTGATTTTCTGTACGTTTCGTTGTTCATTGGTGTTGCACCTGAGACTATGTTATATACATTTATGTTGTACCGTAAATTATGGCATTTCATGGCCATGCGGTCTGACTTGTTTTTCATGTTACACGTACATGCACTAGTACATCGTGTTGCCCTATCTTCCCATTAAACCTGAGATTTGTCTGGTCTGGTCTGCTTTTGCACATGCACATATTACATGCACATGTGTATACTTTATATACATATATTTGTACATACATATACATTGTACTGCCTTATCTTGTCTTGCATTTGTTTACATCAAACCGCACAATTTAAATTATATATGTATATTTATGACTGTATATACAATTCAAATTATGTATTTTGTTTCATTTGCAGGAAATGATGTCGACATGCAATGTACGTACTCCCAACCAAATAAAGGCTACAATGGAATCCTAAAAGAATGAGCCAGATCGGAAGCTTAAGTCAAAGCTAAAGCATAAGATTTAATGCGAAGATCAACCAGTCGGTTCTAATAAGAAGCAAGCCATTGTTCACAATGAAGGCGAAGAACAAACTGTCCTGAATGGCCAAAATGAAGAAGGTCTATGCTCAGAAAATCAAGCCTATCTTGAACAAAGTGATGATGCCGAGCTGGAAATTGGAAAACAAAGTGTACCTGACACCGGAAGTACTTCTCGGAAAAGAGGCGGTAGAGGTCCAGCAAAAGCTAAAAGGCTCCCGTTATGCGGTCAGGATCAAACTGAAGTTGAGTTCAATGATTTAGGTATACCGATAGGGCAAGAGACCGTATATTTATCCTCTTTTCTAGGACCGCTTGTGCGGGAGCAGGTTCCATACACTATCAATGATTGGTGGAATATAAATGATGATTTAAAAGAAGTTTTGTGGCAGTCGATTCGGGTATGAATTAAGATTTAATTTTGATTACTTAATTACATGATAGAAGTCTCAGAATTCATGCAACAAATTTTAATACTCTAAATCTGTGTACTCCAGTTTGGACCGTATGCATAGGTGAATTATTTGGTTTTAATATCATGTTTTCATGAACTGATTCAGGTTAGATTTAAAATGGAAGAGGAATGGCAAAGAAAAGCCATATTTCAACAAATTGGAGTATTGAGGAGATTGTCAAAAAGAAAATTGGTTCGAACTTTGCAAAAAATGGTGAATGAAGAGGAAAGACTTAAACTGAAACCAACCAACATCAAAAACATAAACGAATGGAGAAAGTTTGTGAAGGCAAAAATAAGTGTGGAGTTTAAGATAAAATTCAATACTTCAACAGAAAATCATTCCTACGCTCATCTTTATTAATATGATAGTTTTAACATCTCTTTATATTTCCAGCAAAAAAGTGAGAAATATTCGGCCTTTAGGTATACACAACTTCCACATACAACCGGTTATAAGGGAACGGCTAGAATGACCAAAGACATGGTTAGATTAATAACTACAGCTTTATTAAATATTATTTTATACCTGTCATTTTACTTATTTAATGTTATCCTAAATTAAAAAAAACGAAAGTGTAGATCCATCGTCCATAACTAGAGCTGATGTGTGGATCAAATCTCACATAAGAAAAAATGGTCAACTGGTGCCATGGAAGCTGCAAATACTATTGTATAATTGTTTTTTTATTTTATCGGAATTTTTTTTTGAAACTGTGTTATATTTACCATTGTACATCATCTATGTGTTTTTCTTTATGTAGGAGGAGATTAAAAAGTTTAGTAGCGTAATCCAGTCTAGCTCGACCTAGAATGTTAGTGGAGATGCTCTTGCACATGTATTGGGAGAAGATAGACCGGGAAGGTTAAGGGCATTGGGAAGGGGTTGCACTTTAACCAAGCTAGTTGTGGCTAAGTCCAAAGATAAACAAGTCTCATGGTGTCGAGAGGAAATAGCAGAATTGAAGAGAATGATACAGACTCTGATGGACTAGCTATGCAGTTAAAGCCCCGCTAAAGCCCCGCAATATCCCCGCTATAGCCTGTAGCGCCCTTCAACCGCTACGCTATTTCAATTTAGCGCTGATGAACAGTAGATCCGCTTGTAGCCCCGCTATTTCCCGCTGCATCCGCTAAATCAACGCTTTTTACCACCCGCTTTAGCAATATTAATATATAAAGGTTGATTTGACTAATTCTATATTAAAAAAATCAATAAAGTTAGTGTAAAGAGCCAATTTTAAGGAATTAGTGTCCAATATATTCCAGAATATATTATAATCATCAAATCTAATGTGTGTATCCATGATATTCTTTAATTCTACTATATATGATTAACAAATATAATGTGAAAATGATAATTAATTAATTTTAAATATTTGGTTTCACATTTTATGAACCTTTTTGCGCCTCCGCTATATCCCCGCTATCTCCCCGCTTTATCCCCGCTACACCTTTTTGCACCTCCACCGCTATGGAACCGCTGAGCGCTTTAACTGCCCAGTGGACTAGAAGGTAAACTTATAAACTTATTTTCTATTCGTTAAATACAATATTTTGCACACTCTATAATTTAAAATACTAAAATGAATAAATTTTGGTGCTTTACTGCAGGGTAAAGAAAGTTTGCAAGGGAGCACACATGAAATGGTAAAAATAATAATTATATTACCCAATAAATATTTTGATCCAGTAATGTTTTATTTTAAGTACTGTGGCATACTGGCATCCATTGAGTGCTCCTTAGATTAAAATATCATGATATTTGTGCTTTGCAGCAGGGTAAAGAAAGTTCAGGAAATATCTCACTGAATCGGTAGAAGTATTAATTATATTACTCAACAAATAAAATTTATGTTTTATATTTTTAATCCAGTATTTGATATTACTTTTGGTTGAATAATTCTAGAGTGACGACGAAGTATGTTAGTTACTGAATTGTGATGGAACCTCTGGAGTTGTTGGCTATGGGAGGCTGTTGTCCATGGACCCCATTGACGTTGTCAATGACATTCGTCTTAGACCAAATGCTGCGAGCGTTTCATAGATTTTGTGGATAAGCCAGATACTTATTTATGGAGGCCTACACGTAAAATGGCTGTATTAGGAGATGCTGTGAGTAAGATAATAGCTTGGCCATCAGTTTGCGTCAAGGTACCACTGCGGACACGCTTGAATTTTGATGAAGCCAGTACGGTGAAATTTAAACTTCTCATATTATATTTATAGCTATTTTGTGTGTATATAATACAATATTTATAGTTACGCGTGAAGCTATTAGTTGTTACGTGTGTGTATAATTACTAATATTGAAGTATATTCTCATTTTTAGAGTACCCACAGCATCTGTAATATTTAAAAGATTTATGGTTGGAATGAGGGTGAAGGCGTAGATGCCGAAGGAAGAATCCATGCCGATGATCCAAAATGCATAGTTAATAGTATTCCACTCGGTCCGTCTACTGTTGTCATTTGGGTGGACAACGCAATAAAGAAAGTTGCTTATTTGTGGCGACCCACATCTGATATGTCGTGCATTGGAGATGCAATTGGTAGGAAAGTAGCATGGCCAAGATCAAAAGTAGAAGCGGACAAAGAAAATCCAACTTAGAGTCGTGATGAAAGTGAAAATCATGTGACTTCTCCCTTGAAATCCTCATATGTGTTCACAAATAAATCAAAACATGTAAGTATTTATTTTCAACATTGGTCACTGTGGAAGTATATACATTCTGCATAATAATCTTTTTTTGTTTTAGTATATTGCAAATATGATAAAAGATGCCAAATGCAAGTTGATAGATGTGGTTGGAACAGACGTAGTGGCTAAAGGATATATTGCATCAACTGATATAATAGCGATGATCCATTATTGTCCATTGGGAAAGGATGTTGTAAAGGTTTGGGTTGAACACGTGACAGTTCCAACTACATAGATATGGAGACCAACATCATCTCTGATGTGCATGGAAGATTCCTTCGGCGTTCTCATAGCTTGGCCAGTAGGAAAAATCATTATTGTCACAAAATGAATGGTATGTTAATGTTTCTTAATATACATTTAGGAGCTACTTCCCTCGGGAGTACATGATCGACTGAAAATAATTGAGTTAGGTTATTTTGGGCAATAAGTGTGTTGTCTCACTCTCCTTATAAATCAAACATGTAGTATTACTAGACAAAACTCACACTTAATGTTTATTAATGCTTTTGAAGCCAATTTGGTGAGATATCTAAGTTGATTTGCAAAGATGCATGGTTAAACTGTTATGTACATGGTTAAAATATTATCAAGATAATGTGTATTAATGCAAAGATACCAATAAGCATTCACCTTAATGGAGAGAAATCATATATGAAATATACTCGAGGAGACGGCACATGTCATCTCAGAATTACAGGTCATCCTAGAATTACATGTCATCTCAAATTACATTGTCATCTCAGAAATCATATATGAAATCAAACATTCACCTTAATGGGTAGGCACTGTCATCTTTGAATTACTCGGTCACAGAATTACGTGGCCACAGAATTGCATTACATGGTTCAGAATTGCATGTCATAGAATTGCATTACATGGTTCAGGTGTTTTTGTTAGGTTGTGTCCATAGTGTATAGGAAAATGAGCGTGTCTGAAAGGTTTATGTTATGTAGTGTTATGTTCAGAGCTTGTGTCTAAAAGGTTTATGTTATGTAGTGTCTGAAAGGTTTATGCTATTTCTATTCTTAAGTTACGTTATTTTTTTTACAGGTAGATCAACAATATTTCAGGTGGTTTGTTGACAGAAACACTACAATATTTGCTCGGTAACTTGGTTATTTCAGGTGTTTATTTCAGTGTTTAGTATACTTGGTTATGACAGTGTTACTGGTTATTTAAACTGGGTAGTCTGGTTGTGTATGTTGGGGTTATGACAGTGTTACTGGTAGTTTGTTTGTGAAGGGTATGGACGATTGAACTTGTGGACGTTTGTATGATTATCTTGCGGATGTTTGAAGGTGTATGTTGTGGTTCTATAATAAGTTATGTTGAAAAATGTATGTGTTTGTGGATTATGTTATTTAATTGGCAGCAAAATTATGGGTATGTACGAAATATTATAATACAAATTTAGTAACAAACGGTGGTAGGAAAAATGCTACAGAATATTAAATTCATTCGTAGCGTTTAAAAATCGCTACCAATAAATTGTCATAGAACACAAAACAGTTATGCTGGCGCATTTTAAGCGCTACAAAAGAAGCTAAAAGAACGCAACAAAAACACAGGCGTAATGCAAAAAACCCTTTCGGTGGCATTTAATTAATGCCTCAAAAAAAATGTAACATTAAAAAAGTGCTGTGAAAAAGATTTTATTCATGGCGTTTAAATTAAGTCCAACAAAAAGAATTATTTTTAGCGACATGTTTTCTCGTAACGATTATCGAAATGCCACCAAAAATACTTAGTGGCGGTTTTGGCGCTACAAAAAATCATTTTTCTTGCAGTGATTTGGAAACTAATTATGCTTGATCCATGTTTTTATGATATATCCCATAAATGTTCATGTTTGTATGATTGAACATGATTGAAATTGGGTGAATTGCTAGCTGATTTATTGAATTATTTGATTTTGATGAACTTGGTCATTTAAAATTGCATGTCGTAGGCTTAGAATCGATAAATAGAGCAAATGGGAGGTTCAAATGATAAGATTCAGATGAAACTTGGCGGAGGAGCTCTGAAACATGAAAGGAGGGGACGTGAAATATTTTCATGCCGAAAATCGCTAAGTACATGGACTAGTACTGGTCCATGTTGTATGGGTCGGTACTGATAAATGGTGAGTGGTCGAGGGATGCTGAAAATTAGTGCATGGCTTTATCAGGTAGAAAGATGTTCGCATGCAAGTTTTGACGAAGTTCAGATGGGTCGATTTTCAAATGCTCGAGTGTAGATTATGGACCAATAGAGGTTTTTACAAGGAAGAGTTTTTGCATTGAAAATTGGTCGAATGGTTGCACTCGAAGATTAATGTAGACCAAACCAAAACTTAGCCACCTTTTGACTAAGTTAATGGATCGCTATTGGTCCATACATGATGGAATGGTACCGGTCCATCACGGTTGGGCAGTTAGGGTTGAGGCTCGGGGAACATGGCATGTTGGGTCTTGAGTGTATGTTGGAAAATTTTGTTGACTAGAAAGCTTTGATTCATTGAGATACAACTCAAGATGATTAAGTGCATCGATTGTGAACTCAAAGCAGAGTGGTTGAAGTGAATTAGTGTGCAACAGATTGTAGGACAAAGTGGTGAGATGACAAATTAACTCAAGTGGGACTTTAGCTCATATGATGATGGATTGACTCAAGTGGGGACTCGAGTGTAAGAGATAATGGACTAACTAGAGTGAGACTCGAGCAAAAGGATGGAGTCATCGAGGGAGGCTAAGAAAATGGGAAGCACCAAGGAATCATCAATAGTCAAAGGTTTTAGCGAACTCAAAGCAAAGGTATTATGGGGATTCCTATCAGGACTCGAGAGATCGAGTAACTTTTATCACTCGGTAAGTAATCTAGTTGTCTCAAGGAGGAAAACCTATGTAGGACATGCGGAAGTCTGACTAGGACCAGGGTTTCCATTTGCCCTTAATAGATGGCAACGACCAATCATTCGATATCGATGTATTCAAGGCTGTAGTCGGTGATAGCTAGGTTATTTCATGATACGGATGTTGTGACTGCTTGTGTATGTGCTCTTCTATTTTCCTCTGGGTAGGTTATCACCGTAGGGAATTGAAGAGAAGTGGGATTAGAAATCCTACAATGGGTTATGTCTACCCTATTAGTTTTAGCATATTATAATGAGATTATTATGTTTTAACTCTATGGTTCTAAGGTTGGATCAGGTGAGACCTAAACTGCCTATTATCGTATTATCCTGCATAACTATTGATTGTTATTATATTGCTCACTAAGACAGTTATCCGACTCAAGGTTTTATGCTCCTCTTATTACCTTGGTCAACTCATTGATGTGTCGATGGTAGATTAAGTAGCAGGTTATAGGTCTAACGGCGCTGATGTTGTACAACGACGAGCAGGAGATTCACGTATTATTTTCTCATACCGTATTACTTTTCCGTTGTTTTGTTGAAAGGCTCTGAGGGATGTAGTGAGGCATATTGTGTTCAAATAACCACATATTGGGATGTATTATACTTGATATTTGAGGTTTTATGGAGATGAGATCTTTTGCTTTATTATGCTTTACAACTATATCTTGTAGTTTAATTTGTTATTATATGTTATCCATACGTTGTAAGTTATACGACTGGTTTTGTTTGTGATTTATTTATGTTAACTAATCGATTACGATAAATTGGATCGGATTTTGTGTTTTTTTCTTTTATAGTTCCTCAACGTGACATTAGCGAGATAGATGTTCAAAAATAAGTTTTTTAACAAGGGCTAAAAATGAATCACTTATTTGGCTTTTTGACCTCATATTGTTAGGTAGATCTTGAAAATATGAATGATCTCCCTCCAAGCCGTACATACGACTTTCATCGAATACGACTTTCTACAGAATGCTATATGTATCTATGAGATCGAGTATGGAATTCTTTTTGCTCCATGATGATCTTCCCATATCAGCCTGGTCCGTTAGAGTAGAGTAGGAGGTACGAGTGGTCATCAGAATACGGGTTGAAGTGGTACATACTCGAAAATAAAACATTACGGGTTGAAATGATACATACGTATACGTAATTCATTTGACCATAGGATAAAGAATTATATACGGACACCGCTGATCAAATGATACTATTTTCTTAACTTTTTTAAGAATGTACTGATTTTGAAATTCAATTTAAATATATTTTTATATTAGTGTTTAAAATATTTAGCTTGAATTTATTATTTTAAATTAGAATTGATTCAATGAAAAGGATTTTATATTATTTTTTGACTGGAATTGTTGTTTGAAAATAAATTATAAAACTTAATAAAATTTATTTTAAACTAATTAATATAGTAAATTTAATATAACAGTTTACTTAAAATGTTTTAAATTTAATATAAACGGTTATTTAGTCTCGAAAGATTTATTATAAAATGTAGTTTAATTTAATATAATAACATTAATGAGTTTAATTCAAAGAAAGAATTAAATTTAAGATTTTTTTAAGTGAAATGAATGGAAGAATTTGAATTTAAAGATATAAATTGATAATTTGTTAGTTTAATATCTTTGAAGTTGAAGAAATTGATTTCAAAAATAACTTGATAATTAAACTTTGAATTTTGTTTTGAATAACATGAAACAAAATGGATTTGGAATGTAAGCTTTAAACCAAATTAAACGTAAAGGTTTATAAATTATGATTTAAAATAACGATATTATCTGAAGTCTATCTCCAATCTGAGCAATAATGTCCAAATTGATTTAAGATAAGATGAGTAATAATGATATTCGTGAAATAAAAATATAAAAGTTGAAATCTGAACTAGGTAATGTTCTGTTTGATAATATGTTAATTGAAAAATTCAAAATTGAATTCAATATTTAATAATTTTGAATTAATGATTATAAAGAAATCATACTTGAAGTTAAATTGATTAACAATATTGAACAATGATTTTGAATGTAAATGATCACAGTGTGAGATAAGCGTTTGGTCATTAAGGAGACCAGTGAGGGATATTGTCATACTTTCTACTCGGATTATGGATATAGGACTTGAGCACAAACAAGGACTATGGACATATGACTAAATTACAATTCCATGACTCGATTGCAATGTAATCGTGACTCGATGTGAACTCAATAATCTCGGTTACCAATTACGGATGTTCGATTTTATGAAACTGGATGCCATTTCCGTGTTCCGACAAGTTTTATCATAAGTGCATTAGCACGCACGACACTACACGTTTCACATTAGTTTACATCAACATAGGGGTACAGGTTTTAGCATGGGAACTAACACAATTATTTTGAAAGTATAGTTTGAAATGACATCAAGAAGTTCAAGGAGACTGCAAGGCTTGGAAGCCGAAACTGCAGAATTACCATCCATACCGAAATTATAATGCATGGTTTGGTATGTGTTTTATGTTTGATTTTTGTATAATATTATGTTTGGGTGTACGCATGATTGAGAATTACATGCTCGAAATGGAGCAGTTTTGATGGATTTATATACTGTGTGTGGCTTGAAGTAATCATTTTCAAATCTGTTTTAAAAAAATATCCAGATTTTCAGCGGCTTCTAACGACTGGCAACGACATTCAGGTCATCATATTCCAACGTCTTCCAACGGTAATCAACGACAATTTTCAACAGTTTCAAACATTTTCCAACGTCTACCTGCCCAAACAGAAAAGACGCGTGGCCAAGTTACCTAGTTGAAAGACCTTGGGAAATAAGCATTGATTGCATTGGAAGTCGTTGGAAACCGTTGATCCGTATATTAACAGACTTACCAACGGCTATACCAAATTCTGTCAACGTCCTCTGGTCGTTGGTATACACTATTCCTCTTGTAGTGAGATAATTTAAGGAACTTTCTAATGTGTTTTTAAATGAAACGTTAGCACTAATACGCAGTGAATTAATATTATGTGATGTGTTCTAATAAAATGTTTTTTGTGGTGAATCGATTATATTTAATGCATTATGCTAGCTAAAATCAAATATTTTAATCTTAATTTTTAATAATATATTTGTTTATTATTCTCATTTCTTTATTAGGCCATATAACCCAATTCAACTCTAGTAAATCCCGCCCAACCCATAATTTAGTGCAACCCGTGTCCAACCTCATTTAGAGTCGGATATGGATAGAACTAACTATAATCTATAACTATACGAGCCGGACGAAGTATTTGGTCTAAGCCGATCAAACTAATACTTTGTACATCCCTAGCTCACATATATATAAAATGATACTAATTAAACCTTTAAAAAAGCTTTAAAAAAATTGCATTAGTAAAATTGTCCCCTTTTAAACTTAAACCAATTTAATAAATGAAGTACCTGAATTTGCAAATTAGAATATTACTAGAATCTTTGAAAACTTCCAGAGTAGAATTAAAACATCTAATATTTTCCAATGATCCAAACGAAAACAGAATTTTATACCTATGGGAACCCACGTACTATGTAGCTGATATCTCACACCTCTCTCCGTCTTTATCTGCACCTCAATCTTTACTCTTCTTCGATTGAGACATTAAGGAACCCACGTACTCTTCTTTGATTGAGACATTGAGTTTGCAAGTTTTGACAGGTTCATTAGAGCACAACCAACAATGGCTTGTTCAGTTACTAAACAAACCACGGAGCAACCAGGTGTGGCTTATTCGGTTATCCGTGGCTAGTTTGTGGCTGGTTTGGATCTCATTCGTGGCTATGTAATATAACGGCAAAGTGTTTGCCATTATAAGCTTATAACAGCAAAGTGTTTGCCATTTTAAGTTTATAATAGCAAAGAGTTTGCTGTAATAAACTTAAAACGGCAAACAATTTGTCGTTATATTACATAGCCGTTGCACCCCAACGGCTAGTGCATATCCTCCCCTATATACAAACCTACCTCCTTCTTCTTCCACACAACCACTCCACCTTCTCAACTTCAACTTCTTCAACAACAAAAAATGTCTTCTTCTGCACCCAAGAGAACCGAAAAAAAAATGCAAACAAGAAACCCATGTCCAAACCGCACTCGTCATCATATGCCATGCAACGGTCAGTCCAACAGCATCAATCATTGTAGCCATATCACGAATATGGCTACTCGCCATATTCAAATTATCCATACCAACCACCGTACCAACCGCTCGCTCCTCCTAATTTTCTTCCCATCCATTCTACCGCCCTAGCACAGTTTTACCAACGACCGCCCCTGGTAGGCATGTACGACGATCATTCGTCGTATATGTCAATGATGATGCAGACCGATCAAAGTCAACAACCTCACCTAACTCCGCAACAGACCGAGGTTCGTGACTGCGAATGTATGCAAAATCTGCAAAGCCGTTTTTCGTACGGATATGTCTCTCCTAGTAACAAAAAAATGTTGAAACTTCAACGGAGGAGGCGGAGGAGGAAGATGCAAATGAGGATGCGAATGCTACAAATTTGGAAGAATGTAATCAAGAATACATTGCACTTAGCAGTCCCGAATATAACCAAAATAAGACGAAGTGGAAGTCTTTAAGCGACATTTTCAGTAAACAACGCCAAACCGAAGTTGAATCGGAGCCGGATCCCGGAATAGAAGAAATTGAGGATGAACATGCTGAAGGGGAAGGAACAACAGCGGATGGAAGAAAAAAACAATAAAAGTTTACTTCCGGGCAGTACGTTTCACTTGCTAAATCGTGGATACACATTTCACAAGACAGCATTGTTGGGAATAATATGAAAGGTCGGAAATTTTGGGAAAGAGTTGCAGAGTTTTACAATTCGTTGGAAGCGAGGAATAGAACATGGGGATCACTTAGAGGCGGTTATAGAGTTATGAATGCCGCATGTCAGAACTATCTGGCAATACCGACAAGGTTGCAGAACAGGCAGCAAAGCGGTGCTGCACCTTACGGCATTGTAAGTACCATAGATTACTTTTAAAAATAACTTACTATACTATGGTTGATTAGTTAGAAATGTCATACACTCATACAATTTTGACTTTGTGTTACAGATTGAAAAGTCACGAAAGGCCTACAATAAAAGTATGGACTTCCATTTAAATTTCATGACGTTTCGAGCTTCTATCTAGTTTGCCGAAGTGGAAGAACCCAAGTAACTTCATGTTTGAGCAGCAGAACAAAGCTAGAAGGATGAACTACTCTGATTCTAGTCCAGGAAGTGACCGGAGTTCGCAAGAAAGAAACCCTTTATTTGGAACTAGTGATGGACGACCTATTGGCAGAGCCAAGTCAGTTCAGCTGGAGCAACGCGGTGCAGAGTTATCTAGATTTATGAAAAATAGAGAATTCAGCTAAGGAGACAAGAGAGCATAGTGTTCGATTTTCGGTGCAAAGAAACCGCAGCGACGAACCATTCCAAAAAGCAGTTAGGGATAATCGAGAGCTCCGCAGACAAGCACATACGGATAAACAAGCCATGCTACGAGAAAAGCAGGAGGAGAAGAAAGCAATGGTACGAGAGAAGCTGGAGGAGACGAAAGCTATGTTGCGAGAGAAGAATTATATTAAAATGATTACATGTGATTTTAATAAGCTTTCCCCTCTACAGCAAGAACTATTAACCGAGCATCTTGGAGAGTACAGAAAAAATAAAGCAAGCGGAAGCAGTAGTGGCTCGTATAAGGACTAGCTATGTATGTTGGGTTAAGTTGTAATATGATTGCGAACTGTTTGTAGTATTTATGTACTGGTTGGTGTTTATGTACTAGCTATGTATGTTGGGTTGAGTTGTAATTGATTGTGACATGTTTGTAGTATTCATGTAGTAGTTGTTGTTTATGTACTAGCTGTATATGTTGGATTGAGTTGTAATATGATTGTGACCTATTTTTAGTATTTATGTACTAGTTGTTGAAATAATGATACAGTCTACAATATGATTGGAAACCATATTTATTGACCCAACTACACACTGATACATAATAATCTGATACATAGTACACGACTACACACTAATACGTAGTTCACGACTTGAATTGACCCAACACTGAGGAGATATTTAAGTTAATAGTTAAGTTCTGGTACCAACTAATGATTCCGACTATTCCTTCCTTTATGCGCCCACAAATGTTCCACCAACTGGTCACGCAATTGGAAGTGCGCAGATTGATCTTCAATTTGTTGAACCATATCAACATATTCTTCCATTGAGTTTGCATCTTTATGTGGTTTTGCGTTTGACCTCGTAAACATGTCAGGATAATTAAACTTTTGATTCTTATATCCGCCTCTTTCACACTCCATAATCATGTTATGTATTATTATACAAGCATACATGATTTCTGAAAGCACTCTTGCATCACGAAAACGAGTAGGATTTCGTAAAATATGAAATCGGGCTTGTAAAACACCAAACGTACGTTCGATGTCCTTTCTGTAGCTAGCTACTTTTTTAGTGAAATAACTTTCTTTGTCATTTGATGGTACTCTGTATCCTTGCATCAAAGTTTTCCATTTTGGGTATATTCCATCCACTAGGCAGTATCCTGTTTTGTGTTCGGTATTACCAACTTTATATGAAATATCTGTTGATAGTCCGTTAGCAAGTTCTATGAAAAGATATGATTGTTTTAAAACATTTATATCATTCAATGAACCTGGGACTCCAAAAAAAGCATGCCAAACTCGTAAATCGTCTGTTGCTACTGCTTCAAGGATCATTAACGACACTTTATTATGTCCGATGAACATTCCTTTCCATTTCATTTGGCAGTTTTTCCAAGGCCAATGCATGCAATCTAAACTTCCAATCATACCTGGAAATCCTCTAGCTTCTCCCCTGCATAGTATCCTGTTTATATCGTTTGGTCCAGGCGTCCGTAGGTACTCCTTCCCGAACTGTTCAACAACTATTTTGCAGAATTCTTTCAGACACTCTATTGCTGTTGATGCTGCGATTCTGAAATGTTCATCCATTTGGTCACCAGATGTTCCATAGCTTAACATCCTCAACGCCGATGAAATTTTTATGTGGGGCGAGTGGCTGATTTCTTGTGCTCCATTTAGTCTATAAGTGAAATATGGGTTTGACTGGTGAAGTTTAAGAAATTTTTTTGAGAAAATTGCCGGACTCATATGATAACGACGGCGGAACAAAGTTATATCATTGGTTGGATTGTCGACGAAGTAATCCCTCATTAGTCTTTCATGTCCATCCTTGTAGTCTCTCTTATACCGCCGGTCAATCTGGCCATGCATACTACCTCGACGGTTGTTCGTTGATCCTTCAGCAAAATAATTGGAATACCCAACCATTACATGCTGTTCCAGCTCCTCCTCTGTCTCTTCCTCCATTTCTAGTTTGGAATCGTCAATATGATTCATGATTTCGTAGTAATGGTAGTATAGATTTGGATCAATTTCTTGCTTTTTTATAAATTTAGTTTCGTTGTTCTCCCTGAGTGTAGACGTAGGACAGATATATATATATATATATATATATATATATAAGCAAGAATGGTTGGCATAATATCTCTGTCATTAGTAGTCAAATGGACAGTTGTTGTGACGTGAATGGTTAGCAATACATGTAGGCAAGAATGGTTGGCAATAATGGTTGGGATAATATCTCTGCATTGAGTAGTCAAATTATTCTAGCCATATTTTTTTGTAATAATAGTTCCGACATAATGGTTGGGATAATAATGGTTATGTCATTGAGTAGTCAATTCAGACAGTTGTTGTGATGTGAAAGGTTGGCAATAATGGTTGGCAATACCTGTAAAGAATGGTTGGCAATAATGGTTGGGATAATATCTCTGCATTGAGTAGTCAATTATGTCTCCAATATAATAAACTCGATATAAAATCAATTATATCTCTAATATATTATTAACGACAACATCATGGCTTCAGTGTTCGCCATCATGGCTACAATGTACGCTACAAGAGACTAATTTGTCATGGTAGTGTAGGATAAGGAGATACAACAGTTCATAAAGATACAACGATAAGCATAAAGGCACAATAGTTTATAAAGACACCACAACTGACGATAATACATGCGAACTAGCTAAACCAAAGCATGGAGTAGGAATTAGCAACTTCATTACACTGCAATTTACGTTTAGTCTTACTGGAGTCGCATGATGTTCAATCGCAACTGGTCATTATCACTTCGAACACGTCTATTCTCTCGTTCGAGTTCGTTAGCATATGCTATTCCCCGAGGACACAAAGGCTGGTCTATCCATTCCGTGTAATTGCAACCATTTGGGTAGGCTGGACATCGCTGCGTGCACCGACCGATATTGTGCCCTCTGCTCGAACGACAACTTCAACCGCGTACCCGCAGTAGCAACGAACTGGATAGGAAACAACTGCATATTCGTGCAGTGGTACACGAAAGAACTCTGCTTCCTGCATTGATCGAGTGACCGCTGTTCAGATGATACTTGAACAGGTGGTACTAGCGTTTCATCGGGAGGTTGAACGTTCATCTGTTCGTACAACGGTTCAGTTTGAGGTCTCATTTGGTTTAAGAACTAGAACTCATCTTCAAGCTCCTGTAGCCTCATGTCATCGTACGCCTGTTCCTCAGAATCTATAGATGATGACCACGAAGACATTTTCAGTGAATGCTAATAGAAGGATATGCTCTAAGAATGGGAACGAAGTTGTTTGAGTGTAGGAAGGTGTGAGTAAGTTAACAAATGTATATATAGCTGCAAGGTTGGTAATGGTGGGAACGGTCACTAGCTACACTTTGATTTACGTTTTGAGATTTTCAAAGCTTGTGTCGCAGCGGAAAAAAGACTGATGTAACCGGTCACTGGTACGACTGTAGGGATAACTGTACGGAATTTGCTTTTGATTGATAAAGTATATCAAGGACGACCCAACCAGGACTAAGGACTGCACTATAATCCGAAACCTCTCAAAAAAGAGTGACATGACTCCACTCTGCCAGAAAACATGATTGTACTATGCGAACTGTGCAAGACTTGACCAGTCAATGTGCTACAGTTGGTTGACCCACTACAGATGGTTACATAGCGTATACACTCCGCTACAGGTGTCTACTTAATTTTTATGTTCGTACATAGAATATGGAGTTATCTGTAGACCTTGTTACGTTGGTGTGTTATTTAAAAATTTTGCATTTCTATACGAGAAGGCGACATCTTGTTCAAAATCAAATTCAAACGTTAATTCATTCCAAACAACACTTACAGGAACTAGAACAATAGAACATAGCAACATCAAATACAAACTACAATAATGAAACTTCGTTCAAAGAAGAACCAAAAGCTAATGATTTCTGAGATAGCCAGCTCTAGTTGCCTCCGCAACAATCTTGTTCAAATGCCTTATTTCGGCTTGCGCTTCCAGTGCATATTGAAGTCCACGTTGGCACATTGGAGGGTCTATCCACTGCATAAAATTACAACATTGAACATCATTGGGGTAATACCTATGGTCTTCGAAGGCAGGACATCCAAAGAATCGGCGTCCAGCATTTTTTTCAGTTTTGGCAATAACAACAACTGATTCATCTCCACAACAACAAATAGGGTAAGCTCCACTAGGTAGTGTTGGACCGATAGGATGTAGGGGCTTGATTTCTTGTCCTTCGTATACAATCCGCTTACCAGGTCTTTGATTTGCTACAACTTCGCGCAACCGAGCATTCAAAGATTTTGTTCTCGGCTTCCCTGATATACATAGAACTTCTGCTCCTTCACTGAATTCCACCGTAGGCTTGTTGTGTTGCATACTATTTCTGGACCGTTCAAACGCTTCATAACAATTATTCACTGTTTCATCGTCAATCTCCAAGTTGTCCATAGATGGAATTGAAAACAAAACCGATAAAAATTTGAAATGAGTACAAAGTGTATGGGATTTTTGTTCTATTAGAGATATAAAACTGGTGCATATATATTTCTGCGTTTGAACACAAAGCAGGGCTATATTTGTAAAAAGAAATGTTGCAATTCCCAACATAGACACAAAGTAGGTGATATGTAACACCCCGTATTTCTAACAACAGTGATGTTCATAAATTAATGAATAATTAATCTCAGACGTGAGAATTAAGGGAAACGGGTTTCGCGGTTGCGTTCGTCTCGGAAAAATACGCGAAATAAAGTCCGGAATTTCGTAAATCGGAGTCCGTATGACTGAGATATGGCCTTTAGAAGTTTCACGAAAAATCAGAAAACGAAATAGATTTCAAAAATGCAGAATATGGGATATGCGGGAAAATTCCCGCCCAGACCAGGTCGACCTGGGGGTCGACCTGCCAACCAGGTCGACATGGGTGTCGACCCTAGTGTCGACCTGGGGGTCGACCTCCCTGGTCGAGCCCAGGTGACCTAGGTGCACTGATTTGGGATCTGGGCTGTGTTTTGGTGGCTAGTGACGAGATCTGACGGCTCTAATCTAATTTAGGGTTAATCTAATGGCCTAAAACACTTAACTAGTCTATAAATACACCCTAAGACTACCCTAATTCATACTAAAATTGGAGACAACGTCGTTATGCCGTCAAAATGCAACTAGAAGGAGCCACCAACAAATTAAAGACGAAGATAGCTTCTCAAATCAACTTCTAATCAACTCTAGCAACTTAATCTTCTTCATAGAAGTGCTAATCAACAAGTTGTGAGTTTCTATGCCTTTAGCAAGCAATTGCTAAACTAATTATGATAGGATATAATGAGGTTATGGTTATGTATGTGGATCAATGCAAGTTATGTTATCATATGCTATGTGTTCATGATGCTAGTTATGCAAGTTTTATGCTATATGTTCATGATGCTAGTTATGCAAGTTTTATGCTATGTGTTCATGATGCTAGTTATGCAAATCACTATGATAAACATTGATCCATTATGACACCATGTTATGCAAGTTTGGTGTTTGATTATATGCAAGTTCATATATGACATGTTATGCAAGTTTGGTGTTTGATTATATGAAAGTTCATATATGACATGTTATGCAAGTTTGGTGTTTGATTATATGCAAGTTCGTATATGACATGTTATGCAAGTTTGGTGTTTGATTATATGCAAGTAACATGTGCAAGTTTACAACTTTGTATGATATGCATACATATGCAAGTTTACCCCTTTGTATGTCATGCATACATATGCATGTTTACCCCTTTTTATGATATGAGTAACATATGCAAGTTCATCCCTTTTTAGACCTATGACATATATGCAAGTTTATCCCTTTATGATAGGTCTATGACATGAACATCTATGCAAGTTACCCTCTTTATGACATATGTGATTCATGCAAGTTTGGGTTGATTATTTATGCTAGTTGGGTTTGATGGTATGGTCATATATGCAAGTTGACACCTTTAAAACCCATGATGATGCTAATGTTATGCTAAGTAGAACCCATGGCATTTGTGATGAATCTTCCCTTTTAAGTATGTCATGTTAGCGTATTACGTGGGGAACGATGGGGTTAATATTCATATTAACAAGATTGTGGTGAAATTGGTATGATGTGGCATACCATAAGTGGATGGACATAATTGAGTCAATTATGTACATCATTAAATTGGAATTAATTAGGGAAAATTAATTCAAAATATGGGGGTGATTAATTAGGTGTAATTAATCGACTAAGACACGAGGTTGGACCCTTTTGTAGCATAAGACTGCCTGGAACCGACCGGCAAACCAGCGGCTACAAATGATTGGCCCAATGTGAGAGGTCTTAGACATGAACTAAATACGTGAAAAGTGTAAAGACACGAGGTTGGACCCGGTGGCAACGCAAGTCCAACGGGTTTCATATGCATGTGTAGGCTCGGGCTGGTAGGTAAGACGTTGTTGCATCGTGTAGGTATAAGCCGTGCACCATTGGTTGTATCGGGTTGCCACTTTGGGGAGTGATACACCCCACTGTGGGGCCAGCACGGGTATCTACGTTAGGGAGCCGATCGCTTGGGGAGTAGTGGGTGCATCTAGTGGAGATAGGGGCAGACGACACCTATGTGGTCAGCTAGGGGTACACGAAAATACTAGTTATATTTTCTAAGTCCATGGGTGGGATCAACCTTCAAGTAGGAATGACTGGTGTGGTGCAGTGTAGTAATTACCCTTGGGTGGGTAGATGCGTCTTTACCGATATCTTAGTTTTTCCTATGTCTAGTTGGCTGCTTAGTGTAGTCATTTATCCCCAGTCGTTACCGTGCCAAGTTTATATCATACCCTAATTACTTTAATGATTGTATTGTTAAAGTTATAGGGCTCACTTAGACTTATGTCTGACCCCGTTGTTTTTATCTTTTTCCCAACCCTCAGGTTCTCAGAGTGGGCCTAGCACTAGTGGGCTTTGATCAGATTGCTTTATCTATCTTTTGGAGCTTGGACCGTGATGTAAAGCTCAGCTTATCTTTTCTATTATGGCTATTAGTTATATAGTGGGATTATGTACTTATGTTTTTATCAAGATGGATATTTAGTACTTGACACTTGTTTAGTTGGTTTTGGTATTGTAACCAGCCATGTTTATCTTCTGCTGCAATGAAATGATGTTTTAAATTTTCAAGTATTATTTATATCTGTCTTGTTGTAATTTTTCTGTTCTATATTCACTTAAAATACTCCACCGATGCTATAGCATTCCCTTAGTGAGTGTCCGTAGCGGGTGTGGGGTGTTACACGATACCTAGGACAAATTTATTGTAGTGATACAACGACTAATTAATAAAGTGAAACAATCACTGAAAATGGTTAATGCACCCGAGGACGACCCCTGTATTTTAACTCCTAACACTATAATCCGAAAACTTGTATCGAATTGTTTAAGGCACCTGGGAACAACACTTACGCATAGGTCACACAAGTGATAATAATTTACAAATATGATAAATTAAACAAATGGTAGATTAAACAAACAATAGGTTCCATAAATAAAATCAGCGTACATACCCTGAACGTTATGCAGCTATTGGGTTACATACTTCTTTCGAACTTCAGTGAAAGTTTTCAACAAAAATAATGCATAACGATACAAGTGATACAATGCGTAACGATACAGTACATATTACGCATAACATAAAATATTTAAATCCTAATTTAATCCACGTTGCAGGCGATAATTTGCATTACTTAGGTCGTTTACTTGATTTCGCAGCTTTCTTATTTCTTCCTCTAGTTCCGAAGCATATGTAATTGCTCGACGGGGAAAGCGATCATCTATCCACAGTCTGAATTCGCATCCGTTGGTACGTACTAGACAAGTATAATATCGACGTTCAATGTCGTTTCCATGACAGACGACTAATTGCGGTGCTTCAAAACCACAAAAGCATACAATATTTGTTGATTGCACCTCGCCTTCTTCAACCGTGGCACTAACACGAGGAATTACAAGGTTAGACCCGCGGTCACGTTTTCGAGTTCGATTGTCTGGTTGATGTCGTATTTCCATTTCATGCATTCCTGCTTCAAGTTCTAATTGTCGCACCTCGTCGTTGTGTCGCTCTTCCATTTCGATATACCACTCAGTTAGTTCTCTAGATGTGAACGGATTAGGGTTTGAGGGTCCAGAGAGAAGGTCCGTGTAATTGTAAGAAGACGGATACGAAATTGGCATGTTTCTTAGTTGAGATATAATTTTGACTCCGTATGGATGGGTATTACTGAACCAATGTTATATATATATAAGAGGAGATTTAGTTACCACTGCATACAGAACTTACTTCCCGTTTTCAAAAGACACGGAATGTGAAAACCAATTGACAACGGGTAATGTTTATGTTGGACTGTGCATTGTATACTGTGCACTGTTTACTGAATATTGTGCATTGTTTACTGCATGTTGTTTGCTGTATACTGTACACAGTGCACTGTATCCTGTAGCTACGTTGGAAAGTGTGTTCTTAACTTTAGGAAAAGAGCGACATGACTACACTCTGGTCTAAAAACTTTAGAAAAAGAGTGGCAGGCCTACAGTCTAGGAAAAGAGTTTGCATGTACAAAAATATAACGGCAAACTGTTTGCGGCAATATTTTATAGCCGTGGCACCACAACGGCTACTGAAACGGTCGCATTCCCTTCCTTTATATACCAACCTACCTCCTCCTTCTTCCACACAAGCACACCTCCTTCTCAACTTCATCTTTGACAACCAAAAAAATGTCTTCGTCTGCACCCAAGCGAACCGGAAAAAAAACTGCAAACAAGAAACCCATGTCCCAAGCGCACTCGTCATCATATGCCATGCAACGTCCAGTCCAACTCCAGCAATCATTTCAGCCATCTCACGAATGTGGATACTCTCCATATTCAAACGACGATGCCTTTTCCGTTCATCAAAGATCTGGAAAAGAAATTGTACTTGAAGGGAAGGTTTCCGAGCCACTACGGACGATTGGATCCAACCCTATTTGCCATTGTGGACAAGAATCGGTCGTAGTTGTTGACAAAACCGAAACAAATGTCAGTCGTCGATTTTTCGGCTGTCAAGCCTACAACAACAACATAAACTATCCTGATGAAATTGATTGTTGTTGCTTTAAGCAGTGGATTGACCCTCCTATGCGCGAGCGTGGATGTCAGTATGCACTCGAAGCGCAAGCAGAAATAAGACGCTTGAGCAACATTAATGCCGGTAAAACTAGAGATGGTCCTTTCCCTAGGCCATGGTAGGTGTATGTGTTTGAATTTGATGCTTGTGTGCTCAGTTGTTGTAGTTTGTATGATTATGGTTTGGCATTTATTTCTGTTGTTCTAGTTGTCATTGTTGCAGTTGTTATAATTGCTGAATTATTGTAGTTGTTATAATTGTTAAGTCATGTAGTCTTCTATGTTATTGAAATGGTTAATGCACACGAGGACGACTCCTATTTTTTAACTCCTACATATACACAAACTTGACACTATGACAAAACAATTCAGAATAATATTTCCAAAGCCTGCTATAGTCAATGAAATGACTTAACACTGAGCCCTTTCATATATGCCAAAATAATGTTTGTTGTGATGTGAAAAGTCACTGTAGGGAATCTAACATAATATCACGAGCTTAATAGTACATGCCAAAATTAATTGTAACTGTTTGTCATACATTACCCTTATAAGTACTGCATATTTGATAATCCATCTCATATCTTTTAATCTTCAAGCAGCACCGTTCCAGGCTCAAGTGAGAAAATTTATTTCCTTGTTTTCTTAAAGGCAACGTTTATTATCAACAAACTTCGTACTTCTAGTAACTCTACTTATTCTACTGATGCATAGGTTACATGGACGATTCAGAAATAAGTGATGAACAAATGTGAAGGATTTTTTATGAGTACGAACGGAACTTAGTCAACGATAACGAAGGGATTAGTTCAAGATACACAAATTGAAGAGGTGCCTATCGTGATTCAGCATCGAGCGGTTACAGCTCCACATCCTTCTCCAGTAAATAAACGACCTAGTAATAGTGCTCAAACATTGAATTCTCCTACTTGAGACTTTTCTTTCAAGGATTTGCTGGCCCTCATAAAATTCTATATTGAGGTTGAAAAGAGAGATGAGTTACTAATGCAAAGTGGAGGGGGTTTAACATATGAAGAAAGATGGGCAATGATCACGAGGCTATACAACAACCATCGTTCCCGGCCCACTAGACGAACATCGGTTGAAATCCAAATGGCTAATCGTCATTTTGTGGACGCTTGTGATCGGTACACACAGATTATCGAAACGGTTGAAGACGAGAACATATTTAAAACAAATCAAGCAACATATGACTCTCGTTACCTTTTCAAGTATGGTGAGGAATTTGTTGGTTACGAAGCGTATAAAATCCGCTACAGTCGGTTGACCCACTACGGAACTGAGTAGGCTTATGGTATTATGATTTTATGCTTGTTTTACTATCTATTTAATTTGATGTTTGTACGTAGAATTTGGAGGTATCTGTAAACCTTATTATGTTGGTGTGTTATTTAAGAATTTTGCATTTCTAAACGAGAAGAGGGCAATCTTGTTCAATATCAAATTCCAACGTTAATACATTCCAAACAACACTTACAGGAACTAGAACAATAGAACATACCGGCTCTAAACAAAAATAGTGTCTACACAGAACCAAATACAGTCTCTATAGTGAAACATAATTAGAACGTACACAAAATACATCAAAGGTACAAAATAGTGTTAGTGAACAAATACAGAACGCCTACTCAAACAATAGGAACTTACAACTGACAACTGCGAAAACATAATACATCGAAAGTACATAATAGTGGTAGTGAACAAATACAAAACGTCTACTCAAACAACAGGAACATACAATTAACAACAAGGAAAACGTAATACATCAAAAGTACATAATAGTGGTAGTCAACAAACGCAGAATGTCTACTCAAACAATAGGACCATACAACTGACAACTGCGAAAGTACATAAAAGTGGTAGTAAGTCAGCCGTCCGAGTCATCTGAATGTGTACGTGGACGTGTGCGGCGCCGATGAGGTCTCTCATCATCACCAACATCTGAAGGCTGACTCGACCCAGCACTAGACCTATGATGATAATACATCTGCAAGTCCTGAAATCTCTTGCGCTCTACCTCACGCTGGGCCTCTAAATGCGCCTGATGTTGTCGTGCCTCCTCTGCAACACGACGCAGCTCACCATCATAGTAATCTAGGCTACGCCTATGCTCTACGTAGCCCGTATGCCTAATCCCCAACTGCATATCATATAGATCATGATATGATATCTGTGTAGGGTCCGGGTAATCGTGATGGGCCAGAGGATGATACACGTCAACGTAACGATCTGGTCCAATGGTGGGCACTGCCATGATCCAACCAAAATGACTGGCGGCCGCCACATGATCAGCTGCACGAAAACTTTGGATGGGTTGGGTAATATGCTCGACAACAGGTGGACGTATGCCATGTCGTATAGCAGATGTCCCTACTAAATCAATCGATGCTGCATGTGTAATCGTATCTGAAGACCCGGTGAAAAATCTACGCCAGAAGGCAAGGTATGACTCCTCAGTAATAACAAAGCTCTCGGTCGTCCACCAGCCTGCTGCCCTGGCTATATCTAGCTGCTCTGACGGGTAAATCATACACCGATAAGTATGTGGGTGTGGATCATCGGGAATAGCGTCGAAGTCATACAACTGTCTCCAGCACCTCTCACCAAGAAACCAATAAGCACCTACCATCGAGGGATAAGATAAAAGTGGAAATCTCCGTCCGGCAAGCAACCTAGCAATCTGTATGATATCAAGACCAACTGATGTACTCTGCTCAAATGGATGCCATATAATATGATCCATATACATCCTCAGCTCAATCTGGTTGTAGGCAAATGGATACGCATGGCAAGACTCATTATCCTTGGACCCCCGGTTGTCCACAGTCCAAAAGCATATACAGTGGAAAAAGTCGACGGTTCTGAAGTACGGGTGACAAAATGAAAGTTCCTAGAGTACTCAAAATACCAGTACTGTAACAACTCGCAGAATCCATATAAATAAACATGAGAATCAGAGATGGTGCATTGCATGTCGAGACATTTGTATAGGTATGCAAGGATAGGTGTGCCCTAATCATATAAAATTGCCCCATCGGCATTTAACTCAGCCGCGACCGCAACAAACCCGACAGGCAAACTACTGTTCGTAGAACTAAAGAATATGATACCCATAAGGTATAACACAAATAATCGAGCAAGCTCCAAGTCGTCAACAACAAAGTACTGAGCGAGTATGCTATCCATGGCCGCACGGATGACGCTCACTTTAATAGCGCCTTCTGCCTGATACGACGCATCAGAAACGTCAAAATGAGGCAGTAGATCATGAAGAAGTGCACGATCACGCCATCGACCAATATCAAAAGGCAGTGGGGGATAAGCATCTACTCCAATACTAATACCAGTAAGCATGGAGAAATCAATCGATGTAAGTCCTAACTCACTACAAGGAATGTGAAATGTGTGGGTGGTTTTGTACCACCGTAGAGCAATGGTTGCACACAATTGAATATCAGCATTTATAACATGGTTTATTCCTAAAATTGTAAAGCGCACAATAAGATAAACTAGGACTAATAAATTATCCACTTGTTTCATTAAAAGGTCTTTAATATTACCTAGGAAAAATGAAATCCAAGAGCATGTAACAGTGCTACGACCCCCTCCTTACCCGCCAACTGTGCATGATAATATCTAAGTGTGGTCGCTAACGAACCACGTGAACGTATATTCCGCGACTGCCAACAGTTCAACAAAATGTTATACTATCTACTCTATGTCTAATACTCAAAGAATATTATTTAAATAATACTAAAAATACTTACATGCAAACTCGACTTCGTGCTAACGTGTTCTTCGCCTTCTAGAAGAATGCGAAAGTTCGATAGCATAGGAAGCTTCGTGGCGCTGAGGTTCGGATCCAGAAAACCATCGAGATCGGCCTGTCTAGTGGAAACCGATCCCACACCCCTAAGCGCCCTACCTGCTTGTCCGCCCCTATGACCGCCTTCTTCGTGCGCCCCTACGTCCTGTTTCTCCATGTTTTCGGCGGCTGTAAACAAGTCTTCTATTCCGGGCACGTACTGTGCGACTGGTTGTTCGCCCCTACCCCCTGCACCATTACCGCATGCGCCATTATCGCCTGCGCCACTACTCTCGGTGCCACCATCGTCGCCATACATGAATTTTTTGACGAAATTTTTTAGTATTCTAGCCATATTTTCGAACGAATATCTCAAATACGGTAGTTAATTTGGTTAAAAGCTATCGGATTGGTGAATTAATGGAAAATTTTAGGTGAAAAATGAGGAACGATGTTGGGTTTTCGGGTTTGAAATTTGGGGAAGGAGAATGAAGGCGAGGGGTGGCGGCGGGGGGTTTTCTGGTTTAAGTTTATAATGGCAAACAATTTGCCGTTATAACTTTATAACGGCAAAGTGTTTGCCGTTATAATGTTATAACGGCAAAGAGTTTGCCTTTGTAACCTTATAACGGTAAACTCTTTGCCATTGTAAACCTCTTCGTGGCTAGCCCGCGGCTGCTTCTTTCCTTCTGATTGCTCGGCTCGTTGGACCAATTGAAAAACAAGAGAGAGAATAACTGAACATAACGAATTGTTGGTTATGGTCTTACTTTCTCTGCTTCAGACATGTAGTTATGTGATCAGAGTTACCACTGTAGTTATGTAAGACTTACAATAGATGAGGTCCATCGTCGGAACTAGTGACTCACAATGGTCTCTAAAAAAAAAATTTGTATAGAACGTGTAAACACCGTACGTATGTAGCCTCTTGATTGCGTGTTTTGCTTGAACTCTTCTTTGATTGAGTTTGATAAGCTTTGACCGATTCATTACTTTCCACCTCAAGCATGTAACAATATTATATTTCACTGTTCTAAGTGATCAGAGCTCCCACTGTAGTTATGGAAGAGTTACAGAGGTCCATCGTCTGATCTACTGTCTCACGATAGTCTGTAAAAATAGTATGGATCCGTTAAACTCCACTTTGGAGAGGACTGAAGCTTATGGGCAAAAGAATTGTCGATAATACTAGCTCGCCTAGTCTTATGCATGGAAATTTTTAAGAATTGATTTGGTATATGTCATATAAATATAGAAAAGCTCTAGAAAATTCATGGTTATAGAGAAACGCCTGAATTATTTTATTCGACAGTTAATGTTCTCCTTCTAATTTCGAACAACATTCCGTTAGAAATGATAATATAAAGTATAAACTATGGAAGTATTAGAAAGCAAAGCTCACGTTCGTCAAACTCCAAGCAGACAAGTTTGAATATTTGGCTTGGCACCCAAGTATATCATTTTGCCTTGGTTGCCAAACATGAGGCCAACCCTTTGTTTTGCTTGCTAGAAATTAAAAGTCCAAATTGTAAATATAGATATGTCCAATCAACCCTTTGTTTTGCAGCACACCAATTCTTTTACACTCTTTGTTCGAGGTGAGCGGCCTTAAGAAGCATCGTCGTCTTCCTGGCTATAAATTAACACACTTATCATCAAAAACCGCAGAAGTACCAAGCTAAAAGAAAGAAATGGGTTTTAATGAAAGAGAAGTAAGGGCTCATGCTGTATGCATACCGTACGCAGCACAAGGCCACATAAACTCCATGCTCAAATTTGCAAAACTCCTCCATTTCAAAGGTTTCCACATCACATTCATTCATACCCAAACAAGCTACGATCGAATCCTTAATTCTTCAGGTCCTTCTTCACTTGACGGCCTACCTGATTTCCAGTTCAAAACAATTCCGGATGGTTTGTCTGCTTCGGAAAGTATGGCCAATGCTGAAGATATGTCCAACGTTACTCAAATAGATCGGTTTAGATTGTCCGACCCTTTCAGAGATTTGTTAAAGAATTTGAACGATTCGACAGAAGAACCAGAAGTCACTTGCATAGTGTCGGATACCTACATGAGCTTTACCTTAGATGTCTCTGCAGATCTCGGTCTGCCAAATTTGTCCTACTGCTCTGTAAGCGCATGTGGATTCATGGGCTTCTTTGCCATTAAGGAGTTGATTGATAGAGGCATTGTGCCCCTTAAAAGTACGTATATATTCACCCTATGCATTCTCTTTTAAATAGCTGTATCTTACATTGAAATTATCATCAGATGAGGATGACCTGACAAACGGATACTTGGACACTCCAGTTGATGGTGTCCTTGGCTTGAAGAACATGCGTTTAAGGGACTTCGCAAATTTTGTACATAACGCAGACCCTAACCATGTACTCATGAGCTACATGAACTTCGTAAAAGATGAATCACAAGACTCCTTGAAAGCAACTGCAATATTGATACACACTTTTGAGGAATTAGAAGGAGCCACCTTGGATGCAATGTCAGCGGTGTTCCCTTCTGTGTATGCGGTAGGCCCTTTGGATATATGGTATTACGGGAATATGATAATTTGATTGGAATATTTGATTGGAATATAATATTTGATTGGAATATTCCCTAGAATATCTTTTGGAAATATTTGATTGGAATATAATCTTTTGGTAAATATCTTGTAATTAGGCATAATTGATGTAATTGGTAGTTGTTTCCTTATTTTCTAGAATATCCTTGATTCTAGGGAATATTCCTGTATGTAAACATATAAATGCTTGGTATCATGAATGAGAAGATCAAGCCTTCATTGTTAATTCCTTCATGGTATCAGAGCATGGCCGGCGATAACGATGCTCCACCACCGCCACCATCAAAAATCGAAATCAATAACCCGTTTTACCTCGGCGCACATGATAGGCCGGGGGATTTCATAACACCTATCATGGGATTTTTTGGTAATTCTAATATACCGGAAAATCGCTTAAGCGGTAAGTTTGATAATACTTCTTGGATCATTGATACAGGAGCAACTCATCATGTAACTGGAGAAAAATCTTGGTTGTTTGACATTAAACAATTGAATTGTCCTGTTGGTTTACCTAATGGGGACACTGTTATTGCATCTATGGAGGTATCAGTTTATTTGTCAGATATGATCACTCTGAATCATGTTCTTTATGTTCCTAACTTAAGTTGTAATTTACTTTCGGTTTCGCAACTAAATGATAATTTACAATCAATTGTCACATTTAATTCTGATGTGTGTTTGATACAGGACCAAATGAAGGCTCTGATTGGAATGGGAGTTAGGCGGGATGGACTATACTACTTCAGCAAACCAGAGGTGGTGTCTGCAATTGATGCTCCATCTGATGTGGAATTGTGGCATAGGCGAATGGGACATCCTTCTGAGAAAGTAGTTAAGTTACTACCCCCTATTAGTAGGTCTAAGAATAGTTTGAATAAAGGATGCGAAGTGTGTTTTCGGGCTAAGCATCATAGAGACAAATTTCCTTTGAGTAATAATAATACTTCTAGAATTTTTGAAAAAGTTCATTGTGATTTGTGGGGTCCATATAGACATGAGTCCTCATGTCGTGCTCGTTATTTTTTGACTATCGTGGATGATTTTTCAAGAGCTGTATGGCTTTATTTGATGGTGGATAAAACAGAAGTTTTTCATATGTTTATGACTTTTGTGGCTATGGTTGATAGACAATTTGGTCAAAAGATTAAGATTGTGCAAAGTGATAACGGTACTGAATTTAAATGTTTGTTTGATTTTTTTCGTGCCACTGGTATAATTTTTCAATCTTCTTGTGTTGGTACACCTCAACAAAACGGGAGGGTTGAAAGGAAACATAAACACATTTTGAGTGTGGCGAGAGCATTGCGTTTTCAAGCCAATTTGCCTATTTATTTTTGGGGAGAATGTGTCCTTGCAGCAGCCCATCTCATCAACCGTACACCAACTCCTATCCTACAAAATAAAACACCTTTTGAAATCCTTTTCAATAAATTACCCAATTTTGATGCTATACGCACATTTGGATGTCTTTGCTTTGCACATAATCAGAAAACACAAGGGGACAAGTTTGCCAGTAAGAGTAGGAAATGCGTGTTTGTGGGGTATCCATTCGGGCAAAAAGGTTGGAGAGTGTATGATTTAGATGCAACAGAGTTTTTTGTTTCTAGAGATGTCAAATTTATTGAAGATGTGTTCCCTTTTGGCTCTCCCGATGATGTGAATATTGAGTCTAATGTGGATTGTGTGGGTGAAATACATGAAGACTTTGCGGAATTGAGTGTATGTGATGAGGATTGTGGTGTAGAGATACATAGTCATGATCAAAGGGGGGAATCAATGAGGCATGAGCAGCCTAGCCACGATAATTTGCAGCCCTCAATTGCCAGCGGTCCGCCCCAGACCACAGCACCAGCCACGCACTTTGATGCTGGCAGCGAAGAACAGCAGCAAGTCGAGGCTCCCGACAACACAAATCAGACCACCGAAAATATGGGCCGTGGATTTCGTACCAAATATCCATCAGTTAAGCTTCGTGATCATGTTACCCACACTGTTTTAGCTAAAAGTCCATCTCTCCCGACTTCCGTTTCTGATCATCCTTCAGGTACTCCGTATCCTCTTGCATATTATATACATTGTGATAATTTTTCTGTAAATTACCGAAAGTTTGTTGCAGCTATAGTTGGTAACAATGATCCTAAATCATTTAAGGAGGCGATGAAATATGAGGGTTGGAGACAGTCAATGCAGGAAGAAATACGAGCTCTTGAAAATAATGGCACATGGACCTTGGAGCCACTTCCACCTGGAAAAAGGGCTCTTGGCAGTCAATGGGTTTATAGGACAAAATTTTTGTCCAATGGTGTTATTGAAAGACTGAAATCCAGACTGGTTGTACTTGGGAATCATCAGCAAGCAGGTATTGATTACACTGAAACTTTTGCTCCAGTCGCTAAAATGACTACTGTTCGCACTTTTTTAGCAATTGCTGCATCTAAGAACTGGGAACTTCATCAAATGGATGTTCACAATGCCTTCTTGAACGGTGATCTTGATGAAGAAGTCTACATGAAATTGCCTCCCGGATTTGAGTGTTCTGATCCTAATATGGTTCGCAGACTGCGAAAGTCCTTGTATGGATTAAAACAAGCTCCCAGATGTTGGTTTGCAAAGTTAGTCACAGCCTTGAAAGAGTATGGCTTTCTTCAATCTTACTCTGATTACTCTTTATTTACATATACTAAGACAGGTATACAGATTAATGTCTTAGTCTATGTTGATGATATTGTTATTTCTGGGAATGATTCCACTGCTTTGTGTACTTTCAAGTCTTATCTTACTGACTGTTTTAAAATGAAGGACTTGGGTCCTTTGAAATATTTTCTGGGGATAGAGGTTGCTAGAAGTTCTGCAGGGTTGTTTTTATGTCAAAGGAAATATACTCTGGATATTGTTTCTGAAGCAGGATTGTTAGGAGCAAAGCCAAGTGGATTTCCCATTGAACAAAATCATAAGCTTGGCTTAGCCAGTGGAGATTTACTTAAAGATCCGGAATCATATCGCAGGCTTGTTGGTCGATTGATATATCTTGCGGTTACTCGTCCGGATTTGGCATATTCTGTTCATATCTTGTCTCAATTCATGCAGGAACCTAGAACTGAGCATTGGGAGGCGGCCTTAAGGGTCGTTCGATATTTGAAAGGGACACCAGGTCAAGGCATCCTTTTGAGTGCAAATTGTGATTTAACTCTACAGGGTTGGTGTGATTCGGATTGGGCAGCATGTCCACTCACTCGACGCTCTCTTACGGGTTGGCTCGTGTTTCTTGGTAAATCTCCTGTGTCTTGGAAGACAAAGAAACAGCATACAGTCTCCAGGTCCTCGGCTGAAGCCGAATACAGGTCTATGGCAGCCATCACTTGTGAGTTAAAATGGTTAAAAGGCTTGTTGTTGAGTTTAGGTGTGAATCATCCAAAGGCAATTAAGTTGTTTTGTGACAGTCAATCCGCTTTGCATATTGCGAAGAATCCTGTTTTTCATGAAAGAACGAAGCACATAGAAGTTGACTATCACTTTTTTCGAGATGCAATCAACGAAGGCCTCATTTCTCCATCTCATGTCTCTACATCTTCTCAATTGGCAGACATTTTTACTAAGGCGCTTGGTAAAATGCAGTTTGATAATTTACTCTCCAAGTTGGGCATTCATGATCCTCATGCTCCAACTTGAGGGGGGGTATTACGGGAATATGATAATTTGATAATTTGATTGGAATATTTGATTGGAATATAATATTTGATTGGAATATTCCCTAGAATATCTTTTGGGAATATTTGATTGGAATATAATCTTTTTGTAAATATCTTGTAATTAGGCATAATTGATGTAATTGGTAGTTGTTTCCTTATTTTCTAGAATATCCTTGATTCTAGGGAATATTCCTGTATGTAAACAAATAAATGCTTGGTATCATGAATGAGAAGATCAAGCCTTCATTGTTAATTCCTTCATATGGTGCAAAAATATTTTGAAGGAAGCAACAAACATTATGCAGTCTAACTTTTGGGTGAATGAAAGTAGTTGTTTAGAATGGTTAAACCAAAAGGCACCTAGTTCAATTGTATATGTGAATTTTGGAAGTATAGCGGTTTTAATTGAGGATCAGATGGTTGAATTTGCATGGGGGCTGATCGACAGCAACTGTGAGTTTTTGTGGGTGATCAGACCAGATTTAATAAGCAAAGATTCAAATGTTTTGCCAGAAGAGCTTTTAGTGGAAGTAAGCAAAAGAGGACTGATAATAAGCTGGTGTGCACAACAAGAAGTGTTAATGCATCCTTCAATTGGAGTTTTTTTGACGCACTGTGGATGGAACTCGATGATGGAGAGTATAAGTTGTGGAGTTCCATTGATCTGCTAGCCGCTCTTTGCCGATCAACAGACCAATTGTAGATACGCATGTAACGAATGGAAGATTGGATTGGATATTATCACTAATGAATGGAAGATTGGATTGGAGATTAGCAGTGTTGTGAAGAGAGATCAGGTGGCGATCAGAATAAAAGAAGCCATGGAAGGTGATTGTTAACAACCAAAATCTCATTTAAGCATTTCGTCGAATAGCTTTTGCCTGGTCGGTCGAGAGAAGTACCACCTGGTCGGTCGCGAGGTGCTCCAGCCTGGTCGGTCGCGAGATGCTCCAGATGGTCGGTCGCGAAGTGCTCCAAACTGGTCGGTCGCAAGATGCTTCAAGCTGGTCGTTCTCACTTGCTAAGCGGGTCGATCGTTCACCTTGGAGTCATGCAGACCGAGCACTGTTCACTTCGCAGTTGGAGCGAGCAGCTCATCACCATCTGGTCGGTCGTCCCTTCATGCTGGTCGGTCATCAGTTGAGTTACAATCAACGAGCACTGTTTGGAAGAAGGACGAGCCAAGTTGCAGCATATTTAAAAGATGAATGGCAAAGTTGTGATTTTTGAACCCCATTTTGCACAGTAAAAGATATAAAAGCGTGAGCACAATCCCATAAAGCAACCTGCTCGGTCCCATTTATTTGAGGATTGGTCGGTCTTGTAAAAAAGCTGATCGGCCCAAAAGCTGATCGGTCCAAATGCTGCTCGCTCCAAATGATGGACGCTCCAAAAGCTGACCGCTCCGACTCCTATTTGATGCCAACCGAGCGCCAACCCATCGCCAACCAAGCGCCAACTATACACCTCAAATTACAAGTGTGCCACTACCCCTTATCTCCAACTATAAATACCCCCTTTCTCCACACTTAAAAGGGGAGGATTCCAACACCCCGAAGGGCTGCTAAAATCATTTCTCCAAGGCATTCTCAAGCTTCATCCATGGAAATCCATTCAAGCTCCACTTAAGCAACACAAGTCTCCATTGAATTCTCTCTAGAAACTTGGATCTACTATCAAAATGCTATGGAATCGAAGAGATCTACCTCTAAAGTGAAGCATTGAAGGCTTTTCATCCATTTCAATCAATACTTGGGGAGATTTAACCGATCCACTAGCTAATTCAAGTGCGATTCACATCAAAGAGGGAGAAATGAGAGATTCATTGTAAATTGAGGGAGATTTGTATGGCATTGTACTTGGAATCATGAAAGTGATAATGGAAAATGTTTGCATAGTGGACGTAGGTCACGTTTGACCGAACCACTCTAAAAATTGTGTGTTCCTCTCTCTTATTGCTTTGTTTTTGCGAATTGCGGTCTCACATTTCTTCATACATGCTTTTTAAAGTGTCTCTCCCCTAATTTGGAAACGTGCTTTCTTAGCACCTTGCCACTGAACGGGCGACGCACTCTTTAGAGCATTGTATTTGGTGTTTGATCATTTTTTGATTAAAACATTAGGCGCCCACCATGGGGCCGCGTTCGCACTTCCCCCAAACTCAACAAGTTTAAGAGCCTTGCGCACGTGAGATCCAGGCTTGCTTCAATAATAGATCTCGCAAATCTAAGATCTAGGCCGGACGACGAATTATCTTCCAAATTCAAGGCCTTATCCGAGATCATGGCAAAGTCTAAGAAGACCACTAGCAATGCCATTGAAGAAAACGACGATGTTGCTAATCATGAAACCACTCCAGTCACTAACCGCTTTGAAGGTGGAGAAAATTCAATATCTGGAGCTGGAGTAACCAAAGCGAAATTGGATGTCGTCGCCGCAAACTTGAGCCGACGCATGGACGCTTCCAGCAAAGCCTTAATCGATGCTAATAAAACTCTTGTGGATGCTAATCAAGCTTTGATGGATAAAGTGAGCGCTCTCCTTAACACTCAAGCAAACCCCGCTCCTCCTCCGCAAATCCATGTCAACCTTGAGGAGAATGCAAACTCATCGTCCTCCGATCCTCAAAATGACGACGCTAATGTCAAGGGTTCAAAGTTGGAAGCTGGAAACCATTCCGATCGAAATAACCGACGAGTTGCAAGTCCCATGAAGGGGGCACCTTCCCATAGCGGAAGTAAAAGGCCTAGATCCTCTAAACGCGATCGCTCGCCACGTCGAGCATCCGGAAAAGAGATCGAAGTCCGCTCCCCGGAATGACACAACTCGAAGGAATATATCACGGATGTGGTAAAACAATTTATGAAAGACAACATGCCCCGCAAGGATTGTGAAAGGGAATGGGACTTCTCTCTCGACAAAAATCCATTCACAAAGAGGATCCGCAAGGTTGAATTCCCCAAAAAATTCATTCATCCTACTCTGCCACCGTACAACGGAAATTCTGATCCGAATCATTTCCTATACAAATATGAGTGGCACATGAATGCGGCTAAAGCAACGGACGAGATCAAGTGCTTGTGGCCTCCCTCTTTATCTAGAAAGCGTCGCATCGCTATGGTTCACAAGGCTCCCGCCCAAATCCGTTGGCAGATTTGATGACTTGACTCTGAAATTCAAAGAGCAATTCAGGTTGCAGGCTACAAAGGCTAAAGATGTCATTTCTCTTACATCAATGAGGCAGGATCCAGGAGAATCTGTCAAAGCCTTCCTCAAGAGGTTTAATGATGCTTTATCTGAAGCAGGGAATCCCGAACCTCGCATGATCTTAATGTCTCTAATCGGCGCTATAGACAAAAATAGCGAATTTGGTAAATGGATCAAAATGAAAGAGCCAAGTACGCTCGAGAAATTCTATAAAAAAGCCGAAGAGTACATGAGAGTCGAAACTGGTCCAGTACCTCTTCAGATTATCAACGCTAACCCGCTTCTTGAAGCTCCCAAAAATGCCGCAGCTCATTATAATCAGAATAACGCTCAGGGGCAGAAGCGCGCCAATGATGGGAACGGCAACAAGGCTAATAAAAAGTCTCGTCTTTTCAACTCATCAGAGCTGACGCCTTTAAATGACACTCCTGAAAATATCTTTCTTGCAACGAAGAATTGCGAAGAGTATGCAGAGCCAAACCCGATAAGGATAAGCGACAAAGCGGCAAAATCGGGAAAGTTTTGTAGATTTCACAACCAGCCTGGTCATAACACTAACGAGTGCCGCCACCTAAAGAACCTCATTGAGGAGTTGATTAGGAAAAACAGGCTACAGCAGTATGTAAAGAATCCGCAAGCCATGAATCCTTCTACAGCTCCCCAGGAGCAAGGGGCATCAAATGATCAGTCTGGTCCAAGTAATGCAGCAACTGCTCAAATCATGCCAAGGCCGATTATCAACTGATAATCGCTAATGGAGCTCCAATTTCAATGGCTGAGAATAAGCGATCAACATCGCTACCGTCTTACTTCATGCTCTATTTTCTGCTTTAATTCATGCTTTACTTTGCATTTTACTTTCTGTTATATTCAGGACTCCTTGTAAACAGTCTGTAATAATCTGCAAATGATGCACTGAACATTAGCTCTATGACTAAGAGCATATTAGTCTGAATGAATTTCTTGCTTGCAAAATTATATGTCAAACCAAAACTTTCTTAAAAGACGATTTCATATTGCAGGCCATCAGTCGAGCGCTTGTTCTTGTAACATCACGACCCCAACAATGCTTGTCCAAGTGCCGAATGCTATAAATATCGATATGCACAAAGGCAAAAATAGAAAAGAACCGCCTTGAAAAGTGAACGGGACAGTCGCAAAGATCCAAACAACGAACAAGCGCCACGACAAACAAACATTAGAGCAGTAGCTTTTATCGAAGGGGCACTTCCGTAAGTGAGAAGTTCACAACACCAGTTTCTAAACAGAAATATCCTGCCAAGTCGAAAATCTAACAAAGAAACTGGTAGCTATCCCATAAAACGATATAACAGCCGCTCAAAACCACTTGCGTAGCATCTGGAATCTTAGGTGTGAAGAGTGTCAAATTCATTTGCGTAGCATCCGATATGAACGGATGTGAAGAATGAAAACCATTTGCGTAGCATCCGATATGATCGGATGTGAAGAATGAAAACCATTTGCGTAGCATCCGATATGAACGGATGTGAAGAATGAAAACCATTTGCGTAGCGTCCGATATGAACGGATGTGAAGAATGAAAACCATTTGCGTAGCATCCGATATGAACGGATGTGAAGAATGAAAACCATTTGCGTAGCATCCGATATGATCGGATGTGAAGAATGAAAACCATTTGCGTAGCATCCGATATGATCGGATGTGAAGAATGAAAACCATTTGCGTAGCATCCGATATGATCGGATGTGAAGAATGAAAACCATTTGCGTAGCATCCGATATGATCGGATGTGAAGAATGAAAACCATTTGCGTAGCATCCGATATGATCGGATGTGAAGAATGAAAACCATTTGCGTAGCATCCGATATGAACGGATGTGAAGAATGAAAACCATTTGCGTAGCATCCGATATGAACGGATGTGAAGAATGAAAACCATTTGCGTAGCATCCGATATGAACGGATGTGAAGAATGAAAACCATTTGCGTAGCATCCGATATGAACGGATGTGAAGAATAAAAACCATTTGCGTAGCATCCGATATGAACGGATGTGAAGAATGAAAACCATTTGCGTAGCATCCGATATGATCGGATGTGAAGAATGAAAACCATTTGCGTAGCATCCGATATGAACGGATGTGAAGAATGAAAACCATTTGCGTAGCATCCGATATGAACGGATGTGAAGAATGAAAACCATTTGCGTAGCATCCGATATCAACGGATGTGAAGAATGAAAACCATTTGCGTAGCATCCTATATGATCGGATGTGAAGAATGAAAACCATTTGCGTAGCATCCGATATGAACGGATGTGAAGAATGAAAACCATTTGCGTAGCATCCGATATGATCGGATGTGAAGAATGAAAACCATTTGCGTAGCATCCGATATGAACGGATGTGAAGAATGAAAACCATTTGCATAGCATCCGATATGAACGGATGTGAAGAATGAAAACCATTTGCGTAGCATCCGATATGATCGGATGTGAAGAATGAAAACCATTTGCGTAGCATCCGATATGAACGGATGTGAAGAATGAAAACCATTTGCGTAGCATCCGATATGATCGGATGTGAAGAATGAAAACCATTTGCGTAGCATCCGATATGAACGGATGTGAAGAATGAAAACCATTTGCGTAGCATCCGATATGAACGGATGTGAAGAATGAAAACCATTTGCGTAGCATCCGATATGAACGGATGTGAAGAATAAAATCCATTCACGTGACATCTAATCATTTCAGACACGACAGGTTACTGCGCACTAAACCCTAAGACCTCCCCATGCGGGGGCATAAAAAAGTCTAGCCCCTCTTCGTGAGAGCAACGGCGAAAGTCCTCCCCATGCGGGGGCATCAAATCCCAAGTCCTCCCCTAGCGGGGGCATCCAACATAAAGTCCTCCCCTAGCGGGGGCATCAAATCCCAAGTCCTCCCCTAGCAGGGGCATCCAACATAAAGTCCTCCCCTAGCGGAGGCATACAACCCAAAGTCCTCCCCTAGCGGGGGCACCTTACATAAGACTTTTTCAAGCAAAGGCAGAAAGATACAATGACCTCTCCACATAGAAGTCCAAATTAATCAGTTAAATACAAAAATTCCGATCCATCCAACGGCCGCAATCGCCTTAGCATCAGAAGCACAAAGCAAAGGATTGATCCGATCCGGTACACGTTTCATAAAACGTAAACCGTCATATGAGATCATGTAATTCATTGCAAAGGCATAACTTGAAATCTGCAATTCAGAACTCGAGCGCCATTGTGAATTCAAACTCGAATACCATGTCTATGCAAACAGCGTTTGACAAATCATAACTGTTAAATAAGGCAGTTCTGCGTAGATATGACATTCAATTTATTATACATCATTCATTAATGATTAACTAACCTGTTATTGATGTGGACGATCAATAACAACATATAAGTCCAAAATCGTGCAAGTGCTTGTTTTCATTACAGAATAAGTGCTACGGAACATATAAATCCAGTCAACAAGTCCAAACTTGGATCGTCTGGAATCAGCGAGTCAAAGTAGGATTTTCCACAGCAAACAAAATGCTACGACTGAATCTCAACATAAAACCTGTTCATTTCGAACCCCGCATTTCTCACAAGTGAAAAACACAAGCTTCGAGGGGCAAATGTTAACAACCAAAATCTCATTTAAGCATTTCGTCGAATAGCTTTTGCCTGGTCGGTCGAGAGAAGTACCACCTGGTCGGTCGCGAGGTGCTCCAGCCTGGTCGGTCGCGAGGTGCTCCAGGCTGGTCGGTCGCGAGATGCTCCAGATGGTCGGTCGCGAAGTGCTCCAAACTGGTCGGTCGCAAGATGCTTCAAGCTGGTCGTTCTCACTTGCTAAGCGGGTCGATCGTTCACCTTGGAGTCATGCAGACCGAGCACTGTTCACTTCGCAGTTGGAGCGAGCAGCTCATCACCATCTGGTCGGTCGTCCCTTCATGCTGGTCGGTCACCAGTTGAGTTACAATCAACGAGAACTGTTTGGAAGAAGGACGAGCCAAGTTGCAGCATATTTAAAAGATGAATGGCAAAGTTGTGATTTTTGAACCCCATTTTGCACAGTAAAAGATATAAAAGCGTGAGCACAATCCCATAAAGCAACCTGCTCGGTCCCATTTATTTGAGGATTGGTCGGTCTTGTAAAAAAGCTGATCGGCCCAAAAAGATGATCGGTCCAAATGTTGCTCGCTCCAAATGATGGACGCTCCAAAAGCTGACCGCTCCGACTCCTATTTGATGCCAACCGAGCGCCAACCCATCGCCAACCAAGCGCCAACTATACACCTCAAATTACAAGTGTGCCACTACCCCTTATCTCCAACTATAAATACCCCCTTTCTCCACACTTAAAAGGGGAGGATTCCAACACCCCGAAGGGCTGCTAAAATCATTTCTCCAAGGCATTCTCAAGCTTCATCCATGGAAATCCATTCAAGCTCCACTTAAGCAACACAAGTCTCCATTGAATTCTCTCTAGAAACTTGGATCTACTATCAAAATGCTATGGAATCGAAGAGATATACCTCTAAAGTGAAGCATTGAAGGCTTTTCATCCATTTCAATCAATACTTGGGGAGATCTAACCGATCCACTAGCTAATTCAAGTGCGATTCACATCAAAGAGGGAGAAATGAGAGATTCATTGTAAATTGAGGGAGATTTGTATGGCATTGTACTTGGAATCATGAAAGTGATAATGGAAAATGTTTGCATAGTGGACGTAGGTCACGTTTGACCGAACCACTCTAAAAATTGTGTGTTCCTCTCTCTTATTGCTTTGTTTTTGCGAATTGCGGTCTCACATTTCTTCATACATGCTTTTTAAAGTGTCTCTCCCCTAATTTGGAAACGTGCTTTCTTAGCACCTTGCCACTGAACGGGCGACGCACTCTTTAGAGCATCGTATTTGGTGTTTGATCATTTTTTGATTAAAACAGTGATGAAGGAGCGCAGATTAGAAGGAATGCGATGAGGTATAAGGAGCGGGCAAGTAGAGCTGCGGCTTTTGGAGGAGCCGCTTTTGGTGATTTGGACAGAGTAATCGAGGAAGTTCTCATGGTCAAGTAATGCAATAAGTTTAGTTATGTACGCCTTGTTGTATTTCTTCATCATAGCTCTGCATTAACGTTTTTATGTCGGCTATTAAGCTCACTGTTACTATGTTTCACCTCAATCTAGTGTTCTTTTCTATAAAGCTCCACCAAAACCAACGTGTTTTCACCTCAATGTATATATAGAAAGTATGGAGGCAATTCACATTCACATTTTTGTCCGATTTTTAAGAAATTAGATATTTGGTTGAAAACTTTTGCTTTTTTATAATTTAAAGAAAAAAAAAATCAACTTCATATCAAGACAAACTTTCAAATTTTTTTTTTTTTGAAAGGCAAGTATTATTATTTCACACAATAGCAATTACAGAGATTAACATTATATCATAAACTATACATCACTCAGCACTTCTTTTAGCGGTATTGAGAAAAAATTATATACAGTATAACAATTGGCTCGGAAAAAACTCAATACCGCTAATTAACAAATAACCACAATTACAAAACAGAACAAATAACCATGCAACCATAATCCTTGCTCCGCCTCTAGTGCCTTTAGATCCAAACACCATGACCATAACAAATCTCCCAAAAGCAACAGATTACCACTTTGAGTAAATAAAAAGCTCCTCTTCCAAGATTACCACACTATACCAGAAAATCCCATGTATAAAGCACCAGGAAATATATCACAAAGCATCAACATTGCGGAATTTCTTGGTATGTCTCTTGTTTGTTTTGGAATGACTGCCAAAAGAGGTTACATCCTCAAGATCATATTCTATTCCCTCATCTAGATCATCAATATTCACATTGGCCTTCTTCTTAGCCTTCTTTTTCTTACCCTTATTCTTCAAAGAAGTTTTAACTGGAGGTTCATTATCATCATTATTATCCTAAAGTTTTCCGTAGGCTTAGATGTAGATGCCATACCACTCTGAGTTGAAAAGCAAGGCGGAGGAGGTGGAGGCAGAATAATATGATCAAGAGGTCGTAATTGAGAATATGGAGATGCTGAAATCACAATTGGAACTGAATGTGAAGAAACTGCAACATTACAAGCAGTATTACTACTGATAGTATTACTAACAGGCCTTGCATTTGAAATATTTGAAGACTGAACATTAGCAACTGCAACCTTGCAACCAGTTTGGTGAGAAGAGTTCAAATTCACCCCTGAGTAAGGTGGAGCTTTTGAGCTAAATGATGTAGAGCAGGACATAGTTGCTGAAGGAGCACCATTATTCAAACCAGAAGATGATATTGAAGAAGCAGTTGTAGTACTAGCTGAATCCAAATTTCCTTCATCAAATAAATTTCCAAAAAAATGATTTTCTACCACACCCGCATTGTTTATATTATCCTTATTAGCAGATGGGATCTTACTATTACCATCACCAGAAGCTTGATGAATAATATGACTAACATTATCATCATTACCTTGATCAGCACAAGAATTTGAAACAACACCTTTTCCATCATTACTAACCATTCCATCATTTACTATAGCTTCAGCTTGATTAACATTCCCATTTATAATAATATTAGCATTCATGTCAAATGGATTTGAACAAGCCTTATCCCCAGTACCTAAATCCGTAGTATCCTTCTTGTATTTACTAGTATCAGGATTTTTAGCATTATGAAGATTATTATTCGGACCTTTCCTTCTCCATTCCTTCTTGTATTTAGGCTGTACATAATTCCATGAATTATTCATTGTAGAAGTATGAATATTCTTGTGGTTCCTATTCCTATTTACTAACTCAGATCCCTGAACCTCCTCTGCAGAATTATGGAAATTATCTACCTTCTCTTGATTAGAAGAAATTTCACAATAACTAGTATCATGACCAAAGATTTTACATGAAGAGCATATCCTAGGTCTCCAATCATAAGCAACCTTCGCTGGCGGACACTTATCTCCTAAATCATCAATTAGTATACTGTCCGGAAGATCATAATCTGGAGAAATTTCCACTAGGGCCTTAGCGTAATTAAATCTATTTAATCTCTCAATACTAGTATCAAAACAAATTAAACATCCTATATGATTCACTAGCCAGTTAATACCAATCAAAGTCCAAAGAACCGTCGGAATCTTGAACAACTGGATCCAAATAGGCACTTTCCTGATTTGACTTTGAGAGCAACCAATAGATGGATCCCAGGTCGTTATAATGAACATTCTCCCACGAACGAAAAAAGGATCAGCATGTAAAACTTTTTCACGATCATAATCATTAGAAAACTTGAAGTAAAACTTACAACCATCGGATTTAATATCAACAGATCCAAGAAGTCTCCATCTATTGTTCAAAAAGTTCGAAACAGTAGAGAAAGAGAGAGTACCATCAAGAAAACGTCCAATCAAGAAATCACTCCAATATTTCGTCCCTTCATCTTTGACTTGATCTGGAATAGGATTCTTCGAACCATCCCTGCGACACTACACCATAATGGTCATTTGGTGACACTTTTTTTTTTCAGTTGCCAACACTTACTTGTGTTGCACTGTAGTCACTATATTAAGTGTTGTTACATTAAAAAAGTGTTATCAAAAATACATAATTAAATTTTCTTTTTTCCCAACACTTATTTGTGTTTGCAAGCCGGTTTCGGAGGGTATGTAAACTAACGTGCGTAAACCTAATTCCCATTTCTTAATCCTTTGGCCAACGCTTGTACACAAATCGGCCGCTAAATCACGATTTCAGAAGAGAAAAAAGAAAAAAAACACGCAGCATGGTGATGATTGAAGACTTCAAATTCGTTCCTCTCTAATCGGATTTTAGGAATCTTTGTTCATTTTGTGCTAGCATTTCAAATCCGTTCCTCTCTAATCGATTTCAGTTATAAATTTTGTAACATCTATACTTTTAAACTTTAGTGTTAACTTTTGGACTGGGATCTACTCGACAGCTAGGTGCTCGATTTTAGTTGTTTTTTACTTTTATTTGGATTATTTCTTCTTGGCAGGTTTAGTTTTGAAAATAGCTTATGAGCAATAATGTTGAGTTAGAGTTATGAGGATTTCCCGATCCGTTTTATCTAACATTTAAGTGGTACTGTCAACTCACTTGTATTTGCTTTTACTTTGGGTTAGATGTTGTTGCCGTTTTGATAGTTGCCTTCATCTATCTCCTACAAATTGTTAGCTATTGATTGGTGGATATCTTGGTTTCTTCCCTTAGAGTTTTAGAAAATTAAATTTGTTATGTAAGAGTTCCTTAGGCAGCTTGCCAGCGTATTTTTCGCACCCTCAGTTGTGCTTGTCCCATAGAGCTTCAGTATATATGCCATTTGGCAGCTGATTAGGTCAAAGTGTGAGTGGGATTGCCTCAGGCAGTCATAGACAAATGTTTTCCCCATACTTGGTGCAATGTAAGGTTACAAGGGATGTGCTTGAGAGTTAAGTAGAACAGTAGACTGTCCACCTTAAGAGACAGAGGTGCTACGGCATATATGCTCCTTCATGTTAAAATTTCCAAAGTGTGTTTTTAGCTTCATAATTTTCTAAGCAAGCTTTTTTTTTTCTTTATCGTAGTCTACTTTTTTGCTTGCTCAAATTCGAATCTACTTCACTGTATGCAATGTGTAAACACATTATTCTGAGCAATATTTATGAAACCTTTTCATTCACAAATATTAACATTAGTAACCAATAATTTCAATGGTCGTAAATACTAAAGTTATACACTCGTATAAAGCCATAATTTTGTTTTAGAAATGAATGAATGCTCAAAGATACGGTAATCAACATTCATCATTTATTTAGTGGGTTCGAATTGTTAAATACTTTCTGCTGAGATTGGACGGATGAACACATTTCAATAGTTTAACTCCATTCTTTTAAATTATTCATGTCAATACCCAAATGTAAGCAATTTTATACATTCAGCATATACCCCTATATCTTCGAATGAATAACGGCTAGCTCTTTAATCCTGGTCTTTATACATTCTCACTATCACTACTTTTAGTGAATGCATGTAGACGTCTATGAGTACATCATTCCCCTCTTAATTTTGATCTGCAAATTATTCATATATGAAAAAGTGGAAGAAGCGTGGCATGTAAAACTATATAAATGACAGTTGTATATAGACCATATATATAATGCTTTAATAAGTTCTGGTATTATTTATAGACAACCCAAATATACTAATTACTTTCCTCTGTCATTGCTAGCTTCTGTGCCGTGGACCCTAGATTGGTTGTTGATGACTATTCGCTGGGACTAGGATTCTTCTTCGCGTACTGTGGCCCTTCTGCCTTCTACGGCAAAGGCTGTTTTTCATCATTTGCAGAAGAGACAAGGACTGGTCTTTGTTGTCATCTTTATTCGTGTCCTTTTTTGAAAAGCAGGAGTTAACCTGCGATTAGTACACTTCATTTTCCAGCATGCCATTAGTAATGAGTGTAATAAGCCGGCTTATGGCCTTATTTGTCTAATTGTAATGCAGGTAATGGGCTGGCAATAATGAGTGTCTATTATGAAAATATAAACTAAAGTCCTAAAGAAAGGGTATTAATAAAACTGGCTTCTTACAGTTGAGTTTTTATAGTCCATAGGAACATATGATAATATTTAGCTCACTAGGACGGTGGATAAGCATACAATGGCTTAGAGAAAAAAATGTCATCAATAAGTCTAAAAGCATACACAAATTAATGTATTGCCTACTTATTTAAGATGCATTGATAAAATATATACCCATTTTTACTATGCTTCCAAGTGACATTTTCTAGCTATCTTCGCCTACATATATTCAAGTACTTATCAGCATTCATAGTGGTTTGCTATGTCAATTCACTGGTAGAGCTAATCATAAACGTGTTTGGATCATAATATACAATTCATATTTTACTTTTGCAAATAAATATAAATCCACCCAATAAGATACAAGAAAATAGAAAAATTATGGATTTATGATTAGTAAGAGTCCGAAGTGGGAACAGGTAGCATTCATGACGAAGGTGTTCCATCCAAATATTAATAGCAATGGCAACATATGCCTCGATATTCTCAAGGATCAATGGACTCCTGCCCTAACAATTTCAAAGGTATGCTATTTATTCCTTCCATGACCTGCAAGCTTGAACCATATATGAGTACACTACGCAGTTAGTTAATGGTCTCGTAACAGCTGATACTCGATCTTAAATCAATCAGTTATGAATCGTATATGTTGTAAAGAGGGTTGGATGCAATGTAATTTCTACTAACAGTCCAGTTTTCATTTCATACAAGTTTTGTTATGGCCAATATTAGTAGCAGTCACATGCTTGACTAGCATTTTTCAATATTATGTTGCAATTTGGGCAAAGCTTTCTAATGCGTCTTGAATTGGTAGGCAATTTTCAATATTATGTTGCCAGGCTTGTTTTAGTGTCCATGCCATATATTTATTTTGATTTCTAAAGTAGACCGAATGCTACAAATGATTATGGGGCCTTGACGGCATCAGTTTTTGATTTTCAGCAGACCCAAAATTTCAATGATTCTTCAACTGTTTGGGAGGATGAATTGAGTAATCCATTGTTTTAGTCATTCTCCGTCCGAGGTTGATAAAATAAAATATACAGTGGGTGCAAGAACAAATACTAATAAATCATATTGTACGTAAATATTGTTTCATGTTGCACTTCTTGCAAAAGCAGTTCAAATTGAGCGGAAGCACAGGAAAACATAATTTATGAAATGTTTAGTAAAATATACAGTCTAGAACATTAATTAGTTCTATTATTTTGAATGAACATTCAAATAATGCATTTAACAAAATCAACACTATCAGTAAATTCAAAAAGGTTAGCTATCAAGATGTTATATGTCACTATTGGCATATACATATTAAACTTCTAATGCTAATATTACTTTCTAATTAACTATAACCTTTTCTGATGATATATCATGCAATTTATTGGTAGCATTAACATTATATAACTGCTCATTTGTATTGAAGATACAAATCCTTTTGTGCATGCTTTAACCTGCTTCGGTTTGCTAGCCATGTGATGGTTCTTTCTTCTGAAACTGCTTCACAAACTTCAAATCATCAGGCCCCGGTTCAGTGTGCAGGTTCATAATGTACATCAATGTGCACAGGGTCTTGATTCTCCCATTCTTTCTGGAACTGTTTCTAATCTCTCTTTGGATTCTTTTTCCGCAGGTGCACTCTTCGGTGTTGGCATGTCTAATACCGCCAATGTTACTGCTTATGATGGTTCAGCTATTGTCAATCCTGTTAGTCCACTGCTGGTCTTACTGCCAATTTTTACTCTTTTGTTGATGCCAACTTTGCTTCATAACATCATAAGGCTTTGCCTCTTTTTACTCAGACTCTTGGAGTACCCCCAACACATTCAATCACCCGTGTCGCCTAATACTGCTATTACCCATGCTTTTTTGTCTGGCCATGTAGCTGCTCTCGTTGATGCACGTAGTGCTAATGCCATTCTGGTTGTTTATGAAGTTTGTTCTGCGCTTATTGCTGATAAGATGCCTTCATATGCAAAATCTAACTATACTGACAGTGTAAGAAGCATTTTTGATAAAAAGCGTTCTACTTTAAGGGTCTTCAGAATGTATGGCTACTAGTGCAATCAAGAAGGTACACACATTTGCTTATTTGAAATTATTTTGATGGTTTATCAGTACTATTTTGGTTTTATTTAATACTTGTATTCATATATTCCATATAAGTGAATTCTGCAATTCAAAATATTTCATAATAATATTTATTTACGTTGGATCTCATTGTGTTCACATATGAGAAATAATCAGGAGAATTTAATGGTTGAGATCCATCTTATCAATTCGAAACTGAGCATTTGTTCGAAATGATTCACAACAGAGCATTGCCATTAAGGATACCAAATACATTAGTTCCCATTTTATATACAGGAAATGCAATGTTCGACTTTTCATTGAACTTGTTGCACTCATGTTCTTAGTACGAAACGTGTGGATTTTTTTAAACCAAAAAACAGAAATCATACACCATCATAACTCCATTACAAATTGAAGAACTATGCTCCAATATAATACTTAGTTTCCTAACAGTTATTTTTTGAACTCAAACATACTAAATCAATTAGGTTATATTCTTTTTGTCCAAATTTCAATAAGGCAGTGTTCAAAATAGATACTCGGTTACCGCCTTCACATTTATTCATATTTTTAGTTCTTTTCAACCAAAAAAGTTTGTGGGTTTGATGAGGTTGGTGTACTTATTAGACCAACTGATTACAAAATATTCATGGAGTCATCAAACATAGGAGGTCTTCTCTCTACTTTAGATTGCAACACTTTCTAAAGATGTGCTTGTTCCTTATTTTTTCACAATGAAATGCTAAGTCTCTGCTGGCATGCTTCATTCAAACATCAAGAAAATTAGGTGGTGCTCTTATGAGGCGAACCTCTGTAGAACCTGTAGATCATTGTAGATTCAACATACATTGTGATACATGTTAATAAATAAATGATCAAAGAAGCAAGCAAAGAATAGAATCACACAAGATTTAACGTGGAAAAACCCTTTTCGGGAAAACACCACGGGAGAAAGGCAAACTTTATTAATTAATTGATGGAGTTTTACAAGCTTATTTTCATTGCAAACCATAGCAATGAATTTATATTCTACTTTCATACAGCCAAATAAGGAGAGAAAGAATAAAATAAAGATCCCATTTATCCTTTAAATGAGGTTGCTGAAAATATCTCAATCAAGAGAATAAATTAAAGATCTCCTTTATCCTTTAAATGAGGTTGCTAAAAATATCTCAATCAAGAGAATAAATTAAAGATCTCCTTTATCCTTTAAATGAGGTTGCTAAAAATATCTCAATCAAGAGAATAAATTAAGGATATAGATAAGATCCTTTAGGTGACATCAGCTGGACCAATTCTAATGAGAATTTCGGATCACAAATTAACAATCTCCACCTTGAGACGAATTCTCATCTTGAAGTAGAAAGATGAACTACAAAAAACGAACTCCTTCAACAAATAAATATCTGCCTTACTCCAATAGTCCTTAAAGACTATACTGTAACACCAACCAAGCTTGAGCAAAGATCAAACTTAGTAATTGGAACTGGCTTTGCCATCATGTCAGCGGGATTGTCATGAGTACTTATCTTGCAAACTTTAACACCACCTTTAGCAATAACATCTCGAATGTAGTGATACCTAACATCTATATGTTTAGTTCTCTCATGAAACATTTGATCGTTTGTAAGGCATATAGCACTCTGGCTATCAGAAAATATAGTAATGCAAGATGTATCTCCACAAAGCTCAAAATATAAACCTCTCAGCCAAGTAGCTTCTTCACATGCTTCAGAAATAGCCATATACTCGGCCTCAGGAGTAGATAATGCTACGGTAGTTTGCAAGGTTGCTTTCCAACTCACAGCACAACAACCAATGGTGAAAACATAACCTGTTAATGATCTTCATTTATCCAAATCACCAGCAAAGTCAGAATACACATAACCTACAAGTTCATCTTTAGATTTACCAAACTGCAAACAAGCATTTGCAGTGCCATGAAGATATCTGAAAATCCATTGAACTACTTTCCAATGCTCTCTTCCAGGATTGGCCATGAATCTACTGACAACACTCAAAGCATGTGATAAATCAGGACGCGAAAAAACCATGGCATACATAAGTGAACCAACTGCACTAGAGTAGGGAACTCTAGACATGTACTCAATATCCTCATCTGATTGTGGACACATGGCTGATGACAATTTGAAATGTGCAGCAAGAGGAGTACTTACAGGTTTGACATCAAGCATATTAAAACGGCGAAGCACTTTTCTAACATACCCACTCTGACTTAGGTATAATTTTCCAGAAGTTCTATCTCTTGATATCTCCATGCCAAGAATCTTCTTAGCATCCCCCAAATCTTTCATTTCAAACTCTCTACTCAACTGCCTTTTCAAATTTTCAATTTCTGCCTTGTCTTTTGAAGCAATCAACATATCATCGACATAAAGTAGCAAATAAACGGCTGAATGAGTAGTAATTTTCAAATAGACACAACTATCATAATTGGACCTTTTAAAACCTTGAGATAGCATTAAAGTGTCAAATCTTTTATACCACTGCCTAAGTGACTGTTTCAATCCATAAAGAGATTTCTTTAATTTACAGACAAGATTTTCTTTTCCAGGGATGATAAAACCCTCAGGTTGATGCATATAAATATCCTCTTCTAATTCTCCATGTAAAAATGCAGTTTTTACATCTAACTGTTGAAGCTCATAATCATGCATAGCAACAATACCGAGTAAAATGCGAATTGAGCTATGTTTCACAACAGGGGAAAAAACTTTATTATAGTCAATACCTGGAATCTGACTGTAATCTTTTGCAACTAATCTTGCTTTGTACCTTGTCTTATCGTTTGGAGAAACACCTTCTTTTCTCTTGAAAACCCAATTGCAGTGAATAGGTTTCTTCTCTTTAGGCAATTTGATTAAGTCCCAAGTGTAATTTCTTGCAAGTGACTTCATCTCATCATGCATAGCAGCCATCCACTTATCAGAATCACTAGAGATAACAGCCTCAGAATATGAAGAAGGCTCGGCAATACCTTCTATTTCTTCTGCTACAGCACACGCATAAGCAACAACATTTGCTTCCTCAATAAACCTTCTTACTGGTTTTGGATTCCTTCTAGGTCTGCTTGTTGCAATAGATTGCTGCGGTGGTTGCATAACTGCTGGAGGATCCTCAACAATGGTTGCTTCATCTTGTCCCTCAATTTCTGCTTTTGATGTAGCATCTGAATCAATAATATGCTCCACCTGGACATTTGATTTCTGCTTACTCTCAACAAGATCATTAGTAGATGGAATATCATTTAACATAGCAGATTCATTAAACACAACATTTCTGCTAATTACAACCTTACTTGTTTCAGGATTCCATAATTTATAGCCTTTAACACCAGACTTACAATCAAGAAAAATGCATTTAATTGCTCTTGGATCTAGCTTTCCATTATCAACATGAGCATAAGCAATGCATCCAAAAACTTTCAATTCAGAATAATTTGCTGGAGAACCAGACCATACCTCAATCGGAGTTTTCTTACCAATAGCAACAAAGGAAGAGCGGTTGATGAGATAACAGGCTGTGGAAGCAGCTTCAGCCCAAAAACGTCTATCCAAACCTGCGTTTGACAACATGCAGCGAGCCTTAGAAATGATAGTCCTGTTCATACGCTCGGCAACCCCGTTTTGCTGAGGAGTGTGAGGTATGGTGTAGTGCCTAACAATGCCTTCAGCCTTGCAAAATGAATTAAATTCATCTGAACAAAACTCAATCCCATTATCAGTCCGAAGCTTTTTTACCTTCCTTTCAGTTTGTCTCTCAACCATAGTCTTCCACTCTTTGAAAGCTGAAAAAGCTTCAGATTTATGTTTAAAAAAATAAGGCCAAGCTCTTCTGGAATAATTATCAATAATTGTCATCATGTAACAAGCACCGCCCATGGATGCTTTCCTAGACGGTCCCCATAAGTCTGAATGCACATAATCTAGAATGCCTTCTGTTGTATGAACTGCAGTGTTGAACTTCACTTTCTTATGCTTGCCAAAAATGCAATGCTCACAGAACTTCAGCTTGCCTGCGTTGTACCCATCAAGAAGTCCTCTCTTGTTCAACTCTGACAGACCTAATTCACTCATATGTCCAAGACGCATATGCCAAAGATTAGCAGTATCACAATCGGAAATATTATTTGAGATAACAGGGGAAGCATTACCTGAAACAGTAGTGCCTTGAAGATAATAAAGGCCATTTGTTTGCCTAAGATTTCCGTTCATTACAATAAGAGAACCATTTGTGACTTTCAGGACACCATCTCCACCTGAATATTTGTACCCTTTGTCATCAAGAGCACTTAAAGAAATCAAATTTCTCTTCATGTTGGGAATGAACCGAACATCTGTTAAAGTTCTGATTGCGTCATCAAACATCTTGATCTGAATAGAACCAATTCCTGCTACTTTACATGCTGAATCATCACCCATCAAAACTGAGCCAGCATCATTTATAGGTTCTAAAGTTGTAAACCAATCTCTATTAGGACACATATGGAAAGTGCAAGCAGTGTCAAGTATCCATTCATCCTTAATCTCAGCACATCCAGCAAACACGGTAACAACAAGCACCTCATTGTCAGAACTATCATTACGAGCACAATTGGCATTAACTTCATCTTCTTTGTTATCTTTTGGTTTGTATGTGCCATTTCTCTTTTCCTTGTTCAGCAGCTTATAACATTCAGATATTTCATGTCCATCCCTCTTACAATATTTGCAAGACTTGTATTTGCCTCTAGATTTAGATCGACCTTTATAGGCATTGGAACTTTTACCTCGAGATCCATTATTTGAATTTTTCTCCTTTGTCCTGCCACGAACGGACAAGCTTTCGGCTTGAGAGCTTGATCCATTTGAAGACACCAGTTGTTTCATTTTCTCCTTGGCGTGCAAGGCTTCATAAACGTCATTTAGAGTGAGAGTATCATGACTATATAATATGGTATCTCTGAAATTTGAGTAAGAACTCGGCAGAGAACATAACAGGATTAAACCCAAATCTTCATCATCATATTTGACTTCCATTGCAGCCAAGTCAGAAACAATCTCTTTAAAATCAGAAATATGGTCAAGTAAATTACCTCCCTCATGCAATTTGTGCAGAAACAGCTTTTGTTTGAGATGCATCTTACTTGTGAGATCCTTGGTCATGCAAATTGACTCCAGTTTCAGCCAAAGAGAAGCAGCTGTCTTCTCGTTCAAAACTTCTTGCAAAATATTATTGTGTAGATGGAGCTGAATTTGAGACAAAGCCTTCCGATCCTTTCTCTTCTCATCATCGGTCCATAGTTCAAATCTCTTGTTCCCGAATCCATCCAATGCATCATCATAATCAGCTTGTGCGAGCAACGCCCGCATCTTCACTTGCCACAATGAGAATCGAGTGTTTCGATCCAATAGCGGAAGATCATACTTTAACGACGCCATGTTGAATGAACCAGCGCTCTGATACCACTTGTTAATAAATAAATGATCAAAGAAGCAAGCAAAGAATAGAATCACACAAGATTTAACGTGGAAAAACCCTTTTCGGGAAAAAACCACGGGAGAAAGGCAAACTTTATTAATTAATTGATGGAGTTTTACAAGCTTATTTTCATTACAAACCATAGCAATGAATTTATATTCTACTTTCATGCAGCCAAATAAGGAGAGAAAGAATAAAATAAAGATCTCCTTTATCCTTTAAATGAGGTTGCTGAAAATATCTCAATCAAGAGAATAAATTAAAGATCTCCTTTATCCTTTAAATGAGGTTGCTAAAAATATCTCAATCAAGAGAATAAATTAAAGATCTCCTTTATCCTTTAAATGAGGTTGCTAAAAATATCTCAATCAAGAGAATAAATTAAGGATATAGATAAGATCCTTTAGGTGACATCAGCTGGACCAATTCTAATGAGAATTTCGGATCACAAATTAACAATACATTATGGATTTTAGTTGTAATTGAATTTATGAAGAATGGGGATTTTAGTTTTTAATATCAAAAACTAAATTATCATCATTACTCAGTTTCGAGAAACTGAGCATATGCCCAGTTTTTCGAAACTGAGCAGTGCTCAGTTTTTTTCGAAACTGAGCAATGCTCAGTTTCTCGAAACTGAGCACTATAATTCTCTTTAGATGAACTGAGTTAAGATTTTGAATTGCTTATTTTATTGTAATTTTAAGAAGTTTAGGTAGCATGTTTGAGCATAAATGGGAATATTGACACTAGATTGCAGCACTTTCTAAAGATGTGCTTATTCCTTATTTTTTTCACAATGAAATGCTAAGTCTCTGCTGGCATGCTTCATCCAAACATCAAGGAAATTAGGTGGTGCTATTATCAGGCGAACCTCTGTAGAACCTGTAGATTATTGTAGATTCAACGTACATTGTGATACATTATGGATTTTAGTTGTAATTGAATTTATGAAGAATTAGGATTTTAGTTTTTAATATCAAAAACTAAATTATCATCATTGCTCAGTTTCGAACAAAACTGAGTATTGCTCGGTTTCGAGAAAAACTGAGCATATGCTCAGTTTTGTTGAAACTGAGCAATACTCGGTTTTGCAAATATGTTTGATCAGTTTCGCAAAAAAATAAACAAATCCTTGTTCAGTTAGTTAATACAACATGTTATTTATCAGTTTTGCAATTTGTTATTTCTGTAAAAATGAGTGCGTTTATATTTTGTAGGCACTTGTGGAGGAGAAGGAAAAAAACAGAATTTGGAATGTAATAGCAACGAGAATGCAAACATGTTTGATCTTGACAATGATCCTATCGCTAAATTTTTTGGTTCTGATAAAAGGAAAAATTATTGTCATGCAATTAGCTTCTCTTCCTCCGTAAAACACGTAAAGATGATGCAAGCATCAAAAGCAATTGCCGACAAGAATAAAAAGGACGATTTTCATCAATGGTATATGGAATTACAAAATCAAGTTGCAAGTCAAGTGGCGAGTTAAGTGTTTGGATAGCGGAAGTTTTTGATCCAAAAGCACCAATTTACGATGGTCCTCAAAACGGATATTACAAGCTTTGTGAATTTTCGGATGGAGGCTTTATGATATGGTCCATGTTTCGCCTTCATAATATCTAAAATTCTATGTATCTTTAGTAAAACTTTGTATTGTTTTTTGTAATTTGAACTTGATATTATGGTATTTTGAAATTGGAAGTATTATGCAAAAGTGACATTATTGAATTTGAAATAAGGAAGTGTACCAAATACTTTTATTTGAATCGATATGTTGAATTATATATGTGATTGAAAATCATAAAAACATGTTATATAAGTGTTAGCAATTTATGTATGCCAACATTTATAAGAGTTACTTGGATTATGATACTGACATTTATAAGTGTTACCATATCTTATGGTTTCAACATTTATAAGTGTTGGCAATGAATATGTTTGTAACTCTTATAAGTGTTGGCATATCTTATGGTTCCAACATTTATAAGTCTTAGCAATGAATATGTTTGTAACTCTTATAAGTGTTACCATATCTTATGGTTCCAACATTTATAAGTGTTAGCAATGAATATGCTTGTAACACTTATAAGTGTTAGCAATGAATATGTTTGTAACACTTATAAGTGTTAGCAGTTACTCTGTTTGTAACACTTATAAGTGTTACAGGAAATTCCTCACAAGCCGTTGGTGATACTTAAAAGTGTTACTGAAATTATTTGTAGCACCTATACTTGTTGGGAATCCCCTGTTTTGGTGTTGTGCGAATCTCAAATTGTTGAGGCTGATAGGACCCAGCGTTACGAGGCTGAGATCTGAAAAGCGAAGCATAACCAGTCTTCACAAATGAAGGAAAAGAGGTGCTCGAAGGGTTTTCCGGATCGATTCCAGCAGCTGGATTAGAAGAAGAAGGAGGTGGATCAGGGGGTTTGAGAGGAGGAGAGCGAGGGAGAGGGGAAAAAGAAGAATCGAAGGTGGAGGAGGCACTACAAGAAAAACTGCATATAGCAGCGGCAATATCCGCTGCTAATCCGTCGCTATATTGGCATTAGCGACGGATTTCCTGCATAACACTATGGTCGGTAAAAACCATGACGGTAATTGTGTCAGATTTTGCGATGGAATTTAGAATGAGTTTTCCGACAATTTTCCGTCAGTTTACTAATTATATAATAAAAATAAAATTTTATTTATTAATTTAATTTTAATTTATATACCGACTATTTACCGACGGATAAATAATTTATAATAAAATATTATTTATAAAAGACGTTGGTAAACCCTTGCTAATTGCCAAGGGATTAGCGACGGATTTTAATTTATGTAAATATTTAATCTAGCATTATCTGTTAGTAATCTGTCACTATTCCCCTTCTAATCTGCAAATATATATTATATATATTTACATATATGTAGATATACACATTCATATATATATATATACACACACACACACATACATACACACACATAAATACATACATGTATATTTAGCGAACTAATATCAATCAACTATGAACACTAAAATAAATAGCATACCCAAAAATACAAAGATAAATTTGCATTTATGATTTATTTCTTCTTTCGTTACATTCAACTTTGACGACTATGTATGTCTTGAACTTTCTAATAAGTCCAAGCATACACAAGCAATATACATTTAAATAAAAGTAGTTTGATTGATAACCACCTAACATTACACCTATATTACAAGAGACTGCTCTATTACCATCCGACGAAGTTGCTTTTTGACTCGGGATCTTGCTTTTAAAAGAACAACAAATACAACAGCTCTTTCATTTTGTGTTTTCGTACCTCCAACATGTAAAGCTGTTTGTCTCCTTTTTTCGGTCTCAAGTTCTTGAAGCATTTGCTCCACATCACCTATAGATAAGCAGTACCATGTCAACTAAAGCTGAAGTCATAGTGAATTCACAAAGCTAATTTCACAGTGTTGTAAATACAAAATAAATCAAATGAATTAAAAGTCTGCTGATGCAAGTTAATAACCATTCAATAGCGGGTTTTGAAAATGAAATTGATATATATATATATATACCTTCAATATTTCAATGCAGCATTTGTAAAGGTAGCAACTCCAGTGGGTCGACGAAAACATTAGTAATCTTCTCCTTTTCGTAGTGGCAAAATTGGGAAAGAAAAATGAGCATGTATGAGTAAAAACACATTCAATCTACAGAGATTGAAAATAACATTGGGTCGACGAACCAACTTAAATAAAAGAAAATTACATGGGCATGCTCAATAAGCTAAGCCGAAGAATGAGTTGTGATGATGAGACTGGGCGCCTATCTTCTGGCATGGCTACAGTTAGCTCGAGGCATTCCCAGTATTAGACTACCATTTCCATTCAAGCTTCACCATTAATCAAACAGAGGAACTTTGATTATTCACAGCAAAAAGAAGCTTGCATCTGTGGGCATCTGGTTACGGAGGAAATTGCACTTCTGATCTCAAGATCAAGAACTGAAACAGCTCCATGGATTCAAGACAAAGATCAAGATGAAGAATCGCCCCAGCATACATCAGTTGGTAACCCGGAACAACCAGACGAAGTCAACCGTTCCCCATTGTAGAGCTCCATGGATTCAAGAGAAGGATGGACACCGATTGACGTACACTAACCTGTAATTATATGATATGATAATTATTTGTAACTTAAACAGGTAGGAACTAGGAAGACATAGCAAGATTAGATTAGGGAAAATAATAATTCCCACTGAAACAGTCATCCCATTGTTCATGAATTACCCAATCCATCAGATTGGTTTCATTCTTCATTTTTACTTGCTCTGTTGTGAATGAAAACTTTTATTTGTTTTAAAAAATAAAATAAAAATCTGTTGGCTTGTTTCTACTCTAGGTTATCATTAAAGGCTGAATTTTTGAGTGTAAGTGCAAAGTCAAGGTATAAATATGTATTACCTATCAAAACTGCAAGCTGAATTTGACAATCAGCACTGAGGCTTAGATAGCAACGCACATGAATACCCAACATTTCCAATAAATTATGCTGACCACCCCAAAACCATCAATCAAAAAGAACATAATGAAGAACCGAACCAACCAAATCCAAAACAAAACCAAAAGGAGATGCAAACACAACATAACCAGGCAAATAAAAACACGAACAAATGAGTTAATTACAAACCGGAACTAACCCAATCACACCAGCTGAAACAATCTCGGTTCGTGGTCAATCGGGAGGTTGGCCATATAAATAAACTGCACCATCCTTGCCTTTGCGTTAAATCCTGTCCCTATTGGTTCATCAGAGCAATTGGGAGAGGCAGAGTAGCTTGACTCGGCCTGGCAAATTTAACTTTTGCAAAAGTTCCCACTCCAATTGTTCTCCCAACAGCATATTTCCCAATCTTTTTCATCCTCGTTCCACTCATAATTGTTCCCTATAGATCACATCAATTAATAAAAATCAATCCCTGAATTTTACATGAACGAATTTGAGCTAAAATGCTTTTCTGAAATCAATACACCAAAACTAGTAGTTATTACATAATACAATCCTCGCCCAAGTGCACTCAAGTTAACGGATTTCACTCGGTTTCAATTGTAAAATCAAGAAAATGACATAAAAACAGAAATTTTACCAAGTAAAGCAAACAAATAACATTTCATAGTAACAACTGGGATGGTTTCGGAGCAGATCTAGGTCACGGCGATGAGAACGTTTACTCCACGCGAGCGAAAACTGGTATAAGGACGAAATAAGGAAGAGAAAGAATAAGTGGAGAAGTATAGGTGGATGCGAGTAGAAGGGAGAAATAAAGAAAAGGGGAGCGTCGTCAGTCGCCATTAACAGGGTAACACGTAAATTAATCTAGGGTTATAGGGACTGGGGTAAACGAAAATTAGTTTTGAAGTAGAAGCAAACGAAAAATTTTGGGAGCCCGCCTTCTAAATTTCTGGAGACCGCCTCTCAATATTATACTTTTGTTTTGTTTTGACCGCCTCTCAATTTTATTAATTAGCTGACCAGGTCAAAACATGCTTGTTCCAATCTATGCTAATTATTTAAACATTATCATTATAAATTATTAATTAACTATACCATATTACTAATTAGTAAAAATAAATATAAACCATTAATTATTAATTATGTCAATTATCAATTATTAATTTTAATTATTATTATTATTAAAAATAAATAAATAATTATGAATTATTAATTTTAATTATTATTATATACTTATATGACCAAGTAAAGAATTATCTTATATGACCAAGTAAAGAATTCTGAAAATTCATTAAAAAATATAAAAGTTCGTTTCAAATCTCTTGGAAAACTGCAGGAAAATAGCTTCAAAATTATGTTGATGGTAATCCGACTCTAGTAGCAACGGAATTTAGCGTCAAATATTATATGACGGTAAAGAGCTGCAATTTCCATTGATTTAGCGACAGAATTAGTATTCGACGGTAATAATTTATAATAAGATGACATATAAAATCCAAAATATTTTCTCTTACAAAGGCCAAGGAAATCCGCTGCTAATTAGCGACGGAATTTTCCGCTGCTAAAAATATGTCGCTAATCTCGGTTTTTCTTGTAGTGAGGAAGAAAAGAAAGTCGCGGCCGCCATTCCAGTTTCTCTTTTTTAATAATATCTACACATTATTTTCCCAATTTTCAATTAGATAAAATTCAAATATTTTAAATAAAGACACAAATCGACATTTTATAAATAGAAAATAATCATGTAAAATGATCCTTTTAGTGTGAAAATAAATATATAACAAATGATAAAAATTCACAATGAAAATAGCATTTTTTAAGTGAGAAAAAAATCGTAGAAAAAAGCTCTAAAAGCCATAAACACACACACACACACACACACATATATATATATATATATATATATATATATATATATATATACATATACATATTGAAAATTGTGTGTGTGCATATATATATGTGTGTGTGTGTGTGTGTGTATATATATATTTTGAAAACCCAGGAGAACCCGACGGGCCGGTAAACTCCTGAGGAGGGTACAGTAAAGCCGTCCTCTAATCCAAGCCCCCATACCCCCGGGTAAATTTATGTAGGATGGGGAAGCGCATGGTAGGAATCGAACCATCGACCTTTTACCAGGAAGTTAGGCCTCCTTTCCACTGCGCCGCACCCGCGGACATATATATATATATATATATATATATATATATATATATATATATATATATATATATATAAGCTTATCTTTTACCGCTAACATTTTTTTAAAATGTTAAATGAGATTAGCATACTAGAATTGTTTTATTCTATATTTTTAATGAGATAATATAACGATATTTTTTAAGTTATAAAGCTATATTCATTTAGTTTCCTGAACTATTTACTTTCTTTTTCCATGTCAACATTAATTAATTGAAATACGTCACCTTTTTTTGTTACTTCAAGTGTCTTTATTTTTAATACAGTGAAAACAAGTATACAAAACGAATTTGGAGTTACGTAATCAAATAAAGTTTTTCAAGGCTGTTGCTCCTAGATTTTTTTTTATGTGTTGAAATTGTATTCTTGTAGTTATGCAGGATTTTTCTTTTGCCTAATTTGAGACTCACACTTTCTATGGGTAACATGCTAGAAACTAGCCTATATTGTTTCAGACGGTTCGGAAAGAAGCCATTATGCAATTATGCTTTGAAATTTGTTCTATTTAAAATTTTGTTTAGCTTTTACCAAGTTGTTAATGGTCAATCAATTTGTGGGTTAGCCAAGCCTAATTTTAGTTTTGCTTTTCCTAAGCAGTCAAGCATTTGATCCCTCATCCAATGCAAATTCCATTTGACCCTTCATTCAATACCGGAATATCTCCTGATCCTCAATACCTTGACGTGGGATCTAGTACATTCTATGTTGCTCCACACATCTCTCCATCTTCATTTGTACCTCCTTGGGTATCATTATTCAATTTACCACCTATTGGAATCAGTATTTATGGGGATGACTAGTATATTAGCGTGGTTTTGCTTTAACTCTTCATTAACTGAGTTGTAGTTTTGAGTGGTTCTTTTACTTTCCGTTTCAGGCATGTACCAATATATTCAATACTATATTTTGCATCCTGTGCGATCAATAATAAAAGCAGAGGTCCATTTTCCCTGAGCTACTGCTTCAACATAGTTTATAAAAAAAATATAATGAAAGCGTTAAACTCTGCTTTGGAGTGGATTAAATGCTTGTAAGCAAAAGAATGACATGAAATAAATTTGTCGATCTTTGTTGCTTAGTATTATTATGGACATACTTAAGAATTGTTTGATATTTGTGATAAATGCTTATAGAACAACTCTCAACTATTAAAATAGGAGTCTCTTAATGATATACCCCAAAATTGTTTTGAATTTAGAATTCAATGAAATATCTTTATTTCTACCCATACACTCAATCGCATTTGTGAAAAACTAAATGAAAAAGTTTTCTTTTTATAGAAAAATCAGAACAAAAGGTGACACTATATCCAAGATTAAAGAAAAAAATTTCCAAACTTTAAAGATAAATTGTTGAAATTAGCCGACACAATATGTGCTAAAATTGGTGATGCTAAATCAATAGAATGGAATTGTTCTTATGGAAAGAAAGGATAGATAACTTGGGTGCCAAGTTTACTTGGAGGTCAAGAAAACTTGGGCATGGAGTAATAGATAAATTGGGTGCCAAGTTTACATGGAAATCAAGTAACTTGGACATGAAGTAATTGACTTTATAAAAGGAGCCTAAAGCGGAGAAGGAAAGGCAATTGAATGGAATTCAATTCAATTTATTCATTCTATATCCTATCTTCTTCAATTCTGTATCTTCTCAAATAAAATTCTTAAGTGAATTGAGTGACCATTGTAATCAATCTCTTGTACTGTTCATTGGTGTTAATAAAAGGCTCTCTCTCTCTCTCTCAAGTGGACGTACACCAACAAGTTGTTAGTGAACCACTATAAATCAGTGTGATTTATTTTTCGTTATTGCCCAGTTATTTCTCTTGTGTGGTGATTGTGATTGGATTTTGGATTGGGTTGAGATTATCTTCGATATTGATTGGTTGTTTTTCATGTTTACCACGATCTCGTCTTCCACTGATTTGGGGTTATTTTGATTTGAGTGGTCTTGAATAAAAATTTCTCCTCAACAATATGTTGTATTGAAATCGGTGAATGTAACTTTGGAGCGGAGAAGATGATTCTCAAATCAAAGGTGGAAGAAATGACGATTCAAAGGCAAAAATCGCATGTGCAACAACTCTGACGTCTGGGCGGTTTGGCTAGATGTCTAAGGTGGTTGCTTCAGAAAGTAGAGAGCATAACGGGACGTATAGCTTAGGGTGAACATTTGGTTGGTTTGGTTTATCCGATGATAAAATTTGTCAAACCGAACTAAAACCAATAAAAATGAAAACCAAACCAAACCAACCAAATTAAGTTTGGTTGGTTTGGCTGGTTATCCGATTAAACCGAACTAAAAATGTTTTACAATTTGTGTTTGGAATATTCACTACAATTTGAAATAAATTATAAATATATGATTAGAGTATTATTATTTATGATTTTTATGCTTTCTAATATTAATTTTGACACATAGGTGATGATTAAAATTTACTTAAGTAACTAAACTAACCAAAATATTTATTATAATATTGATAATTTTGAAAATATAGTAAAAGTTCGGTTAATTTGGTTAAACCGATAATCGAACTTAATATTTTTCCGGACCGATTACAAACCGATTTAATTTCAAAACCGAACCAAACCGACCAAAATAAATTGGATTGGTTGGTTTATTTGGTTTAAATGAATAATGCTCGTATAGCCACTCCAGACGTCGCGTTTAGGCAACCCTATAAATTCTTCAATTCTTAACTTCAAAAATCATTTTCTTTGTGAATTATTGATCATTGTTATCAATCTCTTATACGCTTCTCATTCGTATTAATAAAAGCTCTCTCTTAAGTGGATATACACACTAACACTACGTTAGTGGAACTACTATAAATTGGTTTGTGATTTATTTATTGCTATATTGCACGTTATATTGCTTGTTGGTTGTTTGTGATTGATTATTGGATTATTCTTATTTGGGTTTGAGATATTGATTGGTTATATTTGCATTTCTGTTATGATCTAGCTCATTTTTGCTGCATCGAGTTTGCATTTGAGTGGTGTCGAATTGGAAAATTCCGCAACATTGTTATATGTGACTTGGATAGTATCGGCATGGGGGTGTGGATTATATTTGAAATTATCTCAAATGATAAAATATATAAAAGAAGATATGAGTATACGTATGTTTGTCGATACACACGCACATGGAATTAGTGACGTGTAATAACAAAGCAATTTTTTTATTTTGTTACAATACTGTTGTAATGAACATGTATCTGCTTTACCATGAAGCAGATGTGATGAAGTACCCAAAAATTTAACGGGTTCATGACTAGGGAACATTTGAGAGTAAAGGTTTATCACCTAAAATTTCTAACAATATATCCGTTAAAAATGATAATATAAAGTTATATACGGTAAACATATTAAGCTAGAAACCGATCCTAAATATTCAGCTTCATTGTAGAAATCTCAACCAAACTCATGTTGGTCAAACTCTGAGCAGCCCACGTTTGATTTGGTTTGGCACCCAAGCAAATTCCTTTGCCTTGGTTGCTGTTTGATTTGGTTTGGCACCCAAGCAAATTCCTTTGCCTTGGTTGCCAAAACATCAGGCTACCCCATGTTGGCTAGCTAGCTAGAAAACAAAGTCAAAATTGAAATCCCATATGGGGGTGTCCAATCATTTTGTTATCCATTTCTTATGTAGCAGATTTCCACACGTAAGTTATTACGTACATTTGGCTGCTCCATGCACAGGAACAATTGATGTGGTAAATAATGTTGTTATATTAATACGTAAGTTGTTAATATTACATTTTATTTACGTACGTAACTATAAAGTCTTACCTGAGAGACGTCTTTATGCATTCTGTCTTTATATCCAAATACAATTGTCACTGATGGCGACCTCGATTAACTGAATTATTGTAGAGTCTCGCTCGCTTGCCTTTCCCTAATTTAATAGATCGAAAGACCCTTAAGAAGCATCATCCTCTTCCTGCTTATAAATTAGAAAGCATATCATCATAAACCACAAAAAAAGTAACAAGGTAAAAAATAAAAAATGGGTCTGAATCAAGGGTCGAAATCCCGGTTTCCGGTTCCGTTCCGGTCATGTAAAAAATTTAAAATTTCGGTTCCGTTTCGGAAAATCCGGAAGTTCCGGTATAATTCCGGTTTGTCAATTCCGGTACTTGTTTTTTTTACGAAAACACAATAAATATGCAATACCAGAAATCAATTGCACTAAATTATAAATTTAATATCAAAAGCTATTTCTCTGATCATCGTATAAATTTTGTTCATCGTTATCTTCATCTTATGTCGGATTATATAATATGGTAGAAAAATATATTGTTGCATCTGATTCGAACTTAAAACCGTCGTCATTATGTTATCAAAAGGTGATGATTCACCTTGATTACTTGATAGTTCAATAATATACTGTTGATTTACTCTAGAAAGCGAATAACTTCCGGTATAACATACCGTTCATTTTGACAAGTACTTTCAAAAAGAACAAAATAAGGATGATAGATACATGAGTTAGACTTTCCATCACTTGTTTACATGCATATACCTCGTTCTGAAGACCTTAAGCTAATTTTAATTTGCAAATGCAAACAAGAAAAAATAATGAATTAGTACCACCAGTAGGAAAGGCTACTTGAATCTGCTTAATATTAGTTAAGAAGTGGTAGGATAACAACAGGTTTATATGTGCGTTTAGACTAATATTAATCAAATTTATATTAAACTATGTACAGCGCACATATTAAACTAAGCAACAAAGCTTAGCTGCTCTACTATTCTTTTTAGTTTTTACAGAAAGATCCAAAAATCAATCAGCTATACTATTATTTTGCAAACTCCACAAGACTGGCCCATCACGTTGCTTATTCAGCATCTCCTTCAATTTCAATTCAAGTTTCCAACCCTAGGGTAAAGGGAAAAACGAAAAAAAAAAAAAAAAAAATCTCGTTCCTTGCGACGTCGATGTAGAGGGAAGAAGCCAGCAGATCCATCCCACTTTCTAGCTTCTATTTCGATTCTCTTCTGCAGCTTTGTGGTTTCTCTCTCTTTTTTTTTTTTTTTTTTTTTTTTTTTTTTTTTTTTTTTTTTTTTTTTTTTGGGTGAAGAAACCGGAAACGGTTTTATTGTTAAATTCCGGTCCGGTCATCGCCGGAACCGGACCGAGATGGCCGGAAATCCGGGGTGCCGGCCGGAATTTAATACCTTGGTCTGAATAAAAGAGAAGTAAAGGCTCATGCTGTATGCATACCATCCCCAGCACAGGGCCACATAAACTCCATGCTCAAATTTGCAAAACTCCTCCATTTTAGAGGTTTCCATATCACTTTTGTACACACTCAAACAAGCTACAACAGAATACTTGAATCTTCGGGTCCTTCTTCACTTAAAGGCCTCCCTGATTTCCAGTTCAAGACAATTCCAGATGGGGAAATAAGCATGGCCAATGCTGAAGATATGTCCAACGTTACTCAAATAGATCTGTTTAGACTGTCCGACACTTTCAGAGATTTCTTAAAGAATTTAAATGAATCAACGGAAGAACCGGAAGTCAGTTGCATAGTTTCAGACACCTTCATGAGCTTTACCTTAGATGTCTCTGCGGAGTTTGGGCTGCCAAATTTGTCCTACTGTTCAATGAGCGCGTGTGGATTCATGGGCTACTTTGCCATTAAGGAACTAATTGATAGAGGCATTGTCCCCCTCAAAAGTAAGTACATGCAATTCATTCTATATGCTCTTTTAGATAATTGTATCAGCTGCAAATAAAATAATTATAAACCTTTTGTACATTTACATTGTTATTATTAGGTGAAGATGACCAGAAAAATGGATACTTGGACACTCTGGTTGATGGCGTCCTTGGTTTGAAGAACATGCGTCTAAGGGACTTCACAAATTTTGTACATACTACTAACCTTAGCCATGTACTCATGAACTTCGCAAAAGAAGAATCACAAGACTCCTTGAAAGCTACTGCAATATTGATACACACTTTTGAGGAATTAGAAGGAGCCACTTTGGATGAAATGTCAGCGGTGTTCCCTGCTGTATATGCCATAGGCCCTTTGGACATTATGTGCAAAAATATTTCTGAGGACTCGATTATGGGTACTAATTTTTGGGTGAATGACAACAGCTGTTTAAAGTGGTTGGACACAAAAGCACCTAGTTCAATTGTGTATGTGAATTTTGGAAGTCTAACAGTTGTAACTAAGGATCAGTTAGTTGAATTTGCATGGGGGCTGATCAACAGCAACTGTGAGTTTTTGTGGGTGATCAGACCAGATTTAATAAGCAAAGATTCAAATGTTTTGCCAGAAGAGCTTTTAGCGGAAGTAAGCAAAAGAGGATTGATAATAAGCTGGTGTGCGCAACAACAAGTGTTAAAGCATCCTTCAATTGGAGTCTTTTTGACGCATTGTGGATGGAACTCAATGATGGAGAGCATATGCTGTGGTGTACCGTTGATTTGTTGGCCGTTCTTTGCAGAACAACAAACGAATTGTAGATACGCATGTAACGAATGGGAGATTGGATTGGAGATAAGCAGTGATGTGAAGAGAGATGAGGTGGCATTGAGAGTAAAAGAAGCCATGGAAGGAGAAGGAATGAAGATTAGAAGGAATGCCATGAGGTATAAGGAGCAGGCAAATAAAGCTGCATGTATTGGAGGAACTGCTTTTGCCAATTTAGACAGGGTAATTGAGGAAGTTCTTATGCCTAAGTAATATAAATTTAGTTGATCGAAGATTTTATTCTTTCCTCTAACTCTCCTTTCGATGTTAGCATAGTTCCCATTCTAAATGGCAACAACATTAAATGTCCATTATATATTTGCACTCCAAATCTGTCTTTGGAAGTTCGATGAAACCCAGTAACTACCTTAAGAAACCACAGAATTTACAGCATGCGGCCCTTTTGAAGTAGCTAATACTATTAATTCAATATTGATGTTATCAAAAAGAAAACCGGCAATAAAAAATTTAAGCTGATATTACCGTTGAAAATGGAGTACCAGAAGGAAACACACGGTGTATCTGTAGTTTGTAAATAGCAGATATATCTAGTTTTATACCTAAGAAGAACCTTTGAATTAGGCTGAAGCTAACAGACTATGGAAAAAAATTGAAGTTATAGGCTAACTTAAAGAAATGGAAACAAATGCTTTTGACAACAAATTAAAGGTTGCAAAGATAGTTATGCAGCAATATAAATTTGATCTTTCCAATAATATATTTAGTTAATCAGAATATACATATACTTTGCAAGCCCCTGGCCACATTTTGCAAGTTATGGAAAGAAGCTTAGATTTCCATATGCACAATTATTCCCTCATATGGTGACTATATAATAGTCTCTAAGTCGCACCATTATTGCCTTCATACTGTTGACCTTCAGAAGCACTGCAGTCATACAGCTTTAGCAAAGTATCTAATGAAAGTTCACCTATTGTTATTAGCAAAGTATCCATTTACTTGAGAAATTCAGCTCTTTAAATGGGAAGATATAATATGACAACACCTATTGAGTAATATTATTTGTGTACACTATCCACTATCCTATACGTAAACGTCCCACCTATTGTTATTCTAATGTTCCAGACATGCGCACCGGGGAATATTTCAAGTATAAACTAAACAATCTAATTGTTTTGTAAAACAAGGTAGTATAGTGAACATGTATAAGAAGTCTTCAAATTTCTCACACATGACATGAAGTGGAGTAAATCGCCTTTGCCCATTTCCTATTAAATACAAATCATTTCACGTACTTTGACCCCACTCGTTAAAGGCCAACCATAACTACTGAAAAATTCCCAGCACCAACATTTAAATTTACTTTGGGTAAGCATAACGTTCGAATATAAAAATTTGGACAATGACTAATGTTCCACATAAATATGAGCACGATTACACATACACATCTTGTATCTAACCGGTACCAATGATATAAGCAAAAGAATAATAAAATTAAAAAAACACACAAATAAGATGTTAAAAAGAATCCCAACTCATAAGATAGTCTTCTAATGGTATATATATTTCAAATTTTAATGGTTTATTTATTTTATTTTAAATGGATGAACAAATGTAAGGTAGTAAAGTTATGAGCATCATGCACAAATGGTCAAATAAAAAATCACGTTTATTTTCTTCTTTGGCTTTTAGTTCTAAGCACATTAATTAATCTCCCATTATGTTAGTAATAGATTTCATTTCATCTAATAATAAGAGTTACACTATCAAATACACTATATGGAGTAATTCAAATCATCCTTAAATCCCCTGGAATATGCTGCTCAAAACACAATTTCAAATGTTAGCCTTTACGGCCTGGATGTGTGATGAAATAATCATTTGCTTGCCTTACTTATTTGTTAGGTACCCAGCAGTTTATCTACCAGCTTTAGAAGTACTTTTATTAGTAAAATTGTTAAAACCCAAATTGGATCTTAACACCAAGGGTACGTGAATCGTATTTCACCAATATGGTTGAAAATTAAAAGGAGCCACAATCACAAAATAAGCAGAAAAAGGTAAAGTAAAAAGACAAATGATTTTATATTGGTTCGATCAAAGATAGATCTACGTCCACTTTTGAAGTGTTTTTCATTATCATGGAGAAAATTACATATAGCATGATCGCATTTATTACACTTGATCACTTTTACGATGATTCTCCACTTTTTACTCTTTTTTCGCTTTAGATCTCACTTAAATTCGAGAAAGAACAGCTTAGATCTTGTGATTAGATAATTTTTCTTGATTCCATCATGAAAATAGTGTTAAATCCGAGCTTTAAAAAGGAGCAATGGTGGTTGGAGATCACTTGGATTGAATTGGATTGAGAATTAATGGTGTTTGGAGAAGATGAGATTCACTTAATGTTGGAGGAAAAAGAAGTGAGCTTAGGAAGCCAGTAACGGAGCTTGAGATGCTTTAGAATGGTGGAAAACTGAAATGACAGTACTTCGGGGTGACTTAGATCAGTCACTTGAAGTGTGGTGAAATGAAGTATTTATAGGAGAAGTTTGGACCAAGTGGCGAAGCCGTAATTATGATATGTAGAGTTTGGATCGTTCGTTGCCATATTTACAGAACTGCCACTGGACAACTGGCAATAGTTGTCATGCTCGACCCAAAAAGCATGCACGACCAGAAAATCACAATAACGTCACTGGGCCTTGTTCGACCCTTGCATTTATGCGCGACCCAAAATGATTCCGCAGACCGACCACATAGTGCAATTCGTGACCGACCCACATTATTTTATTGCAAATTGAAAAGCATGCCGCCTCTTCTAGAAGCCCTCCCACATGGCCATCCCTAGTGATATTTATGTCTTTGTATTTTGCATGTTGACCCCATACATCTCTATGGGACGAGGCCAATTCTTCTGTGCCCAACATCCCTATCCCCGCATGTGCCCACCAATCAAATCTCCCTATTTCCGTTTTTTTGTATTTAAGTCCCCGGACAATTGAGAGATTTAACTGCAAAAGGCGAAAATTAGGGGACTGTGATTGATGGGCACACAGAAAACGGGCACAGAAGAATTCACGTTGACCGACCACGTCAACGTGCCTAAGTATTATCTACGTAGAGGTTGATCAACGTGTTTTATGTAGCACGTCTCACATTTTGAACCACAGGCTTGCATTCAAGTTATCACACATTAACGTTTGCAGGTCCTTCTTTATATTAATCTATTCACTCCTTACAAAATCCTGCTCGACCAGTCAGTCAAAATGTTGTTCGAGCCTTTGCTGATGCACGACCAAACTTAAACGAACAATTGATGCACTAGAATGCCACGTGTCCTTTTCTTTTGCTTTGCCATACATGTACGTGGTACAACAATTATAATTTTGGCGTCACCTTTATATTTTATTGCGTTACGAGTGGAAACCCGTGCGATGCATGGGAGCATAGACTTTCAAGTGTTGTAGTTTGCATTTGTAAATAAGAGGTGGAATCATATTCTATAATAGCAAGATATATAATGTAAGTGATTTATGTATGTGTTAGTATTCTAATGTAGAAACTAAATTTTGCAGCAATCAGTAAATAATGCATGCATAGCGTGTAGGTATAGGTTGCCCGTAGGGTAAACAGTTAAAAATTTTATGTATCTCTATTGAGTTGATGAGAAGACATATGTATGAAATGATGAATTAAACAATCATATTATGGGATATGTTACATTGGTTGAACGCAATGAGGATAAAATATAAGAGTAAAGAATAGAGAAAGAACATGCACAAAATTAAAAAGAACTTTCTTATGAAATGGACAACATAACGTTGTTCCAAAAATAGGATTAGTTATGGAACTATCTTTCAAACGCTCATCAATCCAATGTAGTGCTTTACAGAATGAATATAATGTAGTCAGTAGTTCCAAAAAATGACGTTTGACGGGTTGAGGCTGTACTTCATTACTAAATTGTGCATAGCATGTAGGTTCAACTTCGTGATCACTACCACCATTCATAACTCTACAGACGATGATAAACAAAAAAATTAATTCGTATTGTCTAATGTTAAAGATATAATTTGATACTTTTTATAAGAAATTGAATGAATCACTTATTTGACTGTAATTTTAATCTTTTTAATTTTGCATATGTTAGGTACGAATCAAGAATTGAGGCAATGTTCATATAACATTGATATTATTGTATCATATATTTATGTGTTTCATCTTTATTATCCAGCAACAAAATGTGAAAAAATACAGCATGGAATGAAGATAGTTTATTAGATGACAGTTTGTGTTGCAACTTAAAAGCATACCATGGTTAAATTTCACCACGTTTGTATTTCATTTTGAACATTATTTTAAGCCAACAGAGTTTTATCTGTGCTGCAAAAGCTATCAGTTACTAAGGCCGCTATGTTATATGGGCGTTGATAACTCTTCTTAGGTACATACAAATTAACTACACCAACTCTACTTAGGCATACAAAATTAACTACACTTGTGGTAAATTAAAATGCATATATTCAATGGCAATTACAAATGAATTAATGTACATTCCATCAATTAGAATACATACTGATAAATGATGGCTTCAACCTGAACATGGACGATGGACACAGCACCCCCTCAACCTGCCAGTTGCATGAATTAAAAGCTTGACCATTTGCAGTTTATTTTGTTGAGTCCGTTTGCAGTTTACATCAGTCAACAGAAACATGCAAAATTAACTTTATTTGCAAGACAATTAAATAGGTAATATGGTGTCATGCTACATAAATAAATTGACATAAATATTGCAAGGAATGAATAATTTAAAGAGGTGCAACATGAAAGAGCAACGTATTGCTATTCCCCCTGTTTGAATCCGTTGCATTTGTAATTTTACAGTCCCCTCTATTATCAGAGCTTTGATCATTTATGAAGTTTGAATGCCATAATTTCAGCAATTAAAATATCAGAAAACTCCAAAGGAACCACCCTTCTTTTTCTACAGCTTTGGTTACCAATTCATCACTGAATTTTATATTCACTTGACAATTAAAGCCAGCAAGTTTTGAATCCCCATAAAAACCACTTTGTACCTATTGTCAAAAATATAAAATAACGTTACAAATTTGCCTATATTTCCATGAAAACATAAAATTTAGTTGATATATTGCATATTCTTTACTTAGAAAAGAACAACGCAAGGAAGATATGCTGAAATGTGTGATTAATTTACAAAATACAATGATAACCTTTCATCATCCACTAATTCTGGCATAAGTTGTTAACTGCAAACAGTACCAGACATTGAAAGAACAAAGTACTCTGTTGTTAAGTAAAGAGAGAACAAAAAATATGGGGCATTAATTCCAAAAAAAAATCACATACCATCTTGGTCTAGTGGACCATTACACCGTTGCATGCTACAGGTGTCACATGAAAAACAAAATTTATGGAAATGCATTATGTAACTTTCTATCTATATAGGGACTTACTATTTTTATACATGTATTAACATACATTTAAATAAGAGAAACTAAGGAAGGTTATTGTTAGCCTACTTTGTGAACTAGGCAACACTAAGTCAAGAAACCAGACATTGAAGGACATTTTTAATTAGAAGACTTCGGTTCGGATTGGAGAAGGCACTACAATCTAGATTGGATAGCTGCAGTTGTTCGGGTCGGGTCAGAGCAACATATCGGTTCGGGTCGGATAGAGCTTTCTGTTCGGATCGGTGAACTGCTGATGAGGAAATTGGTAAGGTATATCTAATCGGATCGGAAGACAACACAATTTCAATTGGATCGGAAAGCCACCTGTTTGCCACGAAAATGGATCGGAGCGGAGCAGATTAGAGAAGAAGAGAGCGTTGCATCCAAGCCAATCCGGGTCGGATCGGATATCCCGATCCGAACCCCTTGTTTGTGCGTCTCCGATCCGAGCCCATATTCCATGTTATTCTCCTGCAAAAGCGCCTGGATATCCGGACCGGTTGTGACCAGTTCCTACTCGTAACGTCCGTTCCTTTGATGCGTTGTCAACATAATAATTCATCCGAACCCGAAGATAGTGGGATGGACGACATGTGGCTCCGACCCGGATCAAGTTTCAAGCAAATTCACACCTATAAATACCCCGTCTGGAGACAAAGAGAAGGATCTTTTTTAGGCACTTTGAGAATTCAACTACCTCCATAATCCGAACTCCATTGCTCCCGGAGAATCCAAATCTTCTTTCATTATTTGTTTTAATCTATTGAGTGAATATAAGCGAGTTGTGAGTGAAATCAAGTAACAATTATATTGTATTTGCAACTGAATCATTGAATATAGTGAAAGATAAGTGGATGTAGGCACTTCTTCGCCGAACCACTATAAATCCTGTGTGTTCATTTTTATTTTTATCTCATCTTATTTGCTTTTAGTCAATTTGGGTGTTAGAACCACTTTTGGGTCTAACATTTTGGTGCTTTCACTGAGAATCCTCATCTAAATTCTCTATTTTCCGGGATCTCTTTCTACTTTTTGGACCGTTGAGTTCAAAGAAGTGAATCCTTAAGTTTCTCTGCTTTTTTACATTCGTTGAAGTGATTGTCAAAGACTCATGGCCAAAGGAAAAGGCAAGGAAGTTCAGTCTGTTCGAGGATATGGAGCTGGCGAAGATCAGCAAAATGCTGTAGTAACAAGGTCTCGGGGGCAGAGTTCAGCAGCAGGAAGAACCAATGCAGGAAATCCGAACCGACAGCAGGGGGAGAGCTCCGATCCGATCCGGGTAGGAGATTCTGAAGCAGTGCATTCCCCCAATCTGAACCGACCCGAGCTGCTCGCCACGTACCGCTCCGACCAGGCTCCCCAGCTCCGATCTGATCCGACCTCTTACCTCCGACCCGACCCGATGCTTGGTGAAGCTGGAACCTCTACTCGAGTCCCTACGAATGCTCCAATTCCAACCACCAGGGTTGGTGATCAGGTCAATCCATCTGCGCCCATCACTCAAGGAGATTTCTCGCGCTTGCTTGACATGCTTGAGAGCACAAGGGAAGCTATGAAGGTTCACGAGCGCACTAATCTCATGATGCAGGAAAATATGAGGCTCATGAGTCGGGAGATTAGTGAACTCCGTCGACAGAGAACTCCATCACCGGTTCGTCACACACCAGTGGATCAATCTTCATCTTCCGAGGAAGAGAGGCCCCGTGAACGAAGGCCACTCGAACGACCTCAGAACGTGGAGCAGCTGACATTTGGATCTTTGGGATCTCGTGAGGATATTGCACGAGCATTAGGAGACAATGACCCCACTCGGGGGCAAAGACTCCAGTCCCCTCCCCCCGAGATCGACCGGGAGCGCAGGGAACGGAATCGAGCAGAGGCAGCTCGAAGAAGAAGAACATCTCCTGAACAAGAGCCCAGAAGAAATTCGGATACTAGGGCCAGGGAACCTGAGCGGCCCCTAACTATTGCTGATGTACAGGCAATGGTTCGCCAGATCATGTCCGAGAGCCGGAATTATACAAATGAAGATTATGGCATTGAGCGAAGCCATACTCCATTCACCGACGATATCCTCGTCTTCCAATTTCCCCGACGCTTTAACTTGCCACAGATGGACAAGTACAACGGAAGGACTGATCCGGGACAGCATTTGATGCGGTATTCGTGGCTCATGAATGCTGCTGCTGCCCCTGATGAAGTGAAGTGCAAAGCGTTCCCAATCTACTTAGAAGATGTGGCACTGTTCTGGTTTACCCGACTTCCTCCTCGTTCGATTTCAAATTACAAGGAACTAAGCGAGCGTTTCATGAACCAGTTCCGTCTCCATGCCCGAAAGTCCAAAAGTGTTATTGAATTGTCAAGAATTAAGCAGGCGCCAGGAGAATCTTTAAGGGCATATCTTGATCGTTTTAACCAAGCCGTAACTGAGGTCAGTGACCCGCACGAGCCCACTATTCTGATGGCATTGAAGGAAGGAGTCGACCCTGAATCTGAGTTTGGAGACTACCTTTCTGGGAAAACACCCTCCACAAGGGAGATTTTCTACGAAAAAGCCGATATTTATCTAAGACGAGAGGAGGCTAGGGCGAACCGAAAGAGAAAGTCTGAGACGGCTTCAAAGGAGAATGTGCAGAGTAATATCGCCGTGAAGCAGTCTGGGGAAAGTTCTGGCAAGGTTGAAGTAAATGTAGGAAACAAGGGTGGAAACAGCAATGCTGGAAGCGGGGGTAACAACAACAATAACCCTAATCCAAACGGTAACAGAAGGAACAGAAATAGGGGAAGTGACCCTAACAAAAGACCCCGATTCCAGAACTACGAGAATTATACACCATTGAACGACACCCTGGAAAATATTTACCTGGATACGTATAATGTGTTACAATACAAAAGACCGCCACCTCGTGATTCGACCGAGAAAGAAATGGCGACAGGGAAATTTTGCTTGTTTCACGGAACTCATGGGCATTCGACCAATGAATGTCGGCATTTGAGGGATGTGATTGAGAAGCTGCTGCGTGAAGGAAAGTTGGATGAGTACAAGGTTGCCCCGAGGGACAAGGGGCAAGGAGAGCAGGCTCCAAAACAGATCCTACCTGCTCCCAAGCCTACAACGCAGCAGAAAGGAAAAGGAATTGTCATCAACTCAATAGTAGGCGGACCTCACCCGGCAATCCGAAGTTTCAGATCAATGGATCAATATGTGAATGCTGCCAAACATCTAGACGTGAATGAAGGTGATGATTTGGAAGATGTCACCCCCATAAAACAACAAAAGACCATGTTTGACGATGTGGTATTTCGAAGCCGAGACAATACTGGGATACAATCTCCCACCAATGATCCGTTGGTTATTACTACCACCATTGGGCCGGCCTTGGTCCATAAGGTATTAGTAGACAACGGAAGTTCCGTTAATATTTTGTTCAAGAAGTCATTTGATCAGATGAAGCTTGAGTCCGAAGATCTGAAGCCTTGTGAAGGATGGATCGGAGGCTTCAACGGGGCGTCGACAGCTCCCATGGGATACATAGAGTTACCCGTAACCCTGGGGCAAGGAGAACGTAGAAGAGTGCGAATGCTTCAGTTTGTAGTATTGGACGTAGATTCGCCTTATAACGCATTTTTGGGGAGACCTGCCCTCGCTGAATTTAGAGTTTGTATCGCCCCTTGGTGCCTGTTACTTAAGTTCCCGACCGAAGCCGGAACTGGAGTAATGAGAGGAGATCAGGTTTCCGGACGGGCCTGCTATGTGGCCGAGTTAAAGATGTTGATGAAAGGACTTAACGTTGAGAGTAAGGATGCCTCGTCTCCCTCGAAGGGGGACTCGGCATAGCAATTAGAGAGATTGACCCCAAAGGAGTTGCCCAAAGGAACACCTGAAGACCTGGATCCCGGAAAAGACGAGGAACCAGAAGCTAGGAATGCAACTCCTAATGAAGCGACAGTGGAAATTCCCATTGATGAAGCTGATCCGACAAAAGTTTTGAAAATTGGTTCTCAATTGGATCCACGTCGAGCTAAAGAACTAACGGACTTCTTGAAGGCAAACTTAGACGTGTTCGCCTGGACCCATGCTGACATGTGTGGGATATCGCCGTCCATTATAAGTCACAAATTGAATGTAAATCCGAAGCATCCGCCTGTGAAGCAAAAGAGACGCATGCTGGGCCCAGAGAGGTCGGCTGCTCTCAAAGAGGAAGTAGAAAAGTTGAAGCAGAATGGATTTATTCGAGATTCGACATATCCCGACTGGATATCGAATCCCGTCTTAGTAAAGAAGCCAAACGGAAAGTGGCGGACTTGCATTGATTTTTCAGATTTAAATAAAGCTTGCCCGAAGGATAGTTTCCCACTTCCCAGGATTGACCAGCTTGTAGACTCGACAACAGGTCATGAACTTCTCTCTTTCATGGACGCATATTCTGGATACAACCAAATTCCTATGCACGTACCAGACCAAGAACATACGAGCTTCATTACGAATTTGGGGTTATATTGTTATGTTGTAATGCCATTCGGATTAAAAAACGCTGGAGCTACCTATCAGCGCTTGGTAAACAGAATGTTTTATGATCAAATAGGAAAAACTATGGAAGTTTATGTGGATGATATGCTTGTCAAATCAAAGCAGTCTTCCAGCCATACGCAAGACTTGGCGGAAATGTTTGGTATCTTGCGAAAGTACCGGATGAAATTGAATCCTCTGAAATGCTCGTTAGGAGTGGCATCGGGAAAGTTCCTTGGCTTCATTGTGAGTTCCCGAGGAATTGAAATCAACCCTAGCCAGATAGCAGCAATTAGAAATATCCAAGAACCAAGGAGAATTAAGGACGTCCAAAGTCTCGCAGGGAAAGTAGCGGCGCTAAGTAGATTCATCTCCAAAGCCACAGATAAATGTGTTCCGTTTTTTGATTTGATTAAAAGGGGAAAGAAGAACTTCGAGTGGACTCCGGATTGTGTTGAGGCCTTTCGAAATCTGTTGGAACTGCTAGAGAAACCGCCGATTTTATCAAAGCCCATAGATCATGAAGAATTGTTTGTTTACTTGGCAGTCTCGGCTCACGCTGTCAGCACAGCCCTGGTTCGAGAAGAAAACAAAGTACAAAGGCCAGTGTATTATGTAAGCAAGAAATTAGCAGCGGCAGAGCGCAACTACCCAAAAATTGAGAAGCTTGCTTACAGCCTCCTGATCGCATCCCGAAAACTTCGTCACTATTTCCAAGCCCATCCAATAACCATATACACCGACCAGCCCTTGAGGCAGGTATTGCAGAGACCCGAAGCATCGGGAAGGTTGATCAAATGGAACATAGAACTAAGTCAGTTTGATTTGAATTTTCAACCACGAAAGTCAATCAGGGGGCAAGCTCTAGCAGACTTTATTGCGGAGTTCACCATTCCAGAGGAGGAAATAATCAATGACAGAGTGGTTAAATCCGAGGATGAGCTAGAGATGAATCCGTGGAAATTATATACAGATGGAGCCAAGAATGACCGAAGGTCTGGAGCTGGAATTGTCTTAGTCACTCCCGAGGGACGGTCGTTATATTACGCCCTGCGATTAGAATTTTCGGCAACTAACAATGACTCTGAATATGAAGCCCTGATTGCCGGGCTGAAACTTGCTAAAGACCTTGGAGTAAAAATGTTGGACATATTTTGTGACTCTAAAATTGTTGTTTGCCAAGTGCGAGAGGAATTTGTGGCTCGAGGACCTCGACTTATCGCCTACCTCAAGAAAGTGAAAGAGCTATTGAATAGCTTAGAGCGGTACAATATAACACATATTCCCAGGGTTGAAAACCAGAAAGCGGATAGACTGGCAAAGCTGGCTAGTTCCGACAATCCAGAAGAGACTAAAGTAATTCCAATTGAAACGTTGGAATCGCCAAGCTTTGAGTCAATGGAAATTGAATTCGCTTTTGAAGCGGAACCAGAGAAAGAGTCATGGATGACTCCAATTAAGAATTTCCTTAAGAATGGGACACTCCCATCAAAGAAGAGTGGGAAAAGAGCTATAGTTCGCAAAGCTACCAGATATGTCATGCAAGATGATACTCTCTATCGGCAAGGATTTTCTATGCCCCTGTTACGATGTATCGCACACGACGACATCAAGCGTGTACTAAGAGAAGTACACGAAGGTGAGTGTGGAGATCATACAGGAGGTCAAACTTTAGCAAAGAAAATATTGCGATACGGATATTTCTGGCCTACGATCAATAAAGATGCAGCTGATTATTCACGACGCTGCGATAAGTGCCAGAGATTCGCCAAAATCCCCAAGGCACCGTCGACCCAACTTAAATCAATGGTGAGTCCTTGGCCATTTGCCACATGGGGAATTGATATCATTGGAGTTCTACCAATTGCTAAAGGAGGAGCTAAATATGCAATAGTAGCCGTGGACTATTTTACGAAGTGGGTGGAGGCTGAGCCCTTGACCAAGATCACAGCAAGAAAGGTGATAAGCTTTGTGGTCAGAAATATTATATGCCGGTTCGGGATCCCAAGGACGATTATAACTGACAACGGGACCCAGTTTGATAGTACTGAATTCAGAAATTTCTGTCAGAAGTATAAGATAGACAAGCGATATACTGCAGTTGCCTATCCGCAGTCAAACGGGCAAGTAGAGGCAATAAACAAAGTAATAAAATCCATCCTCAAGAAACGGTTAGAGCGTGCAAAGGCGAGATGGGTTGACGAATTGCCTCTAGCTTTGTGGGCATATCGAACAACATTTAAAACGGCCACCGGTCATACCCCTTTCTCTCTCTCCTTTGGTTCAGAAGCTGTAATTCCAGTTGAACTAGAAGTTCCTTCCCACAGGGTGACATATTATGACCCGATGACAAATCAGGCACTTTTACTTGAGTCTCTTGATGAAGTCGAGGAGAAAAGGGACGAAGCAGATTTGCATGCCGCAAGACATCGGCGTCAGATGGCACGCTATTATGACAAAAAAGTTCGCCTCAGAACTTTTGAACCAGGAGATTTGGTGCTAAAGAGAGTCTTTCCATCCCTTCCTCACCTCGGTCCAAAATGGGAAGGACCCTTTGTCATTCAACGGAAACTTGAAAAAGGAACCTTCAAGTTAACGACCGTGGATGGCGAAGAAGTCCCCAGAGCATGGAACGCCCAACACTTAATGCGATATTTGGATTAAAAAACACTGTACTTTGTGTTATTTTTCTTATGAACTCTGTAATAAGGCACGACTTGCCTTGGGAAAATCCGACGATATGAATAAAGGATTATAAAGTGGATGTAGGCTACGACTTAGCTGAACCACTATAAAAATATTGTGTGTTATTTATCTTTATGCACTATGTATATATACATTTGTTAATTATTCTGTTGCAGGTATGAAGTACAGGGTGACTCATAGCCTAAAAAGGTTGAAAACGGTTTAGACATAAAAAGAAGCACAACGACTATTTGTGCGATAAGACATAAAAGAATGAGAAAACGACATTCTTAACTCTAACTCTCCAGAGAAAGAGAGAGAGTATAAAAGCGTCTCCGACTGAGCGCTGAAAAAGAAATCCTCTTCCTAACTCTAACTCTCCAGAGAAAGAGAGAGAGTATAAAAGCGTCTCCGACCGAGCGCTGAGAAAGAAATCTTTCCCCGTTGAAAGACCGGGGAATGAATAGATGACTAAGCTCGAACTCTAACTCTCAAGAGAAAGAGAGAGAGTATAAAAGAAATGCCAGAAAAAACGATAGGTACTGACGACACAGGCAGTGCTATCCCGTCAAAGAATTGGGAGCATTCAGATTACTTGATTAAGCATTAAATAATTTGTGGGAATTGACTGGGGACATGTATGCATACGCATATTTCCCCCTTCCACAACTTCGTTTCATAACTATAGACATGCATTTTTACATAAGTGCAGAACTACCAACAAACAAACATTGCAAAAAATGAGTTATTTTTATTTACAACTGAATGAATTTGAACAGGGAAATAGCTAAAAAAGAAAGTGCAGGAGCTTCTTTTGTAGCAGCAATTATTGGTTCACAAAAATGCTAAAAAGATACAGGGCAATCCACTATTTAGATTTGGAATGAGCCTTGGATTTCTTGGCGGCTTTCTCCGCATCCTTTGCTTCCTTCTCGGCTTCGGTCAAGATTCGTTTTGATTTCTTTTTCCCTGAAGATGCGGTACTAGAGCCAGTGGACTTCTTCCCGGAGGGCGGGGCACTGGAATCAAGAGAAGATTTTTTATCAAGTTCTTCTGTAATAGATCTAGTTGAGAGCTTAACAACTAACCTTGAACCCGCATCCACAACTGCGAGGGGCTTGAGGACCTCAGGGTCTAGTTCTTCGGCCTTTAATTGCAAACGCTTGTCTTGGTCAGCCTTCATTGCAGCCAAGGTAACGTCATCAGCACTTTTTGACTCCCCGGTTATTGCAACTTCTGGTTCCTCTTCATGCCCCCCGTCTCCGCCATCGTCCTTTAAAGCCGCTATCATTTCTTCATCATGGGGAGTGGAGACCTTAGTTGGCTCATTTCCTTCTCCCAAGTCTATAGAAGCAGCCTTGTCTTCCCCTTTTTTGGCCCCATCTGCGGGCTTTGTCCCAGCGGCAGCTCCTTGAGCTACATCTGTCTTTTCGGATGATTCGACACCTACAGAATGAGAAGCAACAGTTATCAACTCAGGCGAAAACAATGGGTCTCTCATCGAATGTTCAATCACGTAGCGAAAGGTAGTAATAGCTTTGGCAAATTGAGGAGAAAAGATAGGGATACCTTCCGAAGACTTTTCAGCGGGGGTGACTACTACCTCTGGGGTTATTTCAGGAATGGGAGATAGCAGAGTTGTTCGGGGAATTCCCGGATTTTCGGGATCATACCCTTCTACTTCGGGAGTTGCAGGAGCAGAAGAAGAGGAGCCAGCTTCAAGAATGGTTTTTTGTTTAGACTTCCGTCTCTCTTCTTCCATGGCCTCAGCAATGAGGCGGCGCCCTTCAGCTAGGCGCTCCGGTTCATCATCTCTCAAGTATTTCTCCATCAGTTCATCTTCATCGAGGGAATCGACCTTAAGTTCTTCTTTTTCCCACTCAACGATTTGATTCCATACTTGAACCAGAGTGGAGGGATAGTCCTCGATCCAAGAAATGTTTCGACGACGAATAATGTGTGCGAAGAATTCAATCATTAGCTCGCCGAAGCCCTGAATATCAGCCTCCGCCTCTGATAGTTGCTTGCGGACTTCCTCCGCCGATTTAATAGCACACTCCACATTGCCCTCGGCCAGAGCAGCCCCGTTCTCTGCCTCCAACAACTTTGAAGCCAAGTCAGCATTTTTCTTTTCTAATTCAGCACTCCTCTTTGCTAACTCGGCGTTTTTCCGTTCAAGCTCAGCATAAGCAAGGCGTGTCTTAGCAGCATCTGATTTGGCCTCGTCAGCTTGCTTTTTTAATTCAGAACGCTCCTGAGTGTGAGATTCAAGCAAATCATGATAACGCTTTTGCATGTCCTCGAATTGTTGTTTAAAATTAGAAGCGTCCCTTTGGGCGACCGCTAGCTGAGCTTGAGTGTCTTCCAAATCTTTTCCTAAAGTTTTTAAGGCCTTAGCATCCTCCTCCGCGGTCTTTTGCATTGAATCAGTATTTGTGATTAGAGTGCGGATGATTCTAGAAAGGTTGCGTGAATATTTGAACATCTCAGTATATTGTTTTTGCACCGCATCGATCTTTGCTTTGGCCTCATCTGCCCAATTAGACGAAATAGGTTCAAGGGCAGGTAAAAAAGTCAGAGTTTCGAAGTAGTGTTCGGGAAATTGCTCTTTCAAATATGCCCGTTTTATTGCAGTTCCCGCATCTGGTGGGGGAGGAGCGAGGATTGTCAATTCGGTGTCCCTTCCTGAAGAGGATTCTGTAGTCTCTTTGTCTGTCCTAGGTCGTTTAGTAGCAGGGACCTTTTGCTTACTTCGAGACCCGGTTTCTTTTGGAGGAGTTCTCTCTCTACTCCGTTTTTCGTGGGAGGAAGTGGAATCTTTAGATGGTGGTCTATCCTCCTCCCTGCGGCTTTGATAGCTCTTATATTTCTCTTGTTCCGGTCGAACTGGTGAGCGGGAACGTGAGGGTCGAGAACGATAGGGATCATAAGGTCTTCTCTCCTCCCTACCACGGTCATCCCGGCGATCATACTCGATATCCTGAGGAGGATTGGACATGCTGCGACGAAGTTTTCTTATATCATAGTAGGATCGAGACATTGTACCTGCGCGATAAAATAAACGAAGTTTAGAATTAATGGATTCATGGAGAAAGAAGTGCAATAAATGCTAATGCTGTAGTGTAAAGTGTATCCTAAGTGGTGTGTTTCCCCCCAACCAACCCGAGTCTGAAGCTAGACTAGTGCGGGCAGGCTCTTTGGCCTTAGCGGGAGTGGTTTCTTCAGAAGAGGTGAAGACTAAAGGATCCTTCCTGAAATCCTCCGAAGTATATATAGTCTCAGGTAAGGGGAGATCCCCCAAACCCTGAATTATGTGCTCATCAGTACTAGGAACATCCCCTTCGGAAGCATGAAGTGGCGACTCTTGGGAGGATTTTGACATGTCTAGAGAAGTAGTTTCCTCGGGGGCAATATACCCTTCACGATGCTTTTCGGCCAGATTAGCCAATTCATCATCTTGTGTGGAAGACGGAGAAGGTGAAGTTTGAAGAGGCACTGTAGGAATTCCCGAGCCTTCTCCTGTCTCTGGAACTATCTCCACTGGAGGAATGTATGCGTAAGGGACCGTCCCATGACCGATGCTACGAAAAACGGATAGCAGCCCATGAAAGTGAAGGTATTCATCTTTAAGGACCTCGTCAATAGTCAAGAATTTTTGATCGCCATTAAGAAGTCGATGCATCCGATCAAAGAACACCTGATCTGATATCTGTTTGGGATTGTCGACTGCAAACAAAAAGGAAAACAGGTCAGGGTGATGATTCAAGTGTATAGAGTCCGGATTTAGAAAATCAACGCTTTACTTGATTTTGTCCATCTCCTGGCGCATCCAGGCTGTTGCTTCACGTAGAACCATTCTAGTCTGGAATCTCCAGCTTTACTGCTGAATGGTGCAGAGATTATCTTTCTTTTTGGGACTGATTCAAAGTAGCAGAAGGATGGAGTCTCTCGAGTCCGATGCTTGAAATTATAGAAGAAGTGAACGTCGTCGAACGTGAGCTCTATGCCTAGGATTTCACGATATGCTATGTACAAGGTGTATAGATAGGCATATGAATTGGGGTGCAATTGCATGGGGGCAATCCGCATTTGTCTTAAAAAATCAACAATGAATGGAGAAAATGGAGGAATGGCACCGACCATACACATTAAGCGAGTGACCGTCATATATCCTTCTGGAGGGTTGTGGGGACGGTCAGAGCGTGAGGGCACTAGGGTGTCCCTTTTCATTATTCCATACTTTAAGCAAATTCGAACAAGTCGGTCGTTGTCGATTGTCGATTCTACGGAATCTGGAGGTGACTCCAATATAATGGCTGAGTCAAATTCGTCAGGGGCTCGATCGTCACCGATCCCTCCTTCCTCCTCAAAACCCAGAGAAACCTCGTTCTCTGAAGATGCCTCATTGCTTTCTCGACCTCCAACCCCGTAATCTGGACCCTCACTGTCCCATTCTGGATCAGACGAAGAAGATATATCCTCAAGAGTGATTTTGTTAGAAGTTTCCGGGGCTTCTTTCATCTCAGCTAGTCGGGAAGAGCGTCTGGGCCTCATTGTCATAGAACTATTGAAGAAGCAATAGCACGGATTAGAGTAAATTATCCCGTGTCCCCCTGTGCATATGTGGGATTAGAGTAAATTATCCCGTGTCCCCCTGTGCATATGTGTGAGCTAAAGTGTGTGTGGTGTGTGCAAAACATGAGAAGAAAAACACTTAAAAGCATAATGCGAAGTTCTAACGGAGCGGCGATGTTCAGAATAAATCTTAATGATCGTTTACGTTCATAAGGCACTACCCTAACTGTTCATTAAGTTGAAAATTCTGTCAAGCATTGATTAACCCTGGTTGGATAAAGTCTTGTGCTTTGAGTTGGAATATGCATATCATTCAGTTCGGGTAGGGTGTGCTTATTGTTGGGTTCGGATCGGATGTGCATATAGCTGGGATCGGCTCGGGTCTGCGTATTGTTTGGTTCGGAGAAGATATTCATATTTGGCAGTTTAAAACCGGATCGGAATAAGCATTCGGAGTGGTTCAGCAAACAAAAGGATCCATACGTCCTTTTCCTTTCTCTATCTTTTCCTCCAATCCGACCTGGTCGGGCAAGCATGGCTTTCTCCACATCGCGTTTCATTCCGACCCGATCCTAACATATGAACTTGTCCTCCCCTCCGCTGCTTCAGCACTTCCTTACCCGAACCGAACCCAGTTTCTATTCTCCCCTTTCTCGTCTTCAAATTTCACTAGACCCAAATGAAGTTAAGCGTTTATGTGCTTGAATGTTTAACGCTGGATCCCAATGACCCCCGTTGCTACCTCGAGACGGCGAAGACGCCATCAACGACGATGACAAACGGTGGAGGAGATCCAGGCGTCGGAGTTCAACAAACACCACACTCCAATCGCTCGATTTAACCGCAAATTCTAGCTGAAATCAGTTATTACATAAATAATCGGAGATTTAAAATACCTAGATGTTTTATTCGAAGATTGAAACGAGAAGTTTTGGAGTTTTTGGATTTTTTAGGAAATAGGGTTTCGGTATAAAGCTGGGAGAACAAGAATTGTGGGAGTAAAAAAAGGTAGAAGAGTTTAGGTGGTTGGGTTTATATAAGACGTGAGATGGCTCTTTGTATTCCCCGTATTTTACTCCGCTCGGACCGAGTCCGAGCCAGCCCACATCTTCCGGCCCATCGACCCAGTGCAAAGCGAAACAGGAAGGAAAGGTGCTCGAGTCGGACGCCGAACCGGGTAGAAATCTATGCATTCCTCTAGCATTCGAATTGGACTTAAAAGAAAAACTAGGAAAGAACATACCTGAGAAGAATACTATATGTCGAGAAGAACTTCTGGACTTGACTCAAAAATGAAGAAAATGAATCAAGTATTTCACGACATATATATAAGCGATAAGAGACATGTCTTTATGAAGCGACGCATCTTCACAAACGAACAAAAGTGACTTTCTGACTGTTCTGATTCAAGGACTAGCATTCAAACGACATCAAAGCACGCTTCGTATACAACAGAAGCATCCTTTGAGGGGGCAAAATGTTAGCCTACTTTGTGAACTAGGCAACACAAAGTCAAGAAACCAGACATTGAAGGACATTTTTAATTAGAAGACTTCGGTTCGGATTGGAGAAGGCACTACAATCTAGATTGGATAGCTGCAGTTGTTCGGGTCGGGTCAGAGCAACATATCGGTTCGGGTCGGATAGAGCTTTCTGTTCGGATCGGTGAACTGCTGATGAGGAAATTGGTAAGGTATATCTAATCGGATCGGAAGACAACACAATTTCAATTGGATCGGAAAGCCACCTGTTTGCCACGAAAATGGATCGGAGCGGAGCAGATTAGAGAAGAAGAGAGCGTTGCATCCAAGCCAATCCGGGTCGGATCGGATATCCCGATCCGAACCCCTTGTTTGTGCGTCTCCGATCCGAGCCCATATTCCATTTTATTCTCCTGCAAAAGCGCCTGGATATCCGGACCGGTTGTGACCAGTTCCTACTCGTAATGTCTGTTCCTTTGATGCGTTGTCAACATAATAATTCATCCGAACCCGAAGATAGTGGGATGGACGACATGTGGCTCCGACCCGGATCAAGTTTCAAGCAAATTCACACCTATAAATACCCCGTCTGGAGACAAAGAGAAGGATCTTTTTTAGGCACTTTGAGAATTCAACTACCTCCATAATCCGAACTCCATTGCTCCCGGAGAATCCAAATCTTCTTTCATTATTTGTTTTAATCTATTGAGTGAATATAAGCGAGTTGTGAGTGAAATCAAGTAACAATTACATTGTATTTGCAACTGAATCATTGAATATAGTGAAAGATAAGTGGACGTAGGCACTTCTTCGCCGAACCACTATAAATCCTGTGTGTTCATTTTTATTTTTATCTCATCTTATTTGCTTTTAGTCAATTTGGGTGTTAGAACCACTTTTGGGTCTAACAGTTATAAATTGTGGAACAAATGTGCTCGGTACTGTTAATAAACTTCAATGCATATATAAGTGAGAGGACTTAGTTGAAGTTTCGACTTGATTTTACGACATAAAGCAAGTAAACATAAGCATATGTAGCCACCGTGCATTTGGAAAAAAACTAAATGGATCAACTTGTACATTAAGCAGTAATAAACACTTAAATCAAAAACAAATAAAAGACAGTAGGTAGTTATATATAAAAAATATTTCATTCAATTCACTCCTGCACATATGATTTTTTATTATTTATAACTCCAAATGCAGTCTGAAAATTGATTTATTTTGCGAAATTAAAGGAGGAGAAATATAGGTTAGAAGTTAGTAAATAAATAAAGAAGACATGTTACAGTGAATATATAAGCTATGAAACCTTAACTGAAGTAATAGTTGCATGCCCGCAAGTCATATTCACCAGTCGGCTAAAACAGAAAGCGCATAAATTTTAGTCCGATACATTGTCATAAAAAAGAAAATTTTCACAGTATTTCATTGGACTGTGCAGAAGAATAAAGAAACAAACATTGCATTGATTGTATTAGCAATACCAACTACTAACTTACAGTTAAAAACAGACCAACTAATTGCAAAAGGAAAAAAGAAATTAAGGAGACTAACATAAATTTAAAACAATTACAAAGCTGCCTTCTTCCATCTATCAATGGAAAAACTTGATCATTCGTGAGGAAAGATGCAACGCTTTCCTTAGTTAACCTATTTTGTAAACACTAAAGGGTTGGACAAACATGCCAAGGTACAACTGATTTGGAATAGAAATAAAAGATAATGAATAAACAATGATTTGGAACCTTAACTTGCAAATCATTTCTGAAATTCCTTCAAAAGAAACATAATAAATACTAAAATCTCTTCATTTGATAATTTTCATTTAATAAATAATAATTAATGGTTATTCGTTATGTTAAAAAGAAACATAATAAATCCTGAAATATCTTCTTACAATTCTCGATTCAACCGGTGAAAGCCGCACAATGAAGTCAATTCAATACTGGTTCGGTGAAAACAACAAAATGAAATCAATTCAGTACTGGTTTTAAAGTCTATATTGGCAGAATAAACTGATGACTACTGGCAGAATTAATCGGTGAAAACATGAATAACAAAACTCAAATCTTGTCTAATACACCAGCATAAAAGAGGAAGGACAACAAAAGCGAAAAAATAGAAATCGCATACAGGATCAAAAATATGAAATCATAATAAGCAATAGCAAGAACGTTGATGTATACCCAGTACAACCAGTAAGTTCCAAAGTCATCAACTTTTGAACCCGTGCGTGAGCCCTTATATGAAAGCACCAGTATCAGCACGTGAAATTAAGAATTAGTGTTGATAAAATACATAATATAATATTGGGGGAAAGGATTTGAAAGGAAGGGGTATTGGTTACCTGTATGTTTAACTATATTAGAAGACATAAAACAACTATGATCAGCTAATAAAATTAGTTTTTTTTTTGCTACAGTTTTAACTTTGTCTAAAGTTCTGTATTGTATTAAATCTTTAAGATTATGAATAACTAATTTATAAACTTTTGTATTTTAATAAAAATGGCTTTTGACTCATTTCCTGTGTTGCAACACTTCAACTTCCACTGGAAAAAACAATCAATCGATACAGTAAAGCAATCTAAGCAATTGATCAATGGTGCAAGAAAGCCAAATATGGAATAACTTGACATCACTTATTTTACGCTTCCTGCATAGCAAAAGCATTTACAATGATATAATCACAAAAGCTAGCAGTAAAAAAAGCAGGCGAATAACATGTATGTTATAACCAAAAAATCAACAAAGCATGGCTATCTGATGTCCTAAAACTAATCTTTTCCAAATGGAAATGAAGAACCATAAAAAAAAGAGCTGACCTTATATAAGTCATTCACTATTTGATTAAACAAAAAAATGCATAATTTTTTTTTTTTGAATGATTGCATCTAAATAACACTTTCATTGAAAAATTCAGCCTTTTCATATTTAACATTATTAATTGCGTTCTCATGTTTAACATTATTAATTGTGTTTAAATAGCGCTTTCATTGAAAATTACAGCTTTCTCATATTGTACCTTATTAATTGCGTTCAAATAGTGCTTTCATTGAAAACCTTACTAATCCTCAGCTATATGTGGATACTTATCCAAAATGGATACATTAGGGGAAAAACATGCATAATTTTAGCAAGACTTGGACGCATATCTCTTGCATGTTTTATGTCTGTAAAGAAGTACGATGATAATTTCAAGTTCAAAAGATATTTCCATCTGGGTCGGTTATTTAGTAAATATTGTAGAGGAACATAAAAAATCAGGAACCTATCCTTGCTTACCTAGCATTCCAACATTCCTCCTTTCTTCTATTCAGTCTCAAGCACTTTCATTTGTTTGCCTTCACAGCGCGGTAGAATTTCGTCGGTCTTTTTACGAATCTGAGCAAGTTCTGGAACAAAAAGTAAATTCGAATCAAAATGAAAATCAACTGTAGTCATAAAGGTACACTATTTTCTCTCAAGCTAACCCTAATTATCAAATCCAGTGGAAAATTTTGTGTAATCAGAGCAATCAACAAAGTTTGAAAACAGTGGAACCCAAATAGACAAAAAAATGTATATAACAAATTGAAAACAAAGCCTTGAAAAGAAAATACGAAATTAAATTGGAAATCAAACCTCGATGTAAAGAGTACCTCAACTATTTCTGCAACTCTCCACCTGTAACGATAATAGCAATGAGAAAAAGCGTAGAAGGATGTCGATTCAATGGTTGAAAGGAGAAGCAATGGAGAGAAATCAGGAGAAGGGAAGTGAATTATTTGGAGAATCGGTCTGAATGGGAGGAAAGAGTTTGGGGTTGAGGATGATTGTTTGGGAAGTGGTTAGAATTGGGAACGGTCAAGGGAGATAGTGGAACATCGTGCGAGTGAGTGAAACCTTACGTGTACAAATCAGAGTCGTTCTTTGTCTTTGTCAAGATTAAATCCTGGCCCCTCTTTGTCCTTGTGTAACCAACCGGTCCTTTTTGTTATATAGATTATGCAAAATGGGATCCAAATATTACACAATTTCCATTACATTGTTTTTGTTCATGTCATGAATCCGCTTGACTCCTCAAATATTAACATTGCTCGACCCTTTGTGCGGTACAGCTGGTGATACTCGACAAAGAATTCTGGTGGTGCTCGACAACTAGTTGGGAGCCTGCTCGACCGCAAAAATGAAGTGCTCGTTTCAGTAGATCAAGTGGTGTTATTTTATTTAAACAACATACTACCGTTGAATATACCTTGTGTTCTACTTTGAAGCCACGTGTAAATGTTTCCAACGTATGAAGTGCTCGAGCCGTGGTGTTCGACCTTTAGTGCTCGAGCCACGGTGTTCGACCGAGCAAACTTACGGTGATCGACCCTTAAACTGCGTTATATTAACGGGGTTAACAAAAATATCCCTAGATAATGTATAAACAAAATAGACAATAATATGGGGCGAGGTTTGAAAAAATTATATTCACTTATAATTTTCGTTAACCTAAGTCTTAGCCAGTGTAGCAAAAATGTTGAAACTCAAAACATTAACTTTATCAAATTTAAACATAACTTTTTCTAACCAAGGATTGTAATCGATATTATCTATAAAAATCCAAATTAATTTTTTTGGTTGATTATGTTTCAAAAAATAGTTATCCAATAAAAGCACAAAGTTATAATTTAAATTTACACTGTGTAAAAATTCATACCAACTAATTAGCTAGAGATCCATAGTTTCAAAATTATGAATCTATTTTTATCATTAAACCATGTATGCTTTAAATTAATTATATATTTACTTATAAATAGATGAGTGGAAAAAATTAATGGGAATTGCTTGAATATTATCATATCTCAATTTATTACTATTGTTAACTAAGTTTCCTCAAAATTAAATATAGAGGTAAAGTATTGTTTTTGTACAGAAAGATGCAAAATTTATAAAACATAAGCTAGTGAAATTCAGTGGACATTGTTTGATTAAAATAATAGCCTTATTATGTATGGAATCTATGGATACAATAACCTAACATGTAATGCATGACCAAATGAGCAATTTTAAAAAGGCTTCATCCCTTGAAATTTGTCCTTATTGGTGGAGATGCATAAGCAATTCCAAAATACTTTATGTTAAATTTTATGATATCACACGGTAGAAATGAAGTGGATGGAAGTAGCTTCGTGTCGGAGAAGACAGTTTGCAAATTGGAGCTAGTTAGAGGCGAAGAAGTGCATGGTTTTAGTAGGGTACAACGACAGACGTCTGTCGCAAGACATGACAGACGTCTGAGTTGTTAGGAAAAGTATCCCGAGAGCTGCGACAGATGTGTGGCACCTGGGAAAGACGTCTGTCGCAAGACATGACAGACGTCTGAGTTGTTAGGAAAAGTATCCCGAGAGCTGCGACAGACGTGTGTCACCTGGGACAGACGTCTGTCGCAAGACATGATAGACGTCTGAGTTGTTAGGAAAAGTATCCCGAGAGCTGCGACAGACGTCTGTTACCTGGGACAGACGTCTGTGCTGAAACAGGAGGATGATTGATGTCTGAAGAATAGTGGCGCAGACGTCTGTGTTGTCGGGAAGAGTTTCTCGAGGCTTGGGACAGACGTCTGTTAGTACTCGGACAGACGTCTGTGTGAAGCAGAACCGGGACAGACGCCTATCCCACTCCACGACAGACGTCTGAGGCGATATATTGGCTATATTGGGCTGACGACTTGGCTGACTGATTTGTGCAGGATTTGGGCTAATACACAAGAAATCAAGAGAATCAGATCTAGGTTTATTCTAATTAGGGTTTTGGCAATTCTAATCTTCTTCAACTCCTTTTCTCCACAAAATTAATTTTTTCTGGTGAATTTGATCATTGTAATCAATCTTTTGTACTCTTCTATTTATAAGAATAAAATGTTCTCTCTCAAAGTGGACGTACAACGACAAGACGTCGATGGAACCACTATAAATCCCTGTGTGATTTAGTTTATCGTTATTGCTTTATTATTTCCATTGTTTGGTGATTATGATTGGCTTATGGACTGGGTTGAGAAGTTTTGATATATTGATTGGTTTTTTTTTGCACGTTTTCCATGATCTCGTCTTCCGCGGCGCTGGGGTTTTTGATTTATACGGCCTTAATTCGAAATTCTCCATAACATTTGGTATCAGAGCGTTGATGTTGGTAGATAGTTGTAGAAATTCTAGAATCAGATTCAAATAGTGCCTCAACAGTTGGTTCGAGTAGTGTAGCTCCTTATGTACGTGGTTCGTATGCACCTACCAGTTCACAATTGGTTATTAACAAGTGGAATGGCAATAAGGATTTTGAAAAATGGCAATGGAAGATGAAAACGGTTCTTAGGCGGAATCGGTTACATCGGGAAGTGTTTAATACACATTTATTACTGGCGGACATCTCAGATGTAGAGAGAGAAAAAATGGAAGAGTGGGCATTCACTACACTTCAACTTGTCATGGGGGAGAATGTTATCTCCGAAATTAGTGGTGAGACGACTGCTAAAGGTATTCAGAATAAGTTCGAGGAGTTGTATATGAAGAAGTCGCTAACAAATCGATTGATTTTGTTGCGAACTTTCTTTACATACAAGATGAAGTAAGGAACTTCGCTAAAGGTGCACTTGAATGTACTTGATGATTTGCTAATGAAGGTGAAGACAGTATATTTGAAGATTGAGGAGGAGCAGAAGGCGATGATATTGTTATATTCGCTGCCTGAGCGCTATACGGGATTCTCAAATAGTTTGATCTATGATCGGGATACATTGACTCTTGATGATGTCAAGACTGGTCTTCTTAGTGAGGTATTGCGAGATCATATGAAGGAGCCGAGTGATGGTAGTAGTGGTGTTGGTAATGGTCAAGGTTTATTTACGTAGAAGGAGAAGTCTGAGAAGAACTGAAACCGGAGGCGTTCTAAGTCTAGGAAGCCCGGTGGTGGAGGAAAGTCAAAGGAAAGAACTGGCAAGTGCCATATATATAAGAAACCTGGTCACTAGAAGAATGTTTTTCCAGACGAGGGGAAGAAGAAAGTAGCATCTTCATCAGTGGCGGTGGAGAGAGATGTTGGTGAGGGAGACATAGATGTTTTGTCGGCTGTAGCATCAGATGTTTTGGGCAGCGAATGGGTGCCTTGCTCGGGGGCTTCATATCACATGACGCCTAAAAGGAATTGTCTTTCTTCTTATGTCGACCGAGAAGGAAATCCAATTGTTATGGAAAACTATGCAGTTTGCAAGTCGAATGGCATTAGATCCGTGCAAATTCGAATTTTTGATGGAGTGGTTCGTACTCTCACTAATGTGCGCTATGTTACGGGACTACGGAAGTCACTTATCTCTTTGGGATAGCTGAATTCTTTAGGGTGCAAGATCACTATTGAGAGTAATAGCTTGAGGGTTTTGAAGGGTACGCTTGTGTTTATGAAGGGTGCAATAATTCATGGTATTTATTTGCTTCAAGGAGTGATCGTGGATGGCGAAACTTGTGTTGGTTTTGATAGTTCTCGTGTCATGATTGTGGCATATGAGATTGGGTTATGTCTTGGAGAAGAGTTTGGATGTTCTTCGGCGAAGGGAGATGACTAATGGTGAGAGTTTCAACAAGTTGGAGTTTTATGAAGAATGCGTCTTGGGGAAGCAAACTAGAGTGACGTTCGGTGAACAGAAACATTATTCAAGGGAAATTCTTGAGTATGTGCGCACGGATGTTTGTGGACCAGCACATGTAGCTTGTTTGGGAGGAGCAAGATATTTTATTTCTTTCATGATGATTTTTCTTGGAAGGTTTGGGTGTATGTAATAAAGGCGAAGTCAGAGGCATTTGCAAAATTCAAAGATTGGAAGGCTCTTGTTAAGAATGAGAGTGGAAAGACTTTGAAGGTTCTTAGGTCTGACGATGGCGAGTATGTTTCTATAGATTTTCTGAAATTTTGCAAGCATCATGGAATTCGGAGGCATTTTACTACACCAGGAGATCTGCAATCTAATGGAGTAGTGGAGAGAATGAACCGAACTCTACTAGAGAAAGCTGGATGCTTGATATTGGCGTCGGGTTTGTCTAAGGGATTTTGGGCCAAAGCTCTATCAACCGCGGTGCATATTATTAATCAAATTCCGTGCTCGGCTGTTGATAACAAAATTTCAGACGAAGTGTGGAATGGAAAGAGCATTGACTTGAGTTATCTTCGTGTATTTGGCAGTCCTATTCATGTGCATGATCCGAGGAATGATAAGCTCTCGCCTAGTGCTTTCAAGGGGATATTCTTGGCTATATGGATGGTGTCAAAGGCTATCAGATTTGGAATCCAAAAACGAAGAAGGCAATGGTTCTCGTCATGTTATTTTTGATGAGTCAGCTATGCTCATGGTGAATGAAGACTCATCAGATGTCACGGGATTGGTTCATGGTAAATCAAAGGAGAAGGAAGTTATTCCCACTTTCAGGCCTAGAGAGAGTAAAGTTGTTCGAGGTGCTTGTGAGGTAAATGCGGTTGATGTTACATCACGTAGTCCATAGGGTTCCTCTAATAGTGTTGGTGATGTGTACGAGCCTAGAGAAGATCCAGTTCGAGGTGGAGCTGAAGGAAGACTGGGTGATGGTATTGCTACTCAGGTTAGTTGTCGTGCTATAAGGTCACCTGAAAGATATGGTGATTGGAACTATCTTAGCTTTTGTGAGAATTTGCATTATGCTCTTTATGTAGTCCAAGATGAGCCGACGGACCTTAATGACGTCCTGAGATCAAGTTGTCGCTCGAAGTGGATTTGTGCCATGGAGGAGGAGATGCAATCGTTGATGAAGAACCGGACTTGGGAGTTGGTTTCACTTCCTCAAGGAAACCTTGCTATTGGGTGCGAATGGATATACAAGGTGAAGGATGATGGAAGATACAAAGCTAATCTAGTGGCTAAGGGGTTTGCACAGAGAAAGGGGAAGGAGTATGATGAGATCTTCACACCGGTTGTGAGGCATACTTCTATCCTGATATTACTTGCTTTAGTTTCTATTCATGACTCGGAGTTGAAGCAACTTGATGTGAAAACCGCCTTCTTGCATGGTCACTTGGATGAAGACATCTACATGAAGAAACCAGAAAGGTTTATTATAGATGGTAAGTCAAAATTGGTTTGCAAGTTGAAGAAATTGCTGTATGGTTTGAACCGACCACCTCGACAATGGTATAAGAGACTTGATCATTTCATGCTTGAAAGTGGCTTCTATCGAAGCCTTGAAGATGCTTGTGTGTATTCCAAGAAGTTAGGAAATGACTGCTGGGTGTATTTACTCTTGTATGTGGACGATATGCTCCTTACTTCTAAGGACAAGGCAGATATCAATAAGTTGAAATTGAATTGAAGGCGGAATTCAAGATGAAAGACCTTGGAGAAGCAAAGAAGATTTTGGGCATAGAGATTGAAAGGGATCGAAAGCATTTTGAATTGAAATTGACTCAAAAGGAATACATTAGAAAAGTGCTTTGCTGGTTCAGCATGGAGGATGCAAAAGCGTCAAATACACCTTTACCTTTGCATGTAAAGCTTTCGAGTAAGGAATCACTTATCGAGGAGAAAGACAAGGCTTATATGGAAAAGGTGCCATATGCTAGTGCGGTTGGAAGTTCGATGTATGCCATGGTGTGTGCAATTCCGGATATTGCAAATGTCGTCGGGGTGTTAGTCGGTATATGGATAATCCGACGAAATCGCATTTGGAAGCAGTGAAGCTTATCTTCAGATACTTGAAAGGTACAACATCTCATGGTCTTTTTTTCAGGGGTAGTGAGGAGAAGAATTGCATGTCGATTGGTTACTGCGATTCAGACTACGCTGACGATAGGTATCGGAGGAAATCAGCTTCTAGGTATCTCTTCACTCTTGGTAGCACAACCATAAGCTGGAGATCTAGATTGCAAATTGTAGTTTCTTTATCCCTTACGAAGGCGGAGTTGATAGCTGCTGTGGAGGCAGCAAAAGAAGCACTCTGTTTGAGGCGATTATTCTGTGACATGGGGTTTGAACATGACAGTGTTGATGTTCGATGTGATAGCCAAAGTGCGATCCATTTGGCGGAGTATTTGGCATTCAGCTCACGGACTAAGCATATTGAAGTAAGGGTGTCATTTCTAGTTGTCATGGACGAAGAAAAGTAAGTATTCCTTCAGAAAGTGCACATAAGGACAATGTGGCAAACATGTTCACTAAGGCATTGCCGGTTGGGAAGTTCGAGCATTGCTCGAACTTAATTCGCTTGGAGAAGTGCTAGGTTCTACGGGGTGGCACGGTTCGGAGAGAAACTTGGATGTGGAGGAGTATCAGTGAGAGATTGAAGTTCTATCTTCTTGTTATATTTGTCTTTTGGTGAGACTAGTTTAGGAGTTGGATGTTCTCAACATTTCATTGGCGGACGAGGGCTTTACCTGAACTCATTGGTGGAGTGCAATGGGTGGTGGCTATGCCGGAGCTCATTAGGGAAACACTCAAGCTTGCTTCGTTGAAGGTAGAGAATGGTTTGGTACCATAGGTGTAGGTGATGGAGATGGATACGGTATCAAGGTAGATTGTTAAATTTTGTGATACTACATGGTAGAATTGAAGTGGATGGAAGTAGCTTCGTGTCGGAGAAGACAGTTCGCAAATCGGAGCTCGTATGAAGAAGTTAGAGGCAAAGAAGTGCATGGTTTCAGTAGGGTACAAAATCAGACGTCTGTTACAAGACATGACAGACGTCTGAGTTGTCAGGAAAAATATCCCGAGAGCTGCAATAGACGACTATCACCTGGGACAGACGTATGTCACCTGGGACAGACGTCCGTGCTGAAACAGGAGGACGACAAATGTTTGAAGGATAGTGGGACAGACGTCTGTGTTGTCGGGAAGAGTTTCCCGAGGCTTGGGACAGGTGTCTGTGTTGAAGCACAACCGGGACAGACGTCTGTCCAACTCCACGATAGATGTCTGAGGCGATATGTTGGCTATATCGGGCTGAAGACTTGGCATGCTGATTTGTGAAGGATCCAGGGGCAATTTGGGCAACTGCTAAATTCTATTCTCTCCATATATAAGCTATTTTCAAGATTAGGCTAATACACTAGAAATCAAGATATAGGTTTATTCTAATTCTAATTAGGGTTTTTGCAATCCTAATCTTCTTCAATTCCTCTTTTCCACAAAATCAAATTTTTCTAGTGAATTTGATCATTGTAATCAATCTTTTGTACTCTTCTATTGATATTAATAAAAGGTCCTCTCTCAAAGTGGACGTACACTGACAAGACGTCGGTGGAACCACTATAAATCACTGTGTGATTTAGTTTATCGTTATTGCTTTATTATTTCCATTATTTGGTAATTGCGATTGGCTTGTGGATTGGGTTGAGAATTTTTGATATATTGATTGGTTGTTTTTGCACGTTTACCACGATCTCGTCTCCCGCGACGCTGGGGTTTTTTTATTTGAGCGGCCTTTGGTCGAAATTCTCGATAACACTTTATAGTAAGAAAGGTTTCATGTCTAAGTATTTCACACATATTTGATCAATAAGTGAAGAACTTTTTCCTACTAGGGAATAAAGGTCATCGAGGTTTTTCTCCAAACATTAGCCAAAAATGCATACTTACATTGTCGCTTTTGTGATACAATATGCGTATATTACAGAATATTATGGCAAATCTAACCATTCATATTTATGAAAATAGCTTGCCTCACAATACTTTTGTATAATAATAATTGTGAGAGTGTTCCAGAAGTAATTCCTATTCCACTGTCAATGTGCAATTCAAAGTAAAATAAAATTAATTATATTGCAAACTTAAAGTTAAAGTTGGTATATAAACACTTGTATTCGCCTTAAACGTAAAAAACATATATTCTCAATTAGGACCAAGTTAATATTAAGAGACTTTCACTCAATAGACCTAATAGTTCAATTGAAAAATAGCAATTGTTTCTTCAATTGGAAGAAATTTAAATGTATAAGCATAATTGATTCTATGTTAAATCATGTCTTGACTTATATATGCTAGTTTATACTAAAAAAATGCATCATATTGTTAAGTTTACTGATAAGAAAAAGAAAACGAAGAAGAATGTTAAATGAGTTTACCCGGTATACACTTATGCAAACAACATCATAACTTATGTGATATTCATACGGAAATAGTAGCAAGTTGCCAATATAGAATTATTGATGGTTATTAATGGAAAAAAGAAGCTCACCGGGTTTGTGTTAGTCGATGGTTGACACTTTTCATAGTTAATAGAAATTTACAGACAATTATCTTAGTTATAATATATTTATATTAATATCCAATTGTTGCATAATGATAAAAAGGCACTGAAGTACCAACTATGTACGAGGATTCAATATAAATAATATTAGCTACATCTTTATTTGAAATAAAGAATTTAAAAATAGTACAATTAGGATTATGCTACACTATCAATCATTATACAAACTTTGTATTGCAGGTAACTCTCTGAGTTACAGTATATTTATATTAATATACCATTGTTGCATGACAATAAAGACGCATTGAAGTAGCAACTACGTAAGAGGATTCAATACACATATTAGCTACAAGTTTATTTGAAATACAAAATTTAAAATAGTACAACTGGATTATGCTACGTTGTCGACCACTGTACAAACTTTATATTGTCGCCTCAAAATAAATAAAAATATATATTTTGATTTTCTACTTCTCATAAAAAAAATCACATTTAATTCTAATGTTTTCATTGCAAATGATAAATATGTTTCACTAAGATTCATAACTAACAGTTTATATTATAGTTTATAGGAAAGTTTGTTTTAAGACTAACCTACACAGAGAAGTTCAGAGTCGTGAACTCAGAAAAACAGTCTTAAGTTGATAGATGATCTGTAACACCCCGCATTTTTAGGTATAATTAAAAATGAAATAAAATATATGAAAATATGCTTAGGATACGTAAATAATGGTGATGCATAAGGAGAATTATTTAATACATGGAAGAGAAGAAAAATTAGTTCGATAATGGCGTATGTTACGGAAAAGATAATAAAATAAGGATAACTAATTCAAGAAACAGGAATTAGGTAAAATGGACATCACCATTGCGTTCCTCTCGAAAAAATACGTGAAATAGAGTCTGAGTTTTCGAAAATCGGAGTCCGTATGACCAAGATATGGCCAAAACAAGATTCAGAAGGTTTCGGTCAGCCCAGAACTGGGCAGGTCGACCCGGGGGTCGACCTGGGGCCCAGGTCGACTGGGGAGTCGACCTGGGAGTCGACCTCCACCCCCCAGGTCGACTGGGGAGTCGACCTGGGTGTCGACCTGGGTGTCGACCTGGGGGTCGACCCCCCCTGGTCGAGCCAGGTCGGCCTGGGTGCACCTGGATGGGTTTTTGGGCTGTTTTGGTGAGTCTGTGACGAATTCTGACGGTTCTGATCTGTTTTAGGGTTTATCTAAAGGCCTAAAACAACTAACTACACCTATAAATAGATCCTAAGACCTAGCCTCCTCTACACACAATTCTATTCTGCTTCTTCTCTGCCTCTGTTCTAATAAAAATAAAAATGGCGTCGCTACTCTGCTAGAATCAAAACTAGAAGCTAATCAACAACAACCTAAGCAACTCAATTCAAATTTGAGATAAAAGCTTCTGCAACAATTCTGCAACAACTAAAGTTCTTTCTTTAATCCAATCAAGGCAAGTACAGTTATTCTCCGCTATAAACGTTAATTTTGATTGTGACATGAATTCTAAACCTGAATCTGAGGTTATATCTGTTCTATTCTGATTTGATTTATCTTATTCTGTACCTCTTTTCTCTTTCTGTTCTATAGCCAGGCTACCACGAGCCTGAGCCAATCTCATAAGAGATTAACATACGCTAAAGTGTTTGGGACAATCAAATGAATGTGCATAAATTGGGCATGACCGATATGTGACTGATTTAAGGAAAGAACATAGGTTGAACTTGGAACCTAGAACATAAATCTAAGGCATAAATTGGACTGATCTGTGACTGAATTGAATAAAGGACATAGGTTGTAAACTAGATCTAAATCTGTGCATATATGACAGTTTGGGAATATCATATGGTAATATATGACTTGTAATATCTGGAATATTAAGATCGGAACTAAAGGACATTTCTTAGATCTAGATCCTTGGACATATTATGACTTGGGCTGAAACGAACATGTTGTTTAGGCATAAAGGACCTATATTAGAATAACTATAAATGTGAACACGCCTAAATATGGATTTTTGGATAATTAGCAATAAAGGCTATAACTTGGCATAATTCATACCATGATTTGGGAATTTACCTATTGAGTTAGGTCTACCCATGATCATCTACTCAACCTTTGTTTTATGTGAGTCTAGGCATATGATTTGGAGTTTTTAGAGATTCTTCTGTACTATGCAATGTTTAACAAAAAAAATCTGTAGCCTATGTTGAATTATGAATTATGACCATGATTTGGCATATAAGTGTAGGCTAAATTTGTTGAATCGCCTAAATTTGCTAAACTAAATCTGTAGATATGCCTAATTTGTTATCTGTCATCTGCTAAGTCTATTGAAAATGCCAAATCTGCTAAATCTGTTATCTGCTCTGCTAATCCGCTTAATCTGTTGAAATGCCTATCCTGCTGATTTGTTAAGTTGCCTAATCTGCTAGTTCTGTTATATGGCCTAAACTGCTAAGTGCTAAATCGGTTAAATCTGTTAGGTCACCCAATCTGCTAAAATCTGTTATCTGCTATATCAGTTGAGTTGATGTGATCATTCTGTTATTGATATAATCTGAATTGGCATATATATTGGGCGTGCGCATAAACGGTAAATAATTAATTAATTGGCCGCAAAGATGAATATGGCTAACTCGAGGTTAGAATGAGTTTGCGACGTAAATCTGCCCGGAACCGCCCGGCACATCCAGTGGCCGCAAACAATAGGTTCTAATGTGAGAAGTTAGTCATAACCTGCTTAAGACACGAGGTTAGGTCTGGCTTGTGGCAGAAGTCTGCCCGGAACCGCCCGGCCCATCCAGCGGCCACAAGCTAGCGACCTAATGTGAGAGGTTTGGGATTAATAATTAATTAATGCAAATCTAAGATAAGAATGGCGTCTAAAACGTGTTGGGGGAAAATAGGGTTAAACCAACTGGATTAATAGGTGTAGTAAACCCGTCCAGGAATCTGTAGGCCCAATACAAAGTTAGACAAATCTGAAAGATCTGTACATCTGATCTGTTAGTCTGAAAACTTGTTAACTTAATCTGTGAACTAGTAAATCTGAATTCTGTATGTCTGAACTTGTAAACAAGTTAATCTGAAATCTGTTAGTCTGGGGACACAAGGTTAGGAGGGGAATTACTTGTGTCATCTGTTGTTTGGGACCCATATTAGTCAGTAACCCTTTCTGGTATCAAAACTTTGACCCAACAGTAGGTAGGGTCCGGGCACGCTTACTGAACTAATTATAAGTGGTTCATTCTGATAATGGCGAGGGGTGTTGATGGTGCGTTCCAACCGGGTCATGTGCGTGCATGGATCCCGGTCTGCCTCTGAGGATGTAAGACGCCGTGACATCTGTAAATAGGTCTGTGCCAATTGGTTGTCACTTTAGGGAGTGATACACCCTACTGTGGGGCCGACACAGGGTATTTATGTATTAGGGAGCCGATCGCTTGGGGTAGGATTTTAGGGTACACTTAGTTCTGTCTGTTTCTGTTGGTACCGTCTGTTTCTGTTGGGTGGTAACACCTGTCTGTTTCTGTGTGGTACCGTCTGTTCGGGAGGTAAAGGCCCATTACTAGTGTACACCTAATTCTACATTCTGTTTCCATAAGGATTAGTCTGTTTCTGCTTCTGTCTGTCTCTGATCGGGTAGTAAAGGCCCATTATTAGCAATCTGTTTTTGTTAAATTATTCTGTACCCGTTTCTGTTTAGACATTAGGGTGGCACCTAATTCTGTTATACTAGTATTAGTGCAGAGAAGTGTAAAGCAATAGTTTATGTCATTCTGTTCTTCTGTTATATCTGCTACACCTGTTACAGTTATCTCTCATTCAGTTTTATGTTCATGTCATATTATTATTATCTGTTCATATGCTGAAAGTCACTGGACTTGCCAGACTTTATGTCTGACCCTTGTTGTTTCGCCTCTTTTCTTCCGTTCCCCCCAGGTTTTCTAAGGAGGGAATACTCTAGCTAGATCCGGATTTCTTCTGCTTGAAGTGCTTAAAGTATGGCTTGTCTTCTTCTGTGGGGATTATGATTTTAAACCATGCATTTTGAAGGCTTTTGTACAAGACTGATATTTTGTACTTGAATTCTGAGATTTGAAAGGATGTAACCATATTGATTTCTGTTTCCGTTGTAATAAAGTTAAAAATTTTCAAGTACTGTTTTATCTGTCTTGTAAGTTTCTGTTCTGTTTACTAAAATGCTCCACCAAAGTTAAGGCATTCCCTTTGTGAGTGACCTTAACGGAGGTGGGGTGTTACACTTGGTATCAGAGCTAAAGGTTACCAGATTAGATAAAAGTTTTTGAAAACTATTTTCAAAAAGGTTTTAAAAGGAAGTATTTTCAAAATTAAAGCTTATTTTGAAAAACATGATCCCCAAGAGCCATATATCTTTCTTTCAGTCCTTTTTGTATTGAACCTTTCCTTTTTCGTTTCAGCATGTCTGAAGCATCTGAGATACCAGAGGGTGTCCATGTACCCGGTTGGTTTCGTCAATATCTTGAGGCTAGGACCGTCGCTGCAGGTCCAGCAAATGATCCCCCTCCCCCACCCCCTCCTCGTGCAATTGCTTTCTCAAAGATCTGTAGAGATTTTAGGGCCATAGGTGGAAAGGATTTCAAAGGAACTGAATCATTCGTAGAAGCGAGGAATTGGCTCAAAGAAACTGAGGATCTATTCGTTATCTTCGAGGTGGACGATAGGAAGAAGGTACAGCTGGCGGTATGGTTGCTCAAAGACGAAGCTTCCTACTGGTGGGAAGTCACTAACGCCGAGAGGCCGGTCGAGACATGGATGGATTTCAGAACAAGGTTTGAGACAAAATTCCTCTCGCAAGCTAAACGAAGTTTACAACTGGAAAAGTTCTTATCCCTTAAGCAAGGAAGTATGACGGTCAAGGAATACGTCAACCAGTTCAACCAACTGGCTAGGTTCGGATTGGATTTAGTCAACACTCAGCATAAAAAGGCTCTCCGCTTTGTTAAAGGATTGAACGAGCCACTGCACAGCTTAGCCATGACCCACGTACCTATGGGAGCGATTTACGAGAAACTGGTGGACATGGCACTACTGCACGAGGAAGACAAAGGCCCGAAAGAGACAAAGAAGGAAGAACCACCGAATAAGAAAGCGGGGCCCAAAAAGGAAACACAAAGGAAGGATGAGAAGACTGAAGATAAGAAGGGGAAAAAGTGCTTTACTTGTGGAAGCTCGACTCATCTGAACAAGGATTGCAGAAAAAGGAAGGGCGCTTGCTTCAACTGTGGGGAGATGGGACACTTCACTAGGGACTGCCCGAAGAGACGAGGACAAGGAGGGCAGGCGAATAATCTTGAGGCTAGTGGCTAGGATAGAAATAGGAAAATTTCTATAGTAGGTTTAATTTCTTTATCTGATTATGGAGTTAAGACTTTTTCTGATTCTGGTATTTTGATTTTGTAATCGATACTCTGCACTTTAATACTAGTATTATTTCTGAATTCCGCTGTAGGCCCATATCCAAAAGGGTTATGGCTCATCTGTTTGAGATTAAGGTTTGAGGGATATCTGTGTTAGGCGTCAAATATGACGCATATATTCTGAGTTTTTGTGGGATATGATTTTATCATGCTTAGCTTCCTAAGAATCATTAGGGAACCTGATCTGTATCAGTAGTCTGTAAATATCTGAATAATTCTGATTTCCAGTTTTGACATTGTCTAAAGAAGGTAATCCTCTGAGTGTCAATCTGATATTGATTTCGGTCTTTGGGGTTGATACTTAGGGGAATTATTTTCTCAACCAATGTCTAATGGGAACCAAGTCTTCGTTCTATCTGTACTCGCTTCCATCACTAGACTCTATCCTATCGATCGAGTGTTCAACTTATAGATAGGAATCCTAATGGGTGTAAACATGTGTTTGAGACATGTTATGTTTGATGGTTGCAAGTGGATGCAAGTGGTTGCTAGTGGTTGCTCGTGGACGCATATACACACACTAGGCACTAGATCGGCTCGAAAACACTCTCATACTGCATATGGATGTGTGAGCATTTTCAATTTTTGTGGATGCAAATTGATTGACTCAGCACATGGATGTTGCATATGACTGAATGGTTGTGCACTCATATAGAAATGATATGTATCGAGTAGGAAAATTGCATACATGTTGGACTCATGGCACTGGTATAATTCGCATTAAGGAGGTCAACTGAATCAGTGGACCGCCTGATCTTTGCATTAGACAAGGAACATATACACACACTTCTTGCATATGTTCATACAGCATTAGAAATCTCTTAAGGACAATGAATGCCTGTGATTGGTGATTGAGTAGATGGATGATTGGATGGTAAGACACATTCTTCTTAACTTGAAGATTTCGGGGACGAAATCCTTTAAGGAGGGGAGAATGTAACACCCCGCATTTTTAGGTATAATTAAAAATGAAATAAAATATATGAAAATATGCTTAGGATACGTAAATAATGGTGATGCATAAGGAGAATTAATTAATACATGGAAGAGAAGAAAAATTAGTTCAATAATGGCGTATGTTACGGAAAAGATAATAAAATAAGGATAACTAATTCAAGAAACAGGAATTAGGTAAAATGGACATCACCATTGCGTTCCTCTCGAAAAAATACGCGAAATAGAGTCTGAGTTTTCGAAAATCGGAGTCTGTATGACCAAGATATGGCCAAAACAAGATTCAGAAGGTTTCGGTCAGCCCAGAACTGGGCAGGTCGACCCGGGGGTCGACCTGGGGCCCAGGTCGACTGGGGAGTCGACCTGGGAGTCGACCTCCCCCCCCCCCAGGTCGACTGGGGAGTCGTCCTGGGTGTCGACCTGGGGGTCGACCCCCCCCCCCCCTGGTCGAGCCAGGTCGGCCTGGGTGCACCTGGATGGGTTTTTGGGCTGTTTTGGTGAGTCTGTGACGAATTCTGACGGTTCTGATCTGTTTTAGGGTTTATCTAAAGGCCTAAAACAACTAACTACACCTATAAATAGATCCTAAGACCTAGCCTCCTCTACACACAATTCTATTCTGCTTCTTCTCTGCCTCTGTTCTAATAAAAATAAAAATGGCGTCGCTACTCTGCTAGAATCAAAACTAGAAGCTAATCAACAACAACCTAAGCAACTCAATTCAAATTTGAGATAAAAGCTTCTGCAACAACTAAAGTTCTTTCTTTAATCCAATCAAGGCAAGTACAGTTATTCTCCGCTATAAACGTTAATTTTGATTGTGACATGAATTCTAAACCTGAATCTGAGGTTATATCTGTTCTGTTCTGATTTGATTTACCTTATTCTGTACCTCTTTTCTCTTTCTGTTCTATAGCCAGGCTACCACGAGCCTGAGCCAATCTCATAAGAGATTAACATACGCTAAAGTGTTTGGGACAATCAAATGAATGTGCATAAATTGGGCATGACCGATATGTGACTGATTTAAGGAAAGAACATAGGTTGAACTTGGAACCTAGAACATAAATCTAAGGCATAAATTGGACTGATCTGTGACTGAATTGAATAAAGGACATAGGTTGTAAACTAGATCTAAATCTGTGCATATATGACAGTTTGGGAATATCATATGGTAATATATGACTTGTAATATCTGGAATATTAAGATCGGAACTAAAGGACATTTCTTAGATCTAGATCCTTGGACATATTATGACTTGGGCTGAAACAAACATGTTGTTTAGGCATAAAGGACCTATATTAGAATAACTATAAATGTGAACACGCCTAAATATGGATTTTTGGATAATTAGCAATAAAGGCTATAACTTGGCATAATTCATACCATGATTTGGGAATTTACCTATTGAGTTAGGTCTACCCATGATCATCTACTCAACCTTTGTTTTATGTGAGTCTAGGCATATGATTTGGAGTTTTTAGAGATTCTTCTGTACTATGCAATGTTTAATAAAAAAAAATCTGTAGCCTATGTTGAATTATGAATTATGACCATGATTTGGCATATAAGTGTAGGCTAAATTTGTTGAATCGCCTAAATCTGCTAAACTAAATCTGTAGATATGCCTAATTTGTTATCTGTCATCTGCTAAGTCTATTGAAAATGCCAAATCTGCTAAATCTGTTATCTGCTCTGCTAATCCGCTTAATCTGTTGAAATGCCTATCCTGCTGATTTGTTAAGTTGCCTAATCTGCTAGTTCTGTTATATGGCCTAAACTGCTAAGTGCTAAATCGGTTAAATCTGTTAGGTCACCCAATCTGCTAAAATCTGTTATCTGCTATATCAGTTGAGTTGATGTGATCATTCTGTTATTGATATAATCTGAATTGGCATATATATTGGGCGTGCGCATAAACGGTAAATAATTAATTAATTGGCCGCAAAGATGAATATGGCTAACTCGAGGTTAGAATGAGTTTGCGACGTAAATCTGCCCGGAACCGCCCGGCACATCCAGTGGCCGCAAACAATAGGTTCTAATGTGAGAAGTTAGTCATAACCTGCTGAAGACACGAGGTTAGGTCTGGCTTGTGGCAGAAGTCTGCCCGGAACCGCCCGGCCCATCCAGCGGCCACAAGCTAGCGACCTAATGTGAGAGGTCTGGGCATTAATAATTAATTAATGCAAATCTAAGATAAGAATGACGTCTAAAACGTGTTGGGGGAAAATAGGGTTAAACCAACTGGATTAATAGGTGTAGTAAACCCGTCCAGGAATCTGTAGGCCCAATACAAAGTTAGACAAATCTGAAAGATCTGTACATCTGATCTGTTAGTCTGAAAACTTGTTAACTTAATCTGTGAACTGGTAAATCTGAATTCTGTATGTCTGAACTTGTAAACAAGTTAATCTGAAATCTGTTAGTCTGGGGACACAAGGTTAGGAGGGGAATTACTTGTGTCATCTGTTGTTTGGGACCCATATTAGTCAGTAACCCTTTCTGGTATCAAAACTTTGACCCAACAGTAGGTAGGGTCCGGGCACGCTTACTGAACTAATTATAAGTGGTTCATTCTGATAATGGCGAGGGGTGTTGATGGTGTGTTCCAACCGGGTCATGTGCGTGCATGGATCCCGGTCTGCCTCTGAGGATGTAAGACGCCGTGACATCTGTAAATAGGTATGTGCCAATTGGTTGTCACTTTAGGGAGTGATACACCCTACTGTGGGGCCGACACAGGGTATTTATGTATTAGGGAGCCGATCGCTTGGGGTAGGGTTTTAGGGTACACTTAGTTCTATCTGTTTCTGTTGGTACCGTCTGTTTCTGTTGGGTGGTAACACCTGTCTGTTTCTGTGTGGTACCGTCTGTTCGGGAGGTAAAGGCCCATTACTAGTGTACACCTAATTCTACATTCTGTTTCCATAAGGATTAGTCTGTTTCTGCTTCTGTCTGTCTCTGATCGGGTAGTAAAGGCCCATTATTAGCAATCTGTTTCTGTTAAATTATTCTGTACCCGTTTCTGTTTAGACATTAGGGTGGCACCTAATTCTGTTATACTAGTATTAGTGCAGAGAAGTGTAAAGCAATAGTTTATGTCATTCTGTTCTTCTGTTATATCTGCTACACCTGTTACAGTTATCTCTCATCCAGTTTTATGTTCATGTCATATTATTATTATCTGTTCATATGCTGAAAGTCACTGGACTTGCCAGACTTTATGTCTGACCCTTGTTGTTTTGCCTCTTTTCTTCCGTTTCCCCCCCAGGTTTTCTAAGGAGGGAATACTCTAGCTAGATCCGGATTTCTTCTGCTTGAAGTGCTTAAAGTATGGCTTGTCTTCTTCTGTGGGGATTATGATTTCAAACCATGCATTTTGAAGGCTTTTGTACAAGACTGATATTTTGTACTTGAATTCACTACAACAGAAATAGTCTTTTATAGCGGCATATAGCCGCTATTAAAGAATACTATAGCAGTCCGAAAAGCGCTGTATATCGACATGTTATAAAAAACAGTTCAATAATTATAACACAAAAACTACCGCTATAAAAGGGTATGATTTTATAATGGCTATATACCGCTATGATACGTAAGAATAGTAGCTCACTATTGTCGCTATAAAACATGTCATTCTTCATGAAAATGATGAATTTCTATAACACTGTATAACTGCTATAAAATATTAATTCAATAACTGGTTTATCGCGCTATAAACCAACAAGATAGCATTTCTAAATCCTTTTTACAACTTGTATATACCGCTATAAAATATGTAGATATAACACCTGTTCGATGATATCATTTGCCAACAAGCTCCTGTATTACATTATCTTTTATAACGCTTATCAATATATTATAATAATAGCAATCAAATGAATCTTCACAACAATTTCAAAAGCAATATATGACCCAAGAAATTATATTACTCAACAAATGTAACACATATTCATGATAGCAAGATAAAGGATCAACTAACAAAAAATAAGTCCAATATATATGTTTTCAATTTCATATTGATGTCAATTTGAGTTAACAAAAAATAAAACATAATTCAAATTTAAAGTCTACAACAAAACCCCAACCAACCGCTCACCTCCATCAAACTTCCACAGTCATGCTACCCATCCGATCTCTGCTCCACACATTCACTATCCAAATGCACAAATCGAAGACCGTCACCGTTGCACCATTGCATTACCATTGCATGTACATCTATATATGATCTGAAAGCATATTTTAGCTGAAGTGTCCGTAACACCTTTTTTAGCTGAAGATTTTGTTTTCGGACTCTTTGACTTCTTAGGTTTTGGTGTACCAACCTTATTTGCAACAATAGAGTCTAGATTATCAAAATTAGCTGTAGAAGCTGCATTAATACAAAAACTTTTAGATTTCTTTCTAGAAGTGGGCATGGTTTTTCCATCAAATTGTCATTATCCATTTGGATGTTACCATTGGTTGATACAGCAGCTTTTCAAGGCAACCAAATTCTTTTTCTTCCTTCGTAGAGGCCTAATGATAGAGGTCATTATATTCACAAATATTTTGAAATCGCACCGAACAAGCAAATTAAATAGTTACCTGAGGCAGATAATCTGAAATCGTCCTTTCAGATAGTTTATTGTCATCTCCCTACATTATTAAAATTTTGCCAATCATGAGAATTACCCAAATTCTAATTTACTAATTTTGAAGTACATAACATATTTAACGGTAATATGATGAAAAAAGAGTAATGCATTTTGTCCCTCTTTTGGGGAATGTATACTGCAACTGTAACTTCAAGAGAGGACAGAAGATAACTTTCTGGATTTACATGATATCAAATTTACCAGGTATAGATTTCATAATGAAACAAGATGCCTTGTGTTGTAAAGCAAGCTATGCATATAAATTGGATTTATTTTCCTCAGTTTGAACCACTGTTATTAAATTATTACGCAATTAGACCAGTTTCGAAACTAATTACAAGCACATACCACTTTTGGTCGGCTCAACGCAACGTTGGCCAAAAGCATATGGACAGCATTTCAAATGCCGCATACTCATTTTGTTCCGATAATAGATTGAACAAGGCGCTTGGGCCTGCAACAGTGCCGAACTAAATGCACACCATTACTGCACTAAAAGCCAATGAGAAATACAAGTAAAATACATATAATTAGAATGAGGAATATCAAGGCATTTGTCACTGTTTTGCATTTCGTTTGGGAATTAGAAATTATGGCAATTTGATTTTTTTAAAACTAACTCAATTAGAGTAGAATTAGTAAAAAATTAAGTAAATTGACGTATATTGCAATGACGAAAAATTAATCTGATAAATTAGTAAATTAAACACCTAATTTAATTTGACAAATGAAAATCACAGAATGACCTGGCGGGCCGACAAAAGATGACTGATGACGACGACCATGAATCGGCGTCAGCAGGGGCATTTGGTCATTGGCATCAAGGAGGTTGGCTAGCAATGGACATTGAGGCGGCTGATGATTGACACGACTGATGATTGGCATCAAGAAGAATGATTTCACAGTTGCAGGTAGACTATACTAACATGTAGGTCACGAGAAGAAGATTGTTGTCAAGCACGATCAACAGGAAGTACCCCTTTATGAATTCACAATAACCTACAATTTCTGCTACCTAGTAAATAATGATTCCTTTTAATAGATAGTACCACAGTTGCACAAGAAAAGCAATTCCTATATCAGTAATTATAAGCACACTGATCGCATAATTCTAACAACACAAATAGTTTTACATACCTAAGGATAATAATTGCATACTAATTGTCTTCTTGTTTAAAGAAAATAAGAAAAATAAGTGGATGATGTATGCCAATCCCAATCTCATTTATAATTTGGAAAAGTGAGCTGATAAAGGTAGATTGTCAACACGTTAATTTGCAACCTTTCCTTATTCGGAGCCTTCGCTTTCAAAAAGCAGGGGCATGGCATTTGGTAGCTAGAAAGAAAATTACTTACATATCAACGGGTCATTAAAACATACCTTATCAATAACCCATTGGAAGGTCCCACTCATCATCTTCATTTATTTCTTATGACCGCTGAGATTTCTGAATTTTTTGCCTTTATGGACTTCTTTCTCTTTTGAAGACATAATTTTTGTTGCATTCAACATACTGAGAGCCTCATATGCCCTAACACAGACATTTTAATAAATTCACAAGCATGTTCACATAATGAAATGCAGAATGGAAATCATCCTTTCGGCTACTTTATATAAAATGCATTTATTACAAGGCAATGTGACTTCTGTAACAACAAGAATGAGTTATGTACTTAATGGCTAACATTGATTTCATTTTTGTTATTTTATTTTTTACTATAGGAAATGTGAATGTTAGGAGATTTTGAGACGGCGAAGCACATATAAGGAGTACACATCATGGTTGATATCAAAACTCAATGGGCCAGTTAAATGATTTCTTTCTAAGTATTGAAAGTCTAAGTCTGAACAATTTCCTCCCACTTTTTTTGCTCTTTATCCAATCCGAATTTACAGTGACACAATCTGTATTTCCAAACCAAATGCATGAATGCTCTAACCCTGATGTTTTTTCTTTTCTTTTTTCCTTCTCTTTTATTGCATTTACCAGGGCCGGCCATGGCCTAGTGCGAGCCGTGCGACAACATAGGGCCCATTAGGTCAGGGGGCCCAAAAAAAAAATTGTATTACCTTTACTAGAGCTGCTTTTTCTTGTCAGGATGCGTGTACTTGATAGTAATTTATCTATGCAAAAGTAGATATGATTGTATGCTTTGTTGACATCGATCAATATATTAAAATAGAGATGTGACTTGTGTGGACCTCTAGTTGATAGATTGAAAATGTGGGTAAAAACTTTATGAATTTGCTGAAACACGCAATTTTCTCAATGGAAATCCACAGTAGAAAAAAGCATATTTTCACTTAAGTTCAATTTCATTAAAAAAAATTAAAGGCCCAAAATTTTGGGTCCGCACTAGGCTCATAAATACTCAGGGTCGGCCCTGGCATTTACCTAGAAAATAAAAAATGATTTCCATAAAACTATGTGACGCCTGAAACTAGATGTCCATACTAACACAGGAAATGTATAGCCTTGTTTAGGAATATAAAGCAAATTGCACTAGAACATATCAAATGTTACCAACCTAGTCTATAGATTTGTTTACAGGTTCACTCATCCATAGACACTGCAGCACAAAGCTTTTGCTAGTTTATTACTGCTGCAGTTGAAGATGTGATTAAATAAAAAGAGCAGTTACATCGCAAACGACTCAGGCCATTAACACTGCTCCACTCTATCGTAATTTGGAATGAACTAAAATTCAGACACCATCTTTGTTTCATCATTGAAAACCATTGAATAAGTTTTTGGGAGCAAGTTGATTCGATTAAAGTATATTTTACACTAATATATATCTAAAATACTTTCGCTTAAATCACAAACTTCGCCCAAAACCATATCTAATTATTCAAATAAGTTTATTAACTTTGAAATAATCCAAACTAAGTCATATCCAGACCTGGTTTTGAAATGGTTTAAGGAAAATGAAATATTTTAGAACATATATTAGTACATGATATGGTCATATAACATTCAAAATGTACATAAAACATATTAAATAAGATTCTTTTCAAGTCTTCTATCTACATACAAGCAGAAGAAAAAAAAGTATGGTAAACCAAAATAAAATCAAGCTTCTACCATTACAAGCTAATTAGCAAAAAGAGTCATTATATATCTTAAAATGTTATTCTTCAAGTAATTTGGGATGTGACTCAAATGTCTCACGTGAGGTCGTTCCATTTAGGGATTTTTTTAAGGTTAACTTTAGCAAATAAAGATGAAGGGCAAACAATTAAAATAGCAGGAGATCATAGAAGCTAGATTTCATTTTATTTTATTTTTATTACTGTTTTGGGTCTACCACCGGCTTAAATTTTAGCTAAAACATCAAAATCAAAATCTCGACTGATATTTCAATATCTCATTTCGGTCGAAGTATCGAAAGATAGTCATATCTCGGTCGATATATTCAAAATGAGATTTACTGCGAGATTTGTTGTCTTGCATCGGAGAGAGATCAAAAGGAGATATCAGACGAGATATCGGACAATAGTTCTGAGATATGAAACATTGGCGCATATAGACAATCAGATCAGTTTTTCTAGCTTGCTTAATGTTTAGATGATAATTTAGCTGAACTGAACATATAAAGAGATTTGATGGTATTGACTACTCAGAGAAGTCATGGTAGGAAAACAGCAAAATGAGATTATCCATACCATACCTTGAGTTGCAATTTTTCTTCCACAATACATCTGCAACTTTCACAGACAATGACATGCAACTCTGGATGCTTATTAACTTCATAGGCATTCAACAGTACACAACAAGCAGTGCAACAAAACTGTTTGTCATCGCCTCTGCATATGTTTTGTTTGCTTGAACTCGGTGGAGTATCAACATCTATAATATTAATTGATTTCCCCATAGAAGGTGAATTCAGATTCTTATTTCATACATTTGAGTCAGATGACTTAACCTTCACCAGATCTTCATCATCACTGCTATCTATTGTGACAATCTTAGACCTTCCATTCCCATATTTGATATCATCATTAACATGTAAATGCTCCATGTTTTTATTAACATCATGGTTATCCATTTTATTCTCACCGGAAACAAAGCAAATTGACTTACTATTATCGATTTTATTGACATTAATAAAATCATCAGATGTGTTCTCCTCATTTGCTTCCTGAATCAGATAACTTATTGTTAAGACAACCATACTATCTACAAGCATACTGTTTGAAAAAAGAAACTAGTAAGACATCATGTCTTACTGATGGAGTTTTAGTGATGATTATGAAAGTTTTGGCAATTAGATGTACCGTTTAAACAATCATGTTGTTTTGCAATGATTATGCAAATTTAACTCCAGACTAATGTTTACCGTCCACATGTGAATACTCTATATAATAATCATAAAAAGGAATAGCTTTACACACAAGTCAATACCCGATGTCTTAAAAATTTACTTCTCTGCCGCTTTGATTGAAGTTGTGCTTTTCTGGTTAAGCTTGCATCATCCTCTTCTTTTATCTAAAAGCAGAAAAATAAAGGTAATATAATTTACAGAATTGTATAAATCAGAAGATATATAACAATAGAGTTTCAATGAAACTTTTTAAAGTTTATCTTCTGCTCTTTCAAAATACAAGCATCCTTTTCATTTGCCACAACATCTAAATAAAATGGATTGCTAAAGTTGCAATCTAATTCATCAATCTCTTCCGCCTAAAACATAAAATGTGACAGATTCTATAAACACAATCAATCATGGTACAATGTTTTCAAAACACATTCTGACAATAAGGAGAAAACAAACATAATCTCAAGTTTAGAAGGTAATTAATATCCATAATAATTCACCTTTCATCTATTACATCACAATAAACAAAGTTACTATGGCATTAGCCAAGAGCGGTTTTTAAAGACTTATTATCATACGCCATAACAATATCAAAAATGTTAATGCAAGGAATTTAATCATGGGGATGGATGGTTACATCTCATATCAGAAAATGTTAATGGTTACATCTCATATTAGAAAATGTTAACTGCATGATGCATTCAATTACTTGGTATGTGGTAAAAGGTACTAAATAAAAGGCTGATGTTATACAAAAGGTGTATTACCATATCAATTCCAGGTAACATGAGTCAAAGGTTAGCAGCTTCTTGAGGTGTATTTGCCAAGTACACAGATGCCCATTTTTCGCTACCGAAAGAATTATTAACTGAGCAACTACCAAATTGAACAAGCTCAATAAATGGACTCCAATTTGTGTCTATATTTTCTGTTAAGCAATGGTCATTTTTGACAGAAATTTTTTTTTGCTAGAAACCCACTAGCACCCTCCTCCAATAGTTTGCCATGTTTTCTAGCATAATAATAAAATATTTCTATAAATAAAAGAACAACTATGATACAAGTACGCTATTATGAAGATATGATATTTCCTCAAAAATATACTAAATTTTGGTGATTTATAAGTAAAAAACATCAACTTCAGCAAACTTGATATATATACTATTGAACATTCAGATATGTTTGGGGAATACAATATAAAGTAGTCCTAGAGATCACAGTCACTGATATTTACTACAAAACTAAAGCTCACAAATTCACTGGGTACATATACCTTCTTACGGGACAAAGATTCGGGAGATAATCTTCAGCTTCTTTTAAAGATTGAGTTAACTCTTTAATGACCTGCGATCCAACCCAGTGGGCCTCAATGGATTGTCTCTAGTTATTCTGTATCTACATTCTGACCAGAAAGGTATCGCTCAGTAATCCCATGCACTAAGATGCAACGAAGAGGATTTATTTTGTATTCCTAATCCACAACCGCATAAAATTCCTCCTTGATCAGATAATACCCAAAACCTAAAAATTAGGAATTTACAACTATTATTTGTTAAATTAATATGGATTCGCTTACCATAATCCAAATCGAAGATTAGATCCCAAACACACGAACTCGCCCTAGCTTCGACAGATCGGTTGAAGAGATTGGAGATGGCAAGAGTTTGCTTTCTTCGATCGGGTGACGTGATTGAAGCGAAACGACCTGCTATTTTCTAAGGCGAAATGGTGGAGGGAGGGGAAACTGTTTTGGAGGGATAGAGATGATAATTTGTGAAGTTGGAGGGAGACGTGAAATTTTTGTAAAAGAGAAGATGGGGAGACCGCTGAATAATTTCGGTGAGGGCGTTACACTTATATTATAAGTACAAAATCACCTGATTAATGTTAAATAATAACACTTCAGAAAAATATGTTATTAAATAGCGTTATTAATATCGTATTTTGTTGTAGTGATTCTGAGATTTGAAAGGATGTAACCATATTGATTTCTGTTTCCGTTGTAATAAAGTTAAAATTTTTCAAGTACTGTTTTATCTGTCTTGTAAGTTTCTGTTCTGTTTACTAAAATGCTCCACCAAAGTTAAGGCATTCCCTTTGTGAGTGACCTTAACGGAGGTGGGGTGTTACATGATCCGCCTATTTTGAGTTCTTTCCTAGCAACAATACAACTCATCTGCAATAAATGTAAACCCAACCCGAAAATATGTACGATAGAATATTTTTTTTCAAAAAACTAATTTGATCACAAAGAATAAATAGCCTTATTGATTGTAATTATCGCATTCTGATTACACAAAATAGTCAAATCGTTAGATATCTACATAAAATTACCGAATTAAGGCACAAATTTCACTATTATAAAGTAAGTATTAAGAGAAAGATATTGTACTTGTGCCACCATATTTTCCAACCAGCTAATATGAAGCGTTTCTAGGATAAAGGAGTAAAAATCAAAATTTAAAACAGAAAAAGCAAGTAATGTTGTTATATTCAAATAGGGATCGGTAATCGTCCACCTCTTCATCGGTCAACAAAAGTGTAACCATAGATGACATCTCACCATATGATGGTCTTAAACATCATAAACCATACGCTGATTTAGAAATCAGTCATATATATTAGCCTAGTTTAGATGTAATATTCATATATTCATATGTTAAGGGAAACTGAAAATTTTCCAATTAAGACACAAAATTCAATATTAGAAAATAAGTATTTAAAGGAATGTACCTTTCTTGTATCGTTATATTTTCCATCCTGCTAATATGAAGCAATTCGAGGATAAAGTAGTAAAATTTAAAAATGAAAAAAAGGAAGTGATATAATCATACTCAAATAAGCTAGGAAGTATAGGTGCGAGTGCGCGGTATAGGGATAAGAAAATTTGGGAAATTAAAAAATACGAGGATTCGGGTGCTGAGGGGTACGACAAATATTAAATATTATACATATATATATATATATATATATATATATATATATATATAATCCAACAGATGCATTTTAATAAAACAAAGTAGTCAAATAAATAAGTTCAACATTCAAAATACCCAAATACTAAGGCATCAGGGACCCAAAACTTTAAGAATAACCCATTGTCACTTAATATCACTTTAAAAACAACCCAATCAGCTCTCAACTTTTTTTACAGAACAAGGTACTGATATTTATTAAAGAATACATCAATGTGTCTGTTAATACAAGTCAAACCTTTCATCACGTGTCACCCATCCGTTCGCATCTTCGCATCTTCGCATCTTAAGACAACTCTTCTCATTTAAACCAAATGAAGACAAAAATTAGCACAAAATGGTTGCAATTCCGATCTCAAGAAAACTTTCCCCTTTAATTCCGAGTCTTCCAGTGCAGCCGTCGCCGCTAGCCTCTCCACTGCTGCCACCGTCTCTCCAGGTATGCCACCGCTTAGCCATTCCAGCTGCACCGACCAGATTTAGGGATTTCGACTTCGAATTTTAAATCTAGGGTTTCGAAATTCAAATCGGCTCTCAACTTTCGAGCACCTCCAACCCAAATATAGGGGGACACGCCACATGGTCCACCCTATACGCACCCCTTGCAGCACCCCTGCACCCCAGCCGCCCCATACGTTGTACTCCACCTTGAGAACCGCCCCTGCTTTGTAGCAAATAAGGATTGGTAATAAGCCACCTCTTCATCTTTCAACAAAATAGCAAATGGTTTTCTGCATCATAAATGGTCAGATGATCTCGAAATTTGTAGTAAATATTAGCATAGCTTTGAAATAATTAATATACATGAATTCATATTCGAAGGGAAACAAAAAATTTACAATTAAACACAAATTTCAATATTAAAAATTAAGTATTAGGAGGAAGATTCCTTGCTCGTACCATCATATTCTCCAACCTGCTAATATGAAGCACTTCTAAGGTAAAGAAGTAGAAAATTAAAACTAAAAGAGGGAAAGAAAGTAATGTAATTATACTCAAATAAGGATTAGTAATAGCCCACCTCTGCATTTTTAAACACAGCTGTAAGCACCGAAGATATCTAAAAAAATGGTTGTAAGCATCGTAAATTGTCAATTGTTCAGTAAATTAATCATATAGACTAGCCTAGTTTTGAAATAAAATTCATAAATTCAAATTCCAAGGAAACTCAAAATAAAAGTTTACCCCCAATCTAACTTGTTAATTTATCGATTAACCAACCAAATAAGTGAGAATTATAATCAAAACAATCCAAATCCAATAGATAAAGGGTTTGATCATGGAAGAAGCTTCTAAATATCGAGGGGCTGGAAGGGGCATAAAAAATAGGGATTACAGATCCATAAGGAGTAAAGAAGAAACTAAGCAATCTAAAAGTAACGGTGGTATAAAGCGCACCACAACAAATTGAAATTGATGGTATTGGGATTCACAGAACTAACGGTCGGAGCAGAGAAGGGCAGGAATTTGAAGTAGGATGGCGACGTATGGAATTTTGGATCTTGCGTTTAATTTAGATGGGTGCGACGTCAATGGGTCACAATCCTGTAAGTGTTGACCAATGCTTTGAACCTCGGAAGGTTTTAACGCAGGTGGTAGGAGCCAGGCGAATGTAATTGTAACCATTGTCGACCTTGGTTTGTGACATCGACAGATTGTGAGTCCATAAGAAAAGTTGACGTGAAAGAACAGAATGAAGAAACGAAGGTTGGTGAAGGAATGACTACCGAAGGGCTTTAGTTTTGTGAAACAATGCAGTAAAAAGGGAAGATAGAAGAAGAAATATGAGCCGTCCGATGCAGGGTTAGATAGGTGTCAGCATCATGTTTTCCCCCAAAGAAATGGAACAGAAAGGTCATTGAAGCAACATTGTGTTTTCATATAATATAATTAGAGTGTAACGTGAGCGTTGCATACGATAATATTATTAAAAATAGTATTTATTATTTTAATATTAAAAAGCGAATTTGCTATGCAATATACGATAAATTTTGATGTAATTTTTTGATATAAATGAATCATAACTAATTTACTAATTAACTTTGCCGTATATATACATAGTTCATGTTACGTGATTTATACATCTTTATATAGTTGCATAGAAAACTACTTTTTTAAATATGAATGTACACTGTAAAAAATTCAAGGAAATATACATAGTAAAGTTGGCGTATATCTTTGAGAGCTATTAGAAAAATGGACTAATTAATACTCTCTAAAATTATTTAAATAATTAGAATTTAAGATGGGCATTGTTATTGTTACTCCAAATATTGTTAAGGGAGGACCAATTTTATATTTTAAAAAATTTGTTAAGGGGAGTACCAACGAGGGAAGTATCCCCTTAACAAATAAAGGTAATTTTACCTTATTATCCATTTAGGCTTAATTTCACTCTTATGTTCATTAATCTAATCTTTAATGGTTAATCAACACCATTAGTTGTGGAGAAATCAAAACCTAACAAAAAAACATGATCGAAAAAGAAAACAATATGATATTGACATAGAAGATTGAGCGTTATGTTGGAGTTGATCAGAGTGAGGAGATGGTAAGATCTAATTTCAGTTTATTAAATTGTATGCACATGTTGTTAGGGTTAAAATCTAATTTCAGTTTATTGAATCACATGCATATGATATCAACTATTTCCTGGCGTTATTTGCAATTAAACGATTTAGGGTTTTGATGATTTTACGGTGCATAAGTTTTTAAAAGTAAGGGTAGAAGTGTAAGAAGTTAATAAAAGCTACCTACATTGACCCCTTTTAACAATTTAAAAAATGTGGAATGTTCTTAAAATTTGGTCTCCCCTTAACATAAATTGGAGTGTCAATAACAAAGCCCTGTAAGATTTCATGAGTAGTTTAAACATATGAATTGAAATATAAAATATCATGAAAGAATTAATGAGGTTCAACAAATTTATAAAAATGTTAAAATGCAGGTATTTAAAGCGATAATATTTTCATCATTTTATCATAAATTTATTGAAATAATCGTTTACAATATTAATTTTTGATTATTTTTTACATATATTATTTAAACTGCTTGACTTATTTAACTTTATATTTGAAAGAAAGATTAACTTTGCCATTTTTATTGATATGTACATGATTTACATTTTAAAACATCATACTTAGCATTAATTAGATGAATTAACAACAATTTATTAAGTTGATTCAAAATCACATAATTAATCTAAACATATTAATTTAAATGTACAATGTCAATTGATATTGTGCGGCATTTTATAAATAACTAAATAAATTTTAAAATGTAGAAGTTTGACATCAATATTACAATGCAATATACAATAAATATATTGACATAAATGAGTTCAACTTTAAATTTGTGATAATTAATTATGTGTATAATTTATGCTTTATGATTGACGTGTTTATACATTTGATTTTTTCCATTTTTGTTTATATGAATATGGTTAATGTTGATGCGATTTATTTGACGAATCAATGAATAATAGTTTGCTAAAATTATTTATATAGTTTTATTATTATGTAATTAATTATAAAATATGGTACTAAATGTAAACTGTTATGAAAAAATTGAAAGAGACTTAAATGATTATAGAAAATTTTAAAATATAGGTGTTTAGAGCAAAAAAACATAATTTTGTCATTTTTAGTATTTAAAAAAAAATAAGTTAAATTAAATTTATTTAAATTACTTAAATTTTGGGTTTTGTAATTAATTTAAATATCTATACTTAAATGTAAAATGTTAGGAGCTAAGTTGCTAACTGTCAATAAACAGTTGTGTAAACTTTGAAATGTCCATGTCAAAATGTAAAATGATAGAAAAAGTAAAAATAACGTGAGAGAAATCGTAAATGAGCATAAAACGATAATGTAGTTTAAAAATAAAATATCCAGAGAGATTTAAGAAGGGAGAAAACTCCTGGAAGTAAGGAGAGCGCTTTAAAAGTTTCTAGTTTACTATTATTTAATAGATACATACTTGTAGGATTTCCAAAGTGAATTGCTTAAATCCCACGCAAACAAAACTAGATAAATTTTGATTATTAACTATGCTCAATTCACGAATTGTGCATACAATTTCTACGTGCTGGGGGATAAATATTTTAGGGGTACCTCTAGAATTGTTGATGGTTGACATATATGAATTTTTGTCATTGATGTATGCACGACATATGTGTACAAATTTTATGGAAATTTTAGCATCTATTTATAAAAAGGGTGCTACTATTCAGACTCCGGTTTACACTTCTGGCCACCTTTATAAATTTAATACAAATGATTACTTTTTATATTCTTCTGGCCACCATATATTATTCATTCATTCAGTTATTCACCACTATACTTCTCCTAAAAAACACACACTTCTCTACAATTTCAATCCTTATACCCTAACAAAAGTTTATATTCTTTTGTGCCTAGTAGAGATGGAGATGAAGATAAAAAAGATGTTAGATTCGCTTGATTTTTTTATTGTTATCTATTATTTTATAAAACATGGTGTTAGGTTTTTTTTATGTTTAGGGTTTTCCATTGCGTTGTAGGATATTTTTTTCTATTCTATTGGAAATTTCAAGCTTAGAGGATATTAAATTTGACGATGTTGTAATAGAGAATGACAATGTAAGTTTTGACTTGTAGGGTTTCTATCTGTATAACTTACGTAGCTTGTTTTACAAATTTATACTTTTTTTTTTTTTTTTTTTTTTGTCGTTTGATAGATGGAGTATTTGAATGATGATAAATTGGACAATTCACTTATTGTTTCAGATGATAAACATGATGATTGTGATAATGTGGTGCAAGATGTTTGATCAAAAGACATAAACGTTGATTTGACGAATCATTTCACAACCGATGAAGTAAGTACTCATTTATAAAAATTAAAATTGCCAACGTGGTTATGAAAATGGATTATGTTAATTTTTTCTTGAACTATTTGACTTTAGGTATTTGATTCGCATAGTACACTGATCCGATGGTGTAAAACAAAGGAAAAAAGTTAAATACTGTTATTGTAATTCTAAAGTTAGATAAACTATGACTTAGAAGAAAACCAAGGTTTTAATTGGGGTGTGAAAGAGATGGATTTAATCGTAGTCATCAACCAAAGTCAAAACAGATGGAAAACAATGTAAAAAAAAACAAATCTAGCACCAGCAGAAAATGCAACTTCCCTTTCATGTTGACGGGTCTGTATGCAGATGAAGATAAATGGAAAGTAAGCGAGGAAGGAAGCGTTCGTTTAGATGAGGAAGTTGGTGGCCTCTCCATTTGTACGTTATTAATTTAGACGGTGGCCAGTAGAGGAAAATGAAAATATTTGAGGTGCTTTTAGTTTTGGTAGACGGTAGTGTAAACTGGGATGTGAATAGTAGCACCCTACAAAAATTAGAATGTTTTATAAAAATTCTAAGAATTTCTTGAAGTAAATTCCTTAAATTCATTTGGCATATTGCAAGTATGATTTTTTTATTTTTGGCTGTGTTAAATGTTACTAAGTCGATGATGACTTGGAGTTTATATCTATTGACGAGGTATGTTGCCTTTAGTAGAAGAGAACAATTAGTTGATGCACTTCAACGTAAATGTTTGATCATATATTTGTTTCATTAACATCTGTGGTGATATTACTGAAATAAGTAATGGGTTTGTGTCGTGTTGACTTTTCACAGCCCGTTTACGCTTAAACAAGTAAGGAGAAATTTGATTTGTTTGAGATTTATGCAGCTGCTTAAATTACATTTTGTTTGGATTACCAAGTATAATTGTTGAATTTTACTACTTCTGAATGAGTTTGCTTAAAATGAGATGATTTTGTATGTTGGTTGAATTTATTAAATTTGTATAAGTAATTATTTTTTGAAAATTTGCCTAACCTTTCGTTATGTTATTTGGTATAAATAATATAGATATATGAGCTATTTAGTGAATTTAAACACTTTTTAAAAGAAAAAGATGATTTCATGCTTTATATCATGCAACTTCTTTTATTTTTATTTTAAGCCATCTAGATAGTCATAATGTATTAGGGAATATAGGCAGAAAGCTAATATATCAACATTCCTAATTTCTTGATTATTAAGGCGATATCGTTTATGGAACTAATTGTTTGTGCAATTTATGGTGTACCCTTTTAACGCATTATGTTTGTTCAAACACATTAATATACTTTCTGAATGAAATCTCAACGGCTCTTTTAATGGCTGATATTTCCTAGCTCTCGCAACTTTTTCCATCTCTCCCCTCTGCTCTCGTTCTTCTTCCCTCCTGTGCTCGACTCTCTTCTATTAACTGTGTGATTCCGTTAGTGCTTCGGCTCGCGTGTTCCCCTCATTTCTCTCCCAAATTATAGGGCTTGCAATCTGCTCCTTTCATGGAGGCAGCTTCATCTTCATGCATTTTCATAGTACGTGGCTCCTCTATGTGTCTGAATACTCCTATTGAAGCCATCTACGCTTCGCTAGCAGAGATTATTACAGAGCCGCTTACTATTGAGGTTATTGGATCCTCATCATTTTTAGCAAAGCTTTTTTCTCTTTATGCCTTTGAGAAGATTGTGTGTCACAGGTACTTGATTGTCAATGGTTTCTTCGTTGAACTGGAGCCATGTTTTTCTAGCACTTGTGCTTCGGATTTATCTCCTGTGGGAAAGATGGGTCCTATCCTTCGGTCAGTGGTGATGGGCTTTCATCACGCTTCTGAATTCAAACGGGAAAACGAGGACTTGACCATCTCATTTGCTCCCCGTCTGCATTTCAGGTGATCGAGACATGGTCCTTCGCTCACTGTACCAGGCTTTGAGGTATAATATATCATCTGTGGTGGTAGCTTTGGCAAAGATTTTTGTGTTTTGTTGGTTCCGAATAAGACTGGTTACGAGGATTTGATCACCCCAACCATAGTTGCTTTTCTTCCTCCGGGAGTGTCTTCATCGTCACCATGTGTGATTGTTAGTCTCGTTATTGCTGTTAAGGATTTTATCGCTAAGAGACGCTCAAGACGTACTCAATGCCGTAGGTGTCCGAATCATGTTAAGAAACTCAACGCAACAACGTCTTCTCAGCTGCGCGGAGTATTAGTTGCTTGTGCTGCTCCTGCAGGCACTATTGGCTTATCGAATGCTTTTGCAGCTTTGGAAACAGGTTGTGATAGCCACAATGTGAGTCATGTTGTTGGATTTGGTGGGTGTTTGATGGAGGATCCTGTAGGCTATTATGATCCTTTGGTACCCATAGTTGGTTTAGAGGCCGCTGGTCTTTTTTTTTAATGGTCCAGGCACCTTATGTTCTGACCCGGTTGATGATGTTGTTATGGATTGTCAAGGCTTTGCTGACATTTTGGTGGGTGCAGTTTCGGTCGCATGGGATCGTAGTTGTGGATCTGTGACTTTGGCTGATTCTTTCTTGGCCTCTTATACCTTGGTAGATTTTTTTTTTCACTAATTGTTTACTTATGTGTGTTTTTGATCATCGTTTTCTAGCACTATTTTTTTTTATCATGGGCCTTTTGTGTGTTCTTGGTCTTTGTTTGGTGTTGATTGCGATGTTTTGAGCCTTTTCACACGTTCTTGTGAGCTCCCTAACACTAACTTTTTTCATTTAGAAGAAAGTGTGTCAGGCCACATGTGTGTTTATCCTTGTGTGCCCAGGTTGCTTTGTTCCCCTATGTTAGGTCCTTTCGTCGGCTATGGATTGATCGAATCAGATTGTAGGGCATGACATACTTGCTTTGTCATGCAATCAGGGTTCGGGTTGTTTGTGTCGTCATAGGCTTGTTTTGGGCCCTACTCTCTCTTTTTTGTGGGCTGCGTCGGTATGTCAGTGCGTGGTTGGTTTGTCTGGTCGTGGTTTGCCTTTTTCTTTTTGAAGGGACCCGATATCTTCGTGTCTTTTGCTGGGCAGCCGCTTTATTCGAGTCACTGCGAGGACGATTCTGTGTCGTTAGTGACTCGAGCGGACTGGTGCTAGTAATCGGTTTTCGGTGGTCTTTCTCCGGAGATAGTCTTGGTGTTGTCTGATTGGGATGGATGGTTTCCTTGTCGTAGGCATATAGTGGATCCTTCTGCAGTCCACTATACGTTTTACCATGGAGATGGCCTCCTTATTTTGACAACACAAGTTGTTAGACTTAGGTGCCTCATCTACTAAACTTTAACTTCAGGACGGGACTGTCATTTTGATGAAAGCTCAGCTTTGGTGAAGTTCTCACAGCATCAGGTGTTGCCTTCTTAGTGAAACTCCACATTTTCTTCTGCTGCTTCTGTGTCTTGTGCCCGTGTTAGTTATCCGATCTTTTCGGGCTCTGTAGTCTCCAGTGGGCTTGTAGCCTCTGTATCCGTGTCGTCTCCTCTTCTTAGTAAGGCCGAAATAGCGATCTTTAATGATCGTGTAACAACCCGAATTCTGAAATACCGAATTTTTATTCAAAATTCTAATCCATCAAAACTCGTTTTGATTTGTCTGGTATCCTGTAGAAAAGACAGAGATATAAAATATATCAAAGCTCAGAAAAAACATCTCACAGTGGAATGGATAAAATATAATATAATCGAAATATGGTCTTACCTTGGTAATAATAATGCCTAACTAGTATCCAAAGCTATCATATCTCTGCCACAAGTCTAACCTACGAGCATGTTATGAGGAAGGGGTCAAAACACAAGTTCTGGTGACTGGATTTAGACTACACATTTTGGACAACCCTACATAGAGCGTTTTCTTACTTATTAGGTTACTTTGGGTTAATAGCACTTAAGGATTTACATACACGTTGTACCCATCTACCTCCCAGTAGATTAACCTAATATAGTATGTTTGTTACCCCAATATCAAGGCACCTCCCATGGTATCCTTCTCGCACAGTCTATGCCGTCACGCTACGAAGGAGTATACAACTTTTCATCCCACATCAGAGCGACGTACAGATCTTCATGTAACACCCCGTAATTTTAAAACAGGACATAGGAGATAATTAGAAAATAACTAATTATTAAAAGAAGAATTAAATGAAACGGGTTACGCCATTGCGTTCGTCTCGAAATTCTACTTGAGATAGAGTCCAAGTTTGCGTAAAACGGATACTGTATGAAGAAGATATGGACGAATGGAGTTTGGCAGAAAAATCGGAAGTCGACCAGAATGCACTGGCACACTTCACAAGTGCGCCAGTACAAAAATGCACTGGCGCACCTGCCAAGTGCGCCCATACTAATCCAGCACAGAATTCTGGAGTGTTCTGTGATGATGTGTCTTCTTCTGAGTGGCCGGATGATGTGTATTTGAGCTGGGTGGTTCTGATGGACTCCTAGTTCATCTAAGGGCTCTAAACAATCCTAGACTTCTATATAAGCAACCAAAATCTAAACCCTAAACCACACAAATTCATTCCAAGGAGCCACCATGCTGTCAATCATCATCCTAACCAAGTCACCATCTCTTATCAAACTAGAAAGCAAGAATCAAATCAAATCTAATCTAATTTAGAGTATTCAACGATCTACATTAAAGGCGAGCAATCCAGTTTCAGAATACAGATTCCAGAAAACAAGACTTGCATTTGTTTTGTAAGTTCATGATTACTTTCAGATTTAGACAACCAATTATAGTATGGACATGGAATAAAATGAATTTGGACCTATGCTTGATTTTCTATTTGGATCTATTCTTAGCCTTTGTGAATCTATGACTTTGGGTTGCTTCTTATCGATCCAATCGAACCTATACAAGTTGTCGAACCTAGTTTATTATTCAAGCTTTTCATGTCCATAATATTGTTCATAATCAGATCTATATGCCTGCAATGATTCTAAATCAGTTTGTTCAGTTATGCTGTAATTCTATTAGATCTGTAATTCTTGTGTTTTGGGACTATCATCTTGTGCCAGTTCTTATGTCAATCATTGTCATATTATTCCTATTTGTTCCTTTCTATTTGTGATTCTAGATTGACCTATAATCTAGGTTGAATCGCGATATACGTACGATGGGAATACGGGGAAGGTTTGGGTTATTGGGGGCATAAACATGAAATTGACAATATTGGCATAACATAATTGGGGAAAGTAACTGAACATAACATATTTGGTGAAATGGTTGGGCAAAACTTGTAATTGACATTGGGGCATTGTTATCATTATAACTGCAAGTTTGGGTAAGTTGGCTTGTAAACCAAGTTTTGGCCATACACTGTAAACTAGAATATTAAAACTAGATTGGGCTTAACTATTGATTTGGAACGCCTAATATATGACATAGTGATTTTGGGAATGACTATTATTGCAAGTTTGGGGAGATGGGGTATAGCCTATTTTGATTAATAACTTGAAATTGGAATTGGTTGGGCATAACTTGAGAAACGGGATAACGAATAGTTTTGGTGGATTTGGGTAATTAGCATGAAAACGGTATAATTGTATGCCATTAATTATGAACATGATCTAGAAGGGAAGTGGGCCATGACAATAATTAATTTATAATTTACATATAAATATGAAGGATAAACATGAAAATTACATGGCATAGATTGGTTCATGAAATGGTATATTTAGTATACCATTAATTGTGAGCATAATTAAAAGGATAATTATTGCATAATTAAATTGGGAATAATTTACATATGGAATTTTGTCAAAAATAAGAAATATGTAAATTGTAGGAAAGATGAATATGCCTAACCCGAGGTTAGATTGAGTTGTGGTGTAAAACTATGCAGAATCGCCCAACTGTCCAGTAACCACAACAATACATATCTAATGTGGGAGGTTAAGACATTGAGCCCAATAAGAACCTGAGGTTAGACTGAGTTGCGGTGTAAAACTTCCCGGAACCGACCGGCACATCCAATGACCGCAACAATACCTGTCTAATGTGAGTGGTTGGTGCTTTAATGAATGAATTAATGCTATTGACACATGCCAAGTATGGGAGGGTTAGGTCAATTGATACTTAACCAATATGACATATGGGTGGGTTAAGTTAAACATGAATGGACAAAGGACACCTAACCGTTATAACATGTTAACTAAACAGATGGTAGGGTTAAGTTAACTAAGGCAGCACTTAACCGTTATAACATGTTAATTAAGCAGATGATAGGGTTAAGTTAACTAAAGTAACACTTAACCAAAATATATAACGACTTGTGGTAGGGTTAAGTAACACAAGAGGATACACTTAACCAATATATAATGACATGTGGTGGGTTTAAGTAATACAAGAGGAAAACACTTAACCAATTATATAATACGATGTATGGGAAGGGTTAAGTTAACACGAGAGGGCAACACTTAACCAGTATAACATGATTTGAGGTAGGGTCAAGTTAACACCAGAAGGAAACACTTAACCAACATGACAAGACGAGTGAGTGGGTTAAGTTAACTTGAATTGATTAATGACACTTGACCAATACAACTTGATGAGCAAATGGGGTTAAGTTAAATGGGAAATACTTAACCAATATAACCTGATGAATGAACAGAGTTAAGTTAATAAATTAAACTTAACCAATCTAATATGATAAGTGAGAAAGGCTAAGTTAATAAGAACCACTTAACCAACATGGCATGACGAGTGGGAAGGTTAAGTATACGTCGGGGTGGTGGGTAATATTAGTAAATATATAGGCCCATAAAACTTAACCATTATATAAACATGCTTGAATTCGTGGGAATGTTAAGTATACGTCGGGTTGGTGGGTAATATTAGTAAATATATAGGCCCACAAAACTTAACCATTATATAAACATGCTTGAATCCATGGGAAGTTTAAGTATACGTCGGGTTGGTGGGTAATATTAGTAAATATAGGCCCACAAAACTTAACCATTATATAAACATGCTTGAATCGGTGGGAGGGTTAAGTACATATCGGGTTGGTGGGTAATATTAGTAAATATACTCACAAACTTAACCAGTAGGAAACCCTAGTAACGGGGACCCATTTCAGCAGTAACCCACATCGATGTATCACGGTACCCTGAGCTAGGCAGGGTGGGGAACGATTACTGGACTGATTGTAAGCGGTCAAAGCAGCGGCAGCACTACAAGAAAACATGGATTCGGTTACATTTATTAGCAGCGTTTGTAGGGTTAATGCATCCACTATTATTTTTAACTTTGTTTTTGGGGACATGATTACTTTTTATTCCATTTTTTCTGAAATTTTGGCGCATGTCACGTTTATTTTTGCGGGAATTCCCTCCACTAACTTTATACTTTTTCAGCCGCTAAATTTTTTTCCCTTCCTCACTTCAGCTTCCATCTTCTCGCATCAATATACTTCCGCCTTCGTACATTTTTTTTTCAATGAAATTTCCGCCTTCGTACAATTTTTTCAACAAAATTTCCACATACAAATCAGATCCGCAGGTTTTTCTTCATATCATCGTCGAAAAATTAGATCCCCTTTGCTTTGAGGATTTTCTTTTGAGCAGATTCAAGGTACGTAAATTGTTTTATTATTTAGAAATTGATTTGCTATGTTGTACATTTACCATCATAAACCCCCTCCGCACATTTATTGTTGTCAATTGTTTTATTGTTTTATCATTTTATTCTTTTGAACAATTGATTCAAGAAATTTTCTATTTATGATCGTTGCCTTCGTACATTTATCGTTGTCAATCCCCTCCACATGTTTTTTTTTTTATTTTTTTTTATTTTCATTTTCGTTTTTTATATCAGCTCTGAAACCCCAATTCTTGGATAGTGATATCATGATTAATGTGATTTTTAGAAAGGAGCATTTTTTGTGCATTCTTGGTTCTGATAGTGTAATGAAGATAGATGATATCAGTTCAACTATTGTATATTGAACAAGTAAAATAATTAACAGGAAATAAGGTTTTATTATATGGTGATATATTTTCGAAGCACGAGGACATCTAAATTAGAAGATAAAATGGATTTACTCATCATATTTAATGCACTTAATTGCCTGTCAACAATGGAGAAAATAAACCTGCTAGATGAATTTACAGATACTTTTTAGAGTTACATCGGTAGTCATCTTTTTATTTTGATGCAATTCGAAATTTTATTTTTCTAGTTTACAGGTTTATTTAAAAAAAAAAACATGTTTGATAAAAATATGTGCAATTTCTTCTCAGTACTAAATACATACATGATATAAGAGTACTAAATAAAACCAAGTAAAACATTAAAAATTTACATTCCTCTAGATAGGATTGTAGGGTCACCTTTAGTCGGTAGAGAATATAGTTTGTTTGGTTGTGGATCTAGGTGAACCGAAAGCAACTATTGTTGTAGGTTAGTTGTTTTGAAGCGGTGGCTATTTGGATTCAGGTCTTGGTTTCCAATCGATGCATTTTGTTTGTGATGAAAGTGAGGTGCTTGTTGTGACAATGGTTGATCAAGGTGCAGTTTTGGTCTGCGTTATTGAGGAGGTCGGAGTTCGCTGTAGGACTTAGAGTCGGAGCTATTGAGGTTGCTATCAAGAACCTTGTGCTATACTTCATCATCGAAGTAGCTACCAATGGACTGCTCATTTATGTATCTACCCTTGAATTTCTCAGCTATAGTAAACTATTAAGAGGTAGATATTGGAAGTAGATAAACCAACATTGATATTTTCTACCAATACTAGACCATTTTTAATTGTATCATTGATAAATCTATTGTTTGACTGATACGGTCTATGTCAACTATTACAATATGATCGTTAAGTTCTAAATGTTTCCCTTAAAACATATTTTAATCTATTATTGGTTTGTATATTAAACAATAGTACTGTTTTGTAAATTTTAATATTTTGTTTGATAGTAGTTGTCATATTAAATTCATTTAATATTTGGCTTATATGAGACATATATAGGTTGCTTATGTTTTAATCTACATTTATTAATCATTTAAATAGGTTATTTGTATGATTTTGATTCTGTGCATGAACAAGGACTTGAATGTGCAGCTCTTAATATACGACTTAGATGGAGAGAATACTTTCATTAATAGTGGAGATAAAACAGTCGGTCTGGACTGTGTAAAAACATATCCATATTTCTAAAATAGTTTAATTGGTTGCGTAAAAGGTAATAAATATAATAAATACATAAATACGTATATTTTTTTTTTGTAATAAATGTAGTAAATTAATTTATTAGTTAATGCATCTTTTTGTAATAAATGCATTTATAAGTAAAGAGGCGTCTCACCCTACCTATGTGCAATATTGTCTTCTATTCAAATTTCTTTTCCACTTAGTATTCCGCTTTACATTTTTTCTGATTTTTTTTAATGTACTTTATTTTAGAATCTTTTTTATCTTATTCCTAAGCACATAAGTTCAAATCCAATAAGGTGATATTTATAAATACTTTAAACATACGACTTCGTTTAAAAGCTTAACCTTTCTGTTAAATCCTTTCCTACTTTACGATTTTTATAAAACTCGAGTTTAAATTCGAATACCTTATTTATTCAGTTATTTTATACAACTGAACATTACATTTGTTCAAGATTTATTAAAATATCTGATTGCATTACCAAACGCATTTTTCATTCTTCAATAATTTCCATTCAAACATATTGTTTTCCTTGATTGCAAATGCACCTTTAGAAATTGTTGATAAAATATAGATTGAAGTATGGGGAAAGAGAGAAGGTCATAGACAAAAGTGGTCATATTTTTTTGTACACAAAAAAGAACAAATTGCTGTCTAGAGTCGTGGATAATAAAATTTGTACCAAAAAAAAAATGTTATTCACAATTGTCTATGAGCGCCTGTACAAAACAATCGATGTTTGATAGGTTGAAATTATTTTTACGAGTGAATGTGGGTCTCGCAACTATTGAAGTAGCCAACCAAACTATGAGTATTTTGCACAGTCGCTGACAAACGACTGTGCTTAGCATTGGTCCTGTAAAATTAAGAAAGAGCGGAAGCGCTTTATTGTGCAAACCTTCACCATACGTGCTGATGTTCGTTTACACATCGTGTTTCCTTCTTCTAATCCAAGTCGGCAATGAAAATAATATTGTATTGGCATTTAGCAAGCCACTGAGGAACAAGAACCCTACTCCAAATATTTATCCAACCCGTCCAAACATATTCATTTTCATATTAACAACCAAGTAAAATATGGTTTTACTTCAACTACCCCCTAACAAATGAAAAATTTACATTTAATTTTAATTTAATAATGACAGAAGCGACAATGTGGTATTGAAATATGAAATATATGTAGTATCATTCGTCCTGACAAATTGATTGCAAATCTGAGGATTACATGTAAAAAGACAAATAATGTTTTGAGTGAATAATTGGCATCATCTACAGCCGCAGACATCAATTTGTCATATGAAATATATGGGTTTTTTTTTTTTGTTACGCACGATACTACAAACATTTATTGTCTTTTGTTTTCCGACGTTTCATTTCAATGCACATTTCTCCAGCCATAAAATGAATAAGTATACGCAACATTTGAAACAAAGCTAAAATTGAAAAATTACAGAAATTTATTATTTCTGTGTTTTTTGGCATCTAATTTCCAGTACAAGCTTTTTAGGCTGGATCCAAGTACATAACGATTAAAGGCCCACTGTCTACATGCAGATTTCTTTGAAATATTTTGTTTTAGAGCCTGTGAGCTCATGGACAAGCTCGAGGCTCTCCGAGATTGGCGTGATCAAGTCCAATTTGGTGCATCCACCAATGTTTGATGCTCGTTTATGAAATATCGTCTCCTTTCTGTCCCCAAGCAAAATCTTGCTCACAGCTGAATGCATAACTTAGTCACATGAGGAATGTCAAGTGTACTGATGGAGCATATGCATTCATGGATTATTAGTTTATTAGTTTGTATGTTGTAATAATGACTTAAATAGTGAAACTCTGCGCCTTTTGTACTTACCATGATTCATATCTTTTGCAAGGTGTATACACATACACACAGGATTAGGCATTCATTAAGAAAAGCCTAGTCATCATTTTGCAATGATTTGCGTTAGCACCCTCCAAAGCTGAAAATGCTACTCCCTTGTTATGGTGAAACTAAAAAGAGTCGCAACATTATATACTAAACAATCTACTATATTATATCCTTGCTTTTTCTCTTAATGGTTATTGATGGATTTTGAATACTTCTATAACACATGGTATCTGGGTGTAAATATTTTTTGACATGCTATCAACCAAATAGGATGTATAATAGGTTGAGCTAATTAAAATTGTTTATGTTTCTGTTGTTCAATGTTGGATCTTTTAGATAAAATATGACAGAATGAATTTGTCTGTCTTTTAGTTGATATATTGACTTTGAATATATATATATATATATATATAAAATAAGCTGAGAATGTGAATCCATATTTGTGAATTTGGATTGATTAAACTGTGAATTAAGGGATAAGATACTGAATATAATTAAATGATTATATTTTCTGATTTAGAGTTATTAATATTTCGCTCCAGGTCTTTATATATTTTCATTAGCTTATGGCATATCATATCATTCATGGAATTGAAGCACGGATGTGAGCCATACTTACACGATGGATATACATGTAATAAAAGCAGCGAACACACACGTGAACGTAAACGTCGAAGGGAGACAATTTTGAGTTTGTTAAGCTGCTGAACCTAACCGACAGACTTCAAATTCAGAATCAAACAAGCGGGAGGCGGACATATGGTAGAGAGACGCAGGCAGACAAACTAGTCAGGTTCTGAAAATTGGTGACAATTTAGCTATGCATGCAGGCAAGCTGTTAGCTCTAAAGCTGGAGTGGCCAGTAGTGGCGGAGCCAGCGTTGAAGACTAGTGGGGTCCAGTCTAGTATGCATTCAATGAACAAGTATGCGGAGACAGCGTTTTAGCAGATTCAATGGACATAGTGTTTAGCAAAATACAATGTTTCCATCAAATTGCCAGCATTCACATCAGAAGTGTTTAGCAGAATGCTCTGATAAAGTATATGTTTCCATCGTTTTAAAGGCAGCATTGAACAAAAGCACTATAAAAAAATACAGTAAAAAGTCTAGTGGGGTCCAGTGACCCCACTAGACCCCCCCTAAATCCGTCCCTGGTGGCCAGAGGCAGTTGAGTGTAAATTGCTGATTGTCTAGTGGTGAAACAGAGGCAGGGAGGTGGATCGGGTTGTAGGCGAAGGATGTTGGCAGGAGGTGGAGAAGTAGGTGTAGTTTTTGGTAGTGGGAAGGCAAAGGAGGCTACATGTTGCAGATTTGAGCTTAGCAGAGTGGAGAGATGCGATGCAGAGCCAAGCCGGAGGATATTACTAAGATATTACTGTATGTAAGTATCAAGCACTCTCTATTCAAATGAATGTTTATGTTTTGCTTATAATCGTGTAAAATTTGCAGGTCGGCTGCATTGAACACATAATATTAGACAGAGTTACATTGTCATCACTCTTTTCTAATCTTCTTTAAAATATAGCTGGATTGCAGTTCAACTCTAGTGTGATATTTGCAATTGCTACTACACTAATTGTTCTTCCAACTGCCTGGCTTCATGACCTTAGTCTTCTCAGTTACATTTCAGGTACAATTACAGTTGGATAACTATCACTGCAAAATTACACAGATATGTAGCTACGAACAACAAAAACATTTTGGCTTCATTGATCTATATTATAAAATGCTGTAGCTGGAGGAGTTGTTGCAAGCGTAACAATGGCATCAACATTATGCTGGGTTGAAATTATAGATGATATTGGTTTCAAAAATGAAGGAGGCAAGCTAACTAATTGCTCTGGCATTCCGTTTGCTTTTGATTTATACAGATGCTGCTTTTCAGGCCTTTCAATTTTTCCTAACCTTTACTGCTCCTTGATAAAACGGAGTTGGTATTCATTGGCCCTCTTTGCAAGGCAAGTGTTAAACATTAATTTTGGCTGATACTTGCATACAATTCCACATACCAGATATTACTATATGTGGTTGACACCGTTAATCTATTTTTAAGTGAACTGAATCCAAAGCTTACTAAGATATTACTGTACTATTATGAGCATAATTTGAATTGAAAATCTAATAAATTCCATGACATTATCTGTATCATAGAGTCCAAATAACTGATGGGGCTCCGGCTCAGTTTACATTACATAAACGTGTTGTTGTGAAAGGTGGCTTGGACCAGCATTAGGTGCAACAATAAAATACCAAGTATAACAGATCTAAGCTAGACTATGAATGAAGCACGCAGTCAAACATGAAGAGAGAACATGACTGAAGATACCGAAGGTGAAAATAGGCCATTGAACATTAAGTAACGGGTAATAAGTCTTGCATGAAGTATGACTTGCGGGCGGAAAAGAATGCACTAGAGGCAAGCTTACGGTTGAAGGTAGAGATATATAAGTGGAAGTGGTAACGTCAATTTTGAGCTTGATGGTGCAGTGAGTCAGTAGAAAAAGTGAAAGCCGTTATGTCTGAAATGAATCCATCCATGATGTGGCCAATTTTTTTAGCAAAGGTGAATGGTTTAATGAAACGGTCTACATAGATTGATAACCGAGACATGATTTTGTGGCTATTTTATGTTTCAATGTCAAGCAGATCGTAATTTCATTTATCCTTCTAACGTTTTTTTTTTTTTTTGGCCTGAAATATCCAACTATTTTATCATATGCTGTTATATGAAAACTTGATAGCTACCATTTTTGGAATAATCATTTTCATCTCATATGTTACATAGTATTTGAGATATATGGTTTGTTTACATGTTGGTTATTGGTTTAGCCAGTATCCTTTTATAAGTATTGCTTCAATTAATGTACTATTGTTTGAAATAATTTCAATTTTTTTGCATGGTGTGATAATTTGTACCATCTTTACTCTGGGATATATTGTTTTCTTACTCGTACTTTAGGATTACGGACTATTACTGTTCCATGTTAGCATGTTGCCTTACTTTTTCGTGCTTCTCATTATTGTTTGCATGGTGTCAGGTTCTAAACATAGCTTTAGTTCTGGTCCACATACTAGAGAAGCACGTTACTTCAGAGCTCATCTGGTCTTCCAAAGTGAAGAACAGTCGCATCAAAAAATTGTCTGTAATTAAGCCATGAACAAGACTTTAATTATTATGTATTATAATATTTTGTTCACAGTAGTTGTGTAGACTTGTTTGTATACAGTCGTGGTACGTGGATTCGCTTATTTTATCGAAATACTATTATTTAAATGATTATGGATATTATACTTGATTATACTTATTTGAATATGGTGAATAACGATAGTTGTTTTAAAATGATAATTATATGATTGATTATTTGTTTTAACATGGCTATTATATATAAGTGGTTGTCGGAAATGATACAAGCCATTAATATTAAATAGCTAGGAGTAAAATGTGGTGCACATCAATCAATAATTTTAGTAGCATTTTGAAAGTGTTACAAGAAAAAATGCAATTTACAAAAAAAAATTGTAGTAGCATAGAAAAAATGCTACAAAAAATAATAATAATAAGGGTGCAAGTATCAATTTAGTTGCATTTTTATGACGCTGCCAAATTTTTTTGCAGGGTTTTAGAAACGCTACAATATGTTCATTTTTGGTAGCGTTTTCTACAATGCAAATAAAACTTTCATACTTTTAGTTGCATGTCGTGTCACAACGTTTACTAAAACGCTACTACAAGAATTAGTAGCGTTTTTTCAACGCTACGAAAGGGCTTTTCTGGTGTAGTGAGGGGGTACGTCAGTGTAGGTTCCGACGGTTTACGGGCGTGCACGTACTCCGGAGTGGGAAAAACCAGGCACTGGGTATCAGTAGTTATACAATGTGCATCTTGAATCGTGTCGGGTCGCTATCATAAGGATTGATACACCTTATGGTGGGACCAGCACAGGGTATCTACACGCAAGAGAGGACCGATTGACATAGACACATGAAACATTTGTACAAGTAGAGAGCCGATCGATAGGGTAGTAAGGGTACATCTAACCAGGCCTGTCAACGGATGCAGTCGGATACGAATAGTGATGTATCCGAATCCGTATCCGAAAAAAAAATCAATATCCGAATCCGTATCCGATATCCGCGGATATCATTTAAATAGTATCCGTATCCGTATCCGCGGATATCCGAAAACATCCGTATCCGGTTCAACGAATACGGATATTTTCGAATATCCGAAAATACCCGTATCCGAATTTAAAATTACATATCCAAAATTGCATAACTCATAATTTGCAGCAAATTCATACTTCCAGTAAGTTCGTCATTATAGCAAATTCATAAAACACTGCAAATACAACATAAAAACTAGAAAGCAAATACATCACATTCGTAGTCATATCCTAAAACAACATAAATCATAAACATAAGTACATCATACATGTCATGAATTGTAGCAAATACCAAAAATCATCTAAATAACACACGTGCAAAAATGATCGTTTGCATTCATTTTTCCATGGAATCTTCAAAGCTCTCTAAACAACATAACCTGCATTCATTTTTTAGAGAATTTTTAGTGTAGGATTTAAATACTTGATTGAATTTTCAGATAACCTGCAAACTTTCAGCAACTGAGTTGCAAACTTTCTGTTTGTTGCTCAGTTGCAAACTTTCAATTTGCAAACTGCTTGCAAACAGCAGTTCGCGACTGCTGTTTGCACAGCAGTTCGCGGACTGCTGTTTGCAAACAGCAGTCCCCGAGCCACTGCTGTTTGCAAACAGCAGTGTGCCACTGCTGGCACACCGCTGTTTGCATTTGCCATGCACTGCTGTTTGCAAACAGCAGTGCCACTGCACTGCTGTTTCCAAATGCAAACAGCAGTGTGCCATGCACTGCTGTTTGCATTTTTGTCTAATGAATTTGCAAACATCATATCATATCAAGTGGGGATACGAGCACTGATGTTATAGTCCAGGGTGTAGGCATTGCACCCATGATGTCTCAACCCTTTTCATTTAGATCAGACTATCTTGGCATGCCCATTTTACATAGAGTTCCATGTTTTCTTTTTTAGGCTGGAATTTTGTGAATGTCTCCTATCGGCCAACTAAAAAGGGTTGTAGACAGCCAATGAATTAAAACATAAGTGATATGATCGAGGGTTGGAACTTGGAAGAGAATGTAGTTTGAAAGAGACAGATGGTTTGGTGAAGAAATTGGTAATGGTTTACATAAACCATGCCTGCATGCATAATGAACACAACTATAAAAATAGTTTGAGCTATGAGTTCTTGGTTAATTATACATATAAGCTAAGCTAATACCTTGATGAAACAATAAACACTGTTTGCAAACAGCAGTGCCATTGCTGTTTGCAAATCTGCTGTTTGCAAACAGCAGTGCCACTGCTGTTTGCAAACAGCAGTGGCACACTGGTGTTTGCAAACAGCAGTACGCAAGCTGTTTGCAAACACCAGTCCGCGGACTGTTGTTTGCAAACAGTAGTCCGCGGACTACTGTTTGCAAACAGCAGTGGCGGACTGTTGTGTGCAAACAGCAGTTTGCGGACTGCTGTTTGCAAACAACAGTCCGCGGACTGCTGTTTGCGACTGAACTGCTGTTTGCAAGAACCATGAACCGTGAACTGTTAAGAGCTACTAGGGAATGAGAATTTACCAGGTAATGATAAAATGAAGAACCATGAACCGTGAACTAACTTGTGTAGGACATCACTTCAAATCATAAGACTCATACCATATCTGCTAAATAAAAAACAATGTTAAAATTGATAATGCTACACAAAGTAGTTTAAATTGTTTACAAGAATGAAGCATAAGAATTATACCTACCACATGTAAAGAGTGCATATAGACTACATAATAATTGATGCATCGTCGACAAGCTCAACATTATTTCCTATAAAAAGAAGAACTGAATAACTATACGAAATAATTATTGCATTTAGACAAATTAAAAAACTAACCAATATCAGATGGTAACCAATCTTTTATACACATCAATGCTTCTACTATATCCAAAGACAATGAAGATCTATTCTCCGTAATTACCCTTCCACCGCTACTGAAAGCTGATTTGGATGCTACAGTCGATACCGAAACTGCTAAGATGTCACGAGTAATCTTTCCAAGAACGGGAAAAGTGGGGCTATTAGTTTTCCACCACATCAAAATATCAAAATTATCCTCATCTTCGCCCATTGGCAACAATCCATCATCCAAATACTTATCAAGTTCCGTCTTTACAACTAGTGAACTTACAACATTCTTGTCGACGTAGTCTCCTTTGTGAATCATTTTTTTGTTTCTTTTTAGGAAGATTAGTAGATGAATCCACCGTATTAGGACAAGAATGGGTAGATGCATTCATGGATGAAGCACTTTCCTTTTCGTATAAATAAAAGAGAGTTCTCAAAGATGTTGCTATTTTTTCAACATGAATATGTGAATTTTCTCCATAAACCAAACCAAAGAAAAACCGGATGTAAGTCATCTTATAACGGGGATCAAAAACTATACCAAGACTCATCATTAGGTTAGAAGTGCTCCAATACTTATCAAATTTAATTCTCATCTTTTGTGCCATTGATTGAATATACACATGCTCATTTAACTCCCAACTTATAATGTTCTCATAAACATCACACACATTTTTGAAATATAGATTAGCCGTTGGATACTTGACACCGGAAAATGTAAGAGTAATATCATAAAAAATTCTCAAACATTCACTAACTTCTTTCCCAATCTCCCATTCTTCACTTGATGGCAACGATTTATAATCATATGTCAAATCAACCAATTGCTCAAATGCAGGACGCTGTTTAAGTGCACTTTCAAGCATAAGAAAAGTCGAATTCCATCGTGTTGGAACATCATAACAAACTCCTTTTCCACTTAATCTAGTTTGTGCTAATGCATTTTCCCAACATTGTTTCCTACTTTGCGATGATTTGGTAAAATTGACACTTTCTCTTATTTTTTCAATTAGGTCGTGCACAACTTTTAAACCATCTTGTACAATCAAATTTAATATGTGCGTGCAACAACGCATATGAAATAACGCACCATCTAAAGGCAAAACACCTTTACAAACTAGCCATTCTTTAAAATCCCTTATAAGAACATCGTTATTCGAAGCATTATCAACTGTAAGTGCAAATAACTTTTTATCGATATTCCAATGCAACATCTTTTCCTTCATGGCAGCACTTAGTGCCAATCCCGTGTGTGGAGGAGGCAACTCGTGATAAGCAATGATTTTTTTTTGTAATTTCCAATCATCGTCAATATAATGGCATGTTATGCAACAATAACCTAGATTTTGATGTTCCGATGTCTATAAATCCGTAGTAAGACTAACACGAGACGATAAACAATCCAACGTGTCTTGTACTTTTGCTCTCATTTCAACATAAAGTTTTAGAACATCACATTTAATTGTATTTCTAGAAAACATTTTGACCGTTGGATTAATGCTTCTAATATAATCTTGAAAATAAACATGCTCGGTCATATTAAACGGGCAATCATGCTTAGCAACCATACGAGCAAAACACATTCGGATTCGATTTTGATCAAGTTTCCAACTTGTTAATTTGAAAGGCTTATTGGGGGAATGATTAGTACTCAGTATTTGCTGTCCTGCAAGCCTCTTACCATCAGCATTTCTTGGACAAGATTTTAAATGGTTTTTTAAATGGGTTGTTCCCATAGTGGCAGCCCCATTAAATATCCTAGTACAATGTTTGCACGTGGCCTTAATACGGTTGACTCCATCTACCACAACTATTGTTCTATCAAAATCCTTCCACACATCAGATTTTAAGGGTCTTAGTGCAGGTTCATTTTTATCCGAAGTGGTTGAAATATCTAAACTTTGTTGCAAATTATTGTCCACATTTTGATTTTGAGTTTCTTGCACAGTAGGCATATTATCAGCGACGTTAGCATTATTCATTGTTGAACACTGAATGGATTTGCTACTGCAACTTGATGATGTATTTGTCATTTTTGCAAGCTACATATAAAAAAACATTTCAGTATAGTTTCCAGAAACAGTAAAGGCATATACTATTTTCAGAAATAATTTCACAATTTTAAGCATATAACTTCATCAGTTTTATGCATATAGTTTCATCAGTTTTACGCATATAATTTTACTGTTTTAAGCATATAATTTTACTGTTTTATGCATATAGTTTTAAACATATACTACACATAACATCTAAAAGAAGAGAGTACCAGGTTCTTCAAAATCATAAAATAAATAAACCAGAAAAAAAAGGCTTTGAATTTATATTTTCATACCACTATCAGTCTATGCTCGATTGCTGATTTGCTGGGATTTGCAACAGGCGAGCAGCTCGGATTTGTAACTGGCGAGTAGCTCGGATTTGCTGGGAGCTTGAACTTGAAATAAACCGAATTATCGAAGGAGCAACTGGCGAGCAGCTCGGATTTGTAACGGGCGACTGGCGATCAGCTCGAGCTCGAAACAAACAGAATTATCGAAGGGGAGAGAGAGCAGTAGCCGCCATTTTTTTTCTTTAGGTTTTTTTTTTCCAAACGTGGAATTGTAATTAGGCGGCGGCTGTTACTTCACTTGCTAGGGTTTGGGTTTGGTTGCCTAGCCAATTTTTTATTATTTGGGTTTGGCCGTTACTTGTTAGGGTTTGGTCCGTTTGGGTTTGGTTACCTTGGTAAATATGGGCTGAAACTTGAATTGGGCTGCATCCTGATTCCTGAAATTGGGCTGAATAATTTAAAAAAAATGGATATTTAATTCCACAACGGTCGGATAATTTTCGGATACAGATAGTTTCATATCCGTATTCGTATCCGGAAATATTTTCGGATATCGGATATCCGTATCCGTTTTTCGGATATCGGATATTATTCATATTTTCGGATATGGATTCGGACGGATATCGGATTTTTCGGGTACTCATTGCCAGCCCTACATCTAACATCTTCATGGCAATTAGGCTGATTGAGGTGGAATCCTCATAATAGGTGTACACCTGAAGGCTACCACAATTGCGAGGATTGGGATCACGTTGTAATATTATCCTTTATACAGATTACTAGTTGGAACACTCGTTAGGTGGTGCAGAGATATAGAAATCAGAATAACATGGTAGTAGCGAAGCAGAGAATAGTTAACATGCGATGTTATACTTAGTTTATTTTGCCTATCGCTTATCCTATGTATCCTATGTTCCTTATCATCATGCTTATGTCTTTATTCGGTTTAATTCATGTCATGTTGTTCTTTCTTGTTCATATGCTGAAAGTAGCTGGACTTACCAGACTTATGTCTGATCTAGTTTTGTTTCGCCTCTTTTCTTCCGTTTCTCCCCCCAAGTTCTCAGGGAGGAAATGTTACCACTTAGCTCAGTTTTCTTTTCAAGCTCGAAGATAGTCGATGTTTTGCTTTAGACCCTCCCTTCTACTACTATGGCTAGTTCATGCTTTATTGGCGAATATCATTGTTATTTATATGCTTCTTTTATACTTGGAAGTTTTTAAATCAAGACAGAAGTTCTATGTATTACTTTTAGTATGATTGAGACAACTGTTGTAAAAGCTTGACCGAACCACATTGTTAATAAAATGACTTTATTTCCGCTGTTTAATTTGTCTGTCTTGTAATTTATCTACATCTTTTACCTATAATGCTCCACGGAAATTAAGGCATTCCCTTTGTGAGTGACCTTAACGGAGATGGGGTGTTTCACTTCATATCCGAACTTCTCGGCTAAGCTCGGTCTTGACACGAAGTAATGCGCTATCGTCTACGATACACCACCTGGAGCAGACATGCATGTATATAGACTTTCTTACGTACGTATCGTCAATCGTACTTGATGCCTTAACCTCACGTATTATCTACTGTACACCGAGTTTCATAATAGGGCTGTACAAGAAACACAGAACACGATCGGGAGTTTTTCCATATCGGTACAGTCCCGCCTTTAAGGGCCTACAATACAGATATCCAGTATGGTCTACTTTTCATGGTGGCTATGGCCCCACCTCAGCCCCTCCCTCAACTAGTAAAGAATATAAGAGCTAAATGACTTTCCCCTAATAAACAATCTAAACACCCAGTTGGCGTCTCCCTCCACCACCGTGTCTCGATAGTGAAAGTTGATGGCGTCTTGGTTTTAGCTATAGTCTTTTCACATCCCACTGACTGCCGATGATGGGTACTCGACGATCTACTATCATGTGTTGTTCCTGACCCAGCCTCCCGCTGAGGCGATCGCCGAAGCACCCTAGTGTCATTTCGTCACAGCCTTCTTACTGCAAAGCGACTTTTGCAGTCAAGGTATAATCACCGGGTAGTAACGCGTAGACCCAACCCTGCGAGCACTGCCTAAACACTGCCACCACACAGAGGACCGCCCCAGAGTACCCTACCACGTCCCTCGGAAGCCGCATTCTTCCCTCTAGTACCACCAAGAAATCAAGTGAACGTGCTCCTCTCGTGCCTCTAAACACCCCGATGATCTACCCGTTGGGTTCTTTACCTTCAGACGTGTAGACTAGCCCAGGCGCATCATGCTAACATGTTATTAGATCTTATGTCTAAACGTTTAAATACACACTTTCTCTACCTCACATGATTACCCATTAACTTGGTTATTTCCAATTATATTAACTTCAAGTTACCAAGTTCACTCCAAGCCCCTTATATCTCTGAGGAATGGACCCCTCTTGCTTGTTAATTTTAGTTATAACTTAATTAATCCATTTGAGTTTATTAATAACCCATAGCATGTTATCTTCTAGATTGTAAAGGTCTGTAATCTACATTCTCTTAATATTATTACCATGTAATTCATTGTCTAATTTCATAGTTACAATAACATGTTCTACTTAATATATTAAGTATATTTTATCCCAATCCATATATATGATTAAATATAACCTATCTCATTCCATAAGTTTACCTCATTCTTTCTTATTTAATCATAATTTCATCTTACACTATCACTTCAACTTCTTGTTGTTTACTTATAAACTTAGTTCTCTTAACTAAGGTTTATTAATAAGTTTCCTTTCCATTTATTATAACTTATGTTATAATTTCCAATTGTCCATAGGACAAGCCTACCTATTATATAACATTCTCATTAATGTAATTAATTATAATAGGTTATTATCATTCCCCGTTCATTCCAATTCTCTGTTGTAACTTTCATTCATTTCCATTAATTACAATTAATGCCATTTATTTCTATCCTACTATATATATATATATATGTTTATGCATCAGACTTCTCACATTAAGTCGACCACTTGTGGATGCTGGAATTGCTTGGTGGTTCCGTGCCGACTTCTACCACAAAATGGACTTAACCTCATGTATTAGCATCGTTGCATGTACATTTATGCATTAGAACCCTCGCAGTAAATTAACAACTTGTGGGTTCTGGATTTGCCGGGCGGTTCTGGGCAGACATGTACCACAAGTTGAATTTAACCTGGTGTCTAATTGCAGTTTTAATTTTCTATTAATTGTAAATTTAGGCATATTCATTCTTCCAAATTTTACTATAATCTATTTTTACATGTCACATTTAATATTATATTAAGTCCAGTTTACCTTTCATGTCGCATGTTCTTCCTAACATGGAATTAACTCCATTTTAAAATAATAACATGTAACCATCAATCATGCAATTATTCTAATCTAACAAATTAACATGTAATTATCTCAATTCTTACAGTTAAGGGTTCAATACATAATATGTCACATATTAACATGTAATTATCCCAATTTCACTGTAACTTATCTTACAACATCTGATTAACAAGTTATTAGAACATGAGTAACAGTAATCATTTCCACATATTTAACATTTTTACATTTCAACAGATTAATCATTCTTGCAGACTTACATTTCAACAGATTAATCATTCTAGCAGATCTACATTGCATATTAATGGGGAATGTCAAACAATAAATATACCATTGTAAAAAAGGTATAACTTAAATCCACTCACCTAATTGCTTTCCAACTTGAATCTGGTCCACACCTAGCATTCCATGGATCTCCTAACTGGATCTAGAATCTAAGTAACCTTGGATTCACAATTCTCAAAATAAAAGAAAAAGGGAAGAAAGAGGAGAAATTTAAATTGACCAGATCCTAGAATTTACCTTACGTCGATTAGGATTGTGAACACCCATTTGCAAATATACATTCTTTTCCTCCAGACATTGAATAAGAATTTCCTTAAACTAATTATTCTATTTTTCCTGAAGAGATTTAAGGAGGAAGAAGAATGACAGAGTCTAGACATCCTCTCAGAAAATATGAGATTTAGGCTAGGCTCGGCTTGCATATTTATAGGAGTTCTTGCATACACAGTGCTGATTCAGCAACGAATATAGCCAGCAAAACAGTCCAGATTCATCAAAGAATCTGCTCATATCTTGGGTGGGTCGACCCCTAGTTCGACCCCCTATGGGCGGGTCGACCCCAGGGTCGACACACCCTTGTGCGAGTCGACCCCCAAGGGTGTGGGTCGACCCCTAAAGGGTCTATTTCCCACCGCATTGTATTATTGATTTTCTTGATATGTTTATTTATATATAAGCTTGTTATATGTATACAAATTTCTAAAGCCCCTAACTTCTTCATACGTTATCCGTTTTACTCACACTTAGGGTCTATATGTACAAGAATTATGAGACGAACGCAAAGGTTATGCTGGTTCCACTTAATTCTGAATATTTAATTAAGTTATCCCCAATTTATTATCTTTAACTGAAAATGCGGGGTGTTACAGATCATCTATGCCGACTTACCAAAAATTCTTGTCCCTGTATAGCTGGTGGTCCTGTTAGGCTCGGAGGATCTCATCGGAGTTCGATGGGCATTGTGGTTCTGTTAGTCACTCGAAAGCGTGTTCCTCACGTCTTAGTCAGTGAACGGCGCCTCGCACTCCCCATACCATTCGCACACGCTGTATAGCGGCGTCTGAGCAGATTGTTAGATCTCTCGACACAATTTGTATCTTATCTGAGTCGAGTGAGTACTATTGTCGGTTTTAGTCTGTGTCTCCTGTGCTTCTCAGTTTTTAGGCTCTGTTTGTGTTTTCTTTCTTTGATGGAGAATTTCCTGTTTTGGAACGTTCGTGGTATAGGCAACGATGCGTCGGTGGCTAGGCTTAAGCGCATTGTTAAGAAGCGGTCTATCCTTTTGGTGGCGCTCCTGGAACCTATGATGGGTCCGGAAGAGATCATCAAAATGGTTGTCCATTGGCTTTGGAGGTGCCTTAGCCAATGTATCGGACAAGATTTGGATACTGTGGGCCAAAGGCATTGTGGTCCATCTTTTGTTCGACTTCGAGCAGCTTCTATCAGTCATCTACTCCATTCCTTCCTTTTCTTCTTCTTTTCTGTTCTTTGCTGTTTACGCTAAGTGCGAAAGGATGGAACAGTTATCTCTATGGTACAATATCTCGCCCTGTTCAACCTGGGTTTCCCGACTTCGGTTTTGGGAGGCGACCTTAATGTGGTCACCTGCCAAGCTAAGAAGATGGGTGGAAATGTCCATAACCATGTGGCGTAGCAGAATTCAATACTTTCATCGTGAGCTCGGGTCTCTCTAAAGTCACTTTCGTTGGGTCAACTTTCATGTGGTGTAATAACCAAGATGAGCCTAACCAAATTCTTTCCCATCTAGACAGAGTTTTCGGCTCGGAAAGTTGGTTCAACTTGCCTTTCTCTTTCTTTGTCTCTCATCTCCATCGTACATTTTCGAACCATGCTCCGGTGCTTCTCTATTGTTCTCCCCTTTTTTTTATTGGGGCCTTCTTCTTTTCAGTTCCAGAGTATGCGGAGATCTCGTCACTCGTTACTTCGGGTTGTGGAGGACTCTTGGAACTCCCCAACAGAGCGGTCTCCTCCTGTTCTCTTCTCTTGGAAGCTAAAACGTCTCAAGACTTGCCTCAAGTCTTGGAACGTGCAATTTTTAAGAATATTTTCGACTGTTTCAGAGCGGTCGAAGAGTGTCTGGTTCTAATAGAAGCTTATTTTGATGAAGAATCCTCTGGTTCTAACAAGGAAGTGTAGGTGCTATCCCAGCTAGCCTTCTCCTCGGAGCTCCGTGTCGGGAATGATTAACTTCGGCAAAAAGCAAGGATCAAGTGGGTTGTCGATGGAGATTCGAACTCCAAGTTTTTCCATTCATCCATTCGTAAGAAGAACACACTTCTCACGGTTCTTTAGATCCAGTATCTAGATCTCTCTGTGGCTTCCACTCCGGGGGAAGTCAAGGAGACCATCCTCTCTCATTTTCAATCATTTCTCGGCTCTCCCTCTTTTTCGGTTTCAGATCCATCTTTTCTAGCCTTTATTACCACGCTGGTTCTTCCTTCAGAGAGTGGAGACCTTGACATACCTCCTTCTTCGAAAGAGATACATGCTTGTGTCTTCGCTCTTAGTAAGGATAGTGCTAGAGGACCAGATGGCTTCAATGGGCTCTTCTACTTGAGTGTCTGGCCGATCATCCAGTCGGATCTCTGTCATGGTATTTGGTTTTTCTTCTCCAGTGGAGATCTGCCTCAAGGCTGGACTTCCACCAATTTGGTCCTTATCCCCAAGTGCGAAAATCTGCAAACGCGTACGGTTTTTCGCCCGATCATCTTGTATAATTTCACTAATCAAGTTATATCTATGGTTCTAGCCACTAGGCTGGCTCTGTTTCTCCAATGTATCATATCCACCTCTCAAGCTGGGTTTGTAAAAGGACACTTGATTACGGATAATGTCTGTTTAGGCCAGAAGCTTGGGTCCCAGATTGATAGGAAAGTCAGTGGTTTTAACGTTGTTATTTAGCTGGACATGACTAAAGCTTACGATCATATGTCCTGGTTTTTCATCATAAAGGTCCTTAGGGCTTTTGGATTTCCCGAACCTCTTATCAACATGATCTGTAGGGTCGTCATTTCCAACTGTTTGTTCTCCATGCTCATCAACGGATCAACCTATCGGTTTTCAAGGAGGGAAGGGGTATTCGTCAGGGAAATCCTCTTTCCCCCACCCTGTTCATTATAGGTGCTGAGGATTTCGTGTGTGGGTTACACTCACTCACAATAGTAAATAAGATTCAGTGATTTGGCATCCCCTCTGGATTCCCTCTCGTTTCTTCCTTAACTTTCGTCGATGACATTATTATTTTTACGAATGGCAGTTGCCGCTCTACCCGTCATCTTGTGAGCCTCATCCAGAAGTACGAGAGGTGTACAGGCCAGCTCATTAATTCTGATAAGAGTTGCTTCATTCCTGCTAGTGACTTAGCTGATGAGAGATCCTCTTGGATTGAAACCTACATCGGTTTCAAGAGAGCATCCCTCCCTTTACCGTACCTCGGTATTGTTTTTTATATAGGTTGTAAGCTTAATGCTATTTTCGATCCCCTGACAGATAGAGCTAGCGGAAAGATCGTCAGGTGGAATGCGGTGCTTCTCTCTCAGGCAGGAAGACTGGTTCTTATAAAGTCGGTGCTTGACTCTGTAACACCCCGAATTTTCTATTAACAGTAAATTAACAAATTAAAGTATAATTAATTCTAAATGAAAGAATTAAGCGAAACGGGTTACGCCATTATGCTCGCCTCGGAATTCTGCTTGAGATAGAGTCCGAGTTTGCGTAAATCGGACTCCGTATGAAGGAGTTATGACCTCCGGAAGTTTCAGAATTCAATTCAAAATTCAAACAGTTCAAATTCAGTTCAAAATTCGAAAAATAGACCCAAATGGGATGGGCGGGAAAATTCCCACCCAGGCACCAGGTGGACCAGGGGATCGACCTAGGGGTCGACCTGGGTAACCAGGTCGACCACAGGGTCGACCTGGGGGTCGACCTGCCCAGTCGACCTGGTTTGGCCCTGGCTGGCCTGGTCGGGTTTCTGGTCGAATTTCTGAGCTCTGGTGTGTCACTAGGGGTGATTTGTCATTTTCTGATTGGCTTCCCTTGGTGTGTATGGTCTGGATTCACTCTATGATCATCTGACGGCTCAAATCAATCTGAAATTCTATAAATACAACTCAACACTCAACCGAAATTCACACAAATAAAATAGAACTAGAGCCGTCATGCTGTTGGGAGGAAACTAAGAGTAGCCGTCAGTTAGAGAAAGCTTAGAGACGAGCAAAACTAAAGTAAAACAAGAATCAAACAACATTTATCTACCCAAAGGAAAGCATTGCAAATTCAGAAATCAGAAATCAGAAAACAAGACTGTCGTTTGTTGTAAGTATAGTGATTTTTCCGATGTGAATAAAATTAAGACTTGATTCGATGTAAAATGGAAATGGAATTGTGCTATTGTATAACAACGATGTTAATTCATATCTATGTATTGAAATGATTGTGTTGTGAATGGTATTGGGATGTTTGTGGTATAATTGAGTTGATGTTGATCCTATTGTACATTTAGAATGAAAACAACATCACATGCAAGTTGTATAGTTCATGTTATAATCTACACCTATATGTTTATGTGATTATATAGGTTGTATGTGTTATGACCAAGCTAAGATCTCATGTATATACTTTATGCTAAAACCTCTATGCCTAAATGATTAAGTTCATATACATGCTCATATATTTATACAAAAGTTGCAAGTTCATAATTGGATCCATGCCAAGATCCATTTTAATACAAGTTTTATGTTATAGTAGTAAACATGATTTGATCTAGTTCACACACATGTGATAAAATTATACAAACTTTATGGACATGTCATATTCTTGTCATATGCTAGTGATGTTCGATGTTATGCCAAGATCTAAACATGTTTAGGCTTATGTTGTCTAAATCATATGATATTCATGTTGACTATTTTGCAAGTTCACACCTATGATATTCATGTTGACTATTTTGCAAGTTCACACCTATGATGTTCATATTGACTATATCGATAATACCAAGTTTACACCTATGTCATGTTTATGAATTTCTTTATGCCAATTTTGTGTACGCTAAATTAGGCTAAGTTTTTAGCCTAATATTATATGTTAAAAATCATGTGGACGAAAAATTAGGCTAAGTTCGTTAGCCTAATATTTAGATGGGGTAACGTTGGGAAAAATTGGTAATTGTAGGAAACTTGACATAAATTGGTGAAAAATATATGTATTGGCATGTTTGGCACATGCCAATAATTGGTGGCATTTAAATGGTGTAAATTTTTTATACCAAAAATGTTAAACTTGGAAAGTGGGCCATAACATTTAATTGCTAACAAATTTACATATAACAAGTAAAAGAGACAAATATGTAAATTTAGAAAATACGAGTATGCTTAACTCGAGGTTGGATTGAGTTGTGATGTAAACCTGCCCGGACCCGCCCGGCTGTCTAGTAGTCACAACAATACCTATCCAATGTGGGTGGTTAAGCATTGAGCCCAATAAGGACCCGAGGTTAGACTGAGTTACGGTGTAAACCTGCCCGGAACCGACCGGCACATCCAGTAGCCGTAACAATACCTGTCAAATGTGAGTGGTCGGTGCTTTAAAAAGCTAAGGACATACAAGTCAGGATGGTAGGGTTAAGTTAACTAAAACACTTAACCAATTCAACATGTTAATTAAACTGATGGGTGGGGTTAGGTAAATACAGACACTTAACCACTTAACATGTTTGATTAGAAAACTCTAGTAACGGGGACCCATTTCAGCAGTAACCCAATTAGGTATCATGGTACCCTGAAACTAGGCAGGGTAAGGCACGATTACTGGGCTGATTATAAGCGGTCAAAAGCGACGGCGGTTTGGTGCAGCAGTGTGGGTTCTAATGGAGTGCAGGCGTGCACACACTCCGAAGTAGACAAACATGGCACTGGGCACCATTAGTATACCCTATGCATTCTAGGATTGTGTCGGGCCGCCACCATGGGACTTGATACACCCCATGGTGGGACCAGCATAGGTATCTACACTCATTGGGGGCCGTATGATACATATGATTTTGCGAGTAGGAGCCGATCTTTAGAAAAAGGGGATCACTTCACCCTGATCATGGGGTACCAGCTGAGACAGTACAAGTAGGTGCAGAGATATAGTGTGGTGTGCGATAGTATATTCGATTCAAAACTGCTTTATCTTAGTTTATGATACTTTCCTATTTCCAGTTTATGCCTATCATGCCCTTTTTCTTATTCTCATACTGAAGAGTCACTAGACTTACCAGGCTTTATATCTGACTCTATTTTTCTTTTGTCTTCTTTACTTCCGTTCCCCCCCAGGTCCACAGGGAGGAAACAACCCAGCTTAGTCAGACTCTTTGCAAGCTTCAAGATAGTAGATGTACAGTTTGGACTCTCTTTCCTTGGCTATGGCTGTTGGACACATTCTATGGGGATTTACGCAGTTTTAACTATGTTTTATGCTTCTTTATTTAATAACCAAGACAGAAATGATGATGTAAAATTTTGGAAGTTATTGTGTGACAGTTATGGAAATGTTTTGTATGAACACGTATTTATGAAATAAAAAGTATGTTTGTTTTCCGCTGCTTATATATTTGTTTATATCTGTCTTGTGTTTTATCTATGACTTTTACTTACAAACCTCCACCAAATTTAAGGCATTCCCTTTGTGAGTGACCTTAATAGAGGTGGGGTGTTTCACTTGGTATCAGAGCACAGATTTACCAGATTAGATAAAGTTTTTGAAACTATTTTCAAAAAGAAATTTAAAGAAGCATTTTTTTTTCAAGAAAAAACGTTGTTTTTAAAAAGGCAAAATTTCCCCAAAGCCATATGCACTATCTCTCTATCCTTTTGTCTTGAATACTTGCCTTTTTGTTCCAGCATGTCTGGAGATCTTAACCTTCCCGAAGGGGTACCGATACCTGGCTGGTTCCGAAGGTACCTAGAGGCTAGGGCCAATGGTGCGGGCCCAGCAGACATTCCTCCTCCCACAGTGGCAGCGGTTCCTCCTCCTCCTCGTGGAAATACTTTCGCGAAGACGTGTAGAGACTTCAAGGCTATGGGTGGAAAGGACTTTTATGGAACTGAATCCTTTGTAGTAGCAAGGAACTGGCTGAAGGAGACCGAAGATTTGTTCGTCATCTTCGAAGTTGACGACAAGCAAAAGATACAGCTAACAGTGTGGTTGCTTAAAGATGAAGCTTTCTATTGGTGGGAAGTTACCCATGCTGAGAGGCCAGTGGAAACTTTGGAAGATTTCAGGATGAGGTTTGAGATGAAATTCCTCTCCCAAGCTGAAAGAAGCCTGCAGATGGAGAAGTTCCTAAATCTTAAACAAGGAAGTATGACAATCAAGGAGTACGTCAATCAGTTTAATCAGCTGGCTAGATTTGGGCTGGATTTAGTAAACACCCAACACAAGAAGGCCTTTCGCTTTGTCAAAGGTCTGAATGAGCCTCTACACAGCCTTGCTATGACCCATATATCCATGGGAGCGACCTATGAAAGCTTGGTGGACATGGCGCTGCTACACGAGGAAGATAAAGGCAAGAAAAAGGCAAAGGTGGAAGTGCCTCAAGAAAAGAAAGAGGGTTTACAGGCTAAGAAAACAGACTTCAAGAAAGGCGGGAAGAACAACAAATCCCATGAAAAGAGAAAGTGCAATTTTTGTGGCATTGTTGGACATATAGAGAAAGACTGCAGAAAGAAGAAGGCAAAGATGAATGGTGGTTGTTTCAATTACGGCGAAACTGGACACTTGGCTAAGGACTGCCCAAAGAAGCGGGGGCAGGGACAGAGGACTGGATCCACCTCAGGGGGACAGGTTCATGCGCTGGTGGCACCTCGATAGGAACGAGGTAGAAATATTTCTGTAGAAAGCTTAGTTTATCTCTATGATCATCCAGTTCGCACTCTTTGATTCCGGTGCATCACACTCCTTTATTTCATCTGCTTTAGTAGAATCTCTGCACCTAGACACTAGTATGGTAGAAGATCCCTTGGTTGTTTCAAATCCAATTGGGGGCTCGTCTTATTTGTCGATGGTTTGCTTTGATTTGAAAATCTCTATTCTAAGTGTTGAATTTAGATGTAGTTCCTTCGTTTTGGGCTTCTCAGGATATGGACTGATCTTAGGCATGGACTGATTATCTAGTAATGGTGCCATTCTTGATTGTGAGAAAAGAGTGGTTAGACTCTTGACTCGGCTCGGTAACACTCTAGAAATTTCTTGTAATCCCTTGAATGCTATTATGCTTAGTTATCTAGAGTCGCTTGATGCTTCTGTTGAGAATTTGCGGTCGGTTAGAGTGGTTCGGGAATATCCGGATGTCTTTGATGAGGTAAAGGGCTTACCTCCGAAGCGGGAAATAGACTTCCGCTTATATCTTATTGATAATGCAAAGCCCGTAGCTCTTCCTGTTAGACACATGGCCCCAAGGGAGAGAAAGAAGCTCAGTAAGCAAGTTAAGGAGCTTCTCGAGAAGGGGTTTATAAGGAGTAGTATCTCGGAATGGGGCGCTCCATTGGTGTTCGCCACCAAAGCAGATGGTTCACTACATCTTTGTGTGGACTGTAGGGAGCTAAACAAGCTGACTAAGAAGAATAGACACCCGCTTCCCAGAATAGACGATTTGTTTGATCAGCTTGTAGGTGCGTCGGTCTTCTCCCAACTTGATCTGGCTACTGGGTTCCATCAGCTAAGGGTAGCTGAAGACAGCATTGATAAGACGACGTTCAGAAACCCAGACGGTTTCTTCAAGTGGCTTGTCATGCCTTTCGGTTTGACGAACGCACCCGCTTATTTTGTAGACCTAATGAGCAGGGTGTTCAGAGAATTCCTCAATAAGTTCGTGGTGATCTTCGTAGACGATATTTTGATCTTCTCAAAGAATGAGGAAGAACATGTTCAGCATCTGAAGGAGATCATGGAAACCCTTCGAGTTCATCAGCTAAAGGCCAAATTCTCCAAGTGTCACTTCTGGAGAGAAGAATTAAGGTTTCTTGGACATGTAGTGTCCAAAGAGGAGTTAGCTATGGACCCCGCGAAAGTGGTGGCAGTGCAAGATTGGAAGACACCAAGAAATGCAACCGAAATCCGAAGCTTTCTTGGGCTAGCCAGTTTTTACCGAAAGTTCATTAGAGATTTCTCGAAAATCTCAGCTCCACTCACAAGGCTAACAAAGAAAAATATAGCGTTTTCTTGGGATTTGGACTGTGATATTGCTTTCCAACGCTTAAAAAGGGCTCTTACAACAGCCTCAGTTCTGACTTTGCCTGACGGAAGCAAGACATTCACAGTATAAACGGATGCTTGTGCTACGGGACTAGGCGCTGTTCTGATGCAAGAAGGGAAGGTAGTAGCTTATGGTGGAAGACAATTGAAAGTTCATGAAAAGAACTACCCAACCCATGATCTTGAGTTAGCCGCCATCGTCTTTGCGCTTAAGTCTTGGCACCATTATCCCTAGGTGAGAAGTTCGAATTATATACTGACCATAAATCGTTGAAGTATCTTTTCTCGTAGAAAGATCTTAACTTGAGGCAACAAAGGTGGATGGAGTTCCTTGCCTCGTATGGTTTTGAGATTTCCTATACTCCTGGAAAAGGCAACGTAGTAGCAGACGCGTTGAGAAGAAAAAAGCTGACCTTAAGCCCTCTCTTTGTAGAAAGGCAAAGCTTGGAGTATATAGCCAGTTTTGACTTTAGGCCCTCCTCTGATTTTGTACCTGGTCTGTTGGCATCACTAGAAGTACGGCCCACTCTTTTAGACTCAATAGGGGCCACACAACGTGAAGACCCTCAGCTTGTGGATGAGATTGATAAACTAATTAGGGGTGAAACTTCCAGTCACCTCAATAGGTACTCCATCGATGGTAAGGGTCGGCTAAGGCGAGATGGAAGACTATGTGTCCCACAAGCAAGGGATTTAGTAAAGATGGTTCTCGAGTAAGCACATCATTCCAAGATGACAATACAACAAGATGTACAAGGACGTAAAGGGAGTTTTCTATTGGAGCGGCATGAAGAAGGATGTGGAAGATTTCGTTTCTAAGTGCGTGATATGCCAACAGGTCAAGGCGGAACAAAAGAAGCCTGGAGGACTGCTTCATCCTCTAGAAGTCCCACAATGGAAGTGGGATAGCATTTCAATGGACTTCATTGATGGGTTGCCTAGGTCAAGAAGAGGCAATACTAGCATTTGGGTAATAGTGGACAGGCTCACTAAAATCGCCCACTTTATACCTATCAAGAGTAGAAGGACTACCTCGTATCTAGCTTCTCTTTATCTCAAGGAAATGGTTCGACTCCATGGAATACCCTCCAGCATAGTGAGTGACAGAGATCCCATCTTTACAAGCGAATTTTGGCGGAGTTTGCAAGAAGCTGTAAGCACACAGTTATGCTTGAGCACGGCCTATCACCCCCAAACTGATGGTCAGACAGAAAGGGTGAATAGAGTATTAGAAGATCTTCTGATACTATGCGTTTTTGACTTCGGAGGGACATGGGAGGATCATCTTCCTTTATTGGAATTCGCCTATAACAACAGCTACCAAGCCACCATCGGCATGGCACCCTTCGAAGCTTTGTATGGAAGACCATGCCGGTCACCAACTTGTTGGTGGGAGTCTACTGACAAGCTTATACTTGGGTCAGACATGATTAGAGAGACTTCAGAAAAAGTGGACTTGATACGAAGGAGAATAAAGACTGCCCAAGATAGACAGAAATCCTACGCAGACAAAAGAAGGACCGACCTTGCGTTTGAGGTTGGGGACAGGGTTTTCCTTAAGGTATCCCCTTTAAGGAACGTTGTTTGCTTTGGATCCGCATGAAAGCTAGCACCAAGATTTGTAGGACCGTTCCCTATCATCGAGAAGATTGGGAAGATGGCTTGTAGAGTAGAGCTGCCTGAAAGGTTGGCTGGAATTCACAACATCTTTCACGTTTCTCTTCTCCGAAAATGTCTACATGAATATGCAGAAGTGGTGGAGCCAAGAATTCTAGAAGAAGCCGAAGTGGAACGCGAAGCAACTATGAGGAGAGTTCCAACTCGAATCCTAGGAACTGAAATTAAAAAGCTACGCAACCGTGAAGTCAAGCTTGTCAAAGTTCAGTGGAGCGACGCCGAGGAAGACGCGACTTGGGAAACTGAGGACATAATACGCGCGGCCTACCCTTTTCTTTTTGAGGGTACATCTTTGATCTCTCTTTTTCCTTAAGTTGTGCTTGAATCTATCTTTTTTGGTATATCTCCTCGATATTATCCTTTATCCTTAGGTAGAAACCCGTTTGGATGTAAACATGTATTTGAAACATGTTATGGTTGATGGATGCAAGTGGTTGCAAGTGGTTGCTAGTGGTTGCTCGTGGATGCATATACACACACAACCTAGGTTTTAGATCGGCTGAGTCACTTCGTACTGCATATGCATATTTGTATTCATATTTGTATGTGGTTGAAACTTGATATGTTGTCATATGGATGTCGCATTTGTATTGATGATAGTAGGAAAAAAAATTGCATACATAATGGATTCTTGACACTTACATGATTTGCATTAAGGAGGTCAACTGAATCAGTAGACCGCCTGATTTTTGCATTAGATAAGAACATTAACACACACTATGCATATGATCATGAAGCATTAGAAGTCTTTTAAGGACAATGGACGCCTGTGTTTGTTGGTTGAGTAGATGGATGATTGAATGTTAGGATATATGTTCTTTTAGGCTTTGAAGATTTCGGGGACGAAATCCTTTAAGGAGGGGAGAATGTAACACCTCGAATTTTCTGTTAACAATAAATTAACAAATTAAAGTATAATTAATTCTAAATGAAAGAATTAAGGGAAACGGGTTACGCCATTGCGCTCGTCTTGGCATTCTGCTTGAGATAGAGTCCGAATTTGCGTAAATCGGACTCCGTATTAAGGAGTTATGACCTCCGGAAGTTTCAGAATTCAATTTAAAATTCAAACAGTTCAAATTCAGTATGAAATTCGAAAAACAGACCCAAACTGGGATGGATGGAAAAATTCCCTACCAGGCACCAGGTCGACCTGGGGGTCGACCTGGGTAACCAGGTCGACTTGGGGGTCGACCTGCCCAGTCGACCTGGTTTGGCCCTGGCTGGCCTAATCGGGTTTCTGGTCGAATTTCTGAGCTCTGGTGTGTCACTAGGGCTGATTTGTCACTTTCTGATTGGCTTCTCTTGGTGTGTATTGTCTGGATTCACTCTATGATCATCTGACGGCTCAAATCAATCTAAAATTCTATAAATACAACTCAACACTCAACCGAAATTCACACAAATAAAATAGAACTAGAGCCGTCATGCTGCTGGGAGGAAACTAAGAGTAGCCGTCAGTTAGAGAAAGCTTAGAGACGAGCAAAACTAAAGTAAAACAAGAATCAAACAACGTTTATCTACCCAAAGGAAAGCATTGCAAATTCAGAACTCAGAAATCAGAAAACAAGACCGTCGTTTGTTGTAAGTATAGTGATTTTTCCGATGTGAATAAAATTAAGACTTGATTCAATGTAAAATGGAAATGGAATTGTGATATTGTATAACGACGATGTTAATTCATATCTATGTATTGAAATGATTGTGTTGTGAATGGTATTGGGATGTTTGTGGTATAATTGAGCTGATGTTGATCCTATTGTACATTTAGAATGAAAACAACATCACATGCAAGTTGTATAGTTCATGTTATAATCTACACCTATATGTTTATGTGATTATATAGGTTGTATGTGTTATGACCAAACTAAGATCTCATGTATATACTTTATGCTAAAACCTCTATGCCTAAATGATTAAGTTCATATACGTGCTCATATGTCTATACAAAAGTTGCAAGTTCATAATTGGATCCATGCCAAGATCCATTTTAATACAAGTTTTATGTTATAGTAGTAAACATGATTTGATCTAGTTCACACACATGTGAAAAAATTATACATACTTTATGGACATGTCATATTCTTGTCACATGCTAGTGATGTTCGATGTTATTCCTATATCTAAACATGTTTAGGCTTATGTTGTCTAAATCATATGATATTCATGTTGACTATTTTGCAAGTTCACACCTATGATATTCATGTTGACTATTTTGCAAGTTCACACCTATGATGTTCATATTGACTATGTCGATAATACCAAGTTTACACCTATGCCATGTTTATGAATTTCTTTATGCCAATTTTGTGTACGCTAAATTAGGCTAAGTTTTTAGTCTAATATTATATGTTAAAAATCATGCGGACGAAAAATTAGGCTAAGATTGTTAGCCTAATATTTAGACGAGGTAACATTGGGAAAATTTGGTAATTATAGGAAACTTGACATAAATTGGTGAAAAATATATGTATTGGCATGTTTTGCACATGCCAATAATTGGTGGCATTTAAATGGTGTAAAATTATTATACCAAAAATGTTAAACTTGGAAAGTGGGCCATAACATTTAATTGCTAACAAATTTACATATAACAAGTAAAAGAGACAAATATGTAAATTTAGAAAATACGAGTATGCTTAACCCGAGGTTGGATTGAGTTGTGATGTAAACCTACCCGGACCCGCCCGACTGTCCAGTAGTCACAGCGATACCTATCCAATGTTGGTGGTTAAGCATTGAGCCCAATAAGGACCCGAGGTTAGACCGAGTTACGGTGTAAACCTGCCCGGAACCGACCGACACATCCAGTAACCGTAACAATACCTGTCTAATGTGAGTGATCGGTGCTTTAAAAAGCTAAGGACAGGCAAGTCAGGATGGTAGGGTTAAGTTAACTAAAACACTTAACCAATTCAACATGTTAATTAAACTGATGGGTGGGGTTAGGTAAATACAGACACTTAACATGTTTGACTAGAAAACCCTAGTAACGGGGACCCATTTCAGTAGTAACCCAATTAGGTATCATGGTACCCTGAAACTAGGCAGGGTGGGACACGATTACTGGGCTAATTGTAAGCGGTCAAAAGCGAAGGCGGTTTGGTGCAGCAGTGTGGGTTCTAACGGAGTGCGGGCGTGCATACACTCCAGAGCAGACAAACAGGGAACTGGGCACCAGTAGTATGCCCTATGCATTCTAAGATTGTGTCGGGCCGCCACCATGGGACTTGATACACCCCATGGTGGGACCAGCATAGGTATCCACACTCATTGGGGGCCATATGACACATATGATTTTACGAGTAGGAGCCGATCTTTAGAAAAAGGGGATCACTTCACCCTGATCATGGGGTGCCAGCTGAGACAGTACAAGTAGGTGCAGAGATATAGTGTGGGGTGCGATAGTATATTCGATTCAAAACTGCTTTATATTAGTTTACGATACTTTCCTATTTCCAGTTTATGCCATCATGCCCTTTGTCTTATTCTCATACCGAAGAATCACTAGATTTACTAGGCTTTATGTCTGACTCTATTTTTCTTTCGTCTTCTTTTCTTCCTTCCCCCCAGGTCCACAGGTAGGAAACAACCTAGCTTAGTCAGACTCTTTGCAAGCTTCAAGATAGTAGATGTACGGTTTGAACTCTCTTTCCTTGGCTATGGTTGTTGGACACATTCTATGGGGACGCAGTTTTAACTATGTTTTATGCTTCTTTATTTAATAACCAAGACAGAAATGATGATGTAAAGTTTTGGAATTTATTGTGTGACAGTTATGGAAATGTTTTGTATGAACACGTATTTATGAAATAAAAAGTCTGTTTGTTTTCCGCTGCTTATATATATGTGTTTATATCTGTCTTGTGTTTTATCTGTGACTTTTACTTACAAACCTCAACCAAAGTTAAGGCATTCCCTTTGTGAGTGACCTTAATAGAGGTGGGGTGTTTCAGACTCTATAGGATCGCATGACTTTGCTGCTATGACTCCTGCATCTTTCTTCTTCTGGTCTTACTGTTCTTTAGCTTCATCCTTTTTCTGGGGTGCAAAGGATAATGTTGCTCGTCAACATTGGATTTCTTGGGACATCATCTATCGTCCCAGATGTGCTGGGGGCCTGAGCCTTAGAAATCCTAAGGATACCTGTACTGCCTTGGCCTGCAAGCTTTAGGTTACATTTGATTCGAACGACTCCTTATGGGCGACATTCCTTTACGCCAAGTACCGCAGACTTCAGACCGCGAACTACACTGAAGTCCTATCGTACACTAGTGAGACGTGGAAACAGATGCAATCCGTGAAGGCCTTGTCGAACTCACATGGTGGTGGATCTAGATGGGATGGCAGTCCTTTTTCGATTAAAATGGCTTGAAGTTTGGCGAGGACGCCAGCTCCATGTCTGCATCCTTTTTCTTTCATCTGGGACGTTCGTATTCCTCCGAAGTTTTCATTGTTTATTTAGAGGATCCTACACGTTGGGTTGCCGATAGACGAGAACCTCCAGAGAGTTGGCATTCATTCACTATCTCGTTGCGTCTTCTATGAATTTGGTGACACGGAAACCATAACTCACTTGTTTTTCTTTAGTTTCACAACCAAATCTGATTGGAAATACTTCAGCAACCTGGTTGGTCTTCGATGTAATGATTCTTCTCTTGATGATTTACTGAGATGCTGGTGGGATCGTATCTCAGATAAGTCACTAAGATCCATCCTTTTTTGGCTTATCCCTTGTCCTATCTATTGGCATTTATGGTGCTCGAGGAATAAGGCGACTTTTACGAGGTTCCTATGAATCCTATCTCGATCATTCGAAAGGTTAGGAATGATGTGTTCCTAGCGTTTCGAGGAAGAATATTTAGAGGTTCTATTGTTTCCCGCTCTAGGAGACTGGTTGTTCCTTCGATGTTACATCAATTCCAACTTCCACTCGCGCGGGGATTGGCCGAACCCTTTGTTTTTATGGCTAGTGGGATCTGTTCCACCATCGTCTCCTCACCTCTCCCCCTAGATGTGGAGTTATTGGTTTGTTTACAGGTTGTGCACAGACCCTGTAGTTTCTACAAATCTGTTTTTGTGAACCGTTGGAGAATGACAACATTCTCCTTTTTGTTATATATATATATATATATATATATATATATATATTTCTTTTAAAAAACGTATTGTTTATTAAATAAATTTTACGTTACATTCCTTTAACAGTAATGGATATAGGATTACAACGATGTAATGCATATGATGGTTTTTAAGTAAAATATTACCTCACTCTTGTGTCTACAAACTGCATTTTGCTCCTAAAACTGATTGATGAACTACTGTGTAAGATGGACATGCGAAAAGTGAACCTAATTAAGAAATTACCCAAATAATAGTTATGTAAAGACATATTGCTTGATTGTATTATTTTGTACATTATTTTTGAATTCAACAGCAAAGCATAATTTCTAAATATATTCTATAGGGTTTAACTACTTTACATATAAACTAATGAGAAAACCAAGGACAACAAATATTGTCACAATTATATGTAGACTGTATTGGTTTAATACATTTGCATCTTTGAACAAACATGATGATTTTTAGACTTTTTGGCTTCCTTTTGGCTCAAAAGTCATGCATTATTTAATGATCCAAAATATGCTCATATATCTGAACCTTTGCTATTAAATTCATTTTCCATACAGATTAAGAAAGTTTGTTTTTTCTATTTTTTTACATTATGCTTAAACAGGCATGCACTTGAACTAATCGCCTCGTGCGCAACTTGCATTCAAAGACTCGATGGTTCACAGAATTCTACAATTCACACAAAAGATTAAGAAAGTTACAGCGATGTAATGCATGAGAAACAGGCAAGCTGAATATGCTAGACACCAAGTATATTTATGTCCATTCCTTTTGCGTAAATCATATTGATTTTCAGTGAAACACATTTTTTCATATTAATAAATGCTCATATTTTATAGCTTCAATATATTATTTTCTTCAGTTGTTGGATAATGATCTAGAAATTATGATTGTACGGTTGAACTAGTAAATAAAATTTAATGTTGGATCTTTTTTCCCATACTTCACACTGACTTTTTGTTATTTCTTATCTCTTTTTCTTACTCTCAAGTAGTGTATATCTTCGTATAATCATTTAATCGACGGTGCAATTTCAGTTAGCAAATACGAATGTTATGCATGAATAATAGCTCTAAAGATGCTCTTATTTTATAAGCATCAAAGTTCTCTTTAGATTAAAAGAAATTACCCCCTCGACGTAAAACAAGTTACTTCAAAAGGAAAATAATGTTGAAATTATATTCCGGTAGTGCACATTCATTAAATGACATAAAATTTAGAGTTATATTTTTGATAGTTCTAGGTTTAAATTTAAATTCTATTCTCAAAATGTTAATTATCAATGTAGGTTGTGTTTGGCACAAGAGGAAGCGGAGAATTTGAGAGGAGAATATTAGCGGAGAATTCTAGTTAGCGGAGAATGTGTTTGGCGCTTTAAGCGGAGAATTTGAACGGAACATTTTTATTTTTATTTGTTAAATTTTAATTAATTAAAAAAACAGAACATTATCATTACAACAAAATAATATAGTAAACCAAACAGAACATAAAAATGTAGAATTACAACCGAAACTGAAATAATAGTAGAAATCTTAAACGTTGCTTGGTCCATTCTTGATCAGATAGCACTTGTAGTCAGCAGAAAGTTGATCGCGCTTTGTCTCAAGCCTCATCCATGGTATTGCATCGTCATCGTTTAAGAGGATGAATATATCTTCCATGTTGGGATCTGTAACTATGTGCAAAGCTTCACTGAAATTAAAATCCTCTCCTTCACTCAAACGCTTAACCCATGCTATCATATCAGCGTGATTTAAAGAATTCCCTATTGACCGTACACTATTTGTTGTTGGAGTGTATAGGGTCAGACTTTTCGTACTTGTAGACTTTTGCACTTTTTGGGCATGCATGTAATCGACGAGATCAACCATCTTATTGTCCATTTCACCATGACATTTTCTGAAGCCTCCCTTTTAACCAGAGGATGAACCAACATGTCGAGTTCGCTGCACGAGAGTTTCTGGCACGTTTGGTTGAGTGGGCGATTCAGGAACACAAGAACGATGTGTTGGTGAATTCAAATTTGGAATAGTATTTTGCCCTTGTTCTTCTGTTTCATTGAGATGACTGTGGAATTGATCAAATGTCCATGGATTTGCTTAATTTCCAGGCAAAGAGGGAGTAAATTGTTGTGTTTGCTCAGGTTGAGTAACAACAGGCTATATGTTGGCGTATACGCCGTCTGTCCAGTTGCATGTGTTCCTTGAAACAATTGCAGTTGTAACTCCAAATGCTCAAGAGGTGACTTTCTAAATTTTAGAATACATGGCCCAAATTCCTATTGTAAAAACGGTAATTAATAACGGGTTTATTAAAAAACAAAACAGAAGTCTACCGAAAATACCTTTAAACGATCATCCCACCATTCATCCAAGCCTAAAACGGTTTAACGATTAGGATCCTATCCTTTAAACGAACACACCCGCAGTTGTTAGAAGACCTTTTTCTAGGCAATGTTAAATTGTTTTTTTCCTTTTTAGTGTAACTGTTGAAAAGTTTATTTCAATAGGAAAAAGATTATAAATGAATTTCGATAGACCTAATACTACTACTTTTTTTATTTTATTTTTAAACTAACGTTAAAATTTTGTTCAACGATGGGTGAATCAGAAAAAAATGCTATGAGGATCAAACAATAAAGAAGCTAAGGGTCCGTTCGCAGCCTTTGAATGGCACGCTGGGTATGGTTTTCGCGTCCGACGCGTCCGACTCGTCGGACGCCAAATAAAGTTTCTCTTCTCAAAAGGAGCACTGGGGAGACATTGGAAATCAAGCCATTGGCATCTGATGTGTCGGACGCCAGCGACTTGATTTCCAACATGTCATTTCCCTCCCTATAAATCACCTTTCCCCTACTACCTTTGTAACACCCCACCTCCGTTAAGGTCACTCACAAAGGGAATGCCTTAACTTCGATGGAACGTTATAAGTAAATAGAACAGAATATTACAAGACAGATACGTAAAGTAGTACTTGAAAAATTTATAACTTTATTACAGCAGAAACAGAAATAAGTTTGGTTACATCTTCAAAACAACAAAACTAAGTACATAATATCAGTCTTGTACAAAAGCCTTCAGAGTACATAATTTTAAAGCTATAATCCCCAATAGAAAATACCATAAATAAGCAGAATCAAAACCAAGCAATACATCTGTCAACTTCAAGCTGGAAGAAAGAGATATCAGAACTAAGCTTGCGTATTTCCTCCCTGAGAACCTTGGGGAGTAAACGGAAGAAAAGAGGCGAAACAAACAAGGTCAGACATAAGTCTGGTGAGTCCAGTGACTTTCATCATATAAACAGATAATAGTATCATGACATGAAAATAAAACTGGATGAGAGAAAAAAGGAACAAGAATAACAGGTATAAATAGGGTAAACGGAACAGAACAGAATAACCTAGACCAAGCAATGCTTCTTACTTACTTTTCACTTCTCTGCACCAATACTTAGTATAATAGGATTAGTTATCACCCTAATGTCTAAATTGAAACGAAAACGAAAACATAATAATATCTACAGAAACAGAATACTAGTAATGGGCCTTTACAACCCCAACAGAGACAGAAGGTACATAAACAGAATGCTAGTAGTGGGCCTTTAACACCCAAACAGAGACAGACGGTACAGAAACAGAATGCTAGTAATGGGCCTTTACCACCCAAACAGCGACAGATGGTACAGAAACAGAATGCTAGTAATGGGCCTTTACCACCCGAACAGAGACAGACGGTACAGAAACAGAATGCTTGTAATGGGCCTTTACCACCCGAACAGAGACAGACGGTACAGGAACCGAATGCTAGTAATGGGCATTTACCACACGAACAGAGACAGATGGTACAGAAACAGAATGCTAGTATTAGGTGTACACTAGTGACGGGCCTTTACCACCCCAACAGACGGTACCGCACAGAAACAGATGGGTGTTACCACCTAATAGGAACAGAAGGTACCCCACAGAAACAGACAGAACTAGTTGTACCCTAAATTCAACCCCAAGCAATCGGCTCCCTAATACATAAATACCCTATGTCAGAAGGGTGTAACATTCCCTAAAGTGGAAACCTATAGACACAGACCTATTTACGGATGTCACGGTGTCTTACATTCTTAGAGTAGACCAGATCCATGCACGCACATGACCCGGTTGGAATGCGCCATCAACACCCCTTGCCATTATCAAAGTGAACCTCTTACAATTAGTTCAGTAAGCGTGCTCGGAGCCCTCCTAGAGTTGGGTCAGAGTTTTGATACCAGAAAAGGGATACTGACTAATATGGGTCCCACACAACAGATGACACAAGTAATTACCCCTCCTAACCTTGTGTCCCCAGACTAACAGATTTCAGATAACTTGCTTACAGATTTCAGATGTACAAAGTTCAGATTAACTAGTTCTCATATCAGACATACAGGTTAACAAGTTTCAGACTAACGGATCAGATATACAGATTAATAGCCTTACAGATTGTTTCACCTAACCTTGTATTGGGCCTACAGATTTACGAAACGGGTTTATTAGATTCATCCGCCCAGTTGATTTAACCTTATCCATCCAACTTCTTTTAGGCATCATATTTATCCTAGATTTGCATTAATTAATTACTAATGCACATACCTCTCACATTAGGTCTGTAGCTTGTAGCCGCTGGATGTGCCGGGCGGTTCCAGGCAGACGTTTTGCCATAAGCCAGACCTAACCTCGTGTCTAAGCATCTTTATGCCTACGACCTCTCACATTAGACTGACAGTTTGCAGTTGCTGGTTAAGCCGATTGGGTCCGGGCAGGCTTCTACCACAAACAGAGTCTAACCTCGTGTCTTAGCATTCTTATTTTTAGCTAAAGTATTCATTCACAGATTATGCCAATATCAGACTAATTATGCCAATTCAACAAATTAAACTTCTTTAAAAGTTACAGAAGATTATTCAAAGTTTAATTAACTTGTTTTGCTCAATTTTAGGTCGAGCCTACAGATTTTCATACCCCAAATTACCATATTCAGTTTCAACAAATTTAGCAGATTAGGCAATTCAACAGATTTAATCATCCCTTGAAATTCCATTGACATACCTTGCCTAATAAAATTAAGCCTAGTTTTACATGCCCAAATTATGGTCATAATTCACAATATAACATATGCCCAAAATTTTAGTTAAATTTACACAGTACAGAATATTCTCCAAAAACTACAAATCATGATATACAATACGAATTATGCCAAATTATAGCCTTTGATTTCAGCGTATGCCAAATATCCAAAATCCCCATTTAGGCATATTCACATTTAATAGTTATCCTATTATAATATAGATCTTTGCGCCTAAGTCATATACACCATAATTCTCCTTCTTCCAAATCACAGACTATCATATATAGTATGCCAAGATCTAGATCTTAAATTACAACATGTGTTCTTTTCACAAATCAGTCATGTCTAATTATGCATCATTCACTATTTTCCCCAAATTTAGCATTCGCGCATCAATCTCTTATGAGATTTGGCTCAGGCTCGTGGTAGCCTGGCTATAGAACAGAAGGAAGGAAGAGATACATAATAGTTGCTATAATATTAGTAAGATAGATCTACACAGAAAAACAGATCTGATAGACAAGAATATGCATAATCTAAAATTCAGATTTATAACCATGTCAAGATCATAATTAAGTTTCATATCTAAAAATAACTGTACTCACCTTGGTTGAATTCTAAAAGAAAAAGGGTTGTAGTTGTTCTCTTTTAATCCTATTCAGATTGGAAGAAGAAGAAGCACTAGTTCTAGCTTAGCTTTCAGCAGAGTAGAGACGCCATTGATTTATTTTAATTAGAATTGAGACAACATAGCGTTACAATGGTTTGGTGTGGAGAGAAAGTGGGGTTTGAGGGTGTTTAAATAGCATAGGGATCAACGAATCTGGTCAGAATGGGCATCCAAATGCAGAAAAACGAACCAGTCCTCGGATCTGGAAATAGGGGGGAGGTCGACCCTTAGGTCGTCCCTTTGGTCGACCTATGTGACCCAGGTCGACCTGGGTCCTAGACGGGATATTTCCCGCCCAGCCCGGTGTGTGATTTGAATTTCAAACTTAAATCTGAGCTGTTTTAATTTATTTAAATTCCTGAAACTTCTGAGGTCCATAACTTCTTTATACGGAGTCCGATTTACGCAAACTCGGACTCTAACTCAAGCAGAATTCCGAGGCGAACGCAATGGCATAACCAGTTTCCCTTAATTCTTCTTTTAAAAATTAAGTATACTTTGTTTTGTTACTTTTATGTTCATAGAAAATACGGGGTGTTACATTCTTCCCCCTTAAAGGATTTCGTCCCCAAAATCTTCAAGTTAAGAAGAATGTGTTCCTACCATCCAATCACCCATCTACTCAACCATCATCCACAAGCATCCATTGTCCTTAGAAAACTTCTAATGTTGTATGAACATATGCAAAAGTGTGTGTATATGTCTCTTATCTAATGCAAAGATCAGGCGGTCTACTGATTCAGTTGACCTCCTCAATGCGAATTATGTTAGTGCCATGAGTTCAATTATGTATGCAAGAAATCCTATTTGATACACATCATTTATATATGAGTGCATAACCATTCATCCAAATGCAACATCCATGTGATGAGTCAATCATTTTGCATCCACAAAAATTGAAAAATGCGCACACATCCATATGTAGTATGAGAGTGCTTTTGAGCCAATCTAGTGCCTAGTGTGCGTATATGCATGCACGAGCAACCACTAGCAACCACTTGCATCCACTTGCAACCAGTAAACATAACATGTCTCAAACACATGTTTACACCCATTAGTTTCTACCTAAAGGTCGAAGACTCGATCGATAGGATACAGCCGAGTGATAGAAGCAAGTACAATTGAAACAAAAGTTCTGTTCCCATTAGACATCGGTTAAGAGAATAAATCTCTAAGTATCAACCCCAAAGACCGAAACCAACATCAGATTGATGCTCATAGAATTATTCCCATTAAACAATGTCAAAAATAGAAATCTACTTCATGCTTCGAGTAAAAACCCCTATCCTTTTTAGAAATATTCAGATACTTATAGACTACTGGTACAGATCAGATTATCAAATGATTCATAGGAAACTAAGCATGATAAAACCCCACCATATCCCACAAAACCCAGAATGTATGCGTCATAGTCAACTTAACGCCCAACACAGATACCCTCAAACCCCAACCTATCACAAATAAATGAGTCGTAACCCTTATGGGGTTCGAGACTATAGCGGGATCAGAAACAAGACTAGTATTAAAGTGCAGAGTCTCAATTACAGAATCAAAATGACAGAATCAAAAAGAGTTTTAACTCAATAATTAGATAAGGGATGTGTTGTTCTCCATGCTGAAATGAAAGAAAAGAGATTCAAAAAAGGAGAATCGAAAAACAGATTTATGGCTTTTGGGGATTATGTTTTTTTCAAAATAAAATTTACTTTTGAAAATACTTCCTTTTTAAAACCTTTTTGAAAATAGTTTTCAAAAACTTTTTATCAAATCTGGTAACCTTCAGTTCTAATACCAAGTGTAACACCCCACCTCCGTTAAGGTCACTCACAAAGGGAATGCTTTAACTTCGGTGCAACGTTATAAGTAAATAGAACAGAATATTACAAGATAGACACGTAAAGCAGTACTTGAAAATTTTATAACTTTATTACAGCAGAAACAAAATTAAGTTTGGTTACATCTTCAAAACAACAAAACTAATACATAATATCAGTCTTGTACAAAATCCTTCAGAGTACATAATTTTAAAGCCATAATCCCCAACAGAAAATACAATAAATAAGCAGAATCAAAGCCAAGCAATACATCTTTCAACTTCAAGTTAGAAGAAAGAGATATCATGACAAAGATTGCGTATTTCCTCCCTGAGAACCTGGGGGGGACAGAAGAAAAGAGGCGAAACAAACTAGGTCAGACATAAGTTTGGTGAGTCCAGTGACTTTCAGCATATAAACAGATAATAGCATCATGACATGAAAATAAAATTGGATGAGAGATAACAGGAACAAGAATAACAGGTATAAACAGGGTAAGCGGAACAGAACAGAATAACCTAGACCAAGCTATGCTTCTTACTTACTTTTCACTTCTCTGCACTAATACTTAGTATAACAGGATTAGGTGTTACCCTAATGTCTAAACTGAAACAGAAATGGAAACAGAATAATCTCTATAGAAACAAAATGTTAGTAATGGGCCTTTACCATCCCAACAGAGACAAACGGTACAGAAACAGAATGCCAGTAATGGGCTTTTACTACCTGAATAGAGACAGACGGTACAGAAACAGAATGCTAGTAATGGGCCTTTACCACCCGAACAGAGACAGATAGTACATAAAAAGAATGCTAGTAATGGGCCTTTACCACCCGAACAAAGACAGACGGTATAGAAACAGAATGCTAGTAATGGGCCTTTACCACCCGAACAGAGACAGACTGTACAGAAACAGAATGCTAGTAATGGGCATTTACCACCCGAATAGAGACAGATGGTACAGAAATAGAATGCTAGTATTTGGTGTACACTAGTGACGGGACTTTACCACCCCAACAGATGGTACCACACAGAAACAGACAGGTGTTACCACTTAACAGAAACAGACGGTACCCCACAGAAACAGACAAAACTAGTTATACCCTAAATTCTACCCCAAGCGATCGGCTCCTAATACATAAATACCATGTGTCGGCCCCACAGAAGGGTGTATCATTCCCTTAAGTGGCAACCTATAGACACAGAGCTATTTACAAATGTCACAGTGTCTTACATCCTCAGAGCAGACCGGATCCATGCACGCACACGACCCGGTTGGAATGCGCCATCAACACCCCTCGCCATTATCAGAGTGAACCTCTTACAATTAGTTCAGTAAGCGTGCCCGGGCCCCTACTGAGTTGGGTCATAGTTTTGATACCAGAAAAGGGATACTAACTAATATGAGTCCCACACAACAGATGACACAAGTAATTACCCCTCCTAACCTTGTGTCCCCAGACTAATAGATTTCAGATTAACTTGCTTATAGATTTCAGATGTACAAAGTTCAGATTAACTAGTTCTTAGATCAGACATATAGGTTAACAAGTTTCAGACTAACGGATCAGATATACAAATTAACAGACTTACAGATTGTTTCACATGACCTTTTATTGGGCCTACAGATTTACGAAACGGGTTTATTAGATTCATCCGCCCAGTTGATTTAACCTTATCCACCAAACATGTTTTAGGCATTATATTTATCCTAGATTTGCATTAATTAATTACGAATGCACAGACCTCTCACATTAGGTCGGTAACTTATGGCCGCTGGATGTGCCGGGCGGTTCCGGGCAGACTTCTCCCACAAGCCAGACCTAACCTCGTGTCTAAGCATCTTTATGCCTACGACCTCTCACATTAGACTGACAGTTTGCGGTTGCTGGTTAAGTCGGTTGGTTCCGGGCAGGCTTCTACCGCAAACAGAGCCTAACCTCGTGTCTCAGCATTCTTATTTTTAGCTAAAGTATTCATTCACAAATTATGCCAATATCAGACTAATTATGCCAATTCAACAAATTAAACTTCTTTACAAGTTACAGAAGATTATTCAAAGTTCTATTAACTTGTTTTGCTCAATTTTAGGTCGAGCCTACAGATTTTCATACCCCAAATTACCGTATTTAGTTTCAACAGAGTTAGTAGATTAGGCAATTCAAAAGATTTAATCATCTCTTCAAAATTCCATTGACATACCTTGCCTAATAAAATTAAGCATAATTTTACATGCCCAAATTATGGTCATAATTCACAATATAACATATGCCCCAAATTTTAGTTAATTTTACACAATACAGAATATTCTCCAAAAACCCCAAATCATGATATATAATACGAATTATGCCAAATTATAGCCTTTGATTTCAGTGTATGCCAAATATCCAAAATCCCCATTTAGGCATATTCACATTTAATAGTTATCCTATTATAATATAGATCTTTGCGCCTAAGTCATATACACCATAACTCTCCTTCTTCCAAATCACATACTATCATATATAGTATGCCGAGATCTAGATCTTAAATTACAACATATGTTCTTTTCACAAATCAGTCATGTCTAATTATGCATCATTCACTATTTTCCCCAAATTTAGCGTTCGTGCATCAATCTCTTATGAGATTTGGCTCAGGCTCGTGGTAGCCTGGCTATAGAACAGAAGGAAGGAAGAGATACAGAATAGTTACTATAATATTAGTAAGATAGATCTACACAGAAAAACAGATCAGATAAATAAGAATATGCATAATATCAAATTAAGATTTATAACCATGTCAAGATCATAATTAAATTTCATATCTGAAAATAACTGTACTCACCTTGGTTGAATTCTAAAAGAAAAACGGTTGTAGTTGTTCTCTTTTAATCCTATTCAGATCGGAAGAAGCAGAAGCACTAGTTCTAGCTTAGGTTTCAACAGAGTAGAGACACCATTGATTTATTTTAATTAGAATTGAGGCAGCATAGCGTTACAATGGTTTTGTATGGAGAGAAAGTGGGGTTTGGGGGTGTTTAAATAGCATAGGGATCAACGAATCTGGTCAGAACGGGTGTCCAAATGCAGAAAAACGTACCAGTCCTCGGATCTGGAAATAGGGGGAGGTCGACCCCCTGGTCGACCTGGGTCCTAGGCGCCCGGGTGTGTGATTTGAATTTCAAACTTAAATATGAGCTGTTTTAATTTATTTAAATTCCTTAAACTTCTGAGGGCCATAACTTCTTCATGCGGAGTCCGATTTACGCAAACTCGGACTCTATCTCAAGCAGAATCCCGAGACGAAAGCAATGGCGTAACCCGTTTCCCTTAATGCTTCTTTTAAAAATTAAGTATACTTTGTTTTGTTACTTTTATGTTCACAGAAAATACGGGGTGTTACAACCTCTTCACTCCACTCTCTTCAATCCATCTACTCTTCTATTCTTAATTCAACCGAATTTGGGCAGAAATCAGGTTTTTTCAGTTTGTTGTTTATGTTACATACCATTACTTAACATAGTTTTTTTTCGTTTTTTTAATGATTTCTGATAAATATTATTTTTCCTTTATCCGGTATGGCCAGCAGAAAAAGTGCACATCACCGGTCATTTACCGCAACTCAGATTATGTTGCAATGTGCTGTTGAGGCATATACAACTCGTGGCAGCAACAAAAAGGGTGTTCACAAAGCTATTGTTGAAAAGTATAACAGTTCCATACAGAACTATCTCGCACACATTCTGATAGTCCGAATACGGGAACTAGTGTGGAATCAACGGGAAATTCGACAATCTTTGCGAATGTAGTTACTCGCATTCAACGTCTTGGAGAAGGAAGCGAATTTAATGTTGCAGACGCTTTAGTATATGTTATGGAACCCGACAAGACTGAGATGTTCACTCTTATTCCCGACAATCTAGCGAAAACCTGGTTGATATCAGGTTTTGCAGACAAACGGCACACAAAAGAATACCAAACTTATCTAATAAATCTAGGTAGTGCCAACAAGTAGGATGTTCGTGTAATCATATTATTGTATTTCTGTTTGTATTTCCTTTATGCAAAGAAATGTAGTCATTTTGTTTTGTCCACTTAAGTATTTAATTAATTCATAACAATTAAAAATATCCTGCTCAAATACCCCGTTGGCAGCAAAAAACACAATCCCCGTTCGCTACAGTACCCCGCTCAAATACCCCGTTTCCGTTCGCCAAGAACGCATCCTAAAAGTATTGTTACTGGATAGAACTCTACTATTTTTGTATTGTCAAACTGAGGGGAAACCCTAAAATATTTAGTGTGGTGCTAAGGGCACCTCAATATGTTCTCCCCAATACCACGACCAAAAAATACCACAACAATTAGTATTACACTCTTTTTAATACCACACACTTAAAAAACAGGGGCTACCACACTGTTTTATCCTATTTCTATTTCGTTCGATTTTCGTTGGTTCTCATTTGTAAAACCGATCAACGAGCTAAACCCTAGATATATAACCGATCAACGAATTCAACGCCGTAACATACAAATGCCGTGAATAAGGTTTGAATTAAGAAAACTAGAAGAGAAGTGAGAGATTAGGGTTTTAGATCACCAGACAATTGAGAGATTACCACATGAATTTGAATTTTCCCATGAGAGAGGCGAAGAAGACAGTGATTACGAGAAATTATGGTATTTAGATTTGCTTAGTACGTGATTAATTCGCCAAATAATGATTGAGTGAGAGATTACAATGGACAGGTAATGTGGTATTAGGAAGAATACAAAATTTAACGAGTTTTATTTTTTTAATTGTGGTATTAGGAAGAACATATTAGGGTGTCTTTGGCATCACAGCTAATTAGTAAAATTATAATTATTGGTCATCGGAAGGAGCTCTCTGTTTGCGTCAAAAATGACACAAATACCAAATGGTGCAAATATGCACTTCACCAATTATGGTTGGAGATAAAATGCGAGGCTGCAATCACAAAAGTAAAAAAATATAAAATAAAGACAAGGGAACTTTTATAGTGGTTCGATTCGGGATGAATCTACGTCCACTTTCCAAGCATTTCTCATTATCAAGTTCCGTTTACAACTCGCATGAAAATCTCTCATACATTCCGTTTACGCTCATTCTCTCTTTTTAGCTATAGATCACACTTAAATTCAGGAAGAAATGGATTAGATCTCGTGATTAGATGATTTTCCTTAACTTTTTCGTGAAATTAGTGGTAGATCCGAGCTTTTAGAGAAGAATAATGGCAGTTGGAGTGCACTAGAATCGAGTTAGAGCCACTTTGAATGGATGATGGACTTGATTTGATCTTCTTGTTGTAGGAGTGATATAGTTTGATTCCTGGAAGCCATTAATGAAGTTAGAATGGAGATTGGAAGTTGAAGAAATGATTTGACGGCCCTCCAGGGTGACGAAAATCCGTCCCATTTAAAGTAGGGTTGGACCTCTATTTATAGGAGTGGAGCAAGTGAGGAGAAAGACAAAAATATATAGTGTAGGGAACTGGTCGGTCGGCTATTTATTTACAGGAATGCCACTGAGTACAGCTGGCGACAGCTGTAAAGGGGTACTGGTCGGTCATGAAAATAAGGTATCGGTCGGTACTTGAAACTTGTACACCGGTCGGTTACAAACAATGCAACACCGTCCGCTCTCATGGAGACCACTTCATACAATTTGCAAACCAACCCGCTTTTCTTCTTTCAACTTATTTACGCCATTAACCTTTTTGTCCTCTAGCGACAAGAGCTCTTTTCTTCCTTTCACGAGTCACATGTGTCCTTTAGTGCTAACATTTACATTTGCTTCAACATAAATCCACGTGCCCACTTATCTACTTTATAATCAAAGAATACGGGATCCATATTTACATAAATGCCATTCTTTGTATTTGTTCCAGGAAACGAACTGTGCCAATATATTGTTTTAAGCTTCCGATCAGTTGTGTATTCATCTATGTACCGACCAGTATGCTTACACGGTGGTTGCATGGGAGTGACCGTTCGCTCATTTATTTAGGCTACCAACCGGTTATAAACAATACCAAACCATATATGTACGCTGAAACCAAGTCGCACATTTTGTCTGATGTTGTTTTCTTTTTCATGCATTGTCTTCATTCAATTTTTAGTGCATGGTTGCGTCAGCTTTGCTGATCCATTTCACTAATTTGATACCGATCGGTATCACTTGCTGGTGCCATTTTATTCCACTTCGATCGATTCATACTAGATTTTTCATACAATTTGTTATGTACTGACAGTGCAAGTTGTTGCTACACACATACCGACCGCCTCATATATCTTAACACCGATCGGTGCTTTTTTCTTGCTAGTGTTGAGTCGCGTATACGCCGATCAGTATAATATCCAGATAACCGATTACATGAACTGCAGCTGACCAATCGGTGTCTAAAAGAACTGACCAATCGGTATGGTTTACTGGACTTTGTATTAATCTTCATAGTCGTGTGTTGATGTCAGTGCGCGCCTCTCAGTTCTGAACCGCGTTTTAATAACGGTGTTAACATTTGTCCCTCGAAGCTTGTATTTTTCTCCTGCGAGAAATGCGAGCTTCGAATAAATGTTGTTGATATAATTTGCATTTGAAACCTAATTGCAGCTTTTGCTTGCTATTGCAAGGCATGCTTTGAATTCACATGCTTTATGTCACCTGTTCTTCGTAATTTATTCTTTACTTCTGCTTGGAGAAGTCTTTGATATTCGTGCCCCAGCTTAGGAGGTCAGTTTTAGTCTTTTCTGCGGGAAGAGAGATTTTTTATAGCTCTGTGCTTGTCCATTTCGTTGATCAGTCTTGATGTTGGAGACTCCGTTGGAAGCCCCGTATTTTGGAGATGCTATTTTAATCCAACGTTTTGTCTTCTCTTGTCGACTGAATCGACATTACAGAGTTCACTAAGTATCTTTAATCTCTACCGAGGAGATGTTATTTTCTTTATGAAGAGGATTTTTTGATTGTTGTATTGTTTCGCAGTGCGAACTCCCGCGAGGTTTGAATGAGGTTGTATCGATCCGCAGAGCGAACATCAGTCATCGGTCGGAGTCACTTAACTTAGTAAGTGATCGCTGCCTGACTGAGGTGCCCTGGACTCCCGCGAACCTTTGGTTAAGGCTAAGGTTGAGCTGATCCACGGAGCAGGCATCAGTCATCGGTCGGAGTCACTTAACTTGGTAAGTGATCGTCGCCCAACTGAGGTGCCCCGGACCTCCATGAACCATGGGGTAAAGGTGATTTTGATCCATGGAGTGGGTGTCAGCCTTCGGTCGAAGCTCACTTACCTTTGGTAATTAATCGCTGCCTGATTGAAACATCCTGTACCTCCATGAACCATGAGGTAAGGATTAAGGTTGATCCATAGAGTGGGTGTCAGCCTTCGGTCGGAAACTTACCTTTGGTAAGTAATCGCTGCCCGGCTGAAACATCCTGGACCTCCATGAACCGTGAGGTAAAGATTAAGCTTGATCCATGGAGCGGGTGTCAGCCTCCGGTCGGAGCTCACTTACCCTTGGTAAGTAATCGCTACCCAGTTGAAACATCCTGGACCTCCATGAACCGTGAGATAAGGATTAAGGTTGATCCATCGAGCGGGTGTCAGCCTTCGATCGGAGCTCACTTACCTTTGGTAAGTAATCGCTGCCCGGCTGAAACATCCTGGACCTCCATGAACCGTGAGGTAAGGATTAAGGCCGCATCGATCCGTAGAGCAAACATCAGTCATCGGTCGGAGCTCACTTACCTTTTGTAAGTGATCACTGCCCGACTGACGTGCCCTAGACTCCGGCGAACCTTTAGGAGATGAAGTTTCGAATCCGGGATTGCTTGCTGCCTTATTGTGCATTTGACTCGTCGGGGCTCTCTTGATCAACCACTGAGTTGGAATTATCGGAGTTGTCTCACTTAGTCGGGTTGTAAGAAAGCAAGCGCTCATCGGATAGCATGTAATGCAAAATCGTCTATTAGCAAATTTTATGTAAATTTGGCAAGTTAGAGATTTATACAAGCAGGTACTACTTCATTCATAGTGCTATTGTTCGGTACAATGCATGTAAATCGCTACAGAATATTTACAAGGAAGTAGAACAAAGCAAAGAGTAAAGTAATGCAGGAAGTAAAGTAAATGCGATAGTGATTGCTTATTCTGAGTCGCAGGTATTAGATCATCAGCGGTCGTCACTTGATTATCAGCCTTGGGATAGCTTGAGCAGAAGCTACGTTGCTTGGACCGGACTGGTCAGTTGATGCCCCTTGCCTCTGGGTAGTCGCAGAAAGATTTGCATCTTGGGAATTCGTCACATACTGTTGAAGACGGTTCTTCTTAATCAACTCTTCGATTAATGATCTCAGTTGCCTGCACTCATTGGTGTTGTGGTCTGGCTGATTATGAAACCAACAAAACTTCCCAAATTTGGTCAGATGATCATTCATTTTTATTGGCCGAGGCTCTGGATAATCTTCCGCAACCTTTGTGGCAAGGTAAATGTTCTCGAGAGTGTCATTTAGAGGTGTCAGACCAGACGAGTCAAGAGGACGAAAATTTTTATTAGCTTTGTTGTCGTTTCCGTCATTGGCACGCTTCTTCCCCTGGGTATTCTTTTGACTAGACAGAACAGTGACACTTTTGGGAGCTTCAAGAAGTTGGTTGCCACCAATGATTTGAAGAGGTATAGGATTGTCATCCACTCTTATGTACTCCTCCGCCTTCTTATAGAACTTATCAAGTGTAGTTGGTTCTTTCATTTTTATCCATCTTCCGAAGTCGCTTGTTTTGTCTATATCATTGAGTAGAGCCATGAGAATTATGCATGGCTCTGGATTTCTCACTTCAGACAAGGCAACATTGAATTGGCTGAGGAATTCTTTGACCGTTTACCCTGGCTTCTGCTTCATAGCTAAGAGTGTAATAGCGTCCTTGTCTTTGGTGGCATACAAAGCGGAACTGCTCTTTGAACTTTTTGGTTAGGTCAGAGAAACGGTCAATGGATTTAGGTGGCAACTTCGTGAACCATAACGATGCAGCACCTTCTAAGTAGCTCATCAGTTGCTTTCGCCGCACTCATACGCCAATCGTATTTGAATAAAAAGTAGTTTGGATTAAAAAAGCCATTGTATGGAGGCAAAGTAGGAGGATTGAACTTCTTCGGACACTCCGCTTCGTGGATTCTTTTGATGAATGGATTCCTGTCGGGAGAGAAGACCCATTCTCTTTCATCATCCTTGTTAGCTTGATTCTTTTTCATGACTCGTTCTATCATATACGAGATGTATTCTTCGGTGTTATAGCGCTCTATGAAGCTGAGCTCTTTACCAAATGTTCGTCTAGGCATATGATCTCGATTAGAGAGCTTAGGTGCTTTGCCTTCTCAACGAGGTGGTGCCCCCATGATTCGATTAGCGATCTTTCAAGCATTCACTTCGGAATGATTTTTAGCTTTTGATCTCAATTTTTCGATATTAGCTTCATCTCTGTCACTTGCCCCACCATAATTGGCTTTCATATCGTTGTTGCACTTATGATCAGAAGAGGGCGATTTGTCATTTTCTTCGAGATCAACATGGACTTTGAAGGAGTTGGATTGGATCGAGTGTTAAGAATGGCGTTAAGTTTCTCCATCATCATTTTAGTAGAGGAATCCATTCGGTTGTTGACGTTGGCAATAACAGGTTTTTACTCATTTTTGGTCACACCGGCTCCGCTTTCCGAGTTCTCACCAACATTGTAACGGTTAGTAAGTGGTGTGGTATTGTTGTTAGCAACATTATCGTTTTCTTCAATGACATTGCTAGTGGCCTTCTTAGACTTTGCCATGATCTCGGATAAGGCCTTGAATTTGGAAGATAATTCGTCGACTGGCCTAGGTCTTATATTTGCGGAATCTATGGCAGAAGTAGACTTAGAACTTCAATGTGAAGGAAGGAGATGCGAATGCGGCCCCACGGTGGGCGCCAAATGTTTGCATCAAAAATGACACGAGCACATGCCCACTTATCTACTTTATAATCAAAGAATACGGGATCCATATTTACATAAATGCCATTCTTTGTATTTGTTCTAGGAAATGAATTGTGCCAATATATTGTTTTAAGCTTCCGATCAGTTGTGTATTCATCTACGTACCGACCAGTATGCTTACACGGCGATTGCATGGGACCGACCGATCGCTCATTTATTTAGGCTACCGACCTGTTATAAACAATACCAAACCATATATGTATGCTGAAACCAAGTCGCACATTTTGTCTAAAGCTGTTTTCTTTTTCATGCATTGTCTTCATTCAATTTTTAGTGCATGGTTGCGTCAGCTTTGCTGATCCATTTCACTAATTTGATACCGATCGGTATCACTTGCTGGTGCCATTTTATTCCACTCCGATCGATTCATACTAGATTTTTCATACAATTTGTTATGTACTGATGGTGCAAATTGTTGCAACACACATACCGACCGCCTCATATATCTTAACACCAATCGGTGCTTTTTTCTTGATTACATGAACTGTAGCTGACCAATCCGTGTCTAAAAAAACTGATCAATCGGTATGGTTTACTGGACTTTGTACTAATCTTCGTAGCCGTGTGTTGATGTCAGTGCGTGCATCTTAGTTCTGAACCGCGTTTTAATAAGGGGGATAACACTCTCTATACTATAATGGAGACTAGGTTATCCGCCGCCTCCTCCTTCCATTTCTCTATCTCTCCGTTCCTCCTTTTCCTCCACATCTTCTTCTTCCCTCCCCCGTCTGACCTAGCTTTCCCCATAGTGGTTAGAGCTCTACCTGCAGATCCATATCTTGTTTTCAACCCGCCTGCCTTCGAATCGCTGCTACCCATAACTTCTCTCATATCGGCCACCTCCCTGTACCATTAGTGCAAACTCTAGCTATCTGCGTCCCCATTCACCTTCCCATATTCACCTTCTTCAGTCCCCTGTCCTTCTTGATTTTAAATTGGCACCACCCAGTAGCTGTTTATTACTTGGATAAATTTTTTGGGTTGATAGTTGCTTGTGTGTTTTGGTTGGTTGGTTCTGGTTGTTGTACGCTTGGATGTTAGTTGTCTTCCATTGATGGAGTACATTGACAGTGTGTGCTGGTTTGGGTGTATTTCTGCATTTGTGTGTTTCTTTGTAGCATCTAGGTTAGAATTTGTTGTCTGGTTTCTGCTTTTGTCATTTGGCGCTGCTGATGTTGGTTCAATCTGGTTGATTGTTGTGTTTTGTGCAATTTTCAACTTTTGGTTTTCTTCAATCTTCTGCCTTGGCATGTGGCTGCCAATACTTGAATCTGGTTCGGAATCACTTATCTGTTCAAAATCATAGGGCACTACTTATGTGGATGCTGCTTTGTTAGATCCAATTAAAGATTGGGTCCATCTATTTCCATCCTAGTAATTGCTCTTCACACCCCACTTAAAAGTATAAAATTTCAATACCAATTATACCCTTTAGTCCAATGCCAATATCAAGCGTAAGATTCGAATCAACGCCAATATCAAGCGGAAGATTCGAATCAACGAGAATATCAAGCGTTGGAAAAATAAAAGCAGCATCAATATCAAGCATGAAAATGGGCTAAACCACATTATCATCACGCAAGGAAAATATAGCATCCACGCCGCATCCATGTGTGAAAACTATTTAATCTACGCCACCATAAAGCGTTGATATTTTTAAAACCGCGCTCCCCCAGCGTAGATATACATATGTAAGAAGAGGGGAACAGATGACATGTGTGGATGAGTATAATTTTTCGTTGATGAAAAGTCAGGGGTAATTAGGGTATAAATGGGGTGAGAAAAGTAAAAAATGAGGGGAGATTTCTTTTTCTATGTTACTGGGGTGTGAAGAAAAAATATTGGAGTATGAATAGCCGGAACCCTAAAGATTAAAATTGAGTTGTATGTGGCAATAAGTGATAGTTGCGTTTGCATAGCTCTCCGTACCTATCTGGTTACTGGTAATAGCCAAGTAAATAGGAGTTTCAAGATAAAGTTGCGTTTAGTGGACTGCTTGCATCCTTCAAATTAAGTTAATTTATGTATTGCTGTGTGCATAACTATGTATTGTGATATGCCTTTTCCTATTTTATATAACTAATCTCATCCTACGTGGTGATAGATTATAGTTTAGATTTAGTTAAGGTTAAAATTTCTGTAGCAGATAAGCTTTCAACTTATCTCTTGTTATATTTTGTACTCATTACTTGCTATACTGAAAAAGTGGTACAGTCCATTCAAAAAAGCGGCTAACTTTGCCCAAAAAAAAATTATAATTATTCCATCATATAAATTTGTCTCCTTTTTTGACAGAAGTCTTGAATGGAGATTTTGGCGCATCTATAATTATGCGAATTTCGTGGTGGGAAATAAAAATGGAAATTTTGCATGGTTTCAGATTTTTTTTCTCTTCTCCTATAGGAGCGAATTCGAGTGAATATGCATTAAATATTTTTGTAAGATGAATAAATACTGAATTCTATTAGATTTTTGGGCAAATTTGTTCCTTCTTGAGCTTTCATTTTCTGGAATTTTTGTTTGTTTTAAGTTTTCGAGCGAATACCTTCCGTTTCATATGTTATTAATAGATTATTTTCAATTATTTTGAATAATTTAGTACTTTCAGCTATCTAGAATTAAGTTAGAAATTGCTAGGTTCCTTTTATAGATTCGAGTGTTAACTGTACGGAGGTAACAAATATCAAAATTTCCTTTTTCTTAGATATATCATGAACTTGATTTGTTGCTTGTGTGTGTGGAAGGTCTTGTTTGATTAGAGAAGATTCTTCTGAATTAATTTTAATGTTATTTCTTGATAATGAAACACTTTGATCTTGTATTTGTCTTATACTTGAGTATATGTACCAACTGGCAATTGTAACTTGGATTTGTCTTATACTTGAGTATTTGTTTGATTAGAGAAGTTTCATATGTTATTGCTTGTGTGTTGAGCTACTTATTCTTCTGCGAATTTGTTATATGTATTTTATAGTTTTTTCATTAATAGAGTTGGGTTCTATATTGGGTAAAACAACCACTTCTGTATTTCCTGCTTATTTGTTTGGTGCGTTGTACTTATGGCATATTTGGATGTCACTGTGATACCTAAAAAAGCTTGTCCCTTTTTATCTTTCTTGTTTTGTTTTTATAATTTGTTTGATGTATCTTCATTAAATGATTATACAATGTCACTTTACTCCTTTGGAGGATAGACGTGTTAAAAATTTGTTTATCCATTCCTAATTTGGGCGTTTATTGCATCAACAACCACTAGCAATAGGAGGAAAACCTAATAATTTTAATGCACAACATCCATTGTCTTATACGATTCTTCAAGTTTCTAGATTGTTTTCGATTTTACCTTTTAACATTTATGACAATTGTTAACCCATTTTTATTTATGGCATATTTATTATAGAACTTAGATGATGCAATAAAGTAAACTTTGAGTTTTGAAGCTATTCAACAACTACTTCGTCCTTCTAAATCAAACCATTGGTCCTGAATGTTGTTTCAACAAGAGATTAACCATCTTCAGCCAGTGATAATCAAAATGTAAGAAGTTCAGGCTGGAAAGATTGTTAGAACTTCAGTCAATACATAATTGTATTACAAAGTTAGATCTTTTTGTCAATACAAGATTGTATTACAAAGTTAGATCTTTTTGTCAATACACCATTATATTGCAAATAGATAGTAATAACTATCAATGTTACTCAATAATGCCACAATTTCCAAGTCAAACTGTGATTATAGCAATGAAAGAAAGCGAGGCCGATTGTGAATTAGATTGGAGCGGTACAGAATCGCCTCCAACAGACTAGAAGAAGAATATTTCAGTAATGTCCGAGTCCAGAAATGATTCTATTTCCTTGAAACAATATTATCGTCGTATGCACCAATTGATGTGATAGCAATTTGTTTCCCAGGATAAAATAGCCCAACCCTATAGTGCAGTGCCAACAAACGAAGCTCCGACGAACTCAAGTAGATTATAGAAACATGAACAGAGGATTACTTTGAAGAAGTAGCAAATTGAGAAGAATAACTAATGTGTATTTTATCTCATTTTGGGCCATGTATTTATAGGCTGGAAGAAATTTCTATTTGAACATTAATGACATTTGGAAAGGTTGCGACCCTTTAACCAAGCGGAGCATGAATGTGCATTCGCATTTAAAAATGAAACGGTTGTATCCATTCAATTAAATGGACATGACATATCAAAAGTGATCAAATAACTCGTTTCAATGCAACAGACCCAAGCTGCAAGTAGAGGCCTATTTAACCATGAGACCCCAAAAGTCGCAAGTCATAAAGCCTGATTTTTGACACTAATATAATATTGTGTCATGGACCCCAAGAGTCCTAAAACACTAAGCCCAAGTTGACATCAATATAATATTCTGTCATGGACTCCAAGAGTCTCAAAGCACTAAGCCCAAGTTGACATTGATATAATATTGTGTCATGGACTCCAAGAGTCCCAAAGCACTAAGCCCAAGTTGTCATCAATATAATATTGTATCATGGACTCCAAGAGTCCGAAGGCACAAGGCCTAATTTGACATCAATATAATATTGTGTCTTGGCTTAGCCACACAATTCACAAACCCTCTTCTCCTTTATTTATATAAGCCTATAGAGAAGGAGGTACTCATATTTCATAATGTGGGACTTAGATTGTTTTCCCCTCTTCTTCCAAAATTCCTCTTGCTCATTCATTTCCAGCAGTCCCCCACATTAATGAGCAATCATTCTTAGTTTCACGAATCATTTATCGCATCGGTTATAGTAGCACATGGGCCTTGAACTTTCCTGGTGATTACCTATTTGAATCACAGGAGAATCAGTAGTCATAGAATGTCCTTAAACTGTAAGCCTTTTGTTTAATTCCAAAGTAGATAACACACGATAAATGTTTCTTATAATCTTTTGTTCTCTTTATGTGTTTTTTGCCTTGAATACCTGTCTGGTCTCATAAGTGCTTAGAGAATTTGGCCTCATAATTCTCTTTGAAGCGGTGCCTTTGCAGTTACGTAGGTGATTTTATAAAGGTTATTCTCTAATTCTTCAAATACAGATGTCATTAAAAGTATTAATACTTATCCTTTTCAACACGTAATGCGTTGACTTATCATAAGAATGGGTTGTGTGTAACAGTGCCATCAAGTTTGTCTTAAACTTCGTTGTCCCTTTGAACCTAGATCTTGGGATCTCCAGTTAACTAGGTGTGGTTTCCATTTTAGAAAAACCTTTATTCTGTAGGCCTTAGCCCCATTTCCATCGATAAGACTTGAACTTTCTCTCTTGGCAAGCTTTTTGTAAGTGGATCCGCTATGTTATCTTTTGATTGAATGTAATCTATTGTGATAACTCTGTTAGAGAGAAGTTGTCCTATCGTTTTGTCTATGACGAATATGCCTTGATTTACAATTGTATAGTGTACTATTAGCTCTTCTAATAGTTGATTTACTATCACAATGTATACATATTGGAGGCATAGTTTTGCTCCAACTAGAAATGTCTTCGAAGAAGCTTCAAATCTATTATGCTCCTTATGCAATTCTGTCTAGTGCAATAAAATCTGATTTCATCATATATCTAGAGATACAAGTCTGTTTGGATGATTTTCATGAAATTGCTCCATTCCCTAATGTGAACACATATCCACTTGTAGACTTTATATCATGTGATCTAGTGATCCAATTTCCATCACTGTATCCTTCCACTAATGAAGGATAGTTTGTTTAGTATAGACCATAGCTCTGCGTATACTTTAGATATCCAAGAACTCTGATTATCGTCTTCCAATGGTATTTACCAGAATTGCTGGTAAATCTACTTTGTTTGCTTACAACATATGTGATATCAGGCCTAATACATACATGATAGTTCCTAGTGTATGAGAGTATTGTAACTGGTAGATATCCTCATCAGTGTTCTTTACCCAATTTTGGTTCATCTCTAATGGTGATTTTGCAATAGTTAGATTATATTGCTTGATTTTTTTCAAGTATTTTGGTGATGCATATCCCTATGGTGTTCTCAGAATTTTCATACCCAATGTCACTTCAGCCAGTCCTAGGTCATTCAAATGGAGTCTAGAGGATAACTTATCCTTTGTAAATCTTATTATGACCTAGTTATTGCCTAGAATCAACATGTCATCAACATAGAGACCAACAATGACATATCCAATATGTGCGTGTTTTATATACACACATTTATGTGATTCATTTATCGTGAATCCATTTGATAACATCACTTTACCAAACTTCTCATGCCATTGTTTTGGAGCTTGCTTAAGGCCGTAAAGAGATTTTACCAGTTTGCAAACTTTGTTCTCATTTTCTGAGGTCAGAAATCCTTCAGGTTGTTTCATATAGATTTCTTCCTCTAGTTCACCATTCAAGAATGCTGTATTAACATCCATTTGATGTATTTTTAAGTCATGCATGGATGCAATAAGCTATCTTATCCATGTTACTGGTTAATATATATCAAAACAGTCTAGGTCTTCCTTTTATCTAGATCCTTGGACTATGAGCTTTGTACTTGTCTATTGAACCATTAGGTTTCAATTTCTTTTTAAATACCCATTTATTACCTAAGATCTTATATCCTTAAGGTAAATCAACCAATTCCCATGCATTATTATACATAATCGATTCAACCTTATTGTTAATCGCCTCTTTTCAATAAGGGGCATCGCTGGAAGACATAACTTGTTTGTATGTCAACGGATCATCTTCTAACATAAAGGTATAGAAGTTTGATCTAAATGTTTTTAAGGTCCTTGACCTTTTAATTTTTGTTGGTTCTTCCACTTGTTGCTCAACACTACGTTGCTGAGTATTATTCTGTTCAACATCCTCAAGAGAATTAGGAACTTCATCTTACCTTGGTCTCTTAGGTGTACGATTTTTAGTACCCTGTTTCAGGGCGAATATATGTTCGAAAAATCCAGAGTTTATCGACTCAGTGATGGTATTTTCAAGAATATCTTGAATTTCAGATTTGTGTACCAAAAATAGATATGCGGCACTATTTTGTGCATATCTAATGAATACACAATCAACTATTTTTGACATTCTTTGGTTTTGGTACCTCTGACTTGTCAAGACATCCCCCACACTTTTAAATATTTATAGGATGGTAGTCTATTTTTCCAAAGTTCATAAGGAGATTTAGATGTTTTCTTTTGGGGTATTTTATTTAAAATATGATTTCCCAAAAGAATAGCTTCTCCCCAAAAATTATCTGGCAAACCAGAATAAAGCATTCATCATTTCTTTAAGAGTTTATTTTTCCGTTCGGCTATACCATTGGATTGAGGTGAATATGGTGCTGTAATTTGGTGTAAAACGCCATGTTCAGCGCAAAATTCTTCTAAAGGTAATACATATTCTCCTCCTCTATCACTTCTTAAAGATTTTCTTGTTGAGTTGATTCTCAACTCCCGCTTTGTATTATTTAAACACATCACACATATATCTGTATGTATTATATCTAGTGGTTATGTTTCTCATTCAACATGATGAAATAAGTTTCTTGTCAATTTAGCTCCTACACAAATTTGACATTTATAATTGGTGTCTAGATTAATCAATTTGCAAAATGTATCAAAGTTTACATCCCCTAACCTAGAATGCCACATGTGGGAAGAGTCAACAATATAAACAGAAGATTCACTTTTATTCATATCAGTGTGCGGTACAATAGAGGTTACATTTTTTCTTAAACGAATCATCACACACATATCATCTTCCTACATACACTTCATTCTTAGTTCATGGATTAATTTGAATCGATGTTTGCTGAGCAATGATCTTGAAATCAGGTTCTTACGAATTTCTGGGACATAGAGAACATCATTTAAAGTTAGTTCCTTTCCAGGCTCCATTCTGATATTACTGCACATAAATTGATATCAGCATGCGCTTTTTGAGATTTCAACCAAATTTGATTTTGATCTTTTAGGAACATATTTGGTCAGAAATTTGGCATGTCCAATGTTGTTAAATAAAGCAACAATTTTATGTTGTCAACGCTTTAAATTAATGATGTTGAACTTCTCTGGTCTTTCTCCATGAGACAACCAATGTTGAAACCACTGGCGTAATCATAGTGCTGGTCACCGTCAGTGTCAGTGTAAAATTATTATTTCCATTTTGCGACATAGCTTATTGTCATCTGCAACAATCAATTCTGTTTCAAGATTGTTAGAACTTTTTTCAATACATGATTGTTTCACAATGTTAGATTTTTTTCTGTCAATACACTTGTATTAAAAAGTTAGATCTTTTTGTCAATACGCGATTGTATTGCAAATAGACAGTAACAACTATCAATGTTAGTATATAATGTCACAATTGTCAAGTCAAACTGTGATTATAGCAATGACAGTAAGCGAGACCAATTGTGCATTAGATTGGAGCGGTACAGAACCGTCTCCAACAGACTAGAAGAATATTTCAGTAATGTGCGAGACCAGAAATGATTCTGTTTCCTTGAAACAATATTGCCGTCGTATGCACTGATTGATGTGATATCAATTTTTTTCCAGGATAAAATGGATGAACCCCATAGTACAGTGCCAACAAATGGTGCTCCGACGAACTAACGTAGATTATAGAAACTTGAACAGAGGATTACTTTGAAGAAGTAGCAAATTGAGAAGAATAACTAATGTGTATTCTATCTCGCTTTTTGCCATGTATTTACAGACTGGAGGAAATTCCTATTCGAACATTAATGACCTTTGGAAAGGTTGGGACCCTTTAACCAAGCAGTGCATGAATGTGTGTTCGCAATTAAAAATGAAATGGTTGTATCCATTCAATTGAATGGACATGATAGATCAAAAGTGATCAAGTAACTCGTTTCAATGCAACAGACCCATGCTGCAAGAAGCGGTCTATTTAACCATGAGACCCCAAGAGTCCCAAGGCACACAGCCCAATTTTTGACACTAATATAATATTGTGTCTTGGACCCCAAGAGTCCCAAAGCACTAAGCCCAAGTTGACATCAATATAATATTGTGTCACGGACTCCAAGAGTCCCAAAGCACTAAGCCTAAGTTGACATCAATATAATATTGTATCATGGACTCCAAGAGTCCTAAGGCACTAGGCCCAATTAATTGACGTCAATATAATATTGTATCTTGGCTTAGCCACACTATTCACAGACCCCCTTCTCCTTTATTTATATAAGCCTATAGAGAAGTAGATACTCATATTTTATAATGTGGGACTTAGATTGCATTCCCTTTTTCTTCCAATTTTCCAATTTGGAGTCCTAGATGGGATAACAGAACAAAGAGAGGAAATAATGGAAAATCCTTCTCCAATTTCTAGTCAGCATAGTAGAAATTTCTACTTAGGAATTAAGAGTTTATCAGATATAGAAAATGAATGTATTTCCAAAGGTGGTAATCCATCATTTGACAATGGTAATCCTCTATGCAGGAAGAAACTAGGGACTGCTAGAAATTCTAAATCTTTTTTAGCAGGTAATATTTGACATGTTTTCCCGTTTATCTCTGTTATAAAATAAACGGCAGAAAGCCGATCCAAAACTTTGATGTGGAACCAGAAAATAAAGGTAAAAATGACCATTACAACCAAAACCTATTTAATGAAATGTTTTTTTGTATTTGGTCATGGGTCCTCCTAGTCTTCATTTTGTTGCTGCAATGGTAGCCTTGGCAATTGCTTCGATAAAATAGGCTTTTAGATTATGATAGGTTATGGAGCTTTTAGGATGTTTTAGTAGTCTCTAGCCAATTTCTAACTCCTTTTACATTCATTATCTTCACTTTTTGGTCATGGTGTGGCTGCATGTGTATGTTTCCCTGATGTGTATGTTATTTGCTCCAACCTAGTTGGCTGCTTAGTAATTTTTTTTGTTCTCTGTGTATGCCATTCCATGCAAGTCTATTAGTAAATATAAAATGTAATTGTTTTAAATAGAATTATGATACACATTTACCTTGTGTTTTTAGCCTTTTTTTTTGTGCTTCTTGCATTTTGCTTTGTTATAAGGTGTAACTTGTACTTGTGAATTACAGGTTCTAGAAGTTGGATGGGCTTACATGTTGAAAACTAAGTGGTTTTTCATGTAATATTGTTTTGAAACAATGTCCAAACAATATGTATATTGATTTATTTCTATTTTCACTAGTAGATTTACTAGCCATGACTTTGTAATTGAAATCAAATATGTTGTTGGTATTAATTTTTTGGTATTCACAGTTTTGACTTGTGAATTTACTGCTTAATTGTTTGAACTGTGCACAAATGAAATAAGAAATTTACTACATAAAGATCATAGCTGAAATATGTGTTATATATTAAAAATGTTAAATATAGCAGAAAATTACACTTATGGAAACAAAAGGTGAAATGCTACGTAAAAATTTAAACATTATGGAAAATGTTTTCATATCGTTGATTGCGTGCTATGAAAACACTCATAACGCTATATATACTATAAATATTTATAGCAGAAAATTCCAATTATGGAAACAAAACTTGAAATGCTATATAAAATTTAAACTATGTGGAAAACTTTCCATAACATTGAATACGAGTTATGAAAACAGTTATAATGCTATAAAAAGTAAGCGAATATTTAATATAGTAAGATCCGAACGCTATATATTGACGGGGAAGTTAATAAAAACGGATTTTTTTTCAAATCGCAATGGAAAACATTTTTCATATCAAAGAATATATGCTATGAAAATATTGATAATGCTATAAAAAATAAGTTTAGATTTTAGTAAGCAAATAAAATGGCAAGGTCTGAATGTTATGTAAAACTTTTCATGCTTATGAACGTATGTTATAAAATGATTGATACAATAGCGTTTAGATTAGACCTATAAGATATAATAGGGCTATTATAATATGTTGATATATAACATCGTCATTAGTGCTATGTTAATCTATTATAGCATTTTTCACGTGCTATTAAAAGGTAAATCTGTTGTAGTGAGGCGAACTTCTATATGAAGTTTACAAGTCCAAGAAGTATCCCTAAGTCATAAGAATGACCATGAAAGCCATTAGTGAGCTCCAAATATAGTTTTACCATATGCAATATGATAGCCAAAGGCCAAAAATGTCGAACCCTTTGAATGCCAAGAGAGGGGGTATTCATAGGTGAAGTTTCCATGCATCAGAACGAATTTCATATCCTGAGTGGATGCAAAATTCATATCCCCGGTACTTAGCTTAAAAATCAAGGCGCAATGGAAATTTTTTAATCTTGAAAAAAGCCTATGAAAATCAGTGATTGGCACATGCGGATTACGCAAAAATCAATTATCCGCACACACAAGCCATGGATTAGGCAATTTGCCAATTTTCATATCTGCCTTGCCCAGGAGTAATTTTGCATCACCAAAAACCAAGATTTGACCGAGTCATGTAAGAGAAAAGTTGTGATCCGCACGTGTATTTCCATTGGCCAAAACCTACTTTTCCAATTTGCATCCCCTGCTCGATCCCAAGATTTTCGCATCCAAATCCCCCTGTCACACTCCTGATTTTCGCATCGTATCTCAGTGCGCTCAAGAGATTTTTGAGGTGCCAAATCGTACCCGGGATTTCAAATCCTAAATTTTCCAAAATCTGAACCATGCCAAGCCTGATGCACGCACATGATTTTGATGATTTTACAATGTTGATTAGCCCTTTTTGAATGCCGAATCTGGTACTTTGCCAAGTGTCTGATCCGAACCAGTTGAGTTTGCACAAGCACTTTTGCTCGATCGTGCCGTGTCGCGCAATAGTTATTAAGTTACCGAACCAAGAATTTACCAAAATCAATATATTTTGCCTGTGCTCAAGGATTTTGAGCTGATCGAGCCGAGTCGATCATATTTTTAACTTGCCGGATTAACCAAGATTATTAACAACTTTTCCAATCCGATAACGATGATTCAGGAATCGACGATATTTCCAACCTTTTTCGAACACGTCGCGACTTCAACCAAATTACTTTGTGTTTTCCAACGAACATTCTCGAAACTCGAGCATGTCTCTAACCAAAATCTTAACGTGTGGCGACTTTGCCAAAAAGTGGGTCAGTAGAATGCAGATTCAGACATTTAGAATTTGGAGCTAAACGTCTGAGCAGGAAAATGTCCCTTTGAATGGAATTTTTCTTTATAATATTGTAATGACCCTGAAATATTGATGTTTAAATATTGAAATTAATTAAGGACTTAACATTAATAATAAAGATTTATGTCTCGAAATTTATTTATAATTTCAAATCTTATCTATTTGAACTTGGGTTTGAATTAGTTTTGTGAATATATGTTTAATTTCAATATTTGAAAGTAAATGGTTTAGCTAAAATTAAACCTTTTTAACCTTATAGTTAATAGATAAGTATGTTATTTTAATATTTGTAGATTTGATTCTTGAAATGTAAATTTAATTTGGAAAATTATAATTGTTTAAGTTTGTAATTAGTTTACATTATTATAAAACTTGTAGTGGAATATGTATATGGCATGTGTGTATGTAGTATAAAATAGATGGTATAGTGCTAGGGAATGTACACTTTGAAAAAACAGAAAATAATTCTTAAATACGACATAACACTTATCCATGTTCAAAAATGTTCGTTCTCCACATGTTATTTGGGTTCTAAAAATGTCTCCACGCATTCATTCCTCGCTTTAAATTAAAAATAACGAAAATCCAACCTCCTCACTTCATTTTATTAGCCGATTCGAAATTCTCCTTTCCCTAATTATAACGGCTTCCACCGAAAATCATTTCCCTCCTCTTTTCCCTAAATTGGAGCCACCACCTCAGCCTCCTTTTGCCGAAATCAAAGTCCGCTTCCCCAGCAACTGAAGTGCTCCGGCCCTACCACCGCATCGTGATTCGAGCTGCCATTAATCTATGATCCAAGCACCTTCGCCCCTCGAACTGAAATCGTGATGCTAACATGTGCTTCATCGACTCTAGCACAACTGTTTCTGCCCTACATCGCCGGTGCACCGTTTAATGTAAGAATCCTCTTACATTTAGCTTAATTCAAGTATCCTAATTTCGATAAAAACTAATTCGAAATAGTTAAATTGGGTTTGACTTTTATTGATTGCTGCACTTGAGTTGTTGAATGTAGTTCATTAACTACCTTTTCTCACTATGTTTGGTTGTATGTCTTGATTCCAGTTATAAACTGGGTAGGCTAGACAATGTTGTTGCACTTGTAGATGACCATGACTGTCATGCTGGGTTGGTTTGTGCGCTGTCACCGGGTTGTTTGAGTTTTAGAAATTTGGTTCGTGTGTATGTGTGGTGGCAGGTGCACATATGTGTTTAAAGAATGAGAGTTTGAATCTCGATCGAAAAACAGCAGTCGTGAGCCAACTTGGGAGTGTGTAGACTTGGACGTCTTCTAGGATGAACGTCGCCTTGGTCTAAAAAATCTTCAGCCTCGATCGTTTGCTTTGCTGAGGTCGATGAGGTGGGAACTTGGGCCTGATTTGTTGCATGTAGCGTAGGTAGAAATTCTGAGTTAAGGTAAGTCGAGCTTGCATGGTAATGGGTTGAGCGTTAACCCATTGGTCCGCTTAAAGGAGGAGGGTTTCTCATTGAGCATATTGTTGAAGTCGCTGTGTTAATCCAATGTTCTGGTGGATTCCGTCGATACGGCTTCTTTGAATCTTGCCTAACTTTCTTGAAGTTTCATTGAGTTGAGCTCGATTGACAAGTGCATCAAGGTTAGGTACATTAGCGTATTTAGGTTTGTCGGAACTTCAGTGAGTCGATTTGAGAAGGATATTCTGAATCAAGATCGATAATGGATGGTCTGGCCATGAGGCTCTTTCCTTTGTTCACCATTGTTGATAAATCTTAATAGTGTCCCAAGTCTCGGTACTTGATTGTAAGGTAAGGCAAGGTTTTTATTCCTCAAAGGATGTGACAAAAGGTCGGCCATTGGTGCGCTTAATCTTCTTCCTTTATTTGGCGCGCCAAAGTTTTGATGCTGAAGAAAGGTCGTCAACGCTCAAGATTTCCACGTGAGCGAAAATAAAGTCCAACGGTGGAAAGTAAGTAAATAACGTTGAAATATACAAGGGAATAGCACGAATGAACTATCACACAGAGTTTACAGTGCTTTGGCTCGTCAGAGCCTATGACCACTTTGAATGGTTTTGCTCTTTATTTTGCTCCTGGTAATGGTTACAACATTGGACCGAATATATTCGAGCATACATGAGTTTTAACAATTTCTGATACATAATTCAGCGGTTTTCGAGTGTTATGCTTCGTGGAGGAGGAAATCCCTTCTTTGTGATCCGAATGTTTGAAAGTGGAGGGATGAAACTTGGAATGTTCGAGAATCCCATGCTTACTCAAGTATGGATGAAGTAGTTATTGAGCTTTCATGTTGCAAGTATGCCATGTGGCAAGGCAGTCCAAAGAATGACTTATTTATCTTCTTCCGGGATGCCAAAACGACCCAAAATGGTTCTATGTCCAAAAGGGTAATCAAATGTCCAAGAACATGTTCATGTGTTCAATAATATGCTTCTACTTCTTGCTTGGATTATAGATGATGCTAGGGAGTTTTTGGGAAGGCTAATTCCTTTTTAGGCAGCCACTAGAGTTTGTAGGTAAGCTAGAACCAACCCTCTTCACGTTTTAAATGAGGGGTATTTATATGAGTGGGTTGGTGATGGAGTAGGTAAAAAGGTAAAAGCAGCAAGCAATTTTCTTACCCCACATATCGGATGTGAATTCGTATGCCATGGACGGTGTACGGATTCGCATCCCATGTTGGGATGCGAAATCACATACGGACAATGCGAAGGGGAATGAATTCGCATCCCAAATGGGATGTGATTCGTACCCGGTGCGTAGAGGCGGGATATAAATTTGTATACCTCAGTTTGTGCTGGATGGAAATTCACATTTCTTAGAATATCATGGGATACAATTATTGTGGGAGATGCAAGGTTTGAGAAGCGGCGATTAACGTGGTAGGTTGATGGCGAGGCCGGAGGCTGATCTTGGAACACTAGTCTTTTGTCAAGTAGTTTGGTTAAGCTGGACCGAATATCTTCGCATGATTCTATCCCGACTTGGGCTTTACAAATCTTGGCAATCCTTCTGGGCTGTTGATCCACTTGATGTGTCGAGTCAGGTAGTCTTTAATTACTCTTGGGAAGTGGTCCAAAAACCCAGTTAACACCATTTATTTTCATTTTAGCCCATTTGTGTTTTGGGCCTTTATCTATTATCCAAGACCTGAGTCTATATAAGCTCTATTATTTCTGCATTATGTACCTAATTAAGTCGAGAATCATTTATGTTCTTTGTTTTCAATAAAGTACCTTTCTTCATTCTCACGTACTTCAATTTTCATAGAAATACATTTTTATCGTAAAATTCAACATGGTATTAGAGCCATTTCAATGCTTAACATCATCTTCATAGTGATTCGTATTCAGTGATTGGAATGCTCATCGGAAATATATCACCATCTAAGTATTGTTTTTTCATCATAGAATTATCTCATCATTTGAGAATTGAAGGAGATTTAACTGTAAAAGTGCCACGCTAGAATAGTATATGTTACTGGCTGCATCTTTCACATTCAATCTCCGTCGGGTACATTGCAAAAATTCACAAAAGATGAAATAAAAAAATCAAGAAAATTCAACAAGAAATGCTATCAAGAGTCATATTCGAAGCCACCTCAGTTTAAAACCCTTCGTTTTTCATCATCAGTGACTTATCGGTTACATATGTTTCCATTTATTGGATCTCTATCTTCTTGCTTACATCTTTTTGTTCACTACTGTAGCATTTTTAATCTATCTCTTTTTCGAAATTGTGTTTCAACATCATCATGGGAGATGTATCAGCCTTCTCGTCCTCTTCTTCTGGCATAGACAGTAACTTGCAACCTGTTTCTTATTTTCATCAACACATAAAAACCATTGTGAACCCTCAAAGCCAACTTATAACAATTCATCTAGAGGAAGACAATTAATCTCCTCTCGGGATTCCACGTAGAGACTGAAATTTATGGATATTACTTAGATGGATTTGTCATTGGAATGCTTCTTATACCACAAAGATTCATTACTGACAAGGAAAACAAAACAAACACAAATGAGGAATATATCAAGTATAATAGACAAGACAAACTTATCTATTCTTGGTTTCTTTCATCAATTAGTAATGGTCCATTACCACAAGTATTGGGTTGCAAGACTTCAAATGAGATATGGTTGACTGTCTAAAAGAATTTCAAAAACCAATCTTCTATGAAAGTATTATATTTCAAGAGACAATTGCAGAATGTAAGAATGGAAAATATGTCTACCAGAGAATATACCGCAAAGTTTAAAAGTGTATGTGAGTTTCTTGCTGGCACATGTAATGGCATTTTAGAATCAAAACAAAGTTTAATCCTATTGAATGGTCTAGACGATGAATTTTAACACATTGTCGCAGCCATCACCACATAAAGGAGTGTTCCACCACTTGATGAAATACATGTTATACTTCTATCACATGAAGCCAGATTACGCAATAAGAAACTAAATGAATTAGATTACTTAGCAAATCTATCTACCATCCACAAAACCAAAACAACAACAAGGGTGATCAACAGTTTCAAAGAGATGGAATCTCTAACAGAGGTAGAGGATTGTGAAAGGGTTGGCCACACATCCTTGAAATGTTACTTCAGATTTAATTCTAGTTACGTACCCAATCAAGGTCAAAAGAATAACAATAACCCCATCGCTAACCTTGCTAATATTCAGAATGAAGGCAATTCTAAGGAAAGAAGCTAATAAAGGCAATCAAAATACAAGAATATGTCATATACAGGATGAAGGATGGTATCCTGACAGTGGTGCAAAAAATCTTCTTACTAACAGCCTAGAAAACTTGAACTTAGGCCTTAAATAATATAAAGGTAATCAAGCTATATCTATGGACAATGTTAAGTGTATTAACATAATTCATATTGGTAATGCATGTATAGATGGTAAGAAACAATTATTTCTACACAACATGCTTAAAGCACCAAAAATTAGAAAAAATCTTATTAATGTGTCTCAACTTGCTAAAGAAAATGATGTATATTTTGAATTTTTATCCCAAATACTGCCTTATTAGAGACATTCTAACTAGAAATATTATTTTACAAGATGATGTCACTAAGAGATTATACAAGTTAAACTCTGTAAATTGCCATAAAGGTGTTAAAGCTGAGAAAAGTTGTAATTTGACTTAGATGAATAATGATGATTGTTGCAAAAACGTGTTTGACCTTTGGCATTGTAAGCTTGGGCAACTTAGTGTAAAAATAATGAAGTAAATTCTATCAGAAACTAAATTGATACTAATCTTGTTATCCTACGATATACAAGTGATTATTACCAATTGGGAAAGAGTCACAAATTACCTTCTGATGACTATAATACAGTCTATAATGAACCATTGTAGTTGACCTACGGGGTCATGCACTTTTTACTTAAATTCTGGCCACAAATACTATGTATACCTTGTTGTATACCTTGTTGATGCTTGCACTAGATTCACATGGATTTACTGTCAAAAAAGTAAATCTAATACTTATCAAGTCATCATAAATTTTATAACCTTGGTAGAAAAACAATTTAATTCATCTATTGAGATAATTCAAACAGATGGGGGTAGTGAGTTTAAAACCCTAAGTTCCTATTTTAAAGATTAAGGCATAGTTCATAGAGTTACTTATCCTTATACCTCACAACAAAATAGGCTTGTTGAAAGGAAACATAGGCACATCGTTGAGTCAAGTCTAACCCTACTTGCTTAGGCACATTTACCACATAAATTTTGGTCAGAAGCTTTTAGCAGTGTTGTCTATCTAATCAACAAACAGCCCGCTAAAATATTAAATAATATTTCTCCTATTAAAAAGTAACAAGGAGTTAAACCTGACTACAAAACTATGGACATTTTTGGATGTTTATGCTATCCTTATTTAAGACCCTACAATAGTAATAAACTAAACTTAAGGTTAAAATCTTGCACTTTTATTGGCTATGTTACTAATCAAAAAGGGTATAAGTGCCTTTGTGATACATGCAAAATTTACATTAGCAGGCATGTAGTGTTCAATGAAAAGGTGTTTCCATTCAGTTCAAAGAAAACCAGTACAACAAACAAGGTGTACAATACTAAAAATATAATACCAATAATCCATGAATGGCATGATCCATGGAATTAGTCAGAGGACAATGAGGCTACTGAAGCTGATGATTCATCACCACTCAACTCAAATGGTAACGAACCACTTTAAACTCCTTACCATGCCTTCACAAGTCTTGTTCATCAAAAATGTCAAGCACAGATTAGTCAGCAAGCTACAACTGTAAGTCAATCTATAGAAAGTGAGAATACTTCAAATGCTTCTAATTAACACAACATACCTGTTGAAGATTCTCAAGCATAATCTAGACATCCCATGATCACAAGATCTAAAAGTGGAATATCAAGACAAAAGTCTATACTGTTACTTTTGATCCCACGGAACAAGATTCATTCAACCAGGCAGTAAAGAGCAAAGAATGGAAAGATGCTATGGACAATGAATACAATGCACTCATCAGAAACAAGACATGGGACTTAGTTTCTATCCCAGACAACTATAATATTGTGAGTTGTAAAGAAGAATCCAAATGGCAGCACAAATAAATACAAATAAAAATTAGTTGTAAAGGGATTTACAAAGAAGTATGGTTTTGATTTCAATCAAACTTCTTCTCTTATAGTCAAATCCACACCAATAAGGCTTGTACTTACTATAGCTTTAAATAAAGGTGGGAAATTGAAGCACTTATGTAACAACCCGTATTTCGATAACATGATTAAGACGAGAATCAAGGCAGAATTTAATTTTAAATTCTGAATCAAGCGAAACGGGCTATGCCATTGCGTTCGTCTCGGAAAAATACGCGAAATAGAGTCCGAGTTTTCGAAAATCGGAGTCCGTATGACCAAGATATGGCCTCGCGAAGTTTCACGAAAAATTCCCAAATTAAAGTATACTTAATTAAGTGAAATGGGTTGCGCAGAGAAATATATATATATTGATATATATATATATAATTGAAAATTAAATAAATAAATATGCAAAAATGTTCAAAACAGCGAATTGGGAGAGGGGAATAACCGAACCGGCCGATTTTTGAGGTCGACCCGAGCCCGCTGGGTCGACTAGGGGTTAATCCAGGGTGTTTGGCTGTCAACCCGTGGGCCGATTCGCTCAAATGCAGATTTTGCATTTGGATGGTTCTCATGGTTCATCTTTAATCTAAAGGCCCTAGATGGTTCCTACACTTGACTTCTTCCCCAAGACATGCTTTGATGGCTTGGATTGAATCTAGGTTTAATCCTATGGCCTAAAACACTTGCCTAATCTATAAATAAGACCCTAACCTATCCTAAATCCTCATTATTCATTCATGCAACTAAACTATGGCAAAATTTCTACTCTCATGGCCTCCACTCAACTATCCTAGCCTCCACTTCATTTCTATGAAAGGTTTCATGATCATGAGAGCGTTAGAGAGTCCCTATGTTAGTATGAGAGCTTCTCAAGTTGATTTCAAGGCAAAAGCTATGATCTTTGTTCATAAAGATAGTGTTTTTGTTGATTTGGAGGGTTCATCTTTGGGTTTTTGGGTGATGGCATGCATAGGCTTCATCACAAGCTTTAGTTTAATCGATTTAGGCCTTCATAGCAATGTAAGCCCTTCTCCTACTATTAGATATGAACTTTAAACTTAATATGACATGTTGTAAGTGGGTTTAAACATTAGTATGTAGCATGCTATCATCTTATGCAAGCTTATAAAGTCATTACCTTGGTCTTGTGGTCATAAAGCTTTGACCTTTATGTTGAAATGTTGCATTATGCAACATGAGAACCCTTATAACCTTCATGTCAACTTGCATATGAAGCCATAACCCTTATGTGAGGTCATATGCGAGTTACTTGTCATCATTCCATGTTGTTTATCACCATGACTCGCTTATGTGCCAAGTTTGGGTTTATGCATGTTTTTGAGGCTTAACAATGGTATATGCAAGCTAATGAACACATTTGTGCCTCATTCGCCACCATGATTAATTTGTGGCTTAATATCCATCTTTGTCATGCTTTTGCCAAGTCTCTTCTTTTAATCCATTACGTTGTTGCGAACGTATATGCGAGTTTAAAAGCGTTGGGTTATGTTATGGGTAATTTCTAATGGCATGAAAATACAACTTGAAAACATGACTTGAAATATGACATGAAAGTTGACATGTAAGTATGCATAAAACATAAGCTTGGGAATTTACCTATTAAGTTAGGTCTACCCTTTGGGAATTTACCTATTAAGTTAGGTCTACCCAAATGCTTGAAAAACTTGTAACATGTTTTGAAAACATGATGAACATGACACTTAGATAATATAAGTGTGGCCAACTCGAGGTTGGGTTGAGTTTGCAACATAAAGCTACCCGGAACCGACCGGCCTAACTAGTAGTTGCAAACAATAGGACCCAATGTGAGAAGTTGGTCATTTTGTGCTTGAACCCGAGGTTAGACCAAGTTGTGGTGTAAAGCTACCCGGAACCGACCGGCTTAACTAGTAACCACAACAAAGTCTAATGTGAGAGGTTGAGGTGCATTAAGTAATTAATGTCACATGATAGGGTTAAGTTAATTTGATTAATGACTCTTAACCAAATATGACATGGAAAAATGGGTTAAGTAAATTGATTAGGCTAATGATACTTAACAAAACATGACAAGGTTGGGTAGGTTAAGTGATTTGATTTGCCTAATGACACTTAACCATTTTTATACGACTAGTGGACGGGGATTAAGTTAACCAACACTTAATCAATCCAACATGATAAATTGGCAAGGTTGAGTAAGTTTTCTTAATGACACTTAACCAAAAGATACAGTTAATAGATGGGGTTAAGTAATTGACACTTAACTAATCTAACCACGGTAATTAGATGGGGTTGAGTAGTCCACACTTAACTAATCTAAACACGGTAATTCGATGGGGTTAAGTTAAACACTAAACCAATATAAACTTGGTAATTCAATGGGGTTAAGTAACCAATACTTAACCAACTTAACGTGATAATTTAATGGGGTTAAGCAACTTATACTTAACCAATTATACATGATGATTTGATGGGGGTAAGTAACCTATACTTAACCAATCTAACGTGAAAACATGATAAGGCTAAGTCACGAATCGTTTGAATGCGCTTGACCGATATGACTCAGTAATTAGATAAGGTCAAGTTAATACATATACTGAACCAATCTAAAATGATAATTAGATAAGGTTAAGCCATGAATTGCTTGATATACTTAACCAACTTGACACATGGTTTGTAGGGTTAAGTTTTGGACTAGGATACTTAGCCAATTTTGACGTGGTTTGTAGACGGGTTAAGTTGTGAACTTAAGTGACACTTAACCCATTAGATAAACCCTAATTCGGAGGATTAGGTAAATAACCATAGTTAACAAGGATTATGGAAATAAGGCTAAGTGGTAAACCTTAGTTAAAAGAAACTAAGTAATAATTCTTAGCCAAGGAAATTTGGACCACTTCTTAGATAGATTAGTAACCCGATACGTTAGGTCAACGTTTAAGTATGCGTGTAGGAGCAGGCTATCTGATTTAGATAAAGGCTCCAACGAACTGGGTAACGAAGCAGCGGCTTCGGGGAACGTGAGGATATTCTTGGGATCCCTCTGTGAGCTGCCAGGTCATTATACTAGGCTCACGAGAGGTTGAGGTCTGCGGTAGAAGAACCAAGAATATGCCTTGGTTGCTATGCGAGCGACCTAAAGACTGGGGTGGATAGCAGTGAGTCGACGAATACATAAGGTGCCCGAGATAGCAAGTTCGTCGATCATCTACCATCTTAAGTCAAGCGTGTACGTACGGAAAGGCAGGGAACACCCAACAGACCATAATTGCTATCTAATTATGGGTGAGGTAGGCCGTAGGATGTGGGCTGGCCGGAGTGTAGTTCTCATGCAAGATTGTCTCTTGTGTTGCCTTTCACTAGTTGAGGGAGGGGTCTCGTGGGACCATAGCCACGTGTAGAAAAGCAGACCTTAGTATTTGCATCGGCAGATAAATCTAAAGCTCCCGACCGAGTCCTGTATTTCTTGTTTTGCCCTGTGACAGGACTCGGATGGCACGATGTGATACATGTGCATACAGTTATAGAAAAACGATTCACGATGAATGCGTGGGAAAAAGGGGCGCGGTTGAGGGATAGCGTAATCCCTAGTGGCCTAGGTGGTTTAACCCAAACCGAAATACGAAAGCGCGCAATAGGTAAGCGTAATCCCTAGTGGTGCTAGGTGGCGTAAGTCCTAGTAGTTCAAACGATGGTTCATATGGAAGAGCCTAGCTAGAACAAGGGTGACAGTCCAAACGATTTCAAGGATAATACGACATGAGGAAGCCCGTACGAGGTACGGCAAAGGACTAAACTTATATACATGGAAAGAAACATATGATTTGAGTAACCTATATATGCGATATATTAGGTTGACATGGACCATTACACGACTTTGAGTAAGGGACATTCATGGTTAACACATAACAAGGCTGGGATACTAGTACGGAGGGTGCAGAGCAAATGTACATGTTAGAACCAGGAAGAATATACGGAATAGATACCGTGGGATGTTAGACGGGGTAGATACCTTGGGATAATATACTTGATAGAAATCTGACGATATGATACTTTGATTTATCATGACACCGTAGTTTATCATGATACCTTAGTTCAGTAGTTTATCCTGTTATTTTGATTTAGCTTATCTATCTTGTTATCATGCTCATGTTCATCTCAGTTTCTCATGTCAGTTAACTTTACTAGTTTCTATACTAATAGTAGATAGGGCTTACTCAGTCTTTTTGACTGACCCGTTTTGTTTCGCCTCTTTTCTTCCGTTTCCCCCCAGGTTACAGGGAGGAAACAATGCTGTTTAGTTCGGACTTCTTCTGATTGAAGGTCATCATGGATGGCTTGGACTTCTCTTGGCTATGGCTACTTTACTGTTTTTACTTGGGGAATAATTTATTAAAAAGTCTTTATGCTTCTTTACTATTGCAAGACAGGTTTTGATGTACTCTGATGTAAAAGTCTTTAGACCTTATGTATTCATGTTATGAAAGATTGATTTTACTTCCGCTATTTTATGTGTTCTGTCTTGTGATATTTCTGTGCATGTTTACCAATAATGCCCCTCTAAAGCTAGTGCATTCCCTTGCGAGTGACCCTAGCGGAGGCGGGGTGTTACAACTTAGATGTTAACAATGTCTTTTGAAATGACATTTTAAAAGAAGAAATCTATATGCAACAACCCCGGGGATACATTCAAGATCCGACATGTGTCTACAAACTAAACAAATCCATTTACGGGATTAAACAACACCTAGGGTCTGGTTTGATAAACTGAAAAATGCATTACTTAAACTTGGATATTAGACTACCAAATCAAATAATTTCCTATTTATATAATCCACCAATGTATCCGCTACATATGTTCTAATTTATGAGTATGATTTAATTATTACAGGTAACAGCAGTAAAGATTTGGATCAGCTAACACTGTATCTAAACCAACAATTTTCAATCAAAGACCTTGGGGATTTAACATACTTTCTGGGTATCAAAGTATAAAGGAAGTCAAATGCAGAACTGTTTCTTATGCCAAAAAGTGTATTTTAATGTTATTGACTAAAACAAAAGTGGACAGTGCCAATCCTCAACCTACTTCAATGATCTGCAATAATTAATACTCTAAATATAGGGAAAACTATATTTAATATTAAGCAATATAGGAGTGCTATAGGTGCACTACAACACGGCCTGATATTACATATAACATTAACAAAGTTTCTCAATTTATGCAGAATCGTTAAAGTGAGCAATGGAAAGAAGTAAAGAGGATAATAAGATATCTCAAAGGCACTATCAAGTATGGATTATGTTAACCCTACATAAATCGTAGTTCAAATGTAATGGGTTAAATACATACTTGATAAATCAATAATATTTAACTACCATGAACCAAGTTTGTTTTTTAAAAGGATGGACCGATTTGTTTTGCATCCATGGATCGGGCACGAATATGTCATGGACCGGGCGCAAGTAGTAATATGGATCGGGCTAGAAGGATCACTATGGATCGGGTAGAAAATGTGTTGGATCAGGAAAATATCGTTTCCTATGATAAGCAGCGCGCAACACGAAGGAAATGGCGATAAGTCCGTGTGTGCATCGAAAAGTTCAAGCAATTCCATGGATTGGGCAAAATCCCTGTTCATTGGTTGGACAAAACTCACTTTCCCTAACAATGTGCCGGACACAAGCTGCGCACGGTAGAAACATTGATTTGCACAAGCACCACACGAGGGGATTATCCAAGTTTCTGGGATCGGGCAGAATGCCTATGACACCCCGCGTCCATTAATGTCACTCGCTAAGGGAATGCATTAAGTTTCGTGAAGCGTTGCAAGTAAACAGACACAGAATAATTACAGGACAGATATAAATAAGATAGCAGCGGAAATTTCAAGTTTTTATTTCAACATAAAACATAATACCATATTTCACAATATCATAAGTCATAAAATCGTTACAACAAAATACTTCTGTCTTGCATCATCAGAGCACATAGGTATTAAAGAAAACATTATTCCCCAATAAAAAGAGTAAGCCATAGTAGAGACAAAGACATGACCAATACTCCAGAGGTAGCTTCCAACAAGATAATAACCAAGTCCTGACTAAGCTTGGGTGTTTCCTCCCTGAGAACCTGGGGGTGGGTGGGGGGGATGGAAGAGAGAGAGAAAAACAAAGGGGTCAGACATAAAGTCTAGCGAGTCTAGTTACTTTTAACCGGTAAATATATAAAGGTGAACATAACAGGCATAAAGTGGGTAAGAGAGATCACTACATAAATGGAAGGTATGACAAGGTAAATAGGACAACAGGATAGAATAGATAGCGCTTTTTAATACTTTCCTTGCTCTGCACTGATACTAATATAGTAGATATGTAATACGATTACATACTCCCTAATTGCTTAACAAAAACAGGATGATCCCAACAAAAACATAATGGTAGTTTTAGCTGTACTCTAGTAAATGGTTTTAACCCAATCAGGACTGGTACCTAAACAGAAATAATGGGTGTTAGCCCAGAGAGAAACACATGTTCCCCCAAAGAAACAGACATGACTAGATGTACCCTATTTACTACCCCTAATCGATCGACTCCCTATTCTGTAGATACCCTGTGCTGGCCCCACAACAGGGTGTATCGCTCAACCCTTCATTTTCCGGATGTGCACAACCATATCTACTGATGTCACAGCGTCTTATCTTCCCCATCAGGCAGAGTCATGCACGTACATGACCCCGTTGGAACACGCTGTCAACACCGCCTCTACGTTTGGATCTCTTACAATCAGCTCAGTAAGCGTGCCCCACTCCGACCTAGTTCGGAGTACACGTTTGATACCTATTTAAGGTTTACTGACTGAAATGGGTCCCACACAAGATGATGCAAGATCTCCCCTTTGTCTTGCATCCCCACTACTAGGTTTTCCACCGGTTATGTTCACCTAACGATGTCTTTAATTACATAACCCCGACAGGTTAAGTTTGTGGGCCTATATATATAAATATTACCCACCAACCCAAGATGCACATAACCCTCCTACTGATTCAAGCATGTTTGTTTAACGGTTAAGTTTGTGAGCCTATATATTAATATTACCCACCTACCCAAGATGTACTTAACCCTCCCACTGATCTAAGAATGTTTTACTTAACCCTATCTTTAGTTCATATTCATAAAATCCCTTTTAGATTAGATTAGGTTAAGTAGTCTGATTCATTACCATGTCCATTTATGGTTTATAATGGGCCAGACCTCCCACATTAGGCCTACAACATGTGGATGCTGAATATGTCGGTCGGGACCGGGCAGTCTTATTCCACAGTTGGGCCTAACCTCGTGTCTTAGCCCGATTCGTATTCGCATACTTAGACCTCCCACATTAGGTTCAACATTAGTGGCTGCTGGATATGCGGGTCGGGTCCGGGCAGACTTCCACTACTAATGTAACCTAACCTTGTGTCATAAGTACAACTGCAATTTCTAATTGTAATTACTAAACATTCCGTTTTTAATTAATTAATCAATTAATTAAACCTTTCCCTTTTTGGGTGTCAATACATTTTTTGCCCAATAATTTGAATTACATGTCCATAAATGTTCATATTCAAATTATGCCATTTTTAATTAATTTACCAATTAATTAATCCTTTCCTTTTATAGATGTCAATACCTATTTTTCAAAAATAATTTGAATTACATATCCATAAATGGTCATATTCAAATTATGCCATTTTTATCTAAATTTTCCTATGTCATTATAGGTGATTATTACTATGTCTCCCTATTTGAATTATATGTCCAACTTATATAAAACATTATACAAATTATGCCAATTATAAGTCCCTTTTTCCCGTTTCCTAACTAACGTAATCTCATGTATTTTAGCGTCATCGTGGCTATAAAGTAGCCTCATCGTAACAATAAAAGGGAACACGATAAGGGTGACAGTTCAACATGTTTTGGCATAAATATTAACATAACTGGCATAGTAACTAAATGAATGGACATGTGATAATTATCATAATAAAGTGGACATCAAATTAATAACTTGTGTTTAGGCAAGCATAATGAGATCTAGATTCAATATTATGTGTCCAATTGCCTAAATCTAGCACAGATAGGGTGGCATAATAACAAGTTTAGATTCACATGTCAAGTTTACCACATATACCAAGGTATCATAATATAACAAGTGAAAGGTGATTAACACCAAAGTCTAGATCCAAGTAATGTCAAATTAATGGATGTATTATCATCTTAACATGGTTACAAATCAATGTTCATATAAACGTCATATCGAATCACCACAATCAGATCTAGAAAGTCAGATCTGTATTAACAAGTTCACATGTACCACAATATAATTGTAATTCAAGATTCACATGGGAAGCATAGTAGAATGTCCATATATTAGATCTGGGGAAAATGACATAGTATGTAACACACCGTAATTTTAAAATGGAACATAAAAGATAATTAAAGAATAATTAATTATTAAAAGAAGAATTAGATGAAACGTGTTACGCCATTGCGTTCATCTCGGAATTCTGCTTGAGATAAAGTCAGAGTTTGCGTAAAACAGATACCGTATGAAAAAGATGTAGACGAACGAAGTTAGGCAGAAAAACCGGAAGTCGACCAGAATGCACTGGCGCACTTCACAAGTGCGCCAGTACAAAAATGCACTGGCGCACCTACCGAGTGTTCCCATACTGATCCAGCACGGAATTCTGGAGTGTTCTTTGATGATGTGTCTTCTTCTGAGTGGTCGGATGATGTGTATTTGAGCTGGGTGGTTCTGACGGACTCCTAGTCCATCTAAGGGCTCTAAATAATCCTAGACATCTATATACAGGTAGCTAAACCTAAACCCTAACATCATAACCCTAAAACTATGATGTCGTCATGATGTTCGTCTACAAGCTAGCCTAAGCCTCCATTCATCCTCTCCAAACTAGAAAATCAAATCCAAACTAGTAATCGATTAAGAAGAACAACAAATCAAACGTCTACATCAAAGGATAGCTAATCAAATTCAGAAATCAGATCCCAGAATTCAAGACCGTTCTGTAATTTGAAAGTTCATGTTACTTTCAGAAGTCAAATTGTTATTCTGACATTGTAATAAATATGAATATGAGATTATGTCTATTTTTATCTGTCTTTCTATATCCATTGGATCTATCTCATTGATATTATTATGTCCATTCTTTGTCTCTTCTTTCCTTCTTCCCTTTTTTTTATAGCCAGGGCACTGCGAGCCTGAGCCAAATCTCATAAGAGATTAATGTACGTTGGGAAAAATTGGGCATAATATATGATTTGGACCTGGCCAACGCTAAAATTTGGGAAAGTATTAAATTGTGTATAGTTGGGCATAAATGATTTGTAACGGATTTGAGGACATAACATATGTTGTATTTAATTCATAAAGTGTATCGAACATATGACTTGAGATTTGGGGCATAAAGTATATTGGACCTATGACTTGGGATTTGGTGCGTAAATTGAACTGTAAATATGTAAGGCATAGTACATGTTGTGGTTTAAGACTTAAAATTGGGGTATATATATATGTGATAGTTTATGACTTGGAAGAAGGAGATTACTGTGTATAGTGATGTATGGCTTAGGCATGAAAACCTATAGTAAGATAGGGATAACTGTTAAATGTGAACATGCCTAAATTGGGATTTTGGGTAATTGGCATGCACTGTAATTAAAGGCTATAATTTGGCATAATTTATACTGTGAATCATGATTTGGGGGTTATTTGGAGAATATTTTGTGCGGTGCAATATGACTAAACCTTAGGGCATGTGTTATATTGTGATTTTTGGGGCATGACTATTATTGCAAATTTGGGAAAATTAGGTGTAACCTATTTTGAGTAATAACTTGAATTTGAATTTGTGGGGCATAACTTGCAATCAGCTTTGTTGGGGTATAACTTGAGTATTGGGACATGACTAGTTTTGTGAATTTGGGATGATTAGCATATAAAATCTAGACTTGGACATGTATGGTAAATATGCTAAAAGATAAACATGCCTAATCCGATGTTAGATTGAGTTGCGGTGTAAAACTGCCCGGAACCGCCCGGCACATCCAGTAGCCACAACAACACAGATCTAATGTGAGATGTTAGCGCATTTGGCCCAAAACCCGAGGTTAGTATGAGTTTGCGGTAGAAGTCTGCCCGGAACCGCCCGACACATCCAGCAACCGCAAAAAACAGTTCTAATGTGAGAGGTTGGGGCATTAATAAATTAATTAATACCAATTAGCAGACATGCTAAGAATGGTAAGGTTAAGTAAATTTAGAACACTTAACCGTTATAACATGTTAATTAGACAAGTGAGCAGGGTTAAGTTAACCAATATGACATTATGAATGAGTAGGGTTAAGTTAATAAGAAGCACTTAACCAATACAACGTGATGAATGAGTAGGTTAAAGTTAATAAGAAACACTAAATCAATATGACATGAAGAATGGGTAGGGTTAAGTTAAAACAAGAGAGCGACACTTAACCAATATAACAGGATGCGTGGAAGGGTTAAGTTAACACAAGAAGGCAACACTTAACTAATGTAACACGACAAGTGGGTGGGTTAAGTTAACTTGAATTGATTGATGACACTTAACTTAACTAATATAGCATGATGAACGTGTGGGGTTAAGTTAATAAGATCCACTTAACCAATGTAACTTGATGAACGAATGGGGTTAAGTTAATGGGAAATACTTAACCAATATAACATGATGAATGAACTTGGTTAAGTTTATAGGAAACACTTAACCAATCCAACATGACGAGTGAGAAGGGTTAATAAGAAACACTTAACCAATAAGACATGATGAGTGGGCGGGTTAAGTTAACGTAAATGGACAACACTTATCCAATATGACATAATGTGTGGGAGGGTTAAGTACATATCGGGTTGGTGAGTAATATTAGTAAATATAGGCCCACAAACTTAACCATTAAGTAAACATGTTTGAATCAGTGGGAGGGTTAAGTACATATCGGGTTGGTGGGTAATATTAGTAAATATAGGCCCACAAACATAACCAGTAAGAAACCCTAGTAATGGGGACCCATTTCAGCAGTAACTCACATAGATGTATCAAGGTACCCTGAAACTAGGCAGGGTGGGGAACGATTACTGGGCTGATTATAAGCGGTCAAAATAGCGGCAGGGGTTACGTCAGTGTAGGTTCCGACGGATTACGGGCGTGCACGTAATCCGGAGTTGGAAAAAGCAGGCACTGGTTACCAGTATTTATACACTGTGCATCTTGAATCGTGCCGGGTTGCTATCATAAGGATTGATACACCTTATGGTGGGACCAGCACAAGGTATCTACACGCTAGAGAGGGCCGATTGACACCGACACATGGAACATTAACACAAGTAGGGAGTCGATCAATAGGGTAGTAAGGGTACATCTGAAATCTTCATGGCAATTTGGCTGATTGAGGTAAGGTCCTCATACTAGATGTACACCTGAAGGCTACCACAATTGTCGGGATCGGGATCACATTAACATATGATCATTTTATATAGATTACTAGTTGGGGCACTAGTTAGGTGGTGCAGAGATATAGAAATCAGAATAACAGGGTAGTAACAAAGCAGAGAAAGAGTAGAAGTGCAATCAGTTTTTCTTGCCTTATCATATCTATGCTAATCGTATGTTATCTTGTTATCCTTGTTATCACGGTATTGTGTTATATTTAGTTTATTCATGTCATAATTCTTTTGCCTATTTATATGCTGAAAGTCACTGGACTTACCAGACTTATGTATGACCTAGTTTGTTTCGCCTCTTTTATTCCGTTCCCCCCGGTTCACAGGGAGGAAATGTTACCACTTAGCTCAGTTTTGTTTCCATGCTCTAAGATAGTCGATGTGTTGCTTTGGACTCTCTCTTCCACTGCTATGGCTGGTTCATGCTTTATTGGGGTATATCATTTTTGTATTTTTATGCTTCTTTTATACTTTGAAGTTTTTGAATCAAGATAGAAGTTCTATGTATTGTTTTTAAGTATGATTGTGACAATTGTTGTAAAAGCTTGACTGAACCACCTTGTTTATAAAATGACTTTATTTTCCGCTGCTTTATTTGTCTGTCTTGTAATTTATCTGCATCTTTTACCTAAAACGCTCCACCGAAGTTAAGGCATTCCCTTTGTGAGTGACCATAACGGAGGTGGGGTGTTACACGTTGTATCAAAGCTGAAGGTTACTAGATCAGATAAAAGATTTGAAAAATTATTTTCAAAACGGTTTTAAAAGAATAATTTTCTAAAGAAAAGTTTTGTTTTAAAGGCATATTCCCCAAAGCCATATGCATTATCTTTTGATCCTCTGTTTGAATCCTTGTTTTCCTTCTTTACTGAGTCTCCAGGGCTCCTGGCTTTCTGGGAGGTAACCTCATCGCGGCATGGTTCCGTAGGCTTGATGAGACTACGACACCTGTCAAAGGGCGAAGAAATGCCCAACTTCCGTATATAGCCGTAGTAGTTTAACCTACAGCTAATTTTCTTTCATGCTTTGTAGGGTTTTCCGTGCGGTGGAGGCAGCTTTCAAGAGACTTGTCGACAAGTTACACAAAGATGGCAAAGATGAAAATAAGGGAGTTTGGCTAAGGAACACAACCCAAGGATGAGAAACTCATGGATATGGACTTGGTTCACGAAGGAGGAAAGAATAGAAAAATCTAAGACAAGAGGAAGTGTCGTTATTATGGTATAACGGGTCATATAATTAAGGACAAGGGCAAGAACAAAGGACAAGATTTTCAGGAGGGCAAGTGTATGTTCTCACCGCCAGCGTATCTGAGAGAGAGGTAATAGAGTTTCTATTGAAAAAGTCTCGTTTTTCTTTTTGATCATCTTGTTAGTACTCTTTTTGATTTTAGCGCTTCACGTTCGTTTATATCTGCTTCCGCAGTTGAGTCTCTGCACCTTAGTGCTTGTATAGTATAAGATCCTATCATTGTCTCAAATCCAATAGGTGGTTCGGCTCGTTTGTCTTTGGTTTGTGAGGATTTGAGAATAGCTATATTAAGTATTGAGTTTAAGTGTAATGCTTATGTTTTTTTGGTTTCATGGGCTATGGGTTGATTCTAGGCATGGATTGGTTAGCTAGTAATTGTGAAAGGAGGGTAGTTAGACTTTTGACTTGCCTCGGGAATACCCTCGAGATTTCGTGCAATCCTAAGGGATCAGTTTGGCTTAGCTACCTAGAATCACTTAATGCATATATCGACGATTTGCGATCCATTAGAGTAGTCTATGAGCACGCAGATGTTTTTGATCAGGTTAGGGGTTTATCCCCTAATCTGCGAGATAGACTTCTGCATATATCTAATTGACAATGCAAAACCAGTTGCATTACCTGTACGACACATGAATCCAAGGGAAAGGAAGGGCTCAGTAAGCAAGTAAAAGAGTTACTTGAAAAAGGGTTCATAAGGTGAAGTATTTCAGAATGGGGTGCTCCGGTCGTTTTTGATACAAAGGCGGATGGTTCACTTCGCTTGTGCATAGATGATATTTTGGAATGAGGAAGAACATGCTTTGCATCTAAGGGAAGTCTCGGATACCTTCCAAGCGCATCAACTTAAGGCGAAGTTCTCCAAAAAAATTGTCATTTTTGGAGAGAAGAAGTAAGATTTCTAGGACATATAGCGCCCAAAGAAGGGATAGCAGTATATCCCGCAAAAGTAGTTGCGGTGCAAGACTGGAAGGTCCCAAGGAATGCAACAAAAGTAAAGCGGGCTAATATAGGAAGTTAATTAAGGACATTGCGAAGGTATTAGCCCCACTTAGAAGATTGACGGATAAGAATATAATCATCTTAGTATATACACTTGGTAACATGGTTAGCATCTGCTTATTTTCAAGAGATAGTTCTGGGAATGTTAGCATGACACGGCAGAGGTTGTAGTGCCAAGTATACTATAAGAAGAAAAGGTGGAACGAGAGGCGACAGTGAAATGAGTTCCAACGCATATTCCGGAAATAGAAATTAAGAAGCTACGCAAATCGTGAAGTTAAGACAGTCAGAGCAATATGGAGTGAAGCTCAAGAAGATGCGACTTAGAAGACTGAAGACTAGATATGCGCATCATACCCTTTATGGGGGTATATCCTTGATCTCTCTTTTTCTGTAAAGTTTATTTGCTAGTCTTTATCTTTTAAGTATATCCTCTCGATCCTTAGGTAGAAGCCAGTGGATGTAAACATGTGTTTGAAACATGTTATGTTTGGTGGATGCAAGTGGATGTAAATGTTTGCTAGTGGTTGCTCGTGGATGCATATACACAAATTAGGCACTAGATCGGCTCAGTCACTTTCATATTGCATATGCATGAGTGAATTTTTATATATATGAATTGAAACTTGATGTGTTATCATATGAATGTTGCATTTGTATCACTGATTGTGCACTCATGTAGAAGTTATAAAGTACGATTATATTAGGAATAATTGCATACATGATGGACTCATGGCACTGACATGATTCGCATTAAGGAGGTCAACTGAATCAGTAGACCACCTGATTTTGCATTTGGGTAAGGATATATACACACACTATGCATATGTTCATGAAAAACATTAGAAACCTTTTTAAGGACAATGGATGCCTGTGATTGCATGGTTAAGTAGATGGATGTTGGATGGTAGGATATACATTCTTCTTAACTTGAAGATTTCGGGGACAAAATCCTTTAAGTAGAGGGGAATGTAACACCCCGTAATTTTAAAACGGGACATAAGAGATAATTAAGGAATAATTAATTATTAAAAGAAGAATTAGATGAAACGGGTTATGCCATTGCGTTCGTCTCGGAATTCTGCTTGAGATAGAGTCCGTGTTTGCATAAAACAAATACCGTATGAAGAAGATATAGACGAACGAAGTTAGGCAGAAAAACTGGAAGTCGACCAGAATGCACTGGCGTACTTCACAAGTGCGCCAGTATAAAAATGCACTGGCGCACCTGCCAAGTGCACCCATACTGATCCAGCACAGAATTCTGGAGTGTTCTGTGATGATATGTCTTCTTCTGAGTGGTCGGATGATGTGTATTTGAGCTGGGTGGTTCTGATGGGCTCCTAGTTCGTCTAAGGGCTCTAAATAATCCTAGACATCTATATATATGTAGCTAAACCTAAACACTAACATCATAACCCTAAAACTATGGTGTCGTCATGATGTTCGTCTACAAGCTAGCCTAAGCATCCATTCATCCTCTCCAAACTAGAAAATCAAATCCAAACTAGTAATCAATTAAGAAGAACATCAAATCAAACGTCTACATCAAAGGATAGCTAATCAAATTTAGAAATCAGATCCCAGAATTCAAGACCGTTCTGTAATTTGTAAGTTCGTGTTACTTTCAGAAATAAAATTGTGATTCTGACATTGTAATAAATCTGAATCTGAGATTATGCCTATTTCTATCTGTCTTTCTATATCCATTGGATCTATCTCATTGACATTATTATGTCCATTCTTTGTCTCTTCTATCCTTCTTCCCTTTTTGTTTTTATAGCCAGGCTACTACGAGCCTGAGACAAATCTCATAAGAGATGAATGTACATTGGGAAAAATTGGGTATAATATATGATTTGGACATGGACAGCGCTAAAATTTTGAAAAGTATTAAATTACGTATAATTGGGCATTACTGATTTGTAACGGATTTGAGGACATAACATTTGTTGTATTTAAAACATAAAGTGTATTGAACATATGACTTGAGATTTGAGGCATAAAGTATATTGGACCTATGACATGGGATTTGGGGCGTAAATTGAACTGTAAATATGTAAGGCATAGTACATGTTGTGGTTTAAGACTTAAAATTGGGGTGTATATATATGTGATAGTTTTTGACTTGGAAGAAGGAGATTATTGTGTATAGTGATATATGGCTTAGGCATGAAAACCTATAGTAAGATAGGGATAAATGTTAAATGTGAATACGCCTTAATTGGGATTTTGGGTTATAAGCATGCACTATAATTAAATGCTATAATTTGGCATAGTTTATACTGTGAATCATGATTTAGTTTTTTTTTTGGAGAACTTGCACAGTGCAATATGACTAAACCTTAGGGCATGTGTCATATTGTGATTTTTGGGGCATGACTATTATTGCAAATTTGGGAAAACTGGGTGTAACCTCTTTTGAGTAATAACTTGAATTTAAATTTGTGGGGCATAACTTGCAATCAGCTTTGTTGGGGTATAACTTGAGAATTGGAACATGAGTAGTTTTGTGAATTTGTGATGATTAGCATATAAAATCTAGACTTGGACATGTATGGTAAATATGCTAAAAGATAAACATGCCTAACCCGAGGTTAAATTGAGTTGCGGTGTAAAACTGCCCGGAACCGCCCGACACGTCCAGTAACCGCAACAACACAGATCTAATGTGAGTGGTTAGCGCATTTAGCCCAAAACCCGAGGTTAGAATGAGTTTGCGGTAGAATTCTGCCCGGAACTGCCGGCACATCCAAGAACCGCAAACAACAGTTCTAATGTGAGAGGTTGGGGCATTAATAAATTAATTAATGCCAATAAACAGACATGCTAAGAATGGTAAGGTTAAGTAAATTTAGAACACTTAACCGTTATAACATGTTAATTAGTCAAGTGAGCTGGGTTAAGTTAACCAATATGACATGATGAATGAGTAGGGTTAAGTTAATAAGAAGCACTTAACCAATACAACGTGATGAATGAGTTGGATTAAGTTAATAAGAAACACTTAACCAATATGATATGATGAACGGGTAGGGTTAATTTAAAACAAGAGAGCAACACTTAACCAATATAACAGGATGCGTTGAAGGGTTAAGTTAACACAAGAAGGCAACACTTAACCAATGTAACATGGCAAGTGGGTGGGTTAAGTTAAGTTAACTTGAATTGATTGATGACACTTAACCGATACAGCATGATGAACACGTGGGGTTAAATTAATAAGAACCACATAACTAATGTAACTTGATGAATGAATGCGGTTAAGTTAATGGGAAATACTTAACCAATATAACATGATGAATGAACGGGGTTAAGTTAATAGGAAACACTTAACCAATCCAACATGACGAGTGAGAAGGGTTAATAAGATACACTTAACCAACATGACATGATGAGTAGGTGGGTTAAGTTAACATAAATGGACAACACTTAACCAATATGACATACTGTGTGGGAGGGTTAAGTACATATCGGGTTGGTGGGTAATATTAGTAAATATAGGCCCACAAACTTAACCATTAAGTAAACATGTCTGAATCAGTGGGCGGGTTAAGTACATATCAGGTTGATGGGTAATATTAGTAAATATAGGTCCACAAACTTAATCATTAAGTATACATGTTTGAATCAGTGGGAGGGTTAAGTGCATATTGGGTTGATGGGTAATATTAGTAAATATAGGCCCACAAACTTAACCATCAAGTAAACATGTTTGAATCAGTGTGAGGGTTAAGTGCATATCGGATTGGTGGGTATTATTAGTAAATATAGGCCCACAAACTTAACCATTAAGAAACTCTAGTAACGGGGACCCATTTCAGCAGTAACCCACATAGATGTATCAAGGTACCCTGAAACTAGGCAGGGTTGGGCACTATTACTGGGATGAATATAACGGTCAAAATAGCGGCAGGGGGTATGTTAGTGTAGGTTCCGATGGATTATGGGCGTGCACGTACTCGGAGTTGGAAAAAGCAGGCACTGGGTACCAGTAGTTATACACTGTGCATCTTGAATCGTGTCAGGTTGCTATGATAAGGATTGATACACCTTATGGTGGGACCAACACAGGGTATCTACACGCCAGAGAGGGCCGATTGACATAGACACATGGAACATTAAGACAAGTAGGGAGTCGAGAGTTAGGGTAGTAAGGGTACATCTAATATCTTCATGGCAATTAGGCTGATTGAGGCAAGGTCCTCATACTAGATGTACAGCTGAAGGCTACCACAATTGCGGGGATCGGGATCACGTTATCATATGATTATTTTATACAGATTACTAGTTGGGACACTAGTTAGGTGGTGCAGAGATATAGAAATCGGAATAACATGGTAGTAGAGAAGCAGAGAAAGAGTAGAAGTGCATTCAGTTTTTCATGCCTTATCATATCTATGCTAATCGTATGTTATCTTGTTATCCTTGTTATCACGGTATTGTCTTATATTCAGTTTATTCATGTCATAATGCTTTTGCCTATTTATATGCTGAAAGTCACTTGATTGACCAAACTTATGTCTGACCTAGTTTGTTTCGCCTCTTTTCTTTCGTTCCCCCTCCCCCCACCAGGTTGACAGGGAGGAAATGTTACCACTTAGCTCAGTTTTCTTTCCAAGCTCGAAGATAGTCGATGTATTGCTTTGGACTCTCTCTTCCACTGCTATGGCTGGTTCATGCTTTATTGGGGAGTATCATTTTTATATTTTTATGCTTCTTTTATACTTGGAAGTTTTTGAATCAAGATAGAAGTTATATGTATTGTTTTTAAGTATGATTGAGACAATTGTTGTAAAAGCTTGACTGAACCACCTTGTTTATAAAATGACTTTATTTTCCACTGCTTTATTTGTCTGTCTTGTAATTTATCTGCATCTTTTACCTAAAATGCTCCACAAAGTTAAGGAATTCCCTTTGTGAGTGACCTTAACGGAGGTAGGGTGTTACATAGTATGCTTGCATAAGTTCATGATTTACAGCATATACCCAATTCATAGTCTACCACAATTCACATTTATCTATTTAAACCTAAAAGTGACTTGAACTCACTGTGGTAGAAGAAAGAATGGATTAAGCATTTGTTGCTGTTCTAGAACCGTTCTCCTCTTTCACAATTCCTAAGCTTTAATTCATTGGAGAAGAGACTAGCTTAGTTTAGGATGCAGCAGCATGAGGGCTTATGAATGAATTTAGTTTAGATTAGGGTTTAGGTTTATGTGTTCTTATATAGATGTGTAGGATTAATTAGAACCCTTAGGTCTGACTAGGATTTATCTAAGCCATCCAGAATGAAAAGACATGTCACCACACCAATCAAATAAAGCCACAGAAGCCCTAAAACTCCAAAAATCGTCATCTGAACACATCAGCCCAATCTGGCCGACAGGGGTCGACACCCTATATAAGGGCCGACACCTGTGTCTCCCCGCTATAGGGGATCGACACCTATGTCGACCCCCCCACTAGGGGGTTGACACCCATGAGCAGGAAATTTCCCGCTCAGCCCGGTTTGACTGAATTTCGAAATTTGAACCTGTTTGGGAGCTTTTGGAGTTATTATATATATATATATTCTCTCCTACATGTGTAAACTTCTAAGGCTTATAACATCTTCATACGGTGTCTGATTTACGCAAACTTGGAATCTATCCCTAATAGAATTTCGAGACGAACGCAAAGGCATAACCTGTTTCACTTAATTCTTCTTCTAAAATTTAATTGTCCTTAAATTTGTTAATTTTAATATTTTAAAATTACAGGGTGTTACATTCTCCCTTCCTTAAAGGATTTCGTCCCCGAAATCTTCAAGTCAAGAAGAATGTATATCCTACCATCCAATCATCCATCTACTCAGCCATTAATCGCAGGCATCCATTATCCTTAAAAGATTTCTAATGCCATATGAACATATGCAAAAAGGGTGTGTATATGTTCCTTGTCTAATGGAAAATCAGGCGGTCTACTGATTCAGTTGACCTCCTAAATGCAAATCATGATAGTGCCATGTGTCCATTATGTATGCAAAAGAATCCTAATAATATATATTATTTCTACATGAGTGCACAATCATCTCATTCAAATGCAACAATCATATGATAACATAATCAATATACATCCATTAAAATATGCACACTTATTCATATGCAATATGAAAGTAATTGAGCCGATCTAGTGCCTAATGTGTGTGTGTATGCGTCCACAGGCAACCACTAGCAAACACTTGCATCCACCTGCATCCATCAAACATAACATGTCTCAAACACATGTTTACAATCATGGGATTTCCTACCTAAGGGTTGAAGATTCGATTGATAGGATATACTCAGATGATAGAAGCAAATGCGAATAAAAGCTTTTGGAAGAGAAGTTAAGAACATTCCCTTTAAAGGAAAAGGGTGCAAAGCTCAAAAATCTTGTCTTCAGTCTCCAAAGTTGCATCTTCTTGATTGTCTCCCTACTGGACCTTCACCAACTTAACTTCTCATTTGCGTAGCTTCTTAACCTCCGATCCAAGTATGCAAGTTGGAACTCATCCAGTCGTTGCTTCCTTCTTTATTTTCACTTCCTTTCGCAAGTTTGACCCCACTATCTCGAACTCTATACATTTTATCGCCACTTAGACAAATAGTCATCTTGGAATGATGGGCTTCCTCAAGGACTATCTCCAATAGGTTTCCCATCCTAATATGATTCACCTATCAAACCTCTTCTCAAGTAGCCCCGCCACTTTCTTATCAAGTTCCCTCTTTTCTTTTAGGAGCCATATAGCGCATAGGTAATGCAACTGGCTGTGCATTGTCTACCAGGTATATACGGAAATCAATCACGCGCCTCGGGGGTAATTCCCGAACCTCGTCTAAGACATCATGATACTCACAGACTATTGGTGTCAATCGCAGATCATCGATAGATGCCTCAAGTGACTCTAGGAAACTAAACATGATAGACCCTTGTGGGTCACAAGAAATTTCGAGGGTGCTTAACGACCCTCCTCTCACCACCCAGAGTGGCACCATACGTGGTAAACAACCTATCCCTAGAATCAACCCATAGCCCATAAACCCGAGTACATATGTGTCGCATTCAAATTTGACGTCTGACACAGATATTCTCAAACCCCTACAAATCATAGATAAATGAGCCGAATCACCAATGGGGTTTGAGACAACTACCGGATCCGCTACCATAGTAACTAAGTGCAGAGATTCAACAACAGAACTAGATATAAATGAGTGTGAAGCGACAGAATTAAAGTGTGTCCTAACTGGATGATTTGAAAGAGAAACTAATCTTTCTACATAAATTTTTCTACCTCTTCCAGGAGCACTGATCGCGAGAGCATGCACCTGTCCCCCAGAAGTCCCAGCTCTTTGCCCTTATCCCTGATTCTTCGGGAAATCCTTAATAAGATGCCCGACCTATCCACAAGCGAAGCAAGAATTCTTACTTTTCCTGCAGTCCTTGGCTAAGTGACCCTCTCGCCCATAAATATGGCACTTCCTCTTATCTTTAACCTTGTCATTCTTTTCACATTTCTTCGGCTATTGTCCCTTCTTGGGCCATGGCTTCTCATTTTGCGTTACTTCCTCAGCCTTTACTTCCTTCTTTTCTCCCTTGTCTTCCTCATGCATTAGTGCCATATCAACAAGTTTTTCAAAAGTGGCTCCCATTGGGATATGGGACACGGCTAATTCATGAAGGGGTTCATTCAGCCCCTTAGCAAACCGCAAAGCCTTTTTGTGCGGCGTATCCACCAATTCTAACCCAAACCTTGCTAGCTGGTTGAATTTGTTCACATATTCTTTCACCGTCAAGTTTCCTTGTTTGAGTGCTAAGAACCTTTCCGTCTGCATGCTTTTCTCGGCTTGAGAAAGAAATTTCATTTCAAATCTTTGCCTAAAATCTTCCCAAGTTTCCACCGGACGTCCAGCTTGGGTGACTTCCCACCAGAAAGAGGCTTCGTCTTTCAGTAGCCAAGCAGCTAACTGAATCTTCCTTCTATCCTCTACTTCAAAGATTATGAACAAGTCCTCGGTCTCCTTGAGCCAATTTCAAGCTTCAACAAATGTATCATTCCCATGGAATGGCTTCCCTTCCATAGCACGGAAGTCTTTGCGGATCTTGGCGAAGTTATCTGCTCTTGGAGGGCAAGGAGGAGGAATGATTGGCGCAGCTGGGGAAGGAACGTCTCTTTGGCCTCCAGCAGGCGCCATGGCCTCCAAATACCTACGGAACCATCCGAGTATAGTGACGCCCTCTGGGACATAAGGGATGTGTTGTTCCCCAGACAAGCTGAAAAAAGGAAAAGGAAGAAATTTAAATAAAGGACCGAAGGATACTACATATGGCTTCTTGGGGAAATATTTTCAAAACAGTCTTTTCTTTTCGAAAATAATTTCTTTTAAAACATGTTTGAAAAATAATTTTCAAAAACTTTTATCTAATCTGGTAACCTTCAGCTCTGATACCAAGTGTGACACCCCACGTCCGTTAATGTCACTCGCTAAGGGAATGCATTAAGTTTCATGAAGCATTGTAGGTAAACAGACACAGAATAATTACAAGACAGATATAAATAAGATAGCAGCGGAAATTTCAAATTTTTATTTCAACATAAAACATAATACCGTAGTTCACAATACCATAAGTCATAAAATCGTTACAACAAAATACTTCTGTTTTGCATCATCAGAGTACATAGGTATTAAAGAAAAACATTATTCCCCAATAAAAAGAGTAAGCCATAGGAGAGACAAAGACTTGAGCCATACTCCAGAAGTAGCTTCCAACAAGATAATATCAAAGTCCTGACTAAGTCTGGGTGTTTCCTCCCTCAGAACCTTGGGGGGGAGGGGACGGAAGAGAGAGTGAAAAACAAAGGGGTCAGACATAAAGTCTGGCGAGTCTAGTTACTTTTAGCCAGTTAATAAATAAAGGTGAACATGACAGGCATAAAGTGGGTAAGAGAGATCACTACATAAATTTGTAGGTGTGGCAAGATAAACAGGACAACAGGATAGAATAAACAGCGCTTGTTAATACTTTCCTTGCTCTGCACCAATACTAGTATAATAGATATGTAATGGGATTACATACTCCCTAGTTGCTTAACAAAAACAGGATGATGCCAACATAAACATAATGGTAGTTTTAGATGTACTCTAGTAACTGGTTTTAACCCAAACAGGACTGGTACCTAAACAGAAATAACGAATGTTAGCCCAGACAGAAACACAGGTACCCCACAAAAACAGACAGGACTGGATGTACCCTATTTACTACCCCCAATCGATCGGTTCCATATTCTGTAGATACCTTGTGCTGGCCCCACAGTAGGGGTATCACTCCCTAAACTGGCAACCCTTCATTTTTCGGATGTGCACAACCATATCTACTGATGTCACAGCGTCTTATCTTCCCTAGCAGGCAGAGTCATGCACACACATGACCCCGTTGGAATGCGCCGTCAACAACGCCTCCACATTTGGATCTCTTACAGTCAGCTCAATAAGCGTACCCCACTCTGACCTAGTTCGGAGTACCCGTTTGATACCTATTTAAGGGTTACTGACTGAAATGGGTCCCATACAAGATGATGCAAGCTCTCCCCTTTGTCTTGCATCCCCACTACTTGGTTTTCCACTGGTTATGTTTACCTAATGATGTCTTTAATTACATAACCCCGATAGGTTAAGTTTGTGGGCCTATATATACAAATATTACCCACCAACCCAAGATGTACTTAACCCTCCAACCGATTCAAGCATGTTTATTTAACGGTTAAGTTTGTGGGCCTATATATTAATATTACCTACCTACTCAAGATGTACTTAACCCTCCCACCGATCCAAGCATGTTTTACTTAACCCTATATTTAGTTCATATACATACAATCCCTTTTAGATTAGATTAGGTTAAGTAGTCTGATTCATTACCATGTCCATTTATGGTTTATAATGGGCCGGACCTCCCACATTAGGCCTACAACATGCGGATGCAGAATATGTCGGTCGGGACCGGGCGGTCTTATTCCACAGTTGGGCCTAACCTCGTGTCTTAGCCCGATTCGTATTCGCATACTTAGACCTCCCACATTAGGTTCAACATTAGTGGCTGCTGGATATGCCGCTCGGGTCCGGGCAGGCTTCCACCACTAATGTAATTTAACCTTGTGTCATAAGTACAATCACAATTCCTAATTGTAATTACTAAACATTCCATTTTTAATTAATTAATCAATTAATTAAACCTTTCCCTTTTTGGGTGTCAATACATTTTTTGCCCAATAATTTGAACTACATATCCATAAATGTTCATATTCAAATATGCCATTTTTAATTAATTTACCAATTAATTATTCCTTTCCTTTTATAGGTGTCAGTACCTATTTTGCAACAATAATTTGAATTTCATATCCATAAATGGTCAGATTCAAATTATGCCATTTTTATCCAAATTTTCCTATGTCATTATAGTGATTATTACTATGTCTCCCTATTTGAATTATATGTCCAACTTATATAAAGCATTATACAAATTATGCCAATTATAAGTCCCCTTTTTCCCGTTTCCTAACTAACGTAATCTCATGTATTTTAGCGTCATCGAGGCTATAAAGTAGCCTCGTCGTAACAATAAAAGGGAACACGATAAGGGTGACAGTTCAACATGTTTTGGCATAAATATTAACATAACTGGCATAGTAACTAAGTGAATGGACATGTGATAATTATCATAATAAAGTGGACATCAAATTAATAACTTGTGTTTAGGCGACCATAATGAGATCTAGATTCAATATTAGGTGTCCAATTACCTAAATCTAGCACAAACAGGGTGGCGTAATAACAAGTTTAGATTCATTTGTCAAGTTTACCACATATACCAAGGTATCATAATTTAACAAGTGAAAGGTGATTAACACCAAAGTCTAGATCCAAGTAATGTCAAATTAATGGATGTACTATCGTCCTAACATGGTTACAAATCAATGTTCATATAAATGTCATATCGAATCACCACAATCTAATCTAGAAAGTTAGATATGTATTAACAAGTTCACATGTACCACAATATAATTGTAATTCAAGATTCACATAGGAAACATAATAGAATGTCCATAAATTAGATCTAGGGAAAATGACATGGTATGCTTGCATAAGTTCATGATTTACAGCATATACCCAATTCATAGTCTACCACAATTCACATTTATCTATTTAAAACTAAAAGTGACTAGAACTCACTGTGGTAGAAGAAAGAATAGATTAAGCGCTTGTTGCTTTTCTAGAATAGTTCTCCTCTTTCACAATTCCTAAGCTTTAGTTCGTTGGAGAAGAGACTAGGTTAGGACACAGCAGCATGACGGCTTATGAATGAATTTAGTTTAGATTAGTGTTTAGGTTTATTGTGCTTATATAGATGTGTAGGATTAATTAGAACCCTTAGATCTAACTAGGATTTATCTAAGCCATCCAGAATGAAAAGACATGTCACCAGACCAATCAGATAAAGCCACATAAGCCCTAAAACTCCAAAAATCATCATCTGAACACATCAGCCCAATTTGGCCGATAGGGGTCGACACCCTATATAGGGGGTCGACACCTATGTCTTCCCTCTATAGGGGGTCGACACCTGTGTTGACACCCCTATAGGGGGGTCGACACCTGTGTCGACCCCCCCACTAGGGGGTGACACCCATGAGATGGAAATTTCCCACTCAGCCTGCTTTGACTGAATTTCGAAATTTGAACCTGTTTGGGAGCTAATGGAGTTATTATATATATATATATATATATATATATATATTCTCCCTTACGCGTATACAAACTTCTAAGGCTTATAACTTCTTCATACGGTGTCCGATTTATGCAAATTCGGACTCTATCCCAAGCATAATTTCGAGACGAACACAATGGCATAACCTGTTTCACTTAATTCTTCTTCAAAAAATTAAGTGTCCTTAAATTTGTTAATTTTAGTATTTTAAATTATGGCGTGTTACAATGCAAACACCATGGATCGGGCTAAAGATGTACGTGATCTAGCAAGCGTCGCTCACGGTGAAAAAGGGGATTAGCACGAGCGCGCATGGTGAACAAAATGCCAGTTTCATGGAATTGGTAGTACCACTTAAATGGATCGGACAGTTATCTTTTGGCTTGGCAATGCGTTGCACACGATGGAATGACTGATTTGGCAGAGCGCACATCGAAGCATCACGCCATTTTCTGGATTTGTCAGAACACCGCTTGCATGGATCGGTAAGTAACACATACATGGATCAGGAAAAAATTGAGGTGATCTACCACGAGGCGCATACAAGGAAAAGAGTGATCTAGCCATGCGCGTGACGTGGTTTTTTGGATTTGGCAAGTACCAGATTGGTGGATTTGGCAAGTACCAAGTGCCAAATATCAGAATGAGCTGCACACGATGAAACAAGTGACCAACCCACGCGCGCGATGATGGATCACATTGTTTTCAAGTGCCATGTATCAGAGCCAAATGCCAAATGCCAGACATAAATACTAGGAGCCGCGCACATCATAATTGGTGATCAGCCCGATGGCGCCACATGAAATAAGCATGTTTTTGGGGAACAAATCTAGAGGCTGATCCGAAGCCTGAACCGGGCATGTTTGATGCTGCTTGCCAAGTGGCATGACTTATGTGCACAAAATTACAAATTTTCCACTCCTTTTAGTTTTCTCCTATAAATACTCCGCCATTTCATACATTCAAGGGATCAAAATTTTCCGAGAACGAAGCACTGCCATTTTCATTCTCCAACATCATTCAAGTTTCTCTAAACACCATTAAAATATTCTTGAATAAGATAGAAGATTCTTCATCATCATCAATCCATTCCAGAAAATTTCAAAGTTCATCACGATCACGGCCTACTTCTATAATCATCGATACTAGTGAGAATTGATCGTTTCAGCTTTGGAGATAGAAAGAGACTGAAGAAAACAGAGAATTTGTACAAAAGAGGGAGAATATTCATTATAGAAAGAAAATGTATAAAGTAAAAGCGATTGTGTACCTTGTAATAAATCATAATGAAATCCTGCATTAAAGTGTACGTAGGCCAAATCTGAGGCCGAACCACTATAAACTCACTCTCTTTTAATTTTCCCTACATTAATTTGCTCTTAACTTTGTTTTGTTCATTTGCGAAGTGTGGAAACACACCTTGGGGTGTTAGTACATTTTTTTGTTAAAATTTTTGGTGCAGACCATGGGGCTCGAACCCACGACCACAAAATTAAGAGCCTTGGTAGGGGGCGTCGAGGATTGAAGCCTGCTTTTTACGATAGATTCACGAAGTCTAAAGACCAGATCCGTTGAGAGAGTTCCTACGAAGTTTTAAAGTTTATCTGAGATTATAACTCTACCGAAAAAGACTAGTAAGTCCTCAAGAGCTTCAGGCTCAAGGGATGATGCTAATGATCCTACAACCCCACAAACTAATCAGTTTGACGTTGGCCAAACTTCCAGAGCGGGAGTTGGCATAACCAGAGGAGAATTAGATACTGTTGTTGCTAATTTGACTCAGAAAATGGAAATTGAAAATAAATCCATGATGGATAGGCTTGGGCCTCTTTTCATAGCTCAGGCCAATCCAGCAAATCAGAATGCCCATATGGAATTGTAAGACAATGTTGATTCTTTCACTTTAAGTCGTAACCATGGGAATTTTGTACATGAAGTTGACGATTCTTCGAGTGAGGGGGTAGATGCTCATATTAAAGAATCCAAACCTATTGCTAAGAACCATTCCATAAGAGGAACTTCTCGAACCGTGGTTAGTCTCCCCAAAGGGGCACCTCACCAACAGGGAGGCGCAGGTCCCCGAATCTTGAATCGTGATCGTTCGCTTAAGCGAACATCCGGAAAGGGAGATGGTGTCCGACCCATGAGTTGACACAGTGAAGAAGAACGTTTTTCGGAGATGGTGAGGCAGATTATGAAAGAGAATATAGAAAGAAATGACGATGGAAGCAAGTGGGACTTCGCTCCGAGCAAGATTCCTCTGATTGAAAGAATTTGAAAGGCCGAATTTTCAAAGAAATTTACTCCCCCAACCATGACAGCTTATAGCGGGACTAGTGATCCGAACTTGTTCCTCTACAAGTACGATCAGCATATGAAGAGTGACCGGGCAACTGATGAGATAAAGTGCTTATGTTTCCTCATTTACTTAGCAGGAGTAGTATCGTGCTGGTTAACTAAATTGCCACCAAAATCTATGGATAATTTCTCTTTTCTAGCAAAGAAATTCAGGGAGCAGTTAAGGTTGTACATTACGAAGGTCATAGATGTGATGTCATTGAATTACGTAGAGCAAAATAAGGGTGAGCCGGTTAGAGCCATTCTTACATGCTTCAATGCTGCTATGACTGAAGTAGGGAATCCAGAACTTCGTATGGTGTTGATGGCATTACACAATGTTGTTGATAAAAAGTCAGCTTGGGAGATGGATGAAAATGAAAAAGCCTAACACTCTCGAGAAAATCTATAAAAAGGCACAAGAGTTCATCAGGGTTGAAGATGATGATACTCTTCCAGTTCAGAATGTTGTTGAGAGTAATGTTGTGCTAGAAAAGAAAGATAATGTTGCTCAGGGTAGTCAAAAGAAAAATGGAGGCCAGAAGAGAGGGAACGATGGGAAGGATAATAGGAATGGCAAGAAATATAGATTCTTCAACATCTCAGAATTGACTCCTCTAATTGACACACTAGAAAATATCTTTACTACCACCAAGAATACAGAACATTATCTGAAACCAAAACCACAAAATGTTGAGGCTCAACAGATGAAGTCTGGAAGATTTTGTTGATTCCATAATCAGCCTGGCCACAACATAAATGAATGTAGACATCTTCAGAGATTGATTGAAGAATTGATAAGGAAGAATAGGTTGCAACAATACGTGAACACGTCTCAGACCGCAGATTCTTAGGGAAAGAGTGCACCCTCTAATCAACCTAGTTCAAGCGCTGGAATTCCAATACAAGCTAACCAAAGGCCTGTGATTAATACCATCTCTGGAGATCTTCATCCAGCAGGTAGCAAGTGGGGAGATATTGAAAGATACGCGCATGCTTTGAAGTATATACCAAAGGAGGAGCGTTGTTTGATCTTGAGTAATACTATCCCTGTAAAGCAACAAAAGATTTCTTATGAAGACATTGTGTTTAAAGAGAAAGATGCGAAAAATGTAAATAACTCCTACTCTTGACCCAATGGTTGTAATAGTCTGGATAGGCCCAGCAACGATTAAGAGGGTGTTTTTTGATTGTTGCGCCTCTATTAACGCGCTGTTATGAAAGACTTTAAACCAAATGAAGCTTTCATGGATGATGTGCGAGCTTGTCAAACTAAGATTCAGGGGTTCACTGGCAAACCGAAGTGTTGAGCATAACAATACGATTTTTGTTTGATGATAATAAAAATATATATTATTACATAAATGTGTTTGAAAATAGTACTATTCTGTATTTCACATCGTATACAGAAAAAATATTTATTTGAATAGAATACTATTATATGAAATTGAATGTTCAAACCAGTAATTTTATTCGAATAAATATTTTATTTCAGCATTTGAAATAGTATGTATCACTGAAACCACTATTTACAATTCACTTAAGTATGTTTGGATATTTCTGTTAGATATGAACACACTTGAACATATGTCATATGTAATTGTATTGTTAAATGAATTCAAACGAAATAGACAGATTGAATCAAACAACAGAAATATATTTTATTTCAATCAATTTGTGTAATATAAATAATAGTACAATCATTCATTCATGTCTACAATCTATACATATATTCCTCACTACAGTATCACTCTGTTTACATATACACTCGTACACAGTTACATATATGTTCACTGATACTGAGTCTTCGCGTACTTCTAGTCCAGTCCAAGTCACCTGTATACCTAACATAGAATCACACACAATAAACTAGAACAAAATTAGATTTAAATAAAAGCAAATATAAATTTATTTTAAATTTTATTTACCTCAGAATTTTGGTATGTGTTTCTCATCAGTTTTCTAGACTTGGTCTGATATATATATATATATATATATAATATCTGATTCTAGTCTACTTGCATTATTCACAGTGATACACTGTAAATGCTACAAGATAGACTGTATACTATAGTGCTCACAGATCATCCCCAACACAACTACACTGGTTTGTTAATTAGATCCAGCATTTAAAATTAGCTAATTCTAAACAGTCACTACGCAGATATAGTGGTCTACTGATAGAAAATTTATGTCTATCATTCAAATAGCACACATATATAAACTATACATGAACTATACATGTATGCACATACAGTTTTATGTATACACTTATATATACATCTGCAGGTGAATATGGTCTGACATGCATGCAAATAGGAATACAAATCGAAATGGCTAAAAGCCAGTATACACATAATTCGGGATCAAAGCTACACAAGCCAGAGGCTATGGAAAGTATAATATGCTCAACAACAAAGCTTCACAGTGACATGCAAATACAAAAGTGCATAGGAAGGCTCAGGTTACACAAAGTCCAGCAGTGCAATCAGTAAAAGGCATGTTAAAAGGAAACATGGAGTAGATAGTAACAACACATACTAGAGGACATGGCCACAAGTCCAAACTACTTCCAATTAACAGAGCAAATAAATATCAAAATAAAATGTGTATGTACACAGCATAGAAAAAATCAAACCACATGAACAAGTGATGCACTAGCAGGGAGATTTGTTTCAAACAGGGTGTACAAGGAATCGAGGTGAAACATTTTTTAAATGCAAGTGAAGGCATGGTTATAGCAGCAGCGTACAAGTATCACAATACTTGGCAATTACACAACAATCATAAGCTTGTACGCACAGGTTCAAGAATGCATAGACAAGATATGCAAATAGTCTATGAATATGGTAGTGGAATTATAAACAAGTGCATAAGGCACAATGGCACAAATAGTTACAAGATTTCAAGTCCAAATAGTGAAACAAAATGATACATTACCCAAATGGCACAAATCTGTTCACGTATACACGATGCATCAAGGCAAAGGCAAAGTGAAGCATCTAGTCATGATCAACAATTTCAAAAGTAAGATCAAGTGTATTATTTATTCAAATAGTTCATAGTGCAGTATCGGTTTAATTTGTTCTAGCAACTGTTCTTATCATGATAGTATCTGTTCTTATCAAAATAAGTGTTCAAGGCAATATCAAAGTTACTGAAGTATTCATCAAGCATAATGTTTGTTCAAATAGTAATGGCAAGTCAAGTAAAGTATAGCATCTTTTATTTTATAGGAGCAAATTATTCGCAGCAAACCAGTTTAAAATCATATTGAAGTAGTGTTTAACTGTCCAATGGGTCATGGAAGAACAATCACTGGAATGAAAGGATACAACAGAAACAAGAACAAGAGTGTTGAGGCAACACATAAGAATTTTATTATGGCGAATTTAAAGTTCCAGAAATCACCGAGAAAATTGAAGAATTCAATATGAATTATCACGCAATTAATTCCAGGAAAGGTGAATTGTTCAAACCTATTTACTAGTGATTTCAATTCGAATATATCTCCAGAACATACGAGGATTTCAAGCCCAAAAAATATCTCCAAATATCATAACCAAATCCATATACGAAATCAGAGATTATCTTGGATTTTTATTCCTATTTATAACGCGCAATTCGTCATTGGCTAAGTATGGGAAAATCAAATCCAAGTTCAAGCATAAATCAAAAGAAACTTCGAATTGCAAAATCATACCAGAGAACAACCAAGTAATTTGGATCCAAATTGAAGCACTTAAAGTCGGTTAAAGCAACAGATTCATACTGCAAATAAGAGCACATCTAAGAAGAGAGCGATAGCTTCAAATTAAAGGGATTCGAAACCCTAGATCATATTGCCATCGCCATTTTTTATTTCCAGGGCCAAGAAGCATTTAGGGTTACAAGAGTAAAGCAAGTGGGCCGAATTATTTTATGAAGCAAGGCTAAAGGAATTTTATTTGGGTCGATCAACATTTTATTTTAAAGGGACAAAACCCTAGTTATTTTTTTAAGTGTCATTGTTTAGTCTAGGGTTTATATTATTAAGTGTTGAGTCGAGTTATTTTAACTTTTTTTTATTTTGAGCGTTTTCCTTTTGTAAACCGAGTTGAAGTTTTCTAGTTTGTCCAAACTAGGGAAACGAGTTACGGGTTTGTAATTCGAGGAAATCTAATCTAGGGGATAGATATCAGTGTAAGGTTTTGAGGTAGGGTTATTACAGTTGGGAGCGGGTGTCACGAGTTTACAGGGGATTGTAAGTGTAATGATTGTTTTAATTCCTAGTAGAAACCTTGGGAAATGCAATAATAGGCAGGGTTTTGCCGAAGCTTCGTATGTTTGTGTGTTATTCACTTTTCCGCATTTACTCTGATTATTATCTGTGTTGTTACCATTTATTACCCGGAGAAAATCTATGATAAACCCTATTCACCCCATCTAGGGTTAATTTAGATCCTACAAGTGGTATCAGAGCAGGATTTTTTTAATTTAAAATAACTCTAGAGTCATGGATTTCCCTAATGCTGAGTTTTCTAGTTGTTATTCTATCGAGAATTTTTCTAGTGTTATCCCAACTTTTTTTGATGGAACGGCTTTTTTAAATTGGAAATTTAAAATGGAATTTTATTTAAAATCTTCTAATATTAGATGTTGGGATATTATAAAAAAATGATGTGATATGGTAGATAAGAATGATATTATAATTAATTCTCGTGCTAGGCACATTTTATGTTCTTATATTAATGATGATCAAATTAACCATATTTCCTATTATTTAAATGCACAGGAAATATGGGAAACTCTCGATGCGTTTTATGGAAGAAAAGACAACAATAGCTCAAAACCCTCAAAGATAGCTCAATTTCAGAATTATTCTTGAAAGAATTTACAAAAGATGAATCAGATGATGACAGTGAAGAAGACTCAATAGATGATGAACGTGGTGAATTTCCTTTTTAAGAGTTAGTTCTTCTTTGTGAAAAATTAGATAAACCAGTGATAGTCACAAATTGACAAATAAAAATTTAAAATCTGAAAATACTGAGTTGACCAATAAAAATCATAATTTGGGATTAAAACTTGAAAACGTTAAAAAGGTTGAAAACTCGGATTGCAAAAAATATTTAAACTTGGAAAATGATTTAGTTCATCTCAATGAAAAGTTTTAAAAGCTTGAAAAAGAAATTATGGTTTTAAAATAAACTTGATTGAACTAAAATGAAAAATACTTTTTTGCAAAAAGAGTTGGATTGGTTTAAGAAGGCTAAAAATTCCAAATATGGAATTTTAGAGAAAGAGAGTTTATTGAAAACCGAATTGATTTTAGATGAGCTTGAAATTAAAACCGAGAAAATCAAAAATCTTAAATGCAATAAATGCACAAATTTTCAAAATGAATTGTTTGAAATAAAAGAAAATTTCAAAACCCTTGAAAATGAAAACGTGATTTTGAAAAATAACGAATTTCAATTACTCGTATAAATCACGATTTGGAAAAAGAAATTGAAAAATTCAAGGATTTTGAAAAACTTGAAATTGCAAAGCGTAAACTATTTGAAAGTAAGATTTTTGAGTCTAATGTGAAAATTAAAATACTTGAAAACAAAAATATGGTTTTGAAACAAAATGATGCTAAAAAGAGAAAGACTGCTATAAATCATTCAAATTTAATGATAGAAAATATTGATATTCGACGACTTGAATCAATATTGGCCAAATTTTCTAAAGGAGAAAAATCATTGAATATGTTGTTAAAAAACCAATCTTGTGTTGAAAATAAGAAAGGACTCGGCTTGGGGAAAATTGATCCAGTTGAAAAGCTAAATTTTAACGATTTTGAAAATCCTATAATTAGCTTTGAAAAAGGTCAAATTGGAAATTTGGACCCTAATAATTGCAAGAGTTTATAAATCACAAACGAAATGAAAATTCATTTAGAAATAATTTAGTTAAACATGTTTGGATCCCCAAAGGTAATAAAATGATTTCGATTAAGACTACACGAATTTGGGTTCCTAAGGGAACTATATTGGATAGTAATGGACTGTTATATAAACATATTTGGGTAGCAAAATGTGTAAATGAAGCTAAGAGTGGTAAAAAATTCTTTGCTAGACCACTCGATATTATAAATATTTAGGAACCGAGGGAGGCTAATGAACAACTGTGCTTAAGAGAGATAAAATTCAGATTGCTCCATATTATCGAATTATTTGGAGTTCCTTAGCCATAGATTTCTGAATTGGAGATTCATTGGTTCACATCAATTATGGTAAGTCGGGTATGATCTCTAAACTCGTGTTTTTATTCACTTATTGATATTGATTTTTATTGACAATTCCATAGTATTTTTGACATATCTTAAGCTTCTTAACTTCGAATTGCAAGATTCCTGATTTTTTTGGAAATTAGATTCAATTGTCTACGACTTTTTTTTTTTTGAGAATTTCCAGATTTTAAACTTAAATTAATGAAAAACCACAATTCATTTGAAATTAGTTTTTAGACCGGTAGTGTAACACCCCACCTCCGTTAAGGTCACTCACAAAGGGAATGCCTTAACTTCGGTTGAGCATTTTAGGTAAAAGATGCAGATAAATTACAAGACAGACAAATAAAGCAGCGGAAAATAAAGTCATTTAATAAACAATGTGGTTCAGTCAAGCTTTTACAACAATTTGTCTCAATCATGCTTAAAAATAATACATAGAACTTCTATCTTGATTCAAAAACTTCCAAGTATGAAAGAAGTCTAAAAATAACAATGATATTCCCCAAAAAAGCATGAACCAGCCATAGCACTGGAAAAGAGAGTCCAAAGCAATACATTGACTATCTTCGAGCTTGGAAAGAAAACTGAGCTAAGTGGTAATATTTCCTCCCTGTGAACCTCGAGGGGGGGAGGGACGGAAGAAAAGAGTCAAAACAAACTAGGTCAGACATAAGTCTAGTAAGTCCAGTGACTTTCAGGATGTAAATAGGCAAAAACATTCATGACATGAATAAAATGAATGTAAGACAATATCATGATAACATGGATAACAAGATAACCTAAGATTTGTATAAGATATGATAAGGCAAGATAAACTGAATGCGCTTCTACTCTTTCTCTACTTCGCTACTACCTTGTTATTCTGATTTTTATATCTCTGCACCGCCTAACTAGTGTCCCAAATAGTAATCTGTATAAAATGGTAATATTACAACGAGATCCCAATCCCCGCATTTATGGTAGTCTTCAGGTGTACATCTAGTATGAGGATCTTACCTTAATCAGCCTAATTGCCATGAAGATGTTAGATGTACCCTTACTACCCTATCGATCGGCTCCTTACTCGTATTAATTTTCCATGTGTCTATGTCAATTCGACCCTCTCTTGCATGCAGATACCCTGTGTTGGTCCCATCATAAGGTGTATCAATCCTTATGATAGCAACCCGACACGATTCAAGATGCACAGTGTATAACTACTGGTACCCAATGCCTGCTTTTTCCCACTCCGGAGTATGTGGACGCCCGTAATCCGTCGGAACCTACACTGACGTATCCCCTGCCGTTATTTTGACCGCTTATAATCAGCCCAATAATCGCGCCCAACCCTGCCTAGTTACAGGGTACCTTGATACATCAATGTGGGTTACTGCTGAAATGGGTCCCCTTACTAGGGTTTCTTTACTGGTTAATTTTGTGGGCCTATATTTACTAATATTACCTACCAACCCGATATGTACTTAACCCTCCCACTAATTCAAACATGTTTACTTAATGGTTAAGTCTGTGGGCCTATATTTACTAATATTACCCACCAACCCGATATGTACTTAACCCTCCCACACATTATGTCATATTGGTTAAGTGTTGTCCATTCATGTTAAATTAACCCACTCACTCATCATGTCATGTTGGTTAAGTGTTTCTCATTAACCCTTCTCACTTGTCATGTTGGATTGGTTAAGTGCTTCCTATTAACTTAACCCCGTTCATTCATCATGTTATATTGGTTAAGAATTTCCCATTAACTTAACTCCATTCGTTCAATCAAGTTACATTCGTTAAGTGTTTCTTATTAACTTAACCCCACGCATTCATCATGCTGTATTGGTTAAGTGTCATCAATCAATTCAAGTTAACTTAACCTACCCACTTGTCGTGTTACATTGGTTAAGTGCTGCCTTCGTGTGCTAACTTAACCCTTCCACGCATCATGTTATATTGGTTAAGTGTTGCTCTCCTGTTTTAACTTAACCTTACCCATTCATCATGTCATATCGGTTAAGTGTTTCTTATTAACTTAACCCTTCTCATTCATCATGTTGTACTGGTTAACTTAGCCCTGCTCACTCGTCTAATTAACATGTTATAATGGTTAAGTGTTTTAAATTTTCTTAACCCCACCTTCTTTTCTAATTAACATGTTATAACGGTTAAGTGTTCTAAACTTACTAATCTCCATCTTCTTGTCTAATTAACATGTTATAACGGTTAAGTGTTGCCTTAGTTAACCTAACCGTACCATTCTTGACATGTCTTGTTCATTAGCATTAATTGATTTATTAATGCACCAACCTCTCATATTAGGTCTATGTTGTTGCGGTTACTGGATGTGCCGGGTGGTCCCGGGCAGTTTTACACCACAACCCAATCTAACCACGGGTTTTTCATGGGCATGATGCACTAACCTCTCACAGTAGATAGGTGTTGTTGCGGTTGCTGGATGTGTCGGGCAGTTCCGGGCAGTTTTACGCTGCAACTCAATCTAACCTCGAGTTAGGTATGTTTATCTTTTAGCATATTTACAATACATGTCAAAGTCTAGATTTCATATGCTAATTATCCCAAATTCACAAAACTAGTCATGTTTCAAATTCTCAAGTTATACCTCAACAAAGCTAATTACAAGTTATGCCCCACAAATTCAAATTTATTACTCAACATAGGTTACACCCAATCTTCCCAAGTTTGCAATAATACTCATGCCCCAAAAATTACGATATACTACATGCCCTAAGGTTTAGTTATATTGCACCGTACAAAATATTCTCCTAAAAACCCCCAATCATGATTCACAGTATAAACTATGCCAAATTATGGCCTTAAATTATAGTGCATGCCAATTTACCGAAAATCCCAATTTAGGCGTGTTCACATTAAAAAGTTATCCCTATCTTACTATAGGTTTTCATGCATAATCTCCTTCTTCCAAGTCATAAAATATCATATATAATATGCCCCAATTTTAGGTCTTAAACCACAACATGTACTATGCCTTACATGTTTCCAATTCAATTTACACCCCAAACCCCAGTCATATGTCCAGTATACTTTATGTCTAAATTTTCAAGTCAAATGTTTGATCCACTTTATGTTTTAAATACAACATATGTTATGTCCTCAAATCAGTTACAAATCAGTTATGCCCAATTATACATAATTTAATACTTTTCCTATTTCTAGCGCTGGTCATGTCCAAATCATATATTATGCCCAATTTTAGCGTTGGTCATGTCCAAATCATATATTATGCCCAATTTTATTTCCAACGCACGTTCATCTCTTATGAGATTTGGCTCGGGCTCGCAGTAGCCTGGCTATAAAAACAAAAAGGGAAGAAGGAAAGGAGAGACAAAGAATGGACATAATATTATCAATGAGATAGATCCAATGGATATAGAAAGACAGATAGAAATAGGCATAATCTCAGATTCAGATTTATTACAATGTCAGAATCACAATTAAATTTTATTTCTGAAAGTAACGTGAACTTACAAATTACAGAACGGTCTTGAATTCCGGGATCTGATTTTTGAATTTGATTAGTTATTCCTTTGATGTAGACTTTGATTGTTAACTTGAAAACTCTAATTTGATTGTTTAAGGTGGAGGCTAGGTCACTTCAGGTTTTAGCAGTATATAAGCGCTTATGAATTCATGTGTAGAAAACAATAGGTTTAGGGGTCTTTTTATTGGTGTATAGGGAGATTTAGAGCCTTTAAATTAGTCTAGAAGTCATCAAAAACGTTCGTAGCAGAAAAATACATCACACAGCGAACCAAGAAGCGACACATCAGCCAAAACACGTCGGTCCAGAAATCTCGTCCAGATCTGGAAAAGGGGTCGACACCCTATGGGGGGGGGGGTCGACACCTATGTCGACTCCCCTGTAGGGGGGTCAACTCCTATGTCGACTTCCCTTAAGGGGGGTTTACACCTATGTCGACTCCCCTTGGGGGGGTCGACACCTGTTGAGCGGGAATATTCCCGCCCACTTACCTTTGGCTGATTTCGAATTTTAGACCGGTTTTGAACCTTCTGGACTTATAATATTTATATATAATCTTCCTAGTGTGTATACAAACTTCTTAGGCTTATAACTTTTTCATACGGAGTCCGATTTACGTAAAATCGGACTCTATCTTAAGCAGAATTCCGCGACAAACAAAATGGCGAAATCCGTTTTACTTAATTCTTCTTCAAAAATTAAGTACTCTTTAATTTGTTAATTTAACATTTTATGGAAATACGGGGTGTTACATTCTCGCCTCCTTTAAAGGATTTCGTCCCCGAAATCTCCAAGTCAAGGAGAATGTATCCTAACATCCAACATCCATCTACTCAACCATTCAATCGCAGGGTCCATTGTCCTTAAAAAAAGATTTCTAGTGCTTTTCATGAACATATGCATAATGTGTGTATATGTCCTTATCTAATGCAAAATCAGGTGGTCTACTGATTCAGTTGACCTCCTTAATGCGAATTATGTCAGTGCCATGAGTCCATCATGTACGCAATTATTTCTAATCGTACTTTATAACATCTACATGAGTGGACAATCATTCATACAAATGCAACATCCATATGATAACACATCAAGTTTCAATTCATGTATATATAAATTCACTCATGCATATGCAATATGAAGGTGACTGAGCTTTCTAGTGCCTAATGTGTGTATATGCATCCACGAGTAACCACTAGCAAACACTTGCAACCATCAATCATAACATGTTTCAAACACATGTTTACATCCATTGGCTTCTACCTAAGGATCGAGGACAGTACTGAGAGGATATACTTAAAAGATAAAGACTAGCAAATAAACTTTACAGAAAAAAAGAGATCAAGGATATACCCTCAAAAAGGGTATGATGTGCGTATCTAGTCTTCAGTCTTCTAAGTCGCGTCTTCTTGAGCTTCATTCCATTGTGCTCTGACTGTCTTAACTTCACGATTGCGTAGTTTCTTAAATTCTGTTCAAAATATGCGTTGGAACTTATTTCACTATCGCCTCCCGTTCCACCTCTTTTTATTATAGTATACTTGGCACTACAATTTCTGTCGTGTCATGCTAACATCCCCAGAACTATCTTTTGAAAATAAACAGATGCTAACCATGTTACCAAGTGTATATACTTAGATGATTATATTCTTCTTCGTCAATCTTGTAAGTGGGGCTAATACCTTCGCAAAGTCCTTAATTAACTTCCTATATTAGCCCACTAGTCCAAGAAAGCGTCTTACTTCTGTTGCATTCCTTGGGACCTTCCAGTCTTGCACCACAACTACTTTTGCGGGACCTACTGCTATCCCTTCTTTGGGCGCCACATGTCCTAGAAACCTTACTTCTTCTCTCCAAAAATGATATTTTTGGAGAACTTCGCCTTAAGTTGATGCGCTTGGAGGGTATCCGAGACTTCCCTTAGATGCAAAGCATATTCTTCCTCATTATTAGAGAAAACCAAGATATCATCTATGCACAAACGAAGTGAACCATCTGCCTTTGTAGTGAAAACAACCAGAGCACCTTGTTTAGAAATACTTCGCCTTATGAACCCTTTTTTAAGTAACTCGTTTTCTTGTTTACTGAGCCCTTCCTTTCCCTTGGATTCATGTGTCGTACAGGTAGTGCAACTGGTTTTGCATTGTCAACTAGATATATGCGGAAGTCTATCTCGCGTTTTAGGGGATAAACCACTAACCTGATCAAAAACATCTGTGTACTCATGGACTACTCTAACGGATCGCAAATCGTCGATAGATGCATCAGGTGATTCTAGGTAGCTATGCCAAACTGATCCCTTAGGATCACACGAAATCTCGAGGGTATTCCTGAGGCAAGTCAAAAGTCTAACTACCCACTTTTCACAATTACTAGCTAACCAATCCATGCCTAGAATCAGCCCGTAGCCCATGAAACCCGAAAACATAAGCATTGCACTTAAACTCAATACTTAACGTAGTTATTCTCAAATCCTTACTAATCAAAGATAAATGAGCCGACCCACCAATTGGATTTGAGACAATAATGGGATCTTCTATTATACAAGTACTAAGGTGCAGAGACTCAACTATGGAAGTAGATATAAACGAATGTGAGGCACTAAAATCAAAAAGAGTACTAACAGGATGATTAAAAAGAAAAACTAGACTTTTTCAACAGAAACTTTACTACCTCTCTCTTAGGTACGCTGGCGGTGAGAGCATGCACTTTCCCTCCTTAAAATCCTGTCCTTAGTTCTTGCCCTTGTTCTTATTTATATGACCCATTATACCATAATAACGACACTTCCTCTTGTCTTAGGTTTTTCCTATTCTTTCTTCCCTTCTTTGTGAACCAAATCTATATCCATGAGTTCCCCATCCTTGGACTGTGTTCCTTAGCCAAACTCCCTCATTCTCATCTTTGCTATCTTTGTGTAACTTGTTGACAAGTCTCTTGAAAGATGCCTCCATCGCACGGAAAACCCTACAAAGCTTGAAAGAAAATTAGCCACAGGTGAAACTACCGTGGCTATATGGAAGTTGGGCACACCTTCACCCTTTGACAGATGTCGTAGTCTCATCAAGCCTACGAAACCATGCCGCGATGAGGTTACCTCCCCGAAAGCCAGGAGCCCCGGATACTCGGGAAAGAAGGAAACAAGGATTCAAACAGAGAATCAAAAGATAGTGCATATGGCTCTAGGGAATATGCCTTTAAAACAAAACATTTCTTTAGAAAATGCTTCTTTTAAAACCGTTTTGAAAATAATTTGTCAAATCTTTTATCTGATCTGGTAACCTTCAGCTCTGATACCAAGTGTAACACCACACCTCCATTAAGGTCACTCACAAAGGGAATGCCTTAACTTCGATGGAGCGTTTTAGGTAAAAGATGCAGATAAATTACAAGACAGACAAATAAATCAGCGGAAAATAAATTCAATTTATAAACAATTCTGTTCAGTCAAGCTTTTACAACAATTTGTCTCAATCATACTTAAAAATAATACATAGTACTTTTGTCATGATTCAAAATCTTCCAAGTATAAAAGAAGCATAAAAATAACAATGATATTCCCCAATAAAGCTTGAACCAGCCATAGCAGTGGGAGAGAGAGTCCAAAGCAATACATTGACTATCTTCGAGCTTGGAAAGAAAAAAGAGCTAAGTGGTAATATTTCCTCCCTGTGAATGGGGGGGGGGCGGAAGAAAAGAGGTGAAACAAACTAGGTCAGACATAAGTCTGGTAAGTCCAGTGAATTTCAGCATGTAAATAGGAAAAAGCATTCATTACATGAATAAACTGAATGTAAGACAATACCGTGATAACATGGATAATAAGACAGATATGATAAGGCAAGATAAACTGAATGCGCTTCTACTCTTTCTTTGCTTCGCTACTACCTTGTTATTCTAATTTTTATATCTCTGCACCGCCTAACTAGTGTCCCAACTAGTAATCTATGCAAAATGATAATATTACAACGTGATCCCAATCCCCGCAACTGTGGTAGCCTTCAGGTGTACATCTAGTATGAGGATCTTAACTCAATCAGCCTAATTGCCATGAAGATGTTAGATGTACCCTTACTACCCTATCGATCGGCTCCTTACTTGTATTAAATTTCCATGTGTCTGTGTCTATTCGGCCCTCTCTTGCGTGTAGATACCCTGTGTTGGTCCCACCATAAGGTGTATCAGTCCTTATGATAGCAACCCGACACGATTCAAGATGCACAGTGTATAACTACTAGTACCCAGTGCCTGCTTTTTCCCACTCCGGAGTACGTGCACGTCCGTAATATGTCAGAACCTACACTGATGTACCCCCAGCCGCTATTTTGACCGCTTATAATCGGCCCAGTAATCGTGCCCTACCCTGCCTAGTTTCAGGGTACCTTGATACATCTATGTGGGTTACTGCTGAAATGGGTCCCCGTTACTAGGGTTTCTTTACTGGTTAAGTTTGTGGGCCTATATTTACTAATATTACCCACCAACCCGATATGTACTTAACCCTCCCGCTGATTCAAACATGTTTACTTAATGATTAAGTCTGTGGGCCTGTATTTACTAATATTACCCACCAACCCGATATGTACTTAAACCTCCCACATATTATGTCATATTGGTTAAGTGTTGTCCATTCATGTTAACTTAACCCACCCACTCATCATGTCATGTTGGTTAAGTGTTTCTCATTAACCCTTCTCACTTGTCATGTTGGATTGGTTAAGTGTTTCCTATTAACTTAACCCCGTTCATTCATCATGTTATATTGGTTAAGTATTTCCCATTAACTTAACCCCATTCGTTCATCAAGTTACATTGGTTAAGTGTTTCTTATTAACTTAACCCCACGCGTTCATCATGCTGTATTGGTTAAGTGTCATCAATCAATTCAAGTTAACTTAACCCACCCACTAGTCGTGTTACATTGGTTAAGTGTTGCCTTCTTGTGCTAACTTAACCTTCCACACACCCTGTTATATTGGTTAAGTGTTGCTCTCTTGTTTTAACTTAACCCTACCCATTCATCATGTCATATTGGTTAAGTGTTTCTTATTAACTTAACCTTTCTCATTCATCATGTTGTACTAGTTAACTTAACCCTGCTCACTCGTCTAATTAACATGTTATAACGGTTAAGTGTTTTAAATTTACTTAACCCCGCCTTCTTGTCTAATTAACATGTTATAACGGTTAAGTATTCTTAATTTACTAATCCCCATCTTTATGTCTAATTAACATGTTATAACGGTTAAGTGTTGCCTTAGTTAACTTAACCGTACCATTCTTAACATGTCTTGTTCATTAGCATTAATTGATTTACTAATGCACCAACCTCTCATATTAGATCTATGTTGTTGTAGTTACTGGATGTGCCGAGCGGTTCCGGGCAGTTTTACACCACAACTCAATCTAACCTCGGGTTTTTCTTGGGCATGATGCACTAACCTCTCACAGTAGATAGGTGTTGTTGCGGTTGCTGGATGTACCGGGCAGTTCCGGCCAGTTTTACGCCGCAACTCAATCTAACCTCGGGTTAGGCATGTTTATCTTTTAGCATATTTATCATACATGTCCAAGTCTAGATTTTATATGCTAATTATCCCAAATTCACAAGACTAGTCATGTTTCAAATTCTCAAGTTATACCTCAACAAAGCTAATTACAAGTTATGCCCCACAAGTTCAAATTCAAGTAATTACTCAACATAGGTTACACCCAATCTTCCCAAGTTTGCAATAATAGTCATGCCCCAAAAATTACGATATAATACATGCCCTAAGGTTTAGTTATATTGCACCGTACAAAATATTCTCCTAAAAACCCCTAATCATGATTCACAGTAAAAACTATGCCAAATTATGGCCTTTAATTACAGTGCACGCCAATTTACCCAAAATCCCAATTTAGGCGTGTTCACATTTAACAGTTATCCCTATCTTACTATAGGTTTTCATGCATAATCTCCTTCTTCCAAGTCATAAACTATCATATATAATATGCCCCAATTTTAGGTCTTAAACCACAACATGTACTATGCCTTACATGTTTCCAGTTCAATTTACGCCCCAAACCCCAGTCATATGTCCAATATACTTTATGTCTAAATTTTCAAGTCAAATGTTTGATCCACGTTATGTTTTAAATACAACATATGTTATGTCCTCAAATCAGTTATGCCCAATTATACATAATTTAATACTTTTCCCATTTTTAGCGCTGGTCATGTCCAAATCATATATTATGCCCAATTTTAGCGTTGGTCATGTCCAAATCATATATTATGCCCAATTTTATTTCCAACGTACGTTCATCTCTTATGAGATTTGGCTCGGGCTCGCAGTAGCCTGGCTATAAAAACAAAAAGGGAAGAAGGAAAGGAGAGACAAAGAATGGACATAATATTATCAATGAGATAGATCCAATGGATATAGAAAGACAGATAGAAATAGGCATAATCTCATATTCAGATTTATTACAATGTCAGAATCACAATTAACTTTTATTTCTGAAAGTAATGTGAACTTACAAATTACAGAATGGTCTTGAATTCTGGGATCTGATTTCTGAATTTGATTGGTTATTCCTTTGATGTAGACTTTGATTGTTAACTTGAAAACTCTAATTTGATTGATTAAGGTGGAGGATAGGTCACTTTAGGTTTTAGCAGCATATAAGCGCTTATGAATTCATGTGTAGAAAACAATAGGTTTAGGGGTCTTTTTATTGGCGTATAGGGAGATTCAGAGCCTTCAGATCAGTCTAGAAGTCATCAAAATCGTTCATAGTAGAAAAATACATCACACAACGAATCAGGGAGTGACACATCAGCCAAAACACGTCGGTCCAGAAATTTCGTCCAGATCTGGAAAAGGGGTCAACACCCTATGGGGGGGGTCGACACCTATGTCGACTCCCCTATAGGGGGGTCAACTCCTATGTCGATTTCCCTTAAGGGGTTGACACCTATGTCGACTCCACTTGGGGGGGGGGGTCGACACCTGTTGAGTGGGAATATTCCCGCCCACTTCCCTTTGGCTGATTTTGAATTTTAGACATGTTTTGAACCTTCTGGACTTATAATATTCATATATAATCTTCCTAGTGCGTATACAAACTTCTTAGGCTTATAACTTCTTCATACGGAGTCCAATTTACGCAAACTCAGACTCTATCTTAAGCAGAATTCCAAGACGAACGAAATGGCGAAATCCGTTTTGCTTAATTATTTTTCTAAAATTAAGTATTCTTTAATTTGTTAATTTAACATTTTCTGGAAATACGGGGTGTTACAGGTAGTTGAATTTATAACAGTGCTGTAGCATTTTGAGCATATCTTGAAGACTATTAATTGGAATTTTAAAATTTATGATGTTCTGCAAAGCTTATGAAATTTCACTTCTAACTCACTTTGAAAAATATTGGAAAATTGCACTCAATACAGCGCATGGCATGAAAGGTATGATTGATTAGTTATGAAAATTTCATATTTTTTTTACTTAGCTTAAGTATTTTGTTTTCAAAATCATTTGTGATTGATTTTCATGGATTATAACATTTGAATCTGAATTCTAAAAATATTTTTTTTCTAATGATTTCTAATAACTTGTTTTTGATTTGAATCATTGACTGTTACTTGTGCTTGTTAAGATAGATTGAAAAATTCTCTTATGATTCTTGCTTCGAAACTGATTTGTGCTGCTCTAATAAAGGAAATTGATTTGTTAAGACTCATTTTAGTGTCTTGGTGATTGGACGATGAGTTGTAAAATCAGTGATTAGATTTCATTAATTTCCAAAGGCAGTTTGAATTACATATACAAGTAGTTTTTAAAATTGTCTAGGAGCAACCAGTCTTAGAAGTATTAGAAAATTTCACATTCTACTGGTTGATTTTGAAACCGGTTTTCAACATGCATTATCATCTCAAAAACCCCTCTTGTAACTAATATTTTTAATTTTTAAAATTAATTTTGATTGTTTACTCAAAAATTGAAATTGTTGATCAATTTGAACCAAATTGGAACTGATCAAAATTATTATTAGATTTATGAAATTATGATGAGTTGTGACTATGGTATATTTCCTAACAAGAGAAAATATTATTTAAATTCTCATGGTTATTGGATAGATTTTTATAATATTTCGGAATTAGTGCTTTTTTCACGATCTTCTTTTATTTCTTCCATATTTATGTCACTCATCATGGTTTCGTATTATGTGGGACTTAAAATTGTTCTATAAATAAGGAAATATTTTTGAAATTATTTTGAAATAAAATCCTTTGTATTTTCTCTCATTTAAAAGTCCTTGCGGTTATGCATGGGTGACTTACCTTAACTACTATATGTGCTTCCATTCTCATTTAAAAGTCCTCGCGGTTATGCATGGATGGAGCTCATAAGAGAGGATTAATTTAAATATTCTTCTATTCTTATTTAAAGGTCCTAGCGATTATACATGGTTAGAAAATACTTAACCAATCTAAGTTACGCTAACCCCATTTAAAAGTCCTAGCGGTTATGCGCGGTTAGAAAGTGCTTAAATTATTTTGTGCTTAATTTGAAATTTATTTGAAAAATATGGAATTCTTAAATCCTATATTTGAAATTTAAAAACTCTCCTCATTTTATAAAATCAATTGTAAATCCATCACTCTGAAAAGTGAAACTAGCTTTTATTTGAAGAATATTATGATTTTGTTTGATAAAATGAGATTTACGATATATAGCTCTTTGATTTGAATTTATATTTCAAGTTAATATTCATCACTATTTCGATTTCTGTTATCCTTAGATGATAACAAAAGGGGGTGAATGGTTAAGATTTTGATTGATGAGTGAATAATTCAAGAATATTTTAATATTGGATATTCAATTAAATTTTTAAATCACTAATATATGCGTATATATAGGGGGAGTTCAGTTGTAGGGGGGAGCATAAAGTAGGGGGAGTATTATATTTCACATTCAAACACATTTATTAGGTTCAGAATCATTTTGTATGTTTGTCATCATCAAAAGGGGGAGATTGTTGAGTATAACAGTATACTTTTGCTTAATGTTAACAAACATATATATATATATATATACATATATATTGTTGTATAAATGTGTTTGTGAATAGCACTATTTTATATTTCACATCACATACAGAAATAAATATTTATTTGAATAGAAAGCTATCATACATAATCGAATGTTCAAACTAGTGTTTTTATTCGAATAAATATTTTATTTCAACATTTGAAATAGTACATATCACAGACTCCACTATTTACAATTCACTTAAATATGTTTGGATATTTCTGTTAGACATGACACACTTAAATATATATCATATGAAATTGTACTATTAGAAGAATTCAAACGAAATAAATAGATAGAATCAAACAACACAAATATATTTTATTTCTATCAATTTGCGTAATATAAATAATAATACAATCATTCATTCATGTTTACAATTTATATAGATATTCCTCACTACAGTATAACACTGTTTGCATATGCAGACTCGTACACAGTTACATATACATTCACTGACACTGACACTGAGTCTTCACAAACTTCTAGTCCAGTCTAAGTCACCTGTATACCTGTCGAAGAATCACGCATAATAAACTAGAACAAAAATAGATTTAAATACAAGCAAATATAAATTTATTTTAAATTTTATTTGCCTTAGAATTTTTGGTGTGTTTCTCATAATTTTTCAAAACTTGGTCTGATATATATATATATATATGTATATATGTATATATATGTGTGTGTGTGCATTTATGCATATATATATATATGTATATGAGGAAGGTTCCATGGCACCCCTATTTTGTAGCACCCCTAAAGCCCCTCAACGTGAGCCACTCATTTATTATTAAATAAGTTAGTGGAGGGAGAGAGAATTAGTCGGAGGAGAGAGGGAAGGAATTGTATGGTGGAAATTAGGGGGCTAAAGGGGTGCTACACTATTTGGGGTGCTCTTGATCATATATATATATATATATATATATGAGTCTAGACAACTTGTAATATTCATAGTGATAAACTGTAAATGCTAGACGGCAGACTATATACTATAGTGCTCACAGATCAGCCCCAACACAACTGCAATGGTTTGCTGATCAGAACTAACATTTAAAATTAGCTGATTCTAAGCAGCCACTACGCAATATAGAGGTATGTTGATAGAAAATTCATGTCTATCATTGGAATAGCCCACATATATAAAGTTTACAAGCACTATACATGTATGCACATACAATTGTATGCATACACACATACACACTCATATACACACACACACACACACACACACACATATATATATATATATATATATATATATATGCAGGTAAATATGGTCTAACTTGCATGCAAATAGGAATACAAATCGAAATGGCCAAAATCCAGTATGCACATGATTTAGGATCAAAGCTACACAAGCCATAGGGTATGGCAAGTATAATATGCATAGCAACAAAGCTTCACAGTGACATGAAAATACAATAGTGCATAGGAAGGCTCAGGTTACACAAAGACGAGAAGTGTAATCAGTAAAAGGCAAGTCATAAGGAAGCATGGAGTAGAAGTAACAACACATACTAGAGAACATGGCCACAAGTCCAAACCACTTCCAAATAACAGAGGCAAATAAATACCAAAACAAAATGTGTATGTAAGAGCATAGCAAGACTCAAACAACATAAACAATGATGCACCAGTAGAAAGATTTGTTTCAAACAGGGTGTACAAGGAATCAAGGTGCAACAGTTTTTTAATGCAAGTGAAGGCATGACTATAGCAACAACGTACAAGTATCAACTACACATCAGTTATAAGCATGTACGCACAGGTTCAAGAATGCAGATACAAGATATGCAACAGATTATGAATACATTGGTGGAATTATAAATAAGTGCGTGAGGCACTGTGGCACAAATAGTTACAAGGTTTCAAGTCATAACAGTGAAACGAAATGACGCTGTACCCAAATGGCATAAAACAATTCTTGTATACATGATATCAAGGTAAAGTGAAGCATCTAGTCATGATCAACAATTTCGAAAGCAAGATCAAGTGCAGTATTTATTCAAATAGTTCAAATTTCAGTATCAGTTTAATTTGTTCTAGCAACTATTCTTATCAGGATAGTATCTGTTCTTATCAAAATAAGTGTTCGCGGAAATATCAAAGTTACCAAAGTATTCATCAAGCAGAGTGTCTGTTCAAATAGCCACCGTAAGTCAAGTAAAGTATAACAACAGTTTAAATTTCATAGGAGCATATTATTCAAAGCAATGCCAGTTTAAAAAGATATTATCTCGGATTTTAAATCCTATTTATAACACGCAATCATCATTGGCTATGTGTGGAAAAATCAAATCCAAGTTCAAGCATAAATCAAAAGAAACTTCAAATTGCTAAATCATACCAGAGAACAATCAAGTAACTTGGATCCAAATTGAAGAACTTAAAGTTGATTAAAGCAAAGGAGATCGATACTACAAGTAGGAGCATATCAGAGAAGAGAGAGGAAACTTCAAATCAAAGGGATTCGAAACCCTAGTTCAAATCGCCATCGCCATTTTTTTATTTCCAGAGCCAAGAAGCATTTAGGGTTACAAGAGTAAAGCAAGCGGGCCGAATCGTTTTATGAAGCAAGACTAAAGGAATTTTATTTGGGCCGATCAACATTTTATTTAAAGGAAGAAAACCCTAGTTATATTTTTAAGTGTCATTGTTTAGTCTAGGGTTTAGATTATTTAGTGTTGAGTTGAGTTATTTTAATTGTTTTTTTATTTTTTGAGTGTTTTTATTTTGTAAAACGAGTTGAAGTTTTCTATTTTGTCTAAACTAAGGAAACGAGTTACAGGTTTGTAATTCGGGGAAATATGATCTTGGGGACAGAGATCAGTGCAGGCTTTTGAGCGTAGGGTTAGAACAGTTGGGAGCTGGTGTCGCGAGTGTGCAGGTTATTGTAAGCGTACAGATTGTTCCAATTCCTTGTAGAAACCTTGGGGAATGCAGCAATAGGCAGGGTTCTCCCAAAATTGGGCATATCTGTGTTATTTACTTTATCGCATTTACTTTGATTGTTATCTGTGTTGGTATTATTTATTACTCAGCGAAAATCAATGATAAAACCGATTCACCCCCTTCTAGGGTTAATTTGGATCTTATACAAAGCAGTCGATCAGTGTTATTGACTTGCTTGTCGAAATGGGAGAAGGAGAAAGAAGAGTTGCTATGATGCAAACCTTTGTGCTTATTGACAAACTTTTTGCATGCAACACATTTCTTTGTAGACCTTCTCTGGCTGATTTCAGAATTGCCCTAGCAACTTGGTGTCTGACTATGAAGTTCCCGACATATAAGGGTGTTGGTGTAATCAAGGGATATCAGGAACCTGCTCGGGATTGCTATCTTACGGAGTTGTGCAAAGCAAAGAAGAAGGACATAGGTAAGAATGTGGAGGCTCCTCCCATATTCGTGACCCCATCTTATAAAAACTAGGGCATGGCCCCTATACTGGAGAGAACAACGGTGCTTGGAAAGAAAAGGATCCACGGAAAACCAGTGTAGGGGATAATCAAGCGGTGCCAGCTGAGGTCACTATTTCTATATCAGTTCATCCAAAAGATCCTGATCGCACGTTGATGATAGGATCTCAATTGGCCCCAAAATTTGCAGAAAGACCTAGTCGTTTTCTCGAAAGCTAATATAGACGTGTTCGCTTGGATTCATTCTAACATGTGCAGGATTTCGCCTGAAGTGACAGTTCATGCCTTAAACAATAATCTAAGTGTATCACCCATGAAACAAAAGAGAAGGATTTGAGGGCCCGAAAGGTCAATGGATGTCAAGGAAGGTGGATAGGCTGATGAAGAATTGCTTTATTCAAGAGTCAACGCATCTGAATTGGGTGTCAAATCCTGTGTTGGCAAAGAAACCCAATGGAAAACGGCGAGTATGCATCGATTATTCAGACCTCAATGAAGCATGTCCGAAGGATACTTTCCCGTTGCCCAGAATCGACCATCTTGTTGATGCGATAGCGGGGCTTGAGCTTTTGTCATTCATTGATGCTTATTCAGGTTACAACCAGATAATGATACATGAGTCAGACCAAGAGAATACAAGCTTCATTATAGATGTCAGGTTGTATTGTTACAAGTTGATGTCATTTGGATTAAATAATGTTGGAGCTACTTATCAGCGTCTCGTCAATGCTATGTTCAAGTCTCAGATTGGAAGGACAATGGAAGTCTATGTGGATGACATGCTGGTAAAGTCAAAAAGAGAAGATGATCATATAGAGAATCTTGCCGAGATTTTCATATATTAAGGAAGTATGACATGAAATCGAATCCTCTCAAATGTTCCTTCAGAGTCACATCTGGGAAATTCCTTAGGTTCACGGTCAATGCCAAGGGCATTGCAGCCAACCTACTCAAATTTTAGCATTAAGAGAGATGCAAGCTCCTAGGACAAAGAAAAAGCTTCAGAGTTTGAATAGTAAGGTTGCAGCATTAAGTCGCTTCATTTCAAGGGCAATAGATAGGTGTATTCCACTCTTTGATGTATTGAAAAAAGAAGAAGGACTTCCAATGGACTCCAGAATGTCAGACGGCTTTTGAGGAGTTAGTCAAACATATGGAAGCAGCTCCGATGTTGTCAAAGCCTAAAGTTGGAGAAGACTTGTTCTAGTATTTGATTGTTTCATCCTACGCCCTAAGTGCAACTTTGGTTAAAGAGGATTCAAAGATTCAGAGGTCGGTATATTACATCAGAAAAAGTTTGCCAGGGCAAAGCTGAATTATCCGAAGTTGGAGAAGCTTGCATATTGTCTGCTCGTTGCCTTGAAGAAGTCAGGCCATATTTCCAATCTCACCCTATCAAAGTGCTCATGGATTAGTCGTTGAAGCAAGTTCTATTTCGCCCAGAAAAGTCAGGAAGGCTATTGAAGTGGAATATAGAGCTCAGTCAATATGATATCACTTACAATCCAAGAAGGGCAATCAACGGACAAGCTTTGACGGACTTCATTGTTGAGATTACAAATAGAGGAAACAAGAAGGAAGAGATTATAGAAGTGATCACTCGATGGAAGTTGTTCATTGATGGTGCTATGAATGAGTATTGCTCGAGGGCAGGAGTAGTTCTAGAGACTCCTAAAGGATGCTCAGTTTGCTATGCTTTGAGATTGTAGTGTTCCATCTTCGAACAATGAAGTTGAGTATGAAGCGTTAATCGCTGGACTAAAGATAGAAAAGGAGTTGCATTCGAAAGCCTTGCAGATATTCAACGATTCTCAATTGGTGGTGTGTCAAGTTAAACGAGAGTTTCAGGCTAAGTGGGGGAATTTGCCAGCTTATTTTTCAAAAGCTTGAGAACTGCTCAACAACTTGGACTACTACACCATAACACATATTCCTCGAGCAGAAAATATGATGGCGGATTCACTTGTAAAGTATGCTAGTTCTGGAGATGCTCAATTATTGGGATTGGTGTCAGTCGAAGTTCTCTCAAATCCCAGCATGAAAGACAATGATATAGATTGGATCATGGAAGCATATGAAGAGCCAGATTCGTGGATGACTCCAATCAAAGATTATCTCCTTAATGGTGTATACGGGTTCTGAAGCGATGGTACTGGTAGAACTATAGGTTCCTACTCACCGTAGAATTCATTTCAACCGATCACAGAATGATCAGTTACAACTAGCGGCACTCAATCAACTTGAGGAGAGAAGGAATGGAGCAGAACCCCGAATTGTAGGACACCAAAGAAGAGTAGCTCGACACTTCAACAGCAAAGTTTGCTCAAGGATTTTCGAAGTTGGAGATCTTGTGCTGAAAAAGGTGATGACTACCATAAGTGTATTCGGGCCAAACTAGGAAGGGCCATTTGTAATCTGTCAAAATCTTCCGGATAGCACTTTCAAACTCTCCACTGTTGATGGAATCTCGATTCCGCTAGCTTGCAACTCTGACCATCTCCGTCGTTATTTTTCATAGTTGCTTTGTTCAGCAAAATAATGATTGTAAATATTTTTATAAGTGTTGTAATTGAACATCACCATGAATGAAAAGCTAGCCTGTTTATATCGATAATATCTTTGCAAATTCTTGTTAAATAATTCAAAATTTTCTTAAAGTCGATTTAATACTATAGCTTACATAAAGAAAGCTTGCTTCCTCAAATTTCAATGAGACCTAGCGACCTCGAAAACAACTTATCCTAGTAATGCTAAGCTTAGGGATTGAGTGCTACAAACATCGGTATGCGAAAAGTGCAAGGATAAAAGGCACCGCCTTGAAGAGCGAAAGGAAGGAGTCACTAAGAGTCTAGTGGCACAAGACACGGCATGCAGGCACAGAGCCAAAACAAAAGGTTGCAAGTTCCACCGAAATGGCACCTCTCTGGAGAGAGGCACATAGCCCTGATCTCTTTAACTATGATATCTTGTTAAGTTAGGCATCCGGTGAAAGGATCAATGCATTTCCCCTGGAATGACACAAAAACCAAGAGTGAGCAACCTACACCGAAGTGGCACCCCTCAAAGCGTGAGGTCCAGGACCTCGGCTCTTTAACTAGGATAGCTTGTTAAATCAAGCGTCCGGTGAAGGGACTGGCTTCTGCCCCGTGGAACGATGCAAAAACAAAAGCCTCTCATAGTGAAGCTTAACATAATACCCACCCTAAAGTGGGTGTCCAACATAAGTTTCCCCGATGTTAGATTTATTCGACGGGAGGGGAAACGAAGATTTGATCAAGCAAAAGACCTCTTCGGGGCACCCAATTAATTTGGTTAGTGCTAGATTTAATCGGTTGCGACGAATGGTTGGATACAGACCTCTTTGGGAGCACCCAATTAATTCGGTTAGCGCTAGATTTTATCGGTTGCAATAAACGTTGGGCCAAAGACCTCTTCGGGGGCACCCAATTAATTCGGTTAGCGCTAGATTTAATTGGCTGCGATGAATGTTGGGCCAAAGACCTCTTCGAGGGTACCCAATCAATTCAGTTATCACTAGGTTTATTCAGTTTCAACATATGTTAGGCTTTAACCAAAGATCTCTCCGGGGGCACCCAATAGGATCGTTAAGGTCTGGAAGTACCTGACCCTATTATCAAAAATGTTGGGCTTTAACCAAAGACGTCTCCAGGTGCACCCAATCTAAGTCGTCGATGTTAAGTTAATCAACTGGTGGTAGATGAAATTCTTCGATGCTTGAATTAACTGGTCTGGATAGTAAACGAACATTGGGCCCAAAATATAAGACCTCCCCTGCTGGGGCATTGGTACACAGGACTTCTCCAAGGAGAAGCACAAGATCAACCAACAATGTTGGGTCTTCTAGATGCAATGGAAGGCTCCGAAGCTCTTGATGAAATGGTAGAAGAAAATGTCTTCGCCAATAAATTAGAAGCTTCAAGTGCCCCTGTCAAAATCAAAGAAAAATTGACAAAGTTGATAGCATCCATCGTATGCAATTCATGATGACCTATGGTATAGGGGCAACAAAATCACATTGAAGTGGAACAACGCTCTGAAAACATACCACAGCTCATCACGACATCGCATCAAACAAAAGACTTGTAATTTGTAATGAAGTAAATGCATAAAGAAGTACGACAAAGCTAAAGTAGAAGCTAAAATACACCAAGCAGAAGAAACTTTACTAGACTAAAAGGCAAGTCTTAACAAGTTCATAAGCAAGGACCAACACTCATACAACATCAAGTCAAAGCAAAATGCAGAAAACAAAGCTACATAAAGAAAAGTAAAGCAACTAAGAGTCCTAGTTCTTCTTCTTCCTGTTTTTTGAACAGTCTCCAGACCTCAAAGAAGGATTACTGACTCCAATGAGAGGAGGAGGTGTAACGGCAGGCTGGTCTTTGTCCTTAGCTTCTATATCACCCTAGGGATTCTCGGGGAAAGAGAGAGCAAATGCCTTCTTATAAGCACCGCGCTTTCCCTTGCGCTTCTTGTGTGGAGACTTGATCTTCTTCCTCGAACGGATATTAGCACTCATCTCCAGGCCTTCGTTTATGTCTTCGAGATCAACTATTCCTTCTGGAGTGTAATCTGGGTTGCTTATGTAAGTGATTGCTTCAATTTTCTATGCCTGCGACCTAGGCTGTGAAACAGATGCAGGAGTAAAGATCATAGTCAAGGAGGGATCGACTGGAGGAGGTGTAGTAATCAGGCAGTAGAGGTAGATACCAAGATGGAAGAAGTCAATATAGCTCTAGTTGTCGTCATTTCAGCCACGGTAAGAGAGGGCTTCGGTGTAAGAAGGCCTGATGCAAATGAATAATTAGCAAGAAGCTCACTATGCCCATATGGAGTACAAAAGGAATCTAAGTCTGACATGACTTGATCAATTTTAGTTTTACCTAATGCGTGAGAAGCTCTGGGGACAGTAGGAGGATCAATAGGAGGCACATTAAAATCCTTGGGAACAGAATCAATAATATCAGTAGGAGCGGTGTCAGCAGCGACGGTAGTTGTGTCTGGGGCATGCCCCCAGAAGACTCCGCTTCGACCTATAGACTGCGCTCTCGCATAAGTTGCTCTTTCCCCAAAGCCAAGGCATTATGGGATTCTTCATCCAAAAAGTGTGTGACAAGCTCATCCTCATTATAATTCAGGAGATCAGCAAGAATTGCTTCCCAAACCTCAACTAAAGTAATGACAAAGCTATCCTGTAAGAAGGATAAACTACCTTTCCTCGCGATGCTGAATTTATAAAAACAGAACAAAGTAGAATCAAAATCATCTTTAGTGTCAGCATGAGCCTGCTCGGCAGCTGCCTTGCCCAGAAGAGCCAGATCTCTCTCCCATTCGAGGTTTGCCACTCTGGCTTGTAAAGAAAAATTTTCTGATCTCTATGAAGCGGTCTTCGCTCGCAAGTTGACGTTATCCCGCTGATAAGCCTCCATGTTATGCTGCTCCACAGCCAACTTATCTTCAGCGGTCTTCTAAGCAGAGAGAGCTTTTGTAAGTTGAGAAGATAGCAAGGTTTCCTTAATCTTAGCAGCAGTAAGCTCATCTCTAAGCCTTTGGTTTTCCGCTTCCAACTCCTGATTCTTTTGGGAATGAGAGGCAAAACTAGCTTCACATGACTGAAGAGTTCTGTTTCATTCAACTTTATCGTTGTCCCTTGTAGCTATGGCTTCAAGGCTGAGTTTGTTAACTTGTTGAATCTCGTCAGCCAGTTTATACCACAGGGATATCTTCTCGGCATAATCCTTTCCACATCCAATTGCTTCTCGACATTATCCCTCACTGTGTCCATACCCTTAAGTATCTCATTCTTATCAGCGAGGTGGATGTCTAGATTGAAAGACTCTCTTTAAGCACGAAGTAGAGAACCATTCAGCAAGTGTTGCAGGGGCTAGTGCAAGAGTGTGAGGTAGTCTTTGGTGATGGTCTGACTGTCAGCAGGAACGGGTGTAACATATGGAGACGCCAAAGGCACAAAGCTAGTAGTAGAGGCTTGAGAAGTAGAGGTAGGTTCCCTATTTTTCGAGAGCGTTTGTGGGAATCACCATTTCTTTTGTCCTTTTTCATGCCATCTCTGTCTCTTTTCTTCCGGTTATCTCCATCATGTTTGTCCCAGATATGGCGTCCCGGATATGGCGCTCGTCGCAAAGTTTCCTACTTCTTTCCTCCCCATCCTGAAAAATCTGCACTTCCTGAGCTCTCCTGGTTTGTCTTTGCTCTTCAGCTTCCTCATGATAACGGGGTGCACATAATGCCGTGGGTTATAAGAACCACTGTAACGGTTGAAGGTATCCACATAATGGCAACTCATAGTGTGACCTGAAAAAAAACAAGACGAGAGCTTAGTAATTAAGTAGGAGGTATTGGAATGGAACAGGAAAAAGCAACGTGCAAGGTGAAAAGCTCTAAGTGTGTACAGTGTGTGATCTAACGTGCATCGAACAACGAACCGCTTGCTGGTTTCGAACTTAAAGTCGTTGCAGTCTCAGAGGCAGGTTTACGATCCGAGGGAGTTAGACTCAAGTCAGCTGGCATCCTCGAAACTAAAGCAGCCATTTTGAATTTTTATGATATAGCTTGTGAAAAGTCCACATGAAGTGACATAAAGGTCACTCAAATCTACGTATATATCTATAAAATCCTCCTGATAAGTGGTTATAGTCACAGGCTTGATACCAGGTCCCTTGACATTAAGATTGCCCTGGTTTGCAATTTCACCTTCTTTGAGCCGTTCATCGATATTCGCGGGTCTTTTACCTTCTCGATGTGCAAATTCCCCCTCTTCAATAGGAGGTAGCTGTGACTGGGAAGACGGCTCAGTTCCACCAGTGACATCTAAGTTTTTCTTCAAGGTGGCTTCCTCGGAAGGGCTTTGCAAAGTAGTATCATCTCCAGAAGCCGCAGCACCCGATGCTGAAGGTGTAATTTGGGGCGTAGAGAGGGCTTCTTTAGAGGGAAAATATCTGGAAGGATGGAATAATCCAATTTCACGGAGAGATCCTTCGGTGAACGAAACCTTCCTAGACCTATCTTCGTCTTTAATGGCTTTCAAACTCTCGAGTTTAGTTTAGAGATTATCAGTTTCTTCGATAGAGAATGGTAATTTTGCAAAACAAAAAGGATATTTAAAGATCTACACTTAGAAAAAAGCAGATGTAAAGAACTATGAGCTAAAAATGTTCACCTCCGAGCATTCACATTCGGTAAAAATTCCCGAGGTATCAAACATAGGAGAACTGGTTCAGAAATCCCAAAGCGCTATCAGACAAGCCAAAGATAAGCTTGCAATTACGAATGCCCTAGACAAAAACTATAGGTGGATGCTCCTTCCTCTTCTTTAAAACACATAAGTAGCAGGTATCCTCGAAAGTGGGCATACAATGCCATGTTTTCCTGAAAAGCACATAAAGTTCTAGTAAAATGGCATAGCCATTGGGATGTAGCTGAAATGGCTAAATGCTTGAGGATCATCTCTAAGAATGGGTTAAAGGAGGAACGACTCCATTCGTCTGCATATGACAATTAACTGCTATGAAGCCAATGGGTGGAAGATCAGCACATTCCTCCTTTTCTGATAGTCTTGCATCAGCTTCGGAAATGCCAAAATGTTTGCATAACTGCTTAAAATTACGCGGTGTTGTCACTGTAGGGCATCTTTCCGGATGCAATTTAGTAAAAGGACGAGGGATAGGAAATGGATGGTTTTATTCCGGCCCAGAGGCTGCACTCATCGTAGTTCCAAAAATTTGTGTAGAAGACTCGGTTTGAGCGGACGTTGCTGTGTCTTTAGACCGATGACAATATTTATTTCGGGTATCCATTCTACATAAGGAATCAAGTTTTAAATAAATTACAGGTGCACATTTCCTAAGCATGAAATGTTGTGCACCCTCATATAAGTCATTAAAAAAGCGAAGCTTGAAATCCACAGTCGGCATGTGACGATGGGCTGATCTTAAGCGTCGTTGCAGATTTGAATTAGAATGTCGTATTTATACAGATGAAGTTTCACGATTTTTAAACAATCAAATAAAACATTTCTGTACAGATGCTTTATTCAATTCAGAACAAAAAATTCATTGTAGATAAATTTTTAATGATTAACTAATCTGTTATCGATGTAGGCAGTCGATAAAAAAATATTGGCCAGAAAATGTGCAATATTAATGTTGTTACAGACCAGGTTGTAGCAGTGAAAAAAGCATGAGTAGCGTATCAATTGCGAGTTCTAGTTTTGTTGTTTGCTTTAGAAAGTGTGTGTTGCTTCAAAAAAGGTTCAATGCTCGAGCAAATCTCCGAAACAAATGATCCAGCATGGATCCGGCATAACCGATCCATCATGGATCGAGCATGGCCGATCTAGCGTGGATCAAGCACAACCAGTCCATCGCAAATCTCACATGTTTCATGCACTCAGTCTTTGACCAAAATTGGAACATTCACATACCGACACAGCATCAACAACAACTAAAATTAAGTCTATAAGCTGAAGTGTTTGTCAGCGTAACAAATTTTTGAAGTAACATTAAGTTGCAAGCATTTCAAGGATGCATTCAAGTCCAATTTCATCTCTAATAAATGTCTAAGTGCTCAGCGTCAAAAATCTGGCAAATTAGGGTCAAAATTCGATAGCTAAAGACAGAGTCGTGATCAAACTCATACAACAAATGGCATCAAAGCATATTTCATGTACAGGATCAACAAATCGACGCTACACAATCAAGCAAAATCCATGGACATGATTAATAAAAGAGATTCACATGGCAATGCAGACACAAGTTGGATTCTTAGTAAATTTAAGCAGCTTTGCCAGTAGAAACTCGAAGCATTTCACAAAGAAAATTGACTCAAAGGAGTTTGTTAATTTTAAGATCAAAAAATACAATGCTGCGGTACCAATATCAAAGTGCTCTGCATTAAAAAATTGGCAAAAATCGTGTTCAAAATGCAAAATCTTTTAAAGGCATTCACACACTACAGCAGAATGGTGATTCATCATAAGAACAGCAAGTGTGACACTTGAATTTACACTTTTGAAGCCCAAATTCAACAAATTCCATCATAAGAAAAATGTGCACAAACTTTGATTCATCAAAAAAAAAATGAATAGATATGTGCGGTCATTGTGGTTAGATCAAGCAGCAATTTATTCAAGCACATTGCCTACATCCTAATGCAATCAACATCAACAAGAAACAAGTCTCGAGCATCATCACATCTAGAATATTGGCCTCGGCGATAGCAATAACAATGCAGATTTCAACTTAAAAGAATTTGCTAATTTCAAGATCAAAGTGTACAACACCACAATGCAAAACCCAAGTGTCGACAGCCTCGCAGATCAAACTCAAGTAGTAAAAAATATCAATTCATATTTTGTGAGCAAGTCAGTAGTCGCTCAAAATTTGTACATAGATTCAAAAATGCAAATTTGTTGAACTCGTGCAAGAACGTTTCAATCCAGTTTCAAGCACAAATCACTGAAGCAATATATACAAAGTCTTTGGGATTGCTCCCATAAAATCCATCTTAAATCTTACAAACGCCTGCAAACCCGATTCAAAGCTCTGAAAAACCATCTCTGTGCTAAATCCCAATTCGTCACGAACAAGGTCGATAACAATCGTAGAGGCATTAAGTTATGTCTGAGGGAGCATGACGTTTTTGGGATTTCAGATTCGAAAGGAAGAAAATCTCACAATAATTTTCGAGTTAGATCCGATGCGATGAAGTTTCAGAGTTGAATCTGAAACCAAATGTCCCCAATGATCGGCGTTGTGAATTGTGTGGAAGATTTGATCTGGTTAAAGAAGGAATCAATGGAAGGTGAGGCAAGAATTTGATTTACGATCTGATTTTCCCATAGAAACCCTAGCAGCCATTAAGATGTCTGTTGGATTGGTGAAGATAAAATGAAGAGATGTGGGTCCAAAATATAATATATATGGCAATGTTTAAATAGGCTTTGTGATCTATCAAAATGGCTTGTACCCGATCCATACATAAAAAAAAATGTGTGCGCGTCTTGCTCCAAAGTATAATAAGTATCCGGTCTATAAAAAAACATTTCTTATCCATTCAGATAATCGTTAATGATCTATCATTGTGTTTTAACACAAATTACGACATCCATTTCGAAGTTTACATTTTTCAAGTAAAAATATACATTTCGAAGGGCAAAATTTAACCCTTCTTAAATTGCAGTTCAAATGTAATGGGTTAAATACATATTTAATAGATCTATAACATTTAAATGCCATGAACCAAGTTTGTTTTTTAAAAGGATGGATTAGTTTGTTATACATCAATGGATCGGGAACAAATATGTCACGGATCGGGCAAGAGAGATCACTATGGACCGGACAGAAAATGTGTTGATGGATGGGGAAATATCGTTTTCCATGGCAAGCAGTGTGCAACACGAAGGAAATGGTGACTTGCCCATATGCGTGTCAAAGAGTTCAAGCAATTCATGGATTAGGAAAAATCCCTGTTCATGGATCGGGCAAAACTCACTTGCCCTGATAACGTGCCAGACACAAGCTGCGCACGATAGAAACATTGATTTGCACGAGCACCACACGAGGGGATACCCAAGTTTCTTGGATTGGCAGAATGCTAATACCATGGATCGAGCTAAAGATGTACGTGATCTGGCAAGCGTTTAGCATGGTGAAAAAGGGGATCAACACGAGTGCGCATCGGTGAACAAAATGCTAGTTTCATGGATTTGGCAGTACCACTTGAATGGATCGGGCGGATATCTTTTAGCTCGGCACCGCGCTGCATATGATGGAATGACTGATTTGGCAGAGCGCACATCTAAGGATTACACCATTTTCTGGATTTGGCACAACACCGCTTGCATTGATCGGTCAGTACCACATGCATGGATCGGGCAAAAATTGAGGTGATCTGCCACGAGACGCGCATGAGGAAAAGAGTGATTTGGTCACGCGCGCAGCATGGTGTTTTGTATTTGGCAAGTACCTGATTTGGTGGATTTGGCAAGTACCAAGTGCCAAATATCAGAACGAGCTACACACAATGAAACAGGTGATCAGCCCACGCGCGCGATGATGGATCACATTGTTTTCAAGTTCCAAGTACCAGAGCCAAGTGCCAAATGCTAGATGCAAATACTAGGACTCGCGCACGTCATAATTGGTGATTAGCATGATGGTGCCACATGAAATCAGCATGTTTGATGCGGCTTGCCATGTGACATGTCTTGTGTGCACAAAATTACAAGTTTGTTACTCCCTTCAGATTTCACCTATAAATACCCCGCCATTTCACACATTCAAGGGATCCGAATTTTCCGAGAACGAAGTGCTGCCATTTTCATTCTCCGACATCGTTCAAGTTTCTCCAAACTCCATTAAAGTCTTCTCGAACAAGATCGAAGCTTCTTCATCATCATCAGTCCATTTCAGAAAACGTCAGATTTCATCACCGATCACGCTTAGCGAAGATCTACTTCTATAATCGTCGATACTCGTGAGAATTGACCATTTCAACTTTTAAGATAGAAAGAGGTCGAAGAAGATAGAGAATTTGTAGAGAAGAGAGAGAAAACTCATTTTATAAAGAAAATGTATAAAGTAAAATAGATTGTGTACCTTGTAATGATGCAAATCGTAATGAAATCCTCCATTAAAGTGGAAGTAGGCCGAACCACTATAAACTCACTCTCCTTTAATTTTCCCCGCACTAATTTGCTCTTATCTTTGTTTTGATCATTTGTGAAGGGTGGAAACACACATCAGGGTGTTAGTACATTTTTGGTATTAACAGATTAAGTCTTAAAGCTAACAAACATCTAAGCATAAATGGATATGCTGATGCAGATTGGGCCTCTGACCTAGATGATAGAAGGTCTACTACAGGTTGTTGCATATACATGGGGAACAACATAATTTCATGGTATCCAAAGAAACAGCTAACAGTTTTGAGGTCTAGCACAGAAGCTGAATATATGAGTGTTGCTAATGCTAATGTTGATATTAAGTGGATATAGTCACTTTTACACGAGCTAAATCAGACCAGCAATGTTAAGCCTAATTCGTGGTGTGACAGCAGAAGCACAATTTACATTTCTGAAGATCTAGTCCAACATGCTGGGACCAAACATACAGAGATAGAGTTATATTTTGTTCATGAATCAGTTCAAAAAGGTGAAATACAAGTTAGTCACATACCTGGCACTTACCAGCGTGCCGGCATATTAACTAACGCGCTCACTGCAACAAACTTTAAGAGATCTGGATCTGAATTAAATGTTGAAGACTTGATAGTTTCACCCGCAGTATCGAACAAGAGGAAGACATAGACTGCCTGGCTCGCATCTCTAGACCATGTCCATCTTTTTCCACAATTTCGAACTCAATATCGCCATGATTTTTCCTGAAGAAAGCAAATCTAGGGTTTTGGAACCCTAGATTTGAGAGGGATCAGTGTTGAAAGAGTAAGTGTGGCTACTTCCATCTACCTGTTGCTCTATTATTATACTTCGGTCACCCACCTTGCAAGTGACCTGTCTCTTAACCGTTTATTTTCATTTCAGCTTATTTATGTTTTGGGCTTTATATGTTATCACTACAAGAAAAATACCCTATTGCAACTAGCTATTTGCAACAGGCCTCAAATGTCAGTTGCAGTAAATGATATTTAGCAACAGACCTTTCGTAGCTGTTGCAATAGATAATATTTAACAACAGGCTTGTCCTTCCTGTTGCGAAAAACATATTTTTTGCAACAGCGCTTTCATGCCAGTTGCGAAAACATACTTTTAGCAACTGCTATTTCGTTCCTGTTGCAATAGATATATTATTTGCAACTACATTTTCAAGGCAGTTGCAAAAATTATATATTTAGCAACTGTTTTTACCAGTTGCGATAACTGTAATTTTTTTGCAACAGGTAAAGCCACTTGCAAAAAACGTACTTTTAAAAATTATTTTTCCCTAAGTACTATTCGGTTATAATATGCACATAATAAATAATATTTAATTTTAATTAACAGGTAATAAACAACTATTTATAATTAATCGTTAATAAATAAGTTGGTGTGTTTTAATTATAAACTTTTAAAAATAAAATCTAAATAATTACTATTAATAAGCACATATTTTTACAGTTGAATTTTCATACTAGCTGTAATAAGCATAACAATCCTATTTTTAAACGTGGTAGCGTGCGTAACTAAATAAAATGAAACATAAATTAGTTGCACCTGATTATGATTAAAGTTCCAATGTAAATGTACTAGAAATTAATTAAAATTGAATTAAATCAAATTGGGCTAAGCCCAAAACTATTTCTGTTTGAAACGTTTTAAACCCTTTTTTCCAGAACTTTCTCACCGCTTCAGAGTTAACCCACGAACCCGTGTCGTTTCTTCTGCCTTTCCCTAAATCTCTCTCAACAAATCGATGCACAAAGAGAGCGGAAAAAAAATTAAGGACTGAAATCCACCCTGAAGATTCATCATCTTCCCCTCTGAACTGTCAATCGCCCTCGTCCCACCAACGCGCAAGCAAGGATAGCCATCGACGACGGACCTGCACGAATCGCGTAAGCTATCTTTATGCTTTTATTTACATTTGGATGTTGGTTTTGATTTTGACAATCTGATGCTTATTTTGCTTATAAACCGGCTGTTACCGTGATTATTACAGATGGTGTTACATGAATACCACAAGCTTGTTTTATTCTAGACAGTCCGTAAGCTAATAGGGCGAGCAATACGTATTTTACCCAAATCTTTAGCTTAATTATTTTTTTCGTTTAATTCTTGTGATTATTACCGGTCTTGTATTTTTGTAGCCCATTCGTATTTAGTTCATGTGCTTATTCGATTGTGATTTGGGTTTATTTTGCAGATGAATATCTTTGAACATAAATGTCATTTAATTCCGTTTATTTGTAGCCTATTGCTAAAAATATTTGCCTATTTCGCTTCTTTAACAGCAGCGACAATAGCAATGTAGTTGCTTTTGCAAATAGAGCAATGGCGTACATGAGTGCTTTCTAAGAAGAGAATCTCTATATAAGAGTAAAAATTAGAGTTTTATTTTATATGACTTGAGATAAAACTTGGTACTTTTCACCAGGACTAAACATTATCAAATGGTATTTTTTTTTCTTAAACTGATTATCGCCGTGGAACTTAGAAACCTATGAAAGTGTTTGGTGTTTTATGTAAACTGATTACGTGTGGTAAGATGAGGCACTATAGTAGGCATTGTCTGTAGAAGGGTAGTGGATTCCGTGTAAGTTATATGTAAACTATTCTCATGCATAGCTTGTTTAGGATATTTAATGTAGTAAATGATTGACTGTCTTTCTCATATTGTATACAAGCTTTATGGTAAAATGAGGCACTATGGCAGTAAACGGATTGCATAACCAATTGTTCCTCATCAACAATAATCTTTAGTTTTTCCTATTTTGTTAAAAAGAAAAAGAAAAACACATTTATTTTCGTTTTCTTGTAAAATTGTTTGGAGCCTGAAGGTTTGGAAGTTGTAACTAATAATGTTGGTGAATATTTGAAGCTTGATTCTACGAAAAAATTATGCTACGCCACGGGTTTTAACAAAATGATGCTTCTAGAGTCTCCTAACTTATTTGAATTGCTTATTCCTACACTTTGACTTCATCATAAATTGTGGCTTGCATTTATTTCGCAAAACAAGCATTGTCTTGTATGGGTTAGTCCAATATTGAAGACACGCTCTATTGTAAATTTAGTGTAAAATTATAATGTGATGTTTTGTCACATCATCATTCGTCACCGTACATGATAAAACATTAGTCGATAATGGATCATGTAGTTTGTGGTATTTTCTTCTTAACGTCCATGCGCATAATCTTCTGGTAACCATTTTAGACATTGTGGAATTTTAGTTTCAACAGCTAGTTATATGCATATAAGTAAATTTGTAGCACGTTTATTATGGAGAGTGGAGTCTTCCACGTAATGGATAAACTGGTAATATTTTTTTGAACTTAAGACTGTTTATCTACCTTGCTATTTTTGATTTGTGACCAGTGTCCTTTTGTGGTTCAGTTGATCAGATGACATGGAAGAATCAGGTCAGGACTTGGGTCACAGAGCTGGGACAGTATAGATTAGTTGAAGTCAAGAATATGGTTGTCTCAAATTTTATTTCATTGGAAATGCTACCTGTACAGTATCAACTTCCCAATGCCACCGAAGATCGTCTTTGTGATCAAAGTAAAGCTTTGTTCCATGTAGAGGAAGTTGTGTAGAAAATATCTAGAAAAAAGAGGCCTGACAAATGAGAATTCTGCAAAGGCAGTTAAAAGATGCTTCATTTCTTGCTACCAGATTTTGTCTCAGGTATGCTTATATTTGATAGGCTCGGTGTTTTCTATCCAAGTGCTTAATATAGTTCTTGATATGGATACTGTCACATTGTTCCCATAAAATTGGTACATTCTTCTCATTTTGAGACAAAATGTCTGAGACATGTGAATGCTTGTTTGTTTATGCACTTAATTCTTCATCTATATGAATGCCATAGGATATTTGTATTGGAAATTTCATCATAGCTTCTCAATTATTAATAAATTGGTTTACAGTTAAATGGCAGCCGTCTTTTTAATCAAATAATTTTGGACTTCAACATGCATGGATAAATTTTCAATGTTGATTATTACTGATTATGAACTTTACATCATTGTTTTTGCATCATGGACATTTTTGCGTCATGGAAAAAATTTCAATGTCTTGATGGATATTTTTAGTTAGTAATCTATATATTATGCAATTATAGTGATATTATACTAGGTTGATTTATGGATTGATGGACTTTCACGTATACAAAACACAAGCGTAAATATATTCAATTTCCATATATTTGTGTTGATGCGTATGATCTTAAATAAGCATTTCTTCTTTTTGAGCAGGCTTCTACTGGACCTTAGCGAGACTACAACAAAACACAAGCGTATGAAAATTGTAGAAATTTTTGTTGTAATTGTTTGTAATTGTGTGAGAGAAGAAATTGTTATACATGAGGGGTGTATGAAAATTGTAGAATTTTTGTTGTAATTGTTCGTATTATTAAAACTTTGTTGAAATAAAATTTTGTTAGTTTATTTTATTTTGTGATATACACTATTACTAAAATGAATACATTTAATATGTAATATCTATAAGCTGTATTTTTTTTTTTTTTTTTTTTTTTTTTTACAAATTGATGGATCTATTGCAACAGGCATACACTGTTGCAAAATGATCTGTTGCAACAGGAAAAGCCTGTTGCAAAAAAATATACCGCAACATCTTATTGCAACAGGCATAAAATGTTGTAGACTTTTTGCAACTTCGGCTATACCAACAGGCGCAGGCCTGTTGCAATAGGTCTACTGCAACAGATATCGCCTGTTGCGAAAAGTGTTTTTTGTTGTAGTGTATCTAATACCAGAGCCTATATAAGCTCTGTTATTTATGCATAACTAACTAAGTCTCGAGAATCATTTTTGTTCTCTGTTTTCAATAAAGTAGATTTCTTCATTTTCAAATACTTCAATTCTCATACAACTACATTTCTATCATAAAATTCAACAGTGATCCATGTAGCTTGTGTTATGCATGGAAATATTTAAGAAATGAATGATGTAAAATGTAGGAAAACTCTTAAAAGTTTCATGGATAAAGAAAAGTCTTAATTATTTTATCCCAGGGTTAATGTTCTTCTTCCAATTTTTTTTAACAACATTACTGTTAGAAATGATAATATAAACAGTGAAAGAATAAACCAAGAAACTGGTCCTAAATATTCAGATTCATTGTAGAAAGCAATTTGTTTGTTCTCAACCAAGCTTACACTTTTCAAATACTTTCAGCACCCAAGTATATTATTTTTGCCTTGGTTACCAAACATCCGCCAATCTATGCTGTCTAGTCTAGGTAGAAACCAAAGTCAAAATTATCAAATATAAATCTGTCCAGTCAGTTAGTTATTGCATTGGCTGCCCTATGCACATAACAATTAATGTAGCAAATATGATAATCCTTTGTTTGTGTACGACAGCTATAAATGACTATTAGTTTAAATAAGGAGTAACACATTTCCTTATTTTACTTACTGCATATTGTTAAAGGACTTCAACGATGAATCAGACATTGTTGTTTTCTTTTTCTGAAAATTAAATTGTTGGAGAATGTAAATAAAAAAAATTGTGTCAATTTGTATGTCACATCCCCATTGCGTTTGTGTTTTGTTGTTTAGGGAAGTTCTAATGGGTAATGCCAACACTAGCTCCGAGTATTACATTTCATTCACGTACATAACTACAAAATTTTGTCCGTGTATCTGATGTAATATCATATGTAGCGTACAATGACTCAGTTATACATTTACTAGTTTAATCGATCTAAGGACCCAGCAGTCTGCAATTTTTTTACACTTACCGTTCGAGATGAGCTTAGGAAGCATCATCTTCTTCCTGGCTATAAATTAACACACCTATCATCAAAAACCACAAAACTAGCAAGCTAAAAAAAATGGGTTTTAATAAAAGAGAAGTTAAGGCTCATGCTGTATGCATACCACGCCCAGCACAAGGCCACGTAAACTCCATGCTCAAATTTGCAAAACTCCTTCATTTCAAAGGATTCCATATCACTTTTGTGCATACTCAAACTAGCTACAGCAGAATTCTTGAATCTTCGGGTCCTTCTTCACTTGACGGCCTACCTGGTTTCCAGTTCAAATCAATTCCAGATGGTTTGTCTGCTTCGGAAAGTACGGCCAATGTTGAAGATATGTCGAACGTTACTCAAATAGATCGGTTTAGCATGTCCGAACCTTTCAGAGATTTGCTAAAGAATTTAAATGATTCCACTGAGGAACCCGATGTCAGTTGCATAGTTTCAGATACCTACATGAGCTTTACCTTAGATGTCTCTGCAGAGTTTGATTTGCCAAATTTGTCCTACTGCTCATTAAGCGCATGTGGATTCATGGGCTTCTTTGCCATTAAGGAGTTGATTGATCGAGGCATTGTACCCCTTAAAAGTACGTGTATATTCGTCCTATGCGTTTTCTTTTAAATAGCTGTATCAGCTATGCCTATTAAGTATTAATAATCTTTGTACATTGAAATTATCATCAGATGAGGATGACCTGACAAACGGATACTTGGACACTCCAGTTGATGGTGTCCTGGGTTTGAAGAACACGCGCTTAAGGGACTTTACAAATTTTGTACATACGACGGACCCCAATCATGTACTCATGAACTTCGCAAATGAAGAATCACAAGACTCCTTGAAAGCAACCGCAATATTAATACACACTTTCGAAGAACTAGAAGGGGATACCTTGGATGAAATGTCAGCGGTGTTCCCTGCTGTATATGCCATAGGACCTTTGGACATAATGTGCAAAAATATCTTTAAGGACACAGTGAACACTATGGGCACTAGCTTTTGGGCGATTGACAAAAGCTGTTTAGAATGGTTAGACAGAAAAGCGCCTAGTTCAATTGTATATGTGAATTTTGGAAGTATAACCGTTGTAACTAAGGATCAGTTGGTTGAATTTGCATGGGGATTGATCAACAGCAACTGTGAGTTTTTGTGGGTGATCAGACCAGATTTAATAAGCAAAGATTCAAGTGTTTTGCCAGAAGAGGTGTTAGAGGAAGTAAGCAAAAGAGGATTGATAATAAGCTGGTGTGCGCAACAACAAGTGTTAAAGCATCCTTCAGTCGGAGTCTTTTTGACGCATTGTGGATGGAACTCGATGATGGAGAGCATATGTTGTGGTGTTCCATTGATTTGTTGGCCGTTCTTTGCAGAACAACAAACGAACTGTAGATACGCATGTAACGAATGGGAGATTGGATTGGAGATAAGTAGCGATGTGAAGAGAGATGAGGTGGCAATGAGAATAAAAGAGACCATGGAAGGAGAAGTAGGTACCAAGATTAAAAGGAATGCGATGAGGTACAAGGAGCACGCAAGTAGAGCTGCAGGTGTTGGAGGAACTGCCTTTGCCAATTTAGACAGGGTAATTGAAGACGTTCTTATGCCTAAATAATATTGATTTGGTTGAAGATTTTATTCTTTCTTCCAACTCTCCTTTCAATGTTAGCATAGTTTGCAAGATATGTTTCCGAATTACTGATGCAATCTAAAATACAAATATGATTTTTATTTTTAATTTTGTTTTTCTTTTTGGTATTTATTTTATGTTTCTCGTACACGTTACATTATTCAGCCTAATTAAAGTTTCGATCATAAGTGTTCCTTGCATTATTCAGCCTCAGAAAACAACAATACAATTTTACCACTTCGTGTTAACTCTGGAGTCTTCTTATCTGAAGTATTAAGCTCAATCTGACTATGTTTCACCTCAGCCTAGCATACTTCCCTATAAAGCTCTGCTACAAAACTAAGATGTTTCCCAGGAATTATCACATCGTACTAATGTTTAAATGACATGACTATAAGTGTAAACGTGTCGGACCAGACCGGACAGAGGTGTGTGCAAACTCTATCCTATAAGAAATTCGAACGAACACGGACCAGACAAGCATTATGTTCGAACATTGTTCGTACGAGCCGGACAACGTTCGAACAATAGTAAAACATGAAATATTTTGGATCGGGCTGGACCCAGGTAGAGGTGAGCGTTTGGTTGGTTCGGTTTGTCCGATGATGAAAAATGTCAAACTGAACTAAAACCGATAAAAATAAAAACCAAACCAAACCAACCAAATTAAGTTTGGTTGGTTCGGTTGGTCATTCGATTTAACCAAATTAAAAATATTTTTGACCTTATGTTTGTAATATTAACTATAATTTGAAATTATATATATATATATATATATATATATATATATATATATATATATATATGAGAAGCGTTCAATGGCACCCCAAATAGTGTAGCATCCCTTTAGCCTCCCTGATTTTCACCACATATTTCCATTTCTCTCTCATTCCACTAATTATCTCTTCATCCACTAACTTATTTAACTATAAATACTTGGCTACAAATGAGGTGCAAAAGGGAGGCCAAAAAATTGGGGTGCCATATAACCCTCGTATATATATATATATATATATATATATATATATATATATATATATATATATATATATATATATATATACCAGTACACATGCACGCCCGATGGGCGTGTACATAGATGAATTTGACCAAAGGTGGAATTGAAGTTTAAATTGGTCAGTCATCAAAGTGGTTTGCCTGTAGAAATTTATGTAATGCTTAGTTGCATGTTCATGCTCTGCACATTCTGGACAATGGATTCACAGAGAGCAAACAAACCTCGTACAGTATTTACAAAAAGTGTAATGTAAACAAAGATAAAAAGAATGCAGGGAAAAAAACATACATTAAACTTATGGCGGTAGTGTTAAATTTGGTGATACAAAATCACAAATTGATTGGAACAAATTTGCAAAGAATGGAAAATAACTATTTTTATAATAGGAATGCATTGATTGCATTTGATGAGATGACAGAGAAATAAATGAAGAGATTAATTTCTTCCATCTATGCTAAAGAAACAGATTGATTTACTTCCTATGTTTGCACATTTGTTGTTATGGTAATTTGCCTCCATTATATTATTATCATATGTTGGTAATTTAATTGATGACTCACATAGATTTGCACTGGCTATATATTGAGGGGTAGACTTTAGTGTAAACCCATCCTGGCCTGGAGCCAGTGATCCCCAATGGTGTCTCTTCTTGTTAAACCTGATTGAGGTTTGGATATGTAAACTCTTATTTTGTAATCTCTTGTAATTCTCTCATGTGGAATAAAATCTCTCTCTGTTGGACTGGACGTACACTATCTCGAGGATAGTGGAACCAGTATAAATATTGTGTCTCTTTGTTTCTCTGCTATAGTTATTTACTATTTTGTTGATGTAATAGAATAATTGCTATCAGATTAGATTGGTTTTCAATTGGCAAATCTAGATCCTGCTTATTACGATTCCGCATTTGTGCAATATTTGCATAACAGATTGGTATCGGAGCGAGGCGATTTGTTTTAAATTGTACATCAATTATTTCTACAAAGATTGGTAGACTCAGTGGTGATTATGCTATTACTATTTTGGAGAAAAGGAGACTTTGGTGGAGGAGATTATGTCGAGAGTAAAGAGCATTCCAATCTTGGAACTTTGACGTGATATGGAGTTTACCGTGTTGAAGGGGCTATTGGATTTGGGAAGTTTTGATCATGTTTATGACAGGGGTCTTCATGTTGATGATGCTTGAGGGATCCAAAATGATCAGGAAAGGAGCTCAGGTCAAGTGATAGACGGGTGTCGAGACAGAGATCATTGTGGTTTAGACAGGGGTCTTCACGTTGATGATGCTCGAGGGATCCAGAGTGATCGAGGAATGAGCTCAGATCAAGTGGTAGACGGGTGTCGATGTGTATTGCAAGCACTTTTAGACCGTTGGTTTATGCGTGGTGCAGCTCATGGTGGTAGATGCATCTTTTGCAGGCGGTGGGTGAAGCTTGTAATGGTTTTGATTAAGTGGCAGGAAAAGGATTTTTTGGCGATTGAGAGAATTATTTTTTGTCTTGGCGGTGTAGAGATTACTTTGGTGTCTGCCTTCTTTGTTATTTTGGATATTTGCAACATTTTGTTGGCGGGCGGGGACGTAGTCTGAGCTCGTTAACAATTATGTGATGGGGGTGGCTTTGCTGGAACCCATTTGGTAAATATTCATTTTTGGTGTATCTCGTTGTGAGATTTTGAGTGAAGGTGGGGTTCTGTTGAAGAGTTTTATGTTGTGAAGAGAATTTGATTGGAGGTAGGGTGCTGGAGATATGTGATTTTGCATTAAGGTGGAGTATTAAATTTGGTGATACAAAATCACAAATTGATTGGAATTTTTTTGCAAAGAATGGAAAATAAATATTTTTATAATGGGAATGCATTGATTGCATTTGATGAGATGACAGAGAAATAAATGAAGAGATTAATTTCTTCCATCTATGCTAAAGAAACAGATTGATTTACTTCCTATGTTTGCACATTTGTTGTTATGATAATTTGCCTCCATTATATTATTACCATATGTTGGTAATTTAATTGATGACTCACATAGATTTGCACTGGCTATATATTGAGGGGTAGACTTTAGTGTAAACCCATCCTGACCTGGAGCCAGTGATTCTCAATGGTGTCTCTTCTTGTTAAACATGATTGAGGTTTGGATATGTAAACTCTTATTTTGTAATCTCTTGTAATTCTCTCATGTGGAATAAAATCTCTCTCTGTTGGACTGGACGTGCACTATCTCGAGGATAGTGGAACCAGTATAAATATTATGTCTCTTTGTTTCTCTGCTATAGTTATTTACTGTTTTGTTGATGTAATAAAATAATTGCTATCAGATTAGATTGGTGTTCAATTGGCAAATCTAGATCCTGCTTATCGTGCTTCCGTAAAGGCGCAATTTTTTCGTAACAGGTAGCAAAACCCACACTGGTAGGGAGGAAAATAAAACATAGTAGCTAACGTATACAGTGCAACAGAGATAGAAGTGAAGATAAAAATTTATGAAAAATAAATGACGTACACGTGGAGCAAAGCAGAATGACAAATCAGTACATGCATGTTGTTTAACCTGGAAGAGATACATATTATGATGATGCAAAACTGACATACATGTGGGTACATATTATTTCAGAATGCAAAGTGGGAACGAACTTTCTGGAAAGAAAAATGACGTAGCATGACTGTTAAGTTAAACGTCTGGCCAGATAATCTGCCTCGATTCTGTCAGCTTCTGCAAGCTGAAAGTAATAAAAATGTTAAAAACAACAGTTAGTGGGAACATATTTAAACATATAATTAATTGTAATCCTAAGCATTACAGTAGGTATTAAACGTTTTGATACAGCGGTTAGTGGGAGGCATGGTAATTTTGTAATATACATTGTTTTTTGCCAAAAATAATGAAAATTTATATGTAAGAGTTTGCTATTAAGCTGTATATGCATATTGCAACTGAAAAGTATGAAAAGTAAAAAAGATCCATGTAATATAAATAAATCTAGCATACCATTTTGATGATCAATCTAAAAATGGTTCGCAGTATCAGAAAAGGACTGGTCATTAAATCCAATAGTCAATTTGTTTGATAAAGCAATCATGTAAAAAAAAATTGTGGAAACTACTCGAAGATTTCGTGATAAACATATAAGAGAATAAAAATATACAGAGACACAATTGTTGAAACTTGTATGGAGTATAGTCAATTTAAAAATATATTTATAATGAATATGACAGTGTTGCACTGACAGAAATTTTATAATTTTCCAATAAATAACTCAAAAATGGAAATTTGATAAATATTAGGTAAGTGTCCAATGTTTGAAAATAAAATATATTATGTAGTAATAAAGTTTTATTATAATATAGTGTGGAAAGGAATTTTTTATAGCAACTGTAAAAGCAAAAGTGGAAACAAATTTGAACATATAAATATTGGCCTGAGAACAGCGGTGAGGTGTCAAACGTTTTGATACAATGGTTACTGGGTGGCATGTTAACTATCTAAAATATTTTACTTTTTGCTTAAAAATTGAAATGTTATATGTGAGAGTTTGCTATTAAGCTGTTCATGTATTTGGCAACTGAAAAGTATGAAATGAAAAAACCTTTATGTAATATAAATAAATATAGCATACCATTTTGGTGATCAATAGAAAAATGGTTCATAGTGTCAACAAAAAACTGATCATAAAATCCATTACTCAATTTATCTGATAAAGCAGTAATGTAAAAGTAATATTATGTGAAAACTATTTGAATATTTGGTAAATATCAGTAAACGAATAGGAGAATAAATACGTATGGAGACACATTGGTTGAAACTTGTATGAAGTTTAGTCAATTTACAAAAAAATACGTTATGGTGAATAGGATAGTGTTTGCAAAAGTTTGAGATCTTATATGTAAGAATCCTGGCACATGTATAAAAGTTTCATCTGATTGTAAAGAAAAAACACCTAACATTATTACATAAAAATGGCAAAATACATGGAAATTAGATGTTTAACAAATATAGAGAAATAATTTGTACCTTAAAAAAATGTTATATTTAATATAAAAAAGGAAAAGAAAATTATCATTGAAATTGAACCATGAAATCTTAGATCTGCCATTTTCAAATGGAAGCATTTCGTTTATTTTTGTATCGTTACAGTGAAAAGATGTAAAGATACAACCATACTCAGTCAATATCTTATTTGCTCTAAATCTTATGATTGCCTTTCTGAGAGGTTACACAAATAATTAACATCTTATTAATCTTCTTTTTTTGTAATCTATTGTTTTATTTCAAATTATTTACAATATATTCAACCCCAAATAAAAATAAATGTAACTGGAAACAAACAAACATGGCTACACATAATTACCTAATCAGATTACAGTTGATTATAAAAAATATCAAGTTGTTTCCATTCATGCTTAAACTATTAATATATTGGTACTTTATTTACACATACGTCTTAAACAATCAAAGAAAAAATAGTTAAATACTTGGAAAGTGAAGCATAACTTGAAAATTTGTTTGCCAATAAATATTTGAATTACTGTCCTTACTATATGATAAAAAAAATTGTTTGCCAATAAATAACTTGGAAATACTGTACAGGTAAGGAAGGCTGATGTTGAGTGAGTAAAGAAAATATCCATTTGCGGATTAACAAATATTTTCATCTTATTATTTCATAAGAGCAAAATCTTTTAAAGTAATTAAAATATTAACCTGCTAATTAAAATGAATAAACTGAGATAGGCAGTAAATAAACATGTTCATATTATATCATTGTGAACACACATCATGTTGCAAAATTACAACATGCAAGAAAAAAAAGTGACAGGATTATAAGTTGGTCTTTCAAATTATATAACGTCTTCACAACTTACAGTCTAATGAGTTAACACATCAGTTTTTAACAGTTATATAAGCATTCAAAATATTCGGTCTGATGAGGTAACAATTAAAAGGCAGCTACATGTATACTTAATGCATTCATTTTAAGGAGGTAACGTTTAATGTTGCCTTATATTCAACGTAATACAATCAAAATTCGGTAGTTTACTATAATGGTATAGTAATCAAATATAGAAGCTTGAATTTCGCCATCTTTGGTAAAGCAGTAAATGCAGGTAAACAAAAGTAACGCTGAGTAAAAGTTTTTTAATATAATGTATAGATGGTAATATGAACATGTATATTCACTGAAAATATTAGAAGAAGAATAAAAGCCAAGTCATTAAAACATATGGAAAAAAATAAAGATGTACCATATCAAACAGTTTCGTATAAATCTTAATTAAAGTGTAAAGACATGAGTTTCTTGTTATATGAGTAGAGTGCGCATAATATAGGAGATTAGCATAGCATAATATATATAGTAATAAAACTTAAATCAGTTTATAATTAAAAGTATGGTCTACATTGGACTTGGAAAACTATATAACAGCAAAAAAAAATACCATTTTCTAAAATTCTAGACTGACATATTTTATAATCATGATATAGACAGATAAAAAACAGTATTTATTAACATATCCAAAAGTAAAAATGTTGGACAGATACAAAACAGTATTTGTTAACATGTCCAGAAGTCGAACTGTTGGATTATAAATTAATAACTACTATGTAACCAATATATAGACAAATAAAAAACAGTATTTGTTAACATGTCCATAAGTCAAAATGTGAAACACTTCATTACAGAAATATTAATTTTATAAACCATTTTTATCTACCATTTACTTGAAAGTGATTATTCACATGTACCTGGCTTGCGTCCTCATTATTCAATACCGATTAAGGTGTTGCTCATACAAATAGTATCCACATTAGGTTTGAAAATTTGCATAAAAGCGACGATAATAAGCCTTATTGTACGCATTTGTATTGCCTTTGAAAAAGTGGCAGGATTGTAAGTTATATTTTAAATTCTTATATGATGCCTTTTAATAAAATGCTTATATTGTACTTAATATTATCGCTACATATGACTATATAACTGGAATACTGAGTCAAGGATAAAATTTTACAGAAAAATGAACTATAGTATGCAGTAATAAATGCAATACATTTAAAGATGCGCTTTGAAACTGATTACCTGGCTGTCATGCATTCCTTCACTTCGTAGACCACGTTTATCGTCGTCATCTTCATTTTCCTTGGCAGTCTTGCTTTAGAACACTTCTTATCTTCTTTGGTAGAATGTAAATAGTACCTGCAATGAGACATCCACAAAAAACAGTAGCATTACCTTTTTATTCTTATGTTTAGTTGTATAAATATTAATGTATGATTATATAATGGTTATAATGTCAAAGAAAACATAAGGACAGTAGGTAGTAATAATAACATGGTGGCTATTAGATATTACTTTAGCTTCATTTTTTATACCAAAATATGAATAACGGTGATTTTTCTTCTGCACATGCCTGTGAACCCTGAGTGAAGAGAATGAACAACCGTAAAAACTAACAATTCAAAGGTTTATAACAAAGAAAAAAAAGAAAGATGGAAATCCTCCATCAGCAAACAACAAACAAAAAAAGTCAAACTAATATAACTGGAATACTGAATCAAGGATAAAATTTTACAGAAAAATCAAGTATAATATGCAGTAATAAATGCAATACATTTAAAGATGCGCTTTGAAACTGATTACCTGGCTGTCATGCATTCCTTCACTTTGTAGACCACATTTATCATCATCATGTTCAGTTTCCTTGGCAGTCTTGCTTTAGAACACTTCTTATCTTCTTTGGTAGAATGTATATTGCACCTGCAATGAGACACCCACAAAAAACAGTAGCATTAGCTTTTTATTCTAATGTGTAGTTGTATAAATATTAATGTATGATTATATAATGGCTATAATGCCAAAGAAAACATAAAGACAGTAGGTAGTTAAAATAACATGGCGGGTATTAGATATTACTTTAGCTTCATTTTTATACCAAAATATGAAAAATAGTAATTTTTCTTCTGCAGATGCCTGTGAAACCCGAGTGAGGAGAATGGACAACCGTAAATACTAAGAATTCAAAGGTTTACAACAAAGAAAACAAAAACAAAGATGGAAATCCACCATCAGCAAACAACAAACAATAAAAGTCGACCTAAACAACAAACGGAAGGACGGAAATCAGTACTTGTAATCCGTAACATGAACACTCTCGGAAGCTCCCTCAGCCAAAATAACATCTAGCTTGTAGGTTCCAAGAGTATGTTCAGAGTTAGCATTGCACGTAGCCAAAAATGCAGCCATTGACTTGCCGATGTTCTCCTTATTTCCAGCCCATGATATGGATGCTCTGTTGCGTAGCTCGTCTAAAAGTGGATAGAGACCATGGATTCTTGCCCTTGAGCTGGTTTATGGCATTCAAGTTGAGAGTGGCTTCCTCCTCAGTTTGCCCTCTTGATAGGAACACAACAGCCGGTACAGCAGGTGGCATAGTCCTCAAAAGAGCTCGCACGGTGTACTCAGCTATGACCTCCAGTTTCTCTTTAGCAGAGTCTGATGCAAGAGTGACCATGTTAGGCTTCAACAAAGTACCTTCCAATACGACTTTGCGGTCGTTTAGGGCCTTGTAGCATGCAGCAAGCACTGTTTCAGTCACATCTGCACACCTGGCAATTTCAAGGCCATTCACTATGTTATATAATTTTCTGGAATAAACAATCAAATGATATGAACAATCATATTGTGAATATTACCCTGGTTTTTCAGGAATCCAATTTATAAAGTACATAAGTATAAAAGATACTAAATTCACAGCCTTCTAAATATGCACCGTTGTATGATGATACATTAAACTAAATGCCACTAATGGAGGCAAAACACTGGGCAAATGATTGCATGACCATCTACAAAGCATTGGACAAATGAGATAACTGTCAAGTTGAAAATTTTAACAACTAAGGCTTTTTAGAAGAACCGTGGATTTGATCTAAGTAAATAATTAAGAAAAAGTTGACACTTAACATATGGTTAACATTCAAATGGAATTTTTTTCCACTCCTTTTGGTGATTAATGGGTTTACTTCATGACTGATGTTCAAGGCCGATATCTAACTGTAGCTTCAACTATTTCAGAGGATTGTTTAGTTTTCTCATTCTTTATTGTTGCTGGGAACTGCACCACAATAAACGTATGCAAATAGAGTATGAAATCCATTGGACTTGGGTATGGAGTCCAGTAAAAAGTTGTAGTCTTTGTACGTATAATTTGTAAATTAATACACAATGGCAGCTTCATGACATGTAGAGTGAATAAAAATTTTACAAAAAATAACGTACTGATTTAGCAAGGGTAAGCAAAAAATTCATACCGGTAAAAAAAAATACTTACGTTAACAAAATAGAGAGAGACGACTTCTGGATCATCAAATCTGTAGATCTGGCAACTCAAAATGGCGTATGTCGCCATTAGAAGATCTGAAGCTTCTAGATCAGTGGAGAATAAAATGAAGTAGCGTCCTTTTCTGGTAGATCTGGTTGTGGGTTCGGATAGCTAGAAACATGTTAATAAGATTGAAATAAAATTGGATCTGGAGAGGTTACATGGAGTAGTAGGAATTCACAGTGAAAGGTGTGGGGAAGAAAAAAGGAAGACGATAGGAGGGAAAACGTGAATGAAGGAGGAAAGGTAGGGCTGACAGCGGCGGAAGTAATTTGACGGTAGGAAGAAAAGGCGAATCTGATGGAGACGGTAGCAAAGAAAAACCATGAGTTATTTGTACAAATAGTGGGGTTAACGGGAAATCACAAACAACCGGCGGTGAAGACGGAATAAAGTAGACGGAGGTAGGTGGTAGGAGGAGATGTGAAGAGAACGAAAAATAACTGAGTAGAGGAGTAGGTATGAAGGGCAGACGCCATTAATTTTTAGAGAAAAAGAAGGAAGAAGACGGGAATAAGGGAGTGGAAAAGTGGAGGAAAAAATAAAATTGCCGACATACTTTGACCAAGAAAAAGGGTAGTGGGTTGCGGAAATGTGTTTTTGCAATTACAATTTCACCCCTTCCGACGAACGTTGCACTTAGGTTCATTTGGGTTTACAGCAAAGCACTTGTTTGACCATTCAAAAAAGCTTCATCATGAAGAGGTATTTGTATTATTAGTATAGATATATGATTGAAATACTATTATTTATGATTCTTATGTTTTCCAAAAGTAATTTTGACATATACATGATAATTAAAATTTACTTCGATAACTAATCTAATCTAAAATATTTACTTGAATATCGATAATTTTGAAAATATAATAAAAGTTCGGTTAATTTAGTTAAACCAATAAGCAAATTAAATATTTTTTCAAATCGATTACAAACCGATCTAATTCCAAAACCAAACCAAACCGACCAAAATAAATTGGTTTGGTTGGTTTATTTGGTTTAACTAAACAATGCTCAGCCCTAGACCCAGGTGTGTCCAAGCTCTATCCTGTAAGAGAATCGGATGGACACGAACCAAACGTTTTAGCTTCGGACTGAGCCGGACAACGGACTGTCCTTTCCGATATACATCCCTAGACATGACTAGAAGTTGCAAACTATCCATGTGTAAAAAATGAGGATGCATTCAGATTTGTCCCAACACTATTTTCTAAAAGATGCATATTTATGCCGAGGGCAAAATTGTTTATCTTTTTTCCAATTCCAAAGACAAACTTCGCATCTAACACAACCTTGAAATGTTAATTCATACAATAAAAACATTTAAAATTATAACATATGGACATCTAATGAATAATTTAAAAAAAAACCACAATTTTATGATTATGATAAAAATTAATACAATTAATGTTTGCTCCAAATTTGGGATCATACCAAAGATGTAAAAGTTACACTTCACCGATTCGATAAGAATATGGAACCGCGTAATGATAAAATAAACGGATAAAAAACAAGTAAGAACACAATTTTTTTTTATAGTGGTTCGATTCAATATGAATCTACGTCCACTTCAAATCAATTCTCATTATGATATTCAAGCTTACAACTTATGAATTTTCCCTCATTACAATCATTTCTCTCTTTTACTTTCGTTTCACTCTCTTTATGGTTGGATTTCACTTGATTTTGGCAAAGGAAAGGAAGAGATCTTGCTTGCTTCGTGACGAGTCTCCAATCACTTACTCGCTTTGATCCTTTTCTATGATCTTCATAGATTTCATATTGACTTCGCATTCAATCTAGACCTAAAAGAGGATTAGAAAAGGTAAGAGATCGTTTGATTGGTGTTTGAGAGATTTATCTTATAGCTTAAAGGAGATCCAAGGCCCTTAGATTCGATTGGAGAAAGCTTTTATGATCATTGACTTGGATTTAATCTTCATCAAGTTTGAAAAGTGTTGATGAACTCATCCAAGCCCTTAGATAAGTTGTAGATGAGCTTTTAAATTGACGGAGTCTCCTTGTAGGAATGAATTTCAGTCACCCTCAAATGAATTGTGAGGGGTATTTATAGGTGATTTTAGCTCAAGTGGCAATTCTGTAATTATGCAGAAAACAACATGACTCAACCCGCCATGACTTCCGACATGAATGGTTTGAATGCCATAAACAACCAGAATGCCATGGTTCATTGCAACATGATTTTAGTGTTGTTCAACATGTTGCGATACGAACACAACGCCTTGCGGCTTATCTAGATTGCACTGAAATGCGGCATGGTGCTAAGCCGCATGGGCGACTTGGTTGACTTGCGCCATGGATCAACTGATTGCGGGTTGCAGCTCCATTACATTATAAGGGTATGACTTGCTTTTTCTCCCATGATGACAGTTGGCCTCTCGTTTTTTATAGTTGTCATGTGGCATGCCTTGAAGACCCGATTTGCTTTTAAATGGCAACGCCTTTAATCCCCACTTGAACAACGACTTGATTCAAATACACGTGGGCTTTACACCAAAAGTAATTCATGCAGCTAATGTTGTTTGTTCGACATGAATCATGTTGCTGACGCGGAATGAATATCAATTTAAAGCCATAACTGATACACGCTGAAACCACATATATTTAACGTCCTGATTCTCTCATTTCATCAAGTCCTCTTCTAGAAGCTAGCACGCCATATCTTGTATTATGCGACTTGAATTAAGGTAGGGTCTAACGACACACAGTCAATCCCACTGAACCCACGACATGGAAGAATGCTCAGGAGTGTACGACATGAACTGTTGCAGAATGACTTGGTTTCAGCAGGGGAGCGGCATAAAGAGAGTGTCATACGTCATACCATACTTGCGGGTACGACATGGTTTGAGTTTCTTAGTCCTTACGCCATGCTGATGCGAGCGCTAAGCCATGCCATGACTTTAGCTCGTGGAGAATGCCTTGGTGTTGTACACGATACGAATCAATACGACATGGGTGAAAACCCTTTGCTTCTCTGAGATGTGGCTCTAGTTTTGCGATATGAATGGAACGCCTTGACCTGAATGTGTCTACCCTTATCATGATAATGGCTTGTATAATAGCCATGTGACTGTCCTGATAATTCTTTCTTTGTTGAACACGTGTCTCCACCATTATCACAGGAACAACTTGTGAAATACGAAGCAATACGCTATGAATCGTGACACATCTTCCAACTGGCATTACCAAGCTCTAGATACTTCATTGCGTTATGACCTCAAATGTTTTCCACATAAAGTGGGACGACCTAGTACCATCTCTCTTTGCATAGGTCTGAGTTACGCTATATATACACGACATGAATTGCCTGATCGACATGGTTGAAAGGAGTTGTCAACCTTCGATATGAATCGAACGGCATGACCTTTTAATACGTCGGCCTTTCCTCAAGTCGTGGTAACGACTTTAGATCATGCCGTGATATCGGATTGGTCGTATTAACGACATTGAGCCATGTTGTATGAACGACTTAGAATCATGTCGCCTGAACGACTTGAATGTAGCGGACGACATGGATCGGGCGGACGACTTAACTTATATCTTGTGTCATGTTAACGACTTAGAACCATCTCGCGTCAATGACTTAATGTCATGTCACATGGATGACTGTAGGATCCATGTTGTAGAAATGACTTGAGTCGGTTATGTCTTGTTTCGTCATCCATAAATACTTCTTAGTTATGAACCGCGTTCTAAGAACGGGGTTAACATTTGACCCTCGAAGCTTGCATTTCTTGCTTACGAGGAATACGAGCTTCGAAATGAACACAATTCGCGTTGAGGTCTAGTCGTGGCTTTTTGTTTGCTTGATCATACGTTGAATTCATAGGCTTCATGTTACCTGTTCTGTGATTAAAACAGGAGATTGCACATTTTCTGGACTTATACTACATTATCTGTCGTCCACATCGATAGTGGATTAGTTTAATCATCAGAAAATGAATTATAGCGAATTTTTAATTTGAATTGAATAACGTGTCTACAAAGAATTATTTTATCCAACGGTTTATAACTCGCTGAATAATGTCTGTGCCAATACGATATTCAAATTCGAATTCGCATTTGTCGATTAAAATCAACTAATCGACTAAAACCGAGTGTGGATTTTGAACGCTGTCATTTTAATGATTTATATGATGGTGTATGGTATTTCACATTTGAGAAATACGCTTCAGTGATTATTTTCTGTTTCTCTTTGGAGAATATTTGATTATCTGTGCCCCGGCTCTGGAGGTCATTGTTAGCATTCATTATGCAAGAATTTCACTGCTTAATGTTTGTTTGTCAAGCTGATCAGTTTTGGCATTGAAGATTCTGTTGGATGCCCCATGTTTTAGTGAGGTCCTTTTAATCCAATGTCTTGTGTTTTCCGTGCGATTGAATCAACATGATGGATTCCATTGAACATTGTTCATACCCCCTATGGAGAAGTCGCTTTCTCTATGGAAAGGGATTTTTGGTTGTTGCATCATTTCGCAGTGCGAACTCCCGCGAGGTTTGGGTTAAGGCTGCATTGCTCCGCGCTTACGAAATCCCATGCTTCGTCTTGCTTTAGCAAGCTCTCGCGCTTCGTTTCGCGCCTACGGATTCCCGCGAACCATTGGGTTAAGGCTACATCGTTCCTCGCTAAAGAAATCCCACGCTTCATCTAGCTTTAGCAAGCTCCCGCGCTTCGTTTCGCACCTACGGATTCCCGCGAACCATTGGTTTAAGGTAACATCGCTCCACGCTTACGAACTCCCATGCTTCGTCTTGCTTTAGCAAGCTCCCGCGTTTTGTTTCGCGCCTACAGATTCCCGTGAACCATTGGGTTAAGGCTGCATCGTTCCGCGCTACGAACTCCGACGCTTCGTCTTGCTTTAGCAAGCTCCCGCGCTTCGTTTCGCGCCTACGGATTCCCGCGAACCATTGGTTTAAGGCTGCATTGCTCCGCACTTACGAACTCCCATGCTTCGTCTTGCTTTAGCAAGCTCCTGCATTTTGTTTCGCGCCTATGGATTCCCGCGAACCATTAGGTTAAGGCCGCATCGCTGCGCGCTTACGAACTCCCACGCTTCGTCTTGCTTTAGCAAGCTCTCGCGTTTTGTTTCGCGCCTACGGATTCCTGCGACCTTTGGGGGATGAGGTTTTGGATCCGTGACAGCTTGTTGCTTTATTCGTCGTTTGATTCATTGGGACTTCCTTGATCAATCGTTGAGTCGGTATTATCAGAGTTGCCTCATTTCGTCGGATCTTGAGGAAGCAAACGCCTACGGAATAGCCTGCAAAGAGAAAATCATCTTTTAGCAGATTTTTCATATATATTTTGCAAGTCAGAGATTTACACTAGCAGGCAACATTTCATTCGTAGTATTATTGTTCCGTACAACGCATGTAAACCATTATATACTTTTTACAAGAAAGTAAAACAAAGTAAAGAGTAATGTAATGCAAAGAGGCGATAATGATCGCTTATTCTAAGTCGTAGATATTAGATCATCAACAATGGTTGTCAGTTGATTATTAGCTTTGGCATAGTGTGAGCAGAAGCTACGTTGCTTGGACCAGATTGATCATTTGATTCCCCTTGCCCTTGGGGAGCTGCAGAAGGATTCGTATCTTGAGAGTTCTTCACAAATTGTTGTAGACAGTTCTTCCTAATAAACTCCTCAATCAATGATTGCAGATGCCAACATTTGTTGGTGCTGTGGCCCGGCTGATTATGATACCGACAAAACCTCCCAAATTTAGTCAGAAGGTCATTCATTTTTATTAGCCGAGGCTGTGGGTAATCTTCTGCATCCTTTGTGGCAAGGTAGATGTTCTCGGGAGTGTTATTCAGAGGAGTTAACTCAGACGAGTCAAGAAGGCGAAACTTTTTATTGGATTTGTGGTCGTTTCCGTTGTTGGCTCGCTTCTGCCCCTGAGTATTCTTTTGATCGCACTGAGTAGCAGTACTTTTGGGAGCCTCAAGAAGTTGGTTACCACCGATGATCTGAAGAGGTATAGGATCATCCTCCACTCTCATGTACTGCTCTGCCTTCTTATAGAACTTGTCAAGCGTAGTCGGTTCCTTCATCTTTATCCATCTTCCGAATTCGCTTGTTTTGTCTACAGCGTCGAGTAAAGCCATGAGAATTATGCATGGCTCTGCATTCCTCACTTCAGACAAGGCAACACTGAATCGACTGAGGAAGGCTTTGACAGTTTCTTCTGGATTCTGTTTCATTGCTGAAAGCATTCACTACAACAAAAACACCATATTACAACTTTAATTTTACAACGTGGTAAAAGCACCGTTGTAATAAATATTTTTTACAACTTTTTTCCAGAAAAGTTGTAATAAACTTATTTCTAACAACTGTGTTATTTTGACAGTTGTAATAAAATCCTATCACGTATTTTATTTTTGGAATGTTGTAATATATGACTATATTTTAATATAATTAATTAACAACTAATAATTAATATTTAATATATTTATATTGATTATTTATAATTAATAACTAATAATTACTATTAATAATCAATTAGTAAGTAATAAAGTAATAGTTATTAAGAAGTAATATTACTATTTAATAATAATAAATAGTAGTTAATTTGAAAACATGCAATAACTGCAATTTAATAATTAATTGTTAAATAGTTAATAATTAATTTTTAGTGATAAATAATTAAGATATAATCATTGATATTAATAATTAAGAAGTAATAAATAAGAAGTAATATTTAATATTAGTAATTAATTTTGGTAACTAATAATTAAAATGATTTTATTAGAAAATTTTACAAAATTGTTTTCAGCATTTCTCTTTTCTACCAATTGTAATAGAGGCCAATTAAATATTAATAATATCTAATATTTAATAATTAATAATACTAATATTTTAATAATAATTAATAACCGATTTTAACCTTACAAATAAATAATAATTACTATTAAATAATAATTCCTTAATATTTAATAAATAGTCATTATTTTTTAATAATGATTGTTAAGTATTTCATAATGAGTAATTAGGTGATCAACATGCTGAATTTGCTTGACTCCGTGCATTGAATTAAGCCTATGAATATGTCATGCCTCTGGAAATAATACTAGTCGTCGCCATTTACTTGTTGGTGTTCTCCGACTAACCGTCGAATCATGACTATCAAGCCTTGACGATGACGGTTGGGCATTATTTTTAGATTCTTTTCTTCAAATTTAGATCGTACTCGATTTTTTCTTTAATATACTTCTTGGCTTTGAAAATCAAAACACTTCGGCTTTCAAAAAAAATGCATTTTAGCTCCAAAGGAAAATTTAAAACATTTCTGAAACAAAACTTTTAGGATCCTGTAAACTGAATTTTTCGCTTCCCTCCACAAGCCCAGATGTATGTCCCCAAAATTTTTGTCTTCCCTCCGAAAGCCCGCTTTTCTAACCCAAATTTTCATGAACCTAATTAAATTTCGAGACCTAACCCTAGCTCTCCAGATCTTCAATGGCCGCCTCAAAAAAAGTATTACGGTCTTCACCGGCCTCTAACACTACCGCCTCAATTAAACTCAAGACTCACGATACCCAACACCATCACCCCAATTAAACTCACGAGACCCAACTCCACTTCTAACACCACCGCCTCCTTCTCCGACGACGACGGTGAGCCTCCGATATGAATCACTATTTCTAGATTGTTTACAATTTGAGGTCTAGTTCCACGAACACATGAAACCCTAATGTAATGCTCGGAGCAGCTTTGGTTGTCAAGAAGGCTTGCAAGCTTGGTTTGGAGGTAAGTTTCTACGTTACCCTTTTCAAGGATGACTGAAGTTACAATACTCGAATTTAAATATGAATATTGCTGGTTGAATTCATGACTAGCTCGATTGGTGGCGTTAATCATAGGAGTAATGGGATAGTGTAGCTCGGTCAGTCGGTTGGAGCATGGCATCTCAATCTGGTTTCATGCATTGTTGCGCTAGATGGAATGGGTACAGCAATTTTTTTCGAGATGATATGTGTACCCTTTGTTTTTTTTTGTTAAATTACAGGTTAGACTAGAGTTGAGATAAATTATTCTGTTCTTCTTGTGTTTTTGAAAAAGTAAGGCATATTTGATAGTTATTTACATTCGTATATGTGACAAGATTCAGATAGGTTGAAACTGGACTCTTTTTTTTTCTTCTTCTATAGAGTAGCTTATTAAAGATGGTTTTCCACATTACTCATTCATGTATAGTTGAATTATTAGATATGATCTGTAGCCGATGTTATACTATTACTTCCACATTTGATGTTCACCTCAACCCAGGAGCTGAAGAAAAGAGAACTGTACCAATATTTTGAGTCTCTATTATTCCACACTAGAGCACTAATAGTAGCGACTAACCCTTGTTCAGAAAAGGGTATCAATTCAAATCCGTTATGTGCCCCACATTTATATTTTAGATCCCAGGATGCTGTTTTACTCAGGGAAAAACACCAACTTTTGCGAGTATTACTTAATCATTCCAGAAATGGTCACTTGGAGGAACTTAGGAGAAATCATACAAAGGGAATTCAGAAAGGAGACATTTATATTGGATAATTGTTGGACAATTCAAGATGTAGTAACCTATAGGTTGCCTTGCAAATTGCGAAGGATCAATGAACTTTTTGCTCTAAAGCCGAACCAAGTTCAATAGTAATTCTTGGTTGGTCCTAATTTTTCCTAATCATGCTATTTGAAATTTTTTTAGGTTGCACTTGACGTCTTCACAACCAAGTTCAGCTGTATTAGTTTGTCAAATGTTAACGTTAGTCATATTATAAAATACATCAGGTTAGGGTGAAGAGAACAAGCATTGAACTTATAAGGTTGATCATGCGGAAAACCATGCAAGTAATTTGACTTCCACGTTGGAGGGAATGTTCACGTCTTTCAAAAATTGATTAGCTTCCTTGGTTTTTATTTTCTGATAATGTTTTTTTATCTTCATTTTTGTTGAGAACTACAGAACCCTTAGTCCAGACTGAAGAGCTGCGAGATGAAAACTAATAACCTAGACAACGAACCGAAGACTGTAAACACTGAAGGAGTTCCATTTTTATGTGGTAATTGGGTTAAAGGCGAGGACAGTTGTAATTTTTTAAGTTTTTATGTCGTATATGATTTATAATTTGTATTATGGATATAAAGTTGTGATTTTTATCAATGAATGGATCATGACGCCTTTAAACTTACATTTATTTCTTATGTTATTTATCTATTTATTGTTGAACATATAAAATATATATAGATTCTTATGAATATAATTTGTGGATATATTACAAATGTAAAATAAAAGTTGTAATAAAATATATCACAACGGTTATAAATAGTTGTAAAAATTACAACAACAACGGTGCATAGCTGTTGTAATAAAGTTTATTACAACAGTGGAAAAAAGTTGTAAAATATACATATTACAACGGTGTTGCAACAGTGCAAAAAAGTTGTAAAAGATTTTGGTCAATTACAACTTCTTAATACACGACGGTTAGCCCACCGTTGTAAAATGTATATTACAACGGTGTTCCACCATTGTAATAGGGTCATTTTGTTGTAATGATTATAGCATCCTTGGCTTTGGTAGCGTACAAGAGGAATTGCTCCTTAAACTTTTTGGTCAGGTCAGAGAACCGATCGATGGATTTGGGTGGCAGCTTTGTGAACCATAGTGATGCGGCACCTTCTAAGTGGACAGGAAAGTATGTGCATCTCATCTGATCGGTCGCCTTAGCTGCACTCATATGTCATTCATATTTGAATAGGAAGTGGTTCGGATCAACGAGACCGTTGTACGGAGGCAAAGTCGGAGGATTGAACTTCTTCGGACATTCTGCTTCAAGGATTCTTTCAGTGAACGGAGTCCTTTCGGGAGAGAAGTCCCATTCACTTTCGTCGTCCTTGCTAGCTTGATTCTTTTTCATGGATCGTTCTATCATGTCCGAAATGTATTCTTCGGTGCTATGGCGCTCTGTGAAGCTGAGCTCTTTACCAAATGTTCGCCTAGGCATTCGACCTCGATTAGTGAGTTTTGGCTCTTTGCCTTCTCGACCTGGAGGTGCCCCCGTGACAGGATTAATTACCTTTCAAGCATTCGCTTCGAAATGGTCCTTAGCTTTTGACCTCAAATTCTCGATGTTAGCTTCATCCCTGTCACTTGCCCAATCATAATCGTCTTCCATATTATCATCGTGGTTATGATCGGAAGCGGGCGATTTATCATTCTCCTCGAGATCCGCGTGCACTTTCGGAGGGGCTAGATTTGATCGAGCATTAAGGATGGTGTCGAGTTTCTCCATCATCATTTTGGTAGAGGCATCCATTCGGTTGTTGACATTGGCAATAGCGATTTTTAATTCATTTCTGGTCACACCAGCTCCGTTTTCTGAATTTTCGCCAAATTCGAAATGGTTACTAAGCGTTGTTTCTTCGTTAGCGACATTATCAGCATTTTTGACATCTTTACTTACGATCTTCTTTGATTTGGCCATAACTTTGGAGAAGAATGCGGTTTAGAGCTTTAATGCAAGGATCTCAACTTTGGGAGAGTACGAGAAGAGGTAGGAGATGCGAGCGCGGCCCCACGGTAGGCGCCAAATGTTTGCTCCAAATTTAGGATCAAACACCAAAGATGTAAAAGTTACACTTCACCAATTCGGTAAGAATATGGAACCGCGTAATCACAAAATAAACGGATAAAAAACAAGTAAGAACACAAAGAAATTTTTATAGTGGTTCGATTCAATATGAATCTACGTCCACTTCTAATCAATTATCATTATGATATTCAATCTTACAACTTATGAATTTTCCCTTATTACAATCATTTCTCTCTTTTACTTTCGTTTCACTCTCTTTATGGTCGGATTTCACTCGATTTTGGCGAAGGAAAGGAAGAGATCTTGCTTGCTTCGTGACGAATCTCCAATCACTTATGCTTTGATCCTTTTCCATGATCTTCATAGATTTCATATTGACTTTGCATTCAATCTAGACCTCGGAGAGGATTAGAAAAGGTAAGAGATAGTTGGAATGGTGTTCGAGAGATTTATCTTGTAGCTTGAAGGAGATCCAAGGCCCTTAGATTCGATTGGAGAAAGCTTTTATGATCATTGACTTGGATTTAATCTTCATCAAGTTAGAAAAGTGTTGATGAACCCATCGAAGCCCTTAGAGAAGTTGTAGATGAGATTTTAAATTGACGGAGTCTCCTTGTAGGAATGAATTTCGGTCCCCCCCCTCAAATGAATTGCGAGGGGTATTTATAGGTGATTTTAGCCCAAGTGGCAATTCTGTAATTATGCAGAAAACGACATGGCTCAACCCGCCATGACTTCCGACATGAATGGTTTGAATGCCATAAACAACCAGAATGCCATGGTTCATTACGACATGATTGTAGTGTTGTTCAACATGTTGCGATATGAAAATAACACCTTGCAGCTTGACTAGATTGCACTGAAATGCGGCATGGTGCTAAGCCACATGGGCGACTTGGTTGACTTGCGCCATGGAACAACTGATTGCGGGTTGCAGTTCCATTACATTATAAGGGCATGACTTGCTTTTTCCCCTATGATGACAGCTGGCCTCTCGTATTTTATAACTGTCATGCGACATGCCTTGAAGATCCGATTTGCTTTTAAATGGCAACGCCTTTAATCCCCACTTGAACGATGACTTGATTCAAATACACATGGCCTTTACACCAAAAGTAATTCATGTAGCTAATGTTGTTTGTTCAACACGAATCATGTTGCTGATGCGGAATGAATATCAATTTAAAGCCATAACTGATACATGCTGAATCCACATATATTTAACGTCCCGATTCCCTCATTTCATCAAGTCCTCTTCTAGAAGCTAGCACGCCATATCTTGTATTATGCGACTTGAATTAAGGGAGGGTCTAATGACACGCAGTCAATCCCACTGAACCCACGACATGGTTTGAGTTGCTTGGTCTTTACGCCTTGTTGATGCGAGCAATAAGCCATGCCATGACTTTAGCTCGTGGAGAATGCCTTGCTTTTGTACACGATACGAATCAATATGACATGGGTGAAAACCCTTTGCTTCTCTGGGATGTGGCTCTAGTATTGCGCTATAAATGGAACGCCTTGAATTGAATGTGTCTACCCTTGTCATGATCATGGCTTGTATAATAGTTATTGATTGTCCTGATAATTCTTTATTTGTTGAACACGTGTCTCCACCGTTATCACAGGAACAACTTGTGAAATACGAAGCAATACACTATGAATCGTGGTACATCTTCCAACTGGCATTACTAAGCTCTAGATACTTCATTGCATTATGACCTCAAACGTTTTCCACATAAAGAGGGACGACCTAGTACCATCTCTCTGTGCACAGGTCTGAGTTACGCTATATATACACGACATGAATTGCCTGACCGACATCGTTGAAAGGAGTTGTCGACCTTCGACATGAATCGAACGGCATGACCTTTTAATATGTCGGCATTTCCTTAAGTCGTGGTAACGACTTTAGTTCATGTCGTGATATCGGATTGGTCGTATTAACGACTTTGAGCCATGTTGTGTGAACGACTTAGAATCGTGTCGCCTGAACGACTTGAATGTAGGAGACGGCATGGATCGGGCGAACGACTTAACTTTTATCTTGTGTCGTGTTAACGACTTAGAACCATCTCGCGTCAGTGACTTAAAGTCATGTCGCGTGGATGACTGCAGGATCCATGTCGTAGAAACGACTTGATCAGTTACGTCGTGTGTCATCATCCGTAAATACTTCTTAGTTCTGAACTGCATTCTAAGAACGGGGTTAACAATTAACAATGGAAATAATTTTTTCGATTATTACTATTTTATAATACGAGTAAAAAGAATGTATGGCAAAAGCAAGCAAAACTAAAAGCTAATTATATGTAGGCCCAAACATTTATGGCTAACATTTATTTTAACGCTAAATAAGATTAATTTATCAGACTTTTCAGTTATACATTTTTAGTGAGATGATACAGAGCTACCTTTTAAGTTATAAAGCTTTTTGAATTTAGCTTTCCAAACTACGTAACTCGATCTCTAACAATAGCAAACTAGAATGCTTTTGAAATCAAAATTTATTTAGTTTTGCAATTTGGAGTGTTGTTTTTAATGTAATATTGACAAGTAATTAGAATGGATTTTGAAGGTTTTTATCCATGATTAATTACTAAAGATCGTTCTCCTAAAATATTTTTTTATTGAAAAATATATCCTTAAAACTATGACTGTTTTCATTTGCTTAATTTGAAGTTTACAACCGCGTCTTAAGTGACTTTAAAAAAAGCATACGCCTTGGTGTTCACATTATTGAAAACTTATATATTAATGAGTGGTTCCTGCAGATGTAGAGAAATGACACTAAGGTGTTAAACTCAAATCTATGAAATCACTTCAAGGTATGTCGACGCTTTCCTTAAGATTTTTTTTGTCTCATCACTTGTTTATTCAAACAAATGGATGCGGTGAGTTAAGGAAATCATCTTTCAGGATACAATGAAGCTGAGATGTTAATCTCTTTGATCGATTGTGGTAGTATTGATGAAACCGATTCAAACTATCTTCTGAGTTGACTATAGCGATAAGCGTACCGAATTATGATCTACGGTATCACAAAACTAATTTAATTTTAAAATAAATGATCGAGGATAAGAGATTAAAAAAACGTTGATTTGCAGTGATATTCTGAAGTCTCTAAAGTTTGGAATTTGCAATACTTTTAGATGTTTATGAATTTAGGATTTTGCAGTTTGTTACGTCATAACCCACTTCGCTCCAAAATTGGCTTCGTTGGTAAAATGTGGCTTGCAAGTTTAAAGAGTGGTTTTTCTCCTTTGAAAGAATAAGACATCATTGATTTCAATTTTGCTTCGACTGATTCACAATGAAGACTGTTATTCGAATTAAAAGTTTAAAACCCAACAATGAGTTTGAAAACAAGTTGTTTTGCATTGTAAATCAGTTCGAATTCAGATTGCTTCACATCGCAATCCCATGAGTAGTTCTTCGAAATGGAAAGATGTAACGATCCGCATTTTAATGATAAGATATTTAAATATTTTATTTAAATACATACTACTACTTATCCAATTGACGGTTCCAAAATGCGATTTTTTCATAAAGGATCGAATCAAAATTAAGACCAGCTTCATTGAGGTCGAATAGTTCTTTAGGTGGATAAAATGTACATAGATCGCTATATTTTAAGTTCGGACCATTTGATAATCAATACGATATACACGTGAATCATCGTTCCAAAGGCACAGTGTCGAATTGTGAAGAAATTTATATCTTTGAATCGTAAAAATTCCTGCTACATGCCGTCATGTTTTGTGGAGATCAGATGTATGTTTTAGTCATGAATAAATTTATGCACTTAAAGTGCTTAGCGGACACATTGCAGCGAGGGTCCAAAAAGTCATTGCGGTGATAAAGCAAGGAAATAACAGGATATACAGATGACTCTAAAATAACACATATAACTCATTTTTAATGATTCTACGAATATATAAAAGATAATTAAATGAAAAATTAACACTCAATTCAACTATAGTTAGTAAATTCTTAATTATAAATAAAAACATGTGCAAGTATCTATAATTAAATGTAAACTACTATTTAACTTAGCTAAATTTAATAGAATATTAGAGTATTTTATTTCTGAAAATATGTATTAAAGAATTCAATTTAAAAAATCTAATATCGTAACTTTTATAATTATGGAAAAATGTCATATTTTGTTTGTTGAAATCAAAAAAAGACATCAACACTAATGGTGTCCTTAGGACACTTCACCAATAGGTATGATTTGAGATTGTAGAGCCACAAACACAATATAAAAGCAGAAAAAGTAAAGAACAAAGGATTTTTTAAGTGATTTGGCTTAGCAATAGAGTACATCCACTATGGAATCACTTCACATTATCATACTTGAGTTTACAAAGTACATGACTTTATACATTTCACTCATTTTATAATATTTCTCTCTCTCTCTCTTTGATCTAGATTCCACTTGAATCTACCAAAAGAACGGTTTGATCTTCTCTAAGTGTGGTGGAGATTGATGAATATCTTTAACACTTGATCATTTGAGTGGATTTCCTTGATTCCATGGTGATTTTGCATTAGATCTAGGCTTTAGAAATGATTGGTGGAGATTAGAGTAGCTTGGATTAAACTTGAGAAATCTCTGATGGAGTTTGGAGAAGATTACAGTCGATTTGTTTTTGGAGGAAGATGGATTGAGTTTGAGAAGCCATTAATGGAGCTTGAAGTGCTTGAGAGTGGAAGAGAAATGATTTGGACAGCCCTTCGGGGTAGAAAATCCCTCTCTTGAGTGGTTGAGAAGTAGAGTATTTATAATTGTACTTTGGAGGTAGTGACAGAGTTGTAATTATGGTGTGCAGGGTTTGGTCGGCCTCAAACTTATTTACAAAAATGCCACTGGGTTTTATAATGGATCCATAATTTACCGCTGTGTACAGCTGTCGTACCGATCCATTTTATTACAAATGTGCCACTGCCTGTTTTACCACCGACGCATGATATTTCACTGTCGATCCATGCAGTAATTATAGTACCGTTCCATACATTAGTTTGATACCGGTCCATGTGTATTTCACTTTGTAGACCGACCACGTGGCAAAATAGGAACCGATCCATATAAAACTTTGCCACCGATCCATCTTTTATTTTGATACTAACCCATATGCTTTTTGCTGTTGCTCCTTTCTATCTTTTTCAACATCAAGCCACGTGTGTCTTCATTTTATTGCGTCCATCCACTAAGTTTGTATGGGATAACTAACTCATACTATTAACGCATAACCTCGTTTATAAGCACTGCCACGTGCACTCCTTGTGTATCCAATACTAATCCATGCTAATATGCTTATTGTGTGTCGTGAATTATAACCGCCCTCTTTATATAAATAATCAAAACGGTTCAGCCATACGAAGCATGTCCTCCAGTTCATCACTAATATACATGACCGACTCGTGTCATATATAACATGCCGACCCCTGAAACCTCGTTTGGACCGACCCAATGTTAAAACTTGCATGTAGTTTACAATTTTACTACCGCCATCACTTTGTGTATTATATCAACTACCTTGCTCTTGTATTTTGCCATATACCAGTTGTCATTGCATGAAGCCATATTCTTGCATTTATATCAATCCATGTTTAAACAGTTTGAAGCCGACCCGTACGTACTGGAGGGGTCCGTTCACATATATATTTAGTCTTTGTTGTGCCCGTTCACATGTATTTTCCTTTACACATATGGATGCTCAATCTCATTATAATATATTTTCATGTTAACAGTAGCGAGCTTGCACAAGCATGGTTACATATATGGGGTCGGTCCATATCTTGAAGTTAATCCATAGTTTAATAGCTATCCAATCCGCGTTATAGAGAGACGATCGATCCATTGAGAATGAGCTTGACCGACCCATAGTTTATAACATGGCAGACAGACCCATCATTTACAATGTGGCCGACCGACCCATCGGACAGAGCTCGACCGACCCATAAGACCAAAGCCGATCGACCGTGTGACCGACCGATCCATTATATTAAAACAACACCGACATGTGGCACTTAAACGTTATCGATCTATTACACATGCATTTAACTAATTATTTATACTTCGTGTTTTTAACAGGGTTAACATTTGCCCCTCGAAGCTTGTATTTTGCTTGTGAAAAGTGCAGGCTTTGAAATGAACATTGTTGCTAATATATTCTGTATTAAATCCACATGAATAAATTGTGGATAAACATTTAAGATGGATCAGAGCATTTTTATTTGGATGTTCTTTCTATATCTGGATCAAGGCATAGCCTCCTTGGGTTGGTCATTGCTCACTCCTTGGTTGCAGATATTTTAATAATAAACTTCGGCTCGAATAGCTTTATTTGGCTTTTAGCTTCTGGCACATGATCTATTGCATATGGAACTTGTGTATTTGATCTAAATTTGGTCAAATTTTCAATGTTGAGCACTGAAATCTTACTGGTGATAATTCTAACTCAAATCCACTTTTGAAATGCTCTATTGCAGGGATTTTGTTGCACTATAAAATGCCCCTGTTTTGAATTTGATTGTTCGTCATTGATAACATTGCACTAGTGTGTCAATGCCCTGGTTTTAATTTGGGCTTGAGTGCATGAAACAAGTGAAATTCACGATGGATTGGTCATGGCCGATTTTCACTGAAATGGTCGTAGCCAATTCACGCTAAATTACTTGCTTGACGAACTCGCTTAGCCATTGAATTTTATCGAAGCAGTACACCTTCTAAAGCGAACGACGGTTGCGCCTTTTTCAATGCGGTAACCTATTTTGCAACAACAAAATCATTGCACATTTCCGGGTTAACATCTTGTTATCGATTGCCTATATCGATAACAACTTAGTCAGTTAAAAAAAATCTGGTTATAGCGAATTTATGTTAAAAATTGAATGGAGTGTTGATACAGAATTGTTTTATTCAACGGTTTATAATCTGTCAAATATTATCTGTATGACCACAAAATTCTAATTTGAATTTGCTTTGACGCTTTAGATCAACTAATCAATATAAGCCGATTGTGGATTTCTAGCGTCATTGTTTTAACATCTTTTATGATGGTGTACGACATTTCACATTTGGGAAATACATATCTGTGATTTATTTTCTGCTTCTTCTTAGAGAAGCTTTGGATATTCATGCCTCTGCCAAGGAGGTCATCATCAGTCTACACTATGGGACAGACTTTTTCTGCTAAATGTTCGTCTGCTTTCTCGGTCAGTTCCGACTTCGGAGATTCCATTGGATACCACTACTATAGAGAGGTCGTTTATAACCCAACGTTCGCCTTCTCCTGTCGAATGAATCGATATTATAGACTTCACCGAGGAAAGTTGATTTCTGAGAGATTACATTCTCTATGGAATGAATTTTTGGTTGCCGCATTGTTTCGCAAGGCGAACTCCTGCAAGGTTTAAATGATGTTTCATCATTTCGTGTAACAAACTCCCGCACATCGTTTTGCACAACGAACTCTCGTGCATCGTTCCGCACAACGAACTCCTGCGACCTTTAGGTGATGTTGCATTGCATCGCATAACAAACTCCCGCGCAACGTCTCGCATAGCGAGTTTCCGCGATTTGTTTTGCACAACAAATTCCCGCGACCCTTGTGTGAGGTTGCATCACTTCGTGTAACGACCTCTGGCGCATCGTTTCACATAGTAAACTCTCGCACTTCGTTTCGCACAACGAATTCCTGCAACCTTTGCGTGAGGTTACATCGCTTTGCATAACGAACTCCGGCGCATCGTTTCACAAAGTGAACCTCCTACGCTTCGTTTCGCACAATGAATTCCCATTGGGTGTGGTTGCATCGCTTCACGTAACGAACTCCCGTGCATCGTTTCACATAGTGAACTCCCGCGCTTCGTTTCGCACAACGAATTCCCGCAATCCGTGGCTGGTTGCTACTCACTTCGCTGCTTGACTCATTGGGACTTTTTCCATTTACCCTTGACTTGGTGTTATCTGGGTTGTCTACTTGGTCGAACCTTAAGGAAGAAAACGCCTGTGGAACAACCTACAATGGAAAATTTTGTATATTTTGCAAGTAAGAGATTTATACAAGTAGGTAAGACTTCATTCATAAAGCTATTGTTCAGTACAATGAATGTAAAATATTACAGACTTTTACCAGAAATTCAAACATAGCAAGAAGTAAAATAAGGGCGAAGGAGATCATTTATTCTGAGCCACTGATATTAGAGCACCACCAACGGTTATCAGCTGATGACCGACCTTGCATTGGTTTGAGCGGAAGCCCCGTTGCTTGGATTAGACTGGCTATTTGATTCCCCTTGCCCCTGGGGAATTGCTAAAGGATTTGCATCTTGGAGATTCTTCACATATTATTGCAGATGATTCTTCCTAATCAGCTCTTCGATCAATGATTTCAGATTCCTACATTCACTAGCATTGTGGCCTGGCTGATTATGGAACCGACAAAACTTCCCAAATTTAGTTATATAGTCATTCATCTATATTGGTCGAGGCTCCGGGTAATCTTCCGCATCCTTCGTAGAAAGGTAGATGTTTTCAAGAGCGTCATTCAGAGGAGTTAGTTCTGACGAGTCATGAAGGCGAAACTTCTTGTTAGCTTTGTTGTCATTCCCATCATTGGCTCGTTTCTTCCCTGAGTTCCCTGTTGATTCACTTGAGCATTAACACTTTTCTTATTCTCGGCAATGCTGCTTGTGCCAATAGGAAGAGGATCGTTGTCCACTCTCATGTACTCTTCCGCTTTATTATAGAACTTGTCAAGCATATTTGGTTCCTTCATCTTTATCCATCTACCAAACTCGCTTCTTTTGTCTATAGCGTCGAGTAAAGCCATGAGGATTATACAAGGCTCTACATTCCTTAATTCGGACAAGGCTACATTGAATCGAATGAGAAAATCTTTAATGGATTTCCATTGATTTTGCTTCATTGCTGAAAGTGTTATAGCTTCCTTGGCTTTGGTAGCATACAGAAGGAACTGTTCCTTGAACTTTTTGTCAAGTCGGAGAACCGGTTTACGGACTTAGGTGGTAGCTTTGTGAACCATAATGACGCAGCACCTTCTAAGTAGAGAGGAAAGTATAGGCATCTCATTTTGTCTATTGTCTTTGCTGCACTCATATGCCACTCGTACTTGAATAGAAAGTAGTTAGGATCAACTAGGCCGTTGTACGGAGGCAAAGTTGGAGGAGTGAACTTCTTTAGACACTCTATTTCTGGGATTCTATCGGTAAACGGAGTCCTATCAGGAGAGAAATCCCATTCTCTTTCATCATCATTGCGAGCTTGTTTCTTCTTCATGATTTGTTCTATCATATCCGAGATGTACTCTTCAGTGTTATGCCGCTCTGTGAGGCTGAGTTCTTTACCAGATGTTCATATAGGCAAGTGATCTTGATTAGAAAACTTAGGTCCTTTACCTTTTGGCTACCTTCCGGCGAGGAGGTGCCCCTTAGCGGGACTAGTAACCCTTTGAGTATTTCCCTCAGAATGATTCTTAGCTTTTGGCTTCAAGTCTTCGATGTTAGCTTCCTCTTTGTCGCTTAAACAGTCGTTATCATTTTCCATGTTATCATTTCAGTTTTGATCAGAAGCAGATGAATTGGCATTTCCGTCAAGATCAACATGGACCTTCTGAGGGGCAAGATTTGGTCGAGCATTGAGAATCGCAACTAACTTATCCATCAAATCCTTGGTAGAATTATTCATTCGTTGGTTTGAATTACCGATAGTAGTGTCCAATTCTTTTCTTGTCACACCAGCTCCATCTATCGAGTTTTCATCAACTTCAAAGCGGTACGCGGTGTAGCCTCATTAGCAACATTGTCGGTTTCTCCAACGGTTTTACTTAAATTTTTCTTAGATTTAGCCGTTATCTCGGACAAGGTTTTGAACTTACAAGAGAGTTTGTCAATTGGCCTGGATCTTAGATCTAGAGAATCTATAGTAGAAGCAGGCTTAGAACTTCAATGCAAGGCTTTTAAACTTGAGAGAAATGTGAACGTGGCCCCACGGTGGGTGCCAAGTGTTGAAATCAAAAAATAATCTCAATACCAATGGTGTCCTTAGGACACTTCAATAATAGGTATGATTTGAGATTGTAGAGCCACAAATACAATATAAAAGAAGAAAAAGTAAATATCAAAGAATTTTTTTAGTGGTTCAGATTAGCAATAGACTACATCCACTATGGAATCACTTCTTATTATCATACTTGAGTTTACAAAGGACATCGCTTTATACATTTCACACATTTTATGATATTTCTCTCTTCTCTCTCTCTCTCTCTTTGATCTAGATTTCACTTATCTCTACCAAAGGAACGGTTTGATCTTCTCTAAGTGTGGTGGAGATTGATGAATATCTTCAACACTTGATCATTTGAGTAGATTTCCATGATTCCATGATGATTTTGCATTAGATCTAGGCTTTAGAAATGATTGGTGGAGATTAGAGTAGCTTGGATTAAACTTGAGAAATCTCTAATGGAGTTTGGAGAAGAATTTAGTCGATTTGTTGTTGGAGGAAGATGGATTGAGTTTGAGAAGCCATTAATGGAGCTTGGAGTGCTTGAGAGTGGTGGAGAAATGATTTGGACAGCCCTTCGGGGTGGAAAAATCCCTCTCTTGAATGGTTGAGAAGTGGAGTATTTATAGGTGTAGTTTGGAGGTAGTGGCAGAGTTGTAATTATGGTGTACAGAGTTTGGGTCGGCCTCAAAATTATTTACGAAAATGCCACTGGGTTTTATAACTGATCCAACTTTACAGCTGGGTACAGCTGTCATACCGATCCATTTTATTACGAATGTGCCACCACCTTTTTTACTACCGTCCCATGATATTTCACTACTGACCATGTAGTAATTATAGTATCGTTCCATACTTTAGTTTGATATCGGTCTATGTGTATTTCACTTTGCAGACCGACCACGTGACAAAATAGGAACCGATCCATATAAAACTTTGCCGCCGATCCATTTTTTTATTTTGATACTAACCCATATGCTTTCTGCTACCTCTCCTATCTATCTTTTTCAACATAAAGCCACGTGTGTCTTCATTTTGTTGATTCCATCCACTTAGTTTGTACGGGATAGCTAAATTATGCTATTAACACGTAACCTCGTTTATAAGCACTGCCACGTGCACTCCATGTGTATCCAATACTAATCCATGCTAATATGCTTACCGTTTGTCGTGAATTATAACCGCCTTCTTTATATAAATAATCAAAGCGGTTCACCCATATAAAACATGTCCTCCAGTTCATCACTGATATACAATACCGACCCGTGTCATATATAACGTGCCGACCCATGAAGCCTCGTATGGGACTGACCCAATGTTACAACTTGCATGTAGTTTACAATTTTACTACCTCCATCTATTCACTTTGTGTATTATATCAACTACCTTGCTCTTGTATTTTGCCATGTACCTGTTGTCATTGCATGAAGCCATATTCTTACATTTATATCTATCCATGTTTAAACAATTCGAAGCCGACCCATATGTAATGGAGGGGTCCGTTCACATATACATTTAGTCTTATTGTGCCCATTCACGTGTGTTTTACTTTATACATATGGATGTTCAAGCTCATTATCATATATATTCATGTTTTCAGTAGCGAGCTTTGACAAGCATGGTTACATGTATGGGGCCGGTCCATATCTTAAAGCTGATTTGTAGTTTAAGAGCTATCCAGTCTGCATTAGAGAGAGATGACCGATCCATGAAGAATGAGCTCGACCGACCAATAGTTTATAACGTGGTCGACCGACTTATCGTTTATAATCTGGCCGACCGAACCATCAGACAGAGATCGACCGACCCATAAAACCAAGGCCGACCGACACTGAGACCGACCGACACTGAGACCGACCGAACCATTATAGTAAAACAACACTAATCCATGGCACTTAAATGTTATCGATCTATTACACATGCGTTTAACTAATTATTTCTAATATTTCTAACCCGTGTTTTTAACAAGGTTAGCATAGTTCAATTCTTTTCTCAAAGATGTAGCGAGAATAACATAATATAGCGGAAATAACGGGATATATCGGGAATATCGGAATGTAGCAGGGCTTAAAGCAAAGAGGCTATAATGGAGGCTATTTAGAAAAAGCTGTTGTTCGTAACAATGCGAATATAGCATGAATCCGATAGCAATCGATAAATTGTCACTATCCAATTGTCACGTCAAGAAGCGTTACTATTTTGAAGTACAATCAAAATCAGCAACGGAAAAGCATGACCAGATTTGCAACAGTAAAAAAAGTGTAGCAAAGCAAGGAACAGAGAGAGAAGTACCTGTCAGTAACGTCCGAGTCCAGATGTAATCTGTTTCCTTGAAACAATATTGCTCCCTCAATGGCGCTGAAGGTTATCGAGCAATTGTTTCCCAAGATAAAACGGACCACTCTCCGCAGGCTGAAGCGCTTTCAATTGCAAAGCAACACGAACTCAAGAGAGCAGTAATTAAGAACAGTTTTGCAGAGCAGAAAGAAGGTAATTTTTCGGTGATTTGATTGTTCTGTCATGAAGCCTTTATATAGTGGCTAGGGGATGTCTTCTGAGCAGATGTGACCGTCCGTACGGACGTGGGCGCGTCGGCTGAGCCCGAAAGGAAACGGGCGCACCTGTTCGCTGCGCAAGCCCAAGAGCCGAAAGGAAACGGGCGCATCCGCTCCGTTCAAAACAGATCCGTCCCACTACAACAAGGCCGAGCGGGTTAGCGGCCCACGGAAATCAGGAGACCCCAAGAGCCCCAAGGCCCTATCTATGACATTTTAATATTTATTATGAAGGCCTAATGCCTACATATCCCCATTCACTCAATGCTTCATATGCTTATTTCTTTTGTTTTGAAATAGCATATTGGGCCTTGGTATATAAGGAGACATAATCACAAATCACACACAATGTGGGACTTATATTTCTCCAATACCACTCAACCTCTTTTTCCCAATCTTCTCATTTATTTCCAACAATCCCCCACATGAATAAGGGATTTCTTTTTGTTCTTAAATTTGGTGAAACATTTAACGTATCGGTAAAAGTAGCATAATGGCCTTGAACTTTTCCTAGTGTTTATCGTTATAACCTACTGGCGAATCAGTAAACGAGATTGTCTTTGAACTGTAAGCCTTTTGTGTAAGTATATAAAGATAACACACGCTAAGTGTTTCTAAACCCCTTGATTCTCTGTTTGTGTTCGTTTTTGCCATGAACACCTGCTTGGTCTCATGAGTGTTTAAAGAATTCGACCTTACAATTCTTTTTGAAGCGGCGCCTTCACACTCACGTAGGTGATTCTATAAAGAGTATCCCATAATACTCCACTTGGGTCTTTTATAACACCACAGTATAGACATCATTAAAAGCTAAGCTTATCCTATTCTCCGACGGGTTGTGCACTGACTTATCATAGGAATGGTTTGTATTTTAACAGTGCCATTAAGTTTGTCTATAAACTTAGTTGTCCCTTTGAACCTAGATCTTGGGATCTCCAGTCAACTAGGTGGGGTTTCCGTTTAGAAAAACTTTTTAGATCATAGGTCTTAAGCCCATTCCCATCGATAAGGTTTGAACTTTCTCTCTAGGCAAGCCTTTAGTTAGTGGATCCGCAATGTTATCCTTTGACTTTACGTAGTCTATAGTGATAACTCCATTAGAGAGAAGTTGTCTTATGGTTTTATGTCTACGACGAATATGTCTAGATTTACCATTATACAATGTACTATTCGCCCTTCCTATAGCAGATTTACTATCATAATGTATATATATTGGAGGTACTGGTTTTTCCCAATTTGGAATGTCCTCTAAAAACCCTCTAAGCCAATCTGCTTCTTCCGCGGCTTTATCTAGAACAATGAACTCAGATTCCATTGTTGACCTTGCTATGCAAGTCTGTTTGGATGATTTCCACGAAATTGCTCCATTTCCTAATGTAAACACATATCCACTTGTGGATTTTGTGTTGTTTGAGCCCGTTATCCAATTGGCATCACTATATCCTTCTATTACTGAAGGATACTTATCATATTGCAACACATAGTTTTGTGTGTACTTTAGATATCCTAGGACTCTGATTATTGCTTTCCAATGATTTTTACCAGGATTGCTGGTATATCTACTTAGCTTGCTTACAGTGTACGCAATATCAGGCCTAGTGCAATTCATGACATACATAATACTTCCCAGTATACGAGAGTATTCAAGCTGATATATACCATCACCAGTGTTGTTTACCCAATTTTGGTTCATATCTACTGGTGATTTTGCAGTAGTTATATTATACTGCTTGAATTTTTCAAGAATTTTAGCAATGTAATGTGACTGAGATAACGCATACCCCTGTGGTGTCTTTATAATTTTTACACCCAAAATTACATCGGCCACTCCTAGGTCCACCATATCAAATCTAGAGGATAGCATGTCCTTCGTAGATTTTATTATGGCCTTATTATTTCCTAGGATCAGTAAATCATCAACGTAGAGACAAACAATGACATATCCAACATCTATACATTTTATATAGACGCATTTATCTGATTCATTTATTTTGAATCCATTTGATAACATTGTTTCATCAAATTTCTCATGCCATTGTTTTGGTGCTTGTTTAAGGCCATAAAGAGATTTTACCAATTTGCACACCTTATTTTCATTTCCTGGGCTTAGAAACCCTTCTGGTTGCTGCATATATATTTCTTCTTCCAGTTCACCGTTCAAAAACGCAGTTTTTCACAACCATTTGGTGTATTTCCAAATTCAATATGGATGCGATTGCAATAAGCATCCTAATTGATGTTATTCTGGTAACTGGAGAGTATGTATCAAAGTAATCCAGATCTTCGTTCTGTCTGAATCCTTTTATCACAAGTCTTTCTTTATACTTGTCTATTGAGCCGGTAGCCTTTAGTTTCTTCTTAAATATCCATTTATATCCTAGTGGTTTTGATCCTTTAAGGAGATCCACTAGTTCCCACATATGGTTTTGTAGAATGGATTCTATTTCACTATTGACGGCTTCTTTCCAATAAAGAGCATCGCGAGATGACATTGCTTGTTGATAAGTTAGAGGTTCATTTTCTATCATATATGCATAGAAATCAGGTCCAAAGGATTTTGAGGTCCTTTGTTGCTTGCTCCTTCTCGGTTCCTCTATCTCAGTTTCATCATTCATTTTTCTTTGATCAGCATTATCCTCGGGAGTATCTGGATCTCTTGGCCTCTTTTGAACACTTGTTTCAAAAGAGGTTTTTAGTGGATAAATGTGTTCGAAGAATCTTGCATTTCGAGACTCGATAATGGTGTTTTCATGAATATCATCAACTTCAGATTTGTACACCAAAAATTGATATGCACTACTATTATGAGCATATCCAATGAACATGCAATCTATAGTCTTCGGTCCTATTTTGACCTTTTTCAGTTTTGGAATTTCCACTTTGGCAAGACATCCCCACACTTTTAAGTATTTGTAGGATGGTGGTCTGTTTTTCCAAAGTTCATGGGGAGTCTTAGACGTTTTCTTTCGTGGTATTTTATTTAAAATATGATTTGCCGAAAGAATAGCTTCTCCCCAAAAATTGTCCGGCAAGCCAGAGCTTATTAGTAGGCATTCATCATTTCTTAAAGAGTTCTATTTTTCCGTTCGGCTATACCGTTGGATTGCGGAGAATAAGTAGCTGTAGTTTGATGTATTATACCATGCTCAGCGCAGAATTCCTCAAATGGAAACTCATATTCTCCTCCTCTATCACTTCTTAAAGCTTTAATTTTTCTGTTGAGTTGATTCTCAACTTCTGCTTTATACTGTTTAAACATATCGAATGCCTCATCCTTTCTTCTAAGGAGATATATATGATAGTATCTTGTACAATCATCTATAAATGTGATGAAGTACCTTTTTCCTCCTCTAGTTTGACACATTTTCAAGTCGCATACATCAGTATGTATTAAGTCTAGAGGTTCGGTTTCTCTTTCAACATGATGAAATGAGGTTCTTGTCAATTTGGCTTCAGCACAAATTTGACATTTGTAATTTGAATCAATTCTACACTTAGGTATGAATTCTAGATTGATCAGTTTTTGTAAAGTATCAAAATTCACATGACCTAGTCTAGAATGCCATAGATTAGGAGAGTCAACCATATAAGCAGAAGATTCAATTTTATTCATATCATTGTTTGGTACAACAGTGGTTACATTAGCCTTAAATAGACCATCACATACATAACCCTTTCCTATGTACAATCCATTCTTAGACAACACAAATTTATCAGCCACAATGTCAGTTTGAAGCCATGCTTGCTGAGCAGCGATCCTGAAATTAGATTTTTGCGAATTTCTGGAACATGGAGAACATCATTTAGATTGAGTTCTTTTCCAGAAGTCAATTTCAGCACAATCTTTCCCTTGCCTTCGACCTTTGATGTGGACGAGTTACCCATAAACAGTTGTTCTTCATTAGTAGCACTTTTGTAGTTTGTGAACATCCACTTATTTGCGCATATATGCCTAGTGGCTCCAGTGTCTACAAATTACTCCTTGTTGTTGCCAACAAGGTTGCATTCTGAAACAACTGCACACAGGTCCATTTCAGAAACACCGTCTGAAACATCCGCCACATTTGCTTCTGATTTCTTCTTTTTGCGTGGGCCGCGACATTCTGCAGCTTTATGACCCTTCTTTCCACAATTATGGCATGATCCCTTGAATTTCTTTGACTTCTTAGGTTGGTTGTCACGTTTTCTCTTATTGGACTTGTCCGTCTCGACAACGTTTGCTTTGGCAACCACATTTTGAGAAATCTTCTTTTCAGAATTTCTGTTATCTTCCTCAATTCTCAATCGAACTACAAGTTCCTCCATTGTCATTTCTTTGCGCTTGTGCTTTAGGTAATTCTTGAAGTCCTTCCACGATGGAGGAAGCTTCTCAATAGCAGCGGCAACTTGAAAAGATTCGCTAAGTGTCATCTTTTCATCTTCTAGTTGACGAATGATAAGTTGTAGTTCTTGAATTTGGTTAATCACAGCTTTTGTATCGACCATTTTGAAGTCAAGAAATTTCCCAGCGATGAATTTCTTCATGCCTGCATCTTCAGTTTTATACTTCTTTTCCAAAGCCAACCAGAGTTGTTTGGATGTTGCAATGGTGCAGTACACGTTGTATAGACTGTTGTCGAGGCCATTCAAGATGTAATTTTTACACATGAAATCGGAATTTTTCCAAGCAGTAAGGGCTTCAACTTTAACTGGATCCGGTTCCACTTTAGAAACGACTGGAGCATCTTCTGTAAGATACTTTGCTAGGCCCAATGTTTTCAAGTAAAATAGCATCTTTTCCTGCCAACATTTGAAGTCCGCTCCGGTGAACTTCTCAGGCCTTTCTCCATGAGACAGTGCCATTGGCGTAACCAAGGGTGCAAAAGGATTGGTTACAGGTGGTGTTGGCGCAGCAGGACCACTATTGTTCTTAGCCATTATCGTTTTCTGCAAAAAGACAATATTGTTTCAAGTTTGTTGTTCGTAACAATGCGAATATAGCACGAATCCGATAGCAATCAATAAACTGTCACTATCCAATTGTCACGTCAAGAAGCGTTACTATGTTGAAGTACAATCAAAATCAGCAACGGAAAAGCGTGACCAGATTTGCAACAGTAAAAAAACTGTAGCAAAACAAGGAACAGAGAGAGAAGTACCTGTCAGTAACGTCCGAGTCCATATGTAATCTGTTTCCTTGAAACAATATTGCTCCCTCAATGGAGCTGAAGGTTATCGAGCAATTGTTTCCCAAGATAAAACAGACCGGTCTCCGCAGGTTGAAGCGCTTTCAATTGCAGAGCAACACGAACTCAAGAGAGCAGTAATTAAGAACAGTTTTGCAGAGCAGAAATAAGGGAATTTTTCGGTGATTTGATTGTTCTGTCATGAAGCCTTTATATAGTGGCTAGGGGATGTCTTCTGAGCAGATGTGACCGTCCGTACGGACGTGGACGCGTCGGCTGAGCCCGAAAGGAAACGGGCACACCTGTTCGCTGCGCAAGCCTAAGAGCCGAAAGGAAACGGGCGCATCCGCTCCGTTCAAAACAGATCCATCCCACTACAACAAGGCCGAGCGGGTTAGCGGCCCACGGAAATCAGGAGACCCCAAGAGCCCCAAGGCCCAAGGCCCTATCTATGACATTTTAATATTTATTATAAAGGCCTAATGCCTACATATCCCCATTCACTCAATGCTTCATATGCTTATTTCTTTTGTTTTGAAATAGCATATTGGGCTTTGGTATATAAGGAGGCATAATCACAAATCACACACAATGTGGGACTTATATTTCTCCAATACCACTCAACCTCTTCTTCCCAATCTTCTCATTTATTTCCAACAATAGCATAGCGGTAGTAGTCCGTTACGGGATATAGTGGGGTAATAGTGAGGCATAAACTTCCCAGGCATAAATAAAACGCATGTCAATTACGGTAAGAAACGATAATTGTATAATTCGAGTTTTGAAGGCTAACTTCTGTATACAATTGAATTTGATCTCTTAACCAGTTTACTTGCTTTCAGAAGGCCTTTTTACATAGATAAAGACTACTGACACATCTTGAATGGGGATAGAGGGTTTTCGGGTTTCTTTTATAATAAATTAATATAATATTATTAAATATCTTCAGGCCACTGTAGCTTGCAAGACCCGGTCCAATTTCACATCTTTTCTCTCCACGCAAGTTGTTATTCCATTCATTTTCATGGTCACTTCATTCCCACTTCAAAAATTTATTCCCGTTGATTTACTATTCCAAAAATCCTGATTCAGTGTTTGTTAGATTCGTGGAAGCGAGCTCTACCTCTAGGGCTAATCTAAATGTATTTGGTGATTGTCAAGTTTGCAGGTTGCGAGCTAGGTTTGAAGATTTTGCGAGCTATGGTCACTATTTCAAATATCGCAAATATCGCCCGAGATCTCCTCTGAGATCTCGTTTTGGGCTCCTTCCGAAACGAAACAGCAAATATCACTCTAAATCTCCTTTCGAATATATCACCCGAGATACTGCAATATCAAACGATATATCAACCATGACAAAATATTTGGAATATCATCCAAGATCTTAGTATTTTTGGTTAAATATAAATTTGTCCCTGAGATAGAACTATAATTAAAAAACACAAATCTAGCCATATCAATCTTTTGTTATTTTAAGTTTTGCATGTTAAATGACTATATTGTATGTTTGTATATGTTATACAATGCTTATGATTTTCATATTCGTCTTTTTACACACATGTTACTTATGAAATTATGTATTTTATTGTCTATTTATGCTGGATTTTTTTAATGTTTTGGATCCTTTTAATGTTTCATGTTTAATAATATTCCTATTTTAAGCATATTACAATTCAGAGTATGAATGATCTTCCGCAAATTAAAGAACTATAAAGTTATTTTGCATTTTAAGTTTAAGTTACTTTGTTTTTGATAGCAATCATAAAAATCATTTTGTTAAAATATCATTTTGAACATATCATGTACCCCGAGATGCTTCCGATATGAACTTTCAGACCCGAGATGAAAATTCGAGATGAACTCCCGAGTTAGACTAATCTCGTCCGAGGTCTCCCCCTATACGAGACCGAGTCTATAAAATCCCCAAGATGAAACGCGACCGATATCTGAGATTTAAAACCTTGGTTGTGGTTGATGGGTACGGAAACTGGGATTGGATTTGGTTTTAAGGAGGAGAGAAACATCTCAGGTGGTGATTTAAGGTGGCACCCAGGTCTAAAGGGTGCAATTTGTGGAGGATAGACAATTTTTCCCCCAGGTCATGTAGACGTGTTTTTATAGAAGGGGTCGGGCTTGTGGAATTTAGTGTGGATGGGTTGTGCTAGCGAATAGAAGATCAATGACGCCGAGGGTTTCCAATTCCGTTGACGTTTGCTACGTATCACCATTAACTAGTGCACACAAGTTATGGTTTTGGGTAACTTTACGTGGACGTATGTTTTAATTGGGGAAGAAAGGATTAAGGGCTAATTAACTTTGATTAATTATATGTTAGATTAATTAACAATTTAAATAATCATCGAAATATCATTTGTAATTTTTTCATATGAAGTCGGTTTCGACGTCGTTTCTTCCATTGGATTTGTATTGTCGATCTCTACGCTTTAGAGCCTGTTGGATTGATTTGGTTGAGGTGAGTGATATTGTTTCTCAGTGAACTGTAGTTGTTTGTACAGTATTTAATTGATGTTATTAATTGATTTTTGTTATAAAGCGAAATATTTAGGAGAGTTGAACCTAATAAATAATAAATAAAAAGATTAAAAGTTGATTTTAAGTATTTTTAACCTGATTATCATATTTTTATCTGTTTGTGCGTTATTTGTCCATCTACGCACTATTGCGTATTGTTTTGACCAGACTGCCGTATTTAAGTTATTTGGACACATATTTCATTTTGATTACTATAAATATGTTCTGTTGAATTTATTACTGCTATTATGGATGTTTATATGTTAGTTTAGGAATTTTTAAGACTATTGGCTGCGCGGTTGAATTGGTTACTTAGTTTATCTTAAAACGACGTTCGTAGGTGACCTAATATAAGGAAATCTCATTTGTCAGATTTTAAGGGTGCTTATCGACCAATTGTACATGTCAGTGTATATTGATTGAATGCACAAAGATGGTAGACTCGAATGAATGAGATATATTCTCGATGGAACTTCAGAGCGCATGAATGAATTTTATGAAGGAGCAACACTGGAGGTCGACGATTCAGATTTGAAGAGGGAGCAATACTAGAGCTTGATGGTCATCTAAAGATGAAGAACTCACGTGGCAACGATCTGGATTCCGCGACGAATGCCAAATGTTTTCCCTAGATGTGCATTTAACTTATTTGGGTCAAATACTTAATCTAAGTAGAAGTTATTGATTACTATGGAGAGGTCGATATCGACTACTATTGTTGTTAGTCACTCTAGCCAATTTGACATGGGCGATGGTATGAGTTCGAGGAGAAGGACATGATGATTCGATCGATAATAATTTTGACATGATAACCTTTTGATTGGTAGCATCGGTAAGAGTCAAGGATGTTGTGTTTCTATATAATGGCTCGTCATTCGACGATGGTGATTCCAAGATGGGAAGCAAGATGACTGCGATAGATGGTTTTTCTCCCAGATGCAGAAAAAATGACATTAAGTTGTATTGAGGTGACTATCGGAGAGAGAGGGAGAGATGAGAGACACAGATTGATATCTTGAGACATATGATGACAATCGGGAATATTTCCCACACCGTGATGACTTCAGACGGAAGCCTTATGAACATTCAGCGAGATTGATTCTACTACAAAGAATGTGAACAAAGGGTTTATTGGTATTCAAAACTTCTTACACCTTTGAAGAGAGTGACATAAAGGTGGGATCAAAGTCAGTTAACGTTTTTGACCTAATCTATCTGGATCCAAATCATGTTGATGTTTTGGATTTCGTAGGGTTATCCACTACAGTCTGTTGATGTTTTAACGTAGTGAATTGTCTGGTAGAGTTAATTGATGCTTTCAACCTACTAGTGCTTCGATGGATTGTGTGACCATGGTATTGAGTATCATATGCTTTGCCCACTGAGTGAGTGAATGTGAGAATGGATGATGGATGCTATGGCTGTTTATCAACATTTAGTACTTAGACATCTATCATACCTTCTTACCTGGTGTTTAGCATAAAGTAGCATATACCTATTATTATTGCTAACCCTATAGATGTAGGGGCATGACATGTATGGTTCTCCATACCCTCCATATCATATATATACAACTACGAGTTTTAAAGTGCTTTGAGATTTATTATCGTTCACACCAGACTATTATCTGACCCATACTTTTATTTCTCTCCTATTACCTTGGGTGCTCATTGACAATGCTGATGAGCAGACCAGGTAAGAAATATGAGTATTACGAGAGTCATGCAAGTGGATTAGTAGGAGGCGACATTTTACATATTTATACTTGTATCCTTATTGTTTATTATATTGTGTGATGCTGTGGAGCCTTGACAATGTCATTCTTATTAGAGATATATTATCAGTTGGAGTTTATTTATCACTTGTACAGACTCTATTATTGTTATATATAACTGTATGAGCCTATGTACTCTGATTATGTAGTTTATTTATTTATTATTGTCTCGCTTGTTTTATATATGTGATTGTTACTATTATATGTTATTGATGCGCTATGAGCTATACGATAGGTTTAATTAGGATTGTCTACATGAGACCTAAGTAATCTGGATATTAAGAATGTTACCAATGGTTCTTCTGATTTCCATGGACGAATTGTTGTTACCTTGGGTGTTATGGATTGTAAAGGCTATCACTGTCGAATGTGGGGAAGATGGGTGTGAGTTCTTCTCTGGTGTTGGGTAGTGGTTGATAAATCTACCCATTCTCATGTACTTTATTGATGAAGTTTTTTTGTTGTTTTATCGCTCACAAGACTGTTGTATGACTCAAGGTTTTATGTTTCCCTCTTATTACCTTGGGTTGCTCATCCGGTTGTGGATGGGCAGACTGAGTAGCAGGTGACAGGTAATGCTTTAGTGAGGACGATAATGCTGATCGATGGCGAGCAGGAAGCTCATGTACTAGTTTTATTACTATCTAGTATTTTCTGTTCATGCTGATACTATATACTCTAAGGGATGTAGTGAGGACCTTTATGCAGAATTATTATCCTAAGTTGTACGGATATTTCTTTGGGTTCAGTTAAGAGTTTTCAGTTTCTGTGCAGTTGGATTTCACTATTATTACTTGTTGTATATGTTCTATTATATTTCATCCTTGTGCTGTGAGATTTACGACAGATTCTGATTGTGTTATATACTCTAATGATCATCCATAGCTGCCTGACACACCTTTCACCGTATTATTCCTCTTGTTTAGTGTGGGGGTTGCGGGTGGTCGTCATAATCAACGTCCTCAACATTCTCATTTCGATTAGGTCGTCTAGGCGGCATTCTTCAATTCGAAGTGATGAATAATTCTCGGACCTGTGGGTTTGAACTGAACCTCGCAACAATGGAAAAGAATCAACCTACCTTTGAAACGATGAAAAACAATGATCTAAACCTCGAAACAATGAAGATGATAAGCCTTCAAATCTTGAAACAATGTCGACAATGGACCAACCTCGCAACAATGAAGACGATGAACCAAACCTCGAAATAATGACAAACAATGAACCGAGTTCGCTCTGATATCAAACTGACGCAGCAGTATAACAAATCAAATTCATGTTATTGGTAAAACTAATACAGTTCTAATTTCGTTGATCGATGACGAAATCAGAATGGAAGTTTAATCCATTGATCTCGATGATTTTGAGATAACTTGAGATAATACTAATTCCATTGATCGAGATGAGTCACCAATTTTATATTGATCGAGTTGATGCTGGAAAGGTTGGTCTTCCACTTCGTTGATTCACAGCGAATACCGAAATTGGGGACAAACTATTGGAGCTTCCAACAATGGCGGATGCCAAAATTTTATTTTAGAATTAACTTACTGTTACATGGTTACAGCCATCTACTTATGATGTTTGGAAACATACACCGATACCGATACACCGGTACCGAAACAACGATCGGTACGAAGGTAAATCGATACACAGACATACAACACCGAAACAAAAGAATAAATTAAATTGGAACCGAAACAGAAATGCCACGAAGTTACTCCAGAACCACAAAACCAAAGCCACGGAGCTTGAACCGAAACCAGAAGTAAATCCACTTGAGTTGAAGCCGAAGCTGAAGCCGAAATAAAAAATTAATGAGCAGAATATTATAGATACCGATCCCCAAGGTTTTAAATCTCGTATATCGGTCGTGTTTCATCTCCGGGATTTTATAGACTCGGTCTCGTATTGGGGGAGATCTCGGACGAGATGAGTCTAACTCGGGAGTTCATCTCAGATTTTCATCTCGGGTCTGAAAGTTCATATCGGGACAATCTCAGGGTACATGATATGTTAAAAATGATATTTTAACAAAATGATTTTTATGAATGCTATTAAAAACATAGTAACTTAAACTTATAATGCAAAATAACTTTATTATTCTTTATTTGCGAAAAATCATTCATACTCTAAATCGTAATATGCTTAAAACAGAAATATTGTTAGATAGGAAACATTAAAAGGATCCAAAACATTAAAAAATTCGGCATAAATAGATCATAAAATACATAATTTCATAAGTGACATGTACATAAAAAGACGAATATGAAAATCACAAGCATTGTAAAACATATACGAACATACAATATAGTCATTTAACGTGAAAAATGTAAAATAACAAAAGATTGATATGGCTAGATTTGAATTTTTATAATTATAGTTTAAGTTCGGGCACAAATTTAAATTTTAACCAAAAAAACTAAGATCTCGGACGATATTCCAGTACTTCGTCTCGGACGATATATCGTTCGATATTGCAATATCTCGGGCGATATATTCGAAAGGAGATTTAGAGTAATATTTGTTGTTTCGTTTCGGAAGGAGCCCAAAACGAGATATCGGGCGATATTTGCGAGATTTGAAACAGTGCCGATACTAGAACATGAAGAACACCGAAGCAGCGATACCGATACCAACTGATCCAAAATAGAAAACTAACAACACAGTTTATTCTTGATACTGAAGTAACTATTAGTGACACCGATACCGATACCAAATACCACTGATACTACTTAGTCTTGTGCTACACCACTCGGTGTAATTTCAGTTAAGGCTTTTGCGAAAATAAGATTCCTCCTCTCCTCCGTATTGGCATCAAAACACATAAAATTGTCTATTCTACTAGCCAACCAATTCAAACATAGAAGTGTTTGTAACACCGTAGTGATCTACGTAAAAAGAGTCTAGAGTGGAATAGATTGCACTATATCTCTGGCACACTCAACCAAGGTACACATGAAGTAATAATAAACGACTTCTCTCCTATAATAGCTGGATCAAATCCCAGCACTTTCCTTCTCTCCTCAACATTAGTGAATTTGAAATAAAACATACCATTTAAAAAATTAACTCAAAGTCCTCCTGTAACAACCCGTATTTTCAATAACCTGTAATAACATAAATCGAGGCAGAATTTAATTCTAAAATGGGAATCAAGGGAAACGGGCTATGCCATTGCGTTCGTCTCGGAAAAATACGCGAAATAGAGTCCGAGTTTTCGAAAATCGGAGTCCGTATGACCAAGATATGGCCTCGCGAAGTTTCACGAAAAATTCCCAAATTAAAGTATACTTAATTAAGTGAAATGGGTTGTGTAGATATATATATATATATATTGATATATATATATATATATATAATTGAAAATTTAATAAATAAATATGCAAAAATGCTCAAAACAGCGAATTGGGAGAGGGGAATAACCGAACCGGCCGATTTTTGAAGTCGACCCGAGCCCGCTGGGTCGACTAGGGGTTAATCCAGGGTGTTTGGCTGTCAACCCGTGGGCCGATTCGCTCAAGTGCAGATTTTGCATTTGAATGGTTCTCATGGTCCATCTTTAATCTAAAGGCCCTAGATGGTTCCTACACTTGACTTCTTCCCCAAGACATGCTTTGATGGCTTGGATTGAATCTAGGGTTAATCCTATGGCCTAAAACACTTGCCTAATCTATAAATAAGACCCTAACCTACCCTAATTCATTCATAATTAAACCTAGTAACTAAACTATGGCAAAATGCTAGCTCTCATGGCCTCCACTAATTTTATGAAGAGGGTTGCATACTAATCACTCTCTAATCAACTTCTAATCCCTTCTTAGCATCTTAATCTTCTTCATTTGGTGTTCAAAGTTGCTAGTTGTGAGTTTCTATCACTTTGAGGATCTTTTGGTAAACTAATTAGATGAGATGTGATGAGATTTATGGTTTTGTATGTGGGTTAATGAGCTTTGAATCATATGATATGATGTTAGCATTAATCTTATGTTTATGCATGTTGAGTATGTAAGCTTATGCAAGTTTAATATGATGTATGTTATGTTTGCATGATGCTAAATATGCAAGTTGTGGGCTATGTAATCATATGCATGTTATGCAAGTTCATGGTAATATGCTATGCAAGTTACATGTATGTAAATATGCAAGTTACATGTTTGTTAATATGCAAGTTACATGTATGTAAATATGCAAGTTACATGTTTGTTAATATGCAAGTTACATGTTTGTTAATATGCAAGTTACATGTATGTAAATATGCAAGTTACATGTTTCTTTATATGCAAGTTACATGTTTGTTAATATGCAAGTTACATGTATGTAAATATGCAAGTTACATGTTTATTAATATGCAAGTTCATGATGACACATTATGCAAGTCTATAAGTTAATATGCAAGTTTGTTATGCAAAATGAATATGTAAGTTATGTGACATATTATATGCAAGTTATGTGACATGTTATGCAAGTTCATATGCAAGTTATGTGTTTGTTAATATGCAAGATGGCACCTTTGAAACATGTTCATTCATATGCAAGTTGACACCTTTTATATGTGTTATATCATGAACGAAATTACGTGGGAACGATGGGGTAATTAAATGCATAAGTTAATAAGATTGTGTGAAATTAATATAATTATGCATAACACAAAATAAATAAACATAGTATGGGAATTTGCCTATTTGGTTAGGTGTACCCATACTATGTGTTGGGAATTTACCTATTGAGTTAGGTCTACCCCATGGGAATTTACCTATTAAGTTAGGTCTACCCATGTTAAGAAAACTTGATTAATTAGGGATAATTAATATAAAATTATGAGGGTGATTAATTAGGTGTAATTAATTGACTAAGACACGAGGTTGGACTCAGTTGTAGCGTAAAACTGCCCGGACCCAACCGGCTTAACCAGTTGCTACAAATGTTAGCCCAATGTGAGAGGTCTTAGGCACAAACTAAATACGTAATTAATGTAAAGACACGAGGTTAGACTCTGTTATGACATAAGGCTGCCCGGACCCAACCGGCTTAACCAGCGGTCATAAAAGACAGTCTAATGTGAGAGGTCTTTACAAAGGTTACGTTCTTAATTAATTAATTAAGAAACACTTAACCACATTAGCATGTAGAGGGACATGAGGGGTTAAGTGGGTGCCTCGGGTGGCATGAGAAAATCTAGTGGTTGCCTTGGGTGGCAATAGAAAATACGATTAGAATACTTAACCAAAATGGAACATGTAATTAAAACATGATTAAAGGGTTAAGTGGGATATACTAGAAAAAGGGACAAGCTTAGGTGGGTAGCTTGTGGAGGCCCATTTCAACCAGTAACCCATACGTATCTTTGTGGGCTCGACCCATGTCGAGGACGGGACACGCATACTGGGCTTGACTGTAAGAGGCAAACGGGTTAGCGGTGGCAACGCAAGTCCAACGGGCTTCATATGCGTGAGTGGGCCCGGGCTGGTAGGTAAGCCGTTGTTGCATCGAGTAGATATAAGCCGTGCACCTTTAGTTTCATCAGGTTGCCACATTGGGGAATGATACATCCCACGGTGGGGCCAGCACGGGTATCTACGTTAGGGAGCCGATCGAATGGGAAGTAGTGTGTACACCTAGTGGATTGTAGGGCCCCGTGGCGCCTACTTGGTCACCTAGGGGTACGCAAGTACTAATTAGTAAATTTTATAAGTCCTTGGGTGGGATCAACCTTTAAGTTAGGAACGACTGGTGTGGTGCAGTTTAGTAATTTACCTTAGGGAGGGTAGATGCGTCTTTATCCTTTATCTTCGTTTAGTTGACTGCTTAGGGTAGCCATTCATCCCTATATGTTACCGTATATCAGTTTATGTCTTCTCTGGTTACTTTAACGATTGTATTGTTAAAGTTATAGGACTCGCTCAGACTTATGTCTGACCCCGTTGTTTTTATCTTTTTCCCAACCCTCAGGTCCTACGGTGGATCCTAGCAGTAGTGGAGCTTGATCGGATTGCTGTTCCAGTCTTTAGGAGCTTGGATAGATGTAAAGCTCCAGTTATCCAGTTATCTTTTGTTTTGTTTGGCTATTGTATGAGAGTGGGATTATGTACTTCTTTATTTTGATGGATATTGTACTTGACCTTTATTGTGGTTTTATGATGTAACCAGACATGTTTTACTTCCGCTGTTATGAGATGATGTTTTAAAATTTCAAGTACTATTTATATCTGTCTTGTTGTAATTTTTCTGTTCTATATTCACTAAAATACTCCACCGATGCTATGGCATTCCCTTAGTGAGTGATCATAGCGGGAGTGGGGTGTTACACGTGGTATCAGAGCTTAAGGTTACCAGAACAGATAAAATTTTTGAGAAAAACTATTTTCTAAGAGTATTTTCGAAAAAAGTATTTTCAAAAGCATGTCTTCTAAGAGAAAAAGTTTTTGAAAAAGAAAAGCATAATCCCCAATAGCCATATCTTTATCTTTCGGAATCTCCTTTTTGAATCTTTCCTCTTTCGTTTCAGCATGGCTGAAGATCTTAACATCCCGGAGGGTTTAGTTATACCACTATGGTATAGGAGGTTGCAAGAGGCTAGGGCCGCGGCTGCGGGTCCGGCCAATGCTACTACACCAGAGACAACCGCTCCTCCTCCTCAGCCTAGAGTGGATAATTTTGCTAAGGTTTGCAAGGAGTTCAAGGCTATAGGAGGAAAACCTTTTCTTGGTTCAGAGACTTTCGTAGAGGCTAGAGATTGGCTTAAGGAAGTGGAAGAGTTGCTAGATATCTTTGAAGTGGAAGAGGGAAAGAAAGTCAAGTTGGCGGCTTGGTTAATGAAGGGAGAGGCCTCATTCTGGTGGGAGGTCACTAATGGAGAACGCCCTGTTGACTCTTGGGCAGATTTTAAGCAAAGATTTGGGGCTAAGTTTCTCTCAAGGGCGGAAGAGAATCTGTTTATGGAGAAGTTCTTGAATTTGAAGCAAGGGAATCTCACGGTGAAAGAATATGTCAACAAATTCAATCAATTAGCAAGGTTTGGCATAGAGTTGGTGAATACACCGGAGAAGAAGGCTTTGAGGTTCGTTAGAGGCTTGAACGAACCATTGCAAGGAATAGCTATGACTCACATTCCTATGGGGGCCACTTTTGAGAAGCTTGTCTACATGGCACTTATGCATGAGGATGATAAGAATTCTAAGGCACCAGAGAAAAAGGGGGATCAGAAGAAACCGCAACAACAACAACAAGGCAAGGGCGGAAAAGGCAATGGTGACAAAAAGAAGACGAAGAAGAAGTGCTTCAATTGTGGAACACCAGGACACCTCAGTAAGGATTGTCGCAAAAAGAAGAAGACCGGTTGCTTTCATTGTGGTGAAGCAGGGCATCTTGTGAAAAACTGCCCAAAGAAGGGGCAGAAGACGGGGTCTACCTCAGGAGGGCAGGTGCAAGCTCTTATAGCACCACCTCAGTCAGGGGGGCAAGTTCAGGTTCTCTCAGTTCCACCGATTCAGCAGAGAGGTAGAACTATTTCCGTTGAAAGTCTGGTTTTTCTGTTTGATCATCCAGTTCGTACTTTGTTTGACTCTGGCGCATCGCATTCTTTTATCTCATCATCGTTAGTTGAGTCACTGCACTTAGACACCAGTCTAGTTGATGATCCCTTGGTTGTCTCAAACCCAATTGGGGGCTCCATATATCTGTCTATGATATGTTTGGGTTTGAAGATTTCTATACTTAGCGTTGAGTTTAGATGTGATGCTTTTGTATTGGGCTTCACGGGCTATGGGTTGATCTTGGGCATGGACTGGTTATCCAGTAATGGTGCCGTTCTTGATTGCGAAAGGAGAGTTGTCAGGCTCATGACCCGCTTGGGTAATACTCTCGAGATCTCTTGCAATCCCATGGAATCTGTTTTGCTAAGTTATCTTGAATCGCTCGATGCTTCGGTCGAGAGTTTGCATTCTGTCAGAGTAGTCCGGGAATATCCGGATGTGTTTGAAGAAGTAAAGGGTTTGCCTCCGAAGCGGGAGATAGATTTCCGAATTTATTTGGTGGATAATGCCAAACCAGTGTCTTTGCCAGTGCGCCACATGGCTCCTCGGGAGAGAAGGGAACTTCATAAGCAAGTAGGGGAGTTGCTTGAGAAGGGGTTTATAAGGCGAAGTATATCGGAGTGGGGAGCTCCAGTAGTGTTTGCCACGAAGGCGGATGGGTCCCTCAGACTTTGTGTGGATTATAGGGAACTTAATAAGCTCACAAAGAAGAATAGACACCCATTACCGAGGATAGATGATCTCTTTGATCAGTTGGTTGGCGCCTCAGTGTTTTCGCAAATGGATTTAGCTACAGGGTTTCATCAGTTGAGAGTGGCGGAGGACAGTATAGAGAAGACTGCTTTCCGGACTCCGGATGGTTTTTTTGAGTGGCTAGTGATGCCATTTGGGTTGACAAACGCCCCTGCATACTTTGTGGATCTCATGAGTAGAGTGTTCAGAGAGTATCTGAATAAGTTTGTAGTAGTTTTTGTGGATGACATCTTGGTCTTTTCCAAGAGTGAAGAAGAGCATGCCTTACATCTCAGAGAAGTGTTGGAGACTCTTCGAGCACATGGTCTTAAAGCTAAATTCTCTAAATGTCATTTTTGGAGAAGAGAAGTGCGATTCTTAGGGCATGTGGTCTCTAAGGAAGGGATAGCTGTGGATCCCGCAAAGATAGTATCTATCCAGGATTGGAAAGTTCCTAAAAATGCTACCGAAGTAAGAAGTTTCTTGGGGTTGGCAGGATATTATAGGAAGTTCATCAAAGACTTCGCGAAGATATCAGCCCCATTAACCCGCTTGACGAAGAAGAATCTGGTTTTCTCATGGGATGTAGATTGTGATGATGCTTTCCGACGGTTAAAGAGAGCTTTGACCACCGCTCCAGTTTTAATGCTTCCAGATGGGAGTAAGCCGTTTGTTGTTTATACCGATGCTTGTGGAACAGGATTAGGCGCAGTCTTGATGCAGGAGGGAAGGGTAATAGCCTATGGAGGGAGACAATTGAGAGTGCATGAGAAGAATTACCCTACCCATGATCTAGAGTTGGCCGCGATTGTTTTCGCACTTAAGTCTTGGCGCCATTATCTTCTTGGTGAGAGATTCGAGTTGTTCACTGACCATAAATCATTGAAGTACTTATTCTCTCAGAAAGATTTAAACTTAAGACAGCAAAGGTGGATGGAGTTCTTAGCATCCTATGATTTCGAGATAGCATATACCCCTGGCAAGGGTAACGTGGTGGCTGACGCCTTGAGTAGAAAAAGGCTATCTTTAAGTCCATTGTTCGTAGAACGGCGAAGCTTGGAGTTTCTTTCTTTGTTCGACTTCAGACCTTCTGTTGATTTTGTACCTGGTTTGTTGGCATCCTTGGAGGTTAGACCTACTCTTTTGAGACGGATTGGCGAGGCTCAGCGAGACGACCCACAGTTGGTTGTGTTGGTAGAGAAGCTTATAAGAGGGGAGTCGTCCAGCCATTTGGGTAGATACACCATAGATGATAAGGGATGGTTGCATAGAGACGGTAGACTTTGTGTACCGCAAGATGAGGGTTTGAAGAAGGCTATTTTGGATGATGCACATCGTTCAAGAATGACTATTCATCCCGGTGGAGACAAAATGTACCAAGACATGAAGAGAGTTTTCTTCTGGGCCGGTATGAAGAAAGATGTAGCCGAGTATGTGGCTAGATGTTTAGTGTGCCAACAAGTTAAAGCGGAGCAAAGGAAACCCGGTGGGTTGCTACACCCATTGGAAGTTCCGCAGTGGAAGTGGGATAGTGTCTCGATGGATTTCATCGATGGGTTACCGAGATCGAGGAAGGGCAATACGGGAATTTGGGTTGTGGTGGACAGACTTACCAAGAGTGCCCATTTTATACCCGTGAAGAGTAAGAGGACCGCTCCATGGCTTGCTTCGGTCTATGTTAGGGAGATTGTTAGATTGCATGGCGTGCCATCCAGCATTGTGAGTGATCGAGATCCTATCTTTACTAGTGAGTTTTGGAGAAGTTTGCAAGAGGCGGTAGGGACTCGGTTGTGTTTGAGCACCGCATATCATCCTCAGACGGACGGTCAGACCGAGAGGGTGAACCGTATCTTAGAAGATCTCTTGAGGCTTTGTATCTTGGATTTTGGAGGTACATGGGAAGAACATCTTCCTTTGGTGGAGTTCGCATATAATAACAGCTTTCAGTCCAGTATTGGTATGGCTCCTTTCGAAGCTCTTTATGGAAGGCCTTGTCGATCTCCTACATGTTGGTGGGAATCTACGAATAAGATCTTGCTTGGGCCGGATATGGTTAGAGAGACTTCAGAGAAGATTGATTTAATTCGAAGAAGGATGAAAGCAGCGCAAGATAGACAGAAATCTTATGCGGATCGGAGAAGGACGGAACTTGAGTTTGAGGTTGGGGATATGGTTTTTGTCAAAGTATCTCCATTGAGAAATGTGGTTCGCTTTGGGTCCGTTGGGAAGTTAGCACCGAGATTTGTTGGGCCATTTCCTATTAAGGAAAGGATTGGACGGATGGCATATAGGGTGGAGTTGCCCGACAGACTTAGTGGTGTTCATGATGTATTCCATGTATCACATTTGAGGAAGTGCTTACATGAGACCGCAGAGGTGGTAGAGCCGAGTTTGCTTAGAGATGTAGAGGTAGAGCGTGACGCGACGATTCGACGAGCTCCTACTCGCATCCTTGGGTCAGAAACTAGGAAGTTGAGGAACAGAGAAGTCCAGCTAGTTAAAGTGCAATGGGGAGATGACGAAAGCAATGCTACTTGGGAGACGGAAGCGAAGATGCGTTCTTTGTATCCATTTCTTTTTGAGAGTATGTCTTTTAACTTCTCCTTTATTGCTTGTCTAGTACTTATCTTATCTTTAGTATATCCTCTCGCTAATACCTATGACCTTTAGATAGGGTAAAACCTATGGTTGAAACATGTGTTTGAAACATGTTATGGTTGATGGATGCATATGGATGCAATTGTTTGCTAGTGGTTGCTCGTGGATGCATATACACACACATTAGGCACTAGATCGGCTCAGTCACTTCATGTTGCATATTGCATAAATGGATGTGGTAGTTAGATTGATGGATGTATCATGGCTGTGTTATCATATGGATGATGCATTTTTGTGTATGGTTGTGCACGCATGTAGAAATTTGTATGTGTCAATAGGGTTTCGCATACATATTGGATGCATGGCACTATCATGGTTTGCATTAAGGAGGTTTACTGTATCAGTAACCGCCTGATTTTCGCATTAGGTAAGTACATATACACACACTTTTGCATATATCCATCCAGCATTTAGAATCTTGTAAGGACAATGATTGCTCGTGGATGATGCTTTGAGTAGATGGATGATTGGATGGTAGGATACGTTCTTCCTAACTTGAAGATTTCGGGGACGAAATCCTTTAAGGAGGGGAGAATGTAACAACCCGTATTTTCAATAACCTGTAATAACATAAATCGAGGCAGAATTTAATTCTAAAATGGGAATCAAGGGAAACGGGCTATGCCATTGCGTTCGTCTCGGAAAAATACGCGAAATAGAGTCCGAGTTTTCGAAAATCGGAGTCCGTATGACCAAGATATGGCCTCGCGAAGTTTCACGAAAAATTCCCAAATTAAAGTATACTTAATTAAGTGAAATGGGTTGTGTAGATATATATATATATATATTGATATATATATATATATATATATATATATATATAATTGAAAATTTAATAAATAAATATGCAAAAATGCTCAAAACAGCGAATTGGGAGAGGGGAATAACCGAACCGGCCGATTTTTGAAGTCGACCCGAGCCCGCTGGGTCGACTAGGGGTTAATCCAGGGTGTTTGGCTGTCAACCCGTGGGCCGATTCGCTCAAGTGCAGATTTTGCATTTGAATGGTTCTCATGGTCCATCTTTAATCTAAAGGCCCTAGATGGTTCCTACACTTGACTTCTTCCCCAAGACATGCTTTGATGGCTTGGATTGAATCTAGGGTTAATCCTATGGCCTAAAACACTTGCCTAATCTATAAATAAGACCCTAACCTACCCTAATTCATTCATAATTAAACCTAGTAACTAAACTATGGCAAAATGCTAGCTCTCATGGCCTCCACTAATTTTATGAAGAGGGTTGCATACTAATCACTCTCTAATCAACTTCTAATCCCTTCTTAGCATCTTAATCTTCTTCATTTGGTGTTCAAAGTTGCTAGTTGTGAGTTTCTATCACTTTGAGGATCTTTTGGTAAACTAATTAGATGAGATGTGATGAGATTTATGGTTTTGTATGTGGGTTAATGAGCTTTGAATCATATGATATGATGTTAGCATTAATCTTATGTTTATGCATGTTGAGTATGTAAGCTTATGCAAGTTTAATATGATGTATGTTATGTTTGCATGATGCTAAATATGCAAGTTGTGGGCTATGTAATCATATGCATGTTATGCAAGTTCATGGTAATATGCTATGCAAGTTACATGTATGTAAATATGCAAGTTACATGTTTGTTAATATGCAAGTTACATGTATGTAAATATGCAAGTTACATGTTTGTTAATATGCAAGTTACATGTTTGTTAATATGCAAGTTACATGTATGTAAATATGCAAGTTACATGTTTCTTTATATGCAAGTTACATGTTTGTTAATATGCAAGTTACATGTATGTAAATATGCAAGTTACATGTTTATTAATATGCAAGTTCATGATGACACATTATGCAAGTCTATAAGTTAATATGCAAGTTTGTTATGCAAAATGAATATGTAAGTTATGTGACATATTATATGCAAGTTATGTGACATGTTATGCAAGTTCATATGCAAGTTATGTGTTTGTTAATATGCAAGATGGCACCTTTGAAACATGTTCATTCATATGCAAGTTGACACCTTTTATATGTGTTATATCATGAACGAAATTACGTGGGAACGATGGGGTAATTAAATGCATAAGTTAATAAGATTGTGTGAAATTAATATAATTATGCATAACACAAAATAAATAAACATAGTATGGGAATTTGCCTATTTGGTTAGGTGTACCCATACTATGTGTTGGGAATTTACCTATTGAGTTAGGTCTACCCCATGGGAATTTACCTATTAAGTTAGGTCTACCCATGTTAAGAAAACTTGATTAATTAGGGATAATTAATATAAAATTATGAGGGTGATTAATTAGGTGTAATTAATTGACTAAGACACGAGGTTGGACTCAGTTGTAGCGTAAAACTGCCCGGACCCAACCGGCTTAACCAGTTGCTACAAATGTTAGCCCAATGTGAGAGGTCTTAGGCACAAACTAAATACGTAATTAATGTAAAGACACGAGGTTAGACTCTGTTATGACATAAGGCTGCCCGGACCCAACCGGCTTAACCAGCGGTCATAAAAGACAGTCTAATGTGAGAGGTCTTTACAAAGGTTACGTTCTTAATTAATTAATTAAGAAACACTTAACCACATTAGCATGTAGAGGGACATGAGGGGTTAAGTGGGTGCCTCGGGTGGCATGAGAAAATCTAGTGGTTGCCTTGGGTGGCAATAGAAAATACGATTAGAATACTTAACCAAAATGGAACATGTAATTAAAACATGATTAAAGGGTTAAGTGGGATATACTAGAAAAAGGGACAAGCTTAGGTGGGTAGCTTGTGGAGGCCCATTTCAACCAGTAACCCATACGTATCTTTGTGGGCTCGACCCATGTCGAGGACGGGACACGCATACTGGGCTTGACTGTAAGAGGCAAACGGGTTAGCGGTGGCAACGCAAGTCCAACGGGCTTCATATGCGTGAGTGGGCCCGGGCTGGTAGGTAAGCCGTTGTTGCATCGAGTAGATATAAGCCGTGCACCTTTAGTTTCATCAGGTTGCCACATTGGGGAATGATACATCCCACGGTGGGGCCAGCACGGGTATCTACGTTAGGGAGCCGATCGAATGGGAAGTAGTGTGTACACCTAGTGGATTGTAGGGCCCCGTGGCGCCTACTTGGTCACCTAGGGGTACGCAAGTACTAATTAGTAAATTTTATAAGTCCTTGGGTGGGATCAACCTTTAAGTTAGGAACGACTGGTGTGGTGCAGTTTAGTAATTTACCTTAGGGAGGGTAGATGCGTCTTTATCCTTTATCTTCGTTTAGTTGACTGCTTAGGGTAGCCATTCATCCCTATATGTTACCGTATATCAGTTTATGTCTTCTCTGGTTACTTTAACGATTGTATTGTTAAAGTTATAGGACTCGCTCAGACTTATGTCTGACCCCGTTGTTTTTATCTTTTTCCCAACCCTCAGGTCCTACGGTGGATCCTAGCAGTAGTGGAGCTTGATCGGATTGCTGTTCCAGTCTTTAGGAGCTTGGATAGATGTAAAGCTCCAGTTATCCAGTTATCTTTTGTTTTGTTTGGCTATTGTATGAGAGTGGGATTATGTACTTCTTTATTTTGATGGATATTGTACTTGACCTTTATTGTGGTTTTATGATGTAACCAGACATGTTTTACTTCCGCTGTTATGAGATGATGTTTTAAAATTTCAAGTACTATTTATATCTGTCTTGTTGTAATTTTTCTGTTCTATATTCACTAAAATACTCCACCGATGCTATGGCATTCCCTTAGTGAGTGATCATAGCGGGAGTGGGGTGTTACACCTCCCCTTAAATTCCAGGCTTTGCGACAGTGCTGTCGGACGTCAAGATACGACACATTTGAATCTAAGAAAAACTCACAAGTTGGTCCTTCCAATAATCAACACCTTCTTGCACAATCTCAGTTGGCGGGAAAGAGCAATCAGGGTTGGAAGGGAACTCATGTGGAATATATGATCCAACGCAGCAGGGAAGTGAGGTAAAAAAAGGAAGAGTAAGTTGGCACTTTCAAGCTGGTATCCACTGCAGACTTAGGCAAAACATAGGCATTATTATTTGGGGCTTAGATGTTCACAATTGGGGTTGGGTAGTTGGGTTTAACAGGGTTAGAGACAAGTCTTATAATGTCTGGTGCATTTGCGGCATTATCTCATACAGTTGGAGTGCTAATCGATATTAGGTTTGTGATGGGATTATGAACAACAATGAAAGGCCGATCAGCAATCCAGCCACCCCATTTTCAATAGCACTGTCCTTATTTAATTTATCCAATGCAAACTAACCTTTCCATCCACAATTCCAACTTCCATAGTATCAAGTAGGGAGCTTCCAGAAATTATACCTGCAGGGTTCAATTGATATCATAATCTAAGTTAGTTGAGGGGATGGCATCATTCCAACTCTCATCGGCTCACACCCCGGCAAGTAAAAAACCCAACTGATGCTGAAGCGAGCGGGTCTGGAATGCCAATGACTGAGAATTATATTCTTATTCTCAAGAACATAAGGTATCTCAATAGATAACCGATTAAGGTGTGGGAAAACGTCACAGATTTTACTCTTAACACCAAGTAAAGATGAGGCTGTCATATGTCGATTAGAATAACAATTCTCATTATGTTCAATGATAACTAGCAAACTATTTGCTTCATCATTGATAGTATCAGGACTGCAAATAAAAAAGATGAAGAAAAAAGAAATCCAATTAGAATACGTAAATGAATACAATTGCAACATTAAATGAACATAGCACAGCAAATGAAAATCAAATTAAGTGCTAAATTAAAACAATATATATTAATTAAAAAAACATATGATAAATGAACTTTGCACGACAAAATTAAACTAAACGTGAATACTACAGCAACTAACGCTATATAAACATAGAATTGCATAACAAACCACAAACAAGATTCACTGGAATGATCGAATGAAATAAAACTGTAAAACTATAAACAGAAATAAAACTGTAAAACTATAAACAGTGCTGAAAAAATATGATAAACAATAAAATCTTACTTTTCCATGAAAATTAATCAAAATTGAGATCGAAAACTGAAAGAACACAAACCGTATAACCTAGATGAAAAAAATGTGATCAATAATCGACAATAACTATATGAAACAAAGATAAGAAACGATCGAAAAAAATAAAAAAAAATATACTCGAATTTAGCAAATTCTTTGACGAAGATCACGAATGAAAATCAACAGTAAAGATAGAAGATCAAGGTCCAACAAAGGTGAAGATCGAATACAAAAGTAAAGGAATGCGCGTTTTGAATCGAGAGAATAGATGGAATAAGATCGCCAGAAGATGAAGAAGAAATTAAAAAGAGATTCAAATCTTACATAATATTTTTCTTAGAAAGAAAAGTTATAATCTCCGTCATTAAAACAAAAACAAAAAAGCCACGGACGTAGGCCTAAAAAACAAAAGAAAACTTCCTCCCGCCCATTTTCCTGCATATAAAATATAGGAAAACTCTTGAAAGTTTAATGGATAGAGAAAAGTATGAATTATTTTATCCGAGAGTTAATGTTCTTCTTCCAATTTTTTAATTAACATTACTGTTAGAAATGATAATATAAACAATGAAAGAGTAAACCATGAAATTGGTCCTAAATATTCGGATTCATTGTAGAAAGTAGGGTTGGACATTTTTACCACATTACCACATTTACCTGCCATTAACAATCGCTGCCAACCAAAGTGGTACCGAACGATCGGTGACCAATTCGAACGGTACGGTATGCCAAACCATATGAAAATATGTGGTACGGTAATGGTAATTGAGTATTAACAATGGTAATTACCATGCCTACCACATATCTAAACAATACATATGTATATTCTTATATTTCATCATATATGTTTATCACATAGCAAAGACCTTCTAATATGTAATTATTTAATAAAATACCTAGGAAAATACTATTATGATACAAGATTGAATGCAATTTTTATCATATATCATAGAAACGGTATAATTTATTTGATATTTTCATTCATCAATAAAGTTTCCATGCATGTTTGACTATGTAAAATAAGACAGATAAATAATAATATAATAACAAAAAATCAATTTTAATATTTAATATTTTAAGGTGAAATATTGTAAACAAAAATATCTCACACCAGTAAACGACAGAAACTTATTACTGATCTCTACCAACCATAAACCGAACTGTTGGTAATTGATTTCTTTGGTTGGTAATTGTATGATTTTTTCTATTACCATATAAAGTTGGTTCGGTAACGGTTTTGAATAAAAAGTTATGGTACCGAACCGATTCCACCCCTAGTAGAAAGCAATTTGTTTGTTCTCAACCAAGTTCATATTGGTCAAAAACTTTCAGCAGCGCATGCTAGGTTTGGTTTGGCACCCAAGTATATTATTTTTGCCTTGGTTACCAAACATCCGCTAATCTATGTTGTCTAGCTAGAAAACAAGGTCAAAATTATCAAATATAAATCTGTCCAATCAGTTAGTTATTGCATTGGCTGCTGAAAGATTATGATCCGTTCCTTTTCATTAATCACCAACCCTTAAATAGGGAGATAATTGTACTACAAGGATAGTACAAATTATAAGATAGTACAAGGATAGTACAACAATATTAGGCAAATAATTAAAGCCTAGCCTAATTGATCAATATTAGGCAAATAATTAAAGCCTAGCCTAATTGATCAATATGAATACTAATTAGGTAAATAATTACAGCCTGATTGATCAATATGAATACAAAAATATATATTTACATATATAGTTTAACAAGCCCCCGCAGTCGCAGCGGGAGGCTCGCGTAGGTTGAGACTATCCCGAAAATCTTCGAATAATATACGTGGAAGGCCCTTTGTAAAAATATCAGCAATTTGATAACGGGATGGAACATGAAGCACTCCAACTTCGCCTCTAGCGACCTTTTCACGGACAAAATGAATGTCCATCTCAATATGTTTAGTGCGTTGATGTTGAACTGGATTTCCTGACAAATAAATTGCACTCACATTGTCACAGTAGACCAGAGTAGCTTTTTCAATTGGACAATGTAGTTCGAGTAGTAAATTCCTGATCCAAAAAGAATCAGACACAACATTAGCAACTCCTCTGTATTCAGCTTCTGCACTAGATCTAGACAAGGTAGGCTGACGTTTAGAGGACCAAGAAATCAAATTTTCCCCAAAAAAGACACAATAACCAGACGTGGAGCGTCTGTTATCTGGACATCCACCCAAATCAGCATCTGTGTATGAGATAAGTTTGCCCAATGATGACTTGTACAGATGGAGGCCATAAGACAAAGTACCTTGAATGTAGCGCAAAATGCGCTTGAGAGCATTCATGTGTTCATTCCTTGGATCATGCATGTGGAGACACACTTGTTGCACTGCATAAGAAATATCAGGTCTTGTAAAAGTAAGATATTGAAGAGCACCTGCAAGACGACGATACTTGGTGGGATCTTCATATGGATCACCGTTAGTAGCACTGAGTTTAGATTTGCTGTCAACAGGAGTGGGGCAAGTGCTACAATTAGACATGCCTGCCCGCTCAATGATCTCTATAGCATATTGTTTTTGAGACAAGAATAAGCCTTTCGCATGGCGAGTAACCGCGATACCTAGAAAGAAACTCAACGGGCCAAGATCTTTCATTGCAAACTCCGAACCTAAAAGAGCCATGAAATGCTTACGTAGAATATCAGAAGAAGCTGTAAGAATAATGTCGTCAACATAAAGCAGAATATATGCAATATCAGATCCATGTTTGTATATAAACAATGAATGATCAGATTTACTGTGGGTGAAACCAATTGAGGCAACAAAATCAGCGAAGCGCTGATACCATGCCCGAGGAGCCTGTTTCAAGCCATATAGAGATTTCTTTAGTAAACAGACATGATTAGGCCGGCTATTGTCACGAAAACCCATAGGTTGATGCATATAGACTGTTTCATTGAGATGACCATGTAGAAAAGCATTCTTGACGTCCAATTGATGGATTGACCAAGATTTTGAGAGAGCAATGCTAAGAACAGCGCGAATAGTAGCAGGTTTGACCACCGGACTAAAAGTTTCATCGCAATCAACACCCTGTTGCTGAGTTTTACCATCACCTACAAGACGGGCTTTATACCGCTCAAAAGAACCATCGGATTTACGTTTATGACGAAAAATCCACATAGATCGAATTACATTCACATTAGGTGGCCTAGGCACTAACTCCCATGTTTTATTATCAATTAAAGCATTAAATTCATCCAACATTGCAGTTTTCCAATTTTGATCACGAATAGCACTAACCGGGTCCTTTGGTATAGGAGAGATGGTTGTAGTGGTGGTCGTGTGAAGATTGGTAGTATATTTGGGGTTTGGTTTAAAGATGCCATTTATTGCCCGGGTTGTCATACGGTGTAGCATGGGATTATTAGGCCTTGAGGAGCTGTTGGGTGAGTGTGATGAGGGGCTTTGTTCACAAACTGGAGTGGGTTGAGCAATGGGGTGGGGTTGTCTTACGGTTGATGTGACAGCAGGAGTATTGTGAAGAACTGAACCTGTGGGTGAGTGCAGCCCAGTTTGAGAGGAGGGGTGCTGATCAGTAGGATTTGAAGGAGAAGGGAGAATTGGGCCCGTGGGAGACTGTTGTCCAGTTGGAGATAGATACTGCGGTGGGCAAGTTTGCATAGGGGGCTGGGTTGTGTTTTGAGCAATGTCATTTGTGGTTTGTGCAATTGATTTTTCACGCAAATGATGCAACAAGTATGGAGAAATATTTTCATCAAGAAAAGCATACAAGTTATTTGTGTCCTTGTGGATTTTGTAGAATGGAAACTCAGTTTCAATGAAACGCACATGGAGACAAATAATAATTTTTCCGCTTGACATGTCGTAACACTTAGAGCCTCTATGATTTGAGGCTGGACCAAGATAAGTACATGGAGTAGACCGTTCCTGTAATTTGTGAATAGAGGTTGAGGGAAATAAGGGAAAACATAAGCAACCAAAGACACGCAAGTCAGAATAAAGGGGTGTACTTTGATATAGAATTTGAGTGGGAGATTGGAATCCCAAAACTTTTGTTGGAAGAATGTTTAAGAGGTATGTGGCCATTGCTAGAGCGTGATGCCAGAAGCTAGGGGGCATAGAAGCATGAGCAAGTAAGGTCCTAATGATATTATTTATAGATTTAATATGTCGTTCAGCTTTGCCATTTTGTGGTGATGTATGAGGACATGAGAGACGGAATTGCATCCCATTTTGGGTAAAGAACTGTTTTAAAGTGCCATTTATATATTATGTACCATTGTCACATTGGAATGTTTTGATGTTACGTTCGAATTGTGTTTTGATTAAAGCATGAAAAGAAATGAATAATTGTTTGACCTGAGATTTGTTGGAGATGGGAAAAGTCCAAAGAAATTTGCTGTAGTCATCAAGAAATAAAACATAATAACAATGACCAGAAGAACTTATAACAGGAGATGTCCACAAATCACTATGAATAATATCAAATGGCAAAAGAGTATGCGACATAGAATTATAAAAAGGCAATTTAGAGTGTTTCCCAAGAGGACAAGAAGAACAAAAGATTTTACGAGAATCATTACAACCAATCATGTGTTTACTACGAAGAGAGCTAAGAATAACATCTCCAGGATGTCCTAGACGACTATGCCAAAGATCAGATGACGCGGCAGTAAAAGCACATGAATTGACTGAGAATGTGTCTCGTTTATTTTGGAAAATAGGATAGAGATCTCCAGTGCTATCACATCTCATTAGTTTGGTCCCAGTCTGTAAATCATTGACAGAAAACCCAAAAGGATCAAATTCAACTGAAACCATATTATCGGTGGTAAATTTTCGAACAGATATAAGGTTTTTAATGAGTTAAGGAGCATGCAATACATTGTTTAAGGTTAATGGAGGGTATGGTGGAGGCAAGTTAGTGCAACCGTGACCAACAACGGGGATCAAATGACCACTACCAACAACAATGTTATGATTATTATTGCTTGAATTGAAATAAGAAGAGAGTATACCTTGATCCGCTGTCATATGAGATGTAGCACCGGTATCCATGTAAAAATTTCCGTCTGGTTGAGAGAAGGAAAGGGCGTGCATTGCGGCCTCGATGTCAGTTGGTGTGTAGCCGATTGGATCATGATGTGAGTGGGCAGTATAGGCTTGTGAGGGTTTTGATCCCAAAAGTCCTGAGTGCCTACTTGCTTGTTGAGGTCTTTGCTGCTGCATGTTTGTGGATGGGTACGGGCAAGGTGGAAGTCCCCATGGCCCTCTCCATTGCTGTGTCCAACCTCCCCAAGGTGCAACAGTACCATGCATCCATGATGTATGAGGACGAACTGCCCATTGCTGCCGTTGCAAATTGCTGCCGCTGGTTGCCTGTCCTCTGACGTAGCTTCCCCTACCGGGGTTCTTTCTATTTCCCTTGCCTCTATTGTTTTTATTATTATGATTTTGGCGAGGGTAATCTGTAGAATTTCCATGGTTGCTGTCATTGGAAGATGCTGTGAGAAGAGCAGTAGGTTTAGTTATGGTGTTTCCTTCCTTGGCGAGGCGGTTTTTTATGGTCCGCTCCGCTAGTTTCAACCGTGAACGACAATTTTCAAAAGGAGGTAATGGATCTTGATTTTGTATGAAATCTACCGTGCCAGCGTAGGACTCAGGTAAACCTGCAGTCAGCTTCAAAACAAGGCGGCTATTTGTGACAGGAGCATCAACGTCCGCAAGACGGTCAGCAAGAGACTTGATGTGATTGCAATAAGCGTCAATCGAGCCGAAATTATCAAAATCGACATGAGCCAATTCCTCCTCGAGATGGGTTGCACGAGAGGCTTTGTTGTCTTGGAATTGTGCCTCCAACCGTTTCCACACCTTCTCGGCCGAGTAATCTTTGAAGAGAACTGCATGGAGGAGGTCTTGAGAAATGGTGGCATACATCCATTGTTGTACAACTGCGTCAAGACGATCCCAAAGCTCGGGATCCGCCGCTTTTGGTTCATCATATTTGGCCTTGGCTTTCTCCTCCGTAGGAGGAATTATATGATGCAAGAGATTATGAACTCTCGCTTGTACCTTGAATAGAGCAGCCCATGAATGATAAAGACCGGTCTCATTATCCAATGTGATTGGAATCAAGGATTTGACATTGGTGATAGAAAGAGCAGGATGTAATTTTTCAGCCATGGAAGAAGAAATTATGAAGATTTGGAAGCAGGAAGATAGAATACAGTTAGTTTTTGAGAGGATCGTTACAGCTCTGATATCATGAAAGATTATGATCCGTTCCTTTTCATTAATCACCAACCCTTAAATAGGGAGATAATTGTACTACAAGGATAGTACAAATTATAAGATAGTACAAGGATATTACAACAATATTAGGCAAATAATTAAAGTCTAGCCTAATTGATCAATATTAGACAAATAATTAAAGCCTAGCATAATTGATCAATATGAATACTAACTAGGTAAATAATTACAGCCTGATTGATCAATATGAATACAAAAATATATATTTACATATATTGTTTAACAGCTGCCCTATGCACATAACAATTAATGCAGCAAATATGATAATCCTAATTTGCGTACGATAGTTATAAATGATTATTAGTTTCCGTAAGGAGTAACACACTTCCTAATTTTACTTACTGCACATTGTTAAATGACTTCAGAAACGAATCAGACATTGTTGTTTTCTTTTTCTGAAAATTAAATTATGGGAGAATGTAAATAAAAAAATTGTGTCAATGCAACTATCTTCGGTTTTTCAATGATCAATGGCCGAATTTTCATCAACGTCCACGACATACTTTGTCTGTTTGTATGTCACATCCCCATAGCATTTGTGTTTTGTTGTTTAGGTAAACTAAAGGGTAATGCCAATACTTTAGGTCCTAGTATATTACGTTTTATTCACGTACATAACTACAAAATTTTAACTGAGAGACCAATATATGCACTTTGTCCTTATCTGGATGTAATTATCATACGTAGCGTCCAATTTTTTTGCACTTTTTGTTCGAGATGGGCTTAGGAAGCATCTTCCTCTTCCTGGCTATAAATTAACACACTTATCATCAAAGACCACAGAAGTAGCAAGCTAAAAAAATGGGTTTTAATAAAAGAGAAGTAAAGGCTCATGCTGTATGCATACCATGCGCAGCACAAGGCCACATAAACTCCATGCTCAAATTTGCAAAACTCCTTCATTTCAAAGGATTCCATATCACTTTTGTGCATACTCAGACTAGCTACAGCAGAATTCTTGAATCTTCAGGTCCTTCTTCACTTGACGGTCTACCCGGTTTCCAGTTCAAAACAATTTCAGATGGTTTGTCTGCTTCGGAAAGTACGGCCAATGCTGGAGATATGTCCAATGTTGCTCAAATAGATCGGTTTAGATTGTCCGACAATTTCAGAGATTTGTTAAAGAATTTAAATGATTCCACAGAAGAACCCGATGTCAGTTGCATAGTTTCAGATACCTACATGAGCTTTACCTTAGATGTCTCTGCAGAGTTTGGGCTGCCCAATTTGTCCTACTGCTCATTAAGCGCATGTGGATTCATGGGCTTCTTTGCCATTAAGGAGTTAATTGATAGAGGCATTGCGCCCCTTAAAAGTACGTGCATATATATATTACACATTTTTTTTATAATAATTGTATCAGGTGTGAACAATCTTTGTACATTGATCTTATCGTCAGATGCGGATGACCTGACAAATGGATACTTGGACACTCCTGTTGATGGTGTCCTTGGTTTGAAGAACATGCGCTTAAGGGACTTCACAAATTTTGTGCATACAGCAGACCCCGATCATGTACTCATGAACTTCGCAAAAGAAGAATCACAAGACTCCTTGAAAGCAACTGCAATATTAGTACACACTTTCGAGGAACTAGAAGGGGATACCTTGGATGAAATGTCAGCGGTGTTCCCTGCTGTATATGCCATAGGACCTTTGGACATAATGTGCAAAAATATCTTTAAGGACCCAGTGAACACTATGGGCACTAGCTTTTGGGCGATTGACAACAGCTGTTTAGAATGGTTAGACAGAAAAGCGCCTAGTTCAATTGTATATGTGAACTTTGGGAGTCTAGCAGTTGTAACTAAGGATCAGTTGGTTGAATTTGCATGGGGATTGATCAACAGCAACTGCGAGTTTTTATGGGTCATCAGGCCAGATTTAATAGCAAAAGATTCAAGTGTTCTGCCTGAAGAATTGTTAGAGGAAGTGAGCAAAAAAGGATTAATAGTAAGCTGGTGTGCTCAGCAACAAGTGTTAATGCATCCTTCAACTGGAGTCTTTTTGACGCATTGTGGATGGAACTCGATGATGGAGAGTATATGTTGTGGAGTTCCGCTGATTTGTTGGCCGTACTTTGCAGAACAACAGACAAATTGTAGATACGCATGCAGCGAATGGAAGATTGGATTGGAGATTAGTAGTGATGTAACGAGAGACAAGGTGGCAATGAGAATAAAAGAGGCCATGGAAGGTGAAGAAGGAATGAAGATTAGAAGGAATGTCGGGATGTACAAGGAGAAGGCAAGTAGAGCCGCAGTTGTTGGGGGAACTTCTTTTGCCAGTTTGGATAAGGTAATTGAGGACGTTCTTATGGTTAAATAATACAATAAATTTAGTTGATCGAGGATGTTATTCTCCTCTACCTCTTGTTTCAATATTAGCATAGCTTGATGTTTATGTATCTGAATCTCTGCTGCAATTAGAAATATTTTAGAGTTTATTGTTTAGATACTATTAATCTGCTGTAATATATAAATAATATGCTTTTGTACTTTTGTCTTTATTTCCACATCGTGGAATAAAGTTAATTATTAGTTCCAAAATCTATATATAAAAGTGTCAATGTGACAACAGAATTAGATAGCTAATATCTTGAATGAATAAAAGTTATTTTCCTTTATTCTCTCCGATGAATTTTAATTTCATTATTTTGTAATATGTTATCAACATGATAAGAGGTTGATCAAATCTTTAATGTATTTCTAGCACTTGAAGTGATTGGAAATAAATTATAAATTTATTTCTAGCATTTGAATTAGAAATTGAGAACCTGCAATTTTTATATTGCTAAAGCGAGTTTCCATAAACAAATAATTTTAAGTTTTTTGTAATAAAGGACCAAAAATTCCAAGAAAAAATTATTTGAAATTCAAATCATTCGAGGGAAATATACAAGATATGTTGTTCATATGTATATATATGATATGATTAGATAATGCTTATCATTTTCTTAGTCAACATTCATTAGCATGATTTTCTTATAGCTATATAGTTTGGCACTTTTAAATATCTATAAAAAGCAAAGTTGCACGTTATTTGATTGCTTATAATGTCTGCTCTTATTGTTTATGTTAGACCGGAATAATACTCCACTAGAGTTGATTTTGTTGAACCAGATAATCAAATATATAATATCCAAGCAAATCACCAAATGCAACAAATTTGGATAAAAAATATGAAACAAAATTATGATGAAAAACGATGTTGGAGGTAAGCATCAATGATATCATCAAAGTTAAATAAAAATAACTATTAATGTAATGGCTCGATTGACTTGAAGATCAACCAGTAATAAGATTTCATGCTCTAATCATTAATTTGATTAGATTGAAACCAAGAAGATTTGTATATTGAAATAGTTTATTGATAAAATATTCTACTGGAAGCAGTCAACAAATAAATAAATAATCAATAAGAGAAAATAAATAAATTTTTATTCTTATTTAAATCTCTAGAAGAGATATTTCTTATTTTTCTAAAGTTAAGAAAAAAAATCATTGAATTTAAAATCCCCAAAAATTTAAAATTCCCAAAACAACAACTTAGCCATATATCCCAAACAAGTTGGGGTTGACTAGATTTGAAACCCAAAATAAAAATAAAAATAAAAATAAAAAAAATAATACTGATAAAAATACATAAAAGGGTTTAAAATAACCAAACAAATAAAAAGACATCTGATATAGGTTTTAAAAAAAAAAAAAAAAGGTTCGATAAAAGTGAAATAAAGTCTAAAATAGTAATAAAAATAGTAAAAAGGTTCAATAGAAGAGAAATAAAGTCTAAAATAATTTTAAAAAAACAAATTTATGTCCATGATTATTTACTTTTTGCATTATTATCACGTATTGGTGACATGAATTAGTAAAACCGTTGAATTAGTTTGCCTTTATTTATTTATTTTGCTAAATTTTAAATATTATGAAAGATAATTTTACTTATGTGCATTTAGCACTGATTACATTAAATAAAGTGGAAAATAGACATAATGACAAACTTTGGAAAATAATTAGACTGAAGGACGTCAAGTTTTATTTTTAGGCTGAAGGACAAACTTTGAAAAAAATTAAGCCGAAGGACAATGCTAAATATAATTAGCATTTTCTGCAGTGCAAAACTGAATAATGCTAGTTAAAACTAGCATTTTCGTGTAATGTAAGAAACTGAATATAATGCTAATTACATTTAGCATTTTCCTTCAGCTTAATTTTGGTTCAAAGTCTGTCCTTCAGACTAAAAATAAAACTTGTTGTCCTTCAACCTAATTTTTCGACAAAGTTTGTCCTTCTCCCTAATTACCTCTTAAATAAATATAACGATATGCTTGATATTTATTCTATTGTCATCTAAATCAAGAAAAAATAAATTGAAAATTTAGTTTTTTATATCTATCAACTTTTGAATCAAGATTTAAAAAAAAAAAGATTTTTCTTTGATGCTTTTTTTATACATCTAATATAATTTTATTTTTTGAGAAAGAAACGAGTGATCCTCACAAGGAAGAGAGCACTCATGTAATTTTTTTCCACACTTAAAAAAAGAGTTGTCAACAAGCTTGACAGGTAGCGAAACCCACCCCTTACCACGAGAAAAAAAAAAAGATTCCCCCAGACCTAAGAACTAGAGTCCAGTAATAAGAAATACAATAATACAAAATACAAATACCTAATGAGTAGAGTCTAAAAAAGAAAAATAAACTATCCTAAACCTGCTACTACAAAAAAGTAGCTCACTGGAGATGAATAATATAAACAAACACGGAAAGAAACAATCACAACGTGAGACCAAAGGCTCTCAGAATAAGAAAATGACAAAAAATCATAGACATAAGTAGAAAACTAAACTAGGTATCCCAAACAACAATAGGTATACATATGGAGCATGTGAGAGAACAACATAGAAGGTAAAAATAACCAGTTATCACTAACTGGAATCAACAAATGTTGATAAAGCGTTGGTAGAGAAAGGACAGTTAGATTTGAAAATAAAAATACGAGATCTAATGGAAGTAAGAAAAATATTAAAATCAACAAGTTTATTAAGTTTATAAGAAGGAAATGAAATCCAATTAAAACAAAAGAAAGAAATTCTATAAATCAAATTATTAATATTATCATTATAATTATGAAAAGCATATTGATTTATTTCAAACCAACAAATAATTAGAAAGATAGTATCACATATATGTTATTAGCATTAAAAAGAAACCTATAAGGATTCCAATAATCATATAATCAAAGTGATCAAAGTTAAAGGGAAAATTGAAAAGGTTAAAAACGCTAAATAAAATAAACTTAGTAATAGAACAATCAAAATATAAATGGGCAATATCTTCTAAATGATTATAAGGATGACTGAAAGAAAAGAAATCAATTAGTTAATCATTAAAGTTTCATTTGATTCAATGACCAGAGTTAGACGAGGAGACCGAAGGAAAGTATATTAATTGGCGCCTAGTATACCAAGACCAGTATATACAAAAAACAATTTTTATTTATAAATATTTTTTTCAACTTTAGTAACTCAATATTATTAAGTTTACAGTGTAAAATGAGCCACATATGTAGTTTGGTTTTGGAAGGACCATTAACTTTCCAGTGGTAATCAAAAACTTTATTTTTAACCCTAGTAAAACAAAGAAAATTATATAGTGATTTAGAGGAAAAAGAACCACTTTATCCCAACACCAATGGTAAACATCTTTCTCATACTCAAAATTTTGTAAATCAAGCTCCAAGGAAAAACTTGATTTTGATTATGAATGTCAGAAATCAAGGCCTTTCTAAAATTACAAATATCATATAATTCTTTAAACTCAATATTTAAGGGAATAGCAGAAATCCAACAATCATCCCAAACGGATACATTATTACCAGAATGAATAATATAGCTGATACCTAACTTATAGATTTCAATATCATGAACTATAAATTTTTGAAAATGAGAAACATTATTAGGTTATTTAAAAAAACAAGACTAAGATTAAAATCAGTATTATACCATTAATTCGAAATTAATTCTTTCCATATACAAGTTATATTACCATCGTTAAATTTCCACATCCATCTGCATAATAAGGGAATATTAAGATTGTATAAGTTTAAGACACCTGAACCACCCTCGCTTTTAGGTTTACAAACAATATTCCACTGAATCAAACATTTGAAACGGGAAAGGGAAAAGGAACTATCCCTACATTAGAGAAATTTTCTTCTAATAATATAAAATTTCTCACTGACCCAATTGGGAAAACAACAAAACGACATCCATTAAATGGGGAAGGCAGACAACATAGATTTAATTAAAACTACTCTACTAGCTCTCGAAAGGAATCTGCAATTCCATATAGACAGTTTATTACTAACCTGATCGATAATAGTGTTCCAGTCATCATGTTTTAATTTTTAAGGCCTAATGAGAAAACAAAGGTAATCAATAGGAAATTTCATTAAATTGTAATTAAGAGTATTAGCAGCTAAATTTTTACATTATGAGAATCGTTAAGAATCGGTATTGAACACTTATCAAAATTAATTTTTGAACCAGAAAGCAATTCAAAACTGTATGGAATAAATTTAAGAGAAATTACAGATTTAGGAAAATAATAATTAAAAAAATCCAAGTATCATCAGCAAATCACAAAATAGAAATGCTATCATAAGTGATGTCTCTACCAATAGAAAATCCAAGCTTAATGACTCTAGAAAAAACATGAGCAGTTAAATTAAACAGGAGATAATTGATCTCCTTCCCTTAAACCACATTTAGACTGAATTTTACCACCAGGGGTACCATTAACAAGAATATTAGAACTACTAGACTTCAAAGTAGACCAAATCCATCCAATTCATCTATTACTAAAACCTCCAACCATTAAAAGATCCTTAAGAAAATACCAATCAATGGAGTCAAAAGCTTTTGCAAAATCTAGCTTAAAAACAACACAAGTCACATTGTTCTTACAATAATAATTAATATATTCCTGAATGGCAGCAATACCATCAGTAATATTCCCACCTTTAATAAAAGCAATCTGAGAACTGTCAATTGAATCATTCATTTTAGAACTTAATCTATTAGATTAAACATTAAAAATAATTTTAATGGAACCATTTAATAAAGAGAAAGGCCTAAAATCTTTTTAAAGATTAGCCCCAATTTTCTTATGAATTAAAACAATATTAGCAGAGTTGATCTACCCAATTGCAAATTACCATTAAAAATTCACTAAAAAGAGAAGTCGTCTTTTAAAACATCCCAAAATGTAATATAAAACAAAATAAGAAAGCCATCAGGACTAGCGGCTTTGTCTGAAGACATATCTTTAATAACTTTTAAAATCTTTGATTCGGTAGCAGGGCTATCTAAACCATTTAAATCAACAAAATTACTATGATTTCACAGTAAGCTCCAGTTAGCCTTTACTCTATGATAATTAGATTTACCAATAATACCTTTATAGTAATTGGTGAATTCATTGATAAGGTCAACTTGATTAGAAATTTCTACATCATTAACAAAAATAGAATTGATAGTATTACATCTTTTCTACCATTAGCAACTTTATGAAAGAATTTAGTATTTTTATCTCCGTTATCCATCGAACTAATTCTAGACCTTAGCTTGCACATTATTTCTTCTTGATGTAGGATTTTGTTAAGATCCACCTTGAGATTATAAAGTACATTTCTCTGAGAAAAATTCAAAGATCTGCTTTCTTCAATTTTATTTAAAATTAAAATATCATTTAAATTTTTTTCTTTCTTGAGCTTAATATTCCCAAAAACTTCTTTACTCCATTATTTGAGAAAAATCCTAATCTCTTTAAATTTACAAACATAAATTTTTGCAATATTATTAGAAAAAGTAATATTATAATTACCCACCGAAACCCATTTATAAGAAATTAATTCTCTAATAACCTCATTTTTTCAAATCTAAACAATTTAAAATTAAACCTAGGAGTAGAACAGGAAAGAATAATGGCACAATGATCGGATAGCAAAGTAGATGCTTAAACCAAAAATGGTTCAACACCAAAGGTACGTAGACTGTACTTCACCAATATGGTTAGAAGTTAAAGGAGACAAAATCGCAAAAAAAAAAGGGGGAAAGAGTATGTAACGACCCGGAAAATCTGAACCAATTTAAAAATTTTAAATTGGCTAAAATAGTGTATTTTAAATATTTAAAATAAATATTTAAAATAAATATTTAAAATAATAAAGATGAAAACTGAGTTTGAATCGACGGTTGGAAACGAATATAATTAATTCTAATTATAAACAAAGCCTGAAATGGCGCGGTAGTTTCAAAATTTGAATTCAAACTTTGACTGACTGTACCGGGTGCAAAACAAAACGGATTTGAGTGAAACCAAAAATATTTAAATCTGTTAGTGAATACCTTTCTAATGAATCTGAAAAATCGAAGTTTCATAGCGGAAAGCAAAAGTTATGGCCAAATGAATTTTCAGAAAGGTCGTTATGGAATTTATATAGCCCGTGAAATTGGCCATTTTGCAAACCACCTCGGAATTCGACGAAACCACTTTTGTTGGATCCAGGATGAGAAGTTATTGCTAGGTTTCAAATTTCACAATTTTTGAAGCTAGTATGTGAGCGCGACAAAGGAAAATGTGTTTTAGTCAATTATAGTTAAATTGGATCGACCAGAAATGGGCCATTTTGCAAACGGTCTCAAAATTCGACGAAACTAGTTTTGTTGGGACCGTATCGTCAAAACATAGCCGGATTTATTTTTGGGGAATTTTTAGAATCAGTTTGTGGCCCCGGCAAACTGAAATGTACGTTCAAATTTAAAATTAAATGTTTTATACTTTAATTTGAAGAATAACTGACTGTAACAGTCGAAATGGCTTACGAAACATATCCCATTGTGTTCGGAATAGGGGTATTTAGCTAGGGATGACGGCCGTTGGGTTTGAATTGGGGTTCGTTTGTGATAAAGGGTATTTTCGGATTTAAAATAAATAAAAAATTAAAATATATGGCCGACCAATCATATTCTTTCTCCCACTTCACGCGTTGACCTATTTTCCCGTAAACCCCTAAATCGAAGGCGGAGACCTCTTCAAAACTTCCTGGCCACTTTCCCGTCGCTCCGATCATCGAGACCCCCAGCCCCTTATCAATTTTTGAAGTCCTTCTCCCCCTCTTCAAATCAACACCAGTAGCACCCCATCTCATCGCCCCAGTCTCGAGTTTCAAGCCCACGAAGTCGCACCATTTGCGGCGCCGGATCTCCTTCCTCCGACCATCGTTCGGCGTGAAACCACCAACGCCGAGGGCGCCTCTCCTTCCTCTTCCAGGTCGCGGTAGCCGATTGTCCCATCGCGCAACGGTTTGGATGTAAAATCCAAACCTAGTTTGGAACGAGTTGAACTGAGGTACGGCTTGTTTTATTTGAACTGAGTATTACACTTTTAAGTGTTGCAAACTTTGAAAAATCATATCTTTGTGCTACGTTAACGAAATTCGATGAAACAGGAAACATCGGACTCGTAGCAACCTCATCTACGTTCTAGAAGTGTCCGTGGATTTTTCTGAGCTCGTATCTATTTTTAGCAAAGCAAAGAGCTAGGTGAGATTTCTAAATTATAAACGATATGGAAAACGACGATGTATAAATTATATAGTCGATGTATGAGTTATATAAGCGTTGTACACCTCTTGTATAAGCGTTGTATAAGTTGTACGTTCGATGTATAAGTTGTATATGTGTTGTAAAAATTATATATATATGTTGAAATAGAAGTGAAATGCTATATATATATATATATATATGCGCCCCTCGTCCACAAACCATGGACGATATTTATTGGTTGTGATTGGTGTGAAAATTGATTGATAACGAATGGTTGATTGAAATTGTTTGTGGTTGAAATTGGTTGATCGTGGTTGAAAAATACCCGTTTGTGGTTGAGAAATATTTGGTTGAAACCACATAGGATTAGTTTGTGGAAATGAAAAAAATATACATGCCGCCTGCGTGTGAACTAGATGCATGATTCCCCATTGTCAAAAGCTGCGAGGCTTTAAGGTAGAGCGAGTAGCCGTACTAGGGACGGTCCCGGTTTTAACTACCCTGCCGTTATGCTGCCGAAATTTTGAATAATATTCATGATTATAATTATTTTCATTTGTTGAAACTATATTTATTCGTTGAATAGAAAAACTTCATGTGTTGAATCGATATTCATTCGTTGGATAGAAATTCATGTGTTGAATGGTATTCGTGTTTTAAATAAATTGTTTTAACAATAAAAATCATCTTTTTATCTATATATATAAACTATAGAAAACCTTCATGTGTTGAATCGAAATTCATTTGTTGAATTGAAATTCATGTGTTGAATGGTATTCGTGTTTTAAATATAAAAATCATCTTTTTTATCTATATATACAAACTATAGAAAACCTTCATGTGTCGAATTGAGATACATTCGTTGAATAGAAATTCATGTGTTGAATGGTATTCGTGTTTTAAATATAAAAATAATCTTTTTATCTATATATATAAACTATAGAAAACCTTCATGTGTTGAATCGAAATTCATTCGTTGAATTGAAATTCATGTGTTGAATGGTATTTATATTTTGAAATAAATTGTTTTATAATAAAAATTATATTTTTATCATCTATATGAACTATATAAAATAGTCGTGTTTTGAAATAAATTGTTTTATAATAAAAATCATATTTTTATCATCTATATGAACTATATAATATAGTCGTGTTTTGAAATAAATTGTTTTATAATAAAAATCATATTTTTATCATCTTTATGAACTATATAAAATAGTCGAGTTTTGAAATAAATTGTTTTACATTAAAAGTCACATTTTTATTATATACATGAATTGTTAAAAATAGTGAAGTGTTGAAATAGAAGACAGTTAGATAAAAATATCATTTTTATCAAATGTATGAAAATCATATAGTTTTGAAATCGAAGAATCGATATATATATATATAAGTAGAATTGAAATATATCGAATAACGAAGCTGCAGTTCGTATTTTGAAACCGTGATTTCAAACGATTAGTGCGGGAGATCCGACCATCGGATTTTCCCGAAACCGCAACCGTTGGGTTCGCTTTGGAAATATCTTTCCAAGGACACCAACTTTGTAAAAATCCAACGGTTGTATTGTCTGGAATGTTTAATTCAAATCTGAAGAAAAACAGCGCCAGAATCGATTATATATATATATATAATTATATTTAATCGAATAACGACGCTGTAGTTCGTATTTTGAAATCGAAACTTCAAACGATTATACCGGGAGATCCGACCGTCGGATTTTCCCGAAACTGGAACCGTTGGATTCGTTTTGAAAAGATCTTTCTAATGATGTAAATTGTGTGAAGATCCAACGGTTAGATTTTCAGATATGTGTAAATCAAATCTGAAGAAAAACAGCGCCACGGCCGCGTTATGGCCCGAAGCGTCGTTTTGAATAAATCGGCTATTTTAAAATAAATAAAAATAGCGATAAATCGTTATAAAATATTATAAACGATATGTTTGTGAAATTTAGAAATTAACTGAAGGTTAGCTAAGTCGAATGGTTTCCTGAATTTTGATTTGATGTTGGTTTCGGCCTTCGGGGTTAAGATTTGGGAAATCGTTCTCTTACTGATTGACGGTTAGTGACTAATGAATTGAAATGATGTGTAGTAGTGTTTGTGTAGCACTTGTTTATTATATACGCGAGTTGCTCAGAAAGACCGGGTTTATCCCATTCTGAATAACTGAATCGACGATAAGAAATCGAAGATGAAGACGGTGGTCGAAGACCGGAGATCTTCACCTCGTTTGGAAGGTAACTGATGTCCTGATTGGGAGGCATCCCGAAATATGGATAATGAGAGGTGATCGTCCAGACGTTCGTGATGATCAATGGGTTTACAAGGTATATAGTGCCTCCGGTTTCGTTCAGACCCAGAACGGACTTGCAAATGGACAGTGTGTCTGACATTGGAATTTATTCTGTGTGATTGATAGCTATCAGTTGCACGGTGTGAATTGCCTGTGTGGCATGCTAAGATGCAGTGATCAGAGCTTCTGTTGAAAAGCAAAGTCTTGTGGTGATGATCAAAGCACCTCCTGTGTGGCGTAGCTTTGTGTAGAACGTGAATTCGCGAGCCTCACACCCCGGTATGAACCAGAAACGGGAAAGGACCTCAGGGAGGACATGCGTTTCTTTCTAGCTAGAAGTGGCGTTAGTGGTTTTACACGCCCTGATGAGTTTGACTTATGTGGTTGTTACTATTGCGAGGTGCCTCAGTTAGATCGGACGATCCGGGTCCGATGGAGTCATTCTTGGCTCATTTACGCCCCAAAGGGCGGAGAAACGTAGTGTTCAGGAATTTTAATCCACATCGGTGGACCGGCTCTGTCGCTCCAAGGGTCGATGCGCTCTGACCCTGAGGCTCGGGCTAGACAGTCTCGAAGTCGGTAAGGACTATCTTTTGCCTTGGTTCATGGCGGAAATCCAATTTCCAAATACATGACTATGCGGTTTTGATTGTATATATATATATATATATATATATATATATATATATATATATGGCGACATGATATATGGTACCCATGCCGTCTATGATTGATAGTTATGATTGAAATTGTTTTTGAAACCTATAAACACTAGTAATAATATCAATTTCTTTTGTTTTATTCGTATCAAGCATATTTTGGCCATTATAAGGTAAAACTCTATCCTCCGGTTTGCGTTGCATTGTGTGATGGGAACTGAGTCTTATAATGGCTTCATTTTTATATAAAAAGCATTGTGATGTTTAAAAGAATCATTTGTTTTAAAGCACTGGCGATCCAACGGAGTAAACCCGTTCCACGAAAGTGGCGTGGTCCTATGATTAGCCATATTTTAAATGTGTTGAGTAGATTTCTCATACCAGTCCCATGACTGACTCGTAGTTTGTTTCACTTTCAAACTCGGGTGCCCCTTTTTCTACACGGGCAGCCTTGTATTCAAGTTTAGCAGCCTCTTTCTAGATAGCTGAAGCTGAAGATGGATTCTATCATTTATCTCTTTTTATGTTGTTCAGCTCCTGTTGTACATATTATGTTTGTTTCCGCTGTAGACATTTATGTATAGCTGAACTGTATTTGTACTAAGTATGATCCTGTATACTGTGTAACTCTGATGATTATGTTTATCCAGTGTATTATTTGTTCATTATCTGCTGTATTTATTTAATTCTGCTCTGCTGTTATCTGTTTATGTGTTATATTCCAAAGATTACCCTTGCCACCGTCTGTACGGTAAATGGGGTCGTCACAACGTGGTATCAGAGCTTTGGTTAAGCTTAGTTCTGGAATATAACATATTAACAAACTCGTCAGAAATAGAACCAGTGGTGTTCTAGGACGGGTAACTCATTACAGATAGGATCAGTAATATCCTAGTATGAGTAAAGCAGAATGAAATTACACCTCGATAGACACATTTACATTTGAAGTATGTGTTTCTATATTTTAAATTATCTTTTCTGTGACCTGACACTTGATCTGCCATTTGCAGAAGTACTAGAAAAATGAGTGTCAGAAAAAGAAGAAATGCAGAACCCGATCTAGAGGCTCTATTAAAGAGATATCGAAATCTGAACGGAGCACAGTTCTCGGGCAATGAATCTATAATTCAGACTCAAGCTTGGATGAGTTCCGTCGAAAGAATCTTTGAACGTATCCAGTTGAGAGATGATCAGAAAAGATTAGTAGCATCTTGGGCGCTCAAAGAAGAAGCTTTAATCTGGTGGGAAACAATCATCAAAGATAATCCAGAAGGTGATATCACCTGGGACAGATTCAAAGAGATTTTCCTAGAAAGATTTACTCCTCCTGAAGCGACTGAGCGATTATGTGATGAATTCTCTTATCTGATACAAGGAGATATGACCATTCCAGAATATCATAAGAAATTCAACGAACTCTCTCACTTTGCTCCTCATCTGATTCAAGATCCAAAGAGGAAGAATCTGAGATTTATTCATGGCCTGCAAAGGAGATATCAGAATAGTGTGATGAGGAATGTGAAGCTCCCTTTTTTAGAAATGATTTATATGGCTTATCAATATGAAGATCTCCATAAGAAAGGTATGTTGCACGATGAAGAGGAAGTCAGCTCGAGTAACAAAGTGGAGTCTGAAACTGATCATCCTAAGACCAGTACGGTGTCTGAGGTGAGTAGGAAGCCCAAAGTAAATCAGAAAAGGGCCAGATCTGAAAAAGAACCAGCAACGAATGCCATATGCCTTAACTGCAATCAGAAAGGCCATTTGTCCAAAAAATGTAAATCTTTGAAGAAACCAATAAAGGATGGATTTAGAGCCAATCGAAAACAAAATAAGAAAAGATTTAGACCTGATGAGGAGTTTCAAGAGAATAGGGAGTGCAAACAATGCCATAAGACTGGTCATCTTGCAAAGGATTGCCCGCTCTTAAACAAGCCTGAAATAGTTCAAGTGAATGAAGTAGCAGAAACTTATGAGCCCTCAACTAGTCAGAAAAGGTCTGATGTTTTGGAAGGCACGCTCAATGTCAAAAACATTCCAGTTAAAGTGTTGTTTGATACAGGCGCGTCGCGAAGCTTTATCGCAAAGAACGCAGTTAAGAAGCTAGATTTGAATTTGAAGAAGCTCAAAGAACCAATGGCTGTCCAAAATCCGGTCGGGGGTTCCATCGATCTCAGTTGGGTTTGTGCGGTGCCTGTCTCTTTTTCCTATTATAAGTTCCCTACCATGGCTATAGTTATGAATTTTACTGAATTCGATCTTATTTTGGGATTGGATTGGTTAACCAAATATGAGGCGGAGGTTAGATGCGCCGAGAGAGTTGTTAAGGCAAAGGCCCAATCAGGGAGTTATATAACCATACCATGCGAAGGTCCGAATTCAAATAGAAAAGACTTTTGGTCAGCTCTTGATGTTTCCCTGCTCAAATAGAAAATACCCCAGTAGTCACAGAGAATATTCCCGACCTCGTAAAAGATATTCCTGTCGTCAAGAACTATGCGGATGTGTTCGAAGAAGTTGTTCGCTTACCTCCGCAGAGAGAAATTGATTTCAAAATTGCTTTAATTCCGAATGCAAGGCTGGTAGTTCACGCTATTCGAAGAATGTCCTTGAAAGAGAAAGAGGAATTAGACAATCAAACACGATAGCTCGTATGGAAGGGTCTGATCAGGCCTAGTTTCTCTGATTGGGGTGCAGCAGTGGTGTTTATCCCAAAATCTGACGGTACTCTACGGCTATGTGTGGATTATCGTGATTTGAACAAGCAGACAATTAAGAATAAATATCCATTGCCGCGAATCGATGATTTATTGGATCGTCTGAATGGAGCACAAGTGTTTTCAAGGATGGACCTAGCTACAGGCTTCCATCAGTTTCGAATTGCCGAAGAATGTGTTCCTATGACAACATTCAAAGGTCCAGACTTATTCTATGAGTGGTTGGTAATGCCGTTCGGCTTATGTAACGCTCCAGCTTACTTCGTCGATTTGATGAATCGAGTGTTCCGCGGAGTCCTGAATAAATTTGTTCTGGTTTTTATTGACGATATTCTAATCTTCTCTAAATCAAAAGTCGAACATGAAAAGCATTTGGAACAGGTTCTAGAAATTCTGAGAAAGAATGTATTGAAAGCCAAACTGTCCAAATGTATATTCTGGCAAGATGAAGTGAAATTTCTGGGCCACGTCGTATCGAAAGAAGGAATTGCTGTGGATCCAAGTAAAATCACAGCTATTCAAAATTGGAAACAGCCCAGTACTCCTACAGAAGTCCGCAGTTTTCTCGGATTGGCTAGTTATTACCGGAAGTTCGTTAAAAACTTTTCGAAGATATCTGGTCACTTAACGAAGCTTATAAAGAAGCACTCAAAATTCAAATGGACTCCAGAATGTGAAGAGGCTTTTGAAGAGCTAAAGTTAAGATTAAAGACAGCTCCAGTGTTAACCATCATCGATGGCAATCAGGATTTGAAAGTCTGGACATATGCTTCTAGAGAAGGCCTTGGCGCAGTGTTAATGCAAAGAGGTCAAGTGATTGCTTATGCTAGCCGTCAGCTGAAGATGCATGAGAAAAACTACGTAACTCATGATCTTGAGTTATTGGCTATAGTATTCGCCTTGAAAATTTGGAGACACTGTCTTCTGGGTGAGAGATTTGAACTGTTTACAGATCACCAGTCGTTAAAGTATCTATTCACCCAGAAAGACTTGAATCTCAGGCAGCAACGTTGGCTAGAGTTCCTTGCAGCATACGATTTTGAGATTATATACACTCCAGGGAAAGCCAATGTCGTGGCCGATGCATTGAGCCGAAAGAATGAAATGATCACCAGTTTTATTATCACGACTTCATTGATAGATAAAATATCTGCTCTTCAGAAGGATGATCACTTCATTCAGAAGATCAGAGAGAAAATTCAGAAAGGCGAGTCCTTGAGTTTTCAAGTTGATAATGATGGGATTCTAAGGCTGAAAGGTCGAATTTGTGTTCCTAACATTCCTGAGCTCCGAAAGGAAGTACTGGATGAATGCCACAAGTCAAAACTTAGTACCCATCCGGGAGTAAGAAAAATGTATAATGACATCAAACGCACTTTCTGGTGGAAGTCGATGAAGAGGGACATTTCTTTACATGTTAGCTGATGCCCTACTTGCCAGCTAGTCAAAAGCGAGCAACAGAAACTGACTGGATTGTTACAACTGCTAGACATTCCAGGTTGGAAGTGGGAACATATTTCCATGGACTTCGTAGATGGTTTGCCCAGAACCAGAAAAGGAAATGACAGTATTTGGGTGATCGTAGATCGCTTCACAAAGACCGCTCATTTCATACCTGTCAGATCAAACAGAACTGCTCAGAGTCTGGCGCAGATATACTTCAAGGAAATTGTTAGACTACATGGAGTGCCGCTCAGTATAGTCAGTGATAGGGACCCAATATTTACTAGTAAATTCTGGGAGTCGTTTCAAGTAGAACTGGGAACAAAGCTGAGTCTAAGCACCGCTTATCATCCTCAGACAGATGGTCAGACTGAGAGGGTGAATCGTATACTAGAAGATCTATTACGGGCTTGTGTTCTAGATTTCTGTGGATCATGGGAAGACCATCTGCATTTGGCTGAATTCTCATATAATAACAGCTACCAGGCGAGCCTAACAATGTCGCCATTCGAAGCATTATATGGTAGACCGTGTCGATCCCCTGCTTGTTGGGTTGAACCCGGAAATAGACTTGTGTTAGGGCCTGATATGATCCGAGAAGCTGTCGACAAAGTCGATTTCGTTAAGAAACGATTACTCGCCGCTCAAAGCCGACAAAAGAGCTATGCCGATAGGAGAAGAAGAGATATATCATTTGCTGTTGGCGACTATGTATATTTGAAAGTATCGCCGATGAGAGGAGTTATCCGGTTCGGTAAAACTGGGAAGTTGGCGCCTAAATTCATTGGTCCGTTTCCTATTCTTGAACGGAACGGAATGCTCGCTTATAGGGTTAAATTGCCTGATTGGTTGCCTGGAGTGCATGATGTATTTCACATATCTCAACTTCGAAAGCACGTTCATGATCCAGACTTGATCGTGGAAGAAGTAGCTCAACAAGATATTGAAATTACTCCAGAATTAGCTGTGAGAAGAGAGCCGCTAAAGATTATCGGCAAAGAAACCAAAGAGTTGTGGAACAAGAAGGTTCACTTAGTCAAAGTGCAATGGAGTGGGGATCCGCGAGATTGTACTTGGGAAACTGAGGAGAGCATTCAGAAAGCATATCCTAGATGCCGAGTGGATATATCTGATTGACTCCGGTGCAAGGTACATTTATCATACTTTGCATTACCAATTAGTTCTCTACTCTATTGTTATTTTCTTTCCATTGATGTGCATTGTTAATTCTATAGTCTGAATGATTTTAAAAGAGTACAGAAATTGATTAGTATATTTTTTGAAAAGTTAAAAACAAATTGCTTGTTGTTCGCATTGGGTGATAGTAAATTGGATTAATTAAATTATTGAAATGATAGTTAATTTAATTAATAAGAGAATGAATGGTAGGATTTATTCGATTAACTCACACATTGAAATGATTTAAAAATAGATAGAAATATATACATGTGCATTATATATGTTTGAACAGGTAAATGGATAGCTGTTGAGTAAATAATTTGTTTGTGTGCCCGACAAATAGGTAAACCTTAATGAGTTGGATGCAAAATATTATTATATCAACTCCTGTGAATGCCATTGGATGCGGAGTGCTGGTTGTTCTGTGTGAAATAATAAACATCGCCATAGGATAGTAACAATTAATTTTGAACTACACTGCATGGCATACTTCTTGAAGATAGGCATACTTCATCATATACCACATAAGCATTTGGAGCTTGTGTGACGAGGTGGAAGATTTACCATATGAGTGAGAGGCTTGTATGGCGATGACTATATTTTACAGGTTGAACTGATGACTGATATGACCATATAAAATTTGTAACGATAAATTGCCAGATTTATAAAAACCCCACACGGGTCTGTAGTTGACAATAATCACGTCTCTCTGGTTATTAGATACGACACATGGACTATTTATTTCCCACACGGGACGAGGTGACGAGGATTTATCCTCTAGAGCAATTAAAAATACACACTCCCTCAGGATTTGACAGGGTGACGAGAATTTATTCTCTGGAGTTATTATCTATACACGCTCCCCTATAAACACCAGATTATATCACTATAAATATGTGTATGCTTATTAGGATTTATTGGGTACCTAATACGACCCAATAAATTTCCAAACCTCTCCCCGTACAAAGGAGGTTATAGCGAAATTTTTCGAAAATTCCGGCTGTTTGCCAAATTTTTGAAGAATTTGAAAATTCTCAGAAACTGAAAAGTTGGAGGATGGAAGTCAAAATTGAACGTAGAGTTGATTAATCAAACCACTTTCGACTTTGTTCCTTTTTCGGGGACGAAAAGTTTTAAGTGGGGGAGATTGTAACGACCCGGAAAATCTGAACCAATTTAAAAATTTTAAATTGGCTAAAATAGTGGATTTTAAATATTTAAAATAAATATTTTAAACAATAAAGATGAAAACTGAGTTTGAATCGATAGTTGGAAACGAATATAATTTATTCTAATTATAAACAAGGCTTGAAATGGCGCGGTAGTTTCAAAATTTGAATTCAAACTTTGACTGACGGTACCGGGTGCAAAACAAAACGGATTTGAGTGAAACGAAAATTATTTAAATCTGTTAGTGAATACCTTTCTAATGAATCTGAATAATCGAAGTTTCATAGCGGAAAGCAAAATTTATGGCCAAATGAATTTTCAGAAAGGTCGCAATGGAATTTATATAGCCCGTGAAATTGGCCATTTTGCGAACGACCTCGGAATTCGACGAAACCACTTTTGTTGGATCCGGGATGAGAAGTTATTGCTAGGTTTCAAATTTCATAATTTTTAAAGCTAGTTTGTGAGCGTGGCAAAGGAAAAATTGTTTTGGTCGATTAAAGTTAAATTGAATCGACCAGAAATGGGCCATTTTGCAAATGGTCTCAGAATTCGACAAAACTAGTTTTGTTGGGACCGTATCGTCAAAACATAGCCGGATTTATTTTTGGGGAATTTTTAGAATCAGTTTGTGGCCCCGGCAAACTGAAATGTACGTTCAAATTTAAAATTAAATGTTTTATACTTTAATTTGAAGAATAATTGACTGTAACAGTCGAAATGGCTTACGAAACATATCCCATTGTGTTCGGAATAGGGGTATTTAGCTGGGGATGACAACCGTTGGGTATGAATTGGGGTTCGTTTGTGATAAGGGGTATTTTCGGATTTAAAATAAATAAAAAAATAAAATATATGGTCGGCCAATCATATTCTTTCTCCCACTTCACGCGTTGACCGATTTTCCCGTAAACGCCCAAATCGAAGGCGGAGACCTCTTCAAAACTTCCTGGCCACTTTCCCGTCGCTCCGATCATCGAGACCCCCAGCTCCTTATCAATTTTTGAAGTCCTTCTCCCCCTCTTCAAATCAACACCAGTAGCACCCCATCTCATCGCCCCAGTCTCGAGTTTCAAGCCCATGAAGTCACAACATTTGCGGAGCCAGATCACCTTCCTCCGACCATCGTTCGGCGTGAAACCACCAGTGCCGAGGGCGCCTCTCCTTCCTCTTCCAGGTCGCGGTAGCCGATTGTCCCATCGCGCGACGGTTTGGATGTAAAATCCAAACCTAGTTTGGAACGAGTTGAACTGAGGTACGACTTGTTTTATTTGAACTGAGTATTACACTTTTAAGTGTTGCAAACTTTGAAAAATCATATCTTTGTGCTACGTTAACGAAATTCGATGAAATAGGAAACATTGGACTCGTAGCAACCTCATCTACGTTCTAGAAGTGTCCGTGGATTTTTCTGAGCTCGTATCTATTTTTAGCAAAGCAAAGAGCTAGGTGAGATTTCTAAACTATAAACGATATGGAAAACGACGATGTATAAATTATATAGTCGATGTATGAGTTATATAAGCGTTGTACACCTCTTGTATAAGCGTTGTATAAGTTGTACGTTCGATGTATAAGTTGTATATGCATTGTAAAAATTATATATGTGTGTTGAAATAGAAGTGAAATGCTATATATATATATGTATATATATATATATATATACGCCCCTCGTCCACAAACCATGGATGATATTTATTGGTTGTGATTGATGTGAAAATTGATTGATAATGAATGGTTGATTGAAATTGTTTGTGGTTGAAATTGGTTGATCGTGGTTGAAAAATACCCGTTTGTGGTTGAGAAATATTTGGTTGAAACCACATAGGATTAGCTTGTGGAAATGAAAAAATATACATGCCGCCTGCGTGCGAACAAGATGCATGATTCCCCATTGTCAAAAGCTACGAGGCTTTAAGGTAGAGCAAGGAGCCGTACTAGGGACGGTCCCGGTTTTAACTACCCTGTCGTTATGCTGCCGAAATTTTGAATAATATTCATAATTAGAATTATTTTCATTTGTTGAAACTATATTTATTCGTTGAATAGAAAACCTTCATGTGTTGAATCGATATTCATTCGTTGGATAGAAATTCATGTGTTAATGGTATTCGTGTTTTAAATAAATTGTTTTAACAATAAAAATCATCTTTTTATCTATATATATAAACTATAGAAAACCTTCATGTGTTGAATCGAAATTCATTCGTTGAATTGAAATTCATGTGTTGAATGGTATTCGTGTTTTAAATATAAAAATCATCTTTTTATCTATATATACAAACTATAGAAAACCTTCATGTGTTGAATTGAGATTCATTCGTTGAATAGAAATTCATGTGTTGAATGGTATTCGCGTTTTAAATATAAAAATCATCTTTTTATCTATATATATAAACTATAGAAAACCTTCATGTGTTGAATCGAAATTCATTCGTTGAATTGAAATTCATGTGTTGAATGGTATTTATATTTTGAAATAAATTGTTTTATAATAAAAATCATATTTGTATCATCTATATGAACTATATAAAATAGTCGTGTTTTGAAATAAATTGTTTTATAATAAAAATCATATTTTTATCATCTATATGAACTATATAATATAGTCGTGTTTTGAAATAAATTGTTTTATAATAAAAATCATATTTTTATCATCTATATGAACTATATAAAATAGTCGAGTTTTGAAATAAATTGTTTTACATTAAAAGTCACATTTTTATTATATACATGAATTGTTAAAAATAGTGAAGTGTTGAAATAGAAGACAGTTAGATAAAAATATCATTTTTATCAAATGTATGAAAATCATATAGTTTTGAAATCGAAGAATCGATATATATATATATATATATATATATAAATAGAATTGAAACATATCGAATAACGAAGCTGCAGTTCGTATTTTGAAACCGTGATTTCAAACGATTAGTGCGGGAGATCCGACCATCGGATTTTCCTGAAACCGCAACCGTTGGGTTCGCTTTGGAAATATCTTTCCAACGGCACCAACTTTGTAAAAATCCAACGGTTGGATTGTCTGGAATGTTTAATTCAAATCTGAAGAAAAACAGCGCCAGAATCGATTATATTTATATATATATAATTATATTTAATCGAATAATGACGCTGTAGTTCGTATTTTGAAATCGAAACTTCAAACGATTATACCGGGAGATCCGACCGTTGGATTTTCCCGAAACTGGAACCGTTGGATTCGTTTTGAAAAGATCTTTCTAATGATGTAAATTGTGTGAAGATCCAATGGTCAGATTTTCAGATATGTGTAAATCAAATCTGAAGAAAAACAGCGCCACGGCCGCGTTATGGCCCGAAGCGTCGTTTTGAATAAACTGGCTATTTTAAAATAAATAAAAATAGCGATAAATCGTTATAAAATATTATAAACGACATGATTGTGAAATTTAGAAATTAACTGAAGGTTAGCTAAGTCGAATGGTTTCCTGGATTTTGATCTGATGTTGGTTTCGGCCTTGGAGGTTAAGATTTGGGAAATCGTTCTCTTACTGATTGACAGTTAGTGACTAATGAATTGAAATGATGCGTAGTTGTGTTTGTGTAGCACTTGTTTATTATATACGTGAGTTGCTCAGAAAGACCTGGTTTATCCCATTCTGAATAATTGAATCGACGATAAGAAATTGAAGATGAAGACGGTGGTCGAAGACCGGAGATCTACACCTCGTTTGGATGGTAACTGATGTCCTGATTGGGAGGCATCCCGAAATATGGATAATGAGAGGTGATCGTCCAGACGTTCGTGGTGATCGATGGGTTTACGAGGTATATAGTGCCTCCGGTTTCGTTCAGACCCAGAACGGACTTGCAAATGGACAGTGTGTCTGACATTGGAATTTATTCTGTGTGATTGATAGCTATCAGTTGCACGGTGTGAATTGCCTGTGTGGCATGCTAAGATGCAGTGATCAGGGCTTCTGTTGAAAAGCAAAGTCTTGTGGTGATGATCAAAGCACCGCCTGTGTGGCGTAGCTTTGTGTAGAACGTGAATTCGCGAGCCTCACACCCCGGTATGAACCAGAGACGAGAGAGGACCTCAGGGAGCACATGCGTTTCTTTCTAGCTAGAAGTGGCGTTAGTGGTTTTACACGCCCTGACGAGTTTGACTTATGTGGTTGTTACTGTTGCGAGGCGCCTCGGTTAGATCGGATGATCCGGGTCCGATGGAGTTATTCTTGGCTCATTTACGCCCCAAAGGGCGGGGAAACGTAGTGTTCATGAATTTTAATCCACATCGGTGGACCGGCCCTGTCGCTCCAAGGGTCGATGCGCTCTGACCCTAAGGCTCGGGCTAGACAGTTTCGAAGTCGGTAAGGACTATCTTTTGCCTTGGTTCATGGCGGAAATCCAATTTCCAAATACGTGACTGTGCGGTTTTGATTGTATATATATATGGCGACATGATATATGGTACCCATGCCGTCTATGATTGATGGTTATGATTGAAATTGTTTTTGAAACCTATAAACACTAGTAATAATATCAATTGCTTTTGTTTTATTCGTATCAAGCATATTTTGACCATTATAAGGTAAAACTCTATCCTCCGGTTTGCGTTGCATTGTGTGATGGGAACTGAGTCTTATAATGGCTTCATTTTTATATAAAAAGCATTGCGATGTTTAAAAGAATCATTTGTTTTAAAGCACTGGCGATCCAATGGAGTAAACCCGTTCCACGAAAGTGGCGTAGTCCTGTGATTAGCCATATTTTAAATGTGTTGAGTAGATTTCTCATACCAGTCCCATGACTGACTCGTAGTTTGTTTCACTTTCAAACTCGGGCGCCCCTTTTTCTACACGGGCAGCCTTGTATTCAGGTTTAGCAGCCTCTTTCTGGATAGCTGGAGCTGAAGATGGATTCTATCATTTATCTCTTTTTATGCTGTTCAGCTCCTGTTGTACATATTATGTTTGTTTCCGCTGTAGACATTTATGTATAGCTGAACTGTATTTGTGCTAAGTATGATCCTGTATACTGTGTAACTCTGATGATTATGTTTATCCAGTGTATTATTTGTTCATTATCTGGTGTATTTATTTAATTCTGCTCTGCGGTTATCTGTTTATGTGTTATATTCCAAAGATTACCCTTGCCACCGTATGTACGGGAAATGGGGTCGTCACAGAGTAAGTAAATGCACAAGAAATTTTTATAGTGATTCGATCTAGAGTAGATCTACGTCTACTCTGAAAGCCATTTTATTATCATGGAGAGATTTACAAAGTTCATCATCTCATACATCTCATTTTGACTCATTCTCCCTTTTTACAATGACTTTCCTCACTTTAATGGCTGATTCTCTCTAGACCGTTATGGAAGTGGTTGGATTCTTTGAATACGATGAGCGTGATAGTGTATGCTTCACGGTTTGAGCACTTAGAAGATCAACGAATAGTCCATGACGATTGATATGTGAATCGAGGCTAAGAGGATGATTAATGATGGTAGGAGAGAACTTGAACGGAGTTTGAGATGATGAAATGATGGATCTCGGTTGGTTTGGAGATGGTTGGAGAGAGCTTGAATCAATCTCTAATGGAGGATGGAGGAAACTTGGTCCACTTGGTGATGGGTGAAGATGAAGTGAGCTTTGGCGGCCACGAATGGAGTTTAGAGATGGATGGAGAGAGCCTAGAGTGCGTAAGAATGGTGGAGAAGTGATTTGGGCAGCCTTCGGGGTGCAAGAATTCGTCCTTTGAAGTGTGGTGAAAGGGGTATTTATAGGAGAAGTTAGACCCGGGTGGCAAAGTTGTAATTATGGTGAACTGTGTGTGGGTCATTCGCAGAGGTATTTATGGTTCTACCACTGGATAGCTGACGGAGCGAACTTTACAGTTGGCGCTAGGCTGGTAACAGTTGTACTGAATTGCTAAACGTGTAGGCGACGTGGAGAAATAAAGCATGAATGGCCCTGTACATAAAGTTATAGGGCTCACTCAGACTTATGTCTGACCCCGTTGTTTTTATCTTTTTCCCCCTCAGGTCCTCAGGTTGGGCCTAGCACTAGTGGGCTTTGATCAGATTTCTTAATCTATCTTCTGGAGCTTGGACCGTGATGTAAAGCCCAGCTTATCTTTTCTTTTATGGCTATTGTTTATGTAGTGGGATTATGTACTTATGTTTTATCAGGATGGATATTTAGTACTTGACTCTTTATGGTGTTGTAACTAAACATGTTTACCTTCTGCTGCAATGAAATGATGTTTTAAATTTCAAGTATTTATATCTGTCTTGTGTAATTTTTCTGTTCTATATTCACTTAAAATGCTCCACCGAAGTTAAGGCATTCCCTTAGTGAGTGACCTTAGCGGGTGTGGGGTGTTACACGTGGTATCAGAGCAAAGGTTACCAGAACAGATAAAATTTTAGAAAACTATTTTTCTAAAAACATTTTTGGAAGAAGTATTTTCAAAAACATGTCTTTAAAGAGAAAAGTTTTTGAAAGAAAAGCATAATCCCCAATAGCCATATCTTTATCTTTCGAATTCTCCATTTTGAATCTTTCCTTTTTCGTTTCAGCATGGCTGAAGATCTTAACTTTCCGGAGGGTGTAGCGATACCAGTATGGTATAGGAGATTGATGGAGGCTAGGGCCGCCACTGCGGGTCCAGCAAATGTTCCTCCACCAACCGTAGCACCCGATCTTCCTCCTCCCCCTCCTCCTCCTCGCACAGATACTTTTGCTAAGACTTGCAAGGAATTTAAGGCTATGGGAGGGAAACCTTTTCAAGGATCAGAAACTTTTGTGGAGGCTAGAGATTGGCTTAAGGAGGTGGAAGAGTTGATAGACATCTTTGAGATGGAAGAAGGAAAGAAAGTCAAGTTAGCCGCTTGGTTAATGAAGGGAGAGGCCTCATTCTGGTGGGAGGTCACTAATGGAGAGCGCCCTGTTGACTCTTGGGCGGATTTCAGGCAAAGATTTGTGGCAAAGTTTCTCTCAAGGGCGGAGGAAAACTTGTATATGGAAAGGTTCTTGACTCTAAAGCAAGGAAACCTCTCGGTGAAGGAATATGTCAACAAGTTTAATCAATTGGCAAGGTTTGGCATAGACATGGTGAATACACCGGAGAAGAAGGCTTTGAGGTTCGTTAAGGGCTTGAATGAACCGATGCATGGATTGGCTATGACTCACATCCCTATGGGGGCCACCTTTGAGAAGCTAGTTGACATGGCACTCATGCATGAGGAAGAGAAGGGTCCCAATGCTAATAAGGCACCCGAGAAGAAAGGAGATCAAAAGAGACCTCAGCAACAGCAAAACAAGGGTGGAAAAAGCAACGGTGGCAAGGGGAAGAAGAAGTGCTTCACTTGCGGGATACCAGGCCACATAAGCAAAGATTGTCGGAAGAAGAAGAAGACTGGCTGCTATCACTGTGGCGAAGCAGGGCATCTAGTGAAGGACTGCCCTAAGAAGGGGCAAAGGACGGGATTTACCTCAGGAGGACAGGTGCAAGCTCTTATGGCACCGGGTCAGGCTAGGGGGCAAGTTCAGGCTCTCGCGGTTCCACCGATTCAGGAAAGAGGTAGAACTATTTCCGTTGAAAGTCTGGTTTTTCTATTTGATCATCCTGTCCGTACATTGTTTGATTCTGGCGCATCGCATTCGTTTATCTCATCATCATTAGTTGAGTCACTGCACTTAGACACCAGTCTAGTAGATGATCCCTTGGTTGTTTCAAACCCAATTGGGGGCTCCACTTATTTGTCCATGATATGTTTGGGTTTGAAGATTTCTATACTTAGCGTTGAGTTTAGATGTGATGCTTTTGTTTTGGGCTTCACGGGCTATGGGTTGATTTTGGGCATGAACTGGTTATCCAGTAATGGTGCCGTTCTTGATTGCGAAAGGAGAGTTGTTAGGCTCATGACCCGCTTGGGTAACACTCTCGAGATTTCTTGTAATCCCATGGATTCTGTTATGCTAAGTTATCTTGAATCGCTTGACGCTTCGGTCGAGAGTTTGCGATCTGTTAGAGTGGTCCGAGAGTACTCGGATGTGTTTGAGGAGGTCAAGGGCTTACCTCCGAAGCGGGAGATTGACTTCCGAATATATCTGGTGGATAATGCTAAACCAGTATCTTTACCAGTGCGCCACATGGCTCCTCGTGAGAGGAGGGAACTCCATAAGCAAGTAGGGGAGTTGCTTGAGAAGGGATTCATAAGACGAAGTATATCGGAGTGGGATGCTCCAGTAGTTTTTGCCACGAAGGCGGATGGGTCCCTCAGACTTTGTGTAGACTATAGAGAACTCAACAAGCTCACAAAGAAGAATAGACACCCATTGCCGAGGATTGATGATCTTTTTGATCAGTTGGTTGGCGCTTCAGTATTTTCTCAGTTGGACTTAGCCACGGGGTTTCATCAGTTGAGGGTGGCTGAGGATAGCATAGACAAGACTGCCTTTAGGACTCCGGATGGTTTCTATGAGTGGCTGGTGATGCCATTTGGTTTGACGAACGCCCCTGCATACTTTGTTGATTTGATGAGTAGGGTGTTCAGGGAGTTCCTTAATAAGTTCGTGGTGGTCTTTGTGGATGACATCTTAGTATTTTCTAAGAGTGAAGAAGAGCATGCCCTACATCTTAGGGAAGTGTTGGAGACTCTTCGAGCGCATAACCTTAAGGCTAAATTCTCTAAATGTCACTTCTGGAGGAAGGAAGTGCAGTTCTTGGGGCACGTGGTCTCCAAGGAAGGGATAGCTGTGGATCCCGCGAAAGTAGTATCCATCCAAGATTGGAAGTTTCCGAAAAATGCTACCGAGGTGAGGAGTTTCTTGGGGTTGGCTGGCTACTATAGGAAGTTTATCAAGGACTTCGCGAAGATATCAGCCCCATTAACTCGCTTGACGAAGAAGAATCTAGTCTTCGCATGGGACGTAGATTGCGATGATGCGTTCCGATGGTTAAAGAGAGCTTTAACCACAGCCCTAGTCTTGGTGTTGCCATATGGGAGTAAGCCATTTGTTGTCTATACCAATGCTTGTGGGACAGGACTGGGCGCAGTCTTAATGCAAGAGGGAAGGGTAATAGCCTACGGTGGAAGGCAGTTGAGAAAGCATGAGAAGAATTACCCTACCCATGATCTAGAGTTGGCCGCTATTGTTTTTGCGCTTAAGATTTGGCGCCATTACCTTCTGGGAGAGAGGTTCGAATTGTTCACTGACCACAAATCATTGAAGTACTTGTTTTCTCAGAAGGATTTGAACTTGAGACAACAAAGGTGGATGGAGTTCCTAGCATCCTATGATTTCGAGATAGCGTATACCCCTGGCAAGGGTAACGTGGTGGCAGATGCCTTGAGTAGAAAAAGGTTGTCCTTGAGTCCATTGTTCGTGGAATGACAAAGCTTGGAACTTATCTCGATGTTTGATTTCAGACCTTCCGTTGACTATATCCCCGGTTTGCTAGCATCCTTGGAGGTCAGACCTACTCTTTTGGGGCGGATTGGCGAGGCACAGAGGGACGACCCACAGTTGGTTGAGTTAGTAGAGAGGCTCATAAGGGGGGAGTCGTCCAGCCATTTGAGTAGGTACACCCTAGACGATAGGGGGTGCTTGCATAGAGACGGTATACTTTGTGTACCGCAAGACGAGGGTTTGAGGAAGGCTATTCTTGATGATGCACACCGTTCTAGGATGACCATTCATCCCGGTGGGGACAAGATGTACCAAGACATGAAGCGAGTTTTCTTTTGGGCCGGTATGAAGAAATATGTGGCCGAGTATGTCGCTAGATGCTTGGTATGCCAACATGTGAAAGCGGAGCAAAAGAAACCCGGTGGGTTGCTTCACCCATTGGAAGTTCCGCAATGGAAGTGGGATAGCGTCTCGATGGATTTTATTGATGGGTTACCGAGATCGAGGAAGGGTAATACGGGAATTTGGGTTGTGGTAGACAGACTTACTAAGAGCGCCCATTTTATACCCGTGAAGAGCAAGAGGACTGCTCCATGGCTAGCTTCAGTTTATCTTCGAGAGATAGTTCGATTGCATGGGGTACCCTCTAGCATAGTAAGTGATTGAGATCCTATCTTCACTAGCGAGTTTTGGAGGAGTTTGCAGGAAGCAGTGGGGACTCAATTGTGTTTGAGCACCGCATATCATCCTCAGACGGACGGCCAGACCGAGAGGGTGAATCGTGTTCTGGAAGACCTTTTGAGGCTTTGTATCTTAGATTTTGGAGGTACTTGGGAAGAGCATCTTCCATTGGTCGAGTTCGCGTATAATAACAGCTTTCAGTCCAGTATTGGTATGGCTCCTTTCGAAGCTCTTTATGGAAGGCCTTGTCGATCACCTACATGTTGGTGGGAATCTACGGATAAGATCTTGCTTGGGCCCGATATGGTTAGAGAGACTTCGGAAAAGATCGACTTGATTCGAAAAAGGATGAAAGCAGCGCAAGACAGAAAGAAATCTTACGCGGATAAGAGGAGGACGGATCTGGAATTTGATGTTGGGGACATGGTCTTTGTTAAAGTATCTCCATTACGGAATGTAGTTCGCTTTGGGTCCGTTGGGAAGTTAGCTCCAAGATTTGTAGGACCGTTTCCTATTAAGGAAAGGATTGGGCGGATGGCATATAGGGTGGATTTACCCGAGAGACTTAGTGGGGTACATGACATATTCCATGTGTCACATTTGAGGAAGTGCCTACATGAGACCGCAGAGGTGGTAGAGCCGAGCTTGCTTAAAGAAGTGGAGGTAGAGCGTGATGCGACTATTCGACGAGCTCCTACCCGCATCCTTGGGTCAGAAATTAGGAAGTTGAGAAACAGAGAGGTTCGACTAGTCAAAGTGCAATGGGGAGAAGATGAGAGCAATGCTACTTGGGAGACAGAAGCGAAGATGCGTTCACTATACCCATTCCTTTTTGAGGGTATGTCTTTTAACTTCTCCTTTATCATTTGTCTAGTACTTATCTTATCTTTAGTATGTCCTCTCATTAGTACCTTTGACCTTTAGGTAGGGTAAACCTATGGTTGAAACAAGTGTTTGAGACATGTTATGTTTGATGGATGCATGTGGATGCAAGTGGTTGCTAGTGGTTGCTCGTGGATGCATATACACACACTCTAGGCACTAGATCGGCTCAATCACTTCATATTGCATATTGCATAAAATTGTGTGTAGGTAGCTATATTAATGGATGTATAATGGTTGCGTTATCATATGGATGATGCATTTTGGTGTATGATTGTGCACTCATGTAGAAATAGTATGTGTCGATAGGGTTCTTTCGCATACATATTGGATGCATGGCACTATCATGGTTTGCATTAAGGAGGTCAACTGAATCAGTAGACCGCCTGATTTTGCATTAGACAGGGAACATATACACACACTCTTTGCATATGTTCATACAGCATTAGAAACTCTAAGGACAATGGATGCCAGTGTTTGATGGTTTGAGTAGATGGTTGTTTGGTTGGTAGGATACGTTCTTCTTGACTTAGAGATTTCGGGGACGAAATCCTTTAAGTAGGGGAGAATGTAACACCCCGTATGTTGAATAACTTGTTATATTATAAAACAGGGCAGAATTAAATTTTAAAATCTGAATCATGGGAAACGGGTTATGCCATTGCGTTCGTCTCGGAAAAATACGCGAAATAGAGTCCGAGTTTTCGAAAATCGGAGTCCGTATGACCCAGTTATGGCCCGAAGAAGTTTTCAGAAATTCAAAACAGATTTAAATATAAAAAAATTTACATTTCAGAAGTGGTGGGAAAATTCCCGCCAGACCCAGGGAGTCGACCTGGGGGTCGACTGGGGAGTCGACCTGCCCACCAGGTCGACTAGGGTGTTGACCCTAGTGTCAACCTGGGGGTCGACCTCCCTGGTCGAGCCCAGGTGACCTGGGTGCATCAGTTTGACTTTTGGGCTGTGTTTTGGTGGCTAGGACGAGATCTGACGGCTCTAATCTAATTTAGGGTTAATCTAATGGCCTAAAACACCTAACTACTCTATAAATACACCCTAAGACTACCCTAATGCATACTAAAAATAGCTACAACACCGTTATGCCATCAAAATGCAACTTGAAGGAGCCTCCATCAAATTAAAGAGGAAGATAACTTCTCAAATCAACTTCTAATCAACTCTAGCAACTTAATCTTCTTCTTAGGAGTGCTAATCAACAAGTTGTGAGTTTTCTATAGCCTTAATGACCAATTGTTGAAATGATTATGGTAGGATATAATGAGGTTATGGCTATGAATGTGGATCAATGCATGTTATGCAAGTTATATGCTATGTGTTAATGATGTTATGCATGTTATGCAAGTTATATGCTATGTGTTAATGATGTTATGCAAGTTATATGCTATGTGTTTGTGATGTTATGCAAGTTATGCAAGTCATATGTTACATGTTCATGATGTTATGCAAGTTATGCAAGTTGTACGTTATATGATCATGATGTTATGCAAGTGTTAGGCTATGTGTTCATGATGCTAGTTATGCAAATTGCTATGATAAACATTGATCCATTATGACACCATGGTTATGCAAGTTTGGTGTATGATTATATGCAAGTTCATATATGATTTGTATGCAAGTTTGGTATATGATTATATGCAAGTTCACATATGACATGTTATGCAAGTATGGTGTTTGATTATATGCAAGTAACATGTGCAAGTTTACACCTTTGTATGATATGCATACATATGCAAGTTAACCCCTTTGTATGTCATACATACATATGCAAGTTTACCCCTTTGTATGACATAAATAACTTATGCAAGTTAACCTCCATATGACATATGTGATTCATGCAAGTTTGGGTTGATTATTTATGGTAGTTGGGTTTGATGCCATATGCATGTTGACACCTTTAAACCCATGTTGATGCTAATGTTATGCAAGTTGAACCCATTGTATTTGTGATGAATCTTCCCTTTTTATGTCATGTTAGCGAATTACGTGGGGAACGATGGGGTTAATATACATGTTAATGAAATGTTGTGAAGTTGGTATGATTATGCATACCATAAAGTGGATGGACATAATTGAGTCAATTATGTACATCGTTAAAATTGGAATTAATTGGGGAAAATTAATTCGAAATATGGGGGTGATTAATTAGGTGTAATTAATCGACTAAGACACGAGGTTGGACCCTTTTGTAGCGTAAGACTGCCCGGAACCGACCGGCAAATCCAGCGGCTACAAATGATTGGCCCAATGTGAGAGGTCTTAGGCACAAACTAAATACGTGACAAGTGTATAGACACGAGGTTATACTCAGTTATGGCGTAAGGCTGCCCGGACCCAACCGGCAAATCCAGCTGCCATAAAAGATAGTCTAATGTGAGAGGTCTTTACAACGGTTACGTTTTTAATCAATTAAGAAACACTTAACCAGATAAGCATGTAGTGGGCATGAGGGGTTAAGTGGATGCCTTGGGTGGCATGTGGAAATCAAGTAAGTGCCTTGGGTGGCATGAGGAAATCTAGTGGGTTGCCTTGGGTGGCAATAGAAAATACGATTAGAATACTTAACCAAGTGGAAACATGTAATTAAACATGATTAAAGGGTTAAGTGGGATGCACTAGATATAATGACAAGCTTAGGTGGTAGCTTGTGGGGGCCCATTTCACCCAGTAACCCATATGTATCTTATTGGGCTCGACCCATGTCGAGGACGGGACACGCGTACTGGGCTTGATTATAATAGGCCAAAACGGGTTAGCGGTGGCAACGCAAGTCCAATGGGTTTCATATGCGTGTGTGGACCCGGGCTGGTAGGTAAGACGTTGTTGCATCGTGTAGGTATAAGCCGTGCACCATTTGTTGTATCGGGTTGCCACTTTGGGGAGTGATACACCTCATTGTGGGGCCAGCACGGGTATCTACGGTAGGGAGCCGATCGCTTGGGAGTAGTGGGTACACCTAGTGGAGATAGGGGCAGACGACACCTATGTAGTCAGCTAGGGGTACACGAAACTACTGGGTAAATTTGCTAAGTCCTTGGGAGGGATCAACCTTTAAGTAAGAATGTCTAGTGTGGTGCAGTTAGTAATTACCCTTGGGTGGGTAGATGCGTCTTTACCGTTATCTTAGTTCATCCTATGTCTAGTTGGCTACTTAGTGTAGTCATATATCCCCAGTCATCCCGTACCAAGTTTATATCATACCCTAATTACTTTAATGATTGTGTTGTTAAAGTTATAGGGCTCACTCAGACTTATGTCTGACCCCGTTGTTTTTATCTTTTTCCCCCTCAGGTCCTCAGGTTGGGCCTAGCACTAGTGGGCTTTGATCAGATTTCTTTATCTATCTTCTGGAGCTTGGACCGTGATGTAAAGCCCAACTTATCTTTTCTTTTATGGCTATTGTTTATGTAGTGGGATTATGTACTTATGTTTTATCAGGATGGATATTTAGTACTTGACTCTTTATGGTGTTGTAACTAAACATGTTTACCTTCTGCTGCAATGAAATGATGTTTTAAATTTCAAGTATTTATATCTGTCTTGTATAATTTTTCTGTTCTATATTCACTTAAAATGCTCCACCGAAGTTAAGGCATTCCCTTAGTGAGTGACCTTAGCGGGTGTGGGGTGTTACACCATCTATATACTTAAGCTATCTGTATCATTTATAAATTCAGCGTATTATGTAGAAAAATAATGAGAGTTTGAAAAGCTAATATATTGTTTTGGTTCATATTTTAAGTTTGTTTGATATCTTCAGTTTTGTAAATAATATATTGTTCTGAAGTGAATTCTTTTATTAGTAATATGTGTACAATTTGTGCATATATTACAACTATAAAATAATAGTTGTAATAAAATATATCACAACGGTTATAAATAGTTGTAAAAATTATAGCAATGACATAGCATAACAGTTGTAGTAAGTTTATTACAATAGTGTAAAAAAGTTTAAAATACATATATTGCAACGGCGTCATAACGGTGCATGACAGTTGTAAAAGATTTTAGTCTATTACAACTTTTGAATATACGACGGTCACGATACTGTTGTAAAAAGTAATTTACAACGGATTTCCACCGTTGTAATATGGTCAATTTGTTGTAATGGTATTTTCTATTATAATATTCGATTATATTATCTTCGAATGTTTTTAACTCGCAAAACACTCAATCTATCTGATCAATACGAAAATTGACATTTTGCTATATTACAATATTCTAGACTCAATAAAACAGATTTCATCGAATTTTGAAACCGTTTGTGAAAACACTATTTTTACGTGTTGATTAAATCGAGTGAATATTTAATTGATTTATAAACACTTTTATTCATCGATTATCAATTATTATAATCATTCTCATTCAAACATAATTTTACATTAGCTATAGAATCTATTTATTTCCATATTAAATTCCAGATTCGTTTATTCCAGTAGTTTCAATAATTAAATTAATATTTCAAGATTCAGTTATATAAAATAACTTATATATTCTGAATTCAAGTTAATCAACTTCTAAATTATCATTTTTGTACTTAAATAAATTAAATATTTGGATACTAAAAATCTGAATCATTATAGTGAGAAAGATTTGAAATAAGGATTCAGTGCTATTTTTGAGTTCTATCAAGAATTCTAGGCTCTATTAATTTTTATTTATTGAACTTTTATTACCCACGAGTCTTCTATCTTGAACTCTTCTTCTTTGAAATCTTGTATTTTTAAATTGTACTGTCATCAAAACCATCATCACCACCATCTCAATCCTAACAATTTACGCACCATACAGTGTTAACAACATGTTATGTGTCATGAGCATTATATTTTCAGAGAATATTGAATTGATTAAAATAGTAAAAGTGTTTGAAAAATTTTGAATACCTTGAAGGTAAGATGAAAGTATACAAAATTCGGAAGAACGTAAATAACTTTGTAGGGATAAAAAAGCAAATAACAAGAAATGTAGATTACGACATTTCTAGTAAGTATTGTTGTGATGAAAATTTTGATGTAATTCATGAACAGTAGATTACTTCCTACTTTTAAGAATTGTTGTATTGAATCTCTTAAAATCCATTGAAGTGGTAGTTGCGATATCAAAACTTATTAAAATATACAAATTTCTAAAGGATATAAATAATATTTATAGTTATAAATAATGCTACGGACATGGATGTTAGATTACAACATTCTTCTAAGTATTGTTGTAATAAATTTTTTGATTTACTTCTGGATGACTATATTACTTCCTGCTTTTTAGTGGTTTTGGAATGAAACTTGTCTTATTCATCAAATGTATATTGCAATGTGACAACGTGATTGAAGCACCAAATTGTAAGTGTATGAAGTGTATTCGTAAATAGATACTAATAGCATACAAAGCAGAAAAAGGCGCGTTAAATAAGAAAAAACATGCCCGATGCATGCAAATGCACGTAAAGTTTTGTTCATTAACAAGTATCAATAAGCAATTTGAGTTATCGAAAGATGAATACGAATCTAGAGGAAGTTATTAAATCAGGAGGAGCATTCATAAGTATATTATAATGCACTCTTTTTCCTTAACTAAAATTTTTCCCATTGGGATTTTCTTAATAAGGTTTTAATGGGGCATTATCTTGATCCAAAAGTATCAACACAAAAATTAACATATGAAAATAAGTTATAATGTACTCTTTTTCCTTATTTAAGATTTTTCCTACTGTATTTTTTTATATGGTTTTATAGAGTCATTACATTGATCTAGAAGTATCAAACTCTATTTGATGTAGTAAGCTATTTAAATATATGATATTATATTGTACTCATTTTTCCTGTACTAAGATTTTTCCAATAGGGTTTTTCGTATTTTGTTTTTTAACAAGGCATTATCCTGATCCAGAAGTATCAAACATCATTAGATGAAATGAGATATTTAAATATGTCATTATGCTCTTTTTCCTTCACTAAATTTTTTTCCATTGGGTTTTTCTTAGCAAGGTTTTAATGAGGCATTATTTTGATCCGCAAGTATCAAACTCTTAGAAGAAATATCATTTTAATATTATACATAATCTCATGTGTTGCACTATTTTCCTCATTCAAGGTTTTTTCCCATTGAGTTTTTCTAATAGTTGTTTTTTTCAATAACGCAACGAACAATAGTTGTATCGATCGAATGGATATATGCAAGCAAGATAATAATGAGGGGGAGTAATCATCATACATGTTTAAAAGGGAAAACTTCCAGTTAGCTAAGTATTCAAAATTTTAAAGACGCATATTCATGGGGAAATATTGTAATATTTAGCTGAATATGCTTTTATATTTTTATGCTTAGCCCCACATCATGGGATAAGTTTAATCAATAATTCTAAGGCTTATATATAAAGGTGCCAGTACATAACTAATATCTTGAATGAATAAAAGTCTCTCCTTTCATTATTTTATAACATAATTTTATATTTCTTGCACTTATTATTCATCTTTAATTTATGGATCACCTAGTCGAATTCCTGGTACGCCTTACATTATTCAGTCCCAGAAAATAACACTATAGTTTTATCTCCTCATCCTAATTCTGCAATCTTCTCATGTGAGTTTTTAAGCTCAATCTAATTGTGTTTCATCCAAGGTTCAAATTATAGTTTCATGTTTCCACTTCAGTCATTGGATAATTTTGATATTTCGGCTCTATTTTGAAAATTACGGAAATTTCATTTTGATTTCGATTTGTGAATTCCATTGTTTTCTTTAGTTTCTAAAAGTTACAAGTACATACAAAATACATGTTTTGATACGAAAACATACTAAATGCAATAATTTAGTGATAAATAATTATTTCGAAATTCATAAAAATTTAACGATTATTTTCTCTTTCAATGAGTATTGCCTTCTTGAGAAAAAAATATGAAGTTAGCCATGCGAGAAAAATTGCACAAGTATCGTTCGTCTGGACAAAATGGCTAGGTTGATCGAAAGGTAATTTTTTTTCAAAACCCTCGCTCCTCTCGTTCCCTTCCACCACCACAAACCCTAAAGTGATGTTGAAGATGCATATTACATAGCATAACAAATAATTTGTGAATTGTTGTTTTAGCCCAATTAAACGCATACTACACAATAGAACAAATAATTAATTAAATAAAAAATAGTTAAATAAAAAATAAAAATACTCTGCTTAAATGGTTCGTATAATGCCCCCACTTGAAGTCGTAAGTGCATACCCGTTTAACTTCCATCTTCGGTTAAATGTCCCGCTTAAATAACCCGTTTAAATACCTTACTACAGCTACGCGCAAACACACCCTTACTCCAATAGTGTAAAATAAACTTTTGATAAATAAGTACAAACCAATGAGACAAAATAAGCAAGGTGTAACATCTTGCAAATTTGATCAAACTTAATTAACATTATTATTTAAATTTTAGTTAATCCTTGGAATTTAAATTTAAATAATAAAGTTTTAATATTGAGTAATATATTTTACTAAGTTTAACAAAATAAAAAAAACCCAAAAAATTGATTCCTACTCAAAGTTAGTCATAATTAAATTCAATTTGAAATTTTAAAAAGTTTGAAATATGTTTGTTTTATGATTCTGCTCTGAATTCTAAGTTATCTAGCATTTTTTATTTTGTTAAAAACCGCTTTCGTTTATTCCAAATTGGATATTAACAGTATGTAAAACACACAAACATGGAGCGTTTGTGCTTGATACTTGCATTCCCTCTCTTGTTATTTAATGTATTATTTCTTTAGCATGTTAAGGAATTTTTTCCACCTCACACTTCATTATTATTTCACGATGAATTTTAGGAGACTCTTATAAGTTATAATATGTGCTTCTTTCTCACGATTTCTCATTCTCTTTTCACCAAAATATTTTCTCTGCTTTCTTCTTCCTCTCTTCCTCTCCAGCTCATTTCTCTGTGAAAGTCCAATGGGAATTTCATTGCTTCCCTCTCCATTTAAATTGTTAAAGCAAATGTAATCTCTTGCCTCTATTCTCTTTCTAACAATTCATATATTAAAACCTTGAAATCTAAAACCATCAACTTCTCTGCAAATTTGAATCTCCTTCTTTCATGCATCAAATCCCTTGGTAACTAATATTTTAATTTGTGATACTCTATTCTTTTTTTCAATTTCTATTTTGAATTTGCAAATCCAACCCTAAACCCAAGGACCATTGCAAACCTAAATCAACTTTTCCCTCTTTGCATAAAACCCTAGATTTCCTTCCTAGCAGCCAAACTCAATCATCAAACACCTCTACTTATAACACCCCGTAATTTTAAAGAACATTATAATGATAAACTAAAGAATACTTAATTAAGTATTGGGAATTAAGTAAATCGGACTACGCCATTGCGTTCATCTCAGAATTTTGCTTAAGATAGACTCCGAGTTTGCATGAAATAGACATCGTACGAAGAAGTTATTAAGCCTATAAGTTTGTGTACACACAAGAGAATTATATATATATATATATATACAAACAAACCAAATATTTTAAAAAAATCAAAACAGGAAAGCAGAATCCCCAGAAGCGGAACCGAACGATTATGGTGATCTACCCAGGGGTCGACCCATGGGTCGACACCCAAAGGGGGGTCGACCTCCATACGGATCTGGGAAGATTCCCAATTCTGAACGTGGACTGAATTCTTGGCTTGGTTCGTTGGCTTTAGGCTATAAATAAGACCTCATTTCCCTTGTTTTTACACACCAAAAAACATGAAGAAATAGATGCTGCCTCTGCCCAGATTAAATCAAGCCTTTTCTTCTTCAACAATCAAGTCATTAAAGTTTATAGATCTATGATTCAATATCTGCAATCTCTCTTCTATTTCTTTGATCCAATCACAGTGAGTCTACGTTATTTTTAGATCAAAATACTTAAAAGTTAATCAAGTTAATCTTGATATGACTATAAACTGGATCTAAGCCTATGACTATTGAATCGTGTCAGATCTATCATTATTTATAGATCTAATTCATTGTTTAGATCTCATCATGTCTATTCCTATTATGTTAGTGGTTAAATCAGTGTTATTTTCACAACAGATATGTTATTATTTGGGTATCTAGTTCATTGTTTAGATCTCATCATGCTTGTTTATGATGTCCCTATTATGTTAGAATCAGTTCTACTATCATATGTTCATCAGATCTATTCCAATATGCCTATCTTGTCATTATGCCCAAATTTTTCACTATATGTTTATTAGTTGCTATGCCTATTTCTTCCATTATATGTCAATCTTGTTATTATGTTCATTTATGTCCTCTTCCCTTCTTCATTTCCCTTTTATTTTTATAGCCAGGCTACCTTCGAGCCTAGGCATACTGCTGAAATATGCGAACGCGTGAAACGGGGAACGAGGTGAAAATGTTAAAATTGGGGCATAACTTGTATTGGAAAATTTAGGCACAACTTGAATTAAAAATATGAATGTGGATTTGGGGCATAAACCAAAATCGTGATTAAAAACCTTAATTTGGGGCATATGGTTCATGATGAATATGACTTGGAAAAGGGGCATGAAAACCTATAATGAAATAGGGATAATTGGTTAATAATGGATATGCCTAGAATTACCGTAATTAGAAACTGTAACGATGCTTAGACACGAGGTTATATTACACTTGTGGTGGAAGTCTGCACGGAACCGACCGGCATATCCAGCGACCACAAGTGATGAATCTAATGTGAAGGGTCTTAGTACATAAACACGTGGCATGCTAAGACACGAGGTTAAGTCCAACTTGTGGAAAAAGTCTGCCCGGAACCTCCCGACATATCCAGTATCCACAAGTTGTAGAATTAATGTGGGAGCTCCAGCACATTATAACCATAATTTAATAAATGGTAATGAATACTTAATCTAGTTGAATCCATAGGGATTACATGAACATGTTAACTTGAGTAGGGGTTAAGTAAATTTACTTGAAATAGTGAGAGGGTTCAGTATATCTTAGAGTTGTGGGTATTATTTATATATATGCCCACAAACTTAACCTGTGGGGTTATGCAATCTTTTTACTCTAGTATGGCATAACCTATGGAAAACCTAGTAGTGGGTATACAAGCCTAAGGGGAGCTTGTATCATCTTATGTGTGGGACCCGTTTCAGTCAGTAACTCATATATAGGTATCAAATGAATACTTCGAACTAGGTCAGAGTGGAGGCACGCTTACTGGGCTGATTGTAAGAGATCAAAAAGTGGGGGACGGTGTGGGCGGTGCATTCCGACGGGGCCATGTGCGTGCATGGGTCGATCAGAGGAGGTTTAAACGCCGTGACATCAACAGATATGGTTGTGCATGTCCTACAAATAAAGGGTTGCCATTTTAGGAAGTGATTTACATCCTACCGTGGGGCCAGCACAGGTTATCTACGGAGTAGGGAGCCGGTCGATTGGGGTAGTAATTAGGGTACATCTAGACTCTTGTATGTTTAGGAGCCCGTTAATATCCTTAGGGATAACTCTGGTATGTTGGGATGCCTGTTGATTATATGGGGTTAAACCTCTCACTAGAATTACGCCTAAGTCTACCATCTTATAGTTGTTGGGATCATCTCATTCTGGTTACACTAGTATTTGTGTAGAGAAAGAGAAAGTAGTAGAGAAGCGCGATGCCTGTTCTATTCAGTTTATCTTATTTACCTTGTCATACCTATCTTTTATAATATTATCTCTCTTATCCACTTTATATACCGATCATGATACTTTTACTTATTTATATGCTAAAAGTAACTGGACTCGCCAGACTTTATGTTTGACCTATTTTGTTTCCTCTTCTTTCTCTCCCGTTCCCCCCTAAGGTTCTCATGGAGGGAATACTCAAGATTGATCAGGATTCTTCTTTCATCTTGCTTGGAGCTACTTAGATGTACCGCTTGATTTCATATCTCTCTACTATGGCTATGTTTTAGGGACTATGCTTCTTTTATTAGTGTACTCTGTTGATTTAAGTACAAGACAGAAATTTAAGTTGATGTACTTGGCTTTATGCATTTCAGACTTGTGATGTAACTATGTTTTGAACCACGATGTTTTCTACTTAATAAAAGTTTTAAATTTCACTGCTATTTTATATCTATCTTGTAATGTTTCTGTTTACCTATAACGCTTCACGAAACTTAATGCATTCTCTTAACGAGTGACTTTAACGGACGTGGGTTGTCACACTTGGTATCAGAGCTGAAGGTTACCAGATCCGATAAAAGATTTTGAAAATTGTTCTCAAAAAGGATTTTAAAAGTAAGCATTTTCAACAGAAAAGTCTGTTATGAAAAACATATTCCCCAAAGCCATATAAAATATCTCTCGATTCTCCGCTTAAGTCCCTTTTCCTTTTCTTTTCAGCATGTCCGGGGAAACGATTCTTCCCGAAAGGTGTCCCCATTGTGGCATGGTTCCGTAGGCATGTTAAAACTACGGTACATGTCGAAGGGCAAGGAAGTGCATAACCTCCATCTATATCCGCAGTAGTTTCACCTGTGGCTAATATTCTCGAGCTTCGTAAGGATTTCCCTACGATGGAGGCAGTTTTCGAAAGACTTTATAGCTTGTTACACAAGGAAGGTAAAAAGCAGAATATGGGAGTTAGGGCTAAGGAGCACAGCCCAAGGATGAGGAAAAATAGTGGCCTAGGAAAGGAATATAGATAAATTTCAAATAAAGGCAAGAAGAAATGTCATGAGCACTTGGGTCATTTGGTCAAGCAATGCAGAAGAAGGAATAATGCTTGTTTCAACTGTGGCAAAGTCGGATACTACACCAGGGAGTGCCCGAAGAAGCAAGGATAGGATCAAAGGGCAGGATCTTCTGGAGGGCAGATGCATGCTCTCGTGGCCGGCGTACTAGATAGGGGTAGGAAATTTTCTGTTGAAGGTTCGATTTCTTTTTCCAATCATCCTGTTAGAACGCTTTTGATTCCGGTGCTTCGCATTCTTTTCTATCTGATTCTGTGGTTGAGTCTCTGCACCTTAGTACTATTATGGTTTTGGATCCCGTTGTTGTCTCAAACCCAATTTGGGGTACGACTCATCTTTCTATGATTTGTCGGGGTTTGAGAATATCCATATTAGGCGTCGAGTTTGAGTGCGACGCTTGTCTTGTTTCATGGGCTATGGTTCGATTGTAGGAATGGATTGGCTAGCCATGTATGGTGCCATTCTGGATTGTGAGAGGAGGGTCATTAGACTTTTGACTTACCATGGGAGGACCCTCGAGATTTCTTGCGACCCAAAAGAATATGTCATGCTTAGTTTCCTAGAGTCACTTGATACGTCTATCGATGATCTGCGATTTATACCAGTAGTCTGTGAGTATCCATATGTTTTCGAGGGGGTTCAGGCTTACCTCCGAGGCGTGAGATTGACTTCCGTATATACTTGGTGGATATTGCAAAGCCAGTTGCATTGCCTGTGTGCCATATGGCTCCGAGAGAAAGGAGGGATCTTAGCGAGCAAGTAGGGGAGCTACTAGAGGAAGGTTTTATTAGGCAAAGCATATCTGAATGGGGTGCTCCAATAGTATTAGCAACTAAGGCGGATGATTCACTTCGCTTATGTGTAGATTATAGGGAGTTGAATAAGCTCACTAAGAAGAATAGACACACACTTCCAAGGATAGATGATATGTTTGACCAACTTGTTAGCACGTCTTTTTTCACCCAGATAGATTTGGCCAAGGAGTTTCATCAGCTGAGGGTGGCCGAGAACAGTATAGATAAGACTGCCTTTAAGACTCAAGGTGGTTTCTTTGAGTGGCTCGTCATGCCTTTTGGGTTGATGAATGCACCCGCCTATTTTGTGGATCTGATGAGTAGAATGTTTCGGAAGTTTCTAAATAAGTTCATTGTGTTCTTTGTCGATGACATCTTGGTTTTCTCGAAGAGCGAGGAAGAGCATGCCCGACATTTAAGGGAGGTTTTGGAAATATCCGAGCGCATTAGCTAGAGGCAAAATTCTCCAAATGTCATTTTTGGGGAAAGGAAGTGATATTTCTATGGAATGTGGTCTCTAAAGATGGGATAGCAGTAGATCCCGTGAAAGTAATTATAGTTCGGGAGGGAAGAGTAGTATCTTACGAAGGTAGACATTTGAGAGTTCACAAGAAGAACTACCCTACCCATGTTCTGGAATTAGCCGCTATAGTATTCGCGTTTAAGGTTTTGCTTCAGTATCTGCTTGAAGAAAGGTTCGAGTTGGACATGGACCATAAGTCGCACAAGTATCTTTTCTCGTAGAAGGATCTCAAATTATGATAGTAGAGATAGGCTTCTAGTTGGACCTGAGACAATTAGAGAAACTTCATAAAAAGACTGATCTTATCTGCAGGCGCATGAAGACGGCTCGGGATAGGCAGAAGTCATGCGCGGATAAGGGAAGGACTGATATTGATTTTGAGGTGGGAGACATGGTTTTCATCAAAGTATCGCCTTTGAGGAATGAGGTTCGCTTTGGACCTGTAGGTAAACTAGTGCTAAGTTTGGTAGGACCATTTCCCATAATGGAAAGAATGGGTCAAATGGCTTATAGGGTAAAGTTACCAGAGATATCAGCGGATGTTCATTTGCAAAAATGTTCGCATGATACAACAGAAGTAGTTGAGCCGAGTATGTTTGAGGAAGGAGAGTTGGAACGGGAGCCGACAGTTAGACGAGTTCCTACCCGTATTCTTGGATCAGAGGTTAATAAGATATGCAAGGAGAGGTCAAGTTGATGAAAAATCAATGGGGAGAAGACCCAGAGAATGCAACTTCCGAGACTGAAGACAAAATTCGAGCTTCGTACCCTTTTCTTTTCAAGGGTATGCTCTTAACTTCTTTTTTCCAAAGCTTTCATTCGTACTTGTTTTTATCATTTAAGTATATCCTATCAATCGAATCTTAGGTAGGAATCCCATGGATGTAAACATGTTTATTGAGAAACGTTATGCTTGATGGATGCAAGTGGATGCAAGTGTTTGCTAGTGGTTACTCGTGGATGCGTATACACACACACTAGGCACTATATCGGCTCAATCACTCTCATACTGCACATGGATGTGTGTGCATTTTTCTTCTTTTTATGAATGGAAATGGATGTAACATCATATAGATGTTGCGTTGGGATGGATGATTGTATACACATATAGAACTTACATGTTATAATAGGATTATTTGCATGCATGTTGGATTCATGGCACTAACATATATTGCATTAAGGAGGTCAACTGAATCAGTAGACCACCTAATATTTCGCATTAATATAGGGACATATACACGCACCTTTGCATATGTTCATATATGCATTAGAAATATTTAAGGACAATGGATACCTGTGATTGTGGATGATTAGATGGGTAATGGATGTTAAGCTATACGTTCTTCTTAACTTGGAGATTTCGGGGATGAAATCCTTTAAGTATGGGAGAATGTAACATCCTGTAATTTTAAAGAATAATATTATGATAAACTAAAGAACACTTAATTAAATATTGGGAGTTAAGTAGAAAGGACTGCGCCATTGCGTTCGTCTCAGAATTTTACTTAAGATAGACTCTGAGTTCGCATGAAACAGACATCGTATGAAGAAGTTATTAAGCCTACAATTTTGTATACATACAAGAGAATTATATATACATACACACACAAACAAACCAAATATTAAAAAAAATTCAAAACAACGAAGCGGAAGCTCCAGAAGCGGAACTGACCGATTCTGGTGGTCGACCCGAGAACCAGCTGGGTCGACTCGAGAACCTGCTGGTTCGATCCAGGCTCTTTGGATCGACCCATGGGTCGGCACCGGGGTTGACACCCAAAGGGGGGATCGACCCCCATACAAATCAGGGCAGAATCCCAATTCTGAACATGGACTGAATTCTTGGCTTGGTTCATTGGCTTTAGGCTATAAATAAGACCACATTTCTCTTGTTTTTACACACCAAAAACAATGGAGAACTAGATGCTGCCTCTGCCCAGATTAAATCGAGCCTTTTCTTCTTAAACAATCAATTCATTTAAGTTTAGAGATATGTGATTCAATATCTGCAATCTCTCTTCTATTTCATAGATCCAATCACAGTGAGTATACGTTATTTTTAGGTCTAAATACTTAAAACTTAATCTTGACATGACTATAAACATGATCTAAGCCTATTACTATTAAATCATGTCAGATCTATCATTATTTGTAGATCTAGTTCACTATTTGAATCTCATCATGTTTGTTCCTATTATGTTAGTGGTTAAATCAGTGTTATTGTCACAACAGATCTGTTACTAGTTGGGTATCTAATTCATTGTTTAAATCTCATCATGCCTGTTTATGATGTCCCTATTATGTTAGAATCAGTTCTATTATCACATGTTCATCAGATCTATTCCTATATTCCTATCTTGTCATTATGCCCAACTTTGTCACTGCATGTTTATTAGTTGTGTTGACGGGCAAAATTGTCGCACGCCAACACCTAAATGTGTGTGTGTAAAAAATTATCCAAATAAGCAGTAAAATATGTAAATGCAGGGGGGGAGGATACAGCTTTTATAGTGGTTCGGACCTAACGCCTACATCCACTTTATAATCCTTATTCATCAAATCTTTGGTTGATTACAAGGTTGTACAAGTTCGGACAAGAGCTAAATTCGAAGTGTTACAATGGAATAGCAAAATATATGCTTGTTTACACTTTTGACTAAATTGCCCTTCTTCTTCGTTGAAAAGCATTGACTTGGTCAACAATATCCGAGTTTGGTGTTCATGTCCATGAAGTTCAAAAGTGGCATAACAATCCTTGTTAATGTTCAAGTGTTGAAGGAAAACATGCATGCCATGTTTTAATTATCCATCTCATCTCCCATGGCCATGGTGGAGGTGTTGGAAGCCATTAATGAGTGTTTGAAGCTCTCAAGGTCCAAAAATTCCAAGCGAGAAAGATCAAAATAAAGGCCAAGGCTTGGGGTATTTATAGAAGGAATGTTAGGTGGGAGTAGGTGAGCAACGGGACCCAGCAGAGCCATTTTCGCACCCAAAACAAGGCTATATGCAAAAAATTTGCACCCCCTGGTGCGTCGTTCGAAATTTCGCTCCCCTCCAGTGGGATCGAAATTTCGACCCTCCCTAGGGGGTCGAAATTTCAAACTCTCCAGTGGGGTTCGAAATTTCAACCCCACCAGGGGGGGTTCGAAATTCCAACCCCACCGCAGGGGGGGTGGAGTTTGAAATTTCGACCCCACTGGGGGGTTTGAAATTTGGACCCACCGAAGGGGTTCGATATTTCGACCCCACCGGGAGGGGGGGTTCGAAATTTCAACCCACCAGGGGGTACGAAATTTTGAACCACCCTGAAGGGGTTCGAAATTGATAAAGCGTGAGGCCCGGACCCACACCAGCGCTGCACCCGAACCCACTTGGTGGCTCGCCTTCGGCTCGGAGCATGGTTCGACTAAGAGTTCGTTGGGCCCAAAAGAGGCCATCTGATAGAGGCTTCGGGTCTCCTTGTGTTTGCGACTTCGACCCAACTGCTTTGTATTTTTTGACGCCTGAGCGCGTCGCTCACCAAATACTTGAAGTGTGACAGCTTCGACAAAAAGTCGTGACAACAACTTGCTACGCCTATTTCTACCATTATATGTCAATCTTGTTATTATGTTCATTTCTGTCTTCTTCCCTTCTTCTTTTCCCTTTTATTTTTATAGCTAGGCTACTTTCCATTTTAGGCATGCCGCTGAAATATGCGAACATGTGAAATTGGGAACGAGGGGAAAATGTTAAAATTGGGGCATAACTTGTATTGTGAAATTTAGGCATAACTTGAATTAAAAATATGAATGTTGGATTGGGGTATAAAACAAAATTGTGACTAAGGACCTTAATTTTGGGCATATGGTTCATGATGAATATGACTTGGAAAAGGGGCATGAAAACCTATAATGAAATAAGGATAATTGGTTAATAATGGAAATGCCTAGAATTACAGTAATTAGACACTGTAACCGCATGTAGACACGAGGTTAGATTACACTTGTGGTGGAAGTGTAGCCGAAACCGACCGGCATATCCAGCGATCACAAGTGGTGAATCTAATGTGAGGGGTCTAAGTACATAAACATGTGACGTACTAAGACACGAGGTTAAGTCCAACTTATGGAAGAAGTTAGCCCGGAACTGCCCGGCATATCCAGCATCCATAAGTAGTAAACTTAATATGGGAGGTCTAGCACATTATAACCATAAATGAATTAATGGTAATGAAAACTTAACCTGGTTGGATCCATAGGGATTACATGAACATGTTAACTTGAGTAGGGGTTAAGTAAACTTGAAATAATGGGAGGGTTAAGTATATCTTAGGGTGGTGGGTAATATTTACATATAGACCCACAAACTTAACCTGTGGGGTTATTTAATCTTTTAACTCTGGTATGACATAATCTATGGAAAACCTAGTAGTGGGGATACAAGCCTAGGGGGAGCTTGTATCATCTTGTGTGTGGGACCTGTTTCAATCAGTAATCCATATATAGGTATAAAATGAGTACTCTGAACTAGGTTGGAGTCAGGGTGTAACACCCCGTAATTTTATAACATTAAAATTCACAAATCAAAGTATACTTAATTTTTAGAAGAAGAATTAAGTGAAATGGGTTGCGCTATTATGTTCGTCTCAAAATTTTGGGTCAAGATAGACATTTGGTTTGCATAAAACGAATAACTTATAAAGAAGTTATTAAGCCTTGAAGTTTGTATGCATATGAGAGAAATATATATACATATACATATATATACATACATATATATATATATAATATTCAAAAAAAGTTCAAAACAACGAATAGGGAGGGGGAATAGCCGAACCACACCATTTTTGGAGTCGACCCGAGCCTCGCTGGGTCGACTAGGGGTCGATCCAGGGTGTTTGGCTGTCAACCCGTGGCCCGATTCGCTCAAAGGGCTGATGTGGCATCCGAGTGGTCTTGATGGTTCTGGTTATCCCTAGGTTAATCCAACGACTCTTATTAAATTAAACTTCTATAAAAACACTCCTAAACCCCTAACCCTAATCACATTAATTCGTAACAAGAGCCGCCATGCCGTCAATGGAGAACCTAGAGTAGCCGCCATACACTTTCAACCATAAAGCAAGATAGAAGCTTGCATCAAAATCAAATCTAAATAATGATTAGTCTACATCAAAGGGGAGCAATTCCGTTTCAGAACACAGATCCCAGAAAGACAAGACTATTCTTTTTAATTGTGAGTATGATAGCTTTCACAAATTAATTAATTAATTTAATTATGATAAGATATAATTGGGCTTATGAGAATATGATTTTGAATCGTGTGATGTAAATTATATGTATGTTTGTGGTGTTGAATCATATGTTAGTCTTATTCAAGTTGGATCATATGTTAGTTCTTATGTAAATCTTATGCAAGTTGAATCATATATCTTATGCAATTTTGTGATGATTGGATCATATATTCATGTATGAATCTTATGCAAGTTTGAGTTGTTAAAATATAAGTGAGACATGTATATGCATATGCTAGTTTATGTGACATTAACCTTTATGTCTAGATCCATATGCAAGTTTACATCTTTATGTTTAGATCCATATGCAAGCTTACATCTTTATGTTTAGATCCATATGCAAGTTTACATCTTTATGTTTAGATCCATATGCAAGTTTACATCTTTATGTTTAGATCCATATGCAAGTTTACATCTTTATGTTTAGATCTATATGCAAGTTCACACCTTTATGTTTGGATCTATATCAATACATAAGTTATGCAAGTTTATGCCCATTACCTATGCTAGTTTTGTATCATTTGCTAGTTTCAATGAAATTCATATGCAAGTTATTGGCTATGTAATCTTATGTCATGATCCTTAGACTTATTTTATGTGTTATGTGATGTTGTTTTTCTTTTTATAAGTTAGACTATTTGCGAGTCTAACATATGTCATATGAAAACGTACGAATAGCGTGGGGATGATGGGATAATATTGAATATACATAAATTGTGAATTAGCATAAAATAGCCTTAAAAGGCATATAATTAATTTAAGACATTAATTGGCATAACTGGTATTTGTGGACATAATTTTAAGAGACATTTATGGACATAAATAAATTTGGAATTTATTGACAAATTTGAATAGGGATATAATTCCAATTTGGGGTTAAATAAAGATGTGCAATAATTAACCGCCTAAGGCACGAGGTTAGACTCTTTTGTGGTATAAGACTGCCCGGACCCGCCCGGCAAATTCAGCAGCCACAAATGCCAGTCTAACGTGAGAGGTCAAAGGCACGAATTAAATGTGTAACAATTGTAAGGACACGAGGTTAGGCTCGTTTGTGGTATAAGACTGCCCGGACCCGCCCGACAAATCCAGCAACCGTAAATGTCAGCTTAATGTGGGAGGTCTTTACAAGGTTACGGTTCTAATGAATTAAGTAACACTTAACCAGATAAACATGTGGTGGGACATGGGGGGTTAAGTGGGTGCCTTGGGTGGCATGTGAAATTAAGTGGGTGCCTTGGGTGGCATGTGAAATACGATTAGATGCACATAACCAAGATTGAAACATGTAAGAAGACATGAATAAGAATGGGGTTAAGTGGGGAAACCTTAGTGGGGACCAAGCATAGGTGGAAGGATTGTGTCAAGCATGGGGACCCTTTTCAAACTAGTAACCCACTAAGTATCTTTGTGAGCTCGACCCAAGTCGAGGACGGGACACACTTACTGGATTTGATTGTAAGAGGTCAAAACGGGTTAGCGGTGGCAAGGCAGGTCCAACGGGGTCATGCGCGTGTGTGGGCCAGGGCTGGTAGGTAAGACGTTGTTGTATCGTGTAGATATAAGCCGTTCATCTTTGGTGTATCGGGTTGCCACTTTGGGGAGTGATACACCCCATTGTGGGACTAGCACAGACATCTACGAGTCAGGGAGCCGATCAAATGGCAGTAGTGGGTACAACTAGTGGAGATAAGGGCAGACGACACCTATGAAGGCAACTAGGGGTACACGAAACTACCATTATCATTATTAAGTTCTGTAGGCGGGATCAACTTTTAGGGTGACTTGTGGTGGTGCAGTATAGTAATTATCTTATAGTGATTAGGAACGAGACTAACGCCAGAATATTCCACTTATTTGCTTTGTTATGCCCACTTGTTTCATGGTTATATCTTATCTTACCAGTTTATGCCTTATCCTAGTTACTTTAATAATTATATTGTTAAAGTTATTATACTCGCCAGACTTTATGTCTGGCCCCCTTGTTTTCACCTATTCTCTTCCATTCCCCCCAGGCTCTCAGGGTGGGACTAGTACTAGTGGAGCTTGATCTCGGATTTCTTTCTCTCTCTTTTGGAAGTGCTTGGATTGCTGAAAGTAAAGTTCAGCTCATCTCTTTTATGGCTACTTGTGTTGGGGTTTATGCTTTTTATTTTATGTACTCTGAAACAATTTATCCAGATGGAAATTAAGTGTACTTGGTTTATGAAGTTGTTGTAGTCAAACTATTTCTTCGCTGCAATAAAAGTTGTTTTAATTTTTACAAGTACCATTATTTATATCTATCTTGTTATATTCTGTTCTATACACTAAATACGCTCAATGGAAGTTAATGCGTTCCCTTTGTGAGTGACATTAATGGACGTGGGGTGTTACACAGGGCATGCTTACTAGGTTGATTGTAAGAGATCCAAAAGTGGGGGACGGTGTGGGTGGCGCGTTTTGACGGGGTCATGTGTGTGCATGGGCCGAGCAGAGGAGGTTTAGACATTGTGACATCAGTAGATATGGTTGTGCACATCCTGAAAATAAAGGGTTGCCACTTTAGGAAGTGATACATCCCACTGTGGAGCCAACAAAGGGTATCTACGGTGTAGGGAGCCGATCGATTGGAGTGGGAATTAGGGTACATCTAGACTCTAGTATGTTTAGGAGCCCGTTAATATCCTTAGGGATAACTCCGGTATGTTGGGCTGCCTGTTGATTGTATGGTGTTAAACCTCTTACTAGAAGTACACCTAAGTTTACCATCTTATAGTTGTTGGGATCATCTCATTCTAGTTATACTAGTATTGGTGTGGAGAAAGAGAAAGTAGTGGAGAAGCGCAATGCCTGTTCTATTCTGTTTATCCTGTTTACCTTGTCATACATTCCTTTTATGATGTTATCTCTCTAATCCACTTTTTATACCTATCACGATACTTTTACTTATTTATATGCTAAAAGTAACTGGACTCGCCAGACTTTATGTTTGACCTATTTTGTTTCCTCTTCTTTCTCTCCCATTCCCCCTTAAGGTTCTCAGGGAGGGAATTCTCAAGCTTGATCAGGATTCTGTTTTCATCTGTCTTGGAGCTACTTAGATGTGCTGCTTGATTTTATATCTTTCTATTATGGCTATGTTTTGGGGATTATGCTTCTTTTATTATTGTACTCTGATGATTTAAGTACAAGACAGAAATTTTAAGTTAATGTACTTGGTTTTATGCATTTCAGACTTGTGATGTTACTATGTTTTGAACCACGATGTTTTATGCTTAATAAAAGTTTTAAATTCCGCTACTATTTTATATCTATCTTGTAATGTTTATGTTTACCTATAACGCTTCAGGAAACTTAATGCATTCTCTTAACGAGTGACATTAACGGACTTGGGGTGTCACACTACTAGTCAAGACCTACCATAAGAAAAACCTTATACTATCCTCGAGACCAGCGCCAGCTCGTACCCAACCTGAAATAGCCTAGGGCTGAACCCAAACACTAAGGCTGAATCTCTTTGTTATGCTCTATTTTTTTATTTTCCCAAAAGATTTCTCTATCTTTTCAAGAATATAACTTCCACATAGAAAATTCAAATCCATGTTTTCTTTTTGTAAAATTGGATGAAATTGAATTACTTTCATATTAACTACTTTTTCAGATTTTGTATTTTTCTGTGTTAATGTTACGAGTCTTTCAGACTAAGATTTCTGATCTAAAAAAGATATGTTACTTTAGCATTATCTTCCTCAAATTTTACTAAAATCTAGTTTTTCAATATTTTTTTCAAGTTGAAGAGAAAAGAATTTCTAAAACATTGTCATTGGTAGCTTTTTCAAATCTAGTGGTTAACATACCTAAAAACTTGGTTTAAGATGTCCAAAATTTAGTTTTATTTTTGCAATTTTTTTGAAAATCAATAGTCATATTCCATTGCCAAAATCCCTCTACTATCTTCTTCTAAATTTCTTAGGGCAATGTTGTGTATTCAATAATTGGCATGGCTAAATTCGCTTGGACATGAAAGGTAAGAATCACTCACTCATGACTGACATTATTTTATTAAGTGAAATGATTTACTTGAAATATCATTGAAACGTTTGTTATTGTTGATCCCTAAAAATCCACGCACACATTAAGCTATCAAATCTGAGCAGAAGCATGCGGAACGAATGTCATCAGGGTCGATCATTCATACTCCTGTCCAAGGCACTCAAAACGAATCATAAAAGGTAAGAAGCAATCGCATAGGACAAAGGCTAAGGGTCGTGCATATGTTCGATGCCCACTCTTAGGATAAACGCACTTACATCTCAAGTCACAAACCTTGATTGGTCGCCTCTAGACCATAGAGAAAATCTCCTGCTCATTCATATTCAGACATAGCTGCGTAAGAGAATCAAGATCGTCTGACCACTTATTTGAATCGCTCACCCTTTTGCTCGTATATGACAACCGAATACAACTGTCAACAGTTGGTTACAGTCAGGCAATGGCATATTTGTAATTAATGGGACAGGCGACCCATCGCCTGCATATACAAGCCTTAGTCTACTTTTCCAAAATAGCTCACCTATAAATAGACCATGGCTGCCAACATAAAGGGGATCGAATCTTTGAACGATGGAGTGCTACCAAATTCTATCTTCAGTCATTCCTGTAACAACCCGAATTTTAATAACGTGTTAAGACAAGAATCGAGGCAGAATTAAATTTTAAAATAAGAATCAAGAGAAACGGGTTGCGCCGTTGCGTTCGTCTCGGAATTCTAGTTGGAAACGAGTCTGAAATTTCGTAAATCGGAGTCCGTATGACCGTGATATGGCCTCTAGAAGTTTCACGAAATCAGAAAACGAAAATAGATTTTCAAATTTCGAATTTAGCCCCAAACAGACTGGGCGGGAAAATTTTCCGCCCAGCCCCAGGTCGACTGGGGAGTCGACTGGGGAGTCGACTGGGGAGTCGACCTGGGTGTCGACCTGGGGGTCGACTTCCTTGGTCGGCCAGGTTGGCCTGGTGCACCTGCTTGCTCCTTTGGGTTTGGCCTATGACGAGATTGGATGGTTCAGATCTAAACTAGGGTTAATCTAAGGGCCTAAACTAGTCCTAACTTCTATAAAAACACCCTAAGATCTAGCCTAATTCACTACAAACCATCCTAACAACAAAGTGCTGCCCAAATGTCTCTTGATCATGGCCTCCATCTTCAACTTCAAAGGCTTAAGCATGCAAACTAGATTCAAGTCAAAGGAGCAAGCTTTCTACATCAAATCAAGGAATTAGAGCATCATCTCAACACCGTTCTACGACAATTGCTTGCTCATAAATCTCTAGCCACGCTTTGTAAGTTCTAGCTACTTTTAGATCTAAACGGTAGTTCTAATGTTGACATGGAATAAAATGAGATGAAACCTAAGTATGTTAGCCTATGTGAATCTAGTCTTGCCCCTCTCTTGAACCTATGACTTTGGGCTATTTCTTAGTGATTAAATCATGCCACTCATGTTGTGTTTGACTTAGTTTGTCATGCAAGATTGAATCTTGACTTGTGGAATGTTGACACGAACCCTTAGAACAATTTGACTTGTGGAACATTCATATGAACTTGACTTGGGGCTTATGCATGTAAAAGAACCTAAACCCCTCATGACCATTTACATGCCTATGATGATGAACCTAGTGTTATGCTATCATACATGTTCGAGGCCAATCCCTTTATGCTATCATACATGTTTGAGGCCAATCCCTTTATGCTATCATACATGTTTGAGGCCAATCCCTTTATGCTATCATACATGTTTGAGGCCAATATGTTGTCATATTATTCCTACTATGTTGACTTGCTTTCACTTGCGTTGGGAACACGCCTTGGGTAGTTTAGGAAAACTTGAGATGGGCTATGAAACTTAACATGAATTAAGTAATGGGACAATGAGCATAAGTGGAAAACGTGGACTTTGTCGTGGCCTAAATTTGACATGAACATGACAAGTAGGAAAACATGAAAGTGGCCAACTCGAGGTTGGGTTGAGTTTGTAGCATAAATCTGCCTGGAACCGCCCGGCAAATCCAGTAGCTACAGGCAATAAGACCCAATGTGAGTAGTTTGTCATATCGCGCTTAAAACCCGAGGTTAGACTAGGTTGTGGTGTAAAGCTGCCCGGACCCGCCCAGCGTAACCAGTAACCACAACAAAGTCTAATGTGAGAGGTTGGGGTGCATTAATTTACTTAATGCCACATGATAAGGTTAAGTTAGTTTGACTAATGGCACTTAACCGATATGACATGAATGGGTAGGTTAAGTAAGACCGGACTTGATTACTTAAAGACACTTAACCATATAACACGATTAGCGGATGGGTTAGTTTAACTTAAATGGGTTGATAACACCCGACTGGGATAACGCGATGCGTGGTAGGGTTAAGTAAACCCACAAGAATGATACTTAACCATTATAAATACGACTAGTCGATGGGGTTAAGTTAACCTACACTTAACCAATCCGACTCGGTAATTTTGATGGGGTTAAGTTAACTTACACTTAACCAATCTGACTTGATGATTTGATAGGGTTAAGTCACGAACCTCTTAAATATGCTTAACCAACCCGACTCGATAATTTAATGGGGTTAAGTTAACCTATACTTAACCAATCCGACTCGATAATTTAATGGGGTTAAGTTAACCTACACTTAACCAATTTTACACGATGATTTGATGAGGTTAAGACAACCTATACTTAACCAATCTGACGCGGTAGCTTGATGAGGTTAAGATAACCTATACTTAACCAATCTGACACGGTAATTTGATAGGGTTAAGTTAACATATACTTAACCAATCTGACACGATAATCTAGGGTTAAGTCATGAACTTCTTGATATACTTAACCAACTTGATACATGGTTTGTAGGGCTAAGTCTTGAGCTTGAATACTTAGCCAATTTTGACATGATTCGTAGGCGGGGTAAGTCATGAACTCGAATGACAACACTTAACCCATTAGACAAAACCCTAGTTCAGGGGACTAAGTGGAAAATCGTAGTTAATAAGGATAACGGGAAGGGAAACTAAGTGATAAACCTTAGTTAAGGATAACTAAGTAATAATTCTTAGTCAAGAGAATTGGACCAGTTCACAAATAGATGAGTAACCTGATACGGTAGGTCATCGTTTAAACAAACACACGAGGAGGAGCGAATGTTTATTTGACTTAGATAAAGGCTCCAGCGAACTGGGTGACGAAGCGGTAGCTTCGGGGGACGTGAGGGTACTCTTGGTATCCCTCTGTGAGGTTGCAGATGATCCGCCTGGGCTCACAGAGGTTAAGGTCTGCGGTAGAAGAACCAAGGGTATGCCTTGGTTGTTGTGCGAGCAACCTAAAGACTGAGGTGGATTAGCGTGGAGTCGGCGATACTTAGTTTAGCCCTGTGATAGCACGTCGTCGACTACCTACCATCTTTAGTCAATCGTGTACGTATGCGGAAAGGCAGAGAACTCCCAACAGACCATATACTTGCTATCTAGTTATGGGTGAGGTTGGCCAATAGGAAAGTGGGGCATGGATGGCCGGAGTATAGTTCTCGTGCATGATTTTCTTGGATTGCCTTTCAGTAGTTGAGGGAGGGGTCACGTGGGACCATAACCACCGGTAGAAAAACAGACCTTGATATCTGCATCGGCAGATAACCTAAAGCTCCCGACCGAGTCCTGTATTTCTTGATTAGCCCTGTCATGGGACTCGGATGGCACATTGAGATACATGTGCATCTAGACATGAAAAAACGATTCACGATACATACGTGGAAAAAAGGGCGTGGTTGACGGGTAGCGTAATCCCTAGCGGTCCTAGGTGGCTTAAACCCAAACCGAGTTACGAAAACGTTTAGTAGGTAGCGTAATCCCTAGTGGTCATAGGTGGCATAAATCCTAGCCGAACATTCGAGAATTCATGGTAAGAAAATACAGCTAGATCAAGGGTGACAGTCCAAACGATTTCAAGGATAATGGAACTACGTTGAAGTAGTATAGAACTATGTGAGGAAGCCCGTAGGATTTACGGCAAAGGACTAAACATATACATGGAAAGAAACATACGAGTTGGGAAAACCTACATTAGGTTGACATGGACCATTTCATGACATTGGGTAAGGGACATTTTGTAGCTAACACATGACACGGGTTGGGATACTAGTACGGAAGGTGCAGGGCAAATATACTTGATAGAACCTTGGGTGTTATAATCGATAGAACCTTGGGATGTTACACTCGATAGAACCTTGGGATGTTATACTCGATAGAACCTTGGGATGTTATACTTGATTCATAGTGACCGTAGTTTATCTTGATACAGTAGCTCATCCTGTTACCTTGGTTTAGCTTGTCTATCTTGTCATCATCCTTATGTTTACTTTCAGTTTATGCATGTCATGTTACCTTTACCTGTTTTTATGCTGGAAGTAGATAGGACTTACCAGTCTTTATGACTGACCCCGTTTTCTTTCGCCTCTTTGTCTTCCGTTCCCCCCCAGGTTTTCAGGGAGGAAATACTGTTATTTAGCTTGGACTTCTTCTGCTTCAAGGTCATCATGTATGGCTTGGATTTTTCTTGGCTATGGCTGCTTTACCGTTTTACTTGGGGAATATTTTATGACTGTGGTTTTATGCTTCTTTAACTATTGCAAGACATGTTTCCAATGTAATGGCTTTTAAAGGCATTTTGATGTAAAAGGCTTTAGACCTTATAATTTTATGAGGTAATGAAATTTGGTTTTTCTTCTGCTGTTTTATATGTTCTGTCTTGTAATATTTCTGTGCATGTTTACCTAGACAACGCCCCTCCAAAGCTAGTGCATTCTCTTGTGAGTGACCCTGGCGGAGGTGGGGTGTTACAATTCCTTAAAGATTTGGATCATCTTCTCCATCCAGAGGTTCATCACCGATTTGGCCACGGCGTCTAGTTCAACCTCGTAATCAGAATATCAAAGCATCCTCCTACTTGGTCATTCATTCACCCTTCTCCTCCTCAAACTCTACCATTTTCTCATAAATCCCAGGATTGATATGTATAAATGATAGTATGTTGAGTGAATATAGAGATATGTGACAAAAGAGAGTTGATGTATTTTGTAATCTCCATTTTAAGAGTGCAAGTAATCTTAATATTGGATGTAGGCCGAGCACATGGCTGAACCACTCTAAATCTCGTCTCTATTTTTCCTTATTTTCATTTTTACTGTCAATTGTTATTAAGTATGGCTCCATATATTTTCTTACCATTTCGGTGAAGTACAATTCTAGTACCTTTGGTGTTTGAGCTATTTTTTGGTGAAAACATTTGGCGCCCACCATGGGGCCGTGTTCGAAATTTCTTGCCTCGTACCTCCTTTCAGTCTTAGCAATAAAAAATCTTAAATCGTTTTCTCCCTCGAAGCCATGGCCGGATCTAAGAAAAGCGGCAAATCTACTAAAGTGACCGCGACTAGTGAGGATAATGATGTTAATGGGGCTACACCGCAAACATTGAACCAAGGGACGGGGGAGCCCCTTGGTTATCTGTATATTGAGATGAGTTGAATGTGGCTGTAACAGGTCTGAATGAGAAAATGGACGCTAGTACGAAGATGATGATGGAAAGGTTTGACGTCCTGATTAATGCTCAAGCCAATCTTCAGCCACCAAATGCTCCAAATAGTGTTGATGAAAAATAGGACTCATCAGCCTCAAACCCTAGTCGATCCCACTTCTTAGTGGAAGACAAGGAAGAGGCTGGTGGTGAGGACTCTAAGGCCAGATCCCCGCAGTGTAAAGAAAAACATGCGACTCAAAGTATCGCAAGTCCCACCAAAAGGACACCTCCCAAAAGAGGTGCAAGGCATCGAAGCTCAATTCGTGAACGCACTGATAAGAACATCAATGTCGATCTTGTGGAACAAGTGACTGACGAGAGACGCATCACGGACATGATCCAACGAATAATGAAGGAGAAAGCGAGATGAGAGGATAAAGAGAGAGAATGTGAACTTTCACCCAGCAAAAATCCGTTTACAGAAAGATCCGTCAAGCAAAGTTCCCCAAGAAATTCATGCCTCCAACAATAGCACCTTATGGTGGATTTAGAGATCCAAACATCTTTCTATTCAAATACGATCAACACATGAATAGAGCTAGGGCTACCTATGAAGTAAAGTGCTTATACTTTCCTATGTGCTTAGAAGGGGTGTCCTCGTTATGGTTCACCAGACTTCCACCTAAATGTATTGACCAGTTCGCCGATTTGGCAAGAAGGTTTCAAGATCAATTTCGATTACAAACCACCAAAGCAAGAGACGTGATGTCACTTAGCGAGATGGAACAAATGCCTGGGGAAACCATCAAAGCTTTCCTTATATGCATCCGTGCTGCACACTACAAGTAAATATATTTTTAGTTACAGAATTTGGTTGCGTTTCACCGTAAGAGCATCTCCAACAAAGTAGTGGAATTCTGAAAATGTGAAATCCACACCCAAAACTTGCTCCAACAGGGTGTATATTTTGACCACTGTTCCGAAATCTGGGCTGATAGTTTCGGAATCTCCAAACTCTCCACGCGCTTGTTGAACAAACGCGTGAAATAAAGCGGTGGTCCCATTTCTACGCGCTTGTTCAACAAGCGCGTAGGCTACCGCATTTGCACACAGCACGTGGAAATGGACCAAAACATTTAGTTTCAATATTTGCTCCAGCACGTGGCAGCATTTGCTCCATTAATTTTTTGTACACAGCACTTGTTTGGACCCATTTCTACCAACATTCACATAGCAGCCTTGTTTTTTTAATCATCTTCCTCCTCATTTTTTGACACGTACACAACTTTGGTTTGGCTTTTTGTGTTGGAAAAGCAATATCCACGCACATGTATTGACTTTTGTGCAGGACAACACAACACCACGCACTTTTTTTTTATATGGTCCAGCTTAAATTACTCGCGTTGGTTAAACAAACGCCCAGCCATTTTTTGTTGTTGTGGCCCACGTTTGGTTTCAGGCGTTTGTTGAACAAGCGCCTGAACCTAAAAACTGTTGGGATTCTTGATTTTCCGGAGTATGAAAAATCGTAATACGAAAATCCACACTCCGGAATTGTTGGAGTTGCTCTAAGAGCATCTATTGTTATTTTTCCATTTTATATTCATCGTATTTTACCCATTTCCAAGTTTTCCTACCTTCCCGCTAGTGCCGCCAAATGTTACGCATTAGATTTCAAAGGTGTTCTCGTTTCCCCTCTTCTATCAAAACTCACCAGGCCCTAAAAACATTTCCTCCATCATCATCATCCCTTTGCTTTCTTCGTTGTTATACTACTCTCATCAGATCCTCCTTCAATTTGTTGTTTGCCACTGCCGATTTACAGGCTAGATTGGTAAGATTTAACATACGAAATTTTGGTCCTAGATGGATTTTATATGGTTCTGTATCGATTTTAGCACAAATCCTAGATCTTTACTTTTTTGTGAGATTTTACAAACTTTAAATCGCATTCATCTACGTCAGTTTTGAAAACCCTAAATCGTTACTCCTTTCCATCAGTTTTGCGAAGATGGACCGTCATTTATGGTCTACATGTTAAATAATGATTTGTATTGCCTCCGAGATTAGTTTGATGCATATATTATTTTAGGAAGTATGGGCATGACTGTATCAGTAATGCTTTTGTACTGTATGATGGCTGTAGCAGTTCTATTGTCAATTGGAACTGGAGAGTCCCTGACTTTACTGGAAGTATGTAGTGTATAATGTACTGTATGGGCATGACTGTATAACGGATGCCTAAGAAATCAGTTTAAAGCACTGTCAATCATAGAGATGAGCTTTACTGGAAGTATGTAGTGTCTCAGCGAATAACTGGTCATAGCAGTTGCTACAGACTAAATAATAATAGGCATTCTAACTTGACTTAATTTTGCATTTGGCCGTGGAGTTAATTTCCCATTGATTATTACAAAAAAAAGGAAGATAGTCAGCTTTTGTAATTCTAACATAGGCTGTGCACACGTATTTCATTTCATTCATACATAGTCAATAAGAACAAAAGGTACTAAATCTATCAATAACAAACATAGGTTGTGCCATCATTCATTCAAGAAGCAGCAGCATGTTTAAATAAAGAAATATAAGTTGTAATTATTTACCAGCTCTGCTTGTTACTACAGTAATATTCATGTCTCTTCTCAAGTAGATTCATCCGGGAATTACTCTAATGTGATGCAAACACTTTCAGGTAACAAGTCTAAATAAAATTTATCAAAAATGCCATAGTATACGAGAAGAAAAATCTGTAATATGGAAGTTGTGTGAATTTGTGTCAACAAACAGATGTTACATGCTTCTAATATGTTGTAGATTACCAGTGCTATTCTATTAAAAATTGAAACTAAGCAAATTTTATCAGGCGGTTTTTTTGAATACTTTCTGCATTACTTATGTTGATACTGAACTGACTGTGTAGTTAACATTAAACTTGATGTAAATAAAGGAGATGATAAGAAGCAAGTAAGGATGCAACGACTGAAGTTGAGAAGAGCAGAGTCGTGCACTAGAAGTGTGTTCAAGGAGGCAGAGAAGGCCCCCTTAACATTAGAAGGCAACTAATTTTTTTTTTTTTTTTTAATTCATCATAAAACTTGGGAATTGAAGTTATTGGTTAAGTATTGTAGATTTGAGTTATTGGTTGGTCTACTAGATTTGAATCCCCAACTGACTTCATTGTAGAGGATATGATATTTCCTTTATTTCCGTTATAGAATTGCTTCCTCATGCAACTGTGCAATTACTGATGAAAAATATACATTATTGCAGCGAAACCTGGCTTTCCAACTGACTTTGTTTTCTGCACATCGCATGAATTCAGATTTGAGAGGTAAACTGTTCATGATCAGATATAATCAGTGCTACTTACGTTACCCATTCATTGCATATATCCAACATGTTTTATTGTTTTTATTATACATGTGCTTTGATTTAGTAGGTTTGATCCTATTATAAAACTGAATTTGCTTGCAGATGTCCTGTTTTATGTTGTGAATCATGTCGAACACCTATTATTTCTTTAATGCCTAATACACTCTATACTCGTTGATAAAAACTAATCTAGCTATGTTAATATATATTTTTCATGACATAGAACACATTATAGACTATCATTGACATGCTGCTGGATTTGTTTGTACTTGGTCGGGATAATTGTTTAATGCGGTCTCTCTTGATTTTGGGTTCTATGTATCTGCTACAGATATTAAATCACCATGGGCTTCTGCAATTGGCAAAAGAACAGAAGTGAACAGATTGGCTATATTTGTATTATCAATATTAAATCATCCTAGGGGGAGGGAGGTTGATATCTGTGCCTTCTCTAAAATGAAACCTAGGGTTACTTTAATCAGTGTTTATTTGCCTACACATTTTATACTAGTCATAGTTATATATTATCATATCATCTTTTCATTGGCTCCATCCACAGTTTATTAGTATTGGGATATTTTGTGTTTTCAGTTTTATGCTTAGAAGTGTTAGATAAAGTTACTATCAAATAATATTGTATTTATGACTTTATCACTTTATCACTTTATCTCTCTCAAGGAGAACACAGATATCACAACTCATTGGTACGTAGTTTAGTTTACTGACACTTCAGACTAATATCATATTAAATGGTCATATTTAGGAAAGTTGGGCTTGTCTTCGTGTATATCTCTACAACCTGCTACTATGAAAAAGAAAAATGTACTTTAAGTTAGTCAATATCTTTCTTGTTTACAATTTTTACAAAATATCCTCAGTCACATGTAAAGAGACAATGTTTTCTGTTATATCAGAAAACTTTCAATCACTAATGATAAAATTCAAAGCTCAATCATTGACAGCTGTTCGCATGGAGGAAGATTTGTAAAATAGAATGGACACAAGATCTCTATAATTGATTTATGAAAGAGCTTATGAAGAAACATAGAAAGTTGACTAAAAGGTCTGCATGTTGTTTTCAAAATAATCTGAAACAGCATAAATTATTTTCTGTAATTTTTTGCCCTCTTTCTTTTCTTTTTTCATCAATTCTTTTACATATATTTTCTATTGTTATTTTCTTGTTGAATATAACAGATGGGTGTTAATACCTGAACATTCATTCATCCCTCTACCACTTTCGGAAAGAGAATCCTATAGCAGTGGAGGAAGAGATATAGTTATGAATGAGTGTCAAAACAATAAATTCAACGTAATATATTATGACCTTGCAGCTGTCTTCTTACCACTGTGATTGGTAAATTCTAAATTTAGATCAATTTCTATGTAACAGCTCAATTTCTATTTTCATGTGAATTCCTTTGTAAACAAGTCAATGAATGTCTTGTTTAGTATATGGCATTCTTTATTCTACTCCAAATATCAATTCTAGCATATGTATCACAATTGGCATGCTCAAATTAGAATATGATAGTATTAGGATAATTTTGGTGTTGCTATTGTTGTTGTTTATGCCAAAGGCATGATAGGATAAATAAATCAAATCAAACATGTTGAATTAAAAATTCAGTGAAAAATTGCTTTTGTTGCCTAACTTATTCCTAATGTCCTACAGAGTAAACTCAACATAACAATTGCACCACCTTTTAGTGTTCATGAAATTATATGTTAATTATAGAAATTTAGACTGTGCCGTTTTTTCTAACAAATATTATCCTCCTATTGGCTGTTTACAGGGCCTTTAGATTCGTGCATTCATAAGTCTACCTACTTGATTATAACACACACACACACACACACACACACACATATATATATATACATATATATATATATACATATATACATATATATATACATGTACACACACACACACACACACACACACATATATATACACACACACACACACACACACACACACACACACACATACATATACATATACATATATTCCATGATCAGTCTATCATATAAATCTGTATATAACCACATAAAGGATTATTTATGCTATATATAAACTATCAAACATATTATTGTTTGTCATTTTCAATGTACTTGTTTGGGCACACCACAAGCTCATATTGTATTACAGATCTTCAAAGTATGCAAAATTAAAAAGCATGTTCGATACTTTTTTTATATTTTTCTTTAAGTAAGGATATATTATTTGTCAGTGTTGCAAATTGAGTTTACCAGTTCCATATTATTGATTAGAAAATGTATAAGATGTAGCCTATAAGATTTTCTAATATATGGTGTATTTAAGTATTACACATCAGATAATTCAAGAAGGACATGTGTTCTATAAGTTGATTTACATGCAATTTTTAGCAAAATACTATAGGATTCAATATGTACACATATAGGCCTTAAATAATATCATTCACTTTAGTAAACTTTTCCTTCCACGTTGGTTTTCCAATTAACATTTTAGTACCTTTTATAATGATTTCCTTGATGTATATGTATGTATGATAACATAACTAGTTATGTGAAAACTAAATATTTGTAAAACCATTCAAATTGAGAAATTAAGTAATAAACAGAGACAACTTGAGTGTCAGCTAAAGTTTATAATCGAGGCCTGGCTACATGTAATAATTCTATTTCTATTTCTGACTAGTTCACATACTAGTTGTGTGAATACTAATTTGCAGTTTGGCTTTAGGTTAAATAGATAGGGTGTAAGTTTCAGTAGATGAGAAAATTAATTTAGATATATCTAAGGAAGAATCAGGTTAGTAGATGGCATTCCATTTAAGTATGAAGCAGATAGGTCACTATCTATCGTATATAAATATTTGTTTAATTTATCTGATGATTTACTTTAGGTACAATCTTTATTAATTTAGATTTAATGATATAAATATCTTTGAGATAATTGTTGTTCAGACGTGTTTTTGCTTGCTATAGTATTGCATTGCGGCTGAAGAAGGAAGGTTCTAAGCATCTGGCAATGTAGTATTATGATTGGTATTAGTAGTAGCCTAAGTAAGGGTTGATGAATATGCATTTCCAGGGGCTGTTGCGACAGTTTGGTTGGGATGGCTTTGGGAATGTTATCCATTTAAGTATGAAGCAAATAGGTTGTCATTCATCTTGTATAAATATCCATTTATTTTCTCTGGCGGTTTAGTTTAGTTGGTCTTTATTACTTTGGATTTAATGATATAAATATCTTTAAGATAATTGTTGTTTGGACCTGTGTCGTTACTTGATATTGCATTGCAGTTGGAGGTGTGTTTATTTATACATGCATATATGTCATGAGATATGATTTGTTTGACATATATCTTAACTGATATGTATATCAGGTGGATTTGGATGTATCCTTGGGGTTGAATAAGCAGACAAATGAGCGAGCTAGAGGAGCAGGTATACAAATAGAAATCAAATTGACAGCTATGAGGAGCCTGCGATTGGTTGGATGACTTCTTTCCTTTCTGTTACTACTTCTATTGGCTTTTGTTAAATAAATAAATGATTGTAGCCATATGTAAGAGTGTCCCAAGGATCGGTTCGGTTCATATATGGAATAGTTTGAAATAAACATTTGAAGGTCTCCAAATTAAACTTCACTTTTTTATTAAAAAAAGTAGAAGGTATTCCACTCAATTTCCCCAAGTGACTGCAGTTGAAGACCCCCTTCTAACATGGATACATCTGAACAAATTTCAGAGAGGCTTTTTATATATGTTAGTTTTCGTAGAAAAATATATAAGGAATTTTCACCAATTTGCAATTTGAATTCAGTTTCAGTTTCTTCCTATGTTTGAATATTCAAAATCTTCATCAAATATGTATATCGTGTATTTCTTTCCCTATGTATCATATTATTTTTAAAGTTTGAAAATTTTCTTTTGCTCTTTTAGGTCAAGAATTTAAAAGAATTATCTCAAATAAGATGATTGTTAGAACTAGATATTGTAAAGTTCAAAATAATCAGTAGGCATTCCAGTGCTGATAAATTCCTTATGTCATGCATTGAATTGCATTGATATCTGATTTTTGTAATATTATTCGCACCGGCCCAGCTAGAATGAGATTTGAGATTAGAGGATTTTGTCTTGTATTTTTATACATGTAAGCCAGTTTGATAAATGATGGTTTATGATGGTGGATAAATATGAGCAAGGCTGTCGCAGGCAGGATGGTTGTTATTTTGCAAAGTTGATGAAAGGAGAAGCGTGTTTGACGAAGTGCATGACTGGTGGAAGCCAGGGTCAGTAATGGATTGTTGCGTGTATTAGTAAAGTGATGGAGTGGTTGATTTGGTTGTTGTTGTGACAGTGGTGGAGGTGCAGGTTTGCGATAGTATAAGAGTTTGGTAGAAATAAGGTGAATTGACATAGAGGTTTTTAGTGAATGGTGAATGTTTTGGATTTGGTCAGGTATTTGTGATTCGGTTTGGTCGTGGTTGGGGAAATTTGTGGTGTGAAGAGAGGGTTCATGTATTGTTTGGGGGATGGGTGCTTGTGTCTGCTGTTGGTGTTGAATGGGATGGTTTGTATTTGTTGTGGATTTAGGACAGTTGTATTTGGGCAATATTGGATTTGGCATGGAGATAAGAGTGGTGGTGGCCTGGTACAGTTTGTTGTGATTATGGTAGCAGTTTGTAGGTCTGACAACAAGTGAATTAGCAGTTATAGGTGGTGTAAATGAAGTGTCGAACTTAGTTCGAAGTGGTGAAGGATCACTTGTATTGTTGGAGATTTGTGCAGTAAAAAGGTTGACCTTGGAAATACATATTAAATATATCCTCCAATTTCCATCAATTTTTATACATTTCTAACAAAGAGAATATGCATGCATGTGTAAATCAGATTAGAGAAAGTTGAACTGAAAAACTACCTATTTTGCTTTTTTGATAGGGTGGAGACTCGGTTGAAAAACAGTTTTATGAGGTGGCTTTTCCACATGAAGATGTGGGACTTTTTAGGGTGTCAGGAGCATTTTCCGACATTTTCCAAGGATGGCAAAAAGCTTGCATTTGTTGACAATGAATTTAAGAGCATTTGGCTAGCCGATGGCAATGATTTGCGCCGTGTTTATGAGGTATATTCCTATAATATTTTTTTTAGTAATTGTGGAGTAGATATATGATTGTGTATTGAGCAATCAAAGTTAGATTTCACAGGAGTGTAAATAACTCTGGAATCCTAATGGTCACAACATAATATTCCTCTTCTTGTCTTTAATGTAGTCCTTTTTTAAGTTGTTGAAATATTTGTATTATCTAGATGGAAGGGGATAAAATGTTTTCTTTAGCTTGGAATCAAAGCCCTGATATGGATATATTGTATGTATATGTGTGGGACCTCCTTTCAAACCCAATGAAGCGGTGACAATTTGCATGACCCTAATGTATCTACTGGCCACCAGAAACGTAAACCACTTACTGACGGAAAACAAAATGACGCATTCCCATCTACCAATCCAGATGATAATTTACTTCAACTTGTTCTTCTTTATCCCAATGCTTCAAACCCTCGTATTCAAATTTCGGTTGCATAACTAAAAATTGACAAATCACAAGTGAAGTTCAACAGACGTATCTGTCCCCAACATACGGAAGTCTATAATTGAACTATGCTCTTTATGTGTTCTACGAAATTGTACCTCCTCCTCTATAACTTAATGCTTGATCACTTGATCATGTCTTAAGAACTAATTTAAAAAATTAAGCATAGTTGTTATACTGGATATGCATCGTTAGTTTCCATCAGTAACCACAGGAACAAAATTAGTGTTTCGTTCTACAAGGGAACGGGACAATAGGAGATACAAGAACCCATGGATAATGCATGACCGTGGAAGAAGGGCCTATTCTTTTGCTTCAGGAGTGCAGAAATCAACAATACTAACAAGTGGTAAATGTGTGGACACATATTGCCAGTGGTCGCCAAATGGAGATTGGATCGTATTTTCCATGTCCCGGGACAAACCCGACATGCACCATAATTTGAAAATGATCTTGATCCTGGATACTTTGCCATCTTCCTTGTCAAATGAGACAATCCTGGTAAGAGTGATGGAAAGTGCAAATGATATATCAGGCCATGTGAATCACACCTTCAGTCCAGATGGAAGGCGCATCGTCGTTACTGTAGATCTTGCTGCTATTTCAGTTGACCCCATTTCTTTGCCACTGTTCCTGCACTCTGTGAGGCCTTTTGGAGATATATTCACCATCGATATTGACACCGTTGATACTTACAAAAAACAAGAGAGTGCAAGAGTTCAAGCGTGTTACACACACTCGGTACGAAAGCTCCACTGGTACTTGGACTAAATTCTCTACTCGGGATGCCAAAGCAGCATGGAATCAATTTTTGCAGGGACAACCTACCAGTGTGGCCAGGCCCGGCCCTAGGCATAGGCCAACTAGGCGGTCGCCTAGGGCCTCAGGCTGGTGGTGGCTGGCGGTTGATGATGGAGGGCCTCAGAATTGTAGGTTTAGTATTTATAACGAATGATGGTTGCAGTTTCTTGAAGAAATGCGTGGTCAGGTGGAATGCGCATGGGGCTTTCTAGGATGGGTGCAGGGTTCAATTCCTGTCTGCTTCATTTTTGGGGCCTCCGTTCATTTTTCCTGTCTCCCCTTGCTTTTTCCACTTTTCCATTTGGCCTAGGGCCTCATGAAGTACAGGGCCGGCTCTGAGTGTGGCATGCCCTTACCGCGATGGTATGTTTACTAAAAGAATTTGTGAATAAAATGAAGTCGAATTGGAATAAGAATGATGCGCTATCTGTTTATCATATTGTGCTTCTGTTTGCGTTAACCCTTTTGCAATACTTGTGAACTTGATCAATAGTTTTCGTTTTCAGCTTTCTTTCGTTGTGTGTAGATTTGTTGAATTCATGTATCATATTACCAACTTGCACATTATGCCTACAACAGCAGCAATATTGGGTTCTGATTAACTAAACATGTATGATTCCCAGTTATATTTATCATTGTATTTCATGTTTATTGGAAAATGCAAGCTCTTTACTTTCAACGAAGCTTAGTACATCACATTTTGAACATTTTTATGTGATTTTGCAGTATACTATGGTGAACTGGTTCAGGTACTAATCCACACTAATGTGATCAAATATATGAACTTCATAGTTGTCGATGGTAGCTTCGTGTACAAAGAAGGAGAGGTAATATAATAATGCTGTTGAATTTAGTTTAACTATTCATTCCAGCCCAGCTTCTGGATTTGAGAGAAGATATCATAGTTCGGGCATGGTTCTTAGATCCGCCATGGCAACAACAGAATCCAGTTCCGTTATGCTTGAACTTGCAGAAAGAATCTGGTAAAACTCTTTCTCTAATATTGTCATTGCTGTCTGCAGTGGCGTAGCCAGAGATTCTCCATGGGAGGGGCAAGATATTAAGTAGGGGGGTTCGGGGGCGGCAGCCCCCAATTTTTTTTTTCCATGGCATCCTCATTGGCAATTATAGCCTCAGCAGGATCTATTTTCTCAGAGGTAATTCTAGACAAGATTTGCACATTCGCAGGTATGCTAACATCTGCCCTTGCATTACTTCCATTCATACCAATATTCTCAATCACACAATTTCCATCCATATTGGCCATTTCACCAAGTGAGACATCAAAATTTGTCCAACGCAACTCAACAGTAGATCCTTCCAAAAGATTATCTAGTTGGTTACCTGAATTAGCATCGTTGGTGTAAGGACCTTTGATGACATCAACTGCGCCAGGCTTCTTAGCTGGCAACGCAGTCAATTCCGTCATTAGTGCCTAAAGGGTTGCAGAGGCCGACGCATCAGCGACTTCAGCCTTATCTTTCGAAGTCGCAACCAAGATCGTTTGCGAAACAGTAGAGTTGACACGAGGCCGTGAGTAGGGGATTTTTTTACCAGACCTTGTAGAAGATGCTAGATCTAGATTTGAAATTTGGGGCTTAGGTTTTTTTCTTGCCCATCGAGCTTTGCTGTTAGGAGAAGAGAGCGAAGAGAAGGGGAATCGTTAGCAAGGTTAGGAGCTGGGGATGGAAACGATGATGGCAGAGGAAGAAAAATGAATCGCAGTGTAGGCGGCTGCCATTTTTAAGTCGAATGAATTATGTTTCTGTAATGTTAAGATTTTTTTTTTATTTTTTTTTTAATTTTTTTTTTAGGGTTTTCTAATTTGCTGGGGTGGGCACGTGCCCACCCCAAGAACGATGTGGCTCCGCCACTGGCTGTCTGCATTAAATTCTGCTCATGTACCAAACATCTAGACTTTGATTTACTACTCTCTGAGCAATCTTTGGGCGAGAAGTAAAGCATGGCTTGCTGCAGATCATTTACAGCCTCGCAAAATTTGTTTGCCTCTTCTCTTGTGTCGTCACAGCATAACATGTTTAGGTTAGAATCTTTAGATTGAGGAGAGTTGAGGTTCCATTTGGAAATGATCAGTTCGGCGACTAGAATGTTTTCTTCCATTAGTGTGGTTGAGAAGGTTTTATGAGATTTAGGTGAAGGACTTTGATGGTGGTTTGTTTTATGGTTTTTGAAGAGGTTAAACAGGCCATTCCTTGGCATTTCAGTTGACAGTTTTTAGAGATAAAGGAGATATGTCTAGTGTACTGCTATTCACATCCGACTTCCCTCTTCTGGCCACCACACTGTTCGGCCGTTTACCACCGAACGACTTACCTCTCAAAATTTGCACTGTTGGTCGGTTGTTTATGGCCGACGAATGTGTAGGAGGTTCGGTGGTTAACGGCCGAACAAAAATATGTGGTGGTCGGAAGAGGAAATTGGGGTGTGAATAGCAGGACACTATGTCTATGAAAACATGAAAGAGGGAAAGTAGAGAGAGTATATATAAGGACAAATGACCCAGGTGATTTGCTTTCGGGAGTGTAGAGGAAATAGTATTGAACAAAGAGGCAACACTTATTGTTTATTACTCAGTCATTAGTTTATTAGTTTATGATGTCGGCTCATGACACTAAGACGCGTGATTAGGAATACGCTGAATTGTTCACTTGCTCAGTTATACGGTATGTTGCTTTTGCAAGCTAGTTTTGGAGTTTAGCGCATGGGTCAAAAATGAAGAGCAAGCACCGGCCATTTAATTCTGCTACCAGTTGTACCCTTCTCTGTACGGTTCCCTGTATTATGATTTTAGCATTTAATTTAATTTTGCAAATATTTCTACTGAATTTTTAAGGATTAATAAACCAAAATATAACATATTTATGTAAAAAATTAAATAAAAGTAATTTCTCATATATATATATATAACTATTCGTTATGAACTACTGAATAAGTTAACAGATATTTAGTGTACTCGCAACAGATGTGGAAGCATTTAATTCAGTAATGATGGGAGTGTTTGAAAAGAGGCGAGCAAGAAAGTTCTTTGTATACATACAAGACTAAGAAGAGAATGATCCTAAAACACACGGGGGATTTGATCTCAATACAATTACCACACGAGAATTAATTTTGTGAGTACCTACTATTTTATTAGTTTCTTTTAACTTGAATTATATGCAACTTGTTTCTATTTGGTAGAAGTTTTAAGTGTAACGGTGCAGTATTTATGAGTTAGAAGAGAGTATGATTGAGTTTATTGGCCATGCATTGGCACTGCATAGAGATGATAAGTACTTAGATCAACATGTAGTTGAAATTAAACAGGAAGGAAGGTATTTGTAATGTTCCATGCTCTCATAAACTACCCATTGAAAACTCAGCATTGAATTGCAACCTCGTCGTGTGCAAACATCGCTTACGAATGCTAGCACCACCTGATTCTTATAAGCATGCTTTACATGCAAAATAATTGAAAACTATGATTGTGGGTAAACTTAATCCATTGCATGTTACATAAAAACCAACTACATTAATATCATCCATTAAGTGATCTTTTAAGTGTTAAAAAATTAAAATACATGCTATGATTCAGTATTAATAAATATATACTTGTTATCATAAATCTACTAATTTCCTTGTTTTTTTCTCTTTAGGATCTGAAAGATGTAGCAAAAAGACATATACGAAGAATTATTGGTAATCAAGCAATGAACAAGGCTTTAATTGTTATATATGTTGTCATATTTTATTAGTAATATTTGTATAAACTTGTTTGTGAATGCTTGTGGTATGTGACATATTTTTAAAAACTACAAACGAACTGATTATGGATATTAAATTTGATTATGTGATTAATGTACTTTTTTAAATTATTTGAATATGATAGTGATATGATTGATTGTTTGTTTGTGTATGTTAATTATGTGGTTTAGTTATTGGTTTGACTATGAAAATCACGTGATTGATCACTTATTTTAATATAGATGTTATGTAAGCGGTTATTGGAAATGGTACAAGTTATTAATCGTAAATAGTAGCGTTAAAATATGTTAAACAATCAATAATTTTTAGTAGCGTTTTAAAAATGCTACAGAAATGAATGTAAAGTAATATAAATAATTATATAGTTGCGTATAAAAAACGCTACAGAAAACACTTTAGTTGCATGTTAAAAACGCTACAATATGTGATTTTTGGTAGCGTTTACCACAACGCAACAAAAAAATTCAGACTTTTAGTTGCATGTCGTATCGCAGCGTTCTCTAAAACGTTGCTATAAGTTATGGTAGCGTTTTTTCAACGCTACCAAAAGTATTTTCTGGTGTAGTGGCAGCAGCAGAGGTCATAGAGCCAGAGCCTTGGTACTTGATGGCAGCCCTGAAAGGATTCATCGATAAGAATTCAAAATTTGGGAAGTGGCTCAAGATGAGAAAACCTAAGACTCTAAAGAAATTCTATAAGAAAGTCAATGAATACAAGAGCATGGAAGATGATACCCTAGATATTCAGAAGTACATGAAAAGTAGCGCTGCTAAAGAAGGAAAAAGTAGCAAGTCTCAAGTAATTCAGAAGGATGACTCTAGGTATAAGAGAGGGCCCAATTAGAGGGACAATAAAATATACAAGAAGTCACTATTTTTTAAACAGACGGAATTGACTCCTTTAAATGAAACCCCGGATAAAATCTACTCAGCTACGAAGGACTCAGATATATTCCCTCAGGTAAAACCACAAGGGATTACGGAACATCAGGCCAAATCCGGAAAGTTTTGTCAGTTTCATAATCAACCTAGGAGCAGCACGAATGAATGCCGACACTTGACAAGTTTAATCGAGGAGCTCATTCAAAAAAACCAACCATAGCAATATGTCAACAATCCTTAAAATGCGTCCGAGAGTCAGAAGCAAGGTAAGGTTGCCAGTCAGCCCGGGTCACTTGAGATAGCCCAAGCACCCGAAAACCTACGGCCGATCATTGACTGACAACAACCAGTTGTGATTTAACATCTAGGACTAGAGATGCACGACCCCTACTGTCTTTATTTTACTATTTTGTTCTTTGTTTTACCCCTAGTTGTGTGTCCATGAAACCATCTGTGATTCACCTGTACTATGCTAAGCAAAAACACTACAAGCTAAATGATATTTTCTCACAGATCATATCCTCATGTAGGACAAAAATTAATTAGCAGATACTAAAAATTGGTTTCTTAAATACAGGAAAAAATGATGACCGACCACTCAAACACGGCCCGTCTGTAACCGGAAGTTTCCCAAAAGCATCTGGGCCACGATAATTCAAATATCAAGTGCAAAAAGCATTGGTCAAACCGGGCAGGATAATCAAACCCATCATCTTGAAAAACTCAGAAGGAAAGAATCATTCCAAAGTAAGTCATGGAGAGCTCACCAAGATCAAGAGGCTGCACTCTCTATTACACCAAAAAAATGTCCAATTCAGAAATCCTAGCCTAAAGCGGGTAACAGAAATCCTAACCGAAAGGGGGTAACAGAAATCCTAGCCGAAAGGGGGTAATAGAAATCCAAACCGAAAGGGGGTATCCAATTTGGATCTCTGTTTGATCGTAATAAATCAAGTCAAACAGGATCAAAATTGGGTCGAAACATATAACCCAAGTCCTTCTATGGGGGCGTGTACTCAAAACCAATCTCCGAATGACTTGGGTCACCGAGTTAGTGGGACATGTGGTTGAGTACATTAAAAAATAATAATGTATATAGGCGAAGATGCATTTAATCGAGTCTTCGAAGAACTTAGGACACCAAGTCAATGAGGAACACGATTAAATGTACAATAAGACACCTGCACTTTTCAGGGAATGTACATCGAATATAAGCTTCTAGAGATTTGAACTACCAAGCCATGGAAGAATACAAACAAATATGTAATAAGAACAAGGCTCCTCAAAAAGGAAAAAAAAAGGGAAAATGATATTCTAAAATCAAAACAAACCAGCGATACCGACATTGCATATCGTAAAAACGTAACCATTACACAACTAACAAAGCGTAACATGATGCAAATAAAAACTGTGACGGAAGTACAACATACCTACGCCAATGAAAAAGGCTATAAAGTTGTCACCATAAACCCAAAATAGCGAGCGGGGACCGGCACTCGCATATACAACCAGCCTGAGGGTCATCTTTTTCCTTCACCACTCCCAGCATATCATTCCACGATGTCTTCGGAGACAGCATGGTCATCAGCATGAACCTCAGAAGTATCTTCATTTATAGCGGAAGGTTCCATCGGGAAAATCTGAGATCCTGAAACACCAGCACTCACAGGACAAAGAGTGTCAGTAGGAACAACGTTCTGAGCCTCTTTCTCAGGGGGTTGAGCTCGTTCATCTATTAGTATTCTCCTACCTTTCTCTAAAGCATCACGATCTTTTGCTTCTAGGAGGGCTTCTTGGAGAGCACTGTCTTCATCACCCGCGGAATACTTAAGCACTTGCTCCCAGATGAGAGCCAATGTGAGAGGGAAATCCGCATTCAGATAACTCAGGCTCCCGTGGTTTATGACACTAAGGACGTAAAACCGAAATAGAGTTTCATCAGTTTTAATTTTGGCTTGCTTAAGGTCATTGGTTAACCTCACCGTATCTCCTTCTAAGGTATTGAGGGATATACTTTGGGAAATAAGTCTTCCTTCAAGAGCTGCCTTGTCCTGCTTACAAGAAATCATAGCCTACTGTGCGGAAATCAGTCGGGATTCGGCAGATTCATGGTTGATTTGGGCTTCGTAAATTTGTTTTTTGATAGCCTCAATCTCCTCCTGAAGTTTCTCATTATTAGTCTTTAAGTTGCTTATCCTACTGTTCCCATCCTTGAAGGATGCAATTTCGGTCGCTTGACTTTCAATTACACGGGCCAATTCAGCCTTGTCATTCTCAAGAAGCTCAATGCGTTCAAGGCGTTGAGTATTCAATCTTTGGAATTCAAAGCAGAATTTGTTCCAAGAGTCAAATCGACCTCTGGTGGTATCCCTGGCCTCGTCTAGCTGAACTTCAAGCTAAGCCTTAACACTGGCAAGCTGGGTGGTCATATAATTTTATATGGCGCTCAACTCCCCAATGGTACTCTGGTCATCATATGGAAACAGATCTAAGTCGAGATCAATTCCCCTTAAATCCCAACCTCCAAACCTATCCTTCAGTTTTGGATTACCCGGGGAAATTTCATAAGGAGGCCTATCGAGAATCATCTGAATCTGACAGGGAGTGGATATAATAGGCTTGGAGGAAGTAAATGATGGTTCCGAGGGAATCGTAAAGCTGGGACCTAAGAGTTCGTCCAGGGTCAGGAAACCCACGGGGCTCACCCTTATCTTGTTTATCATTGCCTTTCCCCTCTCAGTATCTTGATCATTCATCTTATCTTTCAGATACTCGAGAATGATCATGCTTCTTCTTCTTCCGTAAACTTGACAACGGTGCTTCGAGAGCATGTTGGGTTAGGGGATCTGAAGACAATCGGGGACGCTTGGAGCAACGAGAAAGATTGGACTGTAAAATACTCTACAGGCTGACAAGACCAACTTGCTGGAAAAAACTGTCTGATAAGGATGACCCCATTCTTGAATTTAAGAAGCAGAAGAAAATTTTAGCACCTGAATGTATAAAGAAGATCTAAAGCATTCCCTGGCCTAGTGAGATATCTCTTTGGCCCAGAGAAAAGGTTTTTTTTGTAAACTCTTGTATTGAAAGTTCGGAGCATGAATGTCCAAGCAACGATGTTACCTTGGAAAAGGTCTTTAGCTAAATCAAGAGGATCGAGACCTTTAAAAGTTTCTGAACCGCCCTCTTCTTAATTATCCTGAGAAGGAAAGCTTTCACCTACCACCAGAGTTTCTTTAGAAGTCACTGCAGTTTCATCAGGCTGCTCCTCTTCCCGCCCTAGACCTGAGGTGGTTTTGGTAGAAGTCACACTTGTATTCCCCTGGATGACTTCCTCTGAAGAAGGCCTTTCCTTTTCAGATGGGATCGCCGAAGTCACAAGACCTTTGTGCTTTGAACACTTAGATACAACCTTTTTGGTAGGAACCGATTGGCTTTTGAAAAATGCCCTACTGCTTTCTACAGGGCTGGAGCACTCCTTTATCGAAGGCTTCTTAATGGGGGATTTGTTGGTAACATCTTTTTTATCAGAAGTATCCACCACAAAGGTGCGCAAGGGAGGAAGCAGATCATATTGCCGTAAGAACCTTTCGGTAATAAAAAATTTCTTGTTTCTCTTGCTCTCATCAACGACTAACAGTAAATTGCGTAAATCTTGGTCAAAGGTTATGCTTTGATTAGGGACCACTGTAGTATAATCGAAAAGGTCATTTTAAAAGAAATAAAAAGGACAAGAAGAAGTCTGAAAAGTAAACATACTCACCGCCTTCCATCCATAAGCCGCAGAAATTGTTGGGACATCGGACAAAGAAATATTGATTGGGGAATCCCTGTACACTGTTCACCAAGCCAGTGATTATTCTCGAGCCCAGGCTCTCAACAAAGATAAACGAAGGACGTTGGTTCCTTTTCTTAAAAGCATATAATAAGCATATATCCTTAAATGAAGGATCCCGATGATTTTCCCTCATAAAAAGGACATAAGGACTTATTAGAATCGCATAACCATTGGGGTGTAACTGATATGGGGAAATAGCCAAGCTCCGAAGGATCATGTCTTGATAATGATTAAAAGGAGGAATCGCTCTGCTTATCAGCATACCACGATTAAAAGCCACATATCCTTTGGGAGGAATATCTGCGAACTCCTTCTCTTAGGGCAGTTTGGCCTCCTCTTTCTCCGAAATTCAGAACTGATTGAACAGTTGTTGGAACGAGCTAAAAGAAAGCTCTGTCCTGCGCCTCTTACGAGGTACATCAGAAAATGCATGAGGCTGCGGGAAATCTTGGGCAGCATCCGTTAAAGAAGGGATATTTAGTGTGGATACAGTGGCTCGATCAGAACTTCCCGCTTGATCAGAACCTCTAGCTTGATCGTGAGAACCTTTAAGAGATCCACAAAGGTCAATCTCATTTAACACTTGGGAATCCCAAAATCGCATTCAGAGGTATCAAATTCATACTTCAAATTGGGTCAAAATAAGATCAAAAAGAAGAATTTACTTACAGACGAGCGAACAACCTCAAATCCAGGCGAACAGGCTGACTAAACCAATCTCGAGATTACATAAACTTTGGTGGGAGTACTGTTCACGGGTGTGAATTAAACAATGAAAGAACTAGAATAATCAAAAGTTATGAGAGGAATCAAAGCAATGAAGAGGGCCACTTAGAACAATAACGCCATTAAAAAAAGCTTCTTCTGAGAAAAGGAGAAAATAGGAAAACAATATATAAGAGTACGCCAAGAGGGTTAGCAAACCAAAATAGTATGTCGGCCCGGTCACCCATACGCAAGCGAATGACCTTATGTTCAAGCCGACAAATTCAACACTTGAGCAGTTGGAGGGTCGTTTAAGCGTATGCATACATATGAGCCTTGTAAGGACATTGCCGCCATTTGACTTGGACCGCCAAATCATTTCGAAGTCCTATGTACTAGTCTACAGATATTCATGATAAGCTAGTCAGTTGCGTACAGATAAGTAAATAAAAGGGAAGATAAAAAGACATTCACCAAGAGCATTCTCATCATGTCAACTCAGTGCTCGATTGCTCATATAAGTGTCCCATCAAGACCCAGTTGGCATCCAACAATTCAGCCATTTGCAACAATGAAAAGATATATCAGGCGTCTCGCTCAAGGAAAGGGGCGATATCAATCCTCCACAATGGAACAACCTTAAGTTATGCACGAACGACCCTTCGACGAGTCAGATCAAACCTACCAAACAATGTTGCGATCAATCATGTCGAAGCCAGTAACTTTCTGCCAGAAAATTACAAGCTTTGAGGGGCAAGTGTTGATCCTTAAAAATCCACACGCACATTGAGCTATCAAATCTGGCCAGAAGCTTGCGGAACGAACGTCATCAGGGTCGGTCGTGCATAGTCCTGTCCAAGGCACTCGAAACGACTCATAAAAGTTAAGAAGCAATCGCACAGAATAGAGGCTAAGGGTCGTGCATATGTTCGATGCCCACTCTTAGGATAAACACACTTACATCTCAAGTCACAAACTTTGATCGGTCGCCTCCAGACCATAGAGAAAATCGCCTGGTCACTCATATTTAGACATAGCCGTGTCAGAGAATCAAGATCGTCCGGCCACTTATTCGAATCACTCACTCTTTTGCTCGCATATGACAACCGGATACAGCTGTCAACAGTTGGTTATAGTCAGGCAATGGCATATTTGTAATTAATGGGACAGGCGACCCGTCGCCTGCATATACAAGCCTCAGTCCACTTTTCCAAAAAAGCTCACTTATAAATAGGCCATGGCTGCCAACATAAAGGGGATCGAACCTTCTGAACGATGGAGAGCTGCCAAATTCTATCTTTAGTCATTCCTTAAAGATTTGGATCATCTTCCCCGTCCAGAGGTTCATCACCGATTTGGCCATGGCGTTCAGTTCAACCTCATAATAAGAAAATCAAAGGCATCCTCCTTCTCAGTCATTCATCCGTCCTTCTCCTCCTCAAACTCTAACATTATCTCATAAAATCCCAGGATTGATATGTATAAATAAGAGTAGGTTGAGTGAAATAGAGATGTGTGGAAAAAGAGATTTGATGTACTTTGTAATCTCCATTTTAAGAGTGCAAGTAATCTTCATAGTGGATGTAGGCCGAGCATAAGGCTGAACCACACTAAATCTCATCTCTATTTTTCCTTATTTGCATTTTTATTGTCAATTGTTATTAAGTACGGCTCCAATTATTTTCTTACCATTTCGGTGAAGTACAATTCTATTACCTTTGGTGTTTGAGCCATTTTTTTGGTGAAAACAGTTATCGATTTGGATTTGTTATTATTCACACTTGACACAATATCTGTGATGCAAAGATTTAAATATTCACTTATAACATATGTACTATGGTTGACACATGACCCTTAAATTAAATGTTATGTGACATGCGCTGATTGTATGTTGTTACCTAATATGTTATGCTATATATGTATATTGTTGTTACACTACAAGTTACCTAAACTAATTGTTATGGTTGTATGATTCCTGATATGATTGGTTATTTATTTAAATTATTCGATTTATTTTGTTATCATCCGTGTTTTCGCACTGCAAGTTCCCAATACCACATATTGTAAATAAAACTATTATGAAATTGAACTAGATATAAGTTGAAATAGATAAAACTTGATAATTTAAATTAAATTGTTAATTTGAATTAATTAATGTGAATAATTAATTTAAACCATTAAACTGAATTGATTTATGAAAACAGTTTAGAACAAGAATCTGACTATATGTTTTAAATTTGAACCCTTTAAATTTAAAGTTAATTTGAATTTGAAAACAGAATTAACGTTAAGTCGTATTTTAGATCTAGTTCTTTGGTTTGGTTGGATTATGAACCAATTCAAATTAACACTATCTTAAATTAGATTATTTTTTAAAACAAACTTCTCCTACTATTTTCTTCATAACTAAAAATATTTGGCAACTATTTTAATAAACTATTCTATAAATTAAATTTAACTATTATATACATTTTATAACCATTTTAATTAAACTATTTTATGAATTTAACTATTATTCATATTTTTATAACTATTTCAAAATTCTATATCAAATTTAATTATTTTAAAATAAAATCATACTTCCAATTCGAGCAATTAGGTCTGAATTGATTGAATATTGAGATTTCGTGCAATACAAATATTTCTGATGTAGTAATCTAAAATAACAGTTTGAGTTTGATAACGAACTATCTAAAGCAAGGAAATTTAATATAAACTTGAATCCAATATTTGAATTTGGATTTGTATTTCAATTTACTGAATTGATTCGAGAAACAATGATGAAGATTAATGAACTAAACCAAATTATGACATGAAATACGATGTTTATTCAAATTTGATATTACACTGATTGAGTTACCTATATATTTTCTTGAACATTTCACTTGGGTTAATTTAACTACATAAGAATGTTAGTCCTGACTCGAGTATTTTGTTTTACTTTACTCTCGGGTCAGATCAAGTATTTTAGCATTTTTTAACACCTTTATTCTTGAAGAAAAAGATGGAGTTTTAAGACCTTAATTATACTTTTGTTTATTTCTGCCGCGTTATTGGTATGTAAAACTCAAATATTGTAAACTAAAATCAAATGAATATTATTATGAACTATCTATATTATTACTATATTTTATTGTTTCGTTGAAAGATTCTGTGTATTGTTTGGCCTTCCTCACCTTATTTCTTTTTCATACTAAAATCTCAATACTAAGCCGTCATTTTGGAATGGTTTGAGTTGGACATAAGTGGTTTATTTTCGACTTGAACCAGTCCCAAAAAAGGATAAGGTGTTACAGTTAGTATAGAGCTTTGGTTCAGTGAATATCAATGCCTGCTCGGGTTAAATCCATTAAAGATACAATGAATAGTACCCTAAATGAGTGAGTGTATTGAGAGAGCGTATTTGTACTTTAATAAGTATATTTTAAGATTTTGAATATCATAATCTGAAAAAATCTTGAATTGAATTAAAGTATAAAACAAGCTGACATGCTATAAACCTAGTTTTTTTTATTTAAGATTATATGAATTTATTGATAAGCTAAACTTGTTAAAAATATAAATCGAAAGGATATTTATTCAGAAAATATTTAATTTGTTTGTTTTTCATTGATAATATTCTTAAAGTTAATAAATCAGGATGTTTACTAATGATGTATATACGTTAAATGAATTAATAAGTTGATAATGTTAAACCATTGAAATAGGAGCTATATATTCACAATAAAACTTATGAGAAGATGACATATTGATTTAGTTATAACTAAAGAGATTATTCGACTAAAGTTTGAGAATCCAATGATTTTTTCTAAATGTTTTCAAAATAAATAAGGGGAGGATAACCACGTCTATCGCTAGAAAATAATTTAGGTGATAATATCCACATAATCGAAATTTATTTTCGACTCCTAGAGCGGAGAAGATCACTAAAGTAGCTTTACTACTTGTTTATTTGATGAAATGACTTTGATTTTCGAAATGTGATTTGATACTCAAGAATATATATATATATATATATATATATATATCGAATAACATAAATAAAATCTAGAATTTATTCATGAGTTTTGGTTGAATGATATATATATATATATGTATATATTTAAATTAGATATTTGAAATTATGAAAGATTGGAAGTTGAATGATAGTTGAATTTGAATGAAATGATTGTTGAAACCAAATATGAATTCAAAACTAAACTGATATTGAAATGGAAATTCGAGAACCTTTTGTTATATAAACATATTTGAAATGAAAGTTTTCGAACTTCTATATGTATGATCTGTATAGGTATGAAGATAATTTGAAGACAATGATTTGAAAGGAACTCAATATGAAAACTATAATCTTATATATAGCGTAATTCATATAAGAATGATATGCGATATTATGACTTATGTGTTATATAATTTACATTTTTGAAATTAATGTAAGGGATGTGTCTTCCATTAGAAATCGCGAAGACATTGGAGCTCCACCTGACTAGAGTGTCCATTGGGAATTGTCAACCTACTTGTAGGGTCTGCATATCAATATTCTGATTCTTGGTTGTCCGGACATAATACTCATGAGTTTTCTTTGAACTCGACTGCATAGGGAACTTCTCAGGCCCACGAAGGCTTACGACTACAGATGTTCATGGGGGACGCAGGTGTAACCATTGTGTAGTTGCAATCTATGGTTGTTTTATGGGTAATCCGTAGAGGAAAAGATTCTGTTTGGGTGCGGATGCTTCTCGGGCGACTCAGACATAACCGTTGTGTATCTACAGTTCACATGGCATAATTTGAAGGGTAAAGATTGCCTAAAGTCTATGGGTGATAGAGATGTAACCAAAAGTGTTACTAATAGTAGACTACGATTCATGCTTGATTTTTTGAGGTGTTATGGTGAAGTGCATTTGGGTAGAGATTGCCTAGCCACCTATGGCTGCGACGCTTTGTCTTATCGACCTAGTGTTTGAGTAACCTTAAGGGATGCATTCCATGATGAAGGTTATTATGTCCTATTGATTCATTCTATTGATTTGTTCATGACGTAATCCGTAGATAAGAGATTTCCCATAGGTACAGATGTTTCCCAGAGGGTCAAGCGTAACCATTATGTATCTACAATTCATAAACAGTTCATCGATCGTTTCATCAAATGGTGCTTCTCTTACCTATTTTGAAGTTTTCCAAGTATTTCCACTTGAAGTTGAAACAAGTCTACTTGGTATTTCAAGATTTCTAGTCTTGTGTCTAATCAATGTATTACTCGAATTCTTTAAAAGGAGGATTAAACTTGTTGAAACATTAAGTGGGTTTTTGATATGAATCTGAACTTCTCAATCGTATTTTGTTGGTATGCAAGAAGAATGCAAGTTCATAATGAAGAAGTCAAATCAATTCTTGTACTAGAATATCGGGTTACCTATACTAGTTGGTAAAAAAAATTATATTCGAACAAATGATCAAATTTGATATGTGTACGTATGATATACTATTTTAAATGCTAGTTTCTTATTTCTTCTTTTTCCATGATCATAAATATTCGAAAATTTCATGATAATGTACAAGTTGGAATATAATGCAAGTTGATCAAATTAAAACATTATTATACATAAATTAAGTTGTAATAAAAAGGAAATGAGCTTTTAAAACCAACATATACATATTAACGATAAATGAAGTGTTTCTCTATTGAATTCGGTAGTAAATAAAAAATATAAATAAATTGAAATTAACTTAGATGAATTACATGTAAAATTATATATGATTTGAAATAAGAAATGAATTTAAGATGTGAAATGAATATTAATAATTCAATGTAAGAAAAATTGATTTTAGTGAATGTAAATCCATCAAATGATTAAGAAAATAAATCTTAATAACTGAAAGAAAATAAATCAAAAGTATATGAAAATTGGTTGTAAATCCATTTAACGTAAGTAAATTTAATTTGAATAACCTGATATTAAATAAATTAAATGTAAGTGAAAAAATGTTAATAAAATTAATTTAATAAAAATAAAATGGATATGTATATAAATTGAATGTCTACAATGGTTGATTGTATTGCTTGTGCTTTTGCTATGTTTTCTTATGAATGTGTATAGCTTATGCTATGTATGTTCTTTCTTTCTGTTAAATTTCTTTCACTTGTTGCTAACTGTTTAGTGAGTAGAAATGGCATGTGCTTCGCTTTTAGAGAGCTTTCATGCGATATCACTAAAATAGGCTTTCTTATAACGCTAATAAGTTACACATATCGGATGACATATTGTACTTGGGTATTATATATTGTTTCCCAATGTTTTAGGATGCCTTATCATGGAGATGAGATGTATATTGTTATATATATGTATTGTAAAAAAAATCCAATCGAGCCGCACAAAGGAGACGCTACCTAAATTTTCCATAATTTCGGTTCTAGAAAATTTTTGAGACTTCTAGTTCGCTTTTTTCTAATAAATTGAAACGAAGTAAAATTTTAAAAGTTGATTATGATTCTTTGTGCTGCTCTTTTTCGAGGACGAAAAGTTTTGAGTGGGGAAGAATGTAACAAGTCGCAAATTTAAAGAAACTTAATTAGTATCACTATTTGAATTTCAGTTAATTCTTGAGATTTAAATTTGTATAATAAACTTTTAATATTAAATAATATGTTTGACTAAGCTTAACAAAATAAAAAAATCCGAAAAATAGATTTTTGGTCAAACTTAGTCAAATTTGAATTTTTTTCTGAATTCTACTACGAATTTTAAGTTGCTTATAATTTTTTCATTTCGTTGAAATCTACTTTGGTTTGTTACAAATATGAGATTTACAGTATGTAAAATGGCAAACGGACGATGTTTGTGCATTCACACTTATATTCCCTCTCTTGTTCTTTAGTGTATTCTTTCTCTAGATTCTTGGTGAAGCTTTACCACCTCACACCTCATTATTAATTCACGTTGAATTTTAAGAGACTGATAAATTATAATATGTGTCTCTTTCTTTGGACTTCTCACTATCTTTTCACCAAAAGATTTCTCAACTTTATTCTTTATCTCTTCTTCCTTAATTCATTTCTCTGTAAAAATCTAATGGGAATTTCATGACTTTACACTCCATATAAATTCCTAAATTAAATTTAATCTCTATCATCTATTCTCTTCTCTAACAATTCATATATCAATGTCTAGAAATCTAAGCCATCTTCTTCTCTACAAAGCTAGATCTCCTTCCTTCATGAATCAAATCCCTTGGTAACTAATATTTTAATTTGTTATCCTCTATTCTCGTTTTCATATCTATTTTGAATTTGCAAATCCAAATTTAGACCAAATAACCATTTCAAACCTAAATCTTATTTTTTCCCCCTTTTTTCATAAAACCCTAAGTACCTTTCCTAGCAACCAAACCAAACCACCAACCACCTCCCCTGGTCAAGACTCGTGGCTAGAACCACTTAACACCACCCCCAAAACCTAAGCCAACTTTGAGCCAATCTGAAACTGCCTAGGGCCGAACCCAAAGACTAAGGTCGAACCCCTTTACTATGTTCTTTTTATTATTTTCTGCTTTTTCCCAGAAATTTGCCTTGCTTGCCCGCTACCATAACTTCCACATAGAAAATCCTAATCCACTTTTCATTTTTTAGAATGAATGAAATTGAATTGGCTACAACTTTTATGTCGACAATGTGTTGCTCTAGATAAACAACCTTAGCCATAAAAATGTTTTGCTCTAGATAAACAAGCATAACACAATGCAACGTTTTATATTATGTTGCCATAACAGACCTTTAAAATTAATAAAATTTTACATCTCAGCCACACCATCATTTTAAAAAAATCTCAACCATCAATCCACTCCATCAACCCACAACTCAGCAATTTCTATTTCCAGATTTATTTTCATTCACCCGCTTCCTTTTTCATTTGGACAAATTTTCAAAATAGGCTAACTTTTAAAACTAATAGCAAGTATAGGCCTATTTGAAAACTATTAGCAAATATAGGCCAGTTTTTGCCACCTCAGCGATGAGGTGGCAATTTTTTTAAAAAAGTATACGGGGGCGCACTTGGCAAGTGCGCCCCTTGTAAATCATACGGGCGCACTTGCCAAGTGCGCCCGTATATTTTTTTTTCCCCTTTAATCTCTACCTCCTACCTGCTACCCTCTGTCATTCTTCTTTTTTACTATTTCGGGTTAAAAAGTACCCAATCGTACCAATCTTCCACTGGCTCCAAAAAACCCTAAAATCTTCATAAAAAATCAAATTAAGCAAGGGTTATTGATTGTGTTACTTATACCAGCTATTCGGCAACAATTTGAAGGTATTGATTTAGTTTAAACTCAAACCCTAGCTCAATTTTTTATGTTTCTCAATTACATTCAATCCCTATGTTAAGTTTTTTTCTTTTTTCTATGTTTTTTTATGTTACTAATGTTTGTGTAACAATTAATTATCCTTATGCCTTGCAAATTTTCCATTGTAGACTATGTCGGAGTTCATCCCTATTATTTGCTATTTTGATGGGAAGTTGAATTTGAAAGAAAATAATACGCCGGTGTATGTTGGTGGCAAACAAAAGGGTTCAAAGGTCAAAAATTTTTGCTCCTACCATGAATTAAAAGAAACGGTATATAGGGTTACAAAAATTGATTCGCAAAAATACGACGTAAGATTAGTAAGCAAGTGGGTGACGGAGTCTGGATCGTCTGCTATTGATGTAAATGACGATGAAGATGTCGATGCAATGTTTTCAGTTAATATGAAAGTTATAGAGTTATTTGTAGTAAAAGAGGAGTTGAGACATTATGAAGAGGCAGCTAATACTAATGTAAACCAACACTCTACTCAAATTATCGGAACCATTCCGAGTTGTGCTCATCAAAGCACTCCAAGTCCAATATTTCCTACATCCGTGAATACAAAGTAAGTTTGTAAATTTTACATTTGAATATTTAAATTTCGTAGTGTTCTAATCTCATACTTTTGTTAATAGTCATACGGTTCATGCGGGTGGTTCAAGTTCTAGACCCGCAAACGATGATGTAGGTTGTGCTCATCAAAGTAATCCAAGTCCAATATTTTATACATTTGTGAATACAAAGTAAGTTTGCAAATTTTACATTTAAATAGTTAAAATTTGTAGTGTTCTAATCATATAGTTTTTGTTAACAGTTATACGGCGCATGCTGGTGGTTCAAGTTCTAGACACGCAAATGATGATGCAGGGTGTATCTCACCACATATTGATAGCATGCAAATTGTTTCGATGGACAATGATGTGGCATGGATGGAAAATATGGAAGCTAACAATGATCCGCTTGAGATTGGAATTGGTAATGAAAATGAAAACGAAAATAATGAAGCATCATTGGTGCAAGAAGATGAAGACGAGATCAACGAACAAATGGAATTTGAGATGCCTTTGACAGATGATTTATGTAGTGCACAAATCATGGCAACATCGTTGATTCAAAATGTAGCTCCTATTAGAGACACATTTACCGCAGATTGTGTTGATTCGGGCTTTCACGTTGGGATGCAGTTTCAAACCAAGGAAATGCTTATTCAACAACTTAGTGAGTGGTCTATTAAAAATTCTGTCTCTTTTAAGCCTATAAAATCCCGCACAAAACAGTACACTGCAATTTGTAATGTTGATAACAATTGCAAGTGGAGAATACATGTTATTATCCCAAAAAAATCATTGACGGGAAGGTGGGAAGTTAGGAAATATGAGGGCAATCATACTTGTGTTAATCCGGTCATCAATTCTAATCACAAGCAAGCGACGAGTAGATTTGTTGCTAATAAAATACTTCCTTTTGTGAAATCGGATTTGAATACTACTCCTTCTACGATTCAAGTTTTAATGTCGGAAACTTTTTTCATCAAAATTAGCTACTTCAAGGCGTATAGAGCATTGCGGAAAGCACTTGAGACGGTTTTTGGAGATTGGGAAACATCATATGTTGAGTTGCCACAATATTTGGCTGCTATAAAAAAACACAATCCAGGAACCGTTTTTAAGATTGAATATGAAAGACTTACGAATGACAAAGTTCTTTTCAAAAGTGCATTTTGGGCATTTGGTGCTTCTATAGATGGTTTTGCGCATTGTCGACCGTTAATTTGCATTGATGGTACACATTTATACGGGAAATATCAAGGCACATTGTTAGTTGCAACCGGAGTTGATGCAAATGATGGTATATTTCCATTAGCATATGCAATTGTAGATTCCGAATCAAAAGATAATTGGGATTGGTTTCTTAGATGCATGTACTATCTCATACATAGTGTTCGCAATAGATGTTTGACTTTCATATCCGATCGAATGAAAGGTATTCCGGGAGCATTAGAAAATTGGCCTCAAAATCACCATCACCGCTTTTGCGCTAGGCATCTCAAAGCTAACTTTCAAGTTGCCGGATTTACTCAAAAAAACTTGGTAGACTTATTCTATTCATGTGCTAGCGCTACGGATGAGTTGCAATACAAAGAGTTAAGAGGCCACTTGAAAACCATTTCGCCGGATGCACATGCGTGGATTGAAAAGAGTTTGCGAGGTGCGGAAGAAAATTGGGCTCTATGCAAGGATAATGGTGGACGATTTATGATGATGACAACAAACGTATCCGAAAGTTTTAACGGAGTTTTACGAGGTGCTCGTGCTTTGCCGGTCAAGTCTTTAGTAGCACGAACGTTTTACCGTTTGAACGACTATTTTATGAAACGTCGTTCCGACGCCGAAGGATTTGTAAAGCAAATGACTCCAAAAGTTGAAGCTCTTTTAGACAAAAGAGCAAAACAAGCACGACATTGTGGAATTGTTAGATTCAATCAAAGCGAATGGCAAGTGAACGATCAATTTGGAAGAGCATTTACCGTGACTTTACATGATAATGTATGTACTTGCACTTGCAACATTCCGCTATTGCAAAAATTGCCATGCTTGCATGTGATGGCTGCTTGTGCTCAAGCCGTTGGAGGAGCAAATATATCGTACTATGATTTTTGTTCATCGTGCTTTTCCGTTGAAAAATATAAAGCAAGTTACGCTCCAAGCTTTCATCCGATTCCCGATAGTAGATATTGGGATGCTTATCACGGTCCGACCATATTGCCTCCGCGTACAAAAAGAAAGACGGGACGTCCGCGTTCGACAAGAATTAAAGGTATGATGGATAAAATGGGAGGAAGTAAACAAAACACTTGCAGCAAATGCGGTCAAAAAGGTCACAAAAGATCGACATGTCCGTCAAAATAAGTTCTATTTGATTGAAGTGAGCACTTTGTAAGAGAATGTTTGGAAATGTATTTTGAGATTTTGTTTGAATGATTTGTAATGTAATGAACAATTTGTAATTTCAGTTTGATGAATGAATGATTTCCATGTCAATAGCGAATGTTCGCATTTTATAAGCGTATGAAATGTAGCTGAGTGGTTGTATGATCAGTTTTGCAAACTGATAGACAAAAGTTAAGGTACCAGTTTTCTGGTTTTTGTTCTCGGCCAGGGCGCACCTGCAAGATGCGCCCGTGTAAATATACACTGGCGCACTTGCCAAGTGCGCCTGTGTATATTTACACGGGCGCACTTGACAAGTGCGCCCGTCTATAATTACACGGGCGCATCTTGCAGGTGCGCCCAAGCCGAGCTGTTATAACACTCAGCAGCCTCATTTGCCTCATTCCATCCATACACTCCTTCCTCTCCAAAATCCCTAAAACGAAAAAACCCAAAATTCTACTCTTCCAAACTTTCAAATACTCCAATCCTTCATTACTTATACACTAAATTAGTTCTATAATGGAAGGTTCATCCTCCTCTTATGCGGTTAGAGGTAAATACTTCAATTGTTCAATCCTAGTTCATTATTTGGCCATTTACTTGTTTATGGTGATTTGGTTGTTCATTACAATAGGAAGTTCATTACGATATGATGATTAGCTTGTTCATTACAATAGAAAGTTCATTACAATATGGTGATTTGCTTGTTTTACAACCTAGCTTCAGTCAAAACTTTCATGTATTTTTAGTGAAAATACATTTTTTTTCTTATAGAGTTGGAACCGGGTCCTATCGACGCAAGTGTTTTGTATCTACAACATGAACATAGAAGCAACAATCTCGAATTAATGAAGGTATTTCAAATACATTTTTTCTTGTGTTTTAGTTAAGAACTTTTATTTTCTATGCGCTAACCAATTGCGTTCGTCCCTTATTGAATTTGCAGAGTGACGAGCCTCTAGATTGTCAAGACCATTCTAGCAAGTTAAGACATATTACATCAAATTCACCAAGAGTTCAACTAGCTTTAAGACGAGCCGGATTCCAAGAAATATCTCGATTGGGCTTTTTTAAGATAGATCATGCACTAATAACCGCATTGGTAGACATGTGGAGACCGGAGACTTCCACCTTCCATCTTCCCACCGGTGAAATCACTATCACGTTGCAAGATGTTAGCTGTTTGTTGGGTGTTGTAGTGGAAGGAAATGCCTTGACTGCTACACATCTCAGTAACTACGAAGATGTTTGTTATGAGTGTTTAGGAGTGGTGCCAAATCAGAATGAAGTTAGAGGCGCAACAATTAAGATGACTTGGCTTCGTAAAATGTTTCAAAATGAACCATCAGAGGATGCGTCAGACGAGGAAGTTGAACATCATGCAAGGGCCGTTATTTTACACTTGATTGGTTCTCGTCTTTGTCCCGATCATTCTAAAGGACGACTAAACCTTTTTTGGCTATTATTTATAAGAAATTTGGATGAATGTGCACAATATTCATGGGGTAGCGCTATATTAAGTACATTATACACTGAGCTAACAAATGCCGCGCTCTGTAAATCTAAATCAATAGCCGGTTGCCTTTCTCTTCTACAGGTAAATATTAATATGTACAATTATTAATGGCCATATGTAGTATGCAATCCTTCCATATTAATGTTTTATTTATTTTACAGCTTTGGTCATGGACACATCTTCCTATAGGTCGACCAAATGTGGCTTTATCTACGCAGATCGACAGGACATTACCGTATAGTGTAAGGTATTTTGTTTTGAGAAATTAGATTACTCATTTCATTTACACCTAAACAGGACGAGTATAAAGCTTGTACATGCCTTAGTTGTCATGAGTATTGTGTATGAACAATTGGATTACTCGTATCACTTACGGCTAAACATTAGTCTTTTCAATTACAAATATTATGCTTACATACTTTATTTACATTTACTTCGTATCGTAGGTGGTTTGGAAATAGGAGTTGGATTGAGTCTCCAAAGCAAGTTACCACTTACTATCGTGATCAGCTCGACATGCTTACAAACGATGTTGTTGTGTGGAATCCCTACACACAGGATGTGCTAGCCGATCTTCCTCAAATATGTATAAATGGCATGCCTAGTTGGCTTTGCAAGACACCGATCATATGCATGCGAACTGTAGAGATGTATAATCCGGATCGAGTGATGCGACAATTTGGTCTTCAACCACACATCCCTGAGCCTTGCGAACAGAAACCAAATTTGGATTTTGCTATCATTCGATGGAACGATAGGCATAACCGTATTGTTCGTCAACGTATTCCTCCCGATGGGCTTTCAAATTATATGAGTTGGTATTGGACGATCACTCGAAGATTCATTATCGCGGATCGGACCGCTCACGAACGAGCATACACCGCTCGTGCACCGCTTGAGCGAGATGTTGTAAGTATTTAACTTTGCTTTGTTGTTTTACTATATGCACTTAAAATTTTCAATTCCTAAATTTAAGAAATTATATGTGATTAAATAACCCAATTTGTAGGTTGACGTGCTAGAGACAGTGGGAAGGGGCTTGGAGGATGTTGGACGTGGTCGAGTGCCGGAGCGCGACGTCCGACCACGATGTATGAGCTTGAAGAAACTAATTGATACATTACTTGGTAGACATAGACTAGAACGCCCCGGGGAGCGAAGAACGAAAAGAAGACACGATACTTCTCAACCTTCACATGACCCAACTCAATCGCAAATATCAGGACCTTCTCAACCTCCACCAACTCAAGATTAAACGTCACCACGAGCGTTCTTTTTTAAGTGTTTGTATTAGTGTGTTTGTAAGTGAATCATGTCCGCTTTGAATTTGTGATCGAATTTCATTTGTGTTTATGTTTGTAATCGAATGTTAATTTGATTTTATGTATTTGTGTTTGAAGTTGATTTATATTCATGTACGACATGCTGATTTTATGTTTGATATCATTTGCGGTTGAAGTTGAGGTTGAAAAATGAGGTGGAGTAGCAGCTAGCTGAAGCTGCTGCCTAGCAGGAAAATATGGGCGCACTTGACAAGTGCGCCTTTGTTATTTTTCATGGGCGCACTTACCAAGTGCGCCCATATATTTTAACAAAGGCGCACTTGGCAAGTGCGCCCGTATGATTTACAAGGGGCGCACTTGCCAAGTGCGCCTCCGTATACTTTTTTAAAAAAATTGCCACCTCATCGCTGAGATGGCAAAAACTGGCTTATAGTTGCTAATAGTTTTCAAATAGGCCTATACTTGCTATTAGTTTTAAAAGTTAGTCTATTTTGAAAATTTGTCCTTTTCATTTCGTTCTCTGGTCCCTAATTTTCCATTTTTTTCTTTAGATGTTGGCTAGGGTTTCCGATGGATTTTTCAGGTGTTCGCTGATAGCCTTGCTCCCAGATCTATCATCATACGTGATAATAATTCACATAAGATTAAGCACCTTCCGCAACCTCTATCAACGAAAACTCCATCATCAGCGGCTTTGTTCAATTCTATTTAATTATGTGCCCATAATAATTCAGTTTGATTCTGTTTAATTCAGGTTGCATTTAAGAGTGGATGGGTGAGGTAAAGATGCAAAGATTATATTTTCTTTCATTTCAAATTGGAGTAAATTGGCTTGTGCTTTAGTTAAACTTCAAATGTTCCAAGTTGCAGTTGGTGCTGCAAGAAAAGCAAATAGCTCTAAGACATGGAAAGAGGTTTGTTTTGCTCGTGTGGATGTTGAAGAATATCGATTGTCCCAAGTTTGTGGTCTCAATATTACAATATAGATAATAACTGTTTAAATTGATATAGGCTAATAGCTCCAAGGTGTACTAGCGATATTAGTGTAGATGATTTCTCGTATGTGCCTCGGGATGGGTATGCTTTGGAGGGAAGATGATACAACAGTTTCTTCCACACTGTGATGAAGATATGGTGGCAATGGACTTCTATACCTGTTTATTCCAACTACTTTACATGTATCTATAATTGAAATATTTGTTTCCTACTATTGTAAACTCTGCCTCTTCCCATAAAGAATTCTCTCTCTTACAAGTTTATATTATAGTCTGTATGTAAATTTGATATTTTTGACTTCATTGGGTTGCAAGATCTTTGTGCTTTTACAACATACTAACTGATGTTTTATTTTATTCCAAACATATAGCTACAAAATCAAATCATGAGCATCCATCCTTGACATAGTTTATAAATTTGGAAGAAGTGGCTGAGGTTGCTGAAATTTTTAAGCCGCCAGTCATTTTCGTAAAAGAGCATTGACGGGTTGATTTGGCTCCGGTTTGTTAGTAATGTATGTGGCAAAGACCCAGTTTTTCAAGTTGTGGGTAGTTTGAGTTTAAGTGTTTACGAATGCCCAACAGTCAGTACTGAGCATGAAAGGAAAATCATTGGTATATAATATGCCTTTCAACCAACTGCTTTGTATGTTAAAGATTTAGGGCTACTTATAGGGCAAGTAGAACGGTTGTAAAGTCAAGTGATTATTCCTTAAAGATTTGTCTATATCAATTTAAGCAAGTTGCTTTTTTTAGTTATGACTTTAAAAACCTAAGAAGGTTCGCCCATTATCGGTGCAAGTTTCAATGTCCATTTGATATCCTGTGTTTTTTCACTATAATTTGTTCACCCATTATCGGTAGTGGTTACATTTGCAGTATCACTCTTACTTGAGGATAATGAACCTATCACACTCACCGTTAAATTAGTAAGTGAGATGTCTAATACTCGGAGTTTCTTCAGGTGGGATAAAGATTCTGGCACATTTCCGCGAAGCACAGTATTGCTCGGATTTAAATATGTTACAGCTTAAAATATCCTCAGGAATGACCCCTTGAACTTTTGCAGGCTGAATGTGCTACCGTGGTTCTGAATTGCAGCGGTGTGATGTTGGGTTCCTTGCCCATAAGGTATTTAAACTGTATTTTGTCTTCAATACTAATAAAGTAGTTGCTTTACCATGGCAAAGTTTTACATGTTTTCCTGAAATATCCACTTAATTTAGTGGTTGATATCAATTTATGGAAAAATTAGCTGAGCATTTGATAAGTTTTTAATTTTTTCTAAGAGGGTAGTTAAACTATTATGGTTAAATTAACCTAATGTAAGTTGTTTCTTAAAGCGATGCATTGTTGGTTAACTAGTGTTATAGTTCCAGGGTAAGTCCCTTAAAGACTCATGCGCGCCCCCGTGCACCTCGACAACCAATGCACTGATACAAGGCATGACCGGCTATGAAGGTTTAATGCAATCGCCAAGTTACATGCATATATTGACATGCACATTATCTCGATGTTAAGTGTGTCTCTACTTATGCAAAAGAGTCTTTCTTTAGTTTATCTAGCAACTGAAACCTTTATCTAACTTAATCAAAAAAGCAATAATGTGTATCTTCGTCGGTTGGAATGATGTTCGGAGCAATGCGAATGTTTTGTGGCCTTGCGATTTGCTTTCTGATAACAAATGTTAGACATTTAACATCTAGTCTAAACATTTTATGCTGGTTACATGCTAAAGTCCTTAATCTACATTTAGATCTCAAGTTTCTATTTTCACTCTTGAGAATACCGGGTGCATTGCTCAGATTCAAATACGCTAAGTTCAGTTTATCTCGCAAAGAGAAACTACATCTATATTTCCACTCAAATTCTTATTCTCAAGCCTAATATCCGTTACGTAGAGAGACAAAGCAACACATTTTATACCAGGCCATGGATTAGAGAAGCAATCAGGTACATGTTTAAATTTGTTATTTAACTTATTTTCGGGATCTATGTATTTTATAGATTGGGTTGAAAACTTACTTTCTAATTGGCGTTGACTGCTGCATGATGCCGTGAAAACACTAAAGGACATTAAGATGCATGCTTTCTGCCACCATCTCCATATCATAGACTAAGAAAATGCCATTTAAATTGGTTTTATACTTTATTCATTGACTGCCTCTTTAACCTTTAAATGGTACTCCACCGATTATGCTGTTTGAATCGAATTTCTTGGTTTGGACACATAAAGTAGAAAATAACTTAAATGATACAATTCTGATTTGCTTTGTAAATGTGAATATATATAAGCTGATATCATATTTCACAGCCATTATGTTGCATTTCTGCTGATGGTTGGATAGATAGATATGGAAGCAGTTGAAGACATGTGTGTCAGAGAGTGTCAGTGAGTCTGTATAGGAGTGAATCGAGCGACAATGTAGTGAGTAATGTATGTAAATATGAATGACCGTGTAATATACCAATGAATGTACAATAGCGGAGTCAGAAAATTTGTACTATTTGAAATGTTGAAATAAAATATTTATTTGAATAAAATACTGTGTTGCAGTAGCTTTAATATAGTGTTGCCACCGGGTAATAAATGTTGCTTGATATAATGTTGCAATAGTGAAATAAGGTGTTGCCATAGGGATGGACCGAGATTGGGTCATAGGCTCAGTGGGACCCACATTGAGAGTCCCACAGGATGTGGGCCCAAACAAATAAATAAAGTTAATATATATATAGAAACATTTTTGGAATGTTGCTACAGACGCCTAAGGATGTTGCTATGGACCAAAATAGGGTTCTATTGTAAAAATATTTGGTATGTTGCCTTAGATAGTCAAAATGTTGCGTTTGAGGTATGCAGCAACGGTGAAAATTGCATCATAGTAAAAGTGTTGCCAAGGACCTATGCCAACATTTTTTTTTTGCTGCATTAGGCCATTTGCTTTAATTTGGTTTCTACTGCCTTTACAATATTGCCAATCTTTAACAATGCACTTCTGAATATATGATAAAGTTGGATCCTCCTGTATAGTTCATTGGCAGTTAGGATCCTAAAATAATTTTTAGATTTTCTGTTGATGCATATACAAGACAGTTAGGATCCTAAACTGTAATAATCACAACACTAGAGAAGACAAATTCTAAAGCTTATAAGTGTTACAAATACTTTCTGTAACACTTTTTAAATGTTAACAATGGCCAGTGAGGAATTAGCTGTCCAAATTTGTAACACTTATAAGTTTTACAAGCAGACTCGTTGCTAACACTTATAAACGTTGGAACCATAAAATATAGTAACCCTTATAAGCGCTAGTAAACAATTATTTAGTGACATATACTGATGTTACCAAACGAAAAAAGTGTAACACTTATAAGTATTAGTATCATAATCCTACTTACACATAAATGTTGCCATACATAAATTATTTTGTTGATTTTCTAATTTTGCAACGTTTATAACCATTGCTAATCCAAAATATTGGTAACACTTATATGCATTACAATACAAAATTAAGTTCTTTTTTATTTTTTACACAATTAATATTAAAAATCTTAAAACAAATGAATCTAACATATTTTTATGAGTTCCATATCACATATACAATTCAACATGTCAATTCAATATAAGATTTAGTACACTTATCTCAAAATTCAACAATGTAACATTCCCATAATACTCAATTGTGAGCTACATGCTTCCATTTTCAAAATACCATAATATCATGTCTACATTATAAAAAGCAAGATAGATTTACTATACCTACATGCTTCTAATTTCAAAATCCCACTTCAATTTCCTTATCACAATATCCACCTCACAATTAAACCCTAAACATGAAATTCTTAATCGAAAGAAGTTCCCACGACATATCCTTCTCAAGAAGACACCTGAATAGGATAACAAAGAGGGTCAGCAGTCACAACACAGAGGAAGGGGTAGAAGAATATTCGATGGTGTCAAGCACTTCTCATAAAAACTACACTGCAAAACCTATAACATTTCTATCACCGGCCAACACTAGGATATTCACGAAGTTGTAGTTGGTCTTTTTGAGGAACAGGCACCCAAAGGACAAAGTGACATGCCACTTGCAAACTGAGTTTGCCACAAACTCAGTTTGTAACTGAGATTGCAAACTCAGTTGTGCAAAACTCAGATGCAAACTGAATTTGCAACTCAATGTGGTAAGCATAATTCACATTGGTACATGTATATGTGATATGCCCCTTCTGGTTTTAACCAATTACATGGACTTTATAGCCGACAATCTCAAGTACTCGGTTTAAGCTTCTTTCCTAGTTATCCTGCAAAGTAAATATATACATATTAAGAAGATGCATCAAGTAATATAGAGTATGCTTAAGATTATTATATACCTGAAACAATTGATTCCCAGTGCATGATTGATCTTATGAATGACTGATGTTGCAAAATGCAAGTAGAGACTCACTGTTACTATGAATTAACCAAGTATCACCTTCAGAAGTAAGGGCTATATGCTTTTGTGCAAATTGCAAGCATTTGATTTAATCATACAAAAAGGCTTAACACTGAAAAATTGATAATATACATGTACTAAATCCAAAGCCATCAAGTATTAATTCCAAACTCATATTCAAAAGATTATGACTTATCTATGCCTCATTTGATTCGTCTTATATAATTTTTTTTTTTGGCATATTCAAAGTAAAAATGAATTGGTTTGCCTTCCAGAAAGCCAAAAAAACTTATATAAATTGATCTAAACGAGCCCCTATAGAATTTGGTAATAGAAATATACAAACGATAAAAAAGATGTTCCACCTACCTGTGTATATGTAGAACAACAATAAAATTAAGTTTTCGTTAAGGATAGAAATACTACAAGCAGGAAATAAAAAGGGAGGGTTTATAAACTCAAACGAAAATATTATATATACATAGATAATGAATGACATACCCATCATTGAACCTATCAATCAGTGCATTTGCAAGTGGAAGATGCAACAAAGGTTTCAACAATGTGATTTGTAATTCAAGCAAATATGGAACGTTAGAAAGGTAAATAACCTAAATTCCATGGTTTTTTTAATCTTATACTTCAGCAAATAGAGTCCAAAAAGATTTGATATTAATATGAACTATAAAATACTTACCATGCACATTCCAGTTTTCATACCCTTATGTTTGTCACATAGATGTGCCAAAATCATTCTCCCCTACAGTATTTCTAATCCGTCCCTTCTAAGTGATAACATTACATAAAAGGATGATGCACATGAAAAGATATAGCACTAGTACAAGAAACCCAAATGCAAATCCAATACTTATTACAAATAAAAATGGGTGATTTTTCATAACATCAGAAGGGGACAAATGACACCTGTATGAAAAATAAATTTTATATAGTTGAGAAATAATTACACAAAAAATAATTAGATTGATTTATCATCAGTACAGTGAATTATCCAATACCATAGGAGGAGTGGACTTCTACTAATAGAGTAGAAAATGGAACAAGCTGGATTATAAAAAAGGGGATGTTAATCAAGAATAGTATTCATTGAAAATATCATATGTAATTATTTCCTTATGACATCCTTACCATAACCAATGCAGTCAACATGCTTCCCTTTTACGAATGAACAACTTTATACATGTTATTAATGCTGCAAGAACAATTAACAGCTAAATATGAAAAATTAAGGTCTAAGGTGACCAATAACATTATTAAAAGATAAGTTAAAGAATAAGAATTTTGAGATATGTGTACAAAAAACTGTGACATTGGTTATAACATATAATGGTTACTTCGAAAAAGATTAAATGCATATGTCATCTTTACACTGATAAACTTGTGTGGAAAAGGTCAGAAGTTCCGGAAGAAATTAGGATAGTTTACCTAACATAAAAAGAAAAAATATTTAGATCATCTGAACTCATACTTTTTAACCTTTTCCCCTGTACCCTAGCTTCCCCGCCTTCTTTTTTGGTTTTCAATAGAATAGTTCAACTTACATTGACATAAGCAGATAAGGATATATCTTCCCTATAAATATAACTGTAAACCATACAACATTTGTATCAAAGAGCATGGACATACTTATACACTATGGAAGGGGGCACGGTGAAAGTAACCACTATTAGAAACACAACCATATAGAATAGGATATTTGTTACAACCAAACTGAGGGTAAAAGCACGAGAATGGTCATTATAATTTAGATGAACCATCCGGATGAAAAAGAGACAACAATCAACCATTCAATATATTGAAGAAGATTACCGATGGAAGTATCCATAGGAAATAATGATGGATAAACGGAAAAGTTGGAGTTAAGTTTAATGTTTTGTGATTCCAAACTATAAACGCAAGAATATTTTGTAGCCAAAATGATGTTGTTTCATTAGCAACTTTGCACTCCGTTGCAAACTGAGTTTAAAAAACTCAATTTGCAACTCAATTCCATGCCTTAACAACTCACGAGGGAACGGAAGCATATCAAGAACAATATTAGTGCTCGATTTATCAACAAACAACAAAGTTGTCCTATATGATTGAGATATGTGTTCTCTAAAACCATGCATTTTAATTATCAACACTCGAGAAGATGAAACCAAATGTTAAAACCCATGCAAAAATGCACAAAATCAATTATGTACATATATATATAAATATAAATATATATATACATATATATATATATATATATATATATATATATATTTGAAACCACGACTAGAGGCCCCTACAAGCTTTCCATATGATATTATCATTGGGATAAAAACTACCACAAATTATAAAAAAACAAGCTAAATAAAAAACCAACATCGCTAAACTTTTACCTATTTTCAACTATCCACCCAAACTTGAAATTTTTTTACCTCCTTTTAACTTCCCTCAAGATCAACTAATCAGTTTTCTGTGAGATACTAAACAATGTTTCTTTAATAATAGAAAATGGTATGATATACTTACACCACATGTCAATATATCTCATAAAACCATCCAAATTAACAATGGAGCAATCTTTGGATCACCTATGTCATGTTTGAGATTCTGTGTCATTTTTGAAATTCTTAAAATCATTTTAAATTGTAGGTGCTTTCCCTAAAATAAAAATATTCATGTATAATTAAGAAAAACAGAAATCATGTTAAATAAGAGTCAAATAGCAGAAAGCTTGGAAAAATTCCAAAATTTCTTGATGAATCGTATTTATGCATCAACTAGAAATACATTTATGCACGTAAGCACAATGAAAATTAGAATAGTGAAACAGATTTCTTAATGAATCATATTTATTGGAAGATTAAACTCAAGGGTGTGCATTCAGTGGCTTATTATTTTAAAAAGAAGCATCTTATGTGTATGCGGAGTTCTCAAATAATTAAGGTAAAATAGAAGTTCAACCAATGATTTTAGGTGGAATTCATCAACTGCTTGTCCGCAGGTTGTAAGGAAAAAAATTAATCGTTTCCTAAATTTATATTTCTAATCAATGCAAACTTCCTTGAGAAGTTTAGAATACTTAACTTAAAGAAGTTAAAATGTAGTTTTGGTTGCTTATAAGAACTTACTAAACATGATATAAATCTAGATTGGGCTTCCATTTTCACCAACTACAAAACCTAATTATATTATAGTGCAATGCAACCAAGGATATTCAAACCACAACAAATTTTTGAAGGGTATTTAATGTCGAAAGAAGCATATGTGAATAACTTACAGGAGTAACTTATAATTTATTTGATAAGTTAACTAGATAAATGTAGATGTTCATATACGAATAATTTATAGGAGTAACTTATAATTTATTTGGTAAGCTAGCCAGATAAATGTAGATGTTATAGAGTATATTACCTTATACTCAGCTTCAGGTATGGATAACCGTTTTTCTTTATGGAGTAATAGAGGTGTAACCATTTTCGATTTCATCTCCGACTTAGTTGTTGCTAAGAATCATCGACGGAGATGTAATCTCTACGAGCTCGAGTTGAAATCATTAGCATAGATGAAGGTGGAACACCAAATCATTGGCGCAGAAACCAGCAGATCGAATCGAATAATTGCTCCATGAATCACCAATGAATCGCCATGTGAGCCTGAAGCTTAGTGCCTCAGGGAACCTTAAATAATTATGAATTTATGCGGCCGTATTGCTTTTGCCAGAGTGCTTAAGCGTCACAAAGGAAATATATAAAGATATACAAGTAGTCCCATAGTTATACAATTACTTACCAACTTACCCACTCTTCTAACACATGTTTGTGTTATGCCTGAGAACCATTAGGAAAAAATGATTATTGAGTGAAATATTTATTTTTACCAACATACTTTCTGGTATGCTAACACTTTTGGCTGTTGGTACCTTATAACATTTATACGTGCTAACAACTGAAAATTTTAAGTGTTGTAAAACCACTGATTTGGTGTGGTGAATACCTAGTTAACCAAGTATTGTTCTATTTTTTATAAGCCACACATCCAATCGTATCAAAAAAGATACGATTTTCTTTCGTGTACAATAATGTCGACACTTAATATCTACAATTTTCAAAATATTTCCATCAATCCCTTTTACATTATATCAACCGCCACTGGAAAACAAGGAATATGGCAAAAAATTTACGGACTCCCACTCATTTCGTTTTCTATGTATAAGGTGAAAGTGATATATATATATATAATCACATTCTCTTTCTGGCATACGTTTTGTCGTAACATGTTTAAAGGCATACATTTTGCACGATAGAGGTTTATAACATGTTCATTCTCCTTTCAATCGCTGTTATTGAGCTTCATAAATATTTTTTCCCCTTCCTGCATATTGCCATTTACATGATAATACTTTTATTTTTTGTTCTTAGTTGGCACAAAAAATACTTCCCTAATGTTTTTTTTGGCCTCGCCTACATATACAGCAAAAGAAGTGGAGATGAACGAAAGAATCTTCTGCATTCTCTGGCATAGAGAAATATCTTTCATTCATCTCCACTTCATTTTGTTGTATTGACGATACATGATAATACATTCAAGAAATTTGCAAATTCATGTATATGCTATGCTAAAAAATGAGAACGAAAATTTGAAACATGTCAAATTTCAGTGAAAAATGATTAGTAAAAAGATTACAAAAATAAAAGCAATAAAAGTACATCGCATATAATTTATCTCTTATATATAATCGATCGCAAATAAAAAAACAGACGCATTTCATTAATCTTCAACAAGAAAAAGAATAATACCTTATTGATGTGAATTTGGAGATATAATCGATTGATCGCTCGTAATTGGTTGGTTGAAAATGTATGACACAACAATTTGGAGCTATCAGATCGCAATGATTTGGAGCTATCAGATTAGGGTTTTGATTTAAAGTTATCATATTAGGGCTAAGACGCAATGATTTGGAGCTATCTGATCGCAACGATTTGGATCTATCAGATTAGGGTTTCGATTTGGAGGTATCAGATTAGGTTTTGATTTGGAGCTATCAGATTAAGGTTCTAAGAGCGGTTTTGAGAAATTGGCAAGAAGACCATTTTGACTGTATCGGAGTAATGCTATGGTGAGTGATTAAAGTTAGAATATTTCACAAAACCGCTCTCAAAACCCTAATCTGACAGCTCCAAATCAATAACCTAATATGATATCTCCAAATTGTTGCGTCTTAGATTTTTAACCAACCAACTGCGAGCGATCAATCGATTATATCTCCAAATTCACATCAATCAAGTTATAATCTTTTTATTGTTAAAGATTAAAGATATGCGTTTTGTTTTTTATTTGTGATCGATTATATGTCAAAGATAAGAATAATATCTGATTGATGCGAATTTAGAGATATAACCGATTGATCGCTCGCAGTTGGTTGGTTGAAAATCCAAGATGCAACGATTTGGAGCTATCAGATAGCAACGATTTGGAGCAATCAGATTAGGGTTTTGATTTGGAGCTATCAGATTAAGGCTAAGACACAACGATTTGGAGCTATCATATCGCAACGATTTGGAGCTATCAGATTAGGGTTTTGATTTGGAGCTATTAGATCGGGGTTTTGAAGGCAGTTTTGTGAAATTAGCAAGAAGATCGTTTCGGCTGTATCGGAGTAATGCTATGCTGGCCGATTAAAGTTTGAATTCAGGGGGGGCTAGTTAGGGGTGAGCAATATTTGGTTTAAAACGAACTAACTGACCAAACCGGTTCATTTTGGTCGGTTTTAAAGTTAAATCGGTTTGAATTTGATTTGTTAAATAAATTTTTTTGGTTATCCGGTTAACCGAACTTTTAATTCATTGTCTAATTTTATGGTATTATAGTACATTAAATAATTATTTTAGTTATATAACACAAAGGCATTTATTGCAAATTGATCAAATCTTATCATAAACAAAAAAAAATTACTATATAAAATTTCTCCAAACATGAATTTATGTTTTACTTTGAGTGAATCAATCATTTGAATAATAACACATCCTTCAAGTTCGATTAAATCAGTAACCAACCGAATTAACCGAAATTTATTTGGTTCGGTTCGGTTTGGAAAATTATCAGTTCCAATTCGGTTTGAGTTTTTTTTTACATCCAAAAAAATTGAACCGACCGAACGCTCATCCCTAAGGCTAGTGAAAAAGAATGGTTTTGACGACTAAATAATTTTCGAACTAATTATAATTTTTTTCTTACTCTTATCGTATTGATTTCTTTTTTTAAGGTCAGATGACTGACATGCTTAGACCAAGCCATATTCGATCCATCTGTTAGACTAATTGCCCTAGGTTGCCTGACGTCCATTGTCTATGATCAACACAAGTCGAGATTATTTTCTCCATTTTGCTCAAGTTTTCACACAATAAAATTGAGGAACATGGATATTTGTGGTAACAATTCAACAGTACTATAAACCGTTCTTTTGGAAACTTTGGGTTTAGATTATGTGCACTAGCCTTGTATATCGAGACACCAACAAAAATTCTGCACATATTCTTAGTTTTTAAACCTTTTGTTTTGAAATCTCAAGATAGATAACATAAAGCATAAACAATAATTATTATAATTAACAACTTAATACATACATACATGTTATATATATATAAGAAAAAAGTTTGGTCAATGCGAACTGAAATAAAAGCAAAGATGCATCTTAAAGGAATTGTTAAATCTTGATGTAATTGCAAATATAAGTAGTTGTATAATTATAAATGTGAAGATGCCTCATACATATGTTTCAACATTGTTAAAATTTGTTAGTGTTGCAAAAGCATAAAGAATTCTCCATGTATTTCCAACGTCTTCTTTAAACCATAGAAATATTCGTAGCGTCACTAAGGCATAGTCAATTATAAACGCAATTGTTACATATTTATGATAATTTAGTGAAGACTATAAATTTGATGACGTCGTGCCATCACAAAGTTGTTATGGCATCACTAAATGACGTTAGAATCAGTCCTCTTTTCTAGTAGTGATCCGAGTAGTTATGTCTGAATTGATTAAATATTAAGATTTCATGTGTTACTACCAAAATAATACACCAGAATAGGCTGGCGATGAAGGGGTAGCAGACCGACACAAGCATAAAGAGATCTTCCGACAGCTAAGGGACACAAGAAAAAGACAACAACATAAAGGAAAAGTTCGAGCGTTGTGCAACCGACACCATCGACGAAGTGGAGAGCTCAAAATCTACACAAAGGAAAACACCGACAGGGTAGTTCAGGCACGATCGGTAGAAGGTCACCCAAGATCGGAAGCCAATGAATGGAAAGACTAATAATCCTACAAACCGGAACCTAGAAGAACCAATGGGGCTATCTGTATTAACTTGCTTAATGCCAATACATTAAGAGATGAAAAGCACAGAAAGCACCCTTATGGAAAACTGAGACGCTCTTCAGGAGCCAACCAATAGGAAAGCCGGAACCTCAAAGGGAGACAAGATATTCACACTAATTTGCCTGGTGTCAATACCGACAGGGGTGACGGATCCTATAGCCACTTGAGAGAGTCATGAAAACAAGCTCAGTGAAGAATTAATAGCAAGACCTAAAGATCGTAACCGGAAGCTCCAGTCTGGAAACTCATGACCGGGAGACGAACTTTCCGAAAGTCGTTCACGTCGCTAAGTCAATATCAATATAAAATGAGATATGCTTGATGGCATAAAGTTGTCCTGAAGACTGGAACTTTCCTCCCGGAAGCCAGAATCGGTACCGTAAAGACCGCAAGCAAAGCCTGAAGAGCGGCCGAGAGCCGAAATAACCGAGACCTAAAGGAAAAGCGTCCGACGGAGGCTTCTGTTGGCCCAATAGTAAAAGAGGCCCTGATTTTCTATAAACAAGACCCCAGGGGTCTCATTTTGGGGGCAAATTTTCATTTTCTCAATCTCACTCTCATTCCCTTTATAGTAAACCCTAATTTCCAAATTGAATTTGGGATTTCTTCAACTCTTGTAATATATCTGTAACTAATAAAAGAAAGAAGTCCAGGCTTAAGCATCTTCTCGATTCGATAATCATATTGTGTTTATGATGATAAGTGTAACACCCCGAATTTTCTGAGGATATTAAAATTAACAAATTAAAGAACACTTAATTTTTAGAAGAAGTATTAAGTGAAATGGGTTGTCCTATTACGTTCATCTCAAAATTTTGGTCAAGATAGACATTTGGTTTGCATAAAACGGATACCTTATAAAGAAGCTATTAAGCCTTGAAGTTTGTATGCATATGAGATATATATATATATATATATATAATAATTGAATAAAAAAATATGCAAAAAAGTTCAAAAAAGCAAATCGGGAGGGGGAATAACCGAACCAACCCATTTTTGAGGTCGACCCGAGCCTTGTTGGGTCGACTAAGGGTTGATTCAGGGCATTTGGCTGTTAACCCGTGGGCCGACTCGCTCTAAGGCAGATGTGGCATTTGATTGGTTCTGATGGACTACTTGCTGAGTCATTAGGACTGATGTGGCTATTCTATCTTGTCTGATTGGCTTTGATTTGCTCTAGGTTAATCTGACGGTTCCTATTAAATCAAACTTCTATATAAGCAACCTAATACCTCAACCCTAAATCATATTAAAAATCAAACCAAGAGCCGTCATGCTGCCGTTGGACAACCTCGAGTAGCCGCCGTTCAACTTGAAGCAAATTAAAAGAGACAAACCAAATCAAATCAAAATTAAACTAAAACAACGATTGTCTACATCAAGGGCGAGCATTTCAACTTCAGAATACAGATTCCAGAAATCAAGATTGTCTTTTGTAAGTGTAGTTATCTTTTATATGTAAATAAATTTAAGTCGTGATTTGATATAAAGTGAAAAATAGAATTATACCATGTTGTATAATATTGACGATGCTAATTCCTGTTTGTTTCTTGTGAGGATTTTATCATGAATTGTCTTGGAATGTTTGTGGCTTACTGGACTTTGTGTTGGATCTATTAAAGATTGAGAATGAAATTATCAATATCATATGCAAGTTATATGTTTCATGTTTAGATCTATCTATCTATATATATATATATATATTTACATGATTAATGCAAGTTGTATGTATTATGTTAGACCCAAGTCAAGATCTACATATATATATATATATATTCATATGCTTTATGTTAGATCCATATGCCTATATATATGTTCATATGCAAGTTACAAGTTTTATGTTGGATCCATGTCAAGATCTATCTAGGTTCATATGATTAATGCAAGTTATATGTTTTATGATAGAACCAAGTCACGATCTAATTATACATATGTTCATATGCAAGTTACATGCTAGATCCAAAACTAGATCTATATTTATATGCATGTTTGTAAAGTGGACTTATGCAAGTTCACCTTGTTAGATGTAGTTCACACCTATATGTTAATGTTAAATTTATACACGCCTTGGGATTGGACATGTCATGATTATGTCATATGCTAGCTTAAAATTGAGGTTATGTTCACATATGCCTAGATCTACATATTAACATGTTTTAGGCTTATGATTATCTAAGTCTAAATTATACTCAAGTTCACGTGACATGTTAAATTATATGAATAAAGTTTTATGCAAAATTTACATGTTTGGTTGAATCTATATTATGCATGTTCCATTCTTTACCTCTTGTTTATAAATTGGGCTAATATGCGGGCCCAATGACTTTATGTGATTAATACGAACGAACAAATGGGGGTAACGTTGGGATAGTTATTAAATCAAAACATGTTAATAATGTAGGTGGGCCCAAAACCATGTAAATGGTTAAGGCCATGAATGGTATAATTTATACCATTAGTCTTGAACATAATTAAAATATGTGACATGAAACACTTGTAGAAAATTCACATATATAAAATGTAAAAGATGAATATGCCTAACCCGAGGTTAGACTGAGTTGTGGTGTAAAACTGCCCGGAACCGACCGGCACATCCAGTAACCACAACAATACCTGACTAATGTGAGTGGTTGGTGCTTTAATTAATTAATTAATTAATTAATTAATTAAAGCTCATGAAAAATCAAGCTAGAAGTGGTGAGGTTAAGTAATTAAGGGAACACTTAACCAAATTAACATGTTAACAAGACAAGATTGGTGGGGTTAAGTAATTGAGGAAACACCTAAACAACTTAACATGTTAACAAGACAAGATTGATACGGGTTAAGTCAAACCAAGGACACTTAACCAATTTAGCATGTTGACTAGAAAAACCCTAGTAACGGGGACCCGTTTCAGCAATAACCCACATGGATGTATCAAACTACTCTGAACTAGGCAGGGTGGGGCACGATTATTGGGCTGAATATAGGCGGTCAAAAGGGCGGCGGTTAGGTGCGTCGATGCAGGTTCCGATGGAGTACGGGCGTGCACGGGCACCGAAGTGGAAAAAGTAGGCACTGGGCACCAGGCATACACTTGTGCATCTTTGAATCGTGTCAGGATTGCCATTATAGGACTTGATACACCCTATACTGGAACCAGCACAAGTACTTAAAAATCACGTGGGGCCGCATGACACTGGGAATACATGAATGCGAGTAGGAGACGATCAATACATGAATGAGATCACTTTATCATGAACATACATTGCTAGTTAAACAACTCTTAGTGGGTGAATAGAAGTAAAAGTGGGTGTGATAGCCAAATCTAGTTAAATCTTACTTTACCTCATTTTAGGACTACCCTATCCTTGTGGTATCATTCTAAGTTTAGTTTATTCATGTCATAGTCTTTTACTTGTTTACATGCTATTAAATAACTGGGCTTACCAGACTTATGTCTGACCCATTTTCCTTTCATTTCTTTTCTTCTGTTTTCCCCCCAAGGTCCGCAGGGAGGAAACACTTCTGCTTAGTCCAGGTTAGCCAAAGCTTGAAGACCGTAGATGTAAGGCCTGGACTTTGCTTTTTGAGCGGCTATGGTCAAGCACTTATTGGGGATTTATGTCATTTTATTTTCAGTATTGCTTCTTTATGTTTTCAAGACAGATGAAAAGTTGTAACAATTTGGAAGGTTGAAACAGTTGTTGAATTGTTGTGTTGAACAATTATTTATGAAATAATATTGATCTTTTTCCATTGCATAAATTTTTTGTCTTGTAATTTATTAGTATCTTGTACCTTAAAATGCTCCACCGAAGTTAAGGCATTCCCTTGAGAATGACCTTATCGGAGGTGGGGTGTTACACTTGGTATCAGAGCTAAAGGTTACTAGATCAGATAAAAATTTTGAAACTATTTTTCAAAAAGAAGACATAAAGAAGCATTTTCAAGAAAAAGTGTTAATTTAAAAAGGAATAATCCCCAAAGCCATATGCACTATCTTTCTATCCTTCGTTTTGAATCTTTCCTTTCTGTTTCAGCATGTCTGGGGATCTTAACCTTCCAGAGGGTGTACCAATACCTGGCTGGTTCAGGAGATACCTAGAAGCTACGGCTAATGACGCGGGCCAGCAGACATTCCTCCTCCCCCAGCTGCTGCTCCTCCTCCTCCTCCTCCGAGAGGAAATGCTTTCTCAAAGATCTGTAGAGACTTTAGATCCATGGGTGGAAAAGACTTTAAGGGGAGCGAATCATTCATGGAAGCCAGAAACTGGCTCAAGGAGACTGAGGACTTATTCGTTATCTTTGAAGTAGATGAGAGGCAGAAACTACAGTTGGTGGTGTGGTTGCTCAAAGACGAGGCCTCCTTCTGGTGGGAATTCACTAATGCTGAAAGACCAATAGAGACTTGGGAGGACTTCAGGGCGAGCTTTGAAATGAAGTTCCTCTCACAAGCTAAGCAGAGTCTGCTAATGGAGAAGTTCCTATCACTTAAACAGGGCAGCTTGTCGGTCAAAGAATACGTCAATAAATTCAACCAACTTGCTCGATTTGGACTGGAGTTAGCAAACACTCCACACAAGAAGGCTCTCCGCTTTACCAAAGGACTGAATGAGCCACTGCAAGGTTTCGCAATGTCCTATATACCTATGGGAGTGACTTGCGAGAGACTGGTGGACATGGCTCTGTTGCAAGAGGAGAACAAAGATGGAAGAAGGAGGTGAAGAAGGAAAAGCCTCAAAACAAGAAAGGAGATGGATCTCAGAATAAGAAGGCGGACCCCAAGAAAGGCGGGAAGGATAATAAATCCCGTAAGAAGATGAAGTGCAATTTTTGTGGGATACCTGGACACTTGGCTAGGGACTGTAGAAAGAAAAAGAGGAAATTGGGCGCTTGTTTCCAGTGCGGGGATACTGGACACTTGTCTAAGGACTGCCTAAAAAGGCAAGGGCAGGGACAGAGGGCTGGATCATCTTCTAGAGGGCAGGTTCATGCTCTATTGCACCTCTGCAGGAACAAGGTAGACATATTTCTGTTGAGAGTTTAGTTTATCTGTTTGATAATCCTGTTCGTACTCTCTTTGATTCTGGCGCATCGCACTCTTTTATATCTACTGCTTTAATTGAATCTCTGCGCCTAGAAACCCATAGTATAGGATCCGTTGGTTGTTTCAAATCCAATTAGGGGCTCAGTTTATTTGTCAATGATTTGTTTGGATTTCGAAATCTCTATTTTAAGCGTTGGGTATAAATGTAATGCTTATGTTTTGGGCTTCACGGGCTATGGGATGATTCTAGGCATGGACTGGCTATCCAGTAATGGTGCCGTCCTCGATTGTGAAAAGAGAGTGGTTAGACTCATGACTCGTCTCGGTAACACTCTCGAAATCTCTTGTAATCCCATGAATTCTGTTATGCTAAGTTATCTAGATTCTCTTGATGCGTCTATTGAGAATTTGCAGTATGTTAGAGTGATCCGTGAATACTCGGATGTGTTTGAAGAGGTAAAGGGCTTACCTCCGAAGCAGGAGGTAGACTTCCGCATATACCGCGTTGACAATGCAAAACCCGTTGCTTTACCCGTTAGACACATGGCTCCAAAGGAGAGAAAAGAACTCAGCAAGCAAGTTAAAGAGCTGCTTGAAAAGGGGTTCATAAGATGGAGTATTTCTGAATGGGGTGCTCCAGTAGTGTTCGCGACCAAAGCCGATGGTTCACTCCGCCTATGCGTGGATTATAGGGAGCAGAACAAGCTGACTAAGAAGAATAGGCACCCACTCCCAAGAATTGACGATCTGTTTGATCAGCTCGTAGGTGCATCCGTTTTCTCCTAACCAGATCTGGCTACCGGGTTTTATCAGCTAAGAGTGGCTGAGGATAGCATTGACTAGACCACATTTAGGACCCCGAATGGTTTCTTTGAGTGGCTTCTCAAGCCTTTCGGCTTGACAAACGCACCTGCCTATTTCGTGGACTTGATGAGCAGGGTGTTCCGGGAATTCCTCAATAAGTTTGTGGTGGTCTTCGTGGACGATATTTTGATCTTCTCGAAGAGTGAGGAAGAGCATGCTCAGCACTTAAGGGAAGTCATGGGTACTCTCCGTGCACATCAGTTGAAAGCCAAATTCTCCAAATTCCATTTCTGGAGAGAAGAAGTTAGATTCCTTGGACATGTGGTGTCCAAAGAGGGGTTAGCCGTGGACCCCGCAAAAGTGGTTGCTGTGCAAGATTGGAAGATTCCACGAAACACAACTGAAGTCTGAAGCTTTCTCGAGCTAGCAAGCTTTTACCTGAAGTTCATCAAAGACTTTGCGAAAATCTCAGCTTCACTTACAAGGTTGACGAAGAAGAACCTAGTTTTCGCTTGGGATTTGGATTGCGATATTGCTTTCCAACGCTTGAAAAGGGCTCTAACAACAGCCCCATTCTGACATTGCCTGATGGGAGCAAGATGTTTACCATATACATGGATGCATGCAGTACAGAATTAGGCGCTATCTTGATGCAAGAAGGGGAGGTAGTAGCTTATGGTGGAAGGCAGTTGAAAGTACATGAGAGAAACTACCAACCCACGACCTAGAATTGGCGGCCATTGTTTTCACTCGTACGTCTTGGCGCCATTATCTCCTAGGTGATAAGTTTGAATTGTTTACTGACCATAAATCGTTGAAGTAACTTTTCTCGCAGAAAGATCTCAACTTGAGGCAACAAAGATGGATGGAGTTTCTTGCCTCATATGATTTTGACATTTCCTATACTCCTGGCAAGGGCAATGTGGTAGCAGACGCTCTGAGTAGAAAGAAGCTGACCTTAAGCCCTCTCTTTGTAGAAAGGCAAAGCTTGGAGCACATAGCCAACTTTTACTTTAGACCCTCCTCTGAATTTGTACCTGGCTTGTTAGCAACACCAGAAGTACGACCTACACTTTTTGACTCAATATGAACTGCACAACGTGAAGACCCTCAGCTAGTAGATGTGATAGATAAGATGATTAGAGGTGAGACTTCGAGTCACCTCAATAGATACTCCATCGATGATAAGGGATGATTGAGACGGGATGGAAGGCTATGCGTCCCACAAGTAAGAGATTTAGTGAAAACGGTTCTAGAAGAAGCACACCATTCAAAGCTGACCATACACCCAGGCGGAGACAAAATGTATAAAGACATTAAAAGAGTTTTCTTTTGGAATGGCATGAAGAGGGACGTAGTTGAATTCGTTTCTAAGTGCATGATATGCCAACAGGCCAAGACGCAGCAGAAGAAGCCTGGTGGTTTGCTTCATCCTCTAGAGGTCCCACAGTGGAAATGGGATAGCATTTCGATGGACTTTATTGATGGGTTGCCTTGGTCAAGAAGGGGTAATACCAGTATTTGGGTAATAGTGGACCGGCTCACAAAAAGCGCTCACTTTATACCTGTCAAAAATAGAAGGACTGCCTCATCTCTAGCATCTCTATATCTTAAAGAGATAGTTCGACTGCATGGGATACCTTCCAGCATAGTAAGCGATCGAGACCCTATCTTTATAATTAGCAAGTTCCGGAAGAGTTTGCAAGAGGTTGTACGCACACAACTATGTTTAAGCACGGCCTACCATCGCCAAACCGATGGACAGACGGAGAGGGTGAACAGAGTCTTAGAAGACCTCTTGACATTGTGTGTTCTTGACTTTGGAGGAACATGGGAAGATCATCTTCCTCTGGTGGAGTTCACCTACAACAATAGCTACCAAGCTACAATAGGCATGGCACCCTTTGAATCCTTATATGGGAGACCGTGTCAATCACCAACCTGTTGGTTGGAATCCACAGATAAGCTTATACTTGGGCCATACATGATTAGGGAAACCTCAGAAAAGATGGACCTAATAAGAAGACTGCTCAAGATAGACAGAAGTCCTATGCAGATAAAAGAAGGACCGACCTTGAGTTTGAGGTTGGAGACAGAGTGTTCCTTAACGTATCTCCTTTGAGGAATGTTGTTCGCTTTGGATCTAAAGGGAAATTGGCACCTAGATTCATAGGACCATTTCCTATCATTGAAAGAATTGGGACGATGGCCTACAGATTAGAGCTACCAGAAAAGTTGGCTAGAGTTCACAATGTCTTTCATGTTTCTCACCTACGGAAGTGCTTACATGAGTCTGCGGAAGTGGTGGAACGAAAGATACTATAAGAGGTAGAAGTGGAACGAGAAGCAACAGTGAGAAGAATCCCAACTTGTATCTTGGGAACGACAGTCAAAAATCTACGCCACAGTGAAGTCAAGTTTGTTAAAGTACAATGGAGTGACAATGAAGAAGATGCAACTTGGGAGATCGAAATCAAGATACGCGCAGCCTACCCTTATCTTTTTGAGGTTACATCTTTGATCTCTCCTTTATCATAAGTTTATTCATGCTTATTTATCCTCTCGTTCTTATTTCTTGATCCTTAGTAGAAATCAATGGATGTAAACATGTATTTGAAACATTTATGGTTGATGGTTGCAAAGTGGTTACAAGTGGTTGCTAGTGATTGCTCGTGGATGCATATGCACATACACATTAGGTTCTAGAACGGCTCAATCACTTTCATATTGCATTTGCATATGAACGCATGAAATGGTATGTGGATTGAAACTTGATGTGTTATCATACGGACGTTGCATTAATATGAATGATTGTGCACTCATGTAGAATTATGAATAGGAAAAATTGCATACATAATGGACTCATGGCACTCTCATGATTCGCATTAAGGAGGTCAACTGGATCAGTAGACCGCCTGATTTTGCACTAGATAAGAGACATATACACACACTCTGCATATGTTCATATGGCATTAGAAGTCTTTTAAGGACAATGGATGCTTGTGGATGATGGATGAGTAGATGGATGATTGGATGTTAAGATGCATTCTTCTTAACTTGAAGATTTCAAGGATGAAATCCTTTAAGGAGGAGAGAATGTAACACCCCGAATTTTCTGAGGATATTAAAATTAACAAATTCAAGAACACTTAATTTTTAGAAGAAGAATTAAGTGAAATGGGTTGCGCTATTACGTTCATCTCAAAATTTTAGTCAAGATAGACATTTGATTTGCATAAAACGGATACCTTATGAAGAAGTTATTAAGCCTTAAAGTTTGTATGCATACGAGAAAAATATATATATATATATATATATAGATATATATAAAAATTAAATAAATAAATATGCAAAAAAGTTCAAAACAGTGAATTGGGAGGGGGAATAACCGAACCGACCCATTTTTGAGGTCGACCCAAGCTCCGCTGGGTCAACTAGGGGTAGATTCAGGGTGTTTGGCTGTCAACCCGTGGGTCGATTCACTCTAAGGCAGATGTGGCATCTGATTGGTTCTGATGGACTCCTTGCTGAGTCATTAGGGTTGATGTGGCTATTCTATCTTGTCTGAATGACTTTGATTTTCTCTAGGTTAATCTGACGGTTCCTATTAATTCAAAATTCTATATAAGCAACCTAATACCTCAACCCTAAATCATATTAAAAATCAAACCAAGAGCCGTTATGATGCCGTTGGACAACCTCGAGTAGCCGCCATTCAACTTGAAGCAAATTAAAAGAGACAAACCAAATCAAATCGAAATTAAAATAAAACAACGATTGTCTACATCAAATACGAGCATTTCAACTTCAGAATACAGATTCCAGAAATCAAGATTGTCTTTTGTAAGTGTAGTTATCTTTTAGATGTAAATAAATTTAAGACGTGATTTGATATAAAGTGAAAAATAGAATTATACCATGTTGTATAATATTGACGATGCTAATTCCTGTTTGTTTCTTGTGAGGATTTTATCATGAATTGTCTTGGAATGTTTGTGGCTTACTGGACTTTGTGTTGGATCTATTAAAGATTGAGAATGAAATTATCAATATCATATGCAAGTTATATGTTTCATGTTAAGATATATATATATATATATATATATATATATATGTTTACATGATTAATGCAAGTTGTATGTATTATGTTAGACCCAAGTCAAGATCTACATATATATATATATTCATATGCTTTATGTTAGATCCATATGCCTATATATATGTTCATATGCAAGTTACAAGTTTTATGTTGGATCCATGTCAAGATCTATCTAGGTTCATATGATTAATGCAAGTTATATGTTTTATGATAGAACCAAGTCACGATCTAATTATACATATGTTCATATGCAAGTTACATGTTAGATCCAAAACTAGATCTATATTTATATGCATGTTTGTAATGTGGACTTATGCAAGTTCACCTTGTTAGATGTAGTTCACACCTATATGTTAATGTTAAATTTATACATGCCTTGGGATTGGACATGTCATGATTATGTCATATGCTAGTTTATAATTGAGGTTATGTTCACACATGCCTAGATCTACATATTAACATGTTTTAGGCTTATGATTATCTAAGTCAAAATTATATGCAAGTTCATGTGACATGTTAAATTATATGAATAAAGTTTTATGCAAAATTTACATGTTTGGTTGAATCTATATTATGCATGTTCCCTTCTTTACCTCTTGTTTATAAATTGGGCTAATATGCGGGCCCAATGACTTTATGTGATTAATACGAACGAACAAATGGGGGTAACGTTGGGATAGTTATTAAATCAAAACATGTTAATAATGTAGGTGGGCCCAAAACCATGTAAATGGTTAAGGCCATGAATGGTATAATTTATACCATTAGTCTTGAACATAATTAAAATATGTGACATGAAACACTTGTAGAAAATTCACATATATAAAATGTAAAAGATGAATATGCCTAACCCGAGGTTAGACTGAGTTGTGGTGTAAAACTGCCCGGAACCGACCGACACATCCAGTAACCACAACAATACCTGTCTAATGTGAGTGGTTGGTGCTATAATTAATTAATTAAAGCTCAGGAACAATCAAGCTAGAAATTGTGAGGTTAAGTAATTAAGGGAACAATTAACCAACTTTACATGTTAACAAGACAAGATTGGTGGGGTTAAGTAATTGAGGAAACACCTAACCAACTTAACATGTTAACAAGACAAGATTGATATGGGTTAAGTCAAACCAAGGACACTTAACCAATTTAGCATGTTGACTAGAAAAACCCTAGTAACGGGGACCCGTTTCAGCAATAACCCACATGGATGTATCAAGGTATTCTGAACTAGGAAGGGTGGGGCACGATTACTAGGATGAATATAAGCAGTCAAATGGGTGGCGTTTAGGTGCGTCAGTGTAGGTTCCGACGGAGTACGGGCGTGCACGGGCTCCGGAGTGGAAAAAGCAGGCACTGGGCACCAGGTGTACACTTGTGCATCTTTGAATCGTGTCACGGTTGTTATTATAGGACTTGATACACCCTATAATGGAACCAACACAAGTACTTAAAAATCACGTGGGGCCGCATGACACCGGGAATACATAAATGCGAGTAGGAGCCGATCAATACATGAATGGGATCACTTTATCATGAACATACATTACTAGTTAAACATCTCTTAGTGGGTGTAGAGAAGTAAAAGTGGGTGCGATAGCCAAATCTAGTTAAATCTTAGTTTACCTCGTTTTAGGACTACCATGTCCTTGTGGTATTCATAGTCTTTTACTTGTTTACATGCTATTAAATAACTGGGCTTACCAGACTTATGTCTGAACCATTTTCCTTTCGCTTCTTTTCTTCCGTTCCCCCCCAAGGTCCGCAGGGAGGAAACACTTCTTCTTAGTCCAGGTTAGCCAAAGCTTGAAGACCGTAGATGTAAGGCTTGGGCTTTGCTTTTTGAGCTATGGCTATGGTCAAGCACTTATTGGGGATTTATGTCATTTTATTTTCAGTATTGCTTCTTTATGTTTTCAAGAAAGATGAAAAGTTGTAATAATTTGGAAGGTTGAAACAGTTGTTGAATTGTTGTGTTGAATAAGTATTTATGAAATAATATTGATCTTTTTCCATTGCATAAATTTTCTATCTTGTAATTTATTAGCATCTTGTACCTTAAAATGCTCCACCGAAGTTAAGGCATTCCCTTGAGAGTGACCTTAACGGAGGTGGGGTGTTACAATAAGACAGGGAGTTATCACTAACCTTTCTTATAAAACGGTTGATCATAATTATTTCATAGGAAGAAAGGTCTTGAGTAAAACAGAGGCTCTTCCCCCTCCGAACTTTCATACGTGATTCAACTCTTCCATAGTAAGCCTAATGCAACCCAACCTTGGAAGGGATCTTGTTATACGCTTGAGGTTTGATAACTGACGCAACCAAGGCCTATACAGGATGGTTCGATGCGGAAGTGTCATTTAAGCATATAAGTCTAATAGCATTAAAACAAAGCCGAGAGTTGTAAGGCATTAGCTTGTTCCTTCCCAACACAATGTATATTATTTTATCCAGGATCCAAAGTCATTTGTTACATAATGTATAAATCTCATTTAACTAGTAGAAACCTTCCCTCAAGTTTATCTTCGACCTCACAGTTTCATAAGCGTGCTACTCACCCCTTGAGGGAAGGGTAACTAGTCTTATGACTAAAGGTCCTGACGCTTAGGAAATGGTGAAATTGGCTAAAGGGCACTAATTTAGGACTGTATTTCAATAACGTTCAGTGCTCTGTAATAACGTTCAGTGTTCATGTAATAACACAGAGGTCTTCAAAGCTAGTTAAATCTAGCAAGAGAAAAATGAGTGATTCTCCAAAAAGAAAGGCTCCCATACAGTGTTCTGGAGCAAAAGAGAAGCTCAAAGCAACTTCCGCTAAGAAAAAGAAATCCCTATTAACAGGGATAGATCATCAAGGGAATCAATGTGACCAGGAACAGTCTAGGAGCTTTACTTCCAAAGGATATGATCCAAAAAGGATGGATTATGAGAACATGGAAGCTTATCTCTAGGATATCACTAGAAAAACCGTCAAGGACTTGCTGGGGAACAAGGGGGAAAAGAACCCAGGATGGCAGGATTAATGACAACGAAAGAGTGGATCCTTCCACCGACGAGATCATGAACACTACAATACCATCAAGGGTGAAGATTCCAACCATAAGATATCTTGGAACAACTGACCCTTATGACCATCTAATGGCTTTCGACAGCCAAATGGATTTCTGTAACGCTTTAGGAGCCGTTAGATGCAGATGTTTTCCAGTAACACTCCAAAGAGAAGCCGCTAAGTGGTACCTCCAGTACAGAGAAACTGCCATCTATTCGTGGTAGCAGTTTGCCTGTGAATTTCCCGCACAATTTTGCATCTGCAAAGAACCAACGGTTGACTACGCAGTCATTGCCAACAACAAGACGAGGCAGGGGAGTCTCTTGGAGATTACTTGAAAAGGTTCAATGTGGAAGCATTGAAGGCAAAGGACATAAATGATCGTGATAAGCTAATCGTTGTGCATTCGGGTTAATTGAGAACACCCCCTTCATTAAGGAACTCTATATCTGTGGTTGTAAAGACTTACAAGACTTCCACTTTCAAGTTGACAAATTCATTCAAATAATGAACTGTACTTTATGAAAAAGAAGTTTGTGCCTCAAGGGAAAGGAGGAAAGCCGAACTTCGGTAGGAAGCCTCAGAGTGGAAGGTTTGGATTGGATGGAAATCAGAAAAGGCCGAGGTAGGAAGATTCTAATTACAATGTTGTCGCTTAAGCAAGCCCATTTCTTTTGTGTATGATGTAGCAAAAGAAAGAGTCAACAACTTCCCCGTCTCGTTCAAAGCCAAGTATTGCCCTGAACCCCATGTTGGCGGAAAGTATTGTGAGTATCACAAAACCAATGGACATAAGACTAACGAGTGCAAGGTTTTGGATGAGATTATTCAAAAGCTCATTTAAGAGGGACATCTGAAAGATATTGTTCTAAACAAAACGTCATCCTACGATTGAACAACAAAAGGTTTCAGCTAATGCAATAGAAGCTCATGTGGAAGGTCATATTGATTTGGGATCGCCAATAAATCGGATTAATGTGATCCATGGCGGGTCGATTCCTGCTGGAAATTGTCCGGTAGCCAAGAGCTGATACCTAAAGGAGGCTCGCGAAGGGATATTCTCCATTTAAGAGGAACCCTCATTGAAAAATGCTCATTACACTTTCAAGATGCATAACCTAGTGGTTTCGCCACAGGGGATGAAGAAAGGGGTTCGTCACCCGCACAATGACGCTCTTGTGATAACAACTCAAATTGGACTCTCTATTGTTTCTAAGAACCTTGTTGACACTGGAAGTGCCGTCAATGTCATCTTCATGCATGCCTTTGATCAACTAGGGATATCTGAGAAGAAGTTAGAACGTAGCAATGAGCCAATCTTTGGCTTCAACAACAAGGGTTCGACTCCTGTAGGATAGATCATTCTCCTTGTTCAAGTCGGCTTATCTCCACTCCACTGAACCTTTGAAACTCTCTTTGTTGTGATTGATAAACCATCCTACTACAACGCCTTCTTCATTCGGCCTGATTTGGAATAAATGGATGCTTTTGTCTCTTCCAAGTATATCATGCTAAAATTCTTAACTAAACAGGGATTTCCCATCTTAGGAGAGCAGTTTAGTTCCCATGAATTGTACTTCGCAACGGTTGACAAATACAAAAGGGAGTATTCTTCGTATTTTGATTCTTCTACCATTTTTAAACCTTCGGATGATGGATTCTTACATCCAACATTTGATGCTAAAGTAAAAATTAATAAAGCTAACAGACGTGCGAATGGTAGGTACACTTCTTTGAGACGAAAAAGGAAGAGAATCGATAACATAAATTTGGTAGAGGAAGAAGAAATTTTCACAGACTTGGATTCTAGAGGAGCTCTGAAGGATAAGACCAATAGAGGATTTGGAAGAAGTAAACGTCGATTCATAGGATAAGGCCAAAGTCATCAACATAGGAAAAAGATTAAAAGAACCCTTGAGAGCTGACCTAGTTTCGTTCTTGCATCTCAATAAGGATGTTTTCGCTTGATCCACTCTGACATAGTCGGGATCAATCCTTCTATCATGAGCCATTCCCTAAACATCAACCCTTTTGTTATCCCAGTCTGACAGAAGAAGAGGAAATACAATAGAGACCCGTCAGAGGCTTTAAAGGAAGAAGTCAAGAGGCTAGAAACAAATGGGTTCATCCGAGATGTTTTCTACCCCAAATGGCTAGCCAATCCTGTGCCAATAAAGAAGTCCAACGGGAAATGGAGGACATGCATTGATTATACAGATTTAAACAAGGCTTGCCCAAAGGATTGCTGCCCCCTACCGCGGATAGACTAGTTGATTGATGCAACCAGTGGCCATAAGAAACTATCTCTAATAGATGCTTACTCCAGGTATATTCAAATTCCCATGCATAAACCTGACGAAGAGCATACAAGTTTTATCACTGACTAGGTAACATTTTGTTACAAAGAAATGCCTTTTAAGAGCAACATACCAAAGGATGGTCAATAGAATGTTCCAAGAGCAGATAGGGCTCAACATGGAAGTATGTGTGGATGATATGCTAGTAAAGTCCGTCAAAGTGGAAAGTCACCTAAAGGACCTAGAAGAGATGTTCAACATCTTAACAAGTTACCAAATGAAGTTAAATCCATAAAAGTGTTCTTTTAGGGTCCAATCTAGGAATTTTCTAGGATACGTGGTAAGGGAGCATGGCATAGAGGCTAGTCCTGACCAAATCTAAGCCATAAAAGATAGGAAGAGCCTAAAACAAGCAAAGAAGTCATGAGATTAAACGGAAAGGTGGCAGCCCTTAGTAGGTTCATTTCCAAAGCCACTGACAAATGTGTCCATTTCTTCGATGTTACAAAGAAAAGGAAAAACTTCGAATGAGAGGAAGAATGTAGAAAGGCTATTCAAGAATTGAAAGACTACATGGGAAAACTCCTAATTTTGTCCAGTCCCGAGAAGGGAGAAGATTTATATCTCTATATGTTCATTACAGAATATGCAATAAGCTCGGTCCTTATAAGAGAAAGTGACGGAACTCAACACACAATTTACTATGTTAGCAGGAGGTTAAAGGATGCCGAAACCTGATACCCCCGTGATGGAAAAATAAGCATATTGCCTAATGCTTACAGCACGAAAGCTTGGAGGATACTTCCAAGCACATCCCATTAAGGTCTTGACTAGCTTTCCGCTTAAACAAGTTTTCAGCAAACCAAAAACATTCGGAAGGTTAGTAAAGTGGAGGATTGAACTTAGCCAATATGAGAGTGAATTTAAGCCTCGAGCAGCAATTAAAGGACAATCTCTTGTAGACTTCGTGAATGTGCACAAGTTTTATTAAAGAACAGTCAACTAAAAAGAGAAATTTAAAGGCTAAGTGGCAACTGTTAGTGGATGGAGCCTTAAATGAACATGGAGCAGGGGGATGCTAAATCATAATTACACCTGATGGACATTGTTTGCACCATGCAATTAAGTTAGGGTTCTCAGCTACTAACAATGTGGCAGAATATAAATCAATGATGGAAGGGTTGAATCTGATGCTACATTTAAAGATATCTCAAATAGAGATCTTTTGTGATTCACAACAAATGGAAAATCAGATAAAGCAAATCTATCAGACCAAGGATGCACGGTTAGCCCTATATGTAAAAAGGATATTAAAGATGCTTTCCCAGTTTGAGGATTTCTCAATACATCAAATAACCAAAGGGGAGAATACCCATGCTGATTCACTAGCCAAACTAGCCAGTTCCCGAAGGGCACTCGAAACTCGAATTATCCCTGTAGGATACCAGAAAAGACTTAGTATTGAGCATGAAAGGCCGAAACAAGAAAATAATTGTTAGTCCTAACTATATCCCAAGCTTTGAAAAGGGGTACGAATGGGATAGGGAGGATGCTTCTAACAAATAACTTTCTTCAGCAGAGATAAATTTCCACTACAAAATACCTGGATGGCTTCAATAGTAGAGTACCTTCTGAACGGAGCCATACCCCTTAGCAAGTAGGATGCAAGGAGGTTAAAACACCAATCCCCCACATTTGTGATTACAAATGGGATTCTATATAAGAAAGATCACACACTCCCCTATCTAAGATGTGTAAGCGTCGAAGATGGATCCAACCTATTGAAGGAGGCACATGAAGGTTTGTGCGGAGATCATTCGAATGTAATCAAGCTAGCCAAAAAAGTTATGCGACAAGGTTATTATTGGCCACAAATGGTTAACTAAGAAATTGAGTATGTCAAGAAATGTGAGAAATATCAAAGGTATTCCAGAATACCCCGACTTCCTCCTAGTGATTTTACCACTATCTCAAGCCCTTGGACATTCGACGTGTGGGAGATAGATTTGATCGAACCCCTTCCAATATCTAAAGGTGGAGCTAAGTATGTCGTAGTAGCCATTGATTACCTTACCAAGTGGGTAGAAGTGGAACATCTTCCGACAATCACATCTAAGAAGGTGTTGAGATTTGTGATAAAGAATATTGTTACTTGCTTTGGGATTCCTTACAAGATCATATAGACAATGGAACATAATTCGAGAGAAAAGAATTCATTCGGTTTTGTGATAAGAATGGAATTAACAAAAGTATTTCCTCAGTATCCCATCCAAGGGCAAATGGATCCGTTGAAGCTGCAAATAAAACCATAAAAACCATCCTCAAGAAAAGACTAGGTCAAGACGAAGGAAATTGGGATGAAGAATTACCCTTGGTACTTTAGGCATATAGAACTTCTGCAAAAACAGCAACAGGGTATATTCCATTTTCTTTGACATATGGATGTGAAGCCATGCTCCCAATTGAGGTTGAAATCCCTTCGCACATAAGGAAAGCCTACGCATTTGATCCAAATCAAGAGTTAAAAAAGGAATCCTTCGATCTAATACAAGGATTAAGAGACGAGGCTACGATCAGAACAACCGAACACCAAAGGAGAATCAAAAAATACTACAACTCAAAGGTTAGAACTAGAACCTTCTCAAAAGGAGATTGGTCTTACGAAGGGTAATGGCCAACATAAAGAACCCATTGGATGGTCCACCTGGCCCAAATTGGGAAGGACCCTTAATCATCCATCAATAAGTCATGCCTGGAACATATCGGCTTGCAACACAAATGGCGATCTCGTTCCAAGGACCTGGAATTCGGAACATTTAAGACCATACTTCTCAATGATAGATAAGTAAAGGAAGGTCTTCTCCCAGAATATTCTCACTACTAAGGATATGGAAACCCTCTCAAGGCCTAAATTTACCCAAGATGGGTTAAACTACAAATGGATAAAAACCCTTGTCATCGCCAAAATTGGTCAGGGCAAGGAACCTCCCGGAGGAGGTTGGTGTGCAAGCCTTTCTCTATGCCCAAAACAGAAGGATCCAGGTTAAAGCATAAAAAACATAAGCCTCCGACCCACACCAAAAATGGTCATGATGGAGCATCTAGTTAGCACGCCCTACCTCTGCTCATAGAAGAGTACGCCTTGCCTCTGCTATGAACTAAGCATGTCCTACCTCTGCTCGTAGAAGAGCACGTCTTACCTTTTCTTATGTTCAACGTTACCCGCAGAAGGGAGCAAAAACACCTATCATCGCCTATTATGGTCAGGATAGGATACCCGTGGACGGGGGTGGAGTGTAAGCCTCTATCATCACCTACGATGGTTAGGGTAGAGCATCAAAAGAGTAAGCCTTAGTTCCGCGTCTTTGATGGCCCGGTTTAAGCATCTAAGACCTTATCATCGCCTACAATGGTCAAGATAAGACGCCACCTAGAGGGATGTCTGGCAAATCCTTGGGCCCTGCTTGTGGATAAGCTAGCCAAGAACACCAGACGCACATGCCCAGAGAGTGGCCAACAAAGCACGAACATCCTCTACTTTGACAGTGAAATCCCAGAGAGTGGCTCAAGAAGCATGTACAACCTTTGCTTCATAAATCAAATCCAAAGGGGGTAACAAAACATTAATACAAGAAGCAGAATTCTGGTCTTCAATCTTTAATTACCCGAATAAGAGTTGGTTCGGGAGTTCTATTAATACCAGAAGCAGAATTCTGGTCTTCAATCATTAATTACCCAAATAAGGGTTGGTTCAGGACTTCTATTAATACCAGAAGCGGAATTCTAGTCTTCAATCTTTAATTACCCGAATAAGGGTTGGTTCAGGACTTATATTAATACCATAAGCGGAATCCTGGTCTTTAATCTTTAATTGCCTAGATGAGGGATGGTTCGGGACTTCAGATAATACTAGAAGTTGAATTCTGGTCTCCAATCCTTGATTGCACGGATAAATGTCAATTCAAAATTTCTATTATCGACATAAGTTAATTTCAAGCCTTCAGTCCGTTAATACCAGAGTAAAGGGTGGTTTGGGAAGGATCCCGGCAGAGGCGGTGCCCTAGACGTTTTATTATGGAATCCGACATCAACGGTAATATCTATTCACAATTGACAACCAGGAGTCCAATAAACTCTTTCTCCTACTCTCTGATAGCATGTAAAAGACATAAGTCTGATATAATGTCAGCAATCAGTCCTGAAAAACTCCTTACCCGTTATATATGCAAACAGCGATGAAAAAGAACATATAAAAGATAATTCTGACATGTAAAATTAGTAGTTTAGGTTCATGCAGGTGAAATACGAAAAAATCCAGGGAAGAAATTTGACTTGGAAAGTCAAAAACACCCCTTCACTAGGGGGTGGGGGAAAATGTTACTACCAAAATAATACATCGGAACAGGATGGTGGTGAATGGGTAGCAGACCGACACAAGCATAAAGAGATCTTCCGACAGATAAGGTTCGACACAAGAAAAAGTCGGCAACATAAAGGAACAGTCCGAGAGTTGTGCAACCGACACCATCGACAAAGTGGAGAGCTCAAAATCTACACAAAGGAAAACACCGACATGGTGGTTACAGCACGATCTGTAGACGGTCACCCATGACTGGAAGCCAATGAAGGGAAATACTAAGAATCCTATCAACCGGAACCTAGAAGAACGAAAGGGGCTATCGGTATTAACTTGCTTAAACCCGATACATTCAGAGATGAAAAGAACCGAAAGCACCCTTCCAGAAAACTAAGACGCTCCTCAAGAGCCAACCGACAGGAAAGCCGAAACTTCAAAGGGGGACAAGCTATCCACAGTAATTTGCCTGATGTCGATACTAACAGGGGTGAAGGATACGATAGCCACTTGAGAGAGTCATAAAAACAAGCTCCGTGAAGAATCAATAGCAGGACTTAAAGATCGTAATCGGAAGCTCTTGTCCAGAAATTCATGACCAGGAGCCGGACTTTCCTAAAGCCACTAAATCGGTATCAATATAAAATGGGATGTGCCTAACGGCATAAAGTAGTCCTAAAGACCAGAACCATCCTCCCGGGAGCCAGAATCAGTACCATAAAGACCATAAGCAAAGCCTAAAGGTCGGTCGAGAGCCGAAACAACCGAGATCTAAAGGAAAACGACCGAGGGAGGCTTTTGTTGACCCAATAGTAAAAGGTGCCCAATTTTACTATAAATAAGACCCTAGGGGTCTCATTTTGAAATTTTCATTTTCGCAATCTCACTCTCTTTCCCTTTAGAGTAAATCCTAATTTCCAAATCGAATTGGGATTTCTTCAACTCTTGTAATATATGCGTAATTAATGAAAGAAAGAAATCCAGGACTTAAGCATCTTCTCGATTCGATAATCATATTGTGTTTATGATGATAAGACAAGGAGTTCTCACTAACCTTTCTTGTGAAAGGGTTGATCACAATTATTTCACAGGAAGGAAGGTCTTGAGTAAAGCCGAGGCTCTTCCCCCTCCGAACTTTCATACGTGATTCAACTCTTCCATAGTAAGCCTAATGCAGCCCAATCTCAGAAGGGATCTTTATATAAGCTTAAGGCTTAATAACTAACGCAACCAAGGCCTATACAGGCTGGTTCGATGCAGAAGTGTCATATAAGATGATATTTGTAATCACTATTTCAAATCTCGCAAACATCGCCCGAGATGTCCTCCGAGATCTCGTTTTGGGCTCCTTCAGAATTGAAATAGCAAATATCACTCTAAATCTCCTTTTGAATATATCGCCCGAGATATTGCAATATCGAACAATATATCGCCCGAGATGAAATACTGGAATATCGTCAGAGATCTTAGTTTTTTTTGTTTAAAATTTAAATTTGTGCCTAAACTAGAACTATAATTAAAAAACTCAAAACTAGCCATATCAATCTTTTGTTATTTTACATTTCGCATGTTAAATGACTATATTGTATGTTCATATATGTTTTACAATGCTTATGATTTTCATATTTGTCTTTTTACATACATATTACTTGTGAAATTATGTATTTTATGGTCTATTTATGCTGTTTTTTTTAATGTTTTGGATCTGTTTAATGTTTCCTATCTAACAATATTCCTGTTTTAAGCATATTACGATTTAGAGTATGAATGATCTTTCACAAAATAAAGAATAATATAGTTATTTTGCATTTTAAGTTTAAGCTACTATGTTTTTGATAACATTCATAAAAATCTTTTTGTTAAAATATCGTTTTTAACATATCATGTACCCCGATATTGTTCCGATATAAACTTTCAGACCTGAGATGAAAATCCGAGATGAACTCCCGATTTAGACTCATCTTGTCCGAGATCTCCCCCGATACGAGACCGAGTCTATAAATTCCCGAGACAAAATGTGACCAATATCCGAGATTTAAAACCTTGAGTGTAATAGCATTAAAACAAAGCCGAGAGTTGTAGGACATTAGCATGTTCCTTTCCTACACAATGTATATTATTTTATCCAGGATCCAAAGGCATTTGTCACATAAGATCGTAGTCTCATTTAACTTGTAGAAACCTTTCCTCAAATTTGTCTTCGACCTCATAGCTCATAAGCGTGATACTCACTCCTTGAGGGAAGAGTAACTAATCTTATGACTAAAGGTCTTGACGCCTAGGAAATGGTGAAATTAGCTAAAGAGCACTGATTCAAGACTGTATTTCAATAACCTTTGGATCATCCTTGCATCAAATTTTTAAGTATATGCATTGTCTATTCTAGTTCGAGTGTTTACGGAAAATATCATTAACATCATGTAATAACATTATTTGGGATATGGAGACCTAAAATCGAAGTTAAAGTTTGATAGCGAACTATCTAAAATATGGAAATTCAAACATGAACTTGAATCCAGTATTTGAAGTTGAAGTTGTATTTATATTTGAGTTTGCATATTGAATTGATTTGAAATGAAAATTAGTATTTGAATTGATCCAAATTATGACATGAAATATGATGTTTACTTGAATTTAATATTACACTGATTGAATTACTTGTATATTTCCTTGAGCATTTCATGTGAAATAATTTAACTACACAAAATAATGTCAGATTTGAATATATTATTTTGTTTTACTTTACGCTTTGGTCTATTAGCATTTTTGAATATCTTTATTCTTGAAGAAGAAGACAAAGTTCGAAGACCATAATTATACTACTATTTATTTCCACTTTATAATTGGATGTAAAACTCTGTTATTGTAAATTGAATCAAGTGAATATTATTACGAACTCTTTAAATTATTATTATATTATATCATTTTGTTATGAGATTTCGTGTATTTTTTAGTTCTTTTTCGTTTTATTTTCATTCTTTTATTAAAACTACAATAATAATACATCATTTTTCAAATGGTTTTAGTTGGACATGAGCAGCTTTTTATCGACATGTACCATCCCAAAAAGGCGAGTTGTTGCACAAGGCCCAACAAAGGCAATCCCGCTATTTATGCCCTGATTCATTAAAGAAATAAAGCCTTATTGCCCCTTCGTTCGTCTTTCAATTGCCACATCTTTCAGTCGTTGCTTCTTTTTTCACGCAACCCACATAACTTCATCATCTTCCGTCCATGATTCTTCACTTTACCTCTGGCCTTCTCGTCGCTAGTATCATATGAAATTCAATTGTTTTCTTTCAATTTGACACCGGAAGCACATCCTAGTTAACAGTCCAACCCGGTCACTGTTTAGAACACGAGTAAAATGATTGATTGGAATTTTGACATGCCGAACAGAATCTCGAACCATGGTTTCACCTCAATCTAACATACTTTCCTTTAAAGGTTCATTAGAAAACTAACATGTTTCCCATGAATAACAACACTTATGTCACAATTGTCTTAATGAGCATAATGGCACAAGCTTCGCGCATGATTATGGCATATGTTTCTCATGTGCGTTGTTTCTGAAGTATTGTGTATTTTGCATATGTATGCACTTGAACTGTACAAATATTGCATAATTTATAATATGTCACTCAAGAAAAAGAAGTAAAATTGCTGAATAGTATAAAAATATACAAAAGTAATCGTTATAAAAAGAGTTAGAAATACTAAATAGTAAACATATAGAAATTGGTCTAAATAATTACTTAAGATACATTTTAGAAATCACTAGAGACCAAACACGCATGGAGTTTCACCTACTCGAAATCACATACATACCTGAAATGTCATTCATTAGAATGCAAGTAAACTTAAAACTTACTTTTCCAAAAACTTCAATGTACTTAAAATTAGAAACATATAAACCCCGTGCATCCATGATCATATATTTAAGATATCAAGTGACGGGATCCACTACACCAAAACAACAAATTTGGCACACCAGGATTCAGAGATTTGATACGGCTTTAAACTGTATCAAATTTAATAGTGCTCATAGCCATATCAAATTAAATTTGGCAATCCACACCACCTCAAACACCTTAAATCCAACCCTTCATTTTTAATGTTTCGGATCAGTTCCTCTAATATGGTTTGAACCGTATCAAATATGCAATCCCCATACTCCAATTTACTGGCCATAATTTTCACCTTTCCTCTGGACTAAATTTTTTCATTCCCTCTTCCGTAACCCTAGTTCTTTTCTTTCTCGATTCGAATTTCCTTGAATCCTAATCAAAATCTTAAATACGCTTAAATCTATAACGAAGTTTTGTTTGTCTCCTAATTATGCGACCAACGCCCAAGCCACTATCACTGCCACCTACAGCGGCTCCGCCAGTTTCAAACCGCCCTACTCATAACTGGAATTCACCGACGGATGCTCGTGCTTGGACACCATGGTCATTATTACTGTTAGTGTGTCTTCTCAACTTTGTTGTTGTGCTATTAATTTTCACTACTATAATGGTTAACAATGTTTTATATGCTATTATTTGTATTAACTTTAACTAAACTACTTAGAACAATTTTTTTTCCAGTTATTGAGGAATCCCATAGAAAAACGAAGCTTTTCTAAGTGGGAATTGCCTTAAATTTGTTTTTATGTGAGTCACTGAGTATCGAGTTACTAATACCATGTATGACATGCTCATATTTTAGGAACATCAAGCGAGTCACTCTTCCATAGAGAACCCCAAAACCTATGTATACAATCACATGTTTTGTACAACTGTATTTTGAACAGCTATTTGGGCTGTACAAGCAATAAGAATTATGCTATATAATAAAACTTCATACCCTTTAATTTGTTCATACTGAGTTCTTTGCAAAAAGAAATTATAGGTTTCACTGTTTATCCACATGAAAGCATTTTTAAAAATATATTCTACAAGATAAGGTGAATCAACCACAAGACACTACTTCTTAGTAGACATGCATTAAGATTTATATACATATATCTTACTACATCTGCATATATCTTTTACGTTTCATGTATGAACTATGCACATATTTGTTTATTTATCCTAAACTATGAAATCAATAAGCACTACAAAGTTGTTGAGGACACCAAAGAAGGTTGTCATGGTTATTAAATGAAATTTTAGCTTGCTTTCATTTTTTACTCTTCATTTTTGTTTTTGCCAGATATATGTAAGGAAAAGTTAAAACGCTTCCCATTTTCATTTTTTGGCAAACTGTTTGATATGCGACAACCCAAAATTCTATATTGTTTCCTGACAGAACCTTACACTCTATACTGTTTCATAGCCTTTCTCTGGAAAATCTACCTTCTATGCTGTCCAAAGGGAGTAAATATTGTTTACTCATACATAGATTTAGCTCTATACTTTTATTTCCACTGCTTACATTTCTATTAAAATAATTTATGTAGATTGTGCATATTATTTTTATTATGCACCCTTTATATGTGGAGGAGAGCAAATATGGAAATCAATGTTGGTGCTCTAGATATGACTGAATAATATGAAATTCATACTTATACCTCTTTCAAAAGAAGTCAATCATATACAAAGCTAAGGCTCTGCTGTACTAAGAATTATGATAATCTTAGTTTGAAATGTTGTATGTTATTTCGTATTTTTGTGTTTCACCAAATTGTTTAATGTTGATATGAATGTTTAGTTCTTCCTATTTTTAAAATAAACATACAAATTAGAAAATTAGTTTAGAAATAAAGATTCTGCACCCTTTTACATCACAACTTCAACAGTGATATTTAGTTTTTATTATTGTAACTGCGATTCCCACCCAGTACCAAACTTCGTTTCTGGTTCCTATATAGATTAGGCATGAACCGTAGGCTTGCTTAATTATTGATTCCGATAACGTATTTTAACTAGATAATTGCTAGATGAAATATTCTTTTACTAAATTATTCACTAATCAACATATTTTGATGTTCTGATTGTAGTTGGCCTGATAATTATGGACTTAGCATTACTTAACAAATCAGTGAAAGGATCCTCTATGCAGCATTGACCGAGTTAATATTTCAGATTTATTTAAGGAGAGTTTTTTTTTACATCCACTTACAAAACTTCCTTATCTAAGACCGTGACTGCTAATTCAGTTTCCGTGCAATTTACAAACTGTGTACCTTACTTTGGATATATTCTTTTCTAATTTACCGAAAGTTAAACCACTGCTGTAGTTGTACTTCTATCATTTTACAATTTGTTTGACACGTATCTTTACTACAAGCATTTTATGTTTGTCATCACAGGATCTGGGTTTATAAGAAACTCAAAACCAAGTCTCAATCGCGAACAAAATTTGACATAAGGTATGGACAAGCTAAGCTTGAAAAAATGCTAGTTTTTCTATGTTTCACCTAGCCTAAAAGTTGATGATTCAACCCTATGTGCTACATTCTTACCTTATGACGAATAACCTTTTGGTTTCACTTTCTGTACTATAATTTATTGGTACTGCAGTAAAACATAAAACATGAATGCCTTGTATCTGCACAATGCATACTTGTGTATTTCTATCTCCAGCCTTGTGTTTGGAAATAAGGTGATGATTGTAGTGGATGAAAGCATTGTATCTTCTCTCTTTTCAGGATTGTGATACGTTTTAAGATGGTAATTGATGGGAGTTTGCTTCCCTCCGAAGCATGTCCTTTTGTTGAAATTATATTTTGGTTGTATGGAATAATCAGCACCGCTTTGTTTTGTTACCACTGCACAATTATATTGTCATATCTTGGACACCTTCAGTTGTTTATATGACCAATGCAATTTTTTTTGACAGACTTGGAGAATGAAGCCCGAAGCTGAAAAGTGGAGTGGTTGCCAAAGTTGCTAAAATACCGAATTACCTTTTTGCTGAACTAGTGACGTGTGCCAATTGATACAACATTTAAATTGTATTCTATATTATTGTATTGATCACTAATATTCTATAATAAATGCTTGTATCGTTCACTGATATTTTAGCAGGAAGATGTATTTTTATTTTTAAATTTGATACAGCCATAAGCCATATCAAATTATCAATTTGATACGGCTTAATGCCGTATTAAATTATCAATTTGATAGGGCCTAAGACCGTATCAAATGCATGTATTTAATTCGGCCTAGGTCGTATCAAATTGACAAAGACGTCATTTTTTGATACGGTCCAGAGCACTGCCAAACTGATTTTGATATGGCCATAAGCACTGCCTAATTGGCATTTCTGGTGCAGTGATCCATATATCCGCACATTCGCCCATATTCATATGTTATTTGTGTAAGAGATCAAGTTATAATGATAAGTAATTGAATTTATAATGTATAATTAGTTCATTAAATCTTAAACAATTAATTTGTTCTTTCCAAATTTTGGCTAGGTAGCGGTTAACGTCAATATGTGATTGTATGGATGTCACATAAATGAAGGCAAAACCAAAACAATTAAAATCATGTTAACGGTACATTTTCAGAAAAGCACGCACATAAGCATGAGATTAAAGTAACGTTACAAACAAAGAAACATTGGGATGCACTTAACTTCTCAAATACACACTTAACATTTAGTTCAATATCAATTCATTTGTAGATTATAATACAAAAAATTGGATAGCAGGAGCAGTGGGTATAACAATTTCCACATATGGTGGTCTGGATGGTATCATCTCCAAATTACCATAATTAGTATAATTTTTTGCTGTTGGATTAAAAATCATATGTGGGCACATATGTGTAATTGTATGTTATATTGTAAAGGTATAAACGACAAGTTATATTGAGGGGTCAAATTGTAAATGTGACATAACTTATTTTTGTTCGTTGATAAAAACGGTTCGGTCCCCAAGAAACAGTACAAAACTATGCTTTTTTGTTTTCTCTCTTCCCTGTCGGTGAGAAACATTTAGAAGAAAAGGAGATACTGTATTCTTGGAAAATCTAGACTTTATTAAATAACTCTATGGATTTTGGTATGCTTCCGCTAATTTCTATTTGTTTATGGTTTTAATTTCTCTTGAATTGATTAGGGTTAGGGCTGAATTGAAAATTCTCCAATAATTGGTATTAGAGCAACCCTAAGTTAATTCATGAGACAATAATTGGTATTAGAGCAACCCTAAGTTAATTCATGAGACGGCAACAATGTTATGATCCTGCATGATATTTCATTTGGATCTGCATTCAGATCTGTGTAACTATAACCCGTCGTGAATTATTTTTACATAGAACCCAAATTAAGCGAAACTGTGGTGAATGATATTATTTATCAAAATCAGTTCAAAGATACTGACATCACTGTCCCCATGCCTTATTAGAGCATCTCCAGCAACATTACGGATCATAACATTACAATTTGTAACATTCAGGGGAATATCAAAGATATTCCCCAACAGCGGCGAGCCGATTTTATCGGCTCGCGACCTCCCACGCCTATAAAGGAATGGCGCAGGAGGCTAACTCCCTACTCCCCTTTTAATTTCCTCTTTTTTAATTTCTTTTATTCATTACGACGCCGGGATGCCGCCACGCGTAACAAAGATGGGGAGACAGACAGTGCCAGATGATGCATCTGGTCCAACTCACCTTCTTCCACCAGCGGGGACGACAATTGAGGACTTATGGATTCTCCAAGAGCTGCCACAGGGATTCACTCGTCGATCTTTTACAGCGCTGGCCACCTCCGGTATTAATTTTCAATTTTTTAATATTTATAGTTATTGAACTGTTAAATAGTATGCCCTGTTGGTTTTATGTTATAGTTTAGTGTATGTACGTTATACGTTTTAACAGTATGAACTATTAGTTTTATAGTCATTCAACTATTATAATTTTAATAGACCGAGTATGTCTACCTTCGCATTAGTTGGGCGAAGTTTATTTCACATGCCCTTGGCATATTACCATTACATATTCGAGAGAGGCTACTAGCTAGTCTGTTCGGACTCTTTTTACGTACTATACCTCCTCAGTCCTTCGATCGACCATTGGTAGAGGCCTTATTAGAGGGATGGTCGCCTACGACATACACTTTTTACTTTTCGGATTTTGAGCTAGGTATCACCCTAGATGATTTTTACATGCTTACGGTGATTGAGATTGGCCTTCCAGATAGAGTGACTTGTCCATTTGATTCCTCTTATGAGTCACCCGATTCCTACCTGCAGTATTTGCCAGATTTGTAAGCGTATAATATAGCTAATGGTGCAGTTTCCATCACATATTTACTTGAGTATATTACAGTGCATCTCGATGTGGTAGATTTCCATGACGTAGTATATAGGGCTACCATTTTATACCTCCTTGGTTCGACATTCTTTTCGAACCAACGGGGTACGATTAAATTGGGTTACCTAGCAGCACTAGCCGACTTAGAGCAGCTGCATATGATTGATTGGGGCTCTGCCATATTGGGTTGTCTATACGCCGCTCTTGACTCCTATGCTTTTGGAGAGGTTCGCCAGATGTTTGGTTTTTGGTACATGTTGTCGTTCTGGCACTACGAGTACACAGCCAACATGCATCCACGCATACAACCCACCGCCAGTCATGCTGCCGAGACCTTTGTCCCACGCATGCGTAGATAGGTGTAACACCCCCCGTCCATCAATATCACTCATAAAGGGAATGCATTAACTTTCGTGGAGTATTATTGGTGTATAGAATAGAATATAACAAGACAGATACATATAGTGGTACTTGAAAATTTTAAAACAACTTTTATTGCAGCGGAGAAATAGTTTGATTAACATCATAAACAAACAATAAAACCAAGTACACTTAATATCCATCTTGAAAAATTGTTTTCTGAGTACACAAAGTAAAAAAGCATAACACCAATATAAGTAGCCATAAAAGAGATAAGCTGAACTTTACTTTCAGCAATCCAAGCAATTCCAAAAGGGAGAGAAAGAGATCCAAATCAAGCTCCACTAGCACTAGTCCCACCCTGAGAACCGGGGGGAAGGGGAGGAAGAAAAGAGGCGAAAACAAAGGGGGTTAGACAAAAAGTCTGGCGAGTCCAATAACTTTAACAATATAATTATTAAAGTAATTAGGATAAGGCATAAACTGGTAAAACAAGAAATGACTGTGAAGCAAATGGGCAAGACAAAACAAACAAGAGGAATATGCTGGCGTTAATCGCACTCCTAATCACTATAGGATAATTACTATACTACACCAATACTAGTCACCCTAAAAGTTGATCCCGCCTACTGAACAAAATAATAATAATGGTAGTTTATGTACCCCTAGCTGTCTTCATAGGTGCCGCCTGCCCCTATCTCCATAAGTTGTACCCATTACCCTCCTATTCTAATTACAACATTTATTCATAATATGGTAGTTGGACTCCTAGCTGTCTTCATAGGTGTCGCCTGCTTCTATCTCCGCTAGTCATGCCCACTACCTTCCCCATTCGATCGGCTCCCTAACTCGTAGACACCCGTACTGGTTCCACAGTGAGGTGTATCACTCCCCAAAGTGGCAACCCGATACCACTAAAGATGCACGACTTATACCTACACAATGCAAAAACGTCTTACCTACCAGCTCGGGCTCACGCACACACATGACACCGTTGGACTTGCATTGCCACCACTAACCCGTTTTGACCTCTTACAATCAAATCCAGTAAGCGTGTCCCGTCCTCGATCTAGATCGAGCTCACTTAGATACTATATGGGTTACTGGTTGAAAAGGGTCCCCACATTTGACACAGGCATTCCACCTATGCTTGGTCCCCACTAGGATTTCCCACTTAACCCCATCTTATTCATGTCTTCTTACATGTTTCAACTTGTGAAATCAACATGTCTTATCTTAGTAATAATCAACTTGATCTTATCTCTCATTGTTTGACTGCGCAGGACATCTGGAGAACTGTCGATGCGCTTTATGGAAAAACTGACAACAACTGCTCAAAACCAGAGAAGGACATGTCAGATTCAGATTTATGTCTAACTGGCTATACAGATAAAAATTCAGATGATTCAGATGATCGAGAATCAACAGATAATGAAACAGAAGATTTATCATACGAAGATTCAGTTTACATGTGTACTGATTTAACTAAATTTGTTGATAAATTCCAACGGAAAAATAATCTTCTGAAATCTGAAAATCGCGATTTGATTTGCAAAAATAATATGTTGCAATTAAAATAAGAAAACTCTTATTGCAAAAGTTGTATAAATTTGAAAACTGGTTTAGCTCATCTAAACAAAATTTTCCCAAAGCTTGAAAAAGAAATTATGATTTCAAAACAAAAGGAGGATGAGCTAATTTATAAAAAAATGTTTTGCAAAAGGTGTCGGATGTGCTTAATTCAAAACATAAAATTTTTGAAAATCAAAATTTACTGAAATCTGAATCAATCATGAAATCTAGATTGAAAAATTCAAAAAATTTGAATTTGAAAGTGGGAAACATTTTGAATTTGAGATTGCTGAGTCCCAAGACAAAATTAAATTGCTTAAAGATGAAATATGGTTTTGAAAATTGTAAGATCACTAAAAATCATTGTTCAGATCTAATGAAAGAAAACCATGATCGTAAAACTAAAATTCACTTGAAACAACATTGACAAAGTTTTCTAACGGTGAAAAATCATTAAATATGTTGTTGAAAAATCAATTTTCATCAGGAAACAAATGTGGACTCGGCTTTGGGAAAATAGTTGAGTTTGAAAAGAGAAGATCAAATGATTTTAAAAATCCTTCAAATCATTTCGAGAATATTCATTTTGAAAATTTGAGTTCAAATAATTTCAAAGGGTTTGTAAATCACAACCGGGATGAGAATTTGTTTTATAACAAACCATTCAAACAATCTTGGATCCCAAAAGGAAATAATACAGGCTTCGTTAAATTCATACAGTTTTAGGTTCCTAAAGGCATAAAGATAGATTCGAAGGGGCTGTTATACAAACAGATTTGGGTACCGAAAGATGCTAAAAAAACTGTAAGTGGTTTTACTAATTTTGTTAGGCCATACGATCCTTTAAACTGTCAGGTACCGAAGGTGGCTGAGGAACTGCTGTGCTGAAAGGAAATTTGAAATCAAGCTGGCTTATGATTCTGTATCATTTACAGTTCCTTTAGCCAAGATCTGATGAGTTAGAGATTCGATTGTTTACATTGATTTCAGGTATAACCTCTAAACTCATCTTTGTAAATATTTTTTATGTATTCCTTCTTCTACCCCTTCTTTTCTTGTTTTCTGTTTTGTCACAGTCATATCATTGTAACTTCTTTTGGTGTGATGACCCCAAACTGCCATAGAATGAAAGTAGGAGTAATCATTTGGAATACAACATAAATATGATAATACAAATCACAGAAACCACGTAGCATAGGAAATTCATAGAGTAACAACATCATAGCAGCGGAAAAATAATGTCATCAACCACAGAAAATCCACAGTCACAGAATACTGAGTTATTACATCAAGTTTGCAAAAGGGAAATAAGTTCCAACTCCAAAATAACAACATGAAATGAAACAAGTCTGATGTCTGAAATAAAAAGAAAAGATGCAATAGAAATAAAAGATAGATGTCTTCAAAGCTCCAAGTCATCACCTCTCCACAAAAGCAAATCAAAGGAAGAGAATGAGCAACTCCAAAGAAAAGCTCCAAGAAAAGAATGAACCTGTTTACTTGGCTGCCCGTGTGGAAAGGAGGGCACCCGAGTTTGCAAAAAGGTGAAACAAACTACAGGTCGGTCGTGGGACTGGTGTGAGAATTCTTAACTAAAATAACTACTAGTAATAAGGCAAGTCCAAAAGACCACGCCGCCAACGCAGAACGAGTTTACTCTAATGGATTGTCGTGCATAATTTAAAGTGTCATAACAAAAGATTAAATAAATCGTCAACAACGTAATGCTTTTGGAAAAATGGAATCACCATAAGACCCAAGTCCCATCACACAATGCAACGCACACCAGAGGATAGGGTTTTACCTTATGATGATTAAACATGCTAAATACGGCAAATACGAATCTAATATTATCATTAGTGTATATGAAAACATTTCAAAGTAAATGTATTAATCCTAGGAAGCATAGGTACCCATATATTATGCCTCCGTACTAGTAATACAATCAAATTCGTCGGGTCGTATTTGGATTTTGGTTTCCATCATGAGTCAAGGCTAGAGCGGAGCTCCTTACCGATTCGAGACACTCTAGCTAATGCCTCAGGATTCCTCGCAGTGAACCCTTGGAAACAGCAGGGCCGGTCCTCACATACAGCTTTGAGGATTGGCAATTCCTAAGCACACGTTTCCCGGTCCTATAGGACCCATCCGAGGCGCCTCATTTCATCATCCACATAAGTAAAATGCCAGGCCGTGTAAAAACCCAAACACCAATTCTAGCTAGAAAGAAACGTGCTGCTTTCCCTGCGTTCCCTTCGCTCGTTTTAGACTCTACCAGTTTGTGAGGCTCGTGAAGTTACGTAATACACAAAGCTCTGCTTATTCAAGCGGTGCTTTGATTGTCACCACAAGGTTCTGCTTTTCAACAAGAAACCTTGATCATTGCATCTTAGTATGCCACACTGTCACTCCATATCGTGCCACCGATCATCTTTCAATATATAAATGGGTGTTAAGTAAAGAATAAATTCTTCACCACCAACATTTATACATTAACAGAAGATCGACAACATGATATTTAGCGGGGTACAATGTCTGACAAACCATCCATTTAAACTTATGCTCTGGGTCTGAGCGAAAGTCAAATCCGTGAAATCAACACGTACGTCTGGGCAATGACCTTGACCCTTGAATTGGGAGCAAGTCAATTCAGGATCTCAATCGCTGTCCATTCGAGGGAAGACTTGCGGTCTTCATACGTCGTCCTCATACTTCGATTTTTAACGCCGCTGGATCATTTGGAATGAGAATAACTCGACTTCCCAAACAATCCTCGAATATATATGTATATATATATATTGAAAATCCCTCTTTTTTGTTAATAATATTTTTATTAACAATTCATTCTATTTTAATTATTTAAAATAATTAAATTTTAATTAACGACGCTTCAGGTCAATGGACGACCCTAGCGCTGCTTTCAACCAATTTTGATTCTCACATTCCTCAAAATATAACCGTTGGATCATGACGTATTTTATATCGTTGGAAAGAATTTTCCAAGACGGTCCCAATGTTTTCAGTTTTGGGAAAATCCGACGGTCGGATCTTCCGGTATATTCGTTTAAAAGTACGATTTCAAAACGCGAACTACCGCGCTCGATTCGTTTAATTATAATTATATATATATATATATATATATATAAATATATATATATATATATATATCGTTTAACTCTTCATTCTTATGTAAATTCTCATTTCCTTATCTTTTCTTTTCTTTAATTACATGGAAATGTAATTTATAATTAGATAATGAATTATTTCTTTTATTTCTTATAATTCTATAATTTACATAAAAAAATGTAAATTATAACCTATCGTTCAATTCATTTCCTTTTATCTTTCATTTACATTATAAGTCTATTTACATATAAAATATTCATTCCTTTTTAAAGTGCATTCTTAATTTTTAATTACATCTAAAATGTAATTTTACGATGTAAATTTCATTCCAATTACATGTAAGGATGTAATTTTTATTTTACATGTAAATCATCATTTTAATTACAATGTAGATAATATAATTTTTCCTACAGTGTAAATTCCTACTTCTTTAATTACATGTCACATTCTTATTTTATTTGTAAATTAAAATGTGAATTTTTTTCTACGGTTACAATATAAAATCCATTCTTTATTTACAATGTAAAAATTCACTCTTTAATTACAATGCAAGATTCATTCTTTATATACTTACCTTAGTAAAAATGTAATTTTTTTCAAATGGTGAAAATCCTATATATCTACATTAGCAAAAATGTACATTTATCAATGCGATGAAATTTCTTTTATTTTTACATTAATAAAAAAAATGTAATTTTTTCCTACGGTATATCCCTCTTAATTTACAATAACAAAAATGTAAATTTTAACATACGATGAATTTCTATATATTTACATTAAAGAAAATGTAAATTTTAACATACGGTGCATTTCTATATATTTACATTTAGGAAAATGTAAATTTTAACATACGGTACATTTTTATACATTTAACTTACATAAAAAATAATGTAAAATATACATGCGGTGAAATTCCTCTTTATATTTAACTTACATCAAAAATAATGTAAAATATACATGCGGTGAAATTCCTCTTTATTTACATTAAAAATAATATGATTTTTAATTACAATTTTAATTACAATGCAAACACTACTTCTAATTCACATTGTAAAAATATAATTTTTAATTACAATGCAAATACTACTTCTAATTCACATTGTAAGAATATAATTTTACCCTACGGTGAAATTCCCTATATAATTTACATATAAAAATGTAAATTTTAACATACAATATAATTTCACTTTATAATTTACATATAAAATGTAAGTCTTGACATACGATGAAATTCACCTTTAAATTACAAAGAAAAATGTAAAATTTCAATGTAATGAAAATCCCTTTTATTTACAATAATAAAAATGTAAATTTTGTTTCATCGTAAATTCCTACTCCTATATTTGCATATAAAAATGCAACTTTATTTCATCGTCATTTTCTGTCATATATTTGCATATAAAAAAGACGCAACTTTATTTCATCGTCATTTTCTATCTTATATTTGCATATAAAAATGCAACTTTATTTCATCGTCATTTTCTGTCATATATTTGCATATAAAAAGATGCAACTTTATTTTCATACAAAACTTCATACATTAATTTAATGTAAACGCCATATCTCATTTCAATGTTCAATAATATTTTTATCGTACTTCATGTCAAATCTCATGGCAATCAACATCCAAATATAACAACATGTCCAAATTCAATGATTAATCTCAAGGCAATTTACAAGATGAGGTTTAACTTGGCATATGGAAAATCAACAAGACAGGATTAAATATATTAACACATAATTAATTCTAATTAATCCCTCAATTCATATTTAACGATAAAATTTCAGATTTAATATCATGTCATTATAGGCAATTTAGATTCAATATCGTACGGTATGAACAGTTCAGATCCATGTTTTAGATATCATGTCATATTAGATCTACTATTAATAATCGTAGAAATAATCATTAAATAAATTAAATTTAATTAAAAATAAATTCTCTCAGTGGTCTGGTCTGAGAAGATGATTCAGGTTCGATCAGATTTGGTGTTCGAATTCAAATTGATTTCGGATCTGGAATGATTCAAATTCAAATTCATATGAAAAATCAAAATTCAGCTTTTTACAACAATCGCGGCAATGCTTAAAAGCGTGGCAAAATCTGAAATAAGAAATTACCTTGAAACCCAATTTGTTCAAAACTTTGATCGCGATTTTCTGGAGTTGTAAGCGATGGTTTCACGAACCGTCTGCGGGACGTCGGAGGGCTACGGAAGGTGAATCAGCGCCGAGAGTTTGGGGGGGTGCGATCAACGTGGTGGAGCCCGGTAGGGGTACGACGGCGGCGCCTTCTCGGGGACGGTGGCGGCGCTACGGTGGTCGAGGGGTGCTGGGATTGGTACCAAATCGAAGAGCTCGGAAAGAGCTTCGAAACGAGTATCTGTTTGAGGATTTTCGTTGAGAGATGGAGATGGAATCGGAGTTCAAAGATTTGTGCTGCTCATGGGTTACGGCGGCCAAGAACGAACGGGAAGAAGATGAATACTGTAGCGTATATATACTCGTATTTCTAGGGTACTCTAAGTCTTTTTTTATTTAATTAATTAAATCTGAAAATTAGAGCTTTTTCATACGATCTCCAAACGAAGCTCAACGACTGTCGAACATAACGTTTTGACGTCTTCTGAACGCGATGGCGCTAGCGCCGAAGTCCAATTCTGAAGTTATAAGCATGTTTCTTTTATTTTTAAAATAAATCATTTAATTTAAATTCGAACGTACTTGTTAATTCCATCGGGGCCACATACTAGCTCAGAAAAATCCAGAAAAATTATTTTTGGCTTTCTTATGACGATACGATCACAACAAAATTTAATTCGTTCAATTCCGAGCCTGTTTGAAAAATGGCTAATTTTCAGTCGATCGAAATTGACTGTATTTTACCGAACACATATCTCTCTGCCACGGTCACAGATTAATATGAAAAATTCTGGAAAATTCAACTTAACCATTATTTGACATTCCGGTTCCAACGAAAGTGGTTTGTCGAATTCCGAGGTCGTTTGAAAAATGACTATTTTTAACTGTTTATAAATTATTTAAAATTGGAAATTTTAAATCCGAACTCAATATTCAGCAAAATTTCTAAAAATAAAATTTTAAACTGGTTCAGATTTTCGGGTTGTTACATTCTCCCCTCCTTAAGAACTTTTTGTCCTCGTAAAGGAAAAATAGAAGAGTAGGAAACCACACAGAGAATACTGAAAAGATTAAGCGTACCTCAAAACAAAACCTAATCCATATCCACTCTGCAGTTGGGATAGGCTTGTTTGATACTCTCTTCAGTTTCCCAAGTGCAGTCTCTAGGATCACCACTCCACTGCACCTTGACTAGGTTGATTCTTTTATTCCTCAGAACTCGGGTTTCCTTGCCAATACTCTTTATCGGCTCTTTCCTCACTGTTAGACTTGGAGTAATATCCATGACTTGTTGATTTAGTTCATCCTCAATCAAATCTGGGTCATGCACATGCTGGCGGAGTTGGGACACATGAAATACATCATGCACCCCTGGCAACCAGTCGGGCAACTGCACTCGATAAGCCAGAGTACCAATCCTTTCGAGAATATGGAATGGACCAATGAATCTCAGCGCCAATTTCCCAAACTTCCCAAATCGAATCACACCCCTTAGTGGAGAAACCTTCAAGTACACATGGTCACCAACAGAGAATTGTAAATCTCTTCTACGCTTGTCTGCATAGCTTTTCTGTCGGCTTTGAGCAGCCAGTAATCGCTTCTTAATTTTATCAACTTTGTCTGAAGCTTCTCGGACCATGTCTGGACCCAAAACAAGGCGATCTCCTTTTTCAACCCAACAGGCTGGCGATCTACATGGCTTATCATATAAGGCTTCGAATGGAGACATCTTCAAACTTGCTTGATAGCTATTGTTATATGAGAACTCAACTAAATGCAAGTGATCCTCCCAAGAACCTCCATAATCAAGTTTGCAAGCTCGCAACAAATCTTCAAGAATGCGATTCACCCTCTCAGTTTGGCCATCTGTCCGAGGGTGGTATGCGGTACTAAGGTTTGACTTCGTTCCCAACTCATTTTGGAATGCTTCCCAAAATTTGCTAGCAAAGATAGGATCACGGTCGCTAACAATGCAGCTAGGAACTCTGTGTAAAACAAAAGATTTTCTTTAATTAGAACATGAAAACTTTCATTCAAAAATGATGAAAAGGAAAGATTTAGTTTTATTACCCAGGCAGCCTGACGATTTCTTTGCAATAAATTTGTGCCAGACTTTGAGCAGTTCTAGTGGACTTGACAGGTATGAAATGAGCGGTCTTAGTGAAACGATCCACGATCACCCAAATGCTGTCATTCCCTTTCCTAGTACGGGGCAAACCATCTATAAAATCCATGGAGATTTGGTCCCACTTCCCTTCTGGTACGGCAATGGTTGCAACAATCCAGCAGGCTTTTGTTGATCGCTCTTTACTCGCTGGCATGTAGGACATCTACTCACATAAATAGATATATCCCTCTTCATAGCTTTCCACCAAAACGTGCGCTTAAGATCCCGATACATCTTGCTCACGCCTGGATGGATGCTAAGCTTTGATTTGTGACCTTCATTCAAAACTTCTCTTATGAGCTCGGGGATACTTGGAACACAAATCCGCCCGTGCAATCTAAGAACTCCCTTGCCATCTATTTGAAAGTTCGTGTTTTCACCTCTTTGAATTCTTTTAATCATTTTTCAAATAAAAGCATCACTTTTCTGAAGTGAGGCAATTTTATCAATCAAAGAAGGGGTAATGATGAGGCTTGCGACCATGATAGCCTTTCTACTGAGTGCGTCTGCCACAACATTGGCTTTCCCCGGCGTATATAAGATGTCGAGATCATATGCCGCAAGAAATTCTAGCCACCGTTGCTGCCTTAAATTCAAATCTTTTTGATCGAAGAGATATTTCAAAGATTGATGGTCTGTGAATAATTCAAACTTTTCGCCCAAAAGATAATGTCTCCAAATTTTCAGAGCAAAAACAACAGCCAACAATTCTAAGTCATGCACACGATAATTCTTCTCATGTGGCTTTAATTGACGGCTCGCATATGCAACGACCTTGCCCCTTTGCATCAGCACTGCTCCAAGACCACCAGCTTGCGAAGCATCGGTGTAGACTTTTAACTCTTGGTTGCCATCAATGATGGTTAGGACGGGAGCAGTGGTCAAACTCACTTTTAGCTTTTGGAAAGCCTCCTCGCAATCCGAAGTCCAATTGAACTTGGTGTGCTTTTTGGTGAGCTTTGTTAATGGGCCAGACAATTTGGAAAAGTTTTTGACAAATTTTCTGTAATATCCAGCCAAACCTAGGAAGCTTCTTACTTCAGTGGGTGTACGAGGCTGCTTCCAATCTCGAATGGCGGCAATTTTGCTTGGGTCAACAGCAATCCCTTCTTTTGACACAACATGGCCCAAGAATTTGACCTCCTCCTGCCAAAATGTGCATTTTGAAAATTTTGCTTTTAAAATGTTTCTTCGCAGAATCTCCAGCACTTCTCTTAAATGCCCTTCATGCTCCTCCTTAGTTTTAGAATAGATTAAGATATCATCAATGAAGACTAGGACGAATTTATTCAAGACCTCTCAGAAGACCCTATTCATCAAGTCAACAAAGTAGGCTGGAGCATTGCATAGACCGAACGACATCACCAACCATTCATAGAATGTGTCAGGACCTCTAAAAGCGGTCAAAGGAATGCATTCTTCAGCTATGCGGAGTTGGTGGAAACCCGTGGCTAGGTCCATCTTCGAAAACACTTTGGCCCCATTTAATTGGTCCATTAGATCATCTATGCGAGGCAAGGGGTATTTGTTCTTCAATGTTTGTTTGTTAAGATCGCGGTAATCAACACAGAGTCTTATAGTACCGTCAGATTTGGGGACAAACACCGCAGCTGCACCCCATTCGGAAAAGCTAGGTCGGATGAGTCCCTTCCATAAAAGCTGCTTAGTTTGGGCTTGCAACTCTTCTTTTTCTTTAGGGGTCATCCTTCGGACAGCATGGACTACAGGCCTTGCATTTGGGACAAGATCAATTCTGAAATCGATTTCCCTTCGCGGCGGTAAGCTGTCTACTTCTTCAAATACATCTGCGTAATTTTTGACCACAGGAATATTCTCTAAAGAAATAGGAGTGATCTCGAGGGAAGACCAGAATTCCTTTCTATCAGGTTTTGAGCCATGGCAAGGTATAGCAATGGTATTTCCGAGTCCTGGTTTCGCCTTCACTACTCTTTCTGATCATAGCACTTCAGCGTCATATTTTGTTAGCCAATCAAGACCAAGGATGATATCAAACTCGGAAAAATCCATAATGATCAAGTCGAAGGGAAACTGAAAGTGAGAGTAAGAAATAGGCACCCTACAGTATAAATCAAGAGCGATAGAACCTCCTACAGGATTATGAACATTAATTGGCTCTTTAAGTTTTCTTTGTTTCAATTTCAATTTCTCAACCGTGTTGCTAGAAATAAAGCTCCTTGATGCGCCCGTGTCAAACAAAGCATTAATAGGAATGTTTTTAATAGAAACAGTACCGTCTAAAACATCAGGCTTACCTCCCTCAGTAGGTGCGGAGGAAGATGGTGCACTTGCCCCATCATACACATGTGCAATCTGAGCTCCTTTCAACAGTGGACAGTTAGACTTGATGTGACCCTTCTTGTGGCAGTTGTAACAGTCCTTGGTGCTATCGCTCCTAGCCTTCTTTGGGTTCTTGCACTCCGAGCTATAATGTCCATATTGCTGGCAGTTAAAGCATTGCACCTTTGACTTATCCCCCTTCTTAGCGGGCCCAGAAATGCTCCCTTCAGTCTTCTTCTCTGGCTGCTTCCTTTTGTTGTTAGCCAGGCTTCTCTCTCTGTCCTGTTGAGAATTCTTCTTATCATTGTCCTCATATCGGCAAGCAAACTCCCCCAGCTTATTGAAAGAAAGATCGATGTGGCCAGTGACTCTGTCAATATATTTCCTCGCAAGCCCATTTATGAACATTTTGTTCTTCTGAAAGTCATCCTGAATCAATTCAGGGGCATAGCGGGAGAGATCTTCAAACCTTCGAACATACTCTGAGATGGTCTTGTCGCCTTGCTTCAGATTGGCGAACTCGTCATGCAGTCTTTCTACCTCCTGCCTCGGAATGTATTTGTCGTTGAAAAGCTCCTTAAACCTTGTCCAAGACATATTATCAGCAATCCTTCCAATCGTGACTACGTCCCACCAGTTTTGAGCTTCTTCTTGTAGTAGCCATGAAGCCATGAATCTTTTCCTCTGATCCGGTAGCTCCAATCCTCCAAAAATCTTTTCGCAGTTTCTCAGCCAAGCTTGAGCCTGTGTCACAGTTTCTGTACCCTTAAATGGCACTCCTGCTAGGTTTTTGAACTTCTTCGCCACCTTATCCAAATCAAAGGGCTGAGGCGGTGGTGGTGGTGGATCTTGTTGGAGAGTGGGCTCCTCGGTTACGGTAGTATTTTGCCTTCTCCTGGCCCTAGCAGCTCTAGCAGCAGCGGAACTCATTTTCTAGTTGTTTCTATACGATCAAAGAAAGAGTCAGAACAACTTTAATGATGATTTTAAGAAATGATGAGGATAGAAGGATGGATAAAAGATAGAATGACTGACTATTATGTATCTCATGAAATGTTCGCCATAGAATATAGTGATTCTACGTAAACGAATTATTATAAATATGTTATATTCCGCTTTGTAAACCTCGCTCTGATACCAACTGTGATGACCCCAAACTTCCACAGAATGAAAGTAGGAGTAATCATTTTGAATACAACATAAATATAATAATACAAATCACAGAAACCACATAGCATAGGAAATTCATAGAGTAATAACATCATAGCAGCGGAAAAATAATGTCATCAACCACAGAAAATCCACAGTCACAGAATACTGAGTTATGACATCAAGTTTGCAAAAGGGAAATAAGTTCCAACTCCAAAATAACAACATGAAATGAAACAAGTCTGATGTCTGAAATAAAAAGAAAAGATGCAATAGAAATAAAAGATAGATGTCTTCAAAGCTCCAAGTCATCACCTCTCCACAAAAGCAAATCCAAGGGATAGAATGAGCAGCTCCAAAGAAAAGCTCCAAGAAAAGAATGAACCTATTTACTTGGCTGCCCGTGTAGAAAGGAGGGCACCCGAGTTCGAAAAAAGGTGAAACAAACTACAGGTCAGTCGTGGGACTGGTGTGAGAATTCTTAACTAAAATAACTACTAGTAATAAGGCAAGTCCAAAAGACCACGCCGCCAACGCGGAACGGGTTTAATCTAATGGATTGTCGTGCATAATTTAAAGTGTCATAACAAAAGATTAAATAAATCATCAACAACGTAATGCTTTTGGAAAAATGGAATCACCATAAGACCCAAGTCCCATCACACAATGCAACGCACACCAGAGGATAGGGTTTTACCTTATGATGATTAAACATGCTAAATACGGCAAATACGAATCTAATATTATCATTAGTGTATATGAAAACATTTCAAAGTAAATGTATTAATCCTAGGAAGTATAGGTACCCATATATTATGCCTCCGTACTAGTAATACAATCAAATTCGTCGGGTCGTATTTGGATTTTGGTTTCCATCATGAGTCAAGGCTAGAGCGGAGCTCCTTACCGATTCGAGACACTCTAGCTAATGCCTCAGGATTCCTCGCAGTGAACCCTTGGAAACAGCAGGGCCGGTCCTCACATACAGCTTTGAGGATTGGCAATTCCTAAGCACACGTGTCCCGGTCCTATAGGACCCATCCGAGGCGCCTCATTTCATCATCCACATAAGTAAAATGCCAGGCCGTGTAAAAACCCAAACACCACTTCTAGCTAGAAAGAAACGTGTAGCTTTCCCTGCGTTCCCTTCGCTCGTTTTAGACTCTACCGGTTTGTGAGGCTCGTGAAGTTACGTAATACACAAAGCTCTGCTTATTCAAGCAGTGCTTTGATCGTCACCACAAGGTTCCGCTTTTCAACAAGAAACCTTGATCATTGCATCTAAGTATGCCACACTGTCACTCCATATCGTGCCAACGATCTTCTATCAATATATAAATGGGTGTTAAGTAAAGAATAAATTCTTCACCACCAACATTTATACATTAACAGAAGATCGACAACATGATATTTAGCGGGGTACAATGTCAAACAAACCATCCATTTAAACTTATGCTCTGGGTCTGAGCGAAAGTCAAATTCTTGAAATCAACACGTACGTCTGGGCAATGACCTTGACCCTTGAATTGGGAGCAAGTCAATTCAGGATCTCAATCGCTGTCCATTCGAGGGAAGATTTGCGGTCTTCATACGTCATCCTCATACTTCGATTTTTAACGCCGTTGGATCATTTGGAATGAGAATAACTCGGCTTCCCAAACAATCCTCGTATATATATATTGAAAATCCCTCTTTTTTGTTAATAATATTTTTATTAACAATTCATTCTATTTTAATTATTTAAAATAATTAAATTTTAATTAACGACGCTTCAGGTCAATGGACGACCCTAGCGCTGCTTTCAACCAATTTTGATTCTCACATTCCTCAAAATCTAACCGTTGGATCATGACGTATTTTATATCGTTGGAAAGAATTTTCCAAGACGGTTCCAATGTTTTCAGTTTTGGGAAAATCCAACGGTCGGATCTTCCGGTATATCCGTTTAAAAGTACGATTTCAAAACGCGAACTACCGCGCTCGATTCGTTTAATTATAATTATATATATATATATATATATATATAAATCGTTTAACTCTTCATTCTTATGTAAATTCTCATTTCCTTATCTTTTCTTTTCTTTAATTACATGGAAATGTAATTTATAATTAGATAATGAATTATTTCTTTTATTTCTTATACTTCTATAATTTACATAAAAAAATGTAAATTATAACCCATCGTTCAATTCATTTCCTTTTCTCTTTCATTTACATTATAAGTCTATTTACATATAAAATATTCATTCCTTTTTAAAGTGCATTCTTAATTTTTAATTACATCTAAAATGTAATTTTACGATGTAAATTTCATTCCAATTACATGTAAGGATGTAATTTTTATTTTACATGTAAATCATCATTTTAATTACAATGTAGATAATAAAATTTTTCCTACAGTGTAAATTCCAACTTCTTTATTTACATGTCACATTCTTATTTTATTTGTAAATTAAAATGTGAATTTTTTTCTACGGTTACAATATAAAATCCATTCTTTATTTACAATGTAAAAATTCACTCTTTAATTACAATGCAAGATTCATTCTTTATATACTTACCTAAGTAAAAATGTAATTTTTTTCATATGGTGAAAATCCTATATATCTACATTAGCAAAAATGTACATTTATCAATGCGATGAAATTTCTTTTATTTTTACATTAATAAAAAAAATGTAATTTTTTCCTACGGTATATCCCTCTTAATTTACATTAACAAAAATGTAAATTTTAACATACGATGAATTTCTATATATTTACATTTAAGAAAATGTAAATTTTAACATACGGTGCATTTCTATATATTTACATTTAAGAAAATGTAAAATTTAACATACGGTGCATTTCTATATATTTAACTTACATCAAAAATAATGTAAAATATACATGCGGTGAAATTCCTCTTTATATTTAACTTACATCAAAAATAATGTAAAATATACATGCGGTGAAATTCCTCTTTATTTACATTAAAAATAATATGATTTTTAATTACAATTTTAATTACAATGCAAACACTACTTCTAATTCACATTGTAAAAATATAATTTTTAATTACAATGCAAACACTACTTCTAATTCACATTGTAAAAATATAATTTTACCCTACGGTGAAATTCCCTATATAATTTACATATAAAAATGTAAATTTTAACATACAATATAATTTCACTTTATAATTTACATATAAAATGTAAATCTTGACATACGATGAAATTCACCTTTAAATTACAAAGAAAAATGTAAAATTTCAATGTAATGAAAATCCCTTTTATTTACATTAATAAAAATGTAAATTTTGTTTCATCGTAAATTCCTACTCCTATATTTGCATATAAAAATGCAACTTTATTTCATCGTCATTTTCTGTCATATATTTGCATATAAAAAAGATGCAACTTTATTTCATCGTCATTTTCTATCTTATATTTGCATATAAAAATGCAACTTTATTTCATCGTCATTTTCTGTCATATATTTGCATATAAAAAGATGCAACTTTATTTTCATACAAAACTTCATACATTAATTTAATGTAAACGCCATATCTCATTTCAATGTTCAATAATATTTTTATCGTACTTCATGTCAAATCTCATGGCAATCAACATCCAAACATAACAACATGTCCAAATTCAATGATTAATCTCAAGGCAATTTACAAGATGAGGTTTAACTTGGCATATGGAAAATCAACAAGACAGGATTAAATAAATTAACACATAATTAATTCTAATTAATCCCTCAATTCATATTTAACGATAAAATTTCAGATTTAATATCATGTCATTATAGGCAATTTAGATTCAATATCGTACGGTATGAACAGTTCAGATCCATGTTTTAGATATCATGTCATATTAGATCTACTATTAATAATCATAGAAATAATCATTAAATAAATTAAATTTAATTAAAAATAAATTCTCACAGTGGTCTGGTCTGAGAAGATGATTCAGGTTCGATCAGATTTGGTGTTCGAATTCAAATTGATTTCGGATCTGGAATGAATCAAATTCAAATTCATATGAAAAATCAAAATTCAGCTTTTTACAACTATCGCAGCGATGCTTAAAAGCGTGGCAAAATCAGAAATAAGAAATTACCTTGAAACCCAATTTGTTCAAAACATTGATTGCGATTTTCTGGAGTTGTAAGCGATGGTTTCACGAACTGTCTGCGGGACGTCGGAGGGCTACGGAAGGTGAATCAGCGCCGGGAGTTTGGGGGTGCGATCAACGTGGAGGGGCCGGTAGGGGTGCGACTGCGGCGCCTTCTCGAGTACGGTGGCGGCGCTACGGTGGTCGAGGGGTGCTGGGATTGGTTCCAAATCGAAGAGCTCGGAAAGAGCTTCGAAACGAGTATTTGTTTGAGGATTTTCGTTGAGAGATGGAGGTGGAATCGGAGTTCAAAGATTTGTGCTGCTCATGGGTTACGGCGGCCAAGAACGAACGGGAAGAAGATGAATACTGTAGCGTATATATACTAGTATTTCTAGGGTACTCTAAGTTTTTTTTATTTAATTAATTAAATCTGAAAATTTGAGCTTTTTCATATGATCTCCAAACGAAGCTCAACGACTGTCGAACATAACGTTTTGACGTCTTCTGAACGCGATGGCGCTAGCGCCGAAGTCCAATTCTGAAGTTGTAAGCATATTTCTTTTATTTTTAATTTAAATTCGAATGTACTTGTTAATTCCATCGGGGCCACATACTAGCTCAGAAAAATCCAGAAAAATTATTTTTGGCTTTCTTATGACGATACGATCACAACAAAATTTATTTCGTTCAATTCTGAGCCTGTTTGAAAAAGGCTAATTTTCAGTCGATCGAAATTGACTGTATTTTACCGAACACATATCTCTCTGCCACGGTCACAGATTAATATGAAAAATTCTGGAAAATTCAACTTAACCATTATTTGACATTCCGGTTCCAACGAAAGTGGTTTCGTCGAATTCCGAGGTCGTTTGAAAAATGACTATTTTTAACTGTTTATAAATTATTTAAAATTGGAAATTTTAAATCCGAACTCAATATTCAGCAAAATTTCTAAAAATAAAATTTTAAACTGGTTCAGATTTTTGGGTTGTTACATTTGGGCTTCATTAACTTCCAATTGTAGAACTCATATTTTCTGGAAATTCGCTTTAATTGAATAGAACTTTGATGTTTTAATTATTTCCAGATCTTGTATTTAATCTTGTAACTATCTGCAATTGTTTTAAAGTTTATTTTTCTGATTTCTGAATTCATAACAGTGTTGATGTATTCTTGTCATATCTTGAACACTGTTATTTAGAATTCTAAATTCTTGATGATCTAAAAATTTGACGAAGTTTCACACACCTCTGCTGTTTTAAGTTCCTTCTAATTCGTTTTAGAAAAGCTTGAAATATTATACTCATCACAGCACTCTGTTATTTATCAGTTGTGATAATTTGAGAAATTTTTAGATTGGCTTGAATATTTTAAATTGTCTCGAATCAATGATACATCTTCAAATTCATCTTTATTCATGGTTATTTTATTTGGAATTTGTTTGCTTGAAATCATCTGAAATTCTTGATATTTTGAATATCACACACCTCTTAAATTTGAAATTATCAATCTTGTGTGACTAATTCATTATATCTCAAAATTTGACATTGATTCAAGTGATTTCAAATAAATTATTTTTTAATTTTCTAGATCATGAATATCTCTCATGACTGATGTAGATGATCTGAAATTACTCTTATACTTGTCAGAGATAATTTTTGAAAACTATTTGAATATCTGGTCTTAAATCTCACTGTTATTTCATGTTGATTTTATTTGAATATTTGTTTGTTTAAAATCATTTGAAATTTCTGATTTATTGAATCTCTCACATCTTGAATCTAAAACATAATCTGGTGTGAATTATTTATTAAATCCTGATATTTCCAGTTTTCCTCAAATGATTTAAAATAAACTAAATTTTATAATCTTGGATCATGGAATATATTTTGTGACCATCAGTAACATTTTCTGACAAGTCTGTCGTGTTATTGGTTTCTGTGCTACTATGATACTGTTTTTGAAAATGATCTTAGATTACAACTTGTTTTGATTAAAATTGACTACTGCTGAAATTATTTTGCTTGTCTTGTCTGCTTGGACCTTATGATTGAATTTCTGTTTGTCTATGTTATCCTGGTTTGTCTTCAGTGTTTTGTTACCATCCTCATTAATAGGGACACCAAGTGGTATCAAAAGTGCCTTATATTTGTCTCACCCATCTGTACTTAGATTCTAATCTTCACCTTGTATAAATCAACACATTCTTTTTTCCTTGTACAAATTTTTTCCTCTTGTTTTGTATAGATCTCCATATCCCTCTTTTAATTGATTTTCAATTTTAAAATTATTTATTGATTATTCATTTAGAAATTGAAATCTATATCCAAATTGAACTGTAATTATAATCCATCAAAATTATTAACAGATTTTAAAATTGTGGTGAATTGTGACTACAGTATATTTCACAACAAGAGGAGATTTTATTTAGATTTTCTTGATGGTTGAACATACATTATAATATCTTTGAATTGGCAATTATTTCATGACCATCTCCTTTATCTATCATCTTTCTGCCATCCATGATAATTTTATATTAATGTGGAGAGTTAATATGTTTTAAAATCCTTTTGAATAAACAGTGGAAATATTTGTGATAGAAATGGGACTATGTTATTATTCAGAATTAGTGATAATTGAAAATTTTCAATGATCCCAGTACAGTCGAGCATATTTCATAATATAATTAATTTAGAAATTTATTTCACAGTCCATCTCTGTACCTACCCCATTCTCTATCATTCATATATTGGTTTTATATATTGAGGAGTTTTTCCCTTAAATGCTGAAAATAATAAATATAATTAATATATAAGTGTTTCTCTAACCTCATTTAAAAATCCAAGCTCTGGTCGTGCATGTTTAAGAGATAACTTATAGTTTAAGCTGCAACCGATCTCATTTAAAAATCCAAGATCTGGTTATGCGTGGTCAGTGTGCTCTTAAATCAAAAGAAAAAGAAAAGAAAATAATTTGAATAAATAAAAAATTTCTATGAAATTCTCCTTGGTGTTTAAAAATCAGCCTATCAATCCATTTTCTAATCTGTGAAATGTGTTAATATCTTATGACGTATTATGATTTGTTGATTGATGGCTATTGGGATTTGAGATTATTTGATTTTGTCACTTAAGTTGAAATTATAAATATAGTCCAAATCCATCACTGTTTTTGTGCTCAACGTTTATAAAATTCTTTTGAAAATAATTGGAAATGTATATTTTTGAAACTCTCTTGTAACATCCCACGTCCATTAATGTCACTCTCAAAGGGAATGCATTAACTTTCATTGAGTATTATTGATGTATAGAACAGAATATAACAAGACAGATACATATATTGATACTTGAAAATTTTAAAACAACTTTTATTGCAACGGAGAAATAGTTTGATTACAGCAACATCATAACCCAACAGTAAAACCAAGTGCACTTAATATCCATCTTGACAATTTGTTTTCTGAGTACATAAAGTAAAAAGCATAACCCCAACATAAGCAGCCATAAAAGAGATGAGCTGACCTTTACTTTCAGCAATCCAAGCACTTCCAAAGAGAGAGAAAGATCCAAATCAAGCTCCACTAGCACTAGTCCCACTGTAGTAACCCGCATTTTTAGCTGTTGAACAATTAATTTATTTAATAATTAAATATCGATTTATCGATATCGAGAATGTGAATTAAATAATATTGAATATTTAATTAATAATTATAATATAATAAAAATATATTTTAATGTCGAAATAATCAAAAATATTGGAAATCGCAATATTCTGTGAGCGGGGTCATCCCTAAGATGTAATTCAGCTTAGAGTTGAATTATATTGACGAATATATTCAATCGACGACAGTTTGAACGTATAATTATATTATAATTAAAATCGAGCTTGAAACGACGCGGCAGTTCACTATTTGGCGATTCAGACTTCAACTGAATGTACAGGATTCGTTTTAAGCCGGATTTCTGTGAAACAAGAAACGTGTGGAGCTGGTGGAGTATATCTTTCTAGTGGAAGAGAAAAATCGGGACTTCGTCGTGTAGATTTTGATTTACATCCAAATCAAATTTCAGAAAAGTCGCTGTGGAATTCCTTTATATTTTGCAACGCTTTATTTACGTTATAAAAGGATTTTCGATATAAATTGAATATCGAGATAATCTGGAATCTGAAATATCAAGCTGTAAATTCTGATAGGATATTTTGGAGCTGTATGGTATCCCACTGTGAATATAGACGATAATATTTATTTTTAAATATTAAATATTAAATTATATTTACATATATTTATATATTTAAATAGGCTATTTAGAGTGTTAAAAATAGCCACTTTTGCAAACGAAGTCGGAATTCGACGAAACAAGTTTTGTTGGATCCGAAAGGTCAAATAGTTGTTAGATTCCAAGTTTGGTGATTTTTAGAATCACTGTGTGGCCGTACAGATTTTTAGAGTGTGAAACAGTCAGTATTTCGATAGTTAAAAATACGCTGTGTGAGCATACGAAGTCGGAATTCGACGAAACCAGTTTCGTTGGGACCGTAATGTCGAACAGTAGTTGCATGTCCAATTTCGTGATTTTTGGGTATCGTATATGACCACAGGAATTTTTAGAAGACAAATAAATGAGATATTTGCTAAGTTAAATGAATAAAATATTAATATTTAAAATATCTAGATATTTTTCTTAGGTATAAATACCCCCCTTAGCAAATCCTTAAGACCTAATTCAGTTTTATCTGCTGCTCCTCATTTCCTTTATACAGCAAAAGTGGGATCAAAGAAAAATAAATAGGAAATCAAATTAATTCCTTAAAATCTCCAATCAAATATATTTGGATTCAGCAATGAAGTAGCTTCGATCCTGCGTAGGTATTATCAAGTTCGATGTCTGTTTTATCGAGCTCGACCATGTTTTTGTCGGAATCATTTTGTACAGCGTGGGTTTTGAACAACTAGGGCTTGGGTTTGTCGTCGACGTGGGGGTGAGTGGACCAAGCTGGTGGCGGCGTAGCTCGTGTGAAGGTAAGGCGCACGGGTTGAAGCCAGTTTGGGGTGCTCCGGTCGTCGGAGTTCGAAAGCGATGACGAGTTGTGGGTTTTAAGCTACAGGTCGATGTCTGGGATGAGGGTTCGAACTGTGCAAGTGTGGGTGGAGTTGGTAGAGATGGTGAAGGGGAGTTCCATGAAGGTGGTTGCGGCCGAGATGGATGACCGAAGGGGGAGCAGTGGTCGGTCAAACGGGGTCAACGGGGGGGGGGGGGGGGACATTACTGAGATTCGGATTTCTAAGTATGTGGGGGAGAAAGTGAATATGGGTCTGTAGTGTAAAGGGGAATGGGCCGGGAAAATATTGAGGTGAGGCCCATTGAATAAACTAAAGTCTAAGTTTTTATTTATTCAAATTAGTGTGCTAACTTCTAAATGATATAACTTTATCGTACGTAATCGGATTTCAGCGAAACAAGTTGCGTTTGGATCGTATGGACGAGAGCTTCACAATGAAGCTGACTGGAAGTGGATCCGAGCTCGTTACAATTTATGGAGAAATAAATTGTCCATCGAAATCAAAGAACGCAAACCGATTATATAACGGTTAACGCGTCAATGTGAGTAAATCTCACTAACTCTGAACAGTTTATAATTTCATGTTGTATTGTTGGAACTGTTAAAATTGTCTGTTTGACTGTGTGTTGATTGTTTGATTGAACTGCTAGTTAGTTAGTTAAATTACTATATTGATTCTGTTTAACAGAATATATCATATGGAACTGAAAGTGATGTTATCTATATTGTCTAACATCTGTGATGCAGGGAAACAGGTTGGAGGAATTCGACTGGATTCCTCAACAGTTATTTTATTGTTTTTCATATATTTTAATATATGATGTGAATTATAACCTGTTGTTGATTGTGTGTGTATGGACGAGATTAGACATCGTGATTTGATATGTTAAAGTACCATAACATGCCGGAATGTTGATAAGGGAATTTTCAAAGTGATATTGAAAATAGCATATTTATAAAATGGGATATTTATAAATAAGAGATATTTATAAGTGGAATATTTATAAATAAGAAATGTTTATAAATTGGAATATTTATAGATAGGAGATATTTGAAAAGGAAATAAATTCAAAATATTTCTTTTTGAATGGAAAGGCCTGTGTGGCGAGTTTGGGGATTTTCCCGATGCTCCCGATACAAAGGAGGTTATGGCGAATTTTCCCGGGGATTTAAGGAGTTAGAATATTTCAAGAATAAATTTGAAAAGGAAATATTTGTAAACCATTTACAAATAGAATTGGAAAGGGAACGTTGTTAAAAAGGTGTTGGCTCGCTTTTTGACCAAGCCACCCAGGATCATTCGTAAGAGGAAAACAGGAAACCACGTTCCCCAAGAATATAAAGGAACGGATCGCACTCTGTCGAATCGCCCACGAAGGATCGCGTCTCAACGGATCGCCCACAGAGGATCGCGTCTCAACGGATCGCCCACAGAGGATCGCGTCTCGACGGATCGCCCCCATCTCATCAGCAAACGACACATCCAGGCGATCCGATCCAAACTTATATTGTTGCCCAGAGCGAACCGATCCGACCCCATGGTGCATGGCGAACCCTCTGACCCGTTCAAGCGCGAGCTAGTCTTCAGCGATCCGAATCGCACGGACCTGGCGACACGTGTCCCTAACCGTCACCTGGACCGATTCTCCCCATCTGCACGATCCGAGTTTCAAGCAGATCGCGACACCTGTCCACAACGGCTAATTTGACCATTTCCTCAACGGTGGCGATGCGATCCGATGTTCTCGGGATCTGTGCCACATGTTATCACGACCCGCCTGACAAAATCAGCTATAAATAGCCCAGAGCTTGGCATTTTTCGGGATCCTTTTGGCAATATTGAGTACTGAATCCGCCATTGTTGTCAAACTACTGAAATATTGAGAGAAATCCTTATTGTATTAGCTTTCAAAGCATAATCAATAATATATAAAGTGGACGTAGGCTCGTTAACGCCGAACCACTATAAATTCTGAGTGTTATTTTCTTTTTCCTCGTTCTTCATTTGAAATTCTATAACATTCATAACAATTTGGGTGTTAGGTCCAAATTTCGATCTAACATTTTTGGTGCTTTCACTGAGAAACTCAGTCCTAAAGTTTCACTATTCGCTTCTTTGAAGATTCCAGCGATTCGGATATCATGGCTGGAAAAAGATCTAAAGCTTCACAGACCAACGAAACGATTGAAGAGAGTGTGCACGAACTGGGCAACGAAGAAACTCTGGGTCGCGGAGCGCAGGGGGCGAACCGATCCAATGAAGACACTGCGTTCCGAGTCGATGAGAACGAGACGATCCAGGCCGCTGAAGGGGTTGTTACTCGATCCCGAGGTAAAGCCTCACAGCCTCCGTGTACCACGACCACGAGTCGACCTCAGGGGGGCGCAGCGAGTCGCCATCCACGAACCGCAACTATCCGAATTGATGATCAAACTACAACTCGACCTGGAAAGGAACCTATGACCCGCTCCTATCGTCCTGGAACCTCTGCTCAACCCGGTTCGAGCTCTTTGCGCATAAGAGAGAGTGATGATGACCAATATGATCCCGCTGCTCCTGTCACTGAGGGGGATCTCTCTCGCTTCGCCAAAATGTGGGATAGGTTGTTTGATGAGTTGGCTGCCCAAAGGCAGGAAAGTTTCATCCTACGGCAAAATTTGACGGCTATGGATAGAAGACTTGATGAGCTAGCAAGGCAAAGAACATCGTCGGTTCGTCCACTCACCCCAGTATATTCTTCTTCGTCTGAAGAATCGCCGAGACCTCCGCGGCGACCGTATGAGAGAGCCGAAAACATAGAACAGCTTCGGTTTGGAACCCTGCCCTCACAGGAAGAAGAAGAGCTAGGGGCGGGACCCTCAAACCATAATGTGAATGGTCAAGCAACGGCTCTCAGGACTCGAGATGTGAACAGTCCTGTGCATAACAGACCACCTCAGCCCCGTCGCCGCACGCATACTCATGATAACAGGGGGCAACGGAGCCCCATCCGAGCCCCAGATTTTGTGACTACTCCCCGAAGAGAGATCAGAGAACCTCGCCGGGCCAGAGGCACTGACCCTGAACCTCCTTTGACCAGTGCAAATGTTGCAGCCATGGTCCACCAGATTCTGGCAGACAGCCGTGGACAGAGGAACGAAGATTGGGGGATCGACCGTAGTCATACTCCTTTTACTGATGACATTTTGGATGCGACTTTTCCAAGGCGTTTCAACATGCCACAAATGAACCGATATGCGGGAAGATCTGATCCCGTCCAGCACCTAATGAGATACTCTTGGTCGATGACCGCGGCCGCAGCCTCTGACGCTGTTAAGTGCAAAGCGTTTCCCATATTTCTGGAGGACCTGACTTTGTTATGGTTTACTCGCCTGCCGGCGAGGTCGATTTCTAGCTTCAGGGAGCTGAGCGAGAAGTTCGTAGAACAATTCCGTATCTACGCATAGAAAACAAAAAGTGTGATCGATTTATTCCTTGTCAAGCAGCGACCAGGCGAGAGTTTAAAGGTGTACCTGGATCGTTTCAATTTGGCCGCTACTGAGGTTAAAGATCCTCATGAACCGACCGTTGTCGCAGCACTGATTGACGGAGTAGATAAGGACACTGAATTCGGGAGGTACCTGGCAGGCAAACCGCCCCACACTAGAGAGTTATTTTACGAGAAAGCCAACGTACATTTACGCCGGGAAGAGGTGTATGCTAACCGAAAGGCTAAAACATCTGATAAGGAGGAAATTCAGAGCAATGTCGCCATCAAACAGACGGGAGACAGCTCGGGGAAAGTTGAAGTTAACGTCGGAAATCAGAATCAGGGTGGACGCCAGCCAGGTAACAACAATAATAATGGTAACGGCAATAACCGGAAGAGGAACCGAGGGAACGACTCCCAGAGAAGGACTCGTCCCAGGGCCTTTGAAAGTTATACACCAATAAGTGATACTCTGGAAAATATCTTCATGGATGCGTACGAAGTCCTCCAGAATAAGAGGCCACCTCCTAGAGAATCGACGGAAAAAGAGCGTGAAACAGGGAAGTTTTGCCTCTTTCATCAGATTCACGGCCATTCAACGAATGAATGCCGTCACCTAAGGGATGTAGTCGAAAGGCTGCTTCGAGAAGGAAAGCTAGATGAATACAGAGTAACGCCCAGGGACAGGGGGCAAGCAGTGCAGGCCCAGAATCAGAACCAAAATCGAATTGCTGCTAGGCCGACTGCTCAGCAAAAAGGAAAGAATATTGTTATTAATAACGTGATCGGAGGACTTTATCTTGCCGGGCACAGTTCCAAAGCATTAGATCAATACGTCAATGCGGCCAAACAACACCTCGAAGTAGGGGAGTGTAGCAACCCCGAGGACAGTACCCCGGTGAAGCAGCAGAAGATGATGACCGATGATGTTGTTTTCCGAGAACGAGAAAGCATCGGAGTCCATGCTCCAACTGAAGATCCACTTGTAATTACAATACCCATTGGGCCAGCCACTGTTCATAAGGTTCTGGTGGACAACGGGAGTTCCGTCAATATTCTTTTCAAAAAGGCCTTTGACCAGATGAATCTCGAAATAAAGGACTTGAAGCCCTGCCAAGGATGGATCCGTGGATTCAACGGAGCATCCACCGCTCCAATGGGTTATGTAGAGTTACCAGTTACACTTGGGGAAGGAGAACGCCAGAGAGTGAGAATCCTTCCCTTTGTGGTTTTGGATGTTGAATCGCCCTACAATGCCTTCTTGGGCCGACCGGCCCTCGCAAAGTTCAGAGCCTGTATAGCCCCCTGGTGCTTGTTATTGAAATTCCCCACAGAAGCTGGCATTGGTATCGTCAGAGGGGATCAAGTTGCTGCGCGAGCGTGTTATGTTGCCGAACTAAAGTTACTTCGCAATGGAGGGGATATCGAAACTAAAGGCACCTCTCCCCCTTCGGGGGCGGAGACCTTATAGCAACCAAAGAGGATAATCGTTGGAGAGTCGCCCAGAGAGATGCCCGAGGATATAGATCCCAGAGAGGATCAAGAACCCGGAGGCAGAATGGCGACTCCTAACGAGACAACTGTGGATGTACCGATCGATGACAGTGACCCGGAGAAGGTCCTTAAGATTGGATCCCAGTTAAGTCCGAATCTTGCTAAAGAATTGACGGATTTCTTAAAAACCAATTTGGATGTATTTGCTTGGACCCACGCGGACATGTGTGGGATATCCCCATCAATCATAAGTCATTCCTTGAGCATTGACCCAAAACATCCTCCAGTAAAGCAAAAAAGGCGAATGCTAGGCCCAGAGAGGTCCGCTGCCTTGAAAGAAGAGGTTGGAAAGCTAAAGAGTAATGGATTTATCAGAGACTCGACCTACCCAGACTGGATTTCGAATCCAGTCCTGGTAAAGAAGGCCAACGGGAAGTGGCGAACGTGTATCGACTTCTCGGATTTGAACAAAGCTTGTCCAAAAGATAGTTTCCCGTTACCTCGGATTGACCAGTTGGTAGACTCGACGGCAGGTCATGAGCTTCTCTCATTTATGGATGCCTATTCAGGATACAACCAGATTCCGATGCATGTTCCAGATCAAGAGCACACTAGTTTTATCACGGATCTGGGATTATATTGTTATGTGGTGATGCCTTTTGGCTTGAAGAACGCAGGCGCTACATATCAACGTTTGGTCAACAGAATGTTTTATAACCAGATCGGGAAAACAATGGAAGTATACGTCGACGATATGTTGGTTAAGTCCAAGCAATCTTCTCAACACACTGCTGATTTGGCAGAGATGTTCGGCATTCTTCGAAAGTATGGAATGAAACTCAATCCAACCAAATGTTCATTCGGTGTTGCTTCTGGAAAATTCTTGGGATTCATTGTCAGTTCCCGTGGTATCGAGATTAATCCAGACCAGATCGCGGTAATCAGGAACATTCGGGAACCTAGGCAGATTAGGGATGTGCAAAGCCTTGCCGGAAAAGTGGCCGCGCTAAGCAGATTTATTTCCAGGGCTACGGATAAGTGCATCCCATTCTTTGAATTAATAAAGCGAGGAAAACGCCACTTTAAATGGACACCTGACTGCGTAGAAGCATTTCAGAATTTGCTCAGGCACTTGGAGAAACCTCCGATTTTATCTAAGCCAATAGATCACGAGGATTTATTCGTGTATTTGGCAGTGTCATCTCATGCGATCAGCTCAGCAATTGTAAGGGAAGAGGATAAGGTCCAAAGACCTGTGTATTATGTGAGCAAAAAATTGACAGCAGCAGAGCGTAATTATCCACGGATAGAAAAGTTGGCGTATAGTTTACTGATTGCCTCTAGAAAACTTCAGCACTATTTTCAGGCACATCCTATCACCATATACACCGATCATCCACTCAAGCAAGTTCTACAGAGACCGGAGGCATCTGGAAGATTACTCAAATGGAATATTGAGTTAAGTCAATTTGATTTGAACTTTCAGCCCAGGCGGTCAATTCGGGGGCAAGTGATAGCCGACTTCATAGCAGAGTTCACTGTCCCTGAAGAAGATATAGCAAACGAGGAAGTTGATCCTTCAAAGTTACTTTTCGATCCTAATGCCTGGAGATTGTATACTGATGGCGCTAGGAACGACGAAAGATCCGGCGCTGGAATAGTGCTTGAAACCCCTGAGAAACGATTGATAACCTATGCAATCCGAATGGAGTTTCATGCCACTAACAACGATTCCGAATATGAAGCTCTGATAGCCGGCTTAAAGATTGCAAAGGAACTAGAAGTCACGAAGCTGGACATCTTCTGCGACTCCAAGTTAGTTGTAAATCAAGTCACTGGAAGATTCCAAGCTAAAAGTGCAAGATTGATTTTATACTTAAAGAAAGTGAAAGAACTGCTGAATGACTTTGATCACTACAGCATATCTCATATTCCGCGGTCAGAGAATCAGCAGGCAGACAAGTTGGCAAAGATGGCTAGTTCTGACGATCCTGAAGTGACTGGGCTAGCTCCCGTTGAAGTACTTCGGTCCCCTAGCATAGATCAGATGAAAATCGATCGAGTACTAGAGACGGAACCAGAAAGGGAGTCCTGGATGACCCCTCTAAAGAATTTCCTGATGGATGGAACGCTTCCGACCAAGAAAAGCGAGAGACGTAAAGTGATCCGTAAAGCCGCCCGATACGTTCTGCAAGGCGGGGTTCTTTATAGACAAGGGTTTTCAATGCCCCTCCTTCGGTGTATAGCCCACGATGACATTAAACGTGTGCTGCAAGAAGTCCACGAAGGTGAATGTGGCGACCACACTGGAGGGCAAACTTTGGCAAAAAAGGTATTACGGCATGGTTATTTCTGGCCTACCATAAACAAGGATGCAGTAAGATATGCACGACGATGTGATGCGTGCCAGAGATTTTCAAAGATATCTAGAGCGCCTCCAAGTCAGTTAAAAACAATGATGAGTCCATGGCCCTTCGCTATGTGGGGAATTGATATCATAGGAAGTCTCCCCATAGCAAGGGGCGGAGCAAAGTTCGCTATTGTGGCTGTAGATTATTTCACTAAGTGGGTCGAGGCTGAACCGCTAACTACAATCACAACCAAACGAGTGATCAACTTCATCGTGAGAAACATCATCTGTCGATTTGGGATTCCAAAGATTGTAATAACAGACAACGGAACTCAGTTCGATAGTGCTGAATTCAGAAACTTCTGCCAAAAATACCACATCGAGAATCGTTACACCTCTGTGGCGCACCCACAATCGAACGGACAAGTCGAAGCAGCAAATAAAGTAATTAAGTCCATTCTGAAAAGAAGAATGAAGCGGGCTAGAGCCATGTGGGCTGATGAATTGCCCTTAGCGCTTTGGGCCTACAGGACGACATATAAATCGGCAACAGGACACACCCCGTTCTCCCTTGCTTTTGGAACGGAAGCAGTCATCCCGGTTGAGATAAAGGTACCTTCTCATCGGGTGACTTATTATGATCCAATGACCAATAATGAATAGCTCCTTGAGTCCCTGGATATGATCGAAGAAAAGAGGGATGAAGCAGACCTACGTGCCTTGAGATGCAAACAGCAGGTCGCCCGATATTACAACAAAAAGGTTCGAGCCCGAACATGGGAACCCGGAGACTTGGTTCTGAAACGTGTCTTCCCACCCCCAACTCATATGGGAGCGAAGTGGGAAGGACCGTACTCCATTCTGAGCAAGCTTGATAATGGAACCTTCAAGCTAGCAACCGTAGATGGACAGGAAATCCCCAGAGTGTGGAATGCCCAACATTTACGGCCATATTTAACATGAAAGTTTCAAATTTACTCTTTTGCTTTGTTGAAAAACTATGTACAGGGCATGACTTGCCTAGAATATTCTGATTCCTTAAAGCAAAAGATTATAAAGTGGACGTAGGTCATGATTCGACCGAACCACTATAAAATATTGTGTGTCGTTTACCTTTATTGCATCTTTACTTATCTGCCTATTTATTTTTGTGAAAATCGATATAATGATGCAGGCACCCGAAGTCTGTTGCCAACCATTCCTCCCATAGACTGTTCGGAGGAACTCAAAGCCCTGGCAAATGCCCCAACCGCTTGTCCGACTAGCTTTAATCCTCGGAGCTTGGGTTAAAATGTAAACCTAGAACGGGATTGATGAGCGTGCATGATTGCAGACCGCTTGATCCCTAACTCTAACTCTCCAGAGAGAGAGAGTATAAAAGCGTCTCCGATTGAGCGCTGAGAAAGAGCTCCTTCCCCGCTGAAGGATCGGGGAGCGAACGAATCGCTGAGCTCGAACTCTAACTCTCCAGAGAGAGAGAGTATAAAAGCGTCTCCGATTGAGCGCTGAGAAAGAGCTCCTTCCCCGCTGAAGGATCGGGGAGCGAACGAATCGCTGAGCTCGAACTCTAACTCTCCAGAGAGAGAGAGAGTATAAAAGCGTCTCCGATTGAGCGCTGAGAAAGAGCTCCTTCCCCGCTGAAGGATCAGGGGAGCGAACGAATCGCTGAGCTCGAACTCTAACTCTCCAGAGAGAGAGAGAGTATAAAAGCATCTCCGATTGAGCGCTGAGAAAGAGCTCCTTCCCCGCTGAAGGATCGGGGAGCGAACGAATCGCTGAGCTCGAACTCTAACTCTCCAGAGAGAGAGAGAGTATAAAAGCGTCTCTGATTGAGCGCCGAGAAAGAGCTCCTTCCCCGCTGAAGGATCGGGGAGCGAACGAATCGCTGAGCTCGAACTCTAACTCTCCAGAGAGAAAGAGAGTATAAAAGCGTCTCCGATTGAGTGCTGAGAAAGAACTCCTTCCCCGCTGAAGGATCGGGGAGCGAACGAATCGCTGAGCTCGAACTCTAACTCTCCAGAGAGAGAGAGTATAAAAGCGTCTCCGATTGAGCGCTGAGAAAGATCTCTTTCCCCGCTAAAGGATCGGGGACTGACTGAACTACTGTTATCCCATAAAATCTCCTATGCCCCCATATTCAGAAATAGGGGGCAACTTGTCGACAGTACTAATCAATCCTTAGTAAACCCCAGTCAGATGCTATAGTAATAACTGATTGAGGGACACATGCACTCGAATATATACACTGAACTTTGATATAGCAGTGTAACATAGTATGAAAATTCTTCTTCCTGTTGATGGACTGATTTGTAGTTATTATTAGTTAGCTAATGACTAAACATGGAAAGTTTATCTGCATACAGGTACACAATGATGCAAGGAGAGATAAGCTTTTGTTTATATACTGCGAATCAACAAAGTGAAAAACAACCTAGAAACAAAAGTGAGGACCAGTCTCACAATTACACTTCTTGGCCAGTGGAAAACCTAAAGACAAAATATCAACAAGCAACAAATATCCTATTTACGCTTTGACCTCTTCTCTTGCTTCTGCTTCTCCAGCCTCTCCTTGTCGGCTTCAGATGGATCCCCTTTTTTCCTCTTCCGCTTGTCTATGAGGGGAATATCCAACTCCTCTGAAGTCTCCTCTTCCACCTCTTTCCTCTTGCTTCTGCCAGAGAGGGAAGCCGGGAAGTCATCGGGGTTTGCGAAGTGAAGCTGCCGGCTGATGGATTTGGGCTGGATTTTCACAATCATCCCAGTTTTGGGATCGAATTCTGCAAGAGGGACTACGTCCAAAGCCTCATCTCCCACCTTCTTTGAAGCCAACTCTTTCTCCTGTCTGGCTTTTCGACTGGCCAAGGTTTCCTCGTCATCATCATCGGCCTTATTGGCGCCGATAGTGTCTTCTTCGTCATCTACGTGGCGCCCATCCATGTCTCTTAAGGCTTCGATGGTCTCAACATCTTGGGGCGCATCAGTGCTAGGTGCCGGGACGCTTTTTTCTGTTGTTATGACCTCTGCCTGCTTTGGTACATCAATACCAGCACCTGGCAAGACAACCTCCTTCTCCACTTCCTTTTCTTTTTCAGCACACATGTCGACGGGCTCGCCACCTGTATTACGAGGAACACCTGTTACTAATTCAATTGGTTGTTCTATCAGACGACGACAATTCACGATTGCTTTAACAAATTGTGGGGAAAAGAGGGAGATACCTTCAGCAGATGCACCCTCTTGAGTAGTTGCAGAGGCTCCAATGACTAAGGGAGTTCGACCCAAAGGGATTAATGGATCATCGGGATGGTATTCCTCGACCCCGGAGATCTTGGGCTCCACAGCCGAACTCGAGCCCTCATCAGCTTTGCTTTTACCCTTAGCCCGGGCTCTCTCCTTTTCCATCTCCGCCAGAATCAGGCGACGACCCTCTGCCAGGTCCTCGGGCTCATTGTCTCTTAGGATGCTCTTCATAAATTCATCCTCGTCAATTTCTTCGACCCCCAATCTATGTTTTTCACCCTCCACGATGGCATCCCATATATTGGCCAAAGTAACATGGTAATCCGGGATCCACGAGATGTTGCGAGTCTTGAGAACCTGGCCAAGGAAATCGAAAATCATCTCTTCAAACCCCTCGATCACTTTCTCTCTTTCGAGGAGCTTGTTGTTAGAAGCAGTGGCCAATTCAATGGCACTTTCAACGTTCTTTTCGGCAAGGGCTGCCCTTCTCTCCGCATCCGAGACCTGGTCATTCAAAATCACCTTTTCTGCCTTAGCCAGAGCCAAACTTTCTTTTAAACTCGCTTTTTCTGCCTCCCAAGTAGCCTTCTCAGCTTCGAAATGGCCTTGAGCTGTTTTCAATTCGATGTTGGCCATTTTGAGATCCTCAACCTCCTTCTTTAAGGCCATTTTCTCTTGGCTATTAGAGTCCAGTTCTGAATGAAAGCACTGCTTGGCATTCTCTAATTCAGTCTTATAATTTTCAGCGTCCCTCCGTGCTAAAGCAAGTTGGGACTGAGCATCTTCCAGGTCTTTCTCCAATTTTGTCCTAGCCCTTTTGTTATTTTCAAGCTTCGCTTTAGATCTGTGTGCTTCTATTTCGAGCGTTCGGATCACTTCTGAAAGATTAACTGCGTGCTTTTTCATCATCTCGTATTGTCTGGCCATGTGGCGGATGTGGCCAATAACTTCATTATCCCAATTTTTAGGAACCGGTTCCAAGGCAGGAACAAATACCATCCTGTCAAAGAATATGCCTGGAAATTGTTCCCGCAGCTTTTCCAGCCTACCTTGGATCTCGGGACCATGGACGTAATCCCGTGACCCGGGGGCAGCTAACTCTGGTTGGCTGGTGGGGACAATGTCACTTCTCTCCTTCTCAGTCTCTTTGGACGAATCTTTGTCCCTATCTTTAGATTCGTGATGCCTCTTGGACGACCGGCTGTGGGAAGGCGCACTCTTTGGAGGAGTTAACTCTTTTGGAAGTTTCTTTCCCCCTGACGGAATTGTCGGATGACTTGAAGGCTTAGTAGAGGTCGGTTTAGGCGGAGACCGAGGTTGCAAGGAAGTCGGCCTATGAGAAGGACCACGAGAACGCTCGGCATCTGGACGAAGGCTGGGTGTGCCCTCACGAAGGGAGCGATACGAATAAGATTTCCTGCGGGACATCGTTCCTACAAAAAAGAGATCATATTAAAACTTTGAATATCCACAATTTAAGAGAGCAGGGTCAGATAGTGTGTGTGATGTGTGCATCCCATATAATTCCCCCTAACAGACCCGGGCCTGAAGACAGGCTCATCTGACCAGTTCCTCGCCCTCTAGTTGAAGCGATCGCCTCTTCAGAAGCAGGGAAGAAAGACCCCTCTCCGAAGTCTTTCTCCGTATATACATCATCGGGTAGAGGGATTTTATTCAGCTCATCAAATAACTGCTCTTCTGTCAGGTCATCGTCAGCAACAGTTTCTATTGGAGCAGAGGTAGGAATTTCCTTCGACACGTCACCGCGGGTCTCATCCCCTCTGTATATGTTCAAGTCTTCATCGTCTTGGATGACTATCGGAGAAGGACTCTTGCGAAATTTAGTTGTTTCTACCGCTTGCGAAGTTCCCTCTCCCTCTGTTGGGGGCACATACTTATAAGGTTTGCCGCCGGTGCCAAGTCCAAATCTTCTATCTAGAAGGCGATGCTTATGAAGATTGTCGTCAGTAATGCATTTTTTGATCCTTAGAAAGTCGGATCGACTCTGTGAAAGAATGGATAACCGATTGCTGTATAATGGACCCTTCGTTTTCGGGAAGACATGATCTATTTGAGATAAAGGGAAAATGTTAAGGCCTAAACTTCTTCAACAAGATATTCGATTAGAAGCTTAAAGTTTACTTGATTTGAGCCATCTACGCGAGCATCCAGCCTGTTTCTTTATATAAAACCAATCGGACTTAGGATCCCCAATGTTGCTGTATCCGTCGTACAAAACCTTCCTATTCGCCACCGATTCAAAGAAGGAGAAGTTTGGAGTTGCCGAAGAACGGTGCTTGAAAAGAAAGAAGAATGTCAAATCCCTGAATTTAAGTTCGACGTGTAGGATCTCCGCGTACGCAACATATAGGGCGTATAGGGATGCGTAAGCATTAGGATGGAGCTGCATCGGAGCAATACCCAGTTGCCTTAGAGTTTCGGTAGCAATCGAAGGAAACGGAGGAATAGCTCCTACCAAGCACATGGTCCGACTAATCGCCATATATCCTTCCGGAGCTAGGTGGGGTCTATCTTCGCTACCGGGTGTCAAGACTCATCCCAAGGAATTCTGTGTCTCAAGCAGATTCTCTTAAGTTTTATATCGTCGAGCTTAGATGCCAGAGAATCGGAGAATTTATCTATCCCGAGTGCGCCTGGGATCTCGTCAGGAGCTCGCTCATCAGTCTCAAAATCGTTGCTGGATGAAGTACTTTCTGTTGGATCTGATTCTGTGGCTTCGTACTCAGATCCAGAATCTTCACCTCCCGGATTGATTGGAGGAATTTCAGGGTTGTACTTTTCAGGAATCTCGGATTCCGCTTCTGTCACGGATCTTGAAGAAGAGTGATCATTCGACATTGCTGCTAGGACGAGAAAATATGAACAATAAGATTAACACTACCTGTCCCCCGTGTGTGCAAGTACTGGTGTGTGTACTCGTGTGTGCATTAAAAATGAAGCGAGAAAGCAATCGAGATCATTAAAACATTAGTCGTCATATGCAGTCAAATTATGAGGTCATTTAGTCCAGAAAGTCCAACGTCAAGGCCCTATCCTAACTGTTCAGAGTTTTATGGTGGCAAGGCGTTGATTAAAGTCTGAAATTTCTTCGTATCGTCAGCTATGAGTCGGATCGCAAAGCAGAGGGATCGCCCCTTTCGACTCGCATGGCAGAAGGATCGCCCCTTTCGGATCGCAGGGCAGAGGAATCGCCCCCCATCGAATCGCCGGGTGAAGGGATCGCTCCTTCACAAACCGTTGCGACCCCCACGATACGTCCCTTTGCTGCCATCACGATCTTTCACTCGTCACTCGCTTTCGTCTTCTCTCCTTGCCCACGATCCGAACCGGCCTCCTCTCTTCTTCTTCGTCTTTTGTTTTCCGTCTCTTCTTCTCACCCTCGAACTCCAAGCTCCACGCCCATCAGCCATGGTGTCTCGATGGATTCTCCAAAGATCGCAAATTTCCATCGTTCTTTTTCACAAATTATTCGAAAAAGTTTGTGAAACAGTAGCGTTAATGAGTAAGGATGTCTTCCGTGGAATTACCTTTCTAAAAAATTGGGAAAGTGATCGGATATTTGAAGGTTCGAAATACTGGGGTTCGTTCCTCGAAGGAGCAGGCGAAACGATTCAGCAGAAAGAAAGAAGAAGGAAAATGAAGAGGGGAGGGTCGGCTTATTAGGCAAAGAGGGCGACCGTTTGTCTCCTTTTCTTTGTCCTATTCGGTCCACGAAACACCATACAGGCCACGATCCAAAGCTTGTGTCGCATAGAAGCCCACGGACCGCCTCAAACGATGGCCCACCAAGCTCGAAGCCCGACACGGCTCGAAGAAAAGCCCGCCACGTCTCGCACAAAAGCCTAGATACTCAGCTCGAGACGAGCACGTGACCACTCGGACCGTGGCGCTCTATGACAATCCGATTCATGCATATGTTGATTTGAAACCCATGCGACTGTTGATTTGCGTCCCTTCAGGAAAAAGTAGATCAGAATCTTCGAAGCATGTTCCATCATCGATAAAACATACTTCAAGGGGGCAAAATGTTGGCTCGCTTTTTGACCAAGCCACCCAGGATCATTCGTAAGAGGAAAACAGGAAACCACATTCCCCAAGAATATAAAGGAACGGATCGCACTCTGTCGAATCGCCCACGAAGGATCGCGTCTCAACGGATCGCCCACGGAGGATCGCGTCTCGACGGATCGCCCACGGAGGATCGCGTCTCGACGGATTGCCCCCATCTCATCAGCAAACGACACATCCAGGCGATCCGATCCAAACTTATATTGTTGCCCAGAGCGAACCGATCCGACCCCATGGTGCATGGCGAACCCTCTGACCCGTTCAAGCGCGAGCTAGTCTTCAGCGATCCGAATCGCACGGACCTGGCGACACGTGTCCCTAACCGTCACCTGGACCGATCCTCCCCATCTGCACGATCCGAGTTTCAAGCAGATCGCGACACCTGTCCACAACGGCTAATTTGACCATTTCCTCAACGGTGGCGATGCGATCCGATGTTCTCGGGATCTGTGCCAAGTGTTATCACGACCCGCCTGACAAAATCAGCTATAAATAGCCCAGAGCTTGGCATTTTTCGGGATCCTTTTGGCAATATTGAGTACTGAATCCGCCATTGTTGTCAAACTACTGAAATATTGAGAGAAATCCTTATTGTATTAGCTTTCAAAGCATAATCAATAATATATAAAGTGGACGTAGGCTTGTTAACGCCGAACCACTATAAATTCTGAGTGTTATTTTCTTTTTCCTCGTTCTTCATTTGAAATTCTATAACATTCATAACAATTTGGGTGTTAGGTCCAAATTTCGATCTAACAAAAGGAAATCATTTTTAAAGTGTAGAACCGTTATTTAAAAGTAAATCTTTTCAAATGAATAAAACGTTGCTAAAAAGGAAATCTTTATAAAGTGAATAAAGTTAATCGAATATAGACATTCGAAAGGAGTTAAATCGAATATGGTATTCGAAAGGAGAAATCGAATATGGTATTCAAAGTTAGTTAATCGAATATGGTATTCGAAGTTAGTTAATCGAATATAGACATTCGAAAGGAGTTAATCGAATATGGTATTCGAAGTTAGTTAATCTAATATGGTATTCGAAGTTAGTTAATCGAATATGGTATTCGAAGTTAGTTAATCGAATATGGTATTCGAAGTTAGTTAATCGAATATGGTATTCGAAAGTTAGTTAATCGAATATGTTATTCGAAAGGGGTTAGTCAAGTCGAGTTAGTCAAATAGAGTAACAAGTTAGAGCAAATCAGTCAGAGTTAACCAGTTGGAGTTAATTAGTTAGAGTTAATCGATTAGAGTTAAAACGAACTAGAGTTAATCAAATATAGTTATTCGAGACAGAGTTAGTCAAACATAGTTATTCAGGATAAGTTGCCATCTCGTACGACTGCTAGCGTAATTCGCAGGGCTGTAAATAGCCTACGGTGGTCGGATGTTTCCTGAGGGAATCAGGCGTAACCATTGTGATCGCTGCGATCTAGAGTCAAGCAAATGGAAGTAAATCGAATATTAGTTAATTGATAGGAGTTAATCCAGTTGAGTTAAGTAGGGTTAAATAAGTCAAGTTAATCCAGTTGAGTTAAGTAGGGTTAAATAAGTCAAGTTAACCAGTTGAGTTAGGTAAGTCAAGTAAACCAGTAGGGTTAAGTAAGTAGGGTTAATCGAGTGGAGTTATCGAACATCACTTATTCAAAGTAGATTTATCGAATATAGTGCTCGAAGAGAAGAGTAATCGAATATAGTTTATTCGAGAAGAGAAATCGAATATAGTTCATTCGAGAAGAATTATCGAATATTGGTTATTCGAAGTGAGATAACCGAATATAAGTTATTCGAAGTAAGATAATCGAATATTGGTTATTCGAGAAGAAGTTACGAATCTAGACATTTGAAAGGAGCTAATCGAATATAGTTTATTCGAATAGAGTTAGAGGAGCTAATCGAATATAGTTTATTCGAATAGAGTTAGAGGAGTTATCGATGTTAGTTTCATCGAAAGGAGTTATCGATGTTAGTTTCATCGAAAGGGTTATCGATGTTAGTTTCATCGAAAGGAGTTATCGATGTTAGTTTCATCGAAGGGAGTTATCGATTATAGTTTAATCGAAGTGAGATTTTCAAATATGAGATATTTGAAAAGGAAGAGTTATCGAATGTTAGTTATTCGAAGAGAGATTATCGAATATCGTTTATTCGAGAAGGAGTTAATCGAATATAGGTTATTCGAAGAAGAGTTAATCAAATAGAGATTTCTCGAAGAGAGCTAATCGGCAAATTCGATTATATCGAATTCGGTAAAGTACTTATACTTTCCAGTGTTTAAATAGAGATTTATTTATTTATAAATAAATAAGTGTTAGGTTAATTATTCACTAATAAGAATAGAAGTTATAATTAAGGTTAGATAATTCGAAAGTAGGGATTGTAACGTTATCGTTATAACCAATGTTTTAAATATAGAAGTGGATTAGTAAAATTGAATCCGAGAAAGGCGTAAAGAAGTTGTTAAAAATTAAAAAGATAAACTTTGACCATTACGAAGTTATAACGTTGTTCAGTTAAGGTCTGAGAGGTAATTATACCCCAACTTGAGTGACTTCCTTCTTAACTAAGAAATGGTAAGGTTTGATCGTAAAGGAGTTTTGGAAATGTTTTCCAAACGAGAATCAGAAATGTTTTCTGATAAAAGAAAAATAAGAATTTAGAATATAGGGAAACAGGAGATAAGTAAATAAATGAACTAAAGAGATTTATGTTAAATGATGTTTGTTCGATATAATTTCCATTTGGAAATAATATCGTTGTTTGCACACTTGTTTTTCTTTGATGGTTAAATCACCGACTATCGAAGTTTTGACCATTTTAACGTTGTTAATATGGAGAGACCGGTTGGATTATTATCCATAGAACCACTCTGTATTGGCATAAGCGTCGCGAATCATATATGCCAAAGATAATTGAAGACGGAGTAAAATGCAAGGGCTGTTGTATAAGTCTTAGATAACAGTGACTAAGATGGATATACAGAATAGTGCCTTCGGTTTGTCCTGTCCCAGGACAACTTGTATGGACGACGGTCTGACAGAGTATATCCAATGGATCACGTAAATTGATCTGTTCAAACGTATTCACGTTTGATGGCGGAGGAATTCGTTTCTCTTAGCTGTATACCCGTGTTATTTTTGGATAAGTCAATTTGTGATTTGGCGGGTATGACGATGTGACATTTCTAAGTGAATGAAGATGGATGTTTGACAGAGTATTTCCAGACGATCACGTACATTGATTTCTTCAACCGTACCAAGAGTGGAAGCGGAGAAGGAAACTTCTTTTAGCTGACACGTAATGTACTGTTGTAAACGTCAATTAGTGATTTCGATGGATTTGACAATGTGGCATTCGAAGTGAATCTGATGTAATGATAAAGCGTAGCTTCTAGCCTCATCAACCGGTAAATGACAGAAATCGGGCAGGCAGCATGGCTAAGTCGGTCGCACCGAAGTAGGGTGTATAATCACCTATCTAGAAGAATATTCATTTGTTTCTTAAATCTATCAATGCTGTCCCATATATATATACGGGAACGGTTGCTGATCCCAACCGTTGGTGATGTACATTCGATACACTCAAGCGAAATGAGTGGTCGGTCATGTGTGGCTGAGTTGCAAGATGTTCTTGTTGAACTCCAGTGTATCGTTCCTAGAGTACACTGATCGGAAGGTGGTTCCATACCTTGTCATAGTTGGAAATCCAATCATCCAATACGTGCTTACGGTTTTGATTGTATACTATATATGTAGTAACGTGAGATGCAAGCGTTTCTACTAGACTGATATTTATTTGTACTTAGACATTATTATAATATCAGAATCATATTGCTTTGCAAAGTTATTTGGATTCTCATAAGGTAAAACCCTGTTCCGTATTCACGGCGTGGTCTTATGAGATATCATATACCTGTTTAAATGATTTGAGTTTATTCATACCAGTCCCATGACTGACCCGGAGTTTATTTTGTTTTCCCTAAACTCTTGGGTGCCTAAATTTGTACGGGCAGTCAAGTAGTCGGGATTTGCAGATACATTGAAGAGCTGGAGCAGGAGGCTTCAGAATTCTATAGCTATTATTATTTCCGCTGTTATTGTAAGTGCTGTACTCTGATAAATGCCATTGTATACATAACTGTTATATTTCAAGGTTATGTTATCTATTATATGTTATTCGTTTCGCTGTGAGGTTCGTGTTACTCTGATGTTGTGTTCTTCTTCTTCTTCTATTCTAAGTTTCTATCTTATCTATTCTCACCCTCTAATTTCTTTCATTAATTACCAGGATTTTTCGATGATTTGGTTATCGACATCGAGCTTATGTCGATAACCAAAGTCGCCCAAAAATCCGGGTTACTACAGTTGGTATCAGAGCATATAGGTTAAGTAATTACCTTGGCTCTGCGGCGTAATTCAGTAGAGATGGGATTAGTAATATCCTAGACTGAGTTTGAGTGTACATATACGAGTGAACATATTTGTTATTTAATATAAAATGATTTTATATTGTGGAGATTTATTGGTTGAGTAGTTTGTGAATTCTGGTCGATCAGTTTGATCCACTGTATCGATAGGGGTTACTAAACACTCGAATACGATGGACCGACACGGTATGTTTTGAAAAGAGGGTAAATGGAATAATTTTACCCGAATATATTTTGATATAATATATTGGTTGTGTTGGTTGTTATTGTAATCGAGTAAGATAAAGAAAAAAAAAGTGAAATGGTTATAAATAACTACTCAGAATTCATATAAGTAAAGTATATGAAATAAGATGAATTAAATCTGAATTTAATCAGAATTGGAATTAAAATAAGGAAATTTTAAGTTCCTGGGAGATTTTGAAACGTTTTCAAAATGGAAGTATTTAGTAATGGTTTTGAAAATGATATAGTATGGAACTCACTTTGATAGCTGGAAAATAGATTCTGATGATGAATCACGACATCATCAGTGTTCATTTTCGAGTTTCTAAGTGACGGATTACTACCAAAGGTTTTGTTTTTGAAATGTTTTGAGAAAACAAGCGTTTAGAAATTCAAAGGTTTTAAATTGGTATTATGATTTCAAATTGATTTGAAATAAACCCAGGAATTTAAATTATGGAATTTAAATTTAACTAATGAAGTTAAATAAAATGAGATGGTAAAAATAAATTAAAATTTAACTTGAACTGAGTTAAATAGAATTGAATTGGATTAGAGAATAATCTGTTATGGAATTGGGTTGATAAGTCAATAAAATTGAAATTTGATATTGGAGTTCGAATGAAATTCGATTTGGATTTGAGGATATGAACTGATTGGAATTTGATTGAGATAACACTGGTATATGCTGAGTTGATAACATATGGAAGTGATAGAGTTGATATGCCCGACAAAAAGGTACAAGTTTATATTTTATATGAGTTTGGAATTTATGAGCCGAATCGGCAAGCCGCTTGGTGTTTTGATTTTCTTTTGGGTTAAAGAAGGCCCGGAGAGGCGAGTTGGAGTTTGAGATATCGTCCAGTACAAAGGAGGTGCTGGCGAATTTTTTTCAAAATTTAAGGCGTTAGAACATTTTCAGGATTTTTGAAAATTTAGTTAGTCGAAATAAATTAATATTTTAGTCGATATTAATTGGTTCAGTTGAAACCAGAGATAAGGGGTAAACAGATAAATTTTACCCAGAAGATAGGGTCGTCCCCTAGCATAGCAATTTCGAGGACGAAATTTTATTAAGGGGGGAAGATTGTAGTAACCCGCATTTTTAGCTGTTGAACAATTAATTTATTTAATTATTAAATATCGATTTATCGATATCGAGAACGTGAATTAAATAATATTGAATATTTAATTAATAATTATAATATAATAAAATATATTTTAATGTCGAAATAATCAAAAATATTGGAAATCACAATATTCTGTGAGCGGGGTCATCCCTAAGATGTAATTCAGCTTAGAGTTGAATTATATTGACGAATATATTCAATCGACGACAGTTTGAACGTATAATTATATTATAATTAAAATCGAGCTTGAAACGACGCGGCAGTTCGCTATTTGGCGATTCAGACTTCAATTGAATGTACAGGATTCGTTTTAAGCCGGATTTCTGTGAAACAAGAAACGTGTGGAGCTGGTGGAGTATATCTTTCTAGTGGAAGAGAAAAATCGGGACTTCGTCGTGTAGATTTTGATTTACATCCAAATCAAATTTCAGAAAAGTCGCTGTGGAATTCCGTTATATTTTGCAACGCTTTATTTACGTTATAAAAGGATTTTCGATATAAATTGAATATCGAGATAATCTGGAATCTGAAATATCAAGCTGTAAATTCTGATAGGATATTTTGGAGCTGTATGGTATCCCACTGTGAATATAGACGATAATATTTATTTTTAAATATTAAATATTAAATTATATTTACATATATTTATATATTTAAATAGGCTATTTAGAGTGTTAAAAATAGCCACTTTTGCAAACGAAGTCGGAATTCGACGAAACAAGTTTTGTTGGATCCGCAAGGTCAAATAGTTGTTAGATTCCAAGTTTGGTGATTTTTAGAATCACTGTGTGGCCGTACGGATTTTTAGAGTGTGAAACAGTCAGTATTTCGATAGTTAAAAATACGCTGTGTGAGCATACGAAGTCGGAATTCGACCAAACCAGTTTCGTTGGGACCGTAATGTCGAACAGTAGTTGCATGTCCAATTTCGTGATTTTTGGGTATCGTATATGACCACAGGAATTTTTAGAAGATAAATAAATGAGATATTTGCTAAGTTAAATGAATAAAATATTAATATTTAAAATATCTAGATATTTTTCTTAGGTATAAATACCCCCCTTAGCAAATCCTTAAGACCTAATTCAGTTTTATCCGCCGCTCCTCATTTCCTTTATACAGCAAAAGTGGGATCAAAGAAAAATAAATAGGAAATCAAATTAATTCCTTAAAATCTCCAATCAAATATATTTGGATTCAGCAATGAAGCAGCTTCGATCCTGCGTAGGTATTATCAAGTTCGATGTCTGTTTTATCGAGCTCGACCATGTTTTTGTCGGAATCATTTTGTACAGCGTGGGTTTTGAACAACTAGGGCTTGGGTTTGTCGTCGACGTGGGGGTGAGTGGACCAAGCTGGTGGCGGCGTAGCTTGTGTGAAGGTAAGGCGCACGGGTTGAAGCCAGTTTGGGGTGCTCCGGTCGTCGGAGTTCGAAAGCGATGACGAGTTGTGGGTTTTAAGCTACAGGTCGATGTCTGGGATGAGGGTTCGAACTGTGCAAGTGTGGGTGGAGTTGGTAGAGATGGCGAAGGGGAGTGCTATGAAGGTGGTTGCGGTCGAGATGGATGACCGAAGGGGGAGCAGTGGTCGGTCAAACGGGGTCAACGGGGGGGGGGGGGGACATTACTGAGATTCGGATTTCTAAGTATGTGGGGGAGAAAGTGAATACGGGTCTGTAGTGTAAAGGGGAATGGGCCGGGAAAATATTGAGGTGAGGCCCATTGAATAAACTAAAGTCTAAGTTTTTATTTATTTAAATTAGTGTGCTAACTTCTAAATGATATAACTTTATCGTACGTAATCGGATTTCAGCGAAACAAGTTGCGTTTGGATCGTATGGACGAGAGCTTCACAATGAAGCTGACTGGAAGTGGATCCGAGCTCGTTACAATTTATGGAGAAATAAATTGTCCGTCGAAATCAAAGAACGCAAACCGATTATATAACGGTTAACGCGTCAATGTGAGTAAATCTCACTGACTCTGAACAGTTTATAATTTCATGTTGTATTGTTGGAACTGTTAAAATTGTCTGTTTGACTGTGTGTTGATTGTTTGATTGAACTGCTAGTCAGTTAGTTAAATTACTATATTGATTCTGTTTAACAGAATATATCATATGGAACTGAAAGTGATGTTATCTATATTGTCTAACATCTGTGATGCAGGGAAACAGGTTGGAGGAATCCGACTGGATTCCTCAACAGTTATTTTATTGTTTTTCATATATTTTAATATATGATGTGAATTATAACCTGTTGTTGATTGTGTGTGTATGGACGAGATTAGACATCGTGATTTGATATGTTAAAATACCATAACATGCCGGAATGTTGATAAGGGAATTTTCAAAGTGATATTGAAAATAGCATATTTATAAAATGGGATATTTATAAATAAGAGATATTTATAAAGTGGAATATTTATAAATAAGAAATGTTTATAAATTGGAATATTTATAAATAGGAGATATTTGAAAAGGAAATAAATTCAAAACATTTCTTTTTGAATGGAAAGGCCTGTGTGGCGAGTTTGGGGATTTTCCCGATGCTCCCGATACAAAGGAGGTTATGGCGAATTTTCCCGGGGATTCAAGGAGTTAGAATATTTCAAGAATAAATTTGAAAAGGAAATATTTGTAAACCATTTACAAATAGAATTGGAAAGGGAACGTTGTTAAAAAGGAAATCATTTTTAAAGTGTAGAACCGTTATTTAAAAGTAAATCTTTTCAAATGAATAAAACGTTGTTAAAAAGGAAATCTTTATAAAGTGAATAAAGTTAATCGAATATAGACATTCGAAAGGAGTTAAATCGAATATGGTATTCGAAAGGAGAAATCGAATATGGTATTCAAAGTTAGTTAATCGAATATGGTATTCGAAGTTAGTTAATCGAATATAGACATTCGAAAGGAGTTAATCGAATATGGTATTCGAAGTTAGTTAATCGAATATGGTATTCGAAGTTAGTTAATCGAATATGGTATTCGAAGTTAGTTAATCGAATATGGCATTCGAAGTTAGTTAATCGAATATGGTATTTGAAAGTTAGTTAATCGAATATGTTATTCGAAAGGGGTTAGTCAAGTCGAGTTAGTCAAATAGAGTAACAAGTTAGAGTAAATCAGTCAGAGTTAACCAGTTGGAGTTAATTAGTTAGAGTTAATCGATTAGAGTTAAAACGAACTAGAGTTAATCAAATATAGTTATTTGAGACAGAGTTAGTCAAACATAGTTATTCAGGATAAGTTGCCATCTCGTACGACTGCTAGCGTAATTCGCAGGGCTGTAAATAGCCTACGGCGGTCGGATGTTTCCTGAGGGAATCAGGCGTAACCATTGTGATCGCTGCGATCTAGAGTCAAGCGAATGGAAGTAAATCGAATATTAGTTAATTGATAGGAGTTAATCCAGTTGAGTTAAGTAGGGTTAAATAAGTCAAGTTAATCCAGTTGAGTTAAGTAGGGTTAAATAAGTCAAGTTAACCAGTTGAGTTAGGTAAGTCAAGTAAACCAGTAGGGTTAAGTAAGTAGGGTTAATCGAGTGGAGTTATCGAACATCACTTATTCAAAGTAGATTTATTGAATATAGTGTACTCGAAGAGAAGAGTAATCGAATATAGTTTATTCGAGAAGAGTAATCGAATATAGTTTATTCGAGAAGAGAAATCGAATATAGTTCAATCGAGAAGAATTATCGAATATTGGTTATTCGAAGTGAGATAATCGAATATAAGTTATTCGAAGTAAGATAATCGAATATTGGTTATTCGAGAAGAAGTTACGAATCTAGACATTTGAAAGGAGCTAATCGAATATAGTTTATTCGAATAGAGTTAGAGGTGCTAATCGAATATAGTTTATTCGAATAGAGTTAGAGGAGTTATCGATGTTAGTTTCATCGAAAGGAGTTATCGATGTTAGTTTCATCGAAAGGGTTATCGATGTTAGTTTCATCGAAAGGAGTTATCGATGTTAGTTTCATCGAAGGGAGTTACCGATTATAGTTTAATCGAAGTGAGATTTTCAAATATGAGATATTTGAAAAGGAAGAGTTATCGAATGTTAGTTATTCGAAGAGAGATTATCGAATATCGTTTATTCGAGAAGGAGTTAATCGAATATAGGTTATTCGAAGAAGAGTTAATCAAATAGAGATTTCTCGAAGAGAGCTAATCGGCAAATTCGATTATATCGAATTCGGGAAAGTACTTATACTTTCCAGTGTTTAAATAGAGATTTATTTATTTATAAATAAATAAGTGTTAGGTTAATTATTCACTAATAAGAATAGAAGTTATAATTAAGGTTAGATAATTCGAAAGTAGGGATTATAACGTTATCGTTATAACCAATGTTTTAAATATAGAAGTGGATTAGTAAAATTGAATCCGAGAAAGGCGTAAAGAAGTTGTTAAAAATTAAAAAGATAAACTTTGACCATTTCGAAGTTATAACGTTGTTCAGTTAAGGTCTGAGAGGTAATTATACCCCAACTTGAGTGACTTCCTTCTTAACTAAGAAATGGTAAGGTTTGATCGTAAAGGAGTTTTGGAAATGTTTTCCAAACGAGAATCAGAAATGTTTTCTGATAAAAGAAAAATAAGAATTTAGAATATAGGGAAACAGGAGATAAGTAAATAAATGAACTAAAGAGATTTATGTTAAATGATGTTTGTTCGATATAATTTCCATTTAGAAATAATATCGTTGTTTGCACACTTGTTTTTCTTTGATGGTTAAATCACCGACTATCGAAGTTTTGACCATTTTAACGTTGTTAATATGGAGAGACCGGTTGGATTATTATCCATAGAACCACTCTGTATTGGCATAAGCGTCGCGAATCATATATGCCAAAGATAATTGAAGACGGAGTAAAATGCAAGGGCTGTTGTATAAGTCTTAGATAACAGTGACTAAGATGGATATACGGAATAGTGCCTTCGGTTTGTCCAGTCCCAGGACAACTTGTATGGACGAAGGTCTGACAGAGTATATCCAATGGATCGCGTAAGTTGATCTGTTCAAACGTATTCACGTTTGGTGGCGGAGGAATTCGTTTCTCTTAGCTGTATACCCGTGTTATTTTTGGATAAGTCAATTTGTGATTTGGCGGGTATGACGATGTGACATTTCTAAGTGAATGAAGATGGATGTCTGACAGAGTATTTCCAGACGATCACGTACATTGATTTCTTCAACCGTACCAAGAGTGGAAGCGGAGAAGGAAACTTCTTTTAGCTGACACGTAATGTACTGTTGTAAACGTCAATTAGTGATTTCGATGGATTTGACAATGTGGCATTCGAAGTGAATCTGATGTAATGATAAAGCGTAGCTTCTAGCCTCATCAACCGGTAAATGACAGAAATCGGGCAGGCAGCATGGCTAAGTCGGTCGCACCGAAGTAGGGTGTATAATCACCTATCTAGAAGAATATTCATTTGTTTCTTAAATCTATCAATGTTGTCCCATATATATATACGGGAACGGTTGCTGATCCCAACCGTTGGTGATGTACATTCGATACACTCAAGCGAAATGAGTGGTCGGTCATGTGTGGCTGAGTTGCAAGATGTTCTTGTTGAACTCCAGTGTATCGTTCCTAGAGTACACTGATCGGAAGGTGGTTCCATACCTTGTCAAAGTTGGAAATCCAATCATCCAATACGTGCTTACGGTTTTGATTGTATACTATATATGTAGTAACGTGAGATGCAAGCGTTTCTACTAGACTGATATTTATTTGTACCTAGACATTATTATAATATCAGAATCATATTGCTTTGCAAAGTTATTTGGATTCTCATAAGGTAAAAACCCGTTCTGTATTCACGGCGTGGTCTTATGAGATATCATATACCTGTTTAAATGATTTGAGTTTATTCATACCAGTCCCATGACTGACCCGGAGTTTATTTTGTTTTCCCTAAACTCTTGGGTGCCTAAATTTGTATGGGCAGTCAAGTAGTCGGGATTTGCAGATACATTGAAGAGCTGGAGCAGGAGGCTTCAGAATTCTATAGCTATTATTATTTCCGCTGTTATTGTAAGTGCTGTACTCTGATAAATGCCATTGTATACATAACTGTTATATTTCAAGGTTATGTTATCTATTATATGTTATTCGTTTCGCTGTGAGGTTCGTGTTACTCTGATGTTGTGTTCTTCTTCTTCTTCTTCTATTCTAAGTTTCTATCTTATCTATTCTCACCCTCTAATTTCTTTCATTAGTTACCAGGATTTTTCGATGATTTGGTTATCGACATCGAGCTTATGTCGATAACCAAAGTCGCCCAAAAATCCGGGTTACTACACCCACCCTTAGAACCTGGGGGGAAAATGAAGAAAAGATGCGAAAACAAAGGGGTCAAACATAAAGTCTGGCGAGTCCAATAACTTTAACAATATAATTATTAAAGTAATTAGGATAAGGCATAAATGTATAAAACAAGGAATGACTGTGGAACAAGTGGGCAAGACAATACAAACAAGAGGAATATATTCTAGCATTAATCTCGCTCCTAATCACTATAGGATAATTACTATACTGCACCATTACTAGTCACCCTAAAAGTTGATCCCGCCTACTGAACATAATTACCATAATGGTAGTTTCGTGTACCCCTAGCTGTCATCATAGGTGCCGCCCGCCCCTATCTCCACTAGTTGTACCCACTACCCCCATGCGATCGGCTCCCTAACTCGTAGATACCCGTGTTGGTCCCACAGTGGGGTGTATCACTCTCCAAAGTGGCAACCCGATACCATTAAAGAAGCATAGCTTATATCTACACGATGCAACAACGTCTTACCTACCAGCCCAGGCCCACGCACGAACATGACCCCGTTCGACTTGCGTTGCCACCGTTAACCTGTTTTGACCTCTTACAATCAAACCCAATAAGCGTGTCCCGTCCTCGATCTAACTCGAGCTCACAAAGATACTTAATGGGTTACTGGTTTCAAAACGGTCACCCATGCTTGACACAAGCTTTCCACCTATGCTTGCTCCCCACTAAGATTTCCACTTAACCCCTTCTTATTCATGTCTTTTTACATGTTTCAATTTGGTTAAGTGTTTCTAATCGTATTTCACAGGTCACCCATGTCACCCACTTAACCCCCATGTCCCACCACATGTTTATCTTGGTTAAGTGTTACTTAATTCATTATAACCGTAACCTTGTAAGACCTCTCACATTGGATTACCGTTTGCGGTTGCTGGATTTGTCGGGCGGGTCCGGGCAGTCTTATACCACAAACGAGTCTAACCTCGTGTCTTTACAATTGTTACGCATTTAATTTATGCCTTTGACCTCTCGCATTAGACTACCGTTTGTGGTTGTTGGATTTGTCGAGCGGGTCCGGGCAGTCTTATACCACAAACGAGTCTAACCTCGTGTCTTAGGCGTTTATTATTACAAATTATTTCACCTCAATATGAGTTAATTATCCCTATTCAAATTGTCAATAATTTCCAAATTAATTATGTCCATAATTGTCACCTAAATTATGTCCATACTTTTTAGGTATATAAATTATACCAATTAATGTCTCAATTTAGTTATATGCCTTTAAAGCTATTTTATGCCAATTCACAATTTGCATAATTAATATTTTTCCATTGTCCCCATGCTATTCGTACGTTCTAATATGAAATATGTTAGACTGGCGAATAGTCTAACTTATAAAAAAAAAGAAACAACACAACTTGCATAACGCCTAAAATAGATCTAGCTTGCAAATAGGAATTATTACATAAATTTGTATAGCCAATAATTTGCATAGACAATGGACATATAGAATTGTATATTTGCATAAACTACCATGGATCTAAATATAGATCTAAACATGAAAATGTGAACTTGCATATACGAATTATGGGTCTCACCAAAACTTGCATATGTAAATATAATTTTCACCTAAAAATGTGAATATAGTTTTCACCTAAACTTGCATATGGATTTCTGCAACTTGCATATGAATTTATCACATGTTTTTGCATATAAACTAGCATATGTATATACTTGATTCACTTATAAACTTGTGTACAATTCACATACAGACTTGCATAAGATTCGCATTCAAACTAGCATACGATTTAACATCCCAAACTTGCATAAGATTCACATACGAACTAGCATATGTAAAAACGGACTTGCATAAGATTCACATACAAACTAGCATATGATTTACATCCCAAACTTGCTAATAAAACGAATCAAGTTAAACATATGTGATTGGACATATGAAATAGATCTACTAACATAAGTTAACAAAACTGTCATATGTTCACCAATAAACGATAACAAAGTTAAACAACATCACATGATTCAACAGACATGTTCTCTTAATCCAATTATAACTTATCATAGTTAATTTATTAATTATTTTGTGAAAGAAATTGTACTCACAAAGACAAGTTAGAGAAGAGAATAATTCGTTCGTCTTTTGTATTAGAATTCTGATTTGCCAATCCCTAAGCTTTAGGAAGAAGAACTACTCTAGCAGCAGCATGGTGGCAAAGAGACTAATTTAGTTTAGGTTTAGGGTTTGAGTCTAAGCGTGCTTTGTCAGAAGTTTAAATCAACCTAAGCCGGTAGATTATCATAGAGCAATCCCAATTGTCCAGACTAGATAGAGTTATCTAGAATTGCCACATCTGCCTAGTGACTCAGCAACAGGTCAGGTAAGACTGAGCAACAAGTCAGGATTATCATAGACCTCTTGGTCGACCTGTATAGGGGAAGTCGACCCCCTGGTCGACCTGGCCTTGGGCGGGAGAAATCCCGCCCAACCCGCTTCCCTGTTTGAATTTTGAATTTCGAATTTTTATTCTGAACTGTTTTAATTTATATAAAATTCCTGAAACTTCCGAGGGCCATAACTTCCTCGTACGTAGTGCGGTTTACAAAAATTTGGACTCTATTCCAAGCAGAATTTCGAGATGAACGCAATGGCGTAAACCGTTTCCCTTACTTTTCACTTTAGCAATTAAGTATTCTTAAATTCGTTCTTTTAATAGTCCCATAAAATTCAAGGTGTTACATTCTCCCCTCCTTAAAGGATTTCGCCCCCGAAATCTCCAAGTTAAGGAGAATGTATATCCTAACATCCAATCATCCATCTACTCAACCATAAAACACAGGCATCCATTGTCCTTACAAGATTTCTAATGATGTATGAACATATGCAAAAAGTGTGTGTGTATATTCCTTATCTAATGCAAAATCAGGCGGTCCACTGATTCAGTTGACCTCCTTAATGCAAAATATGATAGTGCCATGCATCCATTATGCATGCAAAAGAAGCCTAACGATACATATTACTTCTACATATGTGCATAACCATTCATCAAAATGCAGCATCCATATGATAACACAACCATTATACACCCATTACTTTAAATATACACAAACACTTAAATGCAATATGAAAGTGATTGAGCCGATGTAGTGTCTAATGTGTGTGTACATGCATCCACGAGAAACCTCTAGCAACCACTCGCAACCATCAATCATAACATGTTTCAAATACATGTTTACATCCATTGATTTCTTCCTAAGGATAAAGAATAGGACCAAGGAGATATACTTAAAAGATAGATATAAGCATGAATAAACTTATGGAAAAAGAGACAAAGGAGGTACCCTAAAAAAGAAAAGGGTAGGTTGCGCGTAATTTCCTCTCAGTTTCCCAAGTGGTGTCTTCCTCGGCGTCACTCCATTGAACTTTAACAAGCTTGACTTCACGGTTGCGTAGCTTTTTGACTTCCGTTCCCAAGATACGAGTTGGAACTCTTCTCACAGTCGCTTCTCATTCCACTTCTACTTCCTCTAGTATACTTGTCTCCAACACTTCCGCAGACTCATGTAAGCACTTTCGTAGTTGAGAAACATGAAAAACATTATGAACTCCAGCCAGTCTTTCGGGTAGCTCTACTCTGTAAGCCATCGTCCCAATCCTTTCAGTGATAGGTAACTGTCCTACAAATCTTGGTGCTAGCTTTCCTACGGACCCAAAGCGAATGACATTCCTCAAAGGAGATACTTTAAGGAACACCTTATCTCCAACCTCAAACTTAAGGTCGGTTCTTCTTTTGTCTGCGTAGGACTTCTGTCTATCTTGTGCAGCCTTCATCCATCTTCTTATCAAGTCCACCATTTCTGAGGTCTCTCTAATCATGTCTAGCCCAAGTACGAGCTTGTCTGTAGACTCCCACCAACAAGTTGGTGATCGGCATGGTCTTCCATATAAATCTTCGAAGGGCGCCATGCCTATGGTGGCTTGGTAGCTATTATTGTAAGCCAATTCCACCAAAGGAAGATGATCCTCCCATGTCCCTCCAAAGTCAAGAATGCACAATCTCAAGAGGTCTTCCAATACTCTGTTCACTCTTTCCATCTGACCATCGGTTTGGAGGTGATAGGATGTGCTTAAGCATAATTGTGTGCCTACAACCTCTTGAAAACTCTTCCAAATCTCGCTCGTAAAGATAGGATCTCAATCACTCACTATGCTGGAGGGTATCCCATGGAGTCGAACTATCTCTTTAAGATAAATGGATGCTAGGGAAGAGGCAGTCCTTCTTCTTTTAACAGGTATATAGTGAGCGCTTTTAGTGAGCCTGTCCACTATTAACCAAATACTGGTATTGCCCCTTCTTGACCTAGGAAACCCATCAACAAAGTCCATCGAAATGCTATCCCACTTCCACTGTGGGACCTCTAGAGGATGAAGCAGATCACCAAGCGTCTTCTGCTCCGTTTTACTTTCTGGCATATCAAGCACTTAGCGAAGAACTCAGCTACATCCTTCTTCATGCCATTCCAAAATAAAACCCTTTTTATATCTTTATACATCTTTCCTCCGCCTAGGTGTATGGTCAGCTTAGAATGGTGCGCTTCATCGAGAACCATCTTCACCAAATCCCTTACTTGTGGGATGCATAGCCTTCCCCCTAACTAGATTATCCATCAACTCAGCTAGCTAAGGGTCTTCTCGTTGCGCGGTTCCTATTGAGTCCAAAAGAGTAGGACGCACCTCGAGCGACGCTAATAGACCAGGTACAATTTCAGAGGAGGGTCAAAAGTTAAAGTTTTCGATGTACTCCAAGCTTTGTCGTTCTACAAAGAGAGGACTCAAGGTCAGCTTCTTCCTACTTAAGGCGTCTGCTACCACATTACCCTTGCTAGGGGTATAGGAAATCTCAAAATCATATTAGATCAGAAATTCCATCCACCATTGTTGTCTTAAGTTAAGGTCTTTCTGTGAGAAAAGGTACTTTAATGATTTATGGTCAGCAAACAATTCAAACCTTTCTCCTAGTAGGTAATGACGCCATGACTTTAGAGCGAAAACCATGGCAGCTAGCTCCAAATCATGAGTTGGGTAGTTCTTCTCATGTACATTCAATTTCCTTCCCCCATGACAAACTACCTTGCCTTCTAGCATCAAGGCGGCGCCCAACCCTGTAACGCATGCGTCTGTGTATATGGTAAACATTTTGCTCCCATCAGGCAATGTCAGGACTAGGGTTGTTGTTAGAGCCCTTCTCAAACGTTGGAAAGTAATATCGCAATCCAAATCCCAAGTGAAAGTTAGGTTCTTCTTATTAAGGAACTCGCTGAACACCCTGCTCATCAAGTCAACGAAGTAAGAAAGTGCATTTGTCAAGCCGAAAGGCATGACAAGCCATTCAAAGAAACCATCCAGGATTTTGAACGCGTTCTTATCAATGTTATCTTCAGCCATTCTTAGCTGATTAAACCCGGTAGCTAGATCTTGTTGGGAGAAAGCTGACGCACCTACAACCTGATCAAACAAATCAACTATTCTTGGAAGTGGGTACCTATTTTTCTTGGTCAGCTTGTTTAGCTCCCTATAATCAACGCATAAGCGAAGTGAACCATCCGCTTTGGTTGTCGAATAATACTGGAGCACCCCATTCAGAAATACTCCGCCTTATAAACCCTTTTTTGAGCAACTCTTTGACTTGCTTACTGAGCACTTTTCTCTCCCTTGGAGCCATGTGTCTAACGGGTAGAGCTACGGGTTTTTCATTATCAACAAGGTATATGCGGAAGTCTATCTCCCGCTTCGGAGGTAAGCCCTTCACCTCTTCAAATACATCTGAGTATTCACGGACTACTCTAATCGACTGAAAGTTTTTAACAGACGCATCAAGAGATTCTAGTTAGCTAAGCATAACAGAATGTATGGGATTACAAGAGATTTCGAGAGTGTTGCCGAGGCGAGTCATAAGTCTAACCACTTTCTTTTCACAATCAAGGATGGCACCATTAGTGGATAACCAATCCATACCTAGAATCAACCCATAGCCCGTATAGCCAAGAACGAAGGCGTTGCATTCAAACTCAATGCTCAAGATAGACACTCTCAAATCCCGACAAATCATTGAAAGATGAGCCGAACCACCAATAGGATTTGAGACTACTATGGGATCGTAACTAGACTAGTATTTAAGTTCAGTGTTTCAACTAATGAAGCAGTCACAAACGAGTGTGAAGCAACAGAATCAAATAAAGTACGAACAGGATGATCAAATAGAAAAACCAAACTTTCAACAGAAATGTTTCTACCTCTCTTCTGTCTTGGTGCCATGAGAGCATGAACCTGCCCTCTTGCATGCCATGGTGCCTTAAGAGCCAGAAACTGCCCTCCAGAAGTAGACCCTTCCCTCTGCCCTTGCCCCTGTCTTCTCGGACAGTCTTTGATCAAATTTCCTACCTCACAACAGTTGAAGCAGCCAATCTTCTTCTTCTTCCTATAATCCTTGCTCAGATGGCCTAGTGTTCCATAATTAAGGCACCTTTTCTTTCCTTTGGTATTGTTATCCTTACCACCTTTCTTAGGTTGCTGTTGTGACTTCTTTTGATCCCCTTTCTTTTCAGGTGCCTTATTAGCATTAGCGCCTTTCTCCTCTTCATGCATAAGCGACATGTCAACCAGTTTCTCAAAGGTAGCCCCCATAGGAATGTGGGTCATAGCCAGCCCATGTAGCGGCTCGTTCAGACCTTTAACGAATCTCAGGGCCTTCTTTTCAGGTGTGTTCACCAAGTCTAAGCCAAATCTCACCAACTGATTGAACTTGTTGATGTACTCCTTTACTGATAAATTCCCCTGTTTCAATGCCAAGAACCACTCCATGTATAAATTTTCTTCTGCTTGTGAGAGAAATTTTATCTCGAACCTTTGTCTGAAATCCATCCATGTCTCTACTAGACGCTCTCCATTCGTGACCTCCCACCAAAACGAGGCTTCGTCCTTCATTAACCAAGCAGCTAATTAGACCTTCCTTCCATCTTCTATCTCGAAGATACCGAAAAATCTTCCACCTCCTTAAGCCAATTTCAAGCTTCAACAAACGTCTCTGATCTGTGAAAAGATTTTCTGCCCATTGCCCAAATGTCTTTTCATATCTTCGAAAAAGTATCAACACGGGAGGGGGAGGAGGAGGAGCGGCCGCATCTGGGGGAGGAGGGATGTCTGTTGGGCCTGTGGCGGTGGCCCTAGCCTCCAGATACCTTCCGAACTAGGTTGGTATCGATATCCCCTCGGGTATCTCGGGTAACCCAGACATGCTGAAAAGAAAAAGGAAGAGATTCAAAATGGAGAATCGAAAGAAAGATATATGGCTCTTGGGGGTTATGTTTATTTAAAAAAAAAAAAAACTTTTCTTTTGAAATTCTCTCCATAAAACATATTTTTGAAAGTATTTCTTTATAAAATGCTTTTGAAAAATAGTTTTTCAAAATCTCTTATCTGTTCTGTTAGCCTTCAGCTCTGATACCACGTGTAACACCCCACGTCCATTAATACCACTCTCAAAGGGAATGCATTAATTTTCATGGAGTATTATTGATGTATAGAATAGAATATAACAAGATAGACACATATATTGATACTTGAAAATTTCAAAACAACTTTTATTGCAGCGGAGAAATAGTTTGATTGCAAGAAATCATAAAACAACAGTAAAACCAAGTACACTTCATATCCATCTTGACAATTTGTTTTCTAAGTACAAAAAGTAAAAAAGCATAACCCCAACATAAGTAGCCATAAAAGTGATGAGCTGAACTTTACTTTCAGCAATCCAAGCACTTCCAAAGAGAGAGAAAGATCCAAATCAAGCTAGTGGCTCCACTAGCACTAGTCCCACCCTGAGAACCTGGGGGGAGAAGGAAAAATAGAGGCGAAAACAAAAGGGGTCAGAAATAAAGTCTGGCGAGTCCAATAATTTTAACAATATAATTATTAAAGTAATTAGGATAAGGCATAAATGTATAAAACAAGGAATGACTGTGGAACAAGTGGGCAAGACAATACAAACAAGAGGAATATATTCTAGCATTAATCTCGCTCCTAATCACTATAGGATAATTACTATACTGCACCATTACTAGTCACCCTAAAAGTTGATCCCGCCTACTGAACATAATTACCATAATGGTAGTTTCGTGTACCCCTAGCTGTCTTCATAGGTGCTGCCTGCCCCCATCTCCACCAGTTGTACCCACTACCCCCATGCGATCGGCTCTCTGACTCGTAGATACCCGTGTTGGTCCCACAGTAGGGTGTATCACTCCCCAAAGTGGCAACCTGATACCACTAAAGATACATGACTTATATCTACACGATGCAACAACTTCTTACCTACTAGCCCGGGCCCATGCACGCACGTGACCCCGTCGGACTTGCATTGCCACCGTTAACCCGTTTCGACCTCTTACAATCAAACCTAGTAAGCGTGTCCCGTCTTCGATCTAACTCGAGCTCACAAAGATACTTAATGGGTTACTGGTTTGAAAATGGTCCTCCTTGCTTGACACAAGCTTTCCACCTATGCTTGGTCCCCACTAAGATTTCCACTTAACCCCTTCTTATTCATGTCTTCTTACATGTCTCACTTTGGTTAAGTGTTTCTAATCGTATTTCACATGTCACCCATGTTACCCACTTAACCCCCATGTCCCACCACATGTTTATCTTGGTTTAGTGTTACTTAATTCATTATAATTGTAACCTTGTAAGACCTCTCACACTAGACTACCGTTTGCGGTTGCTGGATTTGTCGGGCGGGTCCGGGCAGTCTTACACCGCAAACGAGTCTAACCTCGTGTCTTTACAATTGTTACGCATTTAATTTATGCCATTGACCTCTCACATTAGACTACCGTTTGTGGTTGCTGGATTTGCCGGGGGGGGGTCCGTGCAGTCTTATACCACAAACGAGTCTAACCTCGTGTCTCGGGCGTTTATTATTACAAATTATTTCACCCCAATATGAATTAATTATCCACATTCAAATTGTCAATAATTTCCAAATTAATTATGTCCATAATTGTCACCTAAATTATGTCCATACTTTTTAGGTATATAAATTATACCAATTAATGTCTCAATTTAATTATATGCCTTTAAAGCTATTTTATGCCAATTCACAATTTGCATAATTAATATTTTCGTATTGTCCCCACGCTATTTGTACGTTCTAATATGAAATATGTTAGACTCGCAAATAGTCTAACTTATAAAAAAGAAAAGAAACATCACAACTTGCATAACACATAAAATAGATCTAACTTGCAAATAGGAATTATAACGTAAATTTGCATAGCCAATAATTTGCATAGACAATGGACATATAGAATCATATATTTAAACTACCATGGATCTAAATATAGATCTAAACATGAAATTGTGAACTTGCATATATGAATTATGGGTCTCACCTAAACTTGCATATGTGAATATAATTTTCACCTAAAAATGTGAATATAGTTTTCACCTAAACTTGCATATGGATTCCTACAGCTTACATATGAATTTATCACCTGTTTTTGCATATAAAATAACATATGTATATACTTGATTCACATATAAACTTGTGTACAATTCACATACATACTTGCATAAGATTCACATTCAAACTAGCATATGATTTAACATCCCAAACTTGCATAAGATTCATATACGGACTAGCCTGTGTAAAAAAACAGACTTGCATAAGATTAACATACAAACTAGCATATGATTTAACATCCCAAACTTGCATAAGATTCACATACAAACTAGCATATGATTTACATCCCAAACTTGCATATAAAATGAATCAAGTTAAACATATGTGATTGGACATATGAAATAGATCTACTAACATAAGTTAACAAAATCGTCATATGTTCACCAACAAACGATAACAAAGTTAAACAACATCACATGATTCAATAGACATGTTCTCATAATCCAATTATAACTTATCATAATTAATTTATTAATTATTTTGTGAAAGAAATTGTACTCACAAAGACAGGTTAGAGAAGAGAATAATTCGTCCGTCTTTTGTATTAGAATTCTGATTTGCCAATCCCTAAGCTTTAGGAAGAAGAACTACTCTAGCAGCAGCATGGTGGCCAAGAGGCTATTTAGTTTAGGTTTAGGGTTTGAGTCTAAGCGTGCTTTTATAGAAGTTTAAATCAACCTAAGTCGTTAGATTATCCTAGGAGCAATCCCAACCGTCCAGACAAGATAGAGTTATCTAGAATTTCCACCTCTGCCCTAATGACTCAACAACAGGTCAGGTTAGACTCAGCAACAAGTCAGGATCGTCAAATTTCAGATCTGCCCCAAGGGGAAGGTCGACCCCCTGGTCGACCTGTATAGGGGAGGTTTCCCACCCAGCCCGCTTCCCTGTTTGAATTTTGAATTTTTATTCTGAACCATTTTAATTTATATAAAATTCCTGGAACTTCCGAGGGTCATAACTTCCTCATACGAAGTCCAATTTATGAAAACTTGGACTCTATTCCAAGCAGAATTTCGAGACGAACGGAGTGGCGTAATCGGTTTCCCTTAATTTTCATTTTAACAATTACGTATTCTTAAATTCGTTCTTTTAATAGTCATAGAAAATTCAGGGTGTTACATCTCTCCATTATATATAAATTTCTTCGTAAATCTATCATTCTCTGCAATGTGAAATAGGCTACTAATTCTTAGAATATTATGATTTTTGTTTGATTGATTGAGATTTCTGATGATTGTTCTTTCTCTTATGCTGAAATTATATTTTTAGTCATTTTTCATCTATATTTTAAATCCTAAATCCTTTTGATGATAACAAAAGCATGAGAATGGATTGAGATTTTGATTTATGAGTGAATATTTTATAAATATTATTAATTTTGAAAATTAATTATTGTTTTCACTCATGCACAGTTATAGGGGGAGTTTTTATTGTAGGCGGAGCTTTCAAATAGGGGGAGTTCAGTTCTTAACTGTCAAACACATTTATTGGATTCAAAATCTTAATATTTATTTGTCATCATCAAAAGGGGGAGATTGTTGTATATAACGGTGCTGTATACACAATTATATGATTTTTGTTTGATGATAACAACTAAATATATTTTATTATTAAATGTGCCTGTTATTGTACTGTTTCATATATACATCACAGACAGGAATATAATATTTATACTTAAATAGAATACAACTGTACAGACATTCAAATATTCACACAGTATTTTATTTAAATATAATATTTTATTTAAGTATAATATTTTATTTAAATACAATATTTTATTTCAAACATTCAAACAATACAGCTATTCATAACTTCACTATTTGAACACATCACATTTCATATACATTTCACTATTGTACATTTTCTCATTTATACATTCATTGTTACAAACACTCTTTAACTGGCACTGTTCTTGTCTTTAATCTTTTGTCTTCGCATCTCTCTGTCAGTCCAATCATCATCTGCTTACCTGTCACTTGAAAACCCCAAGCACACAGTACACTGCAATAGAAATAAAACTAAATACATGCAAATATAAATTTTATTTTTAAAATTTTATTTGCCTCAGATTTCTGGTGTGTTTCTTATCATTTTTCATGACTTGATCTGATTCGTCTGTGTCTAGTTAGTTGGTATATGTATAGTGCAGGGACAAGAAATATTGTTTGATGACTGTATATACACACGTGTATAAAATATACACGTGTGCACAGCCTCGCCAATGCGGTGGAGCAACTGAGGAGCAGCCACGTGGACCAACTCGACTCAGTTTACACATGAAAACAACTCAGTGTAAAGTCAGCAACAAACTCAGAGAGTGAAGTACATCAAAACAGCAATAGTGGTCGAGGCAGCTCAACAAAGAGGTCAAATCATATATGTGAGCCAAGCATGTTTAACACAACCAAGAATGGGCCGAGCATATGTATATGGTCAACACAAAATGCAAGCATATGGACTAGCACAAGACAGAGCAGCAATGGTGCAACAGGGATATGTAAATTCAACAATGATGAAATCGAGACAGCACAAGACAACAAGTTTCTTTTAAATGCCAACTACTCAAACTCAAGAACATAGGGGACAAGGCAGAAAATGTCAAAGCATTTCTTTTGGCAAGTCTACATCTATACAAACAGCAAACATGTTCGTGGCAGGTTAAATGATACATGTAAATGGTGCATGCAGCAAGAGAGGGTAGTTACATGGATGGTGATCAAGTATGAATGCACAAACTGTATGGTGCAAGTGAAACAAAATCAAGTACTAGCAAATGCTAAGCCAGGTTACATAGCCAAGTACAAAAATGGTGCATACAAAGGTGCAGTTTTTTTCTAATGCAACAGAAAATAAAAACAGTGTCGAGCCAGTTCAGTTTTATCTACATGATTAAGTACGCATATAAGGTTAAGGCAGTATAGTGGTACAAATGTTCAAGTAGCTAGTATATTGTAGCAGAATTTGTTTCTGGTGCAAGTGGAGCTAACAATGGTGATTCACACACGTTCATGGTTTAACAAAACAGCTCTCATCTTTGAATATCACGAAATCATTCCTGTTTTTGGACATAAATACAAGTGGAAAGTTTTTCAATGTTTCTAGGAATATCAGTAAAGACTCAAGCTAGGTGATAAAATTGAAACAGACTCAAGGAAAGTGTTTAATGCAGTTTTTGAAATCGATTTTATCCCTTCCAATTTTACTCAATCAAGCGTGGAATACTGAATCAATTTCAGCATTGAATCCAATTATATATGGTATGACGATTTGGCAGAATAAACCTCAACAAGCATATTTTTTAACTATGGAAATCGACTCAAAACAGGCAAGATTATATTTCTCGAAATCAATTCAAGCTTTTGAAAACATTCAATCAGCAAAGGATTTGCTCAAGATATTTTTAGCAAGAGTAAGACAGAGCAGAAATCATATATGGCACTCTCAAACATGTTTCCAGATTTGGCAAACATTATTTTCAAAAACCATTTTTGTTTGTGAAGGGTTTAAAACATTTCCAGGAATCAACCAAACATGTATGGAAAGTTTTGTCAACACCATTTTGTACAGCATGTTTTTGTCAAGCAATTAATTGGCAGTTTATTCTTAGGAGCTATTTTTGGCAAGGTTTAATCGGTTTCACAATTCCAAAATTGATCAATTTGTTTTATGGCGACAAATCAAAGACTGTGGAAATAAAAAAATTACATAGAACATTAATTCGCAGAAGGGACATTGAAATTCAAGTCGGACATCATCTCGCAAAAGGCAACATTTTTCATGCAGAAAATCAGAAGAGGAAATCATAGAAATCAGGTCAATCACTTGTTGAAATCAGAGAAGGGTCTAAATAATTTTCAATCCTATATTAACACCGTTTACATCACTAGCAAAGGCTATCGAAACCAAGAAAATTAACCAAGCAACCAAAGAATTAAAATCAGAAATCTTAATGAGTTTCGATCACCAGTAAACCCGGTATCAGTCATGAAGCTAGCCATCGAATAATTGAAGTTCATCAGAGAACCAGATTACATCAATCTGAAGTTATTGTAATTCGATTTGGGGCAGACATTAAAACCCTAGCCAACATTTATTTTTCCCAGAGACCAAAGAGATCGGGCAGAACTACAGTGGATTCAAAAGAAATGGCTCGGCCAAGTTTCAAAGGGGATAACCCTTCTTTTATCACCTATGGTATTAATTGTTTATATTTTTTGTTTTTTCGATTTGTTCTGTAAACCATCAAAATAGTTTTCTAGAATCTGTAAAATTCTATGGGATTCAGTTAGGGGTTAACTGACAGTTTACTAGTGTCTGCAAAACTAGGTGAAAATCTAGTCTAGTTAATATAGACTAGTCTAGGGTTTTGAGCGTAGGATTAGAACAGGAGCGAGGGGTTCACGAGTGTACATGGTCTTGTATGCGTGATCTATTCTTTTACTTAGTAGAAACCTTAGGAATGCAGCAGTAGGCAGGGTTTTTCCGAAGCTAGGTATATCTATGTGTGATTTATTTTCTACACTTTTATTTTTATTGCATTCTGTGAATCGTTTATTATTTTAATATCCTGTCAGATTTTTAATTCAGCGAAAAACTGTGACAAACCATATTGACCCCCCTCTAGGGTTAATCTAGATCCAACACAATCAAGTAAAGTAAAGTAAAGCATCTTCCTATTCAGGCACAATATCCAAATGGTATAAATAGCATACGCGCTTATACCAATAAAGCAAGTCGCAGCTTTCAAGCGAATCATTAAAGTACAGCATCTTGCACCCTTCTAGGAAACATTAAAGTAAAATTAAATAGCTTTGTTATTTAGTAGGAGCACACCCAATTCAGGCACAACAACCAAGAGGTATAAATAGCAAGTGCGCTTATACCAATAAAGCATGTCACACCATTAAAGGGAATCATTAAAGTTGATTTGATTAAACAACTTTACAAGGTCAGGGCAATTAAACTTACCTTGTTTTCTACAGTTGATTGGAAAACACATTGCAGAACATTGAATGGCTTATTATAATGATCAAGTCTGCTTGAATCTTTTGTCTTCATAAATATGGGTTATGGGTTATAGTTTTCTTCAGACTCACAAATGATTCCAGTTGTAAACAAACAACAATGGCTGATTCCAACAACAACAATTTCTCTAGCTATACCGATGGTAACATTGGTAATTTTACAAGTTTATTATCTCAAGCCGAAGGTCCGTCAATGATTCCACCCCCTTTCCTAACTCCCCAACAAATTCATTATCTCCACCACTTAAACCTCGCTCAGCAGTACGGTAACATGTATGGCCAACTTCCTTAAACCAATAACTACTTTGGGTCACAATCCAGTGATCCTAATTAAAACGTATACTAAGAGGTGGCTTCTCCGACCCCAGTACCTGACAAAGGATAAACCAACTCCAAACGTTCTTACACCAAGAGAAAAACAAAAGAAACTCATGTTCAAAGTGGCATGGAAAAAACTGTAGCTACTGGTAAAATATGGAAAGCAGCTGACTATAAAGTGCAAGATAATGCATGGGTAAACGCGTCTGTCATTCCAGTAGGCCGTTCTAGTGGTAAGTTTTTCTACCTCTGGGTTAATGATTTGTACAATGGAGTTCCTGAATGCGTAACACGAAGATCAGTTGAAAGCACAAAGACTCATGGTATAATTTGAATACTATGTGTACCAATTACAAAGGGATAAAAGCACTAAGGGGGGATTCGCTTAGAAGCGGTCAAACATTTAGAGATTTAAAGAAGGATTACGATACCATCTATCATAACACTTGTAAAACTGAATTCATTGCTCATGAAGCATTGGAAAATCTTTCTTTGTGTCCACGTTGAGCCAATCTATGCGAAACATATGTTGTAGATCTTGGAGACACCGAAGGTTCTAACTTAAGAAATGTAGCTTCTAGACTTTCGGTGGATTCATCCCTGAGAAATTCAGTTGAATGTCCTATGGCTACAGAAGCAGATGGGAATAACAATAGTCCTCTGACTACTAATTCAGGAATGCTATATGGTGGTGTTGAAACAAGGCTAGAAGGAATAAAATCAAGCAAGGGAGCACTATTGAGAAATAAGGAAACAAAAGATTTGGCAGTGTCTAGTGATAAACTGACTTCGTTGTTGAGTGACATATCACTTGCATTTGTTTCCAACAAAGAAGACCGTGAAGAGCGTAAAGATAAGAAGCTGCAGATCATGGAAATGCAACTACAACAAGATGCCTCTAGAACTAGTGCTCTCAACAAAAGAACTAATTATAAAGAAAAACATGAAAGATGTCTGAAGGAAGAAAAAGAGGAGGAGTATCTAGCAAGTGATATATCTCATTTGACTTGAGAGGCCCTTGAGTATGCTAGAGTAAAAAAGCGTAGTATTTTGAGGGCTCAACTGAAACGATATCAGGAAGAAGAAGGAAATTCTCAGTTCTAGGTGAATTCTATGTTGCTACTTCTAGCTTGTTGTATGCTAGTTTTAGATTTCTATGTTGGCTAATGTTGTTATTTCTATGTTGTTATTTCTGGCTTGTTGTATCCCAGTTTTAGTTTTATATGTTGGTTGTACTATTTTGTGGATTATTAAAAAAAATTAACTAGTTTTAGGTAATTAATATATATTTTTCTAATGCTTATAAAGGTAAATAAAACTTTGCGGTAAGTGTTTGATACATAAAAATAATCCAAACATTAAAAACCCAATTTGAAAACTTGAAAGTAGATCGGTTTTCATTCTTTAAATAGTATTTGTGCTTTTCTTTATAAATTAATTTAAATGTATTAAATTAAAACATCAAAAATTGGATTTAGAAAAAAATCCATGTTTTATACGGTTCTCATAAATCCGTATAAAACAAAAGGGTTTTATGAAAATCGAATATAGGTTAGACATTTTTCATAAAACCGTTTATGTGCTAAACGGTTTTATGAAAACTGATTAACTTATATTCGGTTTTCATGAAACCGTTTATCTGTCGCCGCTCCAAATTGGAAATGGCGAGTGTCGCCATTTCAATTCCATCCCCACACCCCTAGTGCAACTGCTGGTAAGTGCGTGAATCCGTATTTCATCCCCATTTCATCTCTTCTTCCCACTGTTGGGAGTGCTCTAACAACTTTAATTCGTACGATCTCCTTTTTTTAGCATCAATACATAATTCGTTACCCATGCACGATATCCTCTTACCTTCTACTTTATTCCCACCTATTCCATTTCGAGATCAAATCCTCTGTCCTCAAAATTCTCTATTCCTCTGTACCCAACCAATCAAAGCCTCTGATTTTCACATTTTTGCAATTAAGTCAAGATGAAAAATGGTTTAATTGCAAAAGATGGAAATCAGGGGGTCCGGATTGGTTGGTACAGGAGAATAGGGAGTTTTGGCTCAAAACCACTAATTTATTAGTCTTCTTCTTTCCGCTATTTTCTTTTTTTCCACATCGCAGCAATAAAACTCATGATCGTTCTCCCCAATTGCAAAGAGAACCAGTTCCTTCCTATTTTTAAACAGGTCATACACGACACCTCCCACGATCTCAAAATCACCCAATTTATTTCTCTCTTTTCCAGTTCTCTTTTTCTCCACTTCAATTTCATGATGGATCCTCTTCTATTGAAATGCACTACCCTTCGCCAATCCTTCCTCTTTTCCCGATATGCCTCAACTTTGAACCAATTACGCCCGCCCGATCGTCATTACTCCTCTTCGATCCCGCCTTTTTCTCCGCCCTTTAGTTCTGTGATAGGTTGCAATAAACAGCTTATTCTTCCTACATGATTTCCAGTAAAGGTGACTTTCCTCCTTTCTCCCCTCATTTTCTATTTGTGATTGATGTATTTCTCTTTGTATTTTAGTTTAGTCCATGTTTCTTATCTACCCGTTTTCACTGCCTAAAACTCCTATATAACTAATTGTAAGGTCTTTGAATGTTTAGACATCATTTGGGTTATAATACTGAAACTGCTTTCTCGCACAACTGTGTCTTCACAGTATTATTGATTAGATTTTACTGCACATTATTTCCTTCCACTCTATGTCTTCACAGTAATATTGATTAGATTCTTCTTCTTTTATCATAGTAGCAAGTAGTTAATATTTTTTGGTCTGCTATATGTGATATAATTTTTGGCTTACTATTTAAACAAACCGTAATTATTCCATTCAAATTTCCACGCGATTCAAATTTAGAAAATATCACAAAAAATAGTTAAGACAAGTTAACATAGGCATCTTACATCAGATAAGTACCTATATACTATGTGTGATCTTCATAACTAACATTTACTCTATTGTTATCTATTACAATAAGTTGAAGATGGTGATATTAGTAGTAAAGCCATATATAGTTAAGTAGATTTTTTCACCAAAAATAGCTCAAACACAAAGGTGTGAAATCACACTTCACCAAATGGTACGCAAAAAGAAAATGGGGCCACAAATGCAAATGCAAGTAAAAAGAGGGAAAAAGCAAGTAAGAGACACGGTTTTTTTATAGTGGTTCGATCTAAGAAAAGATCTACGTCCTCTTTTGTAGAGCTTTTCACTATCATGGAGAGAATTACATATAACATCATCTCAATCATTCATTCATTGCACTTGATCACTCCTTACAATGATCTCCACTTTTCACTTTCTTTTCACTTTAGATCTCACTTGATTTCAAGAAGGAACAGATTAAATATTGTTATTAGATTATTTTCCTTGGTTCCATCATGAAAATGGTGTTAGATCCGAGCTTTAAAGAGATAAAATGGCAATTGGAGATCACTTGGAGTAAGAATCAATGGTGTTTGGAGGAGATGGGATCCACTCCATGTAGGAGGAAGAAGGTGGGAGCTTTGGCGGCCATTAATGGAGCTTAAGAAGCTTTAGAATGGTCAAGAAATGATTTAGGCAGCCCTTCGGGGTAGTGGAATCACTCCCTTGAAATGTGGTGAAATGGGGTATTTATAAAAGAAGTTTGGACACGGTGGAAAATTCGTAATTATGGTGTTCAAGTTGTGGGTCGTTCGTGTATTTATTTATGGGTCTTGCCATTGGTGGAACACACTTTACAGCTGTTCTCAGGCTGCCCGTGTTGTATGAGCAGGTATGCATGAACAGGTAGGAGTGAGCGACCTTCTTTTTGCAAGAATAAGAAAGAGAACCTCCTTGAACGAGCATGTCTGTAGTATGAACAAGCGACTACTACTCTCTGGGATGCATGATCGACCCGTACAGCGTGTCTCCTCATTTTATACTTAGTCATGGGAATAAAACTCACGTGCGTGCCACTGTCTTTATATTCCTATTTGTCCTCTAGTGCATTTGTGCATCTGCTCCCATTCACCCTGCAGCACGTTACACTTCTACTCGCCATTTTATAATCTTGTCTTCATGTGAATGTGGGAATAATTATTACGATAATGCCATCACGTTCTTTTAACATTAACCTTCTTAAGCTCTTCCCAAATCATGCTCGACCGGCTCGTTAAACAGGATTTCTCGACCACCAGTGCTTGATCTGGAGAGCTGCTCGATCAGTGGAGATGTACGACCAACAATGTGGTGCCTGACTCGAGCAACAATATGGTGCTCGACCCATTTTTATAGTTAAGCCACGTGTGCCATAACCTGTGTATCATATCTGTTTCGTACAATTATATGTCCAAAATATTATACATGCTTCATTGCTTAAAAGCATCACTCGATCATGACAGCGATATTGTTTGACCCAGTCATGATCTCAGATGCTTAATCAGGACGTGGTAGATTGTTCAACCGTGCGGCTTAATGATGAAGTGAGCAATCCTTTCTGGATGAATGCATGAGTGGCTGTCCCATATTCTATGTGAACGGATGGGCATAAATCATCATGTGACGTGTCCAACCTATCAGCTATCACGCGTTGCTTTATGGCCATCTTAATTTATATGAATTACCGTGTGGGCTCTTGTTATAGTTAACAAGCTGTCATAACTTGTTTGCACTTGGACCCGTCAATTTAAACACCAGCATATCATGTTATGTTCAAATCCTTTATTGGCATGACATTCTAGGGTGGTGGCTTGCTTGACTGCGACACAGTATTAGTGAACGACCTCCCTTGCTCGTTCTGCTTGACCGGACTAATAATATGATGCGCTCGACTATGCTAGGATGAGTACACTCGTTCTTATACGTGTTTGACACTTGGTGCCAGACAAAATGAGTTTTTAGTATGCATGAGAATAGTCCCATCTAATATACAACACATATATGATTCATGCTTTAAACACAATCTATACACGTGGCTTTTGGTAGCGGAATGCATGTTGTCCAAGCTTTCATATGTACATATTTGGCTACTCATACTTCATGTTTCTCATTAGCATGAATTGTGTTGTTATTCCAATCAACATGTAATATGTTCGATTCATAAACGAATAGCACTTGAGCATGATAGATGTTGCTCGATCGGTCCGTTCGACCAACATAATGATGAAGTGAACGAGCGAGCCGAATTAGAGTGTACAAACGAGCTATCTGCCTTTCAGTGATTGGTCATTCTATTTTTAGTGCACGTTCCAAGTGCTTTTGCACGATTAGTCCGAGATATGCGGTGTGAATTACACGATCGATACGAGGAATGTGTAAGACCGAGTTTTGTGGTGCGCGAACACTTGTGACCGACCGGCTTGGTGCTCGTTCGCTTTGAAATGCATCTGAATAATTATTAACAGTTGATGCACTATTTTTCTGAACCGCATTTTCACAATGGGGTTAACAGCGGGAATAAATCCTTCTCTGTTGATCATTTAATTGTTTAAGATACATGTTCTTTTAAATATATGTGTTACAATGGCATCTGCTCAGTTGAGTTTTATTTATCTATTTAACTTTTGGTTGAGATTATATGTTCTGTGTCATCGAATGACATGCAAGTGCACTGGTATTGCTTATAAATTCTTTAGATCTGCATTATGTCCATACTGAAATTGTATTCTTAAGCTTAATATTCTTCACGTCATGGAGATCTTATCTAAACACATATGCCGTATCTCCATGTGTGCCTGCACCATTCCCACACTTGCATATCCACCATCATTATATAGAAGACTGACAATGTTAGTAATTGATATATGCTTGGTAATATTTCTTTGTAAATTACACGTTTAAAACATTAAATTATATTTACATAAGAACCAAACATTTTGGGAATCAATGGTTATAGCATTAACTAATCTGAATGTTGAAAATCTGAGCTTAGGAAGTCGATCTGTAGTTGAAAAATCTTTTATTTCCTAATTTTATTACTTAACCAACATAGGTATGAAAGAATTTCGGTATTGAAATAATGTATCAGTAGAATTAATTTTCATATTTGAAGTAAAACCAATCAAGTTGCATTGGTGTTGTTAATTCACAGTTTGATTGAAGGTATCTTCGAATTATGTTTTAGATTTCAAAATTTGAAGTAATACCAGACCATATCAACGATACTCTTACATGTTTGACCAACTCCATATGTTACACAATAATAGTAAATTTTGCACTCTATACACATTATATATCATGGTTAAAGGACTCTATTACTTTATTCCACTACATAATAGGCCTACAGCCTCACAAAAATACACTCTGTTCACATTCTCATTTAATAACAGTCAGATTGTGATTGGTTGAACCTTGAAGAGAATGGAGCTTTTGTCCATGAAAGGGTTGAAAGTTGAACTACCGGAAAATAGAAGTGAGATCACTTTAGGGTGGACCCATTTAGGAATGAATACAAAGGTGAAAGTTGAACTAAACCAATAATACCGTATTATTATTTCATTTTTAGCACATAATAATTTGCTTGATTGTGCTGCATGAGTCTTTACAAACTCAAATTCCTTAATTGCAGAATCCAAGCCAGTCTTTCAGGCCAAATCACACTCTAAATAAAGAGACATGGAAGCAATGAGAAATTCATCCCTTGTAACATTGTGTATATATGTTTTCTATGGTCACATAATTAATTTTGAAATGAGATATTATGTTGTTTTTGCTAAATATGCTGGTATTCATTTTAACATTTCTTTCCATTTTTATGGTATGTTCACTTTATTATCGGTATGATTTTGTGTAGTTCTTCAAGTGGTTTTGGATGATAGGCGACCGAATTGGAGTTGCATACATAATTGCTTGCTGCCTAAACTGTGAGTTCTGCATTGGTTCATTAGACAATTATTGTGACAGAATGCAACCCACTTATAATGGTATTTATTGGGATGGTAGCAACACTTATGGTTGTTACTTTGAAATTGTAATTGCTTGCTAAATGTTTTAATATCTACCTGATGAATTAGACATTGTCTCATCCATGTACTTATTTGCTTTGACCTTATTATAATTAATTTTATTCCTTGGAGAAGTGAAAACATTTTTTTTTTCGTACCTATATAAACTAAAATTTAGTTAAACAATATCCCGGTCTATGGTCCATATATCCAGTAACCTTCTTTTGAACTCCTCATTGCCATTTTCTGAAGCAGGAATATTAATGTTACCTGCTATGAAAATACCTTATGTTGGTTGAACCAGGGAGACTTGGACACTTTGCTGTTATGTTTGGTAAATCGTTTGCACTTCATATTAATTTTGTTAAATCTCAAGGAGTAATACTCGAAATGCATCAAATATGATGAGCTTTTTAGGTTTTATCATAAGTATTTGAGTTTACATGTTAGTGGTTGTGATTCATGTGGTTACTGTGTTGCAACTGATGGTATATTTTAATGGGGTTTACGATGTAGCATTCAAATGAGTCCAAGCCAGTCCTCATATGCTAAGAACATTGACTTTTATGTACATGCACATCAACGACATTATCAAATTCAATCTGTTGAACCACTATGAAATACGAGGACGAAACATAGTCACGGCTTTCCAATCAACAATGTGGAGATAGAAGAACCCAATGAAGAATAAGCAACCTTATATCTGAATATTACTTAAACTTAGCGAGAGTTAGAGCATCTCCAGTAGGTTAAGGATGTAATATTCAGGGTACTGAATATTATATCATTAATGGACAAACATTCACTAGTGGTCTAGCGCCTATTTTATAAGCGCTAGACCCTAGCGCTTATTTTACAGGCGCCAGCACATGAAAATTAGTGTCGTAAACAACATGTTAATTAATTAAGATCCATTAAAATAGCATGAAAATTAGTGTTGTAACAGTTAGTTAATTAAGATCCATTAAAATAGCATGAAAATTAGTGTTGTTCCAGTAGATATGAATCATACTACCAATAAATTAGAGCAATTTAATTTAAATTTGGATGCATGGTTAAAGCAGTCCATTAAAATAGCATAAATTATGAGTCTGGCGCCTATTTTATAAGCGCCAGGTTCCAATTCAGGATCTTGAATTGGAGCCTGAATATTATCCTTAATATTACGCCTTAACTCAATGATTGTGACGACTTTCCTTAATATTATGTCTGTAATATCAACCACTGGAGATGCTCTTAGGGATGAATTGTCTAGAGATTACTTTGACTAGGTCATGCAAGCTGTGTGTTTAACGCAGCAATTAACATGGGTTATCCATGTTCTTGAACTACTGCATAATAGATGTGGTATTTATTTGAATTTTATTGCCGTAATCAACACATTTGAAGAATGTGGTGTTTGTATATGCTATAAATTACTGTCACTTACATTTTTATATTTATTTGTTACGTAAATCCACCAACGACTATTTAGTTATGTTGCTTATGTATCATCTGAACTTATAATGTATCGCATTTTTATAAAAAAATAATAAAATGAAATAAATATGCATTGTAAAATGTTCTTTTACCACTTTATTCTTATACATGTGTACGACCATTTTGTTTGTTGTACTTTGATCTATCTGATGTGTTTGGCTATCAAGTATTGTTGCTTTATTGTTTAAAGGTAGGTACCGTTCAGTTCGAAAAATTTTCTAGAGCCTTTGGTATTCGGCGCGTTGGATGCGTCCGATGCATCATACATGGAAACGGGACAAATTGGTCTGTTCCTTCAATGGATCAATAAGTTCTTACGGCGTTGGATGCATCTGACCCCAATGACTAATAATTTCAATTTATCCCCTAAATATTCGCTTAATCCAAATAAACATATATTATATTCTTAGTCATATATGATTAATTGCTCCAACTCAAGAATGAACCATTTTCTTTTGAAAATCTCTTGCATATATCTTGCTATTATACAACTTGTTCTCGCTGCTTATTCATAAATGAAAACTACAACACTCAAAATTCTATGCTCCCGTGCATCGCATGGGTTTCCACTCGTTGTAAACAAATGTTCCTTACTGCCATCACACTCCTCAGTCACAACTCAAACCAAAATCACCATACTCCTTAAAATCATATTGGAAAATGAGAAGCTTCACCAAATAAACAAAGCTACCAAATATTTTAAGTCTAGTTGTATTTAATTCAAATAGGAAAAAGTTGTATGAAAACACCAGATTTTCATAGTATCGCTAAAAAAAAGTGCAGTAAAAAGCCAATGCAAAAGAACATCAGAATTTATCAAAAACACGCTTGTGGGTTGTTTCGCACCTAAAAATGCCATCATCTTCCTCAACACGTAGCGACACCGCAACCCTGGTTCAACACCACAACAAACTAAAATATGTTTAAGTGTAAACAACAAAGAAGGAAGAGTTGAATTGATGAAGTGATGAAGAATTGGATAAATTATGAAGGAGAAAAGAGGAAGGATAATAGCTTATAAGGGAGTAAAAAATTATGAAAAATATATATGAGTAGTGCATATAAGGTACAGGAAAATTTGTATCTTTGGGCGCATAGGTGCTTTTTTTAGGAAAATTTGCATACGTAGGCTTGTTTTAGGGAAGTATTACACAAATAGGCCACTTTCAAAAATAACTATGTGCACAGGCCAATTTCAACCATCGATCATTGAGCATAACAATGCATAATCATCAAATCATCACCAATCGCAATTTATATATTCCGGTTATCCAAACTTTATGTTATGAGTCAGAGGTATGAATGCATAATACATTTATTTATAATGTTTGTGTCATGCATTGGTAGGAATCCTATGTTAATTTTTGTAGTAGATGCATAATGGACAATGATACACAATGTAATGTACAACCATCACAACGTTCTCCAGATGCAAACGATGTCATTTCTACAGATTGCGATAATGGTTTGGAAGTTGGCGAGGAAAATCCAGAGAATAAATGGCATGGTGGATGCTACTATGATTGATAATGAAGACTCTTGGGTTGATAAAATGCAAGTGAACAATGAACCGTCGAACTACGACTTTTCTACAGTGCAAGATGCTGAAGCTGATAGTGATGAACCCGAGATGGAAGTAACTTAGATGATGATCTTTGTACCGTGCAAATAATGGCAAGATCGGCTGTTACTAATATTCAATTTGCAGAAGAAAGATTTGCAATTGCTAGCATTCAAAATGGATTCATTGTTGGAATGGTATTTGAAACCAACAGTTAACCGAATGGACTATTTTACATGCGATTTCGTACAAACTGATTAAATCGACCAAAATAAAATACATAGCTATATGTAATATGGATAGCAATTGTCTGTGGAGTGTAATGCCCTACCTCTATACTTGCATTAGCCAAGGCATTACAAGTAATGATGTCAACTAAACCCGAACAATGAGGTTCTTGAGGAGCGGCCAACTATATAATAGCTTCGAAGGAGTGTTAAACATGTCAGATAAGGTGATCTTGCTTTTTAAATCTCTAAAGGAAATCTGACATATCTAATTCAAGTTCAAACCCACAACACAATTGCTATATATAATCCAGAAATGATATAAAATGCATAAAATAATAATCAGAGTCTGACACAAAAATTCCTATCAAAAAGGCGGAACAAATATGAATATAACACTAAAGTGAATGCACAGAGATAGTGGCCAAACAAGGCCCACTATACTGCAAAATAGTAGACATAGATACAAGCCAAAAGAATATGAAAACATAAGAGTCACTATCTCCAATATACATCAATATAAACTACAACTCTAGTGTAGTAAGCTAAAAATCAAGAGTTGGATCCTGCTATAAGTCATATTAAGCACCTGCAACACCTTGGTCTGACCTGGGTATTATTTATAAGAAAGTAAACAACAAACGGATCAGTCTAACCGTACTTATCATAATAAATCGGGATAGAAATAGAGATATAAGCAGAACAATCATGTTCACCCATAAGTATGAAACACAAAAAATGTCTAACTAGCATCTCTAAGAGATCCCCACTCTACACACTGTATAAGTTGAGTCGAAGTTCCTTGCGAATCCGAAGATCCCCACATGTCGTACAAGTTGAACCGAAGTTCCTTGCAAATCCGAAGATCTTTAAACAACATGAACCGAAATTCTTCGCGAATCCGAAGATCTCCAAACAGTAGGAACCGAAGTTCCTTGCGAATCCGAAGATCACCAGACAACATGAATTGAAGTTCCTCGCGAATCAGAAGATCGCCAAACAACATGAACCGAAGTTCCTCGTGAATCTAAACGAAGATCGTCATACAACAAAAACCGAAGTTCTATGTGAATCCAAAAATCGCCAAACAACATGAACCAAAGTTCCTTGCGAATCCGAAGATTGCCATTAGTGTAAATTACCCCAAGCTAGTAAATATAAGAGTTAAGCTACGTGTCTGTAACACCCCGTAATTTTAAAACGGGATATAAGAGATAATTAAAGAATAATTAATCTTTAAAAAGAAGAATTGGGTGAAACGGGTTACGCCATTGCGTTCGTCTCGGAATTCTTCTTGAGATAGAGTTTGAGTACGCATGAAAAGGACTCTGTATGAAGAAGTTATGGAGGTTAGAAGTTTACAAGTTTAAGCAGAAATTAAATTAAATTAATAATTAAATAAATCGAGTCCAAAATTCAAATCTGCAGAGAAGGCTGGGTGGGAAAAGTCCAACCATAGGGTGTCGACCCCCAAGGGGAGTCGACACAGGTGTCGACCCCCCTATAGGGGTGTTGACATAGATGTCGACCTCCCCTGTAGGGGTGTCGACATAGATGTCGAGCTCCCCTGTAGGGGTCGACTCCAGCGAAGCATTTCTGAGGTGTTAGGGCATATGAGTCATTTCTGGTTGGCTCTCTTGGGTTTGGATGGCTTTGATGACTCCTTGGTTGATATAAAGGCCCATATTGATCCTAGACATCTATATATACATAGCTAAACCTAAACCCTAACCTCACAACCCTGAACTATGATGTCGCCATGCTGTTCATCTACAAACCAACTGTAATGACCCGCATTTTCAGCGGTATAATAATTAATTTATTTAATTATTTAAGATAGTGATTTAGAATATTTAATGTTCGTTGAATTAAATAAGAATGAATATTTAATTTAAATAATAATTAAATAATATATTTAATTCTGAAATAGTCAGAATGCGCTGAAATGGCGATATGGCATGAATTGGGCAATTCAAAATGTATAGTTCAGTTTAAAATTTGAATTACGATAACGAATATATTTAATTAACGATGGTTGAACGTATAAATTATAATTATAATCGAGCTCGAAATGGCGTGGCAGTTCGCGATTTGGCGATTCGAACTTTAAACGAATATACAGAAGCCGTTTTAAGTCAGATTTCTGTGAAACAAGAAACGTTAGGACCTGGTGAAGTATATCTTTCTAGTGGAAGAGAAAAATCGGGATTTCGTCGTGTAGATTTTGATTTATGTCCAAATCAAATTTTAGAAAAGTCGCTGTGGAATTCCTTTATAATTTATTTATATTTATAAAAGGAATTTCATTATAAATCGAATATCGATTTAATCGGAATTTGAAATATCGAGTTGGAAATTCATACAGGAATATTCTAGAGCTGTATGATATTCTGTTATGAATATATACGATAATATTTATTTTTAAATATTAAATTTAATTATTTTTAAATATATTTATATATTTAAAAGGGTTATTTAGAGCTTTAAAAATAGCCACTTTTGCAAACGAAGTCGGAATTTGATGAAACCAGTTTCGTTGGGACTGTAATATCGAACTCTAGTTGCATGTCCAGTTTCGTGATTTTTGGGTATCGTTAGTGATCGTTGAAATTGAAAACGTTCATCGAAAATATATATTTTTTTATAAAAACAAAATTTCTAGATATTTTGCCAACACTATAAATAGCCTGCCTCTTCCTAACCTAATTCATACTTTCTCTTGGTCAATTTGTGGCCGCCACTTTTCAGCAAAACAAAATAAATCATGGCTCTTAAAAATCATTGAAAATCAAGTAAAACTTCTAAAATCTTGAATAAAATTTCATTGGACTCAACATCAAGAGAGCTTCATGATTATACGGTTTTCATCAATCTCGGTGGACTTTTTTGGGTATGTCGAGTTTCAACAGTAGAAGTAGGGTTCGATATTGGGAACAACTGAAACTTAAATTCGCAAAACCAATCTCGTTTCTGAGTTTGTGGGGTGTTTAGGCATCTACCTTGTATTTTTGGGCGTTTCCGGTGAAAATAGAGTTTGATACTTGTCACCGAGTTGACCAGGAAGTTGTCTGTCGCATCAGTTGGGAGGGGTCGAACTTTGATTGGGAGGGTGGAGGAGTTGTAGGATTCGAAGGGGAAGGATGTCGCGCGTCTTCCCTGGGTGTCCGTGAAGGGGGCCGATGATTTCTGTTCAAATGGGAGTGGCGAGTTGATTGGAAAGGGCGTAAGGAGGAGCTCTGTTGTTCCATCGATTTTTCATGAAGTATTGAAGATTTGAAGGTGCGTTGAGACTCAGATATGCGGAAATGGTCATTGTGGTATTCCAAAGAGTCGTGGTATTAAGAAAAGGGGAGGAAGGGTTAGCCTTTTAAACTTGATTTGTGAGGTTAATAAGGTACTAATTTATAAAATTAGTGGAGTATTTCAGTGGTGATGATGGTGTAAATTGATGAAGAATACGTAAGGATGGAAGCTCCAGAATTTTACAATGATGTTTCGAAGTAGGCCAGTAACTTGGGGTTCTCATCTAAGAAGAAGGATTATTGTTCAAATGGGTTTAAAGTGATGGGCCGACAGTTTAAATGGGTGAGGTCCGTTTAAAGATAAATGTTTAGTTTAATTTCAAATTTAAATGTGTATAAATTTCAGAATTTAATAACTATTACATACGATGTCAGAATTGAGCGAAACAGGATTCGATAGGATCGTATGGACGGACACTACAACATGGAACCGACAGGAAGTAATTCTGAGCTCGTTACAATTTATTGCAAAATAAATTGTCCGTCTGAATCAACAGACGCAAATCGTTATTTAACGGTTAACGCGAAATGTGAGTAAAACTCACCAACTCTGAACAGATCTATTTTTGTAACATATATTTAGAACTGATAAATGATGACTGATTGATGTGTGTTAACTGTTTGGTTGAATTGTTTGTGTATTGATTGAAATCATAGATAACGATATATATATATATATAAATCGTTAATCGAATATTGATTCTGTTTAACAGAATATTTTATATTCTTGTTGTTTAACATCTGTAGATGCAGGGAAACAGGTTGGAGGAATCCAACTGGGTTCCTCAATATATAATTTACTGGTTATTTCATATATCGAAATATATGATGTGATATATAATATGTTGTCGATTATGTGTGTTTAGACGATATTGGCCATCGTGATTTGATATGGTAAATACGAGAATGTTAAAAAAGGAAATTCTCAAAACGTATATTGAAAATGAAATGTTTATAAAATCAAAGGGTTTTGTAAAGAGAATATTTATAACATCAAAGGATATTATAAAAGGATTTATTTAGGAAATAAATAGAATTGAAAACGGAATATTTATTGGGAAAATAAATAGAGTAGATGAAAAGGAGTTAATCGAAAGGAGTTAATCGAACATAGTTAATCAAATGGAGTTAAACAAAAATTAGAAACTGACTAGAGATTAATAAGTTGAATGGCTTCTTGAGTATCGATCTGATGTTGGTTTCGGCCTTCGGGGTTTATACTTAAGAAGTTGTTCTCTTGTTAGTTTATAGTTAGAGTCTGATAGATGTGGAAGAATAGGGATATGTAATTAAGCCATGGAAATGTTTTCCAGTGTTAATAACGTTTATTTTATAAACATAGAAAATGAGGAAATATATATATATATATATATATGTATATATGTTTGATGATTGGATCGATAATTCCATTTGGAAATAAGATCGTTGTGTGTACACGGACATTTTTCATTTGATAGTTAAATCACTGACTATCAAAGTTTTGACCATTTTAACGTTGTTAATATGGAGAGACCAATTGGATTCTTATCCAAAGAACCACTCTGTATTGGCATAAGCGTTGCGAATCATATATGCCAAAGAAATTGAAGACGGAGCAAAGTGCAAGGGCTGTTGTATAAGTCCTAGGTAGAGATTGCCTAGGATGGATGTACTGAATAGTGCCTTCGGTTTCGTTCAGTCCCAGAACGAACGTATATAAACAAATGTCTGACAGAATATTTCCAATGATCGAATATGTTGGTCTGTATAAATATATATGGTTGCAACGGATTTATTCCCTTAGCATAACATCCAGAATATTTGTGCAAACCAATTAGTGATTAACGGATCTGATAATGTGGCATTCAAAGTGATCGTGTTATCAATGAATGGAAAGAAATCGTAGCCTCTAGCCTCAACAACCGGGAAATGAAAAAATCGGGCAGGCAGCATGGCTATGTAGGTCTAACCTATTAGGGTGTATAATCACCTTATCTAGAGTTTCATTTACTTCTAAAAATCTATTGTTGATGCTGTCCCATTCGGGAAGTGGTTGCTGATCCCAACCGTTGGTGATATACATTCGATACACTCAAGCAAAATGAGTGGTCGGTCATGTGTGGCCGGGTTGCAAGATGTTCTTGTTGAACCCAGTGTATTCCTCTCTAGAGGTACACTAGCGAAAGGTGGTTCCATACCTTGTCATAGTTGGAAATCCATTACCCAATACGTGCTTGCGGTTTTGATTGTATACTATATATGTAGAACGTGAGATGAAAGCGTTTTTGCTAGATGATTATTATATTGTGGTTGATAGACATTATTATAATATCAAAAGGTTTTTGATATAAAGATATTTTGGATTCTCATAAGGGAAAAACCCGTTCCGTTATACGGCGTGGTCTTATGAGATATCGTTTACTTATTCGAACTGTTTAAACGGTTTTACTCATACCAGTCCCATGACTGACCCGGAGTTTATTTTGTTTTGTTTTCCCTAAACTCTTGGGTGCCCAAATTTGTACGGGTAGTCAAGTAGTCGGGATTTACAGATATACTGGAAGATCTTGGAGCAGGAGGCTTCAGGATCATATAGCTATTGTTTATTTCCGCTGTGTTGTAAGTGCTGTACTTTGGAAATGGTATGTATATTCAAGTACAGATTTATATTTCAAAATTTGATATATATTATATGTTATTCGTTCCACTGTGAGGTTCGTGTTACTCTGATGTTGTGTTATTCTTCTTCTTCTTCTATTCTAAGTTTCTATCTTATCTATTCTCACCCTCTAATTTCTTTCATTAACCATCCGGTATTTTCGATCCTTGGATGTTCGATATGTGTTGTATATCGGATAACCAAGATCGTCTTTTTCTGGGTCGTTACACTAACCTAGCCGCCACCATAACAAATCAAATTCAAGATTAAAGATAAGAAGACAAGAGATTCAAAGCCTAGGAATTGCGAAAAGGAATTCTAGAACAACAACGAACAAATCAACGCCTACATCAACGGATTAGCTTAGCAACTTCAGAAATCAGATCCCAGAATTCAAGATCTATTTTCTGTGAGTGCAGTTACTTTCACAAGATAATTGTTTGAATGTAATTGTGATGAGTTATGAATTGGACTGTATGAAAATGTTTGTAAATCATATAAAGTTTATGTATTTGCAAACTATGTTTTGATTTATGCTTGATTTGATTCATTATATGCAAGTTATGTTCTATGTTAATTCATATGCCTAATTACATATGCAAGTTATGTATGCAAGTTTGCTTGATCTAGGCAAGTTATGAAAGATTGTATGCAAGTCATGTTCATATACATAAGATCATATTATATATGTTCATATGTTTAGATCTACATGTCTATATGATTAGATCCATATCAGTCCATACGTTTAGAACTATATGTTCATATGTTTGGATCTACATGTTTATATGATTAGATCCATATCAGTCCATATGTTTAGAACTATATGGTCATATGTTTAGAACTACATGTTTATATGATAGATCCATATCTTTCCATATCTTTAGAACTATATGTTCATATGTTTAGATCTACATGTTTATATGATTAGATCCATATCAGTCCATATGTTTAGAACTATATGTTTATATGTTTGAATCCGTGCAAGTTTATGTTTAGATCCAGACCTGTTCATATGTTTAAATCCGTGCAAGTTTATTTTTAGATCCATGCTACTTCGCACTCAATATGTTTTTTGGATCTATTTTTATATGTTTACTAGATTTATGTCGTCTTAGATCTATATGGTTTATGCCAGTTATGATGTCATGTGTTTCTTCCCTTTTTCCTTTTTTAATGATTTGGGCTAATTGCAAGCCTAATGTATCACATGAACTATACGTACGAACAACGTGGGAACGTTGGGGAAAAGTTTGGGTAAAAGTTGAATATTATGTTATTGGCATAAAAAAGGGTTGTAATCATATAATTAATTTTGGGCATAACTAGAAAATGTGGCATAACTTGAATTAACCACACTTATGGGTAATTCACATGTAAACTTGGACATAAATGGTAAATATGTAAATTGGCTAAAAGATGAACGTGCCTAACCCGAGGTTAGATTGAGTTGCGGTGTAAGACTGCCCGGAACCGCCCGGCACATCCAGCGACCACAACAACATAGATCTAATGTGAGAGGTTAGCACATTAAGCCCAAAAACCCGAGGTTAGAATGCGCTTGTGGTAGAAGTCTGCCCGGAACCGCCCGGCACATCCAACAACCGCAAACAACAATTCTAATGTAAGAGGTTGGTGCTTTAATGAATAAATTAAAGCGAAGGAACAGACATGCTAAGAATGGAAAGGTTAAGTAACATATGAACAGGCGACACTTAACCAATACAACATGTTAGGTGGGTGGGTTAAGTTAACATGGACAAGATGACAACTTAACCAATATTACATGAACAAAGTGGATAGGGTTAAGGCAAGCTTAACCAAAAATGCATATGGTCTTAATAAGGGGAAGGGTTTTGTAAATCTTGGGAAAGTGGGTAATATTAATATATATAGGCCAACAAACTTAACCGTTAAATAAACATGCATGAATCAGTGAGAAGGTTAAGTAACATATGAATAGGCAACACTTAACCAGTACAACATGTTTATTTAGCAAATGGGTGGGGTTAAGTTAAATTGAGAACACTTAACCATTATAACATGTTGATTAGGAAACCGTAGTAACGGGGACCCATTTTAGCAGTAACCCACATAGATGTATCATGGTACCCTAAGCTAGGAAGGATGGGGCACGATTACTGGGCTGATTATAAGTGGTCAAAATAGCGGCGAGTGGTGCAGCAGTGTAGGTTCCGACGGAGTATGGGCGTGCACGTGCTCCGGAGTAGAAAAAGCAGGCACTGAGCATCAGTAGTATACACTGTGCATCTTGAATCGTGTTGGGTTGCCATCATGGGAATTGGTAACCCCATGATGGGGCCAGCACAGGTATCTACATACAAGCAGGGCCGAATGACACAAGTAATGAATACATACAAGTGAGGTCGAATGACACAAGTAATAAATACATGCGAGTTAGGAAGCCGATCGAACGAGGAAGGTAGTGGGTACAACTCGTGGGGGTAGGAGCAAAAAGGGGCACATACGATAGCAGCTAGGAGTACACGAAACTACCATTATCATGATTAGTAAGAGGGATCAACTTTTAGTATGGGACCAGTAAGGGTGCGGTGTAACTAGTAATGATACGATGTTACTAGCATTGGTGCAGTGTAGTAATTATCCAGTAATGATTAGAAGCGCAATCAACATTATATCTTGTCCATCTTGTCTGCTTTGTCATGCCTATTTATTATATAATCATTTCTTGCTTTCCAGTTTATGTTCTTATCCTGTTACTTTAATTATTATATTGTTAAAGTCACTGGACTCACCAGACTTATGTCTGACCTAGTTTGTTCCGCCTCTTTTCTTTTGTTCCCCCTCCCCCAGGTTCTTAGGGATAAAATACTCAAGCTTTGTTCAGATATCTGTTTCTTCCAGATTGAAGTTGAAAGTTGTATTGCTTTGCTTTGATTCAACGTATGGCATTTTTCTGTTGGGGATTATGGCTTTAAAATTATGTACTCTGAAGGTTTTGTACAAGACTGATATTATGTACTTGATTTTGGTATTTGGAAATGTAATCATACTTATTTCTGTTTCCACTGCAATAAAATTACAAAATTTTCAAGTACTGCATTTTATGTCTTGTAATATTCCGTTCTGTTTACTTATAATGCTCCACGAAACTTAATGCATTCCCTTTGTGAGTGACATTAACGGACATGGGGTGTTCATGTGGTATCAAAGCTGAAGGTTACCAGAACAGATAAAAGATTTTGAAAACCGTTTTCAAAAGTATTATTTTCCAAAACATGTTTCAAAGAAGGAGTTTTCAAGAGAAAGATTTACTATGAAAAACATAATCCCCAAAATCCATATATCTATCTTTCGATTCTTTGTTTCGAATCTCTTCCTTTTTCCTTCTTGAGTCTCTTTCTCCGTGTTTCGATGCCTTTCCTAAGATATGGAAGGACTTCGGTGCGATGGGCTAAAAACCTTTTCATGGGACTGAGAAGTCTGTCGAGGCTATAAATTGGCTCAGGAAGTGAAGGACTCGTTTGGTATCTTGGAGATAGACAACGGAAGGAAAGTTCAGCTAGCTGCCCGGTCGATGAGGAAGTTTAGGCTGAGGAACACAACCCAAGGATGAGGAATTTGTTGATATGGCTTTAATCCACGAAGAAGGTAAAGGAGAAAGTGGATAAAATAATTAACTACCGTAACAAACGAAGGTGTCCGTATTTTGGTATAATGGGCTATATAATTAAGGATTGTAGGAAGAAGAAGAAGAAGAAGAAGCATGGTTGTTACCATTGCGACGAGGCAGGACATATGATTTAAGATTACCAAAGGAGGAAGGGACAAGAGCATTGAAAGAGGATAGGACCTACTTCTGGAGGACAGGTTCATGCTCTCATGGCACCAGGACAGTAGAGAGATAGAAGCATTTCTGTTGAAAGTTTGATTTTCCTTTTTCAGTCATCCGGTTCAAACTTTGTTTGACTCTTGCGCTTCGCAATCATTTGTATTTGCTTCGTTAGTTGAAACACTGCACCTAAATACTAGTCTAGTTATGGATCCCATTGTAGTTTCAAATACTATTGGTGGTTCGGCTCACTTACCTATGGTTTGTCGGGTTTTGAGAGTGTCTATCTTGGGCATTGGGTTTGGATGCAACGCCTTCGTTCTTGGTTTCACGGGCTATAGCTTGAATCTAGGGATGGATTGGCAAGCCAGGCACGGTGCCATCCAAGACTGTGAAAAGAGGGTAGTTAGACTGTTGACTCGTTGTGGAAAGACCCTTGATATTTCTTGTGACCCTAGGGTTTCAGTGATGCTTAGCTGCCAAGAATCTCTTGACGCATTCATCGATGATTTGAAATCTGTTAGTGTAGTCCGTGAGTATGGTGACATATTCAATGAGGTTCGGGGTCTACCCCCGAGGCGCGAGATAGATCTCCGAATATACTTTATAGATAATGAAAAGCCGGTTGCATTGCCAGTGCGCCACCTGGCTTCGAGAGAGAGAGAGAGAGAGGAGGGAACTCAGAAAACAAGTAGGGGAGCTACTAGAGAAGAAGCATTTCGGAATGGGATGATCTAGTTGTTTTTGCTACTAAGGATGATGGTTCTCTTAGATTGTGTGTGGATTATAGGGAACTAAATAAACTCACGAAGAAGAACAAACACCCATTGCCGAGGATAGATGACTTGTTCGATCAATTGGTTGACGCTTCAGTTTTCTCATAGTTGATTTAGCTACAGGATTTCATCAGCTAAGGGTGGCTGAAGATAGCATAAATAAGACTGCATTTAGGACTCCCGACGGTTTTTTCGAGTGGCTCGTCATGCCTTTTTCGTTTAACAAATGCACCCGCATATTTCGTAGACTTGATGAGTAGGGTGTCCAGGGAGAGTTTCTAAACAAGTTTGTGGTAGTCTTTGTAGATGGTATTTTGATTTTCTCTAGAAGCGAGGAAGAGCATGCCCTATATTGGAACACCCCGTATTTTCTGAGAATATTAAAATAACAAATTATAGAATAATGTTTAGAATTGTTCTAATGTTTGTAAGCAAAGGACTTAGTAGCTCATTTGGTTGGAACACGTGACTTGCATACAAGGCGTACAGAGTTCGATCCCTGCCAGCGCCATATTTTTGTTTTAAGGGAATGGCTTAAAAATGGCTTAGTGTGAACGCAGTTCAAAAAGTGGTTTAGTGTGAAAATGGTTAATTAGGAAGATAGAAATATATATAGAGACATATATATATAAAAATAAAATAAAATTCAACCTAAAATTTAAGGAAAAAATTCAAAATAGCGGAAGCGGGAAGGCAAAACACCAAACCGACCTATTATATGGGTCGACCCGAGTCCCGCTGGGTCGACCCCAGGGTCGACTCGGGAGGTTTGGAATTGGTTCAGTCGGCCCTAAATGGACTATGACGAAATTTTATGTTTTAGGTCTTAGGTGGCGATTTCCGGTTGGTCTGTAGACATCATTTCTTGGTTTCTAAGGCCTAAATGGATTCTAAAGTAATCTGAAGGCTGTAAATAAATCTAACTCCTATATAAACACTCCAAAGCCTCATTCTAAAACCTAAATAAAATTGGAACCGTAGCCGTCATGCCGCTGGAGTAGCTCATCTTTTCTTGAAGCTTAGGAAATTACAAATCAAAGATTCAAACAACAACGAACACACTATCTTCATCTCTAATCCGATTCTTTGTGACTATGATTTCATTAACAAGATAATTCTTAATTTAATTGTGATATGCTTATCTTTGGATTATGATAATATGGTTGTGATTCATATGACTTGCTAGTTTGTATTATTTTTTATGTAAACATATAACAAGTTCTTAATCTACGTTAGTAGGTTGTTCCTTATGCTTAATCATACAAGTATAACTTGATTATGCTATGACATTAGAATTTTATTCAATCGAGATGATAGTCACATGCGAGTTCATTTGTGGATTATACGTAAATTTGTAAATGAATTTTATGTTAGTTTTGGGATGTCAAATCATATGTTATATGTATGAATCTTATGCAAGTTTTGGGATGTTAAATCATATGCTATATATATGAATTTTATGCAAGTTTTGGGATATTAAATCATATGTTATATGTATGAATCTTATGCAAGTTTTGGGATGTTAAATCATATGCTATATATATGAATTTTATGCAAGTTTTGGAATGTTAAACCATATGGTATATATATATGAATCTTATGCAAGTTTTGGGATGTTAAATCATATGCTATATATATGAATTTTATGCAAGTTTTGGGATGTTAAATCATATGTTATATATATGAATCTTATGCAAGTTTTGGGTTGTTAAATCATATGTTATATATATGAATCTTATGCAAGTTTTGGGATGTTAAATCATATTTTATATATATATATATATATATATATATATATGAATTTTATGCAAGTTTTGGGATGTTTAACCATGTATTATATATATATATATGAATCTTATGCAAGTTTTGGGATGTTAAATCATATGTAAATTTATGAATTTATGCAAGTTGTAGGTGGAATATATATAGGTTCACATGTGAATTGTGGAGATACAAATGCTAGTTTATATGTAAACATGTGACCTTAATTTACATGCTTAGATCCACATGCAAGTCCACATCTTTTTAGATCTATATGCAAGTTCATATATTTTTATATCCATATGCAAGTTTACACCTTTAAGTCTAGAACTATGACATACATAGTTTATGCAAGTTTACATCTTTATGTTGGATCTATGACATACATAGTTTATGCAAGTTTACACCTTTATGTTGGAACTATGACATACATAGTTTATGCAAGTTTGTGACAATTACCTATGCTAGTTTGGGTGAAAAACTATATTCATACATGCAAGTTCACGCCTTTTAGATCTATGATTTTAGTCCATTGGCAATACAAAGTCTATGCAAGTTATGTTGTATTTCTTAATTGCACGTTAGATCTATTTTGTGTGTTGTGTGAATTTGTGATGTTTTTCCCCTTTTATGTGTTAGACTATTTACTAGTCTAATATATATATATATATATATATATATATATATGCATATATATATATTTCATGTTAAGCGAACGAACAATGCAGGGATAATGGGGGAATATTAAATATACACATATTGTAAATTGGCATGTAATGGCCTTAAAAGGCATATAATTAATTGGAGACACTAATTGGTATAATTTGCATAATGAAATCAGTATAAATTGCCTTAAAGGCATAAAATTTGATTAAGGCATTAATTGGTAATTAATGTGCAGTAACGGACATAATTTAAGTGACAATTATGGACATAAGCCTTAAAAAAAGGCATATAATTAATTGGTGATGGTAATTGGTATAATTTATATACCATAAATAGATGAACATAATTTAGGTGACAAATTATGGACATAAGTAGATTTGGAATTTACAGACAAATTTGAATAGGGATAATTAATCCAAATTTGGGGTGAAAAGATTATGTAAAATAATCAATGCCTAAGACACGAGGTTGGACTCATTTGTGGTGTAAGACTGCCCGGACCCGCCCGACAAATCCAGCAGCCACAAATGGTAGCCCAATGTGAGAGGTCAAAGGCCCAAATTAAATGAGTAACGGTTGTATGGACACAAAGTTAGGCTCGTTTGTGGTGTAAGACTGCCCGGACCCACCCGACAAATCCAGCAGCCGCAAATGCCAGCCTAATGTGAGAGGTCCTACAGGGGTTACGGTAGTAATAAATTAAGTAACACTTAACCAAAGTAAACATGTAGTGGGACATGGGGGTTAAGTGGGTGACATGAGGAAATACGATTAGTAGCACTTAACCAAGATATTCATGTAAGTAGGACATGGCGGTTAAGTGGGTGCCTTTGGTGGCATGTGGAAATACGAATAGAAACACTTAACCAATTTAAACATGTAAGTGGACATGAATAAGAAGGGGTTAAATGGGATGTATTAGTGGGGACCAAGCTTAGGTGGAAAGCTTGTGTCAAGTAATGGGGGCCCGTTTCAAACCAGTAACCCATAAGTATCTTTGTGAGCTCGACCCAAGTCGAGGACGGGACATGCTTACTAGGCTTGACTTTAAGAGACCAAAACGGGTTAGCGATGGCAATGCAAGTCCAACGGGGTCATGTGCGTGCGTGGGCCCGGGCTGGTAGGTAAGACGTTGTTGCATCGTGCAGGTATAAGTCGTGCATCTTTTGTTGTATTGGGTTGCCACTTTGGGCAATGATACACCCCACTGTGGGACCAACACGGGTATCTACGAGTTAGGGAGTCAATCGAATGGGGAAGATAGTGGGTACGACTAGTGGAGATAGGAGCAGGCGGCACCTATGATAGCAGCTAGGAGTACAACTACCGTATTATAAATATTGTAATTAAAATGGGGTGGGTAGTAGGTGCAACCAGTGGAGATAGGGGCAGGCGGCGCCTATGACAGCATCTAGGGGTACCGAAACTACCATTATCACATCTGTTATGTTCAGTAGGCGGGATCAACTTTTAGAGTGACTAGTATTGGTGCAGTTAGTATTAGTTCGGTATAACTTAGTAATTACCCTTAAGTATGTGGAAGCGCGACTAAACATTATCTTATTCCTCCTGTTTGACTCTGTCATTTGTTTCACATTCATACCTTATCTTCCAGTTATAGCTTATCCTAGTTACTTTAAAAGTTATATTGTTAAAGTTATCATACTCGCCAGACTTTATGTCTGACCCCCTTTGTTTTCGCCTCTTTTCTTCCTTTTCCCCCCCTCAGGTTCTCAGGGTCGGACTAGCACTAGTGGAACTTGACTTGCATCTTTTCTGAAGTACTTGGATTGCTGAATTGAAGTTCAGCTTATCTTTTATCATGGCTATTGAAGTTGGGATTATGCTTTTTATTTGTATATACTCTGATTTTGTCAAGATGGATATTTTGTACTTGACTCTAGTCTTTGGTTTTGATGATGTAACCAAACATATTTACATTCTGCTGCAATAAATAAAGTTTTAAATTTTCAAGTACTGATTTATATCTGTCTTGTTGTGATTTTCCGTTCTATATTCGCTTAAAATGCTCCATGGAAGTTAATGCATTCCCTTTGTGAGTGACATTAATGGACGTGGGGTTTTACACATGGTATCAGAGCTGAAGGTTACCAGAACAGATAGAGATTTTGAAAAACTGTTTTTCAAAAGCATTTTCATAAAGAAATACTTTCAAAAATATGTTTTAAGGAGAGTACTTTCAAGAGAAAAGTTTATTTTAAAAACATAACCCCCAAGAGCCATATATCTTTCCTTCGATTCTCCGTTTTGAATCTCTTCCTCTTCCCCTTTGTGAATCTCTTCCTCTGCATATAGATGCTTTTTCTAAGATATATAAGGACTTCCGTACGATTGGCGGAAAGCCGCTTCATGGGACTTAGACGGTTGTCGGGGCTAGAAGTTGGCTCAAGGAAGTGGAGGACTTGTCGGTACCTTTAAGATAGACGATGGGAAGAAGGTTCAACCAGTTGCTTGGTTAATGGAGGATGAAGCTTCATTCTGGTGGAAGGTCATGAATGGAGAATGTGTACGAGAGACATGGATAAGACACACGATAAGGAAGTAGATCCAAAGAAAGGCAGTAAGGATAACAAGGGGCCAAGAGAAAAGGAAGGACCACACTTGTGAAATACCTGACTACTTAAAGAAAGACGTTAGGAAGAAGAAGGAGACTAGTTGTTATCATTACGGAGAGACATGACATCTTATTAGGGTTGTCCAAAGAGGCAAGGGTAAGGACAAAGTACAGGATCTTCTGGAGGGCAGATGCGTTCCCTCACGGCTGGCATACCCGATAAAGGTAGAAAACATCTCGGTTGAAATTAGAATTTCTTTTTATCATCCTATTCAAACTTTTTTTGATTCTGGCACTTCACACTCTTTTGTATCTGTTTCATTAGTAGAAACGCTGCAGCTAAGTACTAGTCTAGTTATGGATCCCATTGTAGTCTCAAATCCTATTGGTGGTTCGGCTCATCTTTCAATGAATTGTCAAGATTTGAGAATGTCTATCTTGGGCGTTGGGTTTGAATACAACGCCTTCGTTCTTGGTTTCACGGGCTATAGCTTGATTCTAGGAATGGATTGGCTAGGCAGATACGGTGCCATCCTAGATTGTGAAAGAAGAGTAGTTAGATTGTTGACTCGATGTGGAAAGACCCTCGATATTTCTTGTGACCCTAGAGGTACAGTGATGCTTAGCTACCTAGAATCTCTTGACGCGTCCAACAGTGATTTGGAATCTGTTCGTGTGGTCCGTGAGTATGGTGACGTCTTAGATGAAGTTCTGGTTTTACCCCCGAGGCGCGAGATAGACTTTCTTATATACCTAGTGGATAATGCAAAGCCATTTGCATTACCGGTGCGCCATATGGCTCCGAGAGAGAGAAGGGAACTCAGTAAGCAAGTGATAGAGTTGCTTGAGATGGGATTCATAAGAAGAAGCATTTCGGAATGGGGGTGCTCCAGTTGTTTGGATAGTATCATCTCGCGTAGATCGTCTAAATTCGGAGGAGGTATTCCTTGGGTGCTTGTCTGATATTGGTTTAGGCCTTTGGGGCTTGTATTTGGGGGATGTCGAGTTCGACTAGGATGGTTTGCGTGAGAGATAAATAGCTATGGTGATTTTTCATTGCATGATATCTTATCTCACTCGAAGAGTGATGGGTAGCCGTGACATGATAAGACTACTAGATGGTATGGACTACCCTGAGTTAGACTCAATAGGGTTATGAGATGACTCGAGTGGATTCGAGAAAGGTGTGAAGTAGTGGATTGTTTAGGACCCTATGTTGATGCCATTTCTTTTAAGGAAGAAGGTGAGATTCTTAGGGCACATGGTCTCTAAGGAAGGGATAGTTGTGGATCCCACGAAGGTGGTGGCAATCCAAGATTGGAAGATTCCTAAGAACGCAACAGAAGTAAGAAGCTTTTTCGGGCTGGCTGGATATCATACGAAGTTCATTAAGGACTTCACGAAGATATCAGCCCCGCTTAGTCGGTTAACGAAGAAGAACTTGTCTTTTGCTTGGGATGTTGACTTTGATGGTGCTTTCCAACGTTTGAAAAGGGCTTTGACGACAACTCCAGTTTTTCCAGATGGGAGTAAGCCATTCACAGTGTATACCGATGCTTGTGGGACAGGATTTGGAGCAGTTTTTGATGCAAGAGGAAAAGGTGATATGCAAAAGGCGAAAAGTACGGGCATCTCTTATCATTCACAGACGGATGGACGGACAGAAAGGGGTGAATAAAATCCTTGAAGATCTTTTGAGGTTATGTATCCTAGATTTTGGAGGGAGATGAGAAGAGGCAACTAGCTTAGTGCTGTTCATGACATGTTTCACGTTTTGCATTTGCGTAAGTGTTTACATGATACGGCGGAGGTGTTGGAGCCGAGCACGCTCAAAGAAGTGGAAGTAGAGCGAGATACCACGATCAGACGAGCTCCTACATGCATTCTTGGATCGGAGGTCAAAAAGCTATGGAACAAAGAGGTGAAGTTGGTCAAAGTGCAATGGGGAGATGATCTTAGAGACGCGACTTGGGAAATGGAAGACAAGATGCGTACGCTGTACCCTTTTCTTTTTGAGGGTATGTTTTTTTAACTTCTCCTTTTCTATCGCTTTGTTTATACTTGTCCTATCGTTTAGAATGTCTTTATGATGACATCTTCAATCTTTAGTTAGGAACAATCCTATGGTTGTCAGCATGTGTTTGAGACATGTTATGTTTGGTGGATGCAAGTGTTTGCTAGTGGTTGCTCGTGGATGCATTTACACACACATTAGGCACTAGATCGGCTCAATCACTTTTGTACTGCATATAAATATGTGTGCATATTTAAATTAATTAATGAATAATGGTTGTATTATCATATGGATGCTGCATTAAGATGAATGGTTATGCATGCATATAGAATTAATATGTATCATTAGGACTCTTTTGCATACATAATGGATGCATGGCACTATCATGATTTGCATTAAGGAGGTCAACTGAATCAGTAGACCGCCTGATTTTGCATTACATAAGAATCATATATACGCACTCTGCATATGTTCATATGGCATTAGAAATCTTTTAAGGACAATGGATGCCTGTTATTGATGGTTGAGTAGATGGATGATTGGATGGTAGGATATACATTCTCCTTAACTTGGAGATTTCGGGGACGAAATCCTTTAAGGAGGGGAGAATGTAACACCCCGTATTTTCTGAGAATATTAAAATAACAAATTAAAGAATAATGTTTAGCATTGTTCTAAGGTTTGTAAGCAAAAGACCTAGTAGCTCATTTGGTTGGAACACGTGACTTGCATACAACGGGTACAGAGTTCAACCCCTGCCAGCGCCATATTTTTGTTTTAAGGGAATGGCTTAAAAATGGCTTAGTGTGAACGCAGTTCAAAAAGTGGTTTAGTGTGAAAATGGTTAATTAGGAAGATAGAAATATATATATATAGATATATATATAAAAATAAAATAAAATTCAACCTAAAATTTAAGAAAAAAATTCAAAACAGTGGAAGCGGGAAGGCAAAACACCAAACCGACCTATTTTATGGGTCGGCCCAAGACCCGCTAGGTCGACCCCAGGGTCGACTCAGGCGGTTTGGAATTGCTCCCGTCGGCCCTAAATGGTCTATGACGAAATTTTATGTTTTAGGGCTTAGGTGATGATTTCTGGTTGGTCTGTTCACATCATTTCTTGGTTTCTAAGGCCTAGATGGATTCTAGAGTGATCTGACGGCTGTAAATAAATCTAACTCCTATATAATCACTCCAAAGCCCCATTCTAAAACCTAAATAAAATTGGAACCGTAGTCGTCATGCCGCTGGAGTAGCTCATCTTTTCTTGAAGCTTAGGAAATTACAAATCAAATATTACTATCTTCATCTCTAATCCGATTCATTGTGAGTATGATTTCATTGACAAGATAATTCTTAATTTAATTGTGATATGCTTATCTTTGGATTATGAGAATATGGTTGTGATTCATATGACTTGCTAGTTTGTATTATTTACGATGTAAACATATAACAAGTTGTTAATCTATGTTAGTAGGTTGTTCCTTATGCTTAATCATACAAGTATAACTTGATTTTGCTCTGACATTATAATTTTATTCAATTGAGATGATAGTCACATGCAAGTTCACTTGTGGATTATACGTAAATTTGTAAATGAATTTTAGGTAGTTTTGGGATGTTAAATCATATGTTATATGTAAGAATCTTATGCAAGTTTTGGGATGTTAAATCATATGCTATATACATGAATTTTATGCAAGTTTTGGGATGTTAAATCATATGTTATATGTATGAATCTTATGCAAGTTTTGGGATGTTAAATCATATGCTATATATATGAATTTTATGCAAGTTTTGGGATGTTAAATCATATGGTATATATATGAACCTTATGCAAGTTTTGGGATGTTAATCATATGCTATATATATGAATTTTATGCAAGTTTTGGGATGTTAAATCATATGTTATATATATGAATCTTATGCAAGTTTTGGGATGTTAAATCATATGTTATATATATATGAATCTTATGCAAGTTTTGGGATGTTAAATCATATGTGTTATATATATATATATATATATATATATATATATATATATATGAATTCTATGCAAGTTTTGGGAAGTTTAACCATGTGTTATATATATATATATATATGAATCTTATGCAAGTTTTGGGATGTTAAATCATATGTAAATTTATGAATCTAATGCAAGTTGTAGGTGGAATATATATAGGTTCACATGTGAATTGTGGAGATACAAATGCTAGTTTATATGTAAACATGTGACCTTAATTTACATGCTTAGATCCATATGCAAGTCCACATCTTTTTAGATCTATATGCAATTCATATCTTTTTAGATCCATATGCAAGTTTACACCTTTAAGTCTAGAACTATGACATACATAGTTTATGCAAGTTTACACCTTTATGTTGGATCTATGACATACATAGTTTATGCAAGTTTACACCTTTATGTTGGAACTATGACATACATAGTTTATGCAAGTTTGTGACAATTACCTATGCTAGTTTGGGTGAAAAACTATATTCATACATGCAAGTTCACGCCTTTTAGACATGTGATTTTAGTCCCTTGGCAATACAAAGTCTATGCAAGTTATATTGTAATTCTTAACTGCAAGTTAGATATATTCTGTGTGTTGTGCAAATTTGTGATGTTTTCCCCTTTTATGTGTTAGACTATTTACTGGTCTAATATATATATATATATATATATATATATATATATTTATATATATATATATATCATGTTAAGCGAACGAACGATGCAGGGATAATGGGGGAATATTAAATATACACATATTGTGAATTGGCATGTAATGGCCTTAAAAGGCATATAATTAATTGGAGACACTAATTCGTATAATTTGCATAATGAAATCAGTATAAATTGCCTTAAAGGCATAAAATTTGATTAATGCATTAATTGGTAATTAATGTGCAGTAATGGACATAATTTAAGTGACAATTATGGACATAAGCCTTAAAAAAAGGCATATAATTAATTGGTGATGTCAATTGGTATAATTTATACACCATAAATAGATGAACATAATTTAGGTGACAAATTATGGACATAAGTAAATTTGGAATTTATTGACAAATTTGAATAGGACAATTAATCCAAATTTGGGGTGAAAAGATTATGTATATTAATCAATGCCTAAGACACGAGGTTGGACTCATTTGTGGTGTAAGACTGCCCGGACCCGCCTGGCAAACCCAGCAGCCAAAAATGGTAGCCCAATGTGAGAGGTCAAAGGACTAAATTAAATGCGTAATGGTTGTATGGACACGAGGTTAGGCTCGTTTGTGGTGTATGACTGCCCGGACCCGCCCGACAAATCCAGCAGCCGCAAATGCCAGCCTAATGTGAGAGGTCCTACAGGGATTACGGTAGTAATAAATTAAGTAACACTTAACCAAAGTAAACATGTAGTGGGACATGGGGCTTAAGTGGGTGACATGTGGGTGACATGAGGAAATATGATTAGTAGCACTTAACCAAGATAAACATGTAAGTAGGACATGGTGGTTAAGTGGGTGCCTTGGGTGGCATATGGAAATACAAATAGAAACAATTAACCAAATTTAAACATGTAAGTGGACATGAATAAGAAGGGGTTAAGTGGGATGTATTAGTGGGGACCAAGCTTAGGTGGAAAGCTTGTGTCAAGTAATGGGGGGCCGTTTCAAACCAGTAACCCATAAGTATCTTTGTGAGCTCGTTCCAAGTCGGGGAGGGGACACGCTTACTAGGCTTGACTATAAGAGGCCAAAACGGGTTAGCGGTGGCAACGCAAGTCCAACGGGGCCATGTGCGTGCGTGGGCCCGGGCTGGTAGGTAAGACGTTGTTGCAACGTGTAGGTATAAGCCGTGCATCTTTTGTTGTATCGGGTTGCCACTTTGGGAAATGATACACCCCACTATGGGACCAACACGGGTATCAACGAGTTAAGGAGCCGATCGAATGGGGAAGGTAGTGGGTACGACTAGTGGACACAGGAGCAGGCGGCACCTATGATAGCAGCTAGGAGTACAACTACCATATTATAAATATTGTAATTAAAATGGGGTGGGTAGTAGGTGCAACTAGTGGAGATAGGGACAGACGGCGCCCATGACAGCAACTAGGGGTACGCGAAACTACCATTATCACATCTGTTATGTTCAGTAGGCGGGATCAACTTTTAGAGTGACTAGTATTGGTGCAGTTAGTATTAGTTCGGTATAACTTAGTAATTACCCTTAAGTATGTGGAAGCGCGACTTAACATTATCTTATTCCTCCTGTTTGACTCCGTCACTTGTTTCACAGTCATACCTTATCTTCCAGTTATAGCTTATCCTAGTTACTTTAAAAGTTATATTGTTAAAGTTATCATACTCACCAGACTTTATGTCTGATCCCCTTTGTTTTCTCCTCTTTTATTCCTTTTCCCCCCTCAGGTTCTCGGGGTCGGACTAGCACTAGTGGAACTTGACTTGGATCTTTTCTGAAGTACTTGGATTGCTGAAGTGAAGTTCAGCTTATCTTTTATCATGGCTATTGAAGTTGGGATTATGCTTTTTATTTTTATATACTCTGATTTTGTCAAGATGGATATTTTGTACTTGACTCTAGTCTTTGGTTTTGATGATGTGACCAAACATATTTACCTTTTGCTGCAATAAATAAAGTTTTAAATTTTCAAGTGCTGCTTTGTATCTGTCTTGTTGTGATTTTCTGCTCTATATTCACTTAAAATGCTCCATGGAAGTTATTGCATTCCCTTTGTGAGTGACATTAATGGACGTGGGGTGTTACATATATCTAGGGAAGTCTTAGAGACCCCACGAGCGTATCAACTCAAAGCTAAGTTCTCCAAATGTTATTTTTGGAGGAAAGAAGTGAGGTTCTTAGGACACGTGGTCTCTAAGGAAGGGACAGCAGTGGACCCTGCGAAGGTGGTGGCAATCCAAGATTGGAAGGTTCCTAGAAAAGCAATGAAAGTAAGAAGTTTTCTAGGGTTGGCGGGCTACTATAGAAAGTTCGTTAAGTGCTTCGCGAAGGTATCAACCCAAGTTTTGACTTTGCTAGATGGGAGCAAACCATTCACAGTATATACCGGTACTTGCGAAGTAGGGCTTGGAGCAGTTTTCGATGCAAGAGGAAAAGGTGATATGCAAAACGTAGTAGGTACGCAGTTATGTTTGAGCATCGCGTATCGTCCACAAACGGATGGACGGATACAAAGGGTGAATAGAATCCTTCTAGATCTTTCGAGGTTATGCATCCTAGATTTTAGAGGACATGAGAAGAGCACTTTCCATTTGTGGAGTTCGCTTATGCCAACAGTTATTAAGGTAGTATTAGGGTTTTTATGGACGACCGTGTCGATGACAACTTGTTGGTGGGAATCTACGGATAAGATTTTACTTGGGCCAGATATGGTTAGGGAATCTTCTGAGGAGATAGGCTTGATTCGAAGATGAATGAAGATGGCACAGGGCCGATAAAAGTCAAATGCTAACAAGAGATGAACCGACCTTGAGTTTGATGTTGGAGACAGGGTTTTTATTAAAGTGTCACCATGGAGGAACGTAGTTCGCTTTGGGGAGTGTAGGGAAATTATCACTAAGGTTCGTAGGGCAATCCCTCACTACAGAATGAATTGGACAGACAATAGAGTGAAGTTGCCGAAAAAGCTTAGTGGTGCTCATGACATGTTTCACGTGTCGCATGTGAGGAAGTGTATGCATGATACCGCGGAAATAGTAGAGCCGAGCATGCTTAGAGAAGTGGAATTGGAGCAAGATGCCTCGATTAGACGAGCTCCTACATGCATCCTTGGATAGGAGATCAAGAAGTTACGCAACACAGAGGTCAAATTGGTTAAAATCCAATGGAGAGATGATCAAGGAGACGCGACTTGGGAGACGGAAGACAAGATACGTACGTTGTACCCTTTCTTTTTTTCGAAGGGATATTCTTAACTTCTCCTTTTTTTATCGCTTTGTTTATACTTATTCTATCGTTTAGTATGTCCTCTCGATTATGCCTTCGATCTTTAGGTATAAAATTATATGGTTGTAAACATGTGTTTGAGACATGTTATGTTTGGTGGATGCAAGTGTTTGCTAGTGGTTGCTCGTGGATGCATTTACACACACATTAGACACTAGATCGGCTCAGTCACTTTCATATTGCATATGCGTATATGTATTTGTATATGGATTGAAACTTGATGTGTTAACATATAGATGTTGCATTTGTATGAATGATTGTGCACTCATGTAGAAGTTATTAAGTATGAGTAGGAATAATTGCATACATAATGGACTCATGGAACTGACATAATTCGCATTAAGGAGGTCAACTGAATCAGTAGACCGACTGATTTTGCATTAGATAAGGACATATACACAAACTATGCATATGATCATGAAAGCATTAGAAACCTCTTTAAGGACAATGGATTCCTATGATTGAATGGTTGAGTAGATGGCTGCTGGATGGTAGGATACACATTCTTCTTGACTTGAAGATTTCGGGGACGAAATCCTTTATGTAGGGGGGAATGTAACACCCCGTAATTTTAAAACGGGACATAAGAGATAATTAAAAAATAATTAATCTTTAAAAAGAAGAATTGGGTGAAACGGGTTATGCCATTACGTTTGTCTCGGAATTCTGCTTGAGATAGAGTCTGAGTTTGCTTGAATCAGACTCCATATAAAGAAGTTATGGAGGTTAGAAGTTTTCAAGTTTAAGCAGAAATTAAATTAAATTAATAATTAAATAAATCGAGTTCGAAATTCAAATCTGCATAGAAGGCTGGGCGGAAAAAGTCCTTCCATAGGGTTTCGACCCCCCTAGGGGTGTCGACACATGTGCCGACCCCCTATAGGGGTGTCGACATAGGTGTCGACCCCCCCCCCTGTAAGGGTCGACTCCAGCGAGCTGATCTGGACAATGATGATTTTCAGAGGTGTTAGGGCATATGTGTCATGTTCTTGTTGGGTTTCTTGAGTTAGGATGGCTTTGATGACTCTTAGGTTGATCTAAAAGCCCATATTGATCCTAGACATCTATATATACATAGCTAAACCTAAACCCTAACCTCGCAACCCTAAACTATAATGTCGTCATGCTGTTCATCTACAAACTAATCAAGCCGCCACCATAACAAATCAAATTCTAGATTAAAGATAAAAAGATAAGAGATTCAAAGCCTAGGAATTGCGAAAAGGAATTCTAGAACAACAACGAACGAATCAACGCCTACATCAACGGATTAGCTTAGCAACTTTAGAAATCAGATCCCATAATTCAAGATCCGTTTTCCGTGAGTGCATTTACTTTCACAAGATAATTGTTTAAACGTAATTGTGATGAGTTATGAATTGGACTGTATGAAAATGTTTGTAAATCATATAAAGTTTATGTCTTTGCAAACTATGTTTTGATTTATGCTTGATTTGATTCATTATATGCAAATTATGTTCTATGTTAATTCATATGCCTAATTACATATGCAAGTTATGTATGCAAGTTTGCTCGATCTATGCAAGTTATGAAACATTATATGCAAGTCATGTTCGTATATGTAAGATCATATTTTATATGTTCATATGTTTAGATCTACATGTTTATATGATTAGATCCATATCAGTCCATATGTTTAGAACTATATGTTCATATGTTTAGATCTACATGTTTATATGATTAGATCCATATCAATCCATATGTTTAGAACTATATGTTTAGATCTACATGTCTATATAATTAGATCCATATCAGTCCATATGTTTTGAACTATATGTTCATATGTTCAGATCATCGTGTTTATATGATTAGATCCATATCAGACCATATGTTTAGAACTATTTGTTCATATGTTTAGATCTACATGTTTAAATGATTAGATCCATATCAGTCCATATGTTTAGAACTATATGTTCATATGTTTAGATCTACATGTTTATATGATTAGATCCATATCAGTCCATATGTTTAGAACTATATGTTCATATGTTTAGATCTACATGTTTATATGATTAGACCCATATCAGTCCATACGTTTAGAACTATATGTTCATATGTTTAGTTGTACATGTTTATATGATTAGATCCATATCAGTCCATATGTTTAGAACTATATGTTCATATGTTTAAATCCGTGCAAGTTTATGCTTAGATCCAGACCAGTTCATATGTTTAAATCTATGCAAGATTATGTTTAGATCCATGCTAGTTCGCACTCAATATGTTGATTGGATCTATTTATATATGTTTACTAGATTTATGCCGCATAAGATCTATATGGTTTATGCCAGTTATGATGTCATGTGTTTCTTCCCTTTTTCCTATTTTTATGAGTTGGGCTAATTGCGAGCCTAGCGTATCACATGAACTATACGTAAGAACGACTTGGGAATGTTGGGGAAAAGTATGGGAAAAAGTTGAATATTATGTAATTGGCATAAAAAGGGATTGTAATCATATAATTAATTTTGAGCATAACTAGAAAATGTGGCATAACTTGAATTGACCACATTTATGGATAATTTACATAAAAACTTGGACGTGAATGGTAAATATGTAAATTGGCTAAAAGATGAACGCGCCTAACCCGAGGTTAGATTGAGTTGTGGTGTAAGGCTGCCCGGAACCGCCCGACACATCCAGCGACCGCAACAACATAGATCTAATGTGAGAGTTTAGCGGATTAAGCCCAAAGACCCGAGGTTAGAATGAGTTTGCGGTAGAAGTCTGCCCGGAACCGCCCGGCACATCCAGCAACCGCAAACAACAGTTCTAATGTGAGAGGTTGGTGCTTTAATGAATAAATTAAAGCTAAGGAATAGACATGCTACGAATGGAAAGGTTAAGTAACATATGAACAGGCGACACTTAACCAATACAACATGTTAGATGGGTGGGTTAAGTTAACATGGACAAGAAGACAACTTAACCAATATTACATGAACAAAGTGGACAGGGTTAAGGAAAGCTTAACCAATAATACATATGGACTTGATAAGGGGAAGGGTTAAGTAAATCTTGGGTAAGTGGGTAATATTAATATATATAGGCCCACAAACTTAACCGTTAAATAAATATGTGTGAATCAGTGAGAAGGTTAAGTAACATTTGAATAGGCAACACTCAACCAGTATAACATGGGTAATTAAGCAAATGGGTGGGGTTAAGTTAAATTGAGAACACTTAACCATTATAACATGTTGATTAGGAAACCCTAGTAAAGGGGACACATTTCAGCAGTAACCTACATAGATGTATCACGGTACCCTGAGCTAGGCAGGGTGGGGCACGATTACTGGGCTGATTATAAGCAGTCAAAATAGCGGCGAGTGGTGCAGCGGTGTAGGTTTCGACGGAGTATGGACGTGCACGTGCTCCGGAGTGGAAAAAGCAGGCACTGGGCATCAGTAGTATACACTGTGCATCTTGAATCGTGTCGGGTTGCCATCATAGGAATTGATACACCCCATGATGGGGCCAGCACAGGTATCTACATACAAGCGGGGCCGAATGAAACAAGTAATGAATACATACAAGCGAGGTCGAATGACGCAAGTAATAAATTCATGCGAGGAAGGTAGTGGGTACAACTTGTGGGGGTAGGAGAAAAAAGGGGCACATACGATAGCAGCTAGGAGTACACGAAACTACCATTATCGTGATTAGTAAGAGGGATCAACTTTTAGTATGGGACTAGAAAGGGTGCGGTGTAACTAGTAATGATACGGTGTTACTAGCATTGGTGCAGTGTAGTGATTATCTTGCAATGGTTAGAAGCGCAATCAACATTATATCCTGTTCATCTTGTCTACTTTGTCATGCCTGTTTATTCTACAGCCATTTCTTGCTTTCCAGTTTATGTTCTTATCCTGTTACTTTAATGATTATATTATTAAAGTCACTGGACTCACCAGACTTATGTCTGATCTAGTCTGTTTCGCTTCTTTTTTTCCATCCCCCCCCCCAAGGTTCCTAGGGAGGAAATACTCAAGCTTAGTTCAGATATCTCTTTTTTCCAGCTTGAAGTTGAAAGGTGTATTGCTTGGCTTTGATTCAGTGTATGGCATTTTTCTGTTGGGGGTTATGACTTTAAAATTGTGTACTCTAAAGGTTTTGTACAAGACCGATAATATGTATTTGATATGGTATTTGGAAATGTAATCAAACTTATTTTTGTTTCCGCTGCAAGAAAATTACAAAATTTTCAAGTAATACTTTTTCTATCTTGTAATATTCCGTTCTGTTTAATTATAATGCTCCACGAAACTTAATGCATTCCCATTGTGAGTGACATTAACTGACCTGGGTGTTACAGTGTCCCATAACCACTTGCTCTAGTCAAATATTTATGATCGAGTTGTATTTTCCACTAGAAGTATGAAATGATCATTTTCATGGTTTTCAATCGAATGAGTCGAAGAATTAACCGTCGAAGCAAACACAAGGGTTTTTAGTCCTTATTTTTACTAAGGGGTTTAATTAGATTTCTCATACGAACGGGAAAAAGGTTTATCAAATATATACTAGTAGATTGGAAGATGATTTATAAAATAACTTCATATAGTGAAGTCAGATTAGAAAATAATTTGGAAAATAACTTCATAATGAAGTAGAGTTAGAAATCGTTTAGTAAAAAATTTGGTATCTACTAATAATTTATATCCTATTTATATAATTTCGAAGTGGCAATTCTCCTGTAATAGCGATTGAAATAACGATTGAGCTAAAAATTCACGTTTTATTGACGTATTTTATATCTCACACCTACCGATTATAAATTCATTCATCACAATCAAATAAAAGTCCATCTATCTAAGTTGCTGAAATACATGGATTAGAGCAATTGAAAAGTCAGAGCAAAAGAGCAAAAGGGCCAAAACTTAATCGAGAAAAAACCTGAAACAACCTACATAGTCGACCGTGGTCTCTCCTGGTCGACTGAGCAAAAACAACAGTACCAGTCGGCTGGCCCTTTTTTTTACTAGTTGCCTGGTAAACTTTACTTTTTTTTCTCGGGTAGAAGGATCAGTTGTTTGGTCCATTTTTACCAGTCGACTAGTCAACTGCAGGTTGACCAATCCAATCATTTTTTTTTTAGCCAAATCATTCACGGATCATTTCGGGCGATCATTGGTGACTACGAACTTTATCACAGCAATAAGGAGGCCTCACCGGTTCATTGAAACACTCAAACAAACAAAACTCAATTCTAATGAAAGATTTTAACAAAAAATAATCAAAAATGAATTCAATCTCATCCATTGGAAGGTTTACGAACAAAAAATCCAAATCACATGATAAATGCACTACAAGTTCCAAAGTCACACTAGACCAGCATATAGCTTGAGGTATATATGTGAGTTCTCCAAGAACTCACCTTTGGTCTTAAGGAAGCCGAAGCTTTAAAACAAAAAAAAGATCAACCTCTCTTCAAAAAACACTCTAGAATCTCTAATCCAAGATCATATAAATAGAATTCCTAAGACTTAAGTATTTGGAATTCATACAAATTGAGGAGGAGTAAGGTTGGAGAAGATATAAATTAGGAAGGATGAAGCTTCATACTGGTGGGAGGCACTATTTCAAATCTCGCAAATATTGCCCGAGATCTCTTCCGAGATCTCGTTTTGGGCACCTTCCGAAAAGAAACAGCAAATATCACTCTAAATCTCCTCCCGAATATATCGCCCAAGATATTGCAATATCGAACGATATATCGACTGAGACGAAATACTGGAATATCGTCCGAGATCTTAGTTTTTTTGTTAAAATTTAAATTTGTACCAGAACTAGAACTATAATTAAAAAACTCAAATCTAGCCATATCATTTTTTTTGTTATTTTACATTTTGAATGTTAAATGACTATATTGTATGTTCGTATATGTTTTACAATGCTTATAATTTTCATATTCGTCTTTTTACATACATGCTACTTATGAAATTATGTATTTTATGGTCTATTTATGCTGGATTTTTTAATGTTTTGGATCTTTTTAATGTTTCCTGTCTAACAATATTCCTGTTTTAAGCATATTACAATTTAGAGTATGAATGATCTTTCACAAAATAAAGAATAATAAAGCTATTTTGCATTTTAAGTTTAAGTTACTATGTTTTTGATAGCATTCATAAAAATTATTTTGTTAAAATCTTTTTTAACATATCATGTAACCCGAGATTGTTCCGATATGAACTTTCAGACCTGAGATGAAAATCTGAGAAGAACTCCCGAGTCAGGGTGCGTTCGCAGTCAAAATTTGGCGCGTTCATTTTTTTTTCCGCGTCCGACGCGTCGGACGCAAGCTACTTTTTCCCCTTCCAGATAGCGCGATTATTGAACGTTGGAAAATCAACCATTGGCGTCCGACGCGTCGGACGCCAACGGTTGATTTTTCAACGTACCCTTCCACCATCTATAAAACGCACCCCCCCCCATTTCTTCCCCATCTCAACCCGATTCCTCCCATCTTTACCCACGAATTTCAATTTTTTTGGTGCAATTTCGAGCTGCAAAAACGGTAAATTTTTATATCATTGTGTTTCTTTTTCAATTCTCTACAACATATATTTTTTTCGAATTTTTCCGGAATTTTTTTTTGGTTACGCAGATGGCATCCTCTTCCACCTCTGCTACCTCGCAGCCATTTGCGAACTGGACGGACGACCGGGAGTCCGCTTTTATAGATATTTGCGTTGAGTTTATAGCCGCTCGCGATACAGGCGTCAGTGGGTTCTACTCAACGGTCGCGGCAATAATGAATGACCGTTATAATCTGGAGTTCACAGAAACTCGGACCAAAAATAAATGGGACAACATGAAGCGCTCTTTTCACGATTGGGATAGACTGCTACGAACACCCGGCGGTGTATGGAATGCAGAGTTCGATTATCTGGACGGTCCAGATGATTTTTGGAGTACCGGCGGTGGCAGACCTTACAGACGGTTCAGGAGGAACTCGCCTTTGAAGTTCCGAGAATAGGACATTATGTTCGAGGGTTGTTTGTGGAAAGATACTTGTGCGTATCCGATACCTGCGGTTGCACCTCCTACTGCACCAGCACCTCTACCAGTGTCTGTGCCAGCTGCTTCTTTCTCCCCTACCGACGCGGGTTTCTATACTGGTTGGATGGCTTCGGGCGATCCCCCTTCTGGTAAGCCATCTAGGCGTAGACAGGTAGGCGTAGACAGCTCATTTATGACCGACGATACGAGACAGCTTGCCCGGCGGTGCTTGGAGCTTCTTCAGAGATCGGGTACGCGTGTGGACCTTTGGGAGATTCTGACGATTTTCCGCAATGACGAGCGGAATGTGGATATTGTTCGGGAGCTTACCGATGAGGGCATATGTGGGTTTATTTCAGCTGAGTTGAGTCAGTTACCTCATCGTCGTTTATTTTAGATTTTCATGTACTTTTTTTAATTCCAGTACTGTTGTGTTCTTTATGTTTTATGAAAAACGTTGTCGTTTATTTTATGAAATATGCTGTCGTTTTATTTGATGCAATTAGAATTTAATTAAATCAAAACCATTAATTTAACAATTAAATACCACGCTCAAATGCCACGCTCAAATACCCCGTTCGCAGCTAAAAACACATTCCCCGTTCGCTACAGTACCACGCTCAAATGCCACGCTCAAAAGCCACGCTCAAATACCCCGCTCGCGTTGGTTAAGAACGCACCCTTAGACTCATCTTGTCCGAGATCTCCCCCGATACGAGACCAAGTCTATAAAATCTTTGAGACGAAACGCGACCGATATCCGAGATTTAAAACCTTGGTGGGAGGTGACACTGACAGGAAAACCAGTAGCTAATTAGGATGATTTCAGGCAGAGATTTGAGATGAAGTTTTTATCTAAGGCAGAAGAAGGTTTATAGATAGAGAGATTCTTGGCTTTGAAACAAGGGGACATGTCTGTTAAGGACTATGTTAATAAGTATAATCAGCTAGCCATATTTGGTCTGGACTTGGCATATACACCCCTTAAGAAGGCTCTTAGGTTTGCGAGAAGGTTGAATCAACCTCTCCAAAGACTTGCATTATCTCATATATCAATGGGGCAACGTTTGAGAGGCTGGTTGACATGGCTCTAATGCACGAAGATGGCAAGGATAAGAAGAAAGATAGTAAGGACGAAGAGACACAAACTAATGGCGAAAAAAAGAAGTGGTGGCCCAAGAAGGGAGCATAAAAGAAAATAGGGAAGCCTGACAAGGCTCAGATCAAGAAAGATATCATGTGTCAAGGTTAAGGAGCCTTGGTTCATTTTGTGAAGGAGTGTAGAAAGACAAAGAAAGCCTGATTTAATTATGGTCAAGTGGGAAACTTCACTAAGCAATGCACTAGCAAGCAAGGACAGGAAGCAGGATCTTCTGGACAAGTACATACTCTTGAAGCTGGTGGACCTGGTCGAGGTAGCAAAGTCACTGTTGAAGGTCTGATTTCCCTTTTTGACTATCCTTTCAGAACCCTTTTTGATTCTGGCGCATCTCATTTATTTATATCCAGTTCTTTAGTAGATAGTCTACACCTTAATACTAGTATTGTCTATGATCCTATAGTAGTCTCAAACCCCATAGGAGGCACGACTCATTTACCCATGATATGTGGGGGTTTGAGAATTTCTATCTTGGAAGTCAAGTTTGAATGTGATGCATATGTGCTAGACTTTATAGGCTATGGTTTGATTCTAGGAATGGATTGGTTGATTATGTATGGTGTCATTCTAGACTATGAGAAAAGAGTTGTGAGGCTTCTGACGTGCCAAGGGAGAACTCTCGAGATTTCATGTGACCCATGGGGGTCAGTTATGATTCGCTTGATAATTCTGTTGATGATTTGCCATTAGTACCCATAGTTAAAGATTATCCTGACGTGTTTGATGAGGTTAAAGGATTACCTCCAAGGCGTGAGATAGACTTCCAGATTTATTTGGTAGTGAATGCGAAGCCATTCGCTCTATCGGTGTGCCACATGGCTTCTAGAGAGGATGAAGCTCAGCAAGCAAGTAGGGGAGCTATTCGAGAAAGGATTTATTAGATGGATGATATCGGAGTGGGAGCTCCGGTCGTCTTTGCAATTAAGGCAGACTGATGCGCGGACTATAGAGAAATGAATAAGCTCACCAAGAAGAATAGGCACCCACTTCTAAGGATTGACAGCTTGTTTGATCAGCTCGTAGGCGCATCAGTTTTCTCGCAGATGGATTTGGCCGCGGGATTTCATCAGTTGAGGGTGGAAGAGAACAATATTGATGAAACTGCATTCAGAACTCCAAATGGTTTATTTGTGTGACGACCGCCCACAACTCCTACACTTAACAAGGGAAATAATGCACTGAAAGACGTTCCAGATAGCTATGGACGATCATCAGGGTAGGATAACACAAGCGAAACCTGTCGTATAACTCATAGAGCAAGGATAAAATATAATAGCACATATACAATAGGAAAAAATAGTGAAGCGGAATTGATTTGAATTTTAATTTTCATATCGTCATGAATCATCCAAACAACAAATTGGATTCAACATCAAATTCTGTACAATGTGCCTTGCTACAAGTCACTCAGAGAATACATCAAACAGCGGAAAACAACAATAGTAGATAGTAGAAAATAATACGCTAGCCTCCTGCTCGTCGTCGCTCAATAGCGTCGTCCTCATCAAGATCTACTATTTGTCACCTGCTACTCAGCCTGCCCATCCACAATTGGATGAACATCATAAGGTTATAAGAGGAAACATAAAACCTTGAGTCAGACACCAGTCTTAATTAGCGATAAAACAGCTATCTAATATTATCAATAAAGTATATGAGAATAGGTAGATTAGACATCTAATCTACCAATACATCATCAGAGAAGAAACCCAAACCTTTCTCCTCCACATCCGATAGTAATAGCCTTTACAACAATAATCCAGAAGAAACAAATAGACATAGCAACTAGTTACCCTTTGTAGACCATTCTATCGAAATCAACATCACTCAAGCACAAGCTCTAAAGGCCTAAACCAACATCAGACAAGGACCTGAGAGATATCTCCTTCGATGTCGAATAATCTATACAAGTTGATACAAGCAAAACAATCAACATCCATGACTCTGGCTATCACAGCCAACTGCTTCGAAACAATTATTAATTGTATGACGGCTACGACATGCCACTTGTCAAGGGCTAATGGTAAACCCCAGTTCTAGCAAAACTCCATACGCCATGCACGATCGTATGTTTGTCTTCCTAAAAGACAATTAGGCCATTCACGTACCCAGGGTACTCGACTAGTCTTTAGGCGTCCCTATTATACCTCTGCTTTGAGTCTGCCAGAACCTCTGATTAACGATAATCCCTCGGCCTCCAATATCTCTATTCATCATCGCTGGCGACTATCCACAAGCTCAGAAACCATATTGAGCAACCGTTATCCACAAAATCAAATCACGCTTGGGTCGTCTCAACATTCGTTGCATTTCGACAACAAACGAACACTTCACGACACTTCGAACATTCCTGCTTGAATTTGCATCGAAGTAACCATCATCGGTCCAAAAATATGCTTTGTTTGGTTGATTTTGCATTTCATAGCATTTCCTGCCTTCTCGCTACGAAAAACTGAGCAACGCATCAAAAATGCCTTCCACTGCGTTTAGGAAATGCTACCATATTCCTACAACCCATTCTAGATCTGTTTGGTGCTCGACCTCTCAAAATAGCTCAAAAACATGTGCGCAACACACGTTTTTATGTGCCTGATCCATGCTCCAGAAGTGGTCAATCCATTGCCTTTTCATAGCGTTTCTGAAGCGCTGCCAATTCCGTATGATTCATGAAAACTGTTCGATCCATGATTTCCCTAATGCGCGCCTTATCAAATCCAAGTTTTTACTATGCTAAGGCCAATGTGGTACTCTGGCACTTGGTACTCTAGCATTTAGCCCAATCCATACCATATCATTTATAAATGCTATAGTAAATCAAATTTTGCTCGATCCATCCATATGCTTGCCAAATCCTCGTTTTTGCCATACGCAACACGTGTTTGGCACTTTGCCAGTTTTGCTCGATCCATGCCCCCTACCACATCATTTTCCAAACGCTGAAAAAAAATTACTTTTTTCTGAATCATTACCTTATTATTTTGCCCAATCCATGCATTGATTTCTGCTCAATCCATGCATTTTTTATGCCCGATCCGTGCATGTTTTCGCGCCAAAATTCTTGTTTCCACTTTTGAATTCAATGTGATTTCACACTCGAAAACCAATCAATCTTTAACTTTTTTAACAACGATCCAATCAACGAGACAACAACAAATCACACAATTATCAACAAACATTAAAACAATAATTTAATAATCAATCAAATCAATAAACGGATCTAACCATAGGATTAGCATATAAAATACTGTTTATAAGTTTCTAGAATTAGATTTTATGGTGTTGAAATTAAAATCGTACTTACATGTATTAGATCTACATGAAAACTACTTGAAATGGTGAAGATAAGATCATGCAACCCATGTACTCGATTGAATCCGTGCGAGAGATGCTTATCCCTCACTAATTGTTCAATAAACTTGAAATATACTAATCTCTAATCCAAACAAGGATGATCAATCTTCAAACCTCTCAATTTGATGCGATCTTCCTTCACTTGATGTAGATATTCAATTTTCTTGCATAGATCTAGAATTTTAATGGAGGAAAGATGTATTTGATTGAGCAAGGTGGATCACAATCTCAACCAAAGAGAGAATGAAGAAAAGTAAACCTCTCTCCATGCCTCTAACCCCCAATTTATAGCCTCTAACTAGCCCACTAATGGGCTATACCAATTCATCTCATTAATGACTAGCCAAACATAAACAGAATTTTGTGAAACATTAAAATTACTATTCCTCCCAAACCGCTGAACCAAATCTTTAATATGACCACCCTATGGAATTGGAAACATCATTTACTCTCTAATGAAATCGAACCCAATACTTGATTCGATCCCAATCAAAAGTTAAGCCCTGTACAAAACTTACAGGGGCAAAATGGTCATAAATAAAATTGGTAAAAATTATGGGCATGTCTCACATCCCCATAAACAACATATTAAAATATGAGAATGATCCAACCCTTGGAGAATTAAATAAAAATATTTTACAATCCTCCGATACGTAAAATGTGGGTTGTTACATTCACCCCTCCGCCCTTGGAATTTCGCCCCTGAAATCCCAAGCAAACTTAAGCAACCAAAAACAATTCCCCATGCCTACCATCCAGAAGCAGCCAATTAATCGTCCAAACTAGCATCCATCATGTCGTGCATCGATAGCCTTATCCTAGCATGCGGAATTCTAATGACAATAGTACAAGTTAGAATGGTGTAAGATGACATGACATTAATGGGTCATATCAACGAAGAGTTCTGAATGGATCGTCTTCATACCCTCTTCCGTTTTCCACGTGTAATCGTCAACGTCGTCACTCCATTGTACCTTGACTAGCTTAACCGTCTTCCTCCTAAGCTGGTTTGTGTCATTCCCCACAACGCGAAGTGGCTTACAAGGTCTCGTAACTATGAACACGACTTCCAGGTCTTCGTACTGTTCCGGAGATACCACTACATTAAAATCATGCTCATCCGACATCTTCTTGGGTAAATCCAATCTATATGTGAGCTCTCCAATCCACTCGGGTCCAACGAACCTTGGTCCTAACATTCCCTTACTTTCGAAGCCAACCATCTTGATCGACCTCGAATTCCTTATTTTTAGTTCCAGCTCTTGGATGATCTCGATAAGCTTTGTATCACACTTCTGGTTTTCACCAATCCTTTCAATTAGAGTAAGTCTTATTGATAAGCTTGCCAACATCTCAAGCTCTAACTCATACCGAGGCCTAAAATTAAATAGTACTAAATACTCATGGTGCTTCCATTCCTAAAACATTGCTCCCAAACTTGTGTGCCTTCGTCTCAACACATCAGCCACCGCGTTACCTTTACCAGGATATTGGCTATACCTAAATCATACGATGCCAGAAATTCTAACCACCATTGCTACCGAAGATTGAAATCCTTTTGGGAGAAAAGATACTTCAACGACTTGTGATCCAAAAACAACTCAAATCAGACTCCCAACGGGTAATGTCTCCACATCTTTAGAGCAAACATGATTGCTGCCAACTCCAAATCATGAGTTAGATAATTCCTTTCATGCGGCTTCAGCTGTCAACTCGCGTAGGCCACAACCTTATCCTTCTGCATCTGCATTGCTCCAAGTCCAGTACCGCGTGCATCGGTGTATACCATCATTTCTTCATTCTCACATGGAATTGTCAAAACATGAGCACTTTTCAGTCTCTCTTTCCTGATTCCAAATGCTTGCTCACACTTCGCATCCCATGTGAACACATGAATCTTGTTCGTTAATCCTGTTAATGGTGCAGCTATATTTGAGAAATTCTTGATAAACCGGTTATAATATCCGGCCAATCGAAGGAAACACCTAACATCCATTGCATTCTTAGGCAGGTAAGCCAAGCACTAGCAAGCTGAAGTAAAGAAAGGTCAGGGGAGAATAAGTACAGGAAAGACAGTTGCACGGTGGAGTGTGCCTATGAAATATCTTCGGTCTTTCTTTTCGGTCAAGGAATTTTCGAGTATGTGAGTGCGAGTGTGAGTCCGAACCAATCAGCTGCTCTCCAAGGGTAGCTGTCAAACAAGCCAAACCAGGTCTATCCCATTCCTGGATTGTTGCTACCTTAGCGGGGTCAATTACTACAAGAAAAATGATTTTTTTTTTGTTGCAAAAATCAGTGGCGTTTATTTGTAAATGCAAGAAAAAGTGTTTTCACTCCTATAGTTAACACAGCAAAAAAAATTTCATCTCTCCCCGCCTAACAAAAATTAGTCCGCGTGGTTAAAAAAATGTGACCACCTATTTTCTATTCATATCCCACTCAAAATTTTAACCCTCATTCTCTTTCCACCCAAATCTCTCTGCTGAAAAATTCCCTTCCCCCCAAATCCCTCTCTACCATAGAAATCACACCAATTAACGTTCCTCGTGTCATCGTCAACTTCGTCGTACTCCTCTCAACAACGTCACGGAAGATGGCGAAAATCTCTGCTCACGGTATAGGTAAATTTAGGTATAAATTCTTTAACTCGATTTTGTGATTCTATTCGGATTGTGTATGAAATATTTGAATGCATGCTATTTTCTCATCTCCTATCTTGCTAGGGTTTGATGGTATAGCTGATTAAACCTAATTGCAACCGCTCATTGATATGTAATTATGTATTCTATCGTTTTCTCATCTCCTATCTTGTTAGGACTCGGTTATGTCATAACTGCTTGATTTTCATGTTCTATTTGGATGCTTTTCTGATAGGTTATTTTCATGTTGTACGCTTTTGATGTGATGGATTTTTATTTAGTTATGGGGAGTAATGAGACATGAAAACCATTCAGGAGTTTTGAATAGACAAATTTTCCTCTCTTCCTATCTATGAGATCTGGTTAACGTACAATAATACGCTGATGATATCATGTATGGTGTACATGGGTATAAGCAAGCAGTCACACTTACTGATACCATGTCTTATATGTGAATCTAGGATTTGTCTAGATTTCATATTTTGAATAGTATGGCTAATTTCTATGGCATTTTGATATATCTTGGTTAATAAAAGTAATTCACCAGGCACCACCCTCTAAAGTTTTGCATAGCTAAGCCTTAACAATTTTCCTACTTTTGCCTCGTCCCAGGCATTGATGATCCAAGCCTGTACTTCTTACTAGCTCCTTCTTGCCTTATAATTGTAAATGAGATATTATGGACTTTGCCCTTTTCTAATTTTTTTGGTTCACTAGCCGTATTTAAATCACGCAAATCCTTTGGTAGATAAGAAACTCGTGTCTCAAACCTTTGTTCGCTCTTTATGACTTTATCCTATATGGTTCTGAGCAATATGTAATTGTATAATTCTCTTCAGTTGTCTTGGCCTTATTCAAATCTCCTGAAACATTTTGCTGCTAAGATATTCCTATATGGTTCTTTAACATTTTGCTTAATTGCTGTCATCTTTAAATGGGCACGCTTATTTAGTATTTGAATGGAGATTTGTACCATTATAGCTGATAATAGTACTGGTACCCAATGTTATTAGACACGAAAAGCACACCGAAGCGCCATGCTTGGAGCATAAGCGCAATGCGCAAACGCGAAGTGTGCGCTCCAGTAAAACGAAGCGCATAATATATAAAATTTTAGATAATAGTAGTATTGAAACTTCTTTTCCTACTCTCTTATAATTGTTCCCGGCGGATTTGTATTTGTACATATAATCAGATTCGCTAAAGTAGAATTAGGTAGTTAGTGCATCATTTATAAGATGCTTGGATGTCTTTTTGGGTAATAACTTCAACATGTAGTTATTTTTTTTCTAACAACAGATAACTAATTACCCGTCAAAGATTGGAAACTTATTTTCCTTCATAAGTCGATGATGGAAAAAGATTGGGTTTTTTTAAACAGGTGATAAAACAATGCTTAACATAATACATATTTTGAGATTTAGAACATATAATCTAATATTAAAACTAAATTTTTTATGTTTTTTACTTCTGTCATAGAACAAGTATAGAGTACCGAAAAGGGGCAGTGAATTTTGTGCATGATGCAAAGAGGAACGTAAGAAATGTAGAAAAAGTGTTATGCCCTTGCAGAGACTGTCGGAATCATAGTCGCCATGATGACCAAACAATTGTTGACACTATAACAGAAAAGTCCTTTCGTAGCATTGCAAAAACGTTACTAAAACTTGTAGTAGCATTCCGATAAACGCTGTGACACGACATGCAACTAAAAGTCCAAAAGTTTTAGTTGCGTTATAGAAAACGCAACCAAAAACGAACATATTTTAGCATTTCAAAAACCCTACAGAAGATTTTTTTGTTAGCGTCTTAAAAACGCAACCAAAGTGGTACTTGCACCTTTCTTTTTTATTTTCTATAGCGTTTTTTCTATGCTACTATAATATTTTCACAGCATTTAATCTTTCTTACTTTATACTTTTTGTTGCGTTAGCACTTTTAAAACGCTACTGGAACTTATTGATTGATGTACATCACATTTCAATTGCCACTATTCACTATTAATGGCTCGTATCATTTTCAACTGTTGAAATTGTAGATTCAAATATTGTTTGAAGAGGAAAGTAATCAATTAATTGATTTCATCAATCAATTAATTTGATTTGTATGAGAGGAAAGATATTAATTATACTGCCAATCAATCAATTAATCAGTGAGGTACAAAAGAGGAAAGATATCTATTTTTAATTGGTTGATTTTACAATGGAAAGAAATAGTAGTTATATTTTGAAGATTTTTAAGGTCCAATTAGAATATTTGATAAGGTCCTCTACTTGCCTATATAGGTAGCTTATAGGTTTGGATTATTTGGATTGTAAGGGAAAAGGTTACTTTCTTTTTGTTTGGGATTGAGGTATATTCTCAATTTTTTTAGGCTTTCTCTTGTAATCATTTTGGTGAATTAATAAAGATTTTGTTTGGAGGAATTTGTTTGTGATTTTTTTCTCTTAACTTCTTATCTCTTCTAAAATCGAATTGTGTAGAGATCCTACAAAACTTCCTAACATATTGGTATCAGAGCCTACTACACAATTTTTTTGAAGAGAGTTTGAATATGGAGAAAATAATTGTTGAAAAGCTTAATGGGAGAAATTGGGGATTATGGAAGGCGAAGATGGAAGATTTTCTCTATCTTAATGATCTTCACCAACCACTAGAGAACAATGGGGAAAAACCTAGCAATTTATCTATCAAAATGGGGGACATTAGATAGGAAGGCTGCTGCGTCTATTCGGTGTTTTTTGGATAATTCAGTGTTTCATATTGTTGCTAATGAAATATCTGCTTATGCAATATGGAAGAAATTGGAAGGAGTTTATGCAAAGAACTCCGCAACAAACAAGGCTCTTCTTATGAGAAGATTGGTAAATCTGAAGCTTAAGGAAGGTGGATCAATTGGGGAACATCTTAATGATTTTCAGGCAATTGTGAATCAATTGGCTGCCGTGAATTTCAAGATGGATGATGAGACACAAGCTTTGATGTTAATGAGTTCATTACCAGAGAGTTAGGAAACGCTTGTTGTTGCATTAAATAACTCAAATTTGGATGGAGTCATTTCAATGGGATCCGCGGTTAGCAGCTTAATTAATGAGGAGATGCGGAGGACAAACCTCGTGGAAAGAAATGATAAGGAGACAACAAAGAATAGAACTCCAATTGAAGAGGCTTATTTTGCAAAAAGGGTTACTCCTCGAAACATAGAAAGACAGTCAAATAGACCGAATATGAAAAAGGAATTCAGTTGCTATTATAGTGAGAAACCTAGTCATCAGCTGAGATTTTGCAATAAGCTTAAAAAGGACAAGGAGAAGATGAAGGCTTTAGAAGAAAAGACAGATGAACAAAATAATATTATCAATGATGAGGTGAATCTTGATGAGGAAATTGAGGGCGACGTCTTTTGTGTCAACGAAGGCAAGAACAAAAGTTGGGTCCTTGACTCTGGTGCATGTTTCCACATATGTGATCAAAAGAATGCATTCATTGAATATAAAGAGCAAGATGCTAATGTGGAATCCGCTAATGGCGAAAAGATGTGTGTTAAAGGGATAGGTTCTGTTAGACTGAAGATACATGATGGAAGGGTAATGAAACTCACAGAAGTCAGATATATTCCAGAAATTACCAAAAATCTTGTATTTGCAGGACAATTAGAAGTAAAAGGGTGCAATTTTTCAACTCGAGGTGGAGTAACAAAGATTTGGAAAGGTAATAGGGAGGTGTTGCGCGCTAAGAGAGATAGCAACAACATTTAAAAAATACTTGGAAAGACGGTGGAGAACGAGGAAAGTTCTTATTCTATGGATGAAGGAAGAAATTTATCTCAATTAAGGCAGAGCCAACAACGTAAAGCAACAAAAACTACATAGAGGCCATTGTGGCATTACAAGCATTTTTGAGATCATTTTTTTTGGTGGTACATCTAATAAGGAAGATGCACTTTTGCAGGCGGTAGTTGAGTTTGTTGTTTTGTTTTGAGATTGATGGTCGTTGGAGATGTATGATATTTGAATCAAGGTAGAGTGTTGAAATTGTAGATTCAAACATTGTTTGAAGAGGAAAGTAATCAATTAATTGATTTCATCAATCAATTAATTTGATTTGTCTGAGAGGAAAGATGTTAATTATATTGCCAATCAATCAATTAATCAGTGTGGTGCAAAAGGGGAAAGATATCTATTTTTAATTGATTGATTTTACAATGGAAAGAAATAGTAGTTATATTTTGAAGATTTTTAAGGTTTAATTAGAATATTTGATTAGGTCTTCTACTTGCCTATATAAGTTATAGGTTTGGATTATTTGCATTGTAAGGAAAAAGGTTATCTTCTTTTTTTTTGGGATTGAGGCACATTCTCAATTTTTTTAGGCTTTCTCTTGTAATCATTTTGGTGAATTAATAAAGATTTTGTTTGGAGGAATTTGTTTGTGATTTTTTTTTCTCTTCACTTCTTATCTCTTCTAAAATCTAATTGTGTAGAGATCCTATAAAATTTCCTAACATCAACAATCACTAATACATAATAGAAATATTAAAAGAAATAATCAGTCGCATAATATCATTTTCAAATCAACATCGATAATCATCATATTCAAATAATTAAAAATACACATTAACTGCATAATCAAGTATAACATTCATAATTATTTCAATTATAGTACCCCGACAAAATAAGTGAACCACAACCATTTACAAACAAACTACACAACTAGTACGAACAAAATATTATAATACATAACAGTAAAAATCATGTTCATGGCTTAATTACTGTCGCTTCTTTCATGCAGTTGTTCTCCACTTTAGAAATACTGAGTACCTGTACACAAGTATAACGATACACAATTAGAATTACATACAAGTATAACAGGCGAAAACATCAACAAAACAACAACAGGAAGAACCCACTATGTAAAATTGAAGAAATCTTATGAATATACTTGTAAATAAAGAAAATTGTACACAAGTATGGCCATTTACAATAAATTACACACATTAAATCTTATGTAGTGGAATGATTTAGCGTTTAACATCACAAAATAAAAGATGTAAAAATGTTTTATTAACAAAAGATGTTTTGTTATTCTCACAGGAAATGAAATCAAAGGGTAGACAAGAAGGAAAGGAAAAACTAGATAAATGTAAAAAAAAAATTAAAATATTTACACCTGTCTCTCTGTCTATGTAAATAGAAGTAACAATAATTTTATTTCTAAAATCCCAATGTGTCTACCAGATCAAAATAGGGCCATAGGGTCATCTATGTACATTTTTGAAGTTTTAATATAAAGATGTTGAAGTGTATAGGGAAATAACATAGTTGTGTAATCTTGAAATGTGCATAAAATTTGCATATGTTTAATTGTCCAAAAAAAACAGAAAAAGAAACTATAAGCAAAGAATTAAAATGGTTGGAGAGATAATATAAATAGGCTTCTCCAATTTTGGAATTCTTTGTCAAACTGACGAACACAACAATATAAAAACAAGATTTAACATACTACATTTATGTACATATATATAGGTTTTTATTTATTCAAAATTCAAAACAATTAAGGTTAAGACATTAAACGTTAGCCTAATTCCAATATATGTTAGGCCAACCTTAGATCAAAATGACAGCAGCATGCCTACACGCATCCAGTGGTATTTATAAATCAAAATTTATTAATAGGATCAAAGTGGGTGCACTTTTGTAGAGAGCAACAGGCCAACATGCATCCAATGATACCATGAACAACTAACTAATAACTCAACCAGTTAAAAACATGTAATATCTACATAAAGATATGAAAGTTCAACATGAAACGCTAGCAAAAATTATACCACCTTTTTAGCAGAATGCATGCTTCCCTCGTTTTGTCTAATATTTTCAGGAATCCTAGGTGCATCAGTCTTCCCGTCAACTCTTTTCTCTTCACAGGCTTACTCCTGCAAACAGTATCCATCTTATCTGACATTCTGTCATTTTTTCAAAATTTTAAAAGAAGATGAGAAGGTTTTATTAGCACTACAGTGGAACAAGCATTTAATTCTAACTGAGAAAGCAAATTAAGAAAAAAAATACATATATGGACTTGTAAAGAACAGCGAATCATATATACAGCTTGACTTGAATAAGACCACCAAGTTTACATTTATAAATCAGTGAACATTTGTAAGAATCGACTGCAGTTTTAAGAGCATGTAAGAATTGACTGCAGTTTTAAGAGAATGTAAGTGATGATGGTGTACTTTAATTGATGTCAAACATAAGAAGAGAGATACAGAAAATGATTCAACCCATGAAATTAGTGGTCGTATCAATATATAAAAACAATGAAGAAATCTATGAGGAAAAAATTGCACAATACTATAATATACTTTTCGACTTAATTAGGCAGATCAAGGAAATTACTATGAGCATACCTGGACTGAGGAAAGAAAGGCGGTCAATCCATCGGATGCTTGTACAGTATGTATGGTAGTTACTTAATGATTAAAAGAGGCAGTAATTCCTACACAAAAGTAACATTCATGATAATATATTTACATGGTAATCGACCGAAAAGAAGAACCATAGAAAGAGGAATGTCGACCACGCGAATGGATCTAGACAGGAAGACGGTAAAACCAATGACGATATGCATGATTGGAGATGGCGGGTTCATCGGATCTCATCTCTGTGAAAAGCTGATCCACGAGACTCCTTACGCGATCATCGCTTTGAATGTCTACGACGATAAGATTCGCCAACTTTTGTACTTCGAAGAATTATCGGGTCGCATTTAGTTCCATCAACTCAACATCAAGCATGATTCTAGGCTCGAAAGTCTCATCAAAATATCAGATCTGACGATTTATTTTGCGGCAATTTGTATGCCAGGGGATTACAATACAAGGCTACTGGATACTATCTACAGTAAATTCATTGATGCACTTCCCGTTGTTAAGCAATGGGAAGCATTTTATTCCCTTTTCAAACTATGTGAAGTATATGGGAAGACTACTTGTAACACCCCGTATTTTCTGTGAACATAAAGTAGCAAAACAAAGTATACTTAATTTTTAAGAGAAGAATTAGAGAAAACAGGTTATGCCATTGCGTTCGTCTCAGAATTCATCTTGAGATAGAGTCCGTGTTTGCGTAAATCGGACTCCGTACGAAGAAGTTATGGCACTTAGAAGTTTCAGGAATTTTAAATAAAAACCAGCCCGAATTCAAATTCAAAGTTTCAGAATTCAAATCACACACCCGGGATGGGCAGGAAAATTCCCGCCCAGGACCCAGGTCGACCAGGGGGTCGACCTGGGGGTCGACCTTAGTAGAGCAGGTCGACCATGGGGTCGACCTGGGGGTCGACCTCCCCCTCTTTTCCAGATCTGAGGACAGATCCATTTTTCTGCATTTAGATGCCCATTCTGACCAGATTCGTTGCTTCTAAGTTATTTAAACACCCCCAAACCTCACTTTCTCTCCACACAACTTCATTTCGCCTATACTCTGCCCTAATTCATATTAAAATAAATCAGTGGCGTCGGTACTCTGCTGAAACCTAAGCTAGAACTAGTGCTTCTTCTTCTTCCAATCTGAATAGGATTAAAAGATAACAAATCAACGCCTACATCAACGGAAAGCTAAACCAACTTTAGAAAATCAGATCCCAGAACTGTTCTTCTCTTTCTTAAACCACGAATTGTGAGTACAGTTATTTTCAGATATGAAATTTAATTATGATCTTGACATGGTTATAAATCTGAATTGGAGATTATGCATATTCTCGTCTAACAGATCTGTTTTTTTGTGTAGATCTATCTTATTATTGTAACTATTCTGTATTTTTTCCTTCCTTCTGTTTTATAGCCAGGCTACCACGAGCCTAAGCCACATCTCATAAGAGATTGACGCACGAACGCTAAATTTGGAGAAAAAAATGAATGATGCATAATTGGATATGACTGATTTGTGACTGATTTAAGAAAAGGGCATATGTTGTAATTTAAGATCTAGATCTAGGCATACTATATATGACAGTTTATGATTTGGAAGAAGGAGAATTATTGAATGACAACATATGACTTGTAATTTGGGAACATAATGCATGTTATAATTCAAGATCTGATTTTGAGGACATAATATATGTTGTAATTTAAGATCTAGATTTGGGGGCATATTTTATATGACGATCTATGACTTGGAAGAAAAAGGAAATATGATTTAGGCGTAAAAGATCTATATTAAAATTGGATAAATATTAATTGTGAATACGCCTAAATGGGGATTTTGGATATTTGACATACGCTAAAATCCCAGTCTATAATTTTGCATAATTCATATTGTATATCATGATTTGGGGTTTTTGGAGAATATTCTGTACTATGTAAATTTAACTAGAAATTTGGGGCATATGTTATATTGTGAAGTATGACCATAATTTCAGCACGTAAAATTAGGCTTAATTTTATGATTAAGCGAGGTAGGTCAAGGGAATTTTAAGGGATGATTAAATCTATTAAATTGCCTAATCTGCTAAATCCGTTGAAACTAAAAAACAGTAATTTAGGGTATGAAAATATATAGGCTCGATATAAAATTGAGAAAAACATGTTAATAGAACTTTGGATAATCTGCTGTAACTTGTAAAGAAGTTAATTTGTTGAATTGGCATAATTAGTCTAATATTGGCATAATCTGTAAATGAAAACTTTAGCCAAAATAAGAATGCTGAGACACGAGGTCAGACTCTATTTGCGGTAGAAGCCTGCCCGGACCCAACTGGCTTAACCAGCAACCGCAAACTGTCAGTCTAATGTGAGAGGTTGTAGGCATAAAGATGCTTAGACACGAAGTTAGGTCTGGCTTGTGGCAGAAGTCTGCCCTGAACCACCCGGCACATCCAGCGGACACAAGCTACCGACCTAATGTGAGAGGTCTGTGCATTAATATTTAATTAATGCAAATCTAAGATAAATATGATGCCTAAAACATTTTGGGTAGATAAGGTTAAATCAACTGGACTGATGAATCTAATAAACCCGTTTGAAAATCTGTAGGTCAATACAAGGTTAGGTGAAACAATCTGTAAGTCTGTTAACCTGTAATCTGATCCGTCAAGTCTGAAAACTTGTTAATCTGTATATCTGATTTGTTATTCTGAAAACTTGTTAACTTATATGTCTGATCTGAGAACTAGTTAATCTGAACTTTGTACATCTGGAATCTGTAAGCAAGTAAATCTGAAATTTGTTTGTCTGGGGACACAAGGTTAGGAGGGGCAATTACTTGTGTCATCTGTTGTTTGGGACCCATATTAGTCAGTAACCCATTCTGGTATCAAAACTATGGCCCAACACTAGGTAGGGGTCCATGGCACGCTTACTGAACTAATTGTAAGAGGTTCACTCTGATAATGGCGAGGGGTGTTGATGGCGCATCCCAACCGGGTCATGTGCATGCATGGATCCGGTCTGCTCTGAGGATGTAAGACACCGTGACTTCTGTAAATAGGTCCGTGTCTATAGGTTTCCACTTTAGGGAGTGATACACCCTTCTGTGGGGCCGGCACAGGGTATTTATGTATTCCGGAGCTGATCGCTTGGGGTAGAATTTAGGGTACACTTAGTTCTGTCTGTTTCTATTAGGTTACCGTCTGTTTCTGTTGGGGTGGTTACACTTGTCTGTTTCTATGTGGTACCGTCTGTTGGGGTAGTAAAGGCCCATTACTAGTGTACACCTAATTCTAACACTCTATTTCCGTAGGGAATTTTCTTTTTCCGTCTCTGATTTCCGTTTCTGTTTCTATACCGTCTGTCTTTATTTGGGAGGTAAAGGCCCAATACTATCACTTTGTTTCTGAAACCGTCTGTCTCTGTACGGGTGGTAAAGGCCCATTACTAGCATCGTGTTTCTGAAGAGATCGTTCTGTTTTCTATTTAGATATTAGGGCAACACCTAATTCTGTTATACTAGTATGAGTGCAGAGAAGTGAAAACCAAGTAAGAAGCTTAGTTTAGCCTATATCATTCTGTCTCTTCTGTTAACCAGCTACTCCTGTTATGGTTATCTCTCATCCAGTTTTATTTACATGTCATGATACTGTTATCTGTTTATATGATAAAAGTCACTGGACTCACTAGACTTATGTCTGGCCTAGTTTGTTTCGCCTCTTTTCTTCCGTTCCCTCACCCCCCCCCCCCCAGGTTCTCAGGGTGGAAACATAGGAGCTTAATTCAGGTTCAATCTACTTGAAGTGCTAGAAGTGCTTGAAATATTGCTTGGCTTTGATTCTACCTATTTATGGCATTCTCTGTTGGGGATTATGGCTTTAAAATTATGCTTTCTAAAGGATTTTGTATAAGACTGATATTTGTGTACTTGGGGTTTGGTATTGTGATGTAACCAAACTTATTTCAGTTTCTGTTGTAATAAAGTTATGAATTTTTCAAGTACTACTTTACATATCTATCTTGTAAATTTTTGTTCTGTTTACTTATAACGTTCCACCGAAGTTAAGGCATTCCCTTTGTGAGTGACCTTAACGGAAGTGGGGTGTTACACTTGGTATCGGAGCTGAAGGTTACCAGATTTGATAAAAAGTTTTTGAAAACTATTTTCGAAAAAAAAAGGTTTTGAAAAGGATGTATTTTCAAAAGTAAAGTTTATTTTGAAAAACATAATCCCCAAAAGCCATGTATCTGTCTTTCGAATTCTCCTTTTTAAATCTCTTCATTTTCTTTTCAACATGTCTGGGTTACCCGAGATACCCGAGGGCATACCGATACCAACTTAGTTCAGAAGGTGTCTAGAGGCTAGGGCCACCACCGCAAGCCCAGCAGACATTCCTCCTCCTCCTCCTTCCCCTCCCCGCGTTGATACTTTTTCAAAGATATGCAAAGACTTTCGGGCAATGGGCCGGAAACCTTTTCACTGATCAGAGACGTTTATTGAAGCTCGAAATTGGCTTAAGGAGGTGGAAGATTTGTTTCGTATCTTCGAGATAGAAGATGGAAGGAAAGTCCAATTAGCGGCTTGGTTAATGAAGGACGAAGCCTTGTTTTGGTGGGAGGTCACGAATGGAGAGCATCCGGTAGATACATGGATGGATTTCAGGCATAGGTTCGAGATGAAATTCCACTCATGAGCGGAAGAGAATTTATACGTGGACAGGTTCTTAGCATTGAAGCAAGGGAATTCATCAGTGAAGGAGTACATCAACAAGTTCAATCAGTTGGCGAGATTCGGCTTAGACTTGGTGAACACACCTTAGAAGAAGGCCATGAGATTCGTTAATGGTTTGAATGAGACGCTACATGGGTTGGCTATGACCCACATTCCTATGGGGGCTACCTTCGAGAAATTGGTTGACATGGCGTTAATGCATGAAGAAAAAGCCAAAAGTGAGAAGAAAGAGGAAAAGCTCGAAGGACCATAGAACAAGAAAGTGTGGCCCAAAAAGGAAACACAAAAGAAGGATGAAAAGTCTGAAGATAAGAAGGAGAAAAAGTGCTTTACTTGTGTAAGCTTGACCCATCTGAACAAGAATTGCAGAAAGAGGAAGGGCGCTTGCTTTAACTGTGGAGAAATGGGACACTTCACTAGGGACTGCCCGAAGAAACGTGGGCAAGGGCAGAGGGCAGAACCTACATCTAGAGGGCAGGCGAATGCTCACGCGACTTGTAGATAGGGTAGAGATAGGAAAATTTCTGTAGAAGGTTTAATTTCCTTATTTGATTATTGGGATAAAACTCTTTTTGATTCTAGCATTTTGATTCTGTAACTGAGACTTTGCACTTTAATACTAGTCTTGTTTCTGATCCCGCTATGGTCTCAAACCCCATAAGGGTTACGACTCATCTGTTTGTGATAAGTTGGGGTTTGAGGGTATCTGTGTTAGGCGTTAAGTTGACCATGACGCATACATTCTGGTTTTGTGGGATATGGTGGGGTTTTATCATGCTTAGTTTCCTAAGAATCATTTGATAATCTAATTTGTACCAGTAGTCTGTAAGTATCTGAATATTTCTGAAAAGGATAGGGTATTTTACTCGAAGCATGAAGTAGATTCCCAGTTTTGACATTGTTTAATGGGAAAATTTCTCTAAGTGTCGATCTGATGTTGATTTCGGTCTTCGGGGTTGATACTTAGGGATTTGTTCTCTTAACCGATGTCTAATGGGAACAGAACCTTTGTACTTGCTTCTATCACTCGGCTGTATCCTATCGATCGATTCTTCGACCTTTAGGTAGAAACTAGTGGGTGTAAGCATGTGTTTGAGACATGTTATGTTGGATGGTTACAAGCGGATGCAAGTGGTTGCTAGTGGTTGCTCGTGGATGATATACACACACTAGGCACTAGATCGGCTCAAAAACACTCTCATACTGCATATGGATGTGTGTGCATTTTTCGATTTTTGTGGATGCAAAATGATTGACTCATCACATGGATGTTGCATTTGGATGAATGGTTGTGCACTCATATAAAGATTATGTGTATCAAATAGGATTTCTTGCATACATAAGTGGACTCATGGCACTAACATAATTCGCACTAAGGAGGTCAACTGAATCAGTAGACTGCCTGATCTTTGCATTAGATAAGAGACATATACACACACTTTTGCATATGTTCATACAACATTAGAAGTTTTCTAAGGACAACGGATGCTTGTGGATGATGGTTGAGTAGATGGGTGATTGGATGGTAGGACACATTCTTCTTAACTTGAAGATTTCAGGGACGAAATCCTTTAAGAAGGGGAGAATGTAACACCCCGTATTTTCTATGAACATAAAGTAGCAAAACAAAGTATACTTAATTTTCAAGAGAAGAATAAGGGAAAATGGGTTACGCCATTGCGTTCATCTCGGAATTCTGCTTGAGATAGAGTCCGAGTTTGCGTAAATCGGACTCCGTGTGAAGAAGTTATGACACTTAGAAGTTTCAGGAATTTAAAATAAAATCCAGCCCGAATTCAAATTCAAAGTTTCAGAATTCAAATCACACACCCGGGTTGGGCGGGAAAATTCCTGCCCATGACCCAGGTCGACCAGGGGGTCGACCTGGGTAGAACAGGTCGACCATGGGGTCGACCTTGGGGTCGACCTCCCCCCTTTTCCAGATCCGAGGACAGATCCATTTTTCTGCATTTAGACGCCCGTTCTGACCAGATTCGTTGCTCCTAAGCTATTTAAACACCCCTAAACCTCACTTTCTCTCCACACAACTTCATTTCGCCTATACTCTGCCCTAATTCATATTAAAATAAATCAATGGCGTCGCTACTCTGCTGAAACCTATGCTAGAACTAGTGCTTCTTCTTCTTCCAATCTGAATAGGATTAAAGATAGCAAATAAACGCCTACATCAACGGAAAGCTAAATCAACTCCAGAAAATCAGATCTTAGAATTGTTCTTCTCTTTCTTAAACCACGAATTGTGAGTACAGTTATTTTTAGATATGAAATTTAATTATGATCTTGACATGGTTATAATCTGAATTGGAGATTATGCATATTCTTGTCTACCAGATCTGTTTTTTTTTTTTTGTAGATCTATCTTATTATTGTAACTATTATGTATCTCTTCCTTCCTTCTGTTCTATAGCTAGGCTACCACGAGCCTGAGCCAAATCTCATAAGAGATAGACGCACGAATGCTAAATTTGGGGAAAATAATGAATGATGCATAATTGGACATGACTGATTTGCGACTAATTTAAAAAATGGCATATGTTGTAATTTAAGATCTAGATCTAGGCATACTATATATGATGGTTTATGATTTGGAAGAAGGAGAATTATTGTATGACAACATATGACTTGTAATTTGGGAACATAATGCATGTTATAATTCAAGATCTGATTTTGAGGACATAATATATGTTGTAATTTAAGATCTAGATTTGGGGGCATATTTTATATGACGATCTATGACTTGGAAGAAAAAGGATATATGATTTAGGCGTAAAAGATCTATACTAAAATAGGATAACTATTAATTGTGAACATGCCTAAATGGGGATTTCGGATATTTGACATACGCTGAAATCCAAGGCTATAATTTGGCATAATTCATATTGTATATCATGATTTGGGGTTTTTGGAGAATATTCCGTACTATGTAAATTTAACTAGAAATTTGGGGCATATGTTATATTGTGAATTATGACCATGATTTGTGCATGTAAAATTAGGCTTAATTTTATGATTAAGCGAGGTATATCATTGGAATTTTAAAGAATGATTAAATCTGTTAAATTGCCTAATCTGCTAAATCTGTTGAAACTGAATATGGTAATTTGGGGTATGAATCTGTAGGCTTGATCTAAAATTGAGCAAAACATGTTAATAGAACTTTGGATAATCTGCTGTAACTTGTAAAGAAGTTAATTTGTTGAATTGGAATAATTAGTCTGATATTGGCATAATCTGTAAATAAATACTTTAGCTAAAATAAGAATGCTGAGACACGAGGTTAGACTCTGTTTACGGTAAAAGCCTGTCCGGACCCAACCGGCTTAACCAGCGACTGCAAATTGTCAGTCTAATGTGAGAGGTCGTAGGCATAAAAATGCTTAGACAAGAGGTTAGGTATAGCTTGTGGCAGAAGTCTGCACGGGACCGCCCGGCACATCCAGCGGCCATAAGCTACCGACCTAATGTGAGAGGTCTGTGCATTAATATTTAATTAATGCAAATCTAAGATAAATATGATGCCGAAAACGTATTGGATAGATAAGGTTAAATCAACTAGACTGATGAATCTAATAGACCCGTTTGAAAAACTGAAGGCCTAATACAAGGTTAGGTGAAACAATCTGTAAGTCTGTTAATCTGTAATCTGATCCGTCAAGTCTGAAAACTTGTTAATCTATATATCTGATCTGTTAGTCTGAAAACTTGTTAACTTATATGTCTGATCTGAGAACTAGTTAATCTGAACTTTGTACATCTGGAATCTGTAAGCAAGTAAATCTGAATTCTGTTAGTCTGGGGACACAAGGTTATGAGGGGCAATTACTATTGTGTCATATGTTGTTTGGGACCCATATTAGTCAGTAACCCTTTCTGGTATCCAAACTACGGCCCAACACTAGGTAGGGGTCCAGGGCACGCTTAATGAACTAATTGTAAGAGGTTCACTCAGATAATGGCGAGGGGTGTTGATGGCGCATTCCAACCGGGTCATTTGCATGCATGGATCCGGTCTGCTCTGAGGATGTAAGACACCGTGACATCTGTAAATAGGTCTGTGTCTATAGGTTGCCACTTTAGGTAGTGATACACCCTTCTGTGGAGCTAGCACAGGGTATTTATGTATTAGGGAGCCGATCACTTAGGGTTGAATTTAGGGTACACTTAGTTCTGTCTATTTCTGTTAGGGTACCGTCTGTTTCTATTGGGGTGGTAACACCTGTCTTTTCTGTGTGGTACCGTCTATTGGGGTGGTAAAGGCCCATTACTAGTGTACACCTAATTCTGACACTCTGTTTCCGTAGGGAATACTCTATTTCTGTCTCTGATTTCCGTTTCTGCTTCTGTTTCAATACCGTCTGTCTCTGTTGGGTGGTAAAGGCCCATTACTAGCACTTTGTTTCTGAAACCGTCTGTCTCTGTTTGGGTGGTAAAGGCCCGTTACTAGCATCGTGTTTCTGAAGAGATTCTTCTGTTTTCTGTTTAGATATTAGGACAACACCTAATTCTGTTATACTAGTATGAGTGTAGAGAAGTGAAAACCAAGTAAAAACTTACTTTAACCTATATCATTCTGTCTCTTTTGTTAACCTGCTACTCCTGTTATGGTTATCACTCATCCGATTTTATTTACATGTCATGATACTGTTATCTGTTTATATGCTGAAAGTCGTTGGACTCACCAAATTTATGTCTGACCTAGTTTGTTTCGCCTCTTTTCTTCCGTTTCCCCCTTCCCCCAGGTTCTCAGGGTGGAAACATAAGAGCTTGATTCAGGTTTCATCTTCTTGAAGTGCTTGAAATATTACTTGTCTTTGATTCTACCTATTTATGGAATTCTCTATTGGGGATTATGGCTTTAAAATTGTGCATTCTGAAGGATTTTGTATAAGACTGATATTTGTGTACTTGGGTTTTGGTATTGTGATGTAACCAAACTTATTTATTTTTCTGCTGTAATAAAGTTATAAATTTTCCAAGTACTACTTTACATATTTGTCTTGTAAATTTCGGTTTTGTTTACTTATAACGTTCCACCGAAGTAAAGGCATTCCCTTTGTGAGTGACCTTAACGGTAGTGGGGTGTTACACTACTGGAAGCTTTTTACCAAAGGATAGCCCTTTGCGCCAGGATCCAAAATATTACGTACTTAAAGAAGATGCTTCACCGTGCATTTTCAGGCCAATTGAGAAACAAAGATGGTCCTATGCATGTGCAAAGTAGTTTATCGAAAGGTTAATCTACGCCGAGAGTGCAGAAAAAGGACTACAATTCACCATTTTGCGTCCATTCAATTGGATTGGACCAAGGATGTCCTTGCATTGATAGTCCTAGCAAAGGTGGTCCTAGAGTTCTTGCATGCTTCAGTAATAATCTTTTACGTGGTGAGCCACTCAAGCTAGTTAATGGAGGGTAGTCCCAAAGAACTTTTTTCTACATCAAGGATGCAATCGAAACTTATAACACCCCACGTCCATTAATGTCACTCACAAAGGGAATGCATTAACTTCCATGGAGGTTATAAGTGAATATAGAACAGAAAAATTACAACAAGACAGATAATAAGTAGTACTTGGAAATCTAAAATTTCATTTTATTACAGCAGAAACATGTTTATTACATCACAAAACGATTAATCAGAGTCAAGTACATTATCCATCTTCATAAAACAAAATACATAATCCCATTACACAAATAGCCATTAAAGAAGATAACAAGCTGGACTTTACTTCAAGGGTCCAAGCTTTCCAAAGAGATGAAGCAATCCAATCAAGCTCCACTAGATTTGGGTCCAACCTGAGGACCTGGAGGGGAAAAGGATAGAAATGGAGGGGGTCGGACATAAAGTCTGGCAAGTATGATAATTCAAACAATACTATTATCAAAATAACTAGACTAAGGCATAAGCTGGAAGACAAGTAAATGTCTATGAACTCTTAGGAAGATAAAGATAGCGTTTAAGATAATGTTAAAGATAACGGTAAAGGCATACCTAATTACTAACGAATAATTACTATACCACACCGCACATTACTACATTGCACCGCACCAGTCACCCTAAAGGTTGATCCCACTTGCTTCACACAGAAACATATAAATAGCCTTACGTACCCCTAGCTGACTACATAGGTGTCGTCTGCCCCTATCTCCACTAGGTGTACCCCACTACCCATTTTCGATCGGCTCCCTACTCGTAGATACCCGTGCTGGCCCCACAGTGGGGTGTATCACTCCCCAAAAGTGGCAACCCGATACAACTTGAGAATGCACGGCTTATACCTACACGATGCAACAACGTCTTACCTACCAGCCCGGGTCCACACACGCATATGAAAGCCGTTGGACTTGCGTTGCCACCGCTCCCCGTTTTGGCCTCTTATAGTCAAACCCAGTATGCGTGTCCCGTCCTCGACTTGGGTCGAGCCCACAAAGATACGTTTGGGATACTGGTTGAAATAGGCCCCCACAAGCTACCCGCCTAAGCTTGTCACCACTAGTATATCCCACTTAACCCTCTTAGTCATGTTCATTTACATGTGTGTTTGGTTAAGTCTTACTAATCGTATTTCACATGCCACTAAGGGCACCCACTAGATTCCTCATGCCACCCAAGGCACCTACTTAACCCCCATGTCCCACTTTGCATGTTTATCTGGTTAAGTATTTCTTAATTCATTCAGGCCATAACCTCATAAAGACCTCTCACATTAGACTGGCATTTATGGCAGCTGGATTTGTCGGGCAGTTCCGGGCAGTCTTACACCATAAAAGAGTCTAACCTCGTGTCTTTACAACTGTTATGCTTTAGTTTAGGCCTAGGACCTCTCACATTGGGCTGACATTTGTGACCACTGGATTTGCCGGGCAGGTCCGGGCAGGTTTACATCACAAACGAGTCCAACCTCGTGTCCTAAGCATTGATTATCACTTATAATCTTTTACCCCAGTTTTAATAATTCCCTATCCAAATTATTAATTAAGTCCACTTTTATTGATGTCCATAATTGACTCAATTATGGTCATCCACTCATGGTATGCAAAATCATATCAATTGCACCCCAACATCTTATTATTAAATCCTTAATATTACCCCTACCCCACGTTTATACGTTCGCTTATTCAACGCATAATATAGGCTAGACTTAAATAGTCTAACGTATAGCACAAAGATAAATTATCATATAGACAATTAAAATAAATCTAATCATAATAGGGGTGAAACATGCATAAACTACGCATGTTAAGGATCAAAAGGTGTCAACTTGTTAAATGTCACAATTTACATGATATGATCATAGCCCCAAATCTATACATAAACTTGCATATGGGGTTTTTAGGCAGCATAATGATGGTGTGAACTAGCATAGGATATCACATATGTCATAGCATAATTCTAGATGTCATAATAGATGTCATGGCATATGTTCATAACTTTTCTAATCAATTTAACTTGCATATGTAACTTGTCATATAGATCAACATAGCCCAAACATGATGATTTAATTAATATGAACTAACTAGCATAGATAATAACATCATGGCTTTTTACATGTATGATTCATCGCAACTTAGCATAGAAACTTTCAACATACATAACATCATCATAGCATGATTTACAACATATAGTATATCATCACCACATAGCATAGGATTAATAACATACATGATAGCATATGACAATTCACATCATCTACTCACAATCCATTCATGACTTAACCTAATTAAAATGATAATAATCTTGTTAAGACTATCATACTCACAATTTAGAGAAGAAAAGAGAGAGTTTTGCTTTGCTTTAGGGTTGAGAGAATTAGAATTGAATTAGCTTTTCTTCTTTCTTAGTTGGCGGCGGCTCCATTGATTTCCATGGCGACGGTATGACGGTAACTATTCTATTCTTCTTATGAATTAGGGTGAGAGACTACCTAGGTATTTATAGAGTTAGGATTTATTTTAGACCGTTAGATCAGTTCAGAACTAATCCCAGCCAACCAGATTAGGTCAGAAACCCTAATGGGTCATCAGCCCATTAAAAACAGGTCAGCCAGAAACCCTAGCCGCCAGACCCAGGTCGACACTGTAGTCGACCTGGGGGGGGCAGGTCGACACTATAGTCGACCTTGGGGGGGCAGGTCGACACTAGTGTCGACCCCCCAGTCGACCTGCCTGGGCGGGAATTTTTCCCGCCCAACCCGCTTCTGCACTTTTCAGTTTGAATTTTAAATTTCCTGCGAGCTGTTTCGAATTTTCTGAAACTTCCGATGGCCATAACTTCTTCATACGAAGTCCAATTCACGTAAACTCGGACTCTATTTCAACCAGAATTCCGAGACGAACACAATGGAGCAACCCGTTTCCCACAATTCTCACGTCTGAGATTAGTTATTCTTTAATTTGTGAATATTAATATTAATCGAATTATGGGGTGTTACATTCTCCCCTCCTTAAAGGATTTCGTCCCTGAAATCTTCAAGTCAAGAAGAATGTATCCTAACATCCAATCGTCCATCTACTCAACCATCAAACACAGACATCCATTGTCCTTATAGACTTCTAATGCTCTCATGTTTAAATGCACAGTGTGTGTGTATGTCCCTATCTAATGCAAAATCAGGCGGTCCACTGATTCAGTTGACCTCCTTTAATGCAAACCATGATAGTGCCATGCGTCCATTATGTATGCAAAAGTTCCCTAATGCTACATATTATCTCTACATTCGTGCACAACCATTCACCAAAATGCAGTATCCATATGATAGTACAACCATTATACATCCATTTTACTAAATACAGCCATTTATATGCAATATGAAGTATGAAGTGACTGAGCCGATCTAGTGCCTAATAGTGTGTGTATATGCGTCCACGAGCAACCACTAGCAAACACTTGCATCCACTTTGCATTCATCATACATAACATGTCTCAAACACATGTTTCAACCATAGGATGATCCTAACTAAAGGTCAAAGATACTAGCGAGAGGATACGCTAAAGATAAGATAAGTACAAGATAAGCGATAAAGGAGAAATTAAAAGACATACCCTCAAAAAGAAACGGGTATCGTGAACGCATCTTCTCTTCTGTCTCCCAAGTAGCGTTGCTCTCGTCATCTCCCCATTGTACTTTGACTAGTCCGACCTCTCGATTTCTCAGCTTCTTGATCTCTAACCTAAGAATGCGCGTAGGAGCTCGTCGAATCGTCGCATCACGCTCGATCTCCACCTCTCTAAGCAAGTACGGCTCTACCACTTCCGCGGTCTCGTGCAAGCACTTCCTCAAATGTGACACATGGAATACGTCGTGTACACCACTAAGTCTCTCCGGCAACTCCACTCTATACGCCATCTGTCCAATTCTTTCCTTAATAGGAAACGGCCCTACAAACCTTGGTGCTAACTTCCCAACAGACCCAAAGCGAACTACGTTTCGTAATGGAGACACTTTGACAAAGACCATGTCCCCAACTTCAAATTCAAGATCTGTCCTTCTCTTATCCGCATATGATTTCTGCCTATCTTGCGCTGCTTTCATCCTCCTCCGAATCAAGTCGATCTTCTCCGACGTCTCTCTAATCATATCGGGCCCAAGTAAGATCTTGTCCGTAGACTCCCACCAACATGTAGGTGAACGACAAGGTCGTCCATAAAGAGCTTCGAAAGTTGCCATGCCAATGCTAGATTGAAAGCTGTTATTATATCCGAACTCCACTAACGGAAGATGCTCTTCCCATGTACCCCCAAAGTCTAGGATACATAGCCTCAAAAGATCCTCTAGAATGCGATTCACCCTCTCGGTTTGGCCGTCCGTTTGAGGATGATATGCGGTGCTCAAACATAACTGAGTCCCTACCGCCTCTTGTAAGCTTCTCCAAAATTCGCTAGTGAAAATAGGATCGCGGTCGCTCACTATGCTAGAAGGAACACCGTGCAACCGAACTATCTCTCGGACGTATACAGAAGCTAACCATGGAGCAGTCCTCTTACTCTTCACGGGAATGAAATGGGCGCTCTTAGTAAGTCTATCTACTATAACCCAAATCCCCGTATTACCCTTTCTCGATCTCGGTAATCCGTCAATAAAGTCCATCGAGACGCTTTCCCACTTCCATAGTGGGACCTCCAATGGGTGAAGTAACCCACCGGGTTTCTTTTGCTCCGCTTTTGCTTGTTGGCACACCAAGCATCTAGCGACATACTCGGCCATGTCCCTCTTCATACCGGCCCAAAAGAAAACTCGCTTCATGTCTTTGTACATCTTGTCCCCGCCGGGATGAATGGTCATCTTCGAACGATGTGCATCGTCAAGAATAGTCTTCCTTAGGTCATCGTCTTTTGGTACACAAAGTCTACCATCCCTACGTAACCAACCCTTATCATCTAGGGTATACCTACGGAGATGGCTTGATGACTCCCCTCCTTTGAGCTTTTCTACTAACTCAACCAACTGTGGGTCGTCTCGCTGTGCCTCGCCAATCCGTCCCAAAAGCGTAGGTCTAACCTCCAAGGATGCTAGCAAACCGGGTACGAAGTCAACGGAAGGTCTAAAATCAAACATAGAGATGAACTCTAAACTTTGCCGCTCAACAAACAAAGGACTTAAGGATAATCTTTTTCTACTTAAGGCATCGGCCACCACGTTACCCTTGCCAGGGGTATATGCTATCTCAAAGTCGTAGGACGCCAAGAACTCCATCCACCTTTACTGCCTTACGTTCAAGTCCTTCTGAGAGAATAAGTATTTTAGCGATTTGTGGTCAGTGAATAATTCGAATTTCTCGCCAAGAAGATAATGACGCCAAGACTTAAGCGCGAAAACAATAGCTGCCAACTCTAGGTCATGCGTGGGGTAATTCTTCTCATGCGCTCTCAACTGCCTTCCACCATAGGCTATTACCCTACCCTCTTGCATTAAGACTGCGCCTAGTCCTGTCCCACAAGCATCAGTATATACGGTAAATGGCTTACTCCCGTCTGGCAGCACTAAGACTGGGGCTGAGGTCAAAGCTCTCTTCAAACGTTGGAACGCATCATCACAATCTACGTCCCATGTGAAAACTAGGTTCTTCTTCGTCAAGCGTGTCAATGGAGCTGATATCTTTGCGAAGTCTTTGATAAACTTCCTATAGTAGCCAGCTAACCCCAAGAAACTTCTCACTTCAGTAGCATTTTTAGGGACCTTCCAATCTTGGATGGCCACCACCTTCGCGGGATCCACGGCTATCCCTTCTTTGGAAACCACGTGCCCCAAGAACCGTACTTCCTTCCTCCAGAAGTGACACTTAGAAAATTTAGCCTTAAGGCTATGCGCTCGAAGAGTCTCCAACACTTCCCTAAGATGTAGGGAATGCTCTTCCTCATCCTTAGAAAAGATCAAGATGTCGTCTACAAAGACTACCACGAATTTGTTAAGGTACTCCCTAAACACCCTACTCATCAAATCAACAAAGTATGCGGGGGCGTTTGTCAAACCGAAGGGCATCACTAGCCATTCATAGAAACTGTCTGGAGTCCTAAAGGCAGTCTTGTCAATGCTATCCTCAGCCACTCTCAACTGATGGAAACCAGTGGCTAAGTCCAACTGCGAAAACACTGAGGCGCCAACTAACTGATCGAAGAGATCGCCAATCCTCGGCAGTGGGTGTCTGTTCTTCTTAGTAAGTTTATTAAGTTCTCTATAGTCCACACAAAGTCTAAGGGACCCATCCGCCTTCGTGGCAAATACTACTGGAGCACCCCACTCCGATATACTTCGTCTTATGAACCCCTTCTCAAGCAACTCCTTCACTTGCTTATCGAGTTCCCTCCTTTCACGTGGAGACATGTGGCGTACTGGCAAAGATACTGGTTTCGCATTATCCACAAGATATATTCGAAAATCTATCTCCCACTTCGGAGGCAAGCCCTTCACCTCCTCAAACACATCCGAATATTCTCGGACCACTCTAACAGATTGTAGATTTTCCTCAGACGCGTCAAGCGATTCTAAATAACTTAGCATAACGGAATCTATGGGATTACAAAAGATTTCGAGAGCGTTACCAAGGCGAGTCACGAGCCTAACTACTCTCCTTTCACAATCAAGAACGGCCCCATTTCTGGATAACCAATCCATTCCTAAAATTAGCACATAGCCCGTGAAGCCTAACACATAAGCATCACATCTAAACTCAACGCTAAGTATACAAATTTTCAAATCCAAACAAATCATGGACAAATGAGCTGAGCCCCCAATTGGATTCGAAACAACTAAGGGATCCTCTACTAAACTAGTGTTTAAGTGCAGTGATTCAACCAATGATAAAGAAATAAACGAATGCGTTGCGCCCGAATCGAATAAGGTACGGACAAGATGATCAAACAGAAAAACTAAGCTTTCAACAGAAATGGTTCTACCTCGTTCTTGCAGCGGTGGGACCGCGAGAGCCTGAACTTGTCCCCTAGCCTGCCCTGGTGCCATAAGAGCCTGCACCTGTCCTCCCGAGGTAGCTCCTGCCCTCTGCCCCTTCCTTGGGCAGTCCTTCACTAAATGTCCCGCATCGCCACAATGAAAACAACCAGTCTTCTTTTCCTTTCGGCAGTCCTTGCTGAGATGGCCTGGGGTCCCACAGTTAAAACATTTCTTCTTTCCCTTGCCATTATTGTCTTTACCACCCTTCTTGTTTTGCTGTTGTGGTTTCTTCTGATCCCCTTTCTTCTCGGGTGCCTTATCAGCTTTAGCGCTTTTCTCCTCATGCATGAGCGCCATTTCTACTAGCTTCTCAAAGGTGGCCCCCATAGGGATGTGGGTCATAGCCAACCCTTGCAATGGTTCATTCAAGCCATTCACGAACCTTAGAGCCTTCTTCTCCGACGTGTTTACTAAGTCCAAACCAAACCTTGCTAGTTGATTAAATTTGTTGACATATTCTTTCACTTACGAGCTTCCTTGCTTCAATGTCAAGAACCTTTCCATATATAGATTTTCTTCCGCCCTAGAGAGAAACTTCGCCTCGAACCTACGTCTAAAATCCGCCCAAGAGTCAACAGGACGCTCCCCATTAGTGACCTCCCACCAAAACGAGGCCTCTCCCTTCATTAGCCAAGCTGCTAATCTAACTCTCCTCCCTTCTTCCATTTCAAAGATTTCTAGCAATTCTTCCACCTCCTTAAGCCAATCTCTAGCTTCCACAAACGTTTCTGACCCTTGAAAGGGTTTTCCACCCATAGCTTTAAATTCCTTGCACGTCTTTGCAAAAGTATCAACACGAGGAGGAGGAGGAACGGGTGCAACTGGTGGTGGAGGAACATTGGCTGGACCCGCAGCGGCCCTAGCCTCCAATAACCTCCTATACCATCCTGGTATCGTTACACTGTCAGGTAGGTTAAGATCTTCAGCCATGCTGAAACGAAAAAGGAAAGATTGAAAATGGAGAATTCGAAAGATAAAGATATATGGCTATTTGGGGATTATGTTTTTCATAAAAACTTTCTCTTTAAATTTCTCATTAAAACATGTTTTTGAAAACATTTCTTCCAAAAATAACTATTTTTCTAAAGTATTTTTATCTGTTCTGGTAACCTTAAGCTCCGATACCACGTGTAACACCCCACGTCCATTAATGTCACTCACAAAAGGGAATGCATTAACTTCCATGGAGGTTATAAGTGAATATAGAACAGAAAAATTACAACAAGACAGATAATAAGTAGTACTTGGAAATCTAAAATTTCATTTTATTGCAGCGGAAACATGTTTATTACATCACAAAACCATTAATCAGAGTCAAGTACATTATCCATCTTCATAAAACAAAATACATAATCCCATTACACAAATAGCCATTAAAGAAGATAACAAGTTGGACTTTACTTCAAGGGTCCAAGCTTTCCAAAGAGATGAAGCAATCCAATCAAGCTCCACTAGAGCTGGGTCCAAACTGAGGACCTGGAGGGGAAAAGGATAGAAATGGAGGGGGTCAGACATAAAGTCTGGCGAGTATGATAATTCTAACAATACTATTATCAAAATAACTAGACTAAGGCATAAGCTGGAAGACAAGTAAATGTCTATGAACTCTTAGGAAGATAAAGATAACGTTTAAGATAATGTTAAAGATAACGGTAAAGGCATACCTAATTACTAACGAATAATTACTATACTGCACCGCACATTACTACACTGCACCGCACCAGTCACCCTAAAGGTTGATCCCACTTGCTTCACACAGAAACATATAAATAGCCTTACGTACCCCTAGCTGACTACATAGGTGCCGTCTGCCCCTATCTCCACTAGGTGTACCCCACTACCCATTTTCGATCGGCTCCCTACTCGTAGATACCCGTGCTGGCCCCACAGTGGGATGTATCACTCCCCTAAAGTGGCAACCTGATACAACTTGAGAATGCACGGCTTATACCTACACGATGCAACAACATCTTACCTACCAGCACGGGTCCACACACGCATATGAAACCCGTTAGACTTGCGTTGCCACCGCTCCCCGTTTTGGCCTCTTATAGTCAAACCCAGTATGCGTGTCCCGTCCTCGACTTAGGTCGAGCCCACAAAGATACGTTTGGGATACTGGTTGAAATAGGCCCCCACAAGCTACCCACCTAAGCTTGTCACCACTAGTATATCCCACTTAACCCTCTTAGTCATGTTCATTTACATGTGTGTTTGGTTAAGTCTTACTAATCGTATTTCACATGCCACTAAGGGCTCCCACTAGATTCCTCATGCCACCCAAGGCACCTACTTAACCCCCATGTCCCACTTTACATGTTTATCTGGTTAAGTATTTCTTAATTCATTCAGGCCATAACCTCATAAAGACCTCTCACATTAGACTGGCATTTATGACAACTGGATTTGTCGGGCGGTTCCGGGCAGTCTTACACCATAAAAGAGTCTAACCTCGTGTCTTTACAACTGTTATGCTTTAGTTTAGGCCTAGGACCTCTCACATTGGGCTGACATTTGTGACCACTGGATTTGCCGGGCGTGTCCGGGCAGGTTTACATCACAAACGAGTCCAACCTCGTGTCCTAAGCATTGATTATCACTTATAATCTTTTACCCCAGTTTTAATAATTCCATATCCAAATTATTAATTAAGTCCACTTTTATTGATGTCCATAATTGACTCAATTATGGTCATCCACTCATGGTATGCAAAATCATATCAATTGCACCCCAACATCTTATTATTAAATCCTTAATATTACCCCTACCCCACGTTTATACGTTCGCTTATTCAACGCATAATATAGGCTAGACTTAAATAGTCTAACGCATAGCACAAAGATAAATTATCATTTAGACAATTAAAATAAATCTAATCATAATAGGGGTGAAACTTGCATAAACTACGCATGTTAAGGATCAAAAGGTGTCAACTTGTTAAATGTCACAATTTACATGATATGATCATAGCCCCAAATCTATACATAAACTTGCATATGGGGTTTTTAGTCAGCATAATGATGGTGTGAACTAGCATAGGATATCACATATGTCATAGCATAATTCTAGATGTCATAATAGATGTCATGGCATATGTTCATAACTTTTCTAATCAATTTAACTTGCATATGTAACTTGTCATATAGATCAACATAGCCCAAACATGATGATTTAATTAATATGAACTAACTAGCATAGATAGTAACATCATGGCTTTTTACATGTATGATTCATCGCAACTTAGCATAGAAACTTTCAACATACATAACATCATCATAGCATGATTTACAACATATAGTATATCATCACCACATAGCATAGGATTAATAACAAACATGATAGCATATGACAATTCACATCATCTACTCACAATCCATTCATGACTTAACCTAATTAAAATGATAATAATCTTGTTAAGACTAGCATACTCACAATTTAGAGAAGAAAAGAGAGAGTTTTGCTTTGCTTTAGGGTTGAGAGAATTAGAATTGAATTAGCTTTTCTTCCTTCTTAGTTGGCGGCGACTCCATTGATTTCCATGGCGACGGTATGACGGTAACTATTCTATTTTTCTTATGAATTAGGGTGAGAGACTACCTAGGTATTTATAGAGTTAGGATTTATTTTAGACCGTTAGATCAGTTCAGAACTAATCTCAGCCAACCAGATTAGGTCAGAAACCCTAATGGGTCATCAGCCCATTAAAAACAGGTCAGCCAGAAACCCTAGCCGCCAGACCCAGGTCGACACCCAGGTCGACACTATAGTCGACCTAGGAGGGCAGGTCGACACTAGTGTCGACCCCCCAGTCGACCTGCCTGGGCGGGAATTTTTCCCGCCCAGCCCGCTTCTGCACTTTTCAGTTTGAATTTTAAATTTCCTGCGAGCTGTTTTGAATTTTCTTAAACTTCCGATGGCCATAACTTCTTTATACGAAGTCCAATTCACGCAAACTCGGACTCTATTTCAACCAGAATTTCGAGACGAACACAATGGCGCAACCCGTTTCCCACATTTCTCACGTCTGAGATTAGTTATTCTTTAATTTGTGAATATTAATATTAACCGAATTACGGGGTGTTACAAAACTGTTCTTTTGATGATCGAAAACCCTGCACGAGCGAACAACCATATTTTTTATGTCGGAGATTCCAACAATGAAGTCACTATGAAACAGCTAGCAGAAATGATGACTGAGGTTTACTGCAAGGTATCTGGAGAACCAGCGCTTAACAGTCCAACAATAAATGTGAGTTCGAAAGAGTTTTACGGAGTAGGCTACGGTGACAGCGATAAGAGAATTCCTGTCATTACCATAATTAACAAACAACTTGGATGGAACCCAAAAACCTCTCTCTGGGACCTGTTGGAATCGAAACTGACCTATCAACATAGGACATATGCTGAGGCTATCAAGCGGTTAATGGCCAAGCCTACTGCGTCATAACGTTAATTGTTGTTCGGGTAAAGATTTACCAATGGTGTCTTGAAATATTTCTTGAATGGATGGAAAATTCTTGAGATTTGTTTTGGGTGCTAACATAAGGAAAATTTTGTTTTGATTGTAGCTGAACTAAGAGCTTGCTGCAATGATGTAATCAATCTGTTTTGTTAATATAGAAATCTAAAGCAGACAATTAGATTTTTTAAAAACGACCGAAAAGAATCAAATAAAGAGGTTACAATTATAAATCAAAATCAGATGCATGCAAATCAAAATTAGTTCATCTGTAGCTCAATCAAAAATAGTATCACATATATTTATGCATTCAATGATTGAAAGGCTTATTACCAACTAATTACACTAATTGTATAATTGAAGCCAATCAGAGAAGCTAAAAGATGACACAGAATCAAACACAAAAATAGCAGAGCAATGAGAACCATGGACAAGTTTTCCAACTATAATATTTGAATGCAAGCATACTTATCAAAAAATACAAAAGAGAAGAAGAAGAAAATTTGATAGTCGCCATATTAAAAATTAAAAATCAAATGTTCTTAATAAACATAATCAAAAATGGACATGCACGTATGATTTGGCAAAGCCAAATAAAAGCACAACGAACAAATTTAATAAATCATAGGTATTAATAACATATGACAAAAGGAATTATAAGATAGTTACATGATATACATAGTGGTTTTATCTCTTTTTGTCGACCATACCATTTACATGGTCGACCAGTTGCTATTGCATGTCATCCAATGACTTTCTTTGAGCTATGAAAAAAGAATGTTTACACTAAGTTACCGTACTCTTGCTTAATTTTTTCAGACCTAAAAAAATCAATGTTGTGGTGGTACGAAAACCAAACACCTCACCTGTCTTGAAATAAGGATGTTATCATAGATCTAAACTTGAATTAAATTATGGCTATCTCAACTGTAAAGTTGAACAAGGGAAAATGTTCGCGAACTGATGGAACCATTTTATGATTGTTATATGATTGCCTTTGACTTCCCCAACTTATCAAGTCTCTTGCATTGGCTTTCACCTTCAAAAAACTGCATACCATGTTAAATAATCTATACGAAATATAAATGAATATGGAACATAAATCTTTACAGTCCCTAGTCCAGTCTCTTTAATGATGCTTTTAATCACCTTCACATTGAAGCCAATAATTAAATTTACTTTGTCTTCTTTGAAACATACAAATGGACTGCATTTTACAAAGAGCCAACAAGCCTAATAATTATGAATTGGAACTATGATACATACATTCAACATCTTGATTTCTATGAATTTGAACAATGATACATAAGTACTGCATAGAGGTAGTACTTGTTAATTATAGCTTGTAAGACATGGTTATAATATTCATATAATATAATTAATTTTTAAAAAAATGTTTCATATTTTTTTCACTTATATTTTCCATCTTTCATGTGAATGTTCATCTAATAAGATATTATATTTCTAATTATATGTATACACATGTGTTTAACCTGTATTACAACAAAATGGAAGAACTTCTCACGTAAATGCAAATAGACAGGTTCAAATGCATAGGCATGGGAAAAAAATTAGTGCGCCATGAATTGAGGATAGGAACACAGTACCACGCATGAGGACCAAATCAAATGGTTTAAAAGCACTCAGCAAATGAGGACATGTGAACAAGTGCACTAGGCAGGGAAATAGCAAGGAAATAAACATGAACAAGTGAACAAAACAATGGTCATAGTTCAAAATTATTGTATGAGAAGTATCTGCAAAGGTTTGAGTGCACATGCACACCAACAAGCAACAACCATTGAAGACTGATGCAGCCAGTCCACGAAAAATGGAGGAACTACAAACAAAGGCCAGAAAACAGAAAAACCACCAAGTACGGGTTGAATTTCATCTCCCCTTATACGTGATTATGAATTTTTAATCGTGTAAAGAGTAGATTTCGGTAACGTTTAGTTCTCATATTGCAATAAATGTATATAGTTAATTTCCTCCTTTTTTTAGCGTAATATTCTTTTCTGTTGGTATAAAATCATTTTTGTTAAAGAAAAAAGTTACCTTAAATAGACCCAGCACCAGATCCAATGTATGTACTAAATCCCTTGCCAAAGTCAAAGCTAAATAGTCCACTCAACTTGCCCCTACATCCAAGGCTGAACTAACCAGAAGATTTGCGAGAAGAATTGGAATCAATCTCAAAAGGTGAGCATACTATTATACATTCAAATGATTTTTGTAACCATGACATCACAAGTTTCATTTTTTTTTTCAAAATAAACTGTCCAATACGCATTAGTTTTTCGTCTAATGTCACTTCCTACTAAAAATTGAGAAATAACACCAAAAAAGAAAAGACTTGGTTTCAATGGTATGCATACTATTGTAACCAGGTACGCCTATTTTGACCTGTGATGGCAACGCAAACAGTTGAATTTTGTGTGCATATCCACCTAATCGACTATCTAGTATAGTAAAGTGTTTTTTTTTTTAACTGGATCTTGCTGGATGTCGTGTGAAAGGGGAGAAAGCTTGCCCATTATGTGGTGTCAATACCCATTCTCGTTGGTTGAATCATAGTCAAAAGATCGCCTACATAGGACATAGAAGATTTTTTCTTCCTTCAGATTCACGTAGGAAACAAAAGGCATTGTTTGATAACACCATAGAGATAGATAGTGCTCCTCGATTGATTACTGGGAGAAACATCTATGCCGATAGTGCTCTTGGATTGCTTACTGGGAGAAACATCAATGCATTGTTGAAGGATTATCCGAATGCTTCTGGAAAAGGAAAAGAAGACAAAATTAATAAGGGAAAGTGTGTTTATGATGAAGAAGATGAAATTGATGATACTAACACTTCCACGAAAATGGAGATAGCAAGATAAAAAAAAGATCAATTTTCTTTGATTTGCCTTATTGGGAGGTTAGTAGTTAATATGTTTAATTTTTACTGTTTTAGTATAAGAAAAACCCAATAGTGCTTCATAGTTATGGTTTTCGCAGGAACTTCCATTACGTCATAATATAGATGTGATTCATGTGGAGAAGAATATTAGTGAAAGCTTATTGGGCACGATGTTGCATGGTAATAAATCCAAAGATGGAACCGACTGTAGGAAGGATTTAGAGGATTGGGGAATTCGACCTGAGCATCATACACAACCTCATGGGCATAAAACATATCTTCCACCGGTTCCGTATTTGTTGTTAAAATCCGAGAGAAAAATATTTTGCAAAAGATTGTACAATTTCAAAGGACCAGATGGCTATTGTTCAAATTTTAAAAATCATATTTTGTTGTCGGGTTGTAAAATTAGTGGATTTAAGTCACATGATTAACATGTATTAATGCAACATTTATTGCCAGTAGCATCGAGAGGATTGTTGGCTAAGAAAGCAAGAAAAACAATAATTCGGTTATGTTCTTTTTTCAACAAATTATGTCAATGTGTTCTTGATAGAGAGAAGGTAGAACAAATTAATGTTGAGATTATTGAAGTTTTATGTGAGCTTGAAAAAAATTTCCCACCAACTTTCTTTGATATAATGATACATTTATCCATTCATCTTGGAAAAGAAGCACTGATGTGTGGAATGGTTCATTTCCATTGGATGTACCCATTCGAAAGATATATGAAGACACTCAAAGATTATACCAGAAACTATGCACGACCAAAGGGATGTATTGCAGAATCGTATCTAGCAGCATAATGCATGTTGTTCTTCAATGAATTTTTGAAAAAATCAGGACATATAGAGGAGAACAGAGCTCGAAATGAAGAGTACGAATGTAGTGTGATACTCGAGGGACATCCAATTTCAACATCGAAGACAATTACATTGCCGCCCAATGAGAAATAAATGGCTTATTTAGCCGTGTTAATGAATATGGCTGTGGTGGAACCATTTATGGAGTAAGTTCATGTTATATATTGTTTTAATTATTTTTATGTATTTGTAACGACATATGTAAGTTATAATCAATTGTTCAATACTAGTTTTCATTTGGAGGAATTAGAAAATTCAAACCTGCGCACGATAAAAAATGCGACCTTACTTTGGGAAACATATGCCAAAAATTTTGTCGATTGGATTAAAAGGAAGGTTAGTTAGATTTCAAATATATTCTCATATGACTATTAATATACTATATATAAAATTTACGTGCTAAATGAAATTCTATGTAGATACCTATAACTTCGAGGGATCATAAAGATATGTTGAAATGGATTGCTTATGATCCGAAGGATGATGCCGTGTCTTACAAAAGATATATCATCAATGAGCAACGTTTTCATGTAAAAGATTTAGGGAGACAAACTCAAAATTGTGGGGTGTCTTTTTGATGCGACTACTATGTGTAGAGCAAGTGCAAAAGATGTGTCCCAAGTGGTTGATGTAGTCACTTATTATGGAATATTGACAAACATAATTTTATTAGATTATCATTTGTTTTATATTCCAGTTTTTACGTGTCGTTGGGTGTATAAAGGAAATAGAGTAAAAGTTGATGATGTTGGGTTCACTCTTGTTAATTTACATCAAGCATCATTTTCACGAGACCCATACGTACTAGCTTCTTAAGCTAAATAAGTATTTTATTCAAGAGAGGACGATGATTCTAATTGGTATGTTGTAATGAAAGCACCATCAAGAAGTTTTACTGGTTTAGAGGATCCCGATTGCATCGATGAAGATATCCAAGTGATGGAAGACGAAATAACCGAAGTGGATGATGAAGATGTTAGCTTTGTTAGAGAGGATTGCGAGGGCATACTTGAGTAGATTATATGTTCTACTTGAGCATCGTTGTTCATTGTATTCGTATTGATTTTCTGTAGTGTTGGTTGTTCATTTGCTTTAGTGTTGGTTGTTCGTTGTAATCGTATTGATTTTCTGTACATTTGGTTGTTCATTGGTGTTGCACCTGAAACTATGTTATATACATTTATGTTGTACCAGAAATTCTGGCATTTCATGGCCATGCGGTCTGACCGGTTTTTCATATTTCACGCACATGCACTAGTACATTGTGTTGCCTTGTCTTCCCATTAAACCTGAGATTTGTCTGGTCTGGTATGCTTTTGCATATGCATATATTACACGCACATGCACTAGTACACGCACATGTTTATACTTTATATACATATATCTGTATATACGTATACATTGTACTGCCTTGTATGGTCTGGCATTTGTTTACATCAAACCACACAATTTAAATTATATATGTATATTTATGACTGTATATACAATTCAAATTATGTATTTTGTTTCATTTGCAGGAAATGATGTCGACATGCAATGTACGTGCTCGCAACCAGATAAAGGCTGCAACGGAATCCCAAAAGAATAAGCCAGATCGGAAGCATAAGTCAAAGCTAAAGCGTAAGATTCAATGCGAAGATCAACCAGTTAGTTCTAATAACAAGCAAGCCATTGTTCACAATGAAGGAGAAGAACAAACTGTCCTGAATGACCAAAATGAAGAACGTCTACGCTCAGAAAATCAAACCTATCTTGAACAAACTGATGATGCCGAGCTGGAAATTGGAAAACAAAGTGTAACTGACATCGGAAGTACTTCTCAAAAAAGAAGCGGTAGAGGTCCAGCAAAAGCAAAAAGGCTCCTGTTATGTAGTTAGGATCGAATTAAAGTTGAGTTAAATGATCTAGGTATACCGATAGGGCAAGGGTCTGTATATTTATCCTCTTTTCTTGGACCGCTTTTGCGGGAACCGGTTCCATACGCTATCGATGATTGGCAGAATATAAATGATGATTTAAAAAAAGTTTTGTGGCAGTCGGTTCAGATATGAGTTAAGACTTAATTTTGGTTACTTAAATACATGATAGAAATCTCAGAATTCATGCAACAAATTTTAATATTCTAAAGTTGTGTACCCCAGTTCGGACCGTATGCACAGATGAATTATTTGATTTTAATATCAAGTTTACATGAACTGGTTCGGGTTAGACTTAAATTGGAAGAGGAATGGCAAAGAAAGGCCATATTTCAACAAATGGGAGTACTGTGGTGATCATCAAAAAGCAAATTTGTTCGAACTTTGCAAAAAATGGGGAGTGAAGAGGAAAGACATAAATTGAAACCAACCAACATCAAAAACATGGACGAATGGATAAAGTTTGTGAAGGCGAAAAAAAGGTGGAGTTTAAGGTAAACTTAACACGAAATTCAATACTTAAACTGCAAATCATTCCTACGTTCATCTATATTAGTATGATAATTTTAACATCTTTCTACATTTCCAACAAAAAAGTGAGAAATATTCAGCCCTTAGGTACACACAACTTCCACATACGACCAGTCATAAGGGAATGGATAGAATGACCGAAGACCTGGTTAGATTAATAACTACAACTTTATTTAATATTATTCTATACCTGTCATTTTTACTTATTTAATGTTATCCTAAATTTAGAAAAACGAAAGTGTAGATCCATCGTCCATAACTAGAGCTGATGTGTGGATCAAATCTCACATAAAAAAATGGTCAACCGGTGTCCATGGAAGCTGCAAATACTATTGTATAATTTTTTTTTTAATTTTATCGGTATTTTTTTTGAAACTGTGGTATTTTTACCATTGTACATCATCTATGTGTTTTTATTTATGTAGGAGGAGATTAAAAAGTTTGGTAGCGTAACCCAGTCTAGCTCGACACATAATGTCAGTGGAGATGCTCTTGCATATGTATTGGGGGAAGGTAGACCGGGAAGGTTAAGGGCATTAGGAAGGGGTAACACTTTAACCAAGCTAGCTGTGGCTCAGTCCAAAGGTAAAAAAGTATCACGGTGTTGAGAGGAAATAGTAGAATTGAAGGGAATGATACAGACTCTAATGGACTAGAAGGTAAACTTCTAAAATTAATTTTTATTCGTTAAATACAACATTTAGCACACTCTATAATTTTTAAAATACTAAAAAGAATAAATTTTGGTGCTTTACTGCAGGGTAAAGAAAGTTTGCAAGGGAGCACACATGAAATGGTAAAAATAATAATTATATTGCCCAATAAATATTTTGATCCAGTAATGTTTTATTTTAAGTATTGTGGCATCCACTTGAGTGCTCCTTAGAATAAAATATCGTGATATTTGTGCTTTGTAGCAGGGTAAAGAAAGTTCAAGAAAGATCTCACCTGAATCGGTAAAAATAATAATTACATTATTTAATAAATAAAATTTATGTTTTAAATTTTTAATCCAGTATTTAATATTACTTTTGGTTGAATAATTCTAGACTGACGATGAAGTATGTTCGTTGCTGAATTGGGATGGAACCTCTGGAGTTGTTGCTTATGGGAGGCTATTGTCCATGGACCCAAATGACATTGCCAATGACATTCGTCTTTGACCAAATGTTGTGAGCGTTGTTATAGATTTTCTGGATAAGCCAGACACTTATTTATGGAGGCCTACACGTAAAATGGCTGTATTAGCAGATGCTGTGAATAAGGTAATAGCTTTGCCATCGGTTTGCGTCAAGGTACCGCTGCGAACACGCTTGAACTTTGATGAAGCCAGTACGGTAAAATTTAAAGTTCTCATATTAAATTTATAGCTATTTTGTGTATATAATACAATATTTATTTATAGTTACGCGTGAAGCTATTAGCAGCAGCTACATAGAAATAACACAATATTCTCTTGTTTTGAATATGTCATGACTAATATTAGCAGTTACGTGTGTGTATAATTTTAACATTGAAGCATATTCTCATTTTTAGAGTATTGATAGCATCCGCAATATTTGCAAGATTTATGGTTGGAATGAGGGTGAAGGCGTAGTTGCCGAAGGAAGAATCCATGCCGATGATCTAAAATGCACTGTTAATGGTATTCCACTCGGTCCGTCTGCTGTTGTCATTTGAGTGGACAGTGCAATAAATAAAAATGCTTATTTTTGGCGACCCACATCTAACATGTTGTGCATTGGAGATGAAATTGGTAGGAAAGTAGCATGGCCAAGATCCAAAGTAGAAGCGGACAAAGAAAATCCATCTAAGAGTCATGATGATAGTGAAAATCATGCGACTTCTCCCTCGAATTCCTCATATGTGTTCACGAATAAATCGAAACATGTAAGTATTAATTTTCAACATTGATCACTGTGTAAGTATATACATTCTGCATAATAATCTTTTTTTCTTCCAGCCGATTGCAAACATGACAAAAGATGCTAAATGCAAATTGATAGATGTGGTTGGAATAGATGAAGTGGCTGAAGGATCTATTGGATCAACTGATCCGATAGCAATGGTCCATTGTCGTCCATTGGGAAAGGATGTTGTAAAGGTTTGGGTTGAACATGTGACAGTTCCAACTGCACAGCTATGGAGACCAACATCAGCTCTGACATGAATGGAAGATGCCTTCGGCATTCCCATAGCTTAGCTAGTGGGAAAAATCATTATTAACACAAAATGAAAGGTATTTTAATATTTTTAATATACATTTAGGAGTTACTGTCCTTGGGAGCACATGATCGACTAAAAATAATTGAGTTAGGTTATTTTGGATAATAAGTGTGTTGTCTCACTCTCCTTATAAATCAAACTTGGTAGTAGTAATAGACAAAACTCCCACTTAATGTTTATTAATGATTTTGAAGCCAATTTGGTGAGATGTCTGAGATGATCTGCATTATAGATCATACTTTTATGTACATGGTTAAAATATTATCAAGATAATGTGTATTAATGCAAAGATACCAATATGCATTCACCTTAATTGGAGAGAAATCATATATGAAATATACTCGAGGAGACGACAAATGTCATCTCAGAATTACAGGTCATCTCAGAATTACGTGTCATCTCAAATTACATGGTCATCTCAGAAATCATATATGAAATCATACATTTACCTTAATGGGTAGGCACTGCCATGCCTGAATTACTCGGTCACAGTATTACATGGTCACAAAATTGCATTACATGGTTCAGAGTTCTGATTTCTGGAACATTTTCTATATTTTAGAAACTGAGGTTGTTTCTTTTAGTCAAAATTATTTTGCTATCATTATTTTACACAATGGACATTGGTTAGGCAAAAATTGAGGTTGAGCAAAAATAAGGTGTTTGTGTTATGTAGTGTCCATAGTGTGCAGGAAAATGAGCGCGTCTGAAAGGTTTATGTTATGTAGTGTTACGTTCAGAGCTTGTGTCTAAAAGGTTTATGTTATGTAGTGTCTGAAAGGTTTATGCTATTTCTATTCTTAAGTTATGTTATGTTATTTGTTTTACATGTAGATAAACAATATTTCAGGTGGTTTGATGACATCAGCACTACAATATTTGCTCGATAACTTGGTTATTTCAGGTGTTTATTTTAGTGTTTATTGTACTTGGTTATGACAGTGTTAATGGTTATTTAAACTCGACAGTCTGGTTGTGTATGTTGCGGTTATGACAGTGTTACTGGTAGTTTGTTTGTGAAGGGTTGTGGATGATTGAACTTGTGGATGTTTGTACGATTATCTTGTGGATGTTTGAAGGTGTATGCTGTGGTTCTATAATATGTTATGTTCAAAAATGTATGTATTTGTGGATTATATTATTTAATTGGTGACAAAATTATGGGTATGTACGAAATATTATAATACAAATTTGGTAACAAATGGTGGCAGGGAAAATGCTACGGAATATTAAATTCATTCGTAGCGTTTAAAAACCGCTACAAATAAATTGTCACAGAACACAAAAACAGTTATGTTGGCGCATTTTAAACGCTACGAAAAAACTAAAAGAAAGCAACAAAAAAACAATCGTAATGCAGAAACCCTTTCAGTGGCGTTTAATTAACACTGTAAAAAAATGGTAATGCTAAAAATGCGCCGTGAAAAAGATTTTAATTGTGGCGTTTATATAAATTGCAACAAGAAAAATATTTTTAGTGGCATGTTTTCTCATAATAATTATCGAAACGCCACCAAAAATGCTTAGTGGCAGTTTTTGGGGGCTACAAAAAAATCATTTTTCTTCTAGTGCAACCGCTATCCCATTTCCAGAAACAACATGGCCTAAGAACCTCGCTTCGCTCTTCCATAAGTGACACTTCGAAAACATTGCTCTCAGTTGATGCTTTCGCAAGATTTATAAAACAACTCACAAGTGTTTCTTACGCTCTTCCATATTCCGAGAGTAAACCATAATATCATCCACGAACACAAGCACGAACTTGTTCAACTGATCTCTGAACACCCTATTCATAAGATCCACAAAATACGCTGGCGTGTTAGTCAATCCAAATGGCATCACCAACCATTTGGAGAAACCAGATGGTGTCCTAAAAGCATTCTTTGACACGCTACCCTTTTCCACCCTTAACTAGTGGAATTCTATTGCCAAATCCATCTGAGAAAACACCTTGCCTCGTGAAACTGATCGAACAAGTCGTATATTCTTGGCAATGGATAATTTTTCTTCTTGGTCACCTTGTTCAGCTCACGATAATCCCGCACACAATCTTAAAGAACCATCAACCTTGGTTGCAAACACAACAGGTGCACCCCACTCAGACACACTTCTCCGAATGAATCCTTTTCCCAAAATGTAACATACTTGCACCTCTAACTCTCGCTGTTCCTTGGGCGCCATCCACGTTAGAGGCATGACGATAGGTCTAGAACCTACGATCAAATCGATTCTGAACTCAATCTTACGATGCAGCGACAACCCTTTGACCTCATCAAAAACATCCTCAAACTCACTAGCGATCGACACAGATGACAAGTATTCCCGTGGAATCATAAGTGAATTTAAATAGCTCACGAAGACACCATCTTCGGGCTTACATCAAATCACAACCATTCGCCCTTCCACATTCCCGACCATCACCTCGAGCTTCTTGCAATCCATTTTTGTCGCATACCTTTTGAGCCAGTTCATTCCCAAACCCAGCGAAGTTCAAAACAAAGCTATTACACACATATATGCACTCGTGACTCAATAACAGTAGACCACAACAAAGTATACACAACTAGACAAAACCACTACTGGATTAGTCACCACCGTTGAACTATCACAAATCTCTGGTTCCAAACCCAAGTGGTAGACAACACTACAACAAAATGGCTATTTTATAGCTATATTGAATAGCATTGCCCGAGAGGGACATTTACATGCTCCGATGGATTAAGGTTGGAACGTTATTTCAAATCAGTATTTACGTGCTAAACGCTGTTCTAACAAAAGATAGGCGGGAAAAAAAATTGCTGTGCGGGAAGGAAATAAAATAAGCTTTTTTTTGTCCAGTTTCCTTTGTCATTTCCAGAAACCTAAATCGTTCATTCCTAAATCTTCGTCGCCTCCCCCATCAAAATAAATAAATAAATAAAAATCAATCTCGCTACTGTCGTTTCCACATACCCAACATCGCCATTCCTAAATTCAAGCCTTCATTCCTTCATCGGAAGAACGAAAGTCACTATAGTTCGGTCGCTGTCATTCCCAACAAAATCGCTATTGATCCCGCTCCTTAAATTGCTTTTGTCATTTTTCCCAAAATCACAGATTGGAAATCGAAAATCGTGAAGGGCACTACAGATACTACAAGCTTTATCACATTTTTTTTACGGTTCCTTCATATGATTATTGAATTTTTTTATTAATAATGTTTAACTGCTGCGTGGGTTTCAACTTGTTTGAATTGAATTGAATTTAAAGGTGTTGTCTGAATTGAATTGAATCGAAAATTCTGAATAACAGAATAAAATTTAAAGGTGTTGTTTTGTGACAAGAAGAACAGTTGAAGAAAGCAAGTTGCAGTGAGTTCTTTTAACACCTGGACCCTACGTTAGAAGTATTATATTCAGCAAGTGGTAAATATGATCTGCTATTTTGTATCATATTGTAAGTTATAATTTATCAAGTATTAAGTAACATATATATTATTTTAGATCAATCGTATCAAGAGATTAAAAACTGTATGAGTGTCAGGAATTCTGATAAGAGGCTTATGTTAGTAATCAAGTTCTAAAATAAAAATAACAGAATAATACGAAGTAAAGAAAAATGTATTCATAATTTCATATAATCAAAATAAAAAGATCCTGAGGTGCGGGAGAAGAATCTTGAGGTGTTGGAGAAGTGTGACTTCTTGATATGATAAAAAGTGGTGGTTACAAAGAGTTGAGTTGGACATCAATAAAAACTAGAGGAAATCCTATCATAACCGAATATGTTGTAGAACAAGAATGGTAATATTTATATTATCAGACTCAACACTGAACTAGGTGAATAGTTCTTTTTTACAATTTGCCAATTCATGAATCAACTATTTATTCTGAAGATGAAAAATTATTTTCAAATATATTTTGAAATAATGTATATATGAGCCTCTGAAGTATATGATATGCTAAAATGTATAAGTTTAAAGATATTAGCGTCCAATTCTTAGCATAAGAATTGGTATCAGAAATATGCTATTACTGGGCATTCATGAATTCTAGTGTTGTGAGAACTTTTAGTACATAAATTGAATTGATTACATACATCAGTTTCTAATGAATGAACTTAAGTTTTATAAACATGTTTGGTTTTAAAAGATTTAAAGTCCTCTACTTCAATTATCATTTTTCTGTTTCAAATAGTTATCAAATCCATATTTTAGTTAAGTTCTCCCAGGTATGTGACTTTAATATTACATTATTGCAAATACTTGAACAAGAGACACATTTAAAAAGAAGAGTATATCTTCTTCAGCCCTAATGTGTATACAAAATTATATTTAGAAAGAATAGATCTTGTATAAATTCTTATTGTGGTATGCATATGAGTTCTAAAACATATCAGTTTCAAACATGCACATGCTTTTGTATGTTGGTTTTAAATGTGTGAAGCTTTTGGTACAGTAGTTTATAAAATAATAAAGATTGATTTCAAAGCCTCTGGTCTGAATCTCAACACATATTCTCATACTTACTATTTTCGAATATTCATGTTTTCAACTTGAAGTAGTGATCTAACACAGAGGTATAAGGTTTTGTTCATTGTGGAATATTTGTTGCCTTATCATTGATACCTCAAGCTTATTTGCAGTTCATTCCCTTCCAACTTTGTCTTTTATTGAGGTCAACTAAATGGATTTTTGTCGACATGCAGAAGAAATCAAGAATTCTAGTAAAATTTCTTCATTTGTTAACAAACTACCTAATCGGCAGTTTTCAATGGGTAGAAAGAGCTATCGAAATTCCTCTCGGCAACCTATAATCTTTTGAAGTATGTATTTTTTTATATCCATAGCTTTATATCCTTCTATCTTATATATTGTTTCCATTTTTAACCGATGATATGTTCTTGTATGATAGTTGGTCATGAGATGTAGATTGATTACCCCATTTTTGTGAGAATCAAATAAAACCTTATATTAGCTCCTGAAATTTAAATCATGTACTGGTACTATGATGGTACTGAATCCCTTGCTATTAGTCAAAAAAGTGGTTGTATTCTTCAACCTTTTTCCTATCAGCTTTTGCACGTGCTTAGTCATTTCTGTAAAATATACGAACTGTTGATGACTTGTTTTATTTTAGTCATTTGGGTTTCGAGGTGGGTGGGAATTTGCCTTGTGACTGCCACGACAAGAATATATGATGAAACTTATTGACATTGATATGGTTGTTTTTAAGACGTAGACTATTGGAAGACTTGGTCTGCATTAAAGCTTTGACAGGACATGAACAACTTAGCTTAATGGAGTTTATGAGCTTATAAAGGTTAGGAACATCAAATGGTTGTTTTTTAATGTTCAAGAGTGAATTACAAAAACATCAAATGTGTGAAGCTTTTGTATGCATAATTTTGACTTGGTTTTGAATGTGAAGCTTTTGGATATGAACAACTTGATATTGGACAAAAATTGAAGCACGCTAAATTATTTAAAGCACAACTTTAACTGCATTCTTGTTATACGTAAACGCTGCATATACTTGGTTGATATCGAGTCTAGTTTATTAAGTGTATGCTTTTGCATACATTTGTCGCGGAGTGATGATTTGCAGAATATTCGATAGGGAAATTTGTATAAAATGTTGATTGTTTGCTGGAAGATTATGTACAGAATTCTCTATATGATACATACAGCTGTTTACCGTTAAAAAAAGGATTGCTTGGAATATAGATTTTAATTTACTGTTGGAACGTAAAATTAAATATACCGGTATTACATATATTAATATTCCACTGCTAGTAATAAGTTCTTGCCAAAAATATTAGGACTGAAAATACTGGAAAAGTGATTTATTTGTTAAAAGCATGCTTGTGCGGAATAACTTATAGAAGAATAATAGTAAGCAATAATAATAAGCACAAAAACCCTTTGGAAGGTCCAAATTTGTCCTTAGAAAATATAGAAATGACTAAATTAAAAATAAAATGATGATTTTGCCATATCAAAAAGACACCCAGGCAGCCATGTGAAAATGTTAATTAGAATGCACGCATAATACCTCATGGAATTTCCTTCAGTTTACCTCATGTCGAAAGTTATAGAAGAATAACTCATTTTCAAGACATATTGAAGATAGGCATGAATGCTGACCCTTTTTTTGTGGGGATAACAGTATTCAGGTAGAGCACATATTTTAATGTCTCAAAGATTTGTATTCATGACCTATAAAATTTGTTCAGAACGTCATACCAGTTGTCATTTGAATTAGTGGCCCTTTATCTACCAAGCTGTTGTTGATTAGGCATTTTATATTAAAGCAGTTTGAAATTACGTTAATGCAATTTCATTAGAAAAACTATCCTTGTGCTGCTTGATGCAAATTCTGCTAAAAAATACATGCCACAATTTAGAATTGGGTTAGTAGAAACAAACTTATTTATGATATATTTGAAGTTGTTTCATTCTGTGGTAACTTCAGAGAAATGAACTAAATTGGAAAAAAAGAAAATATCTATATAAGTTTATAGGCGGTAACTGATTTATCTATATTCAGAAAAATAAACGTAAGTAGTTATATGGCTAAGCAACCTGCTGGAAAAGAAAATGTATACACATTTCTGATAAAGTTATATGAAACTTTAAGATGCCGATGGGATGTTGAAACAATAGCGTGAATACTGACAGGAAGAAACCAATTCACAACTTGACGTTGATAAAGTTTATTTCTTATAGCTTAACAATGGATGAACTTGAGGCTGCTTTGGTTTATTGTGACCTAAACTGACTGATATACGAGCAAGATAATCATCGATCAATGTTGAAGGTGAGTGATCCTTACAAATTATTTTGCATAGATTTGGAAATAGAGATAGCACACCCATTCTCTTTTATTTGCTTTCTAAACTCCTAGTTTTCTGATAGATCGGGCACGAATGTGAATTGAGTAGTTAAGCTTGAGTGTGCTGTATCCGATGGATTTGTACATAGAGAGCAATTGTTTATATAGGCATTGAAGCAGTGTATTTACTATTTACAGAAGGATATAATCAGTGAATATATGGCAAGATATATGTGTAGATTCATGAGATAATCTGCTTCCATTCCTGATATGCAATTAACAGAAATTTGTTTTCAAAACAACATAAATAAATTCTATTCTATCTTCCATCAAATATCATACGATCGAACCCATGATTCTTTCGTTTTGCTGAGATTTTTTTTTTACTTTAATTGTCTCAAATATATTTTCACAAGCTTGATAATAAAGCATCAATTTCCGGAATAACGATGATAAGCGAGCCATTTTCGAACAAATCAGAGCTATAACAAAATGTTACCATGGAATACTTAATATTTATGTAAAATTTTCCTTGAAATCATATAGATGAGCCTATATAATAAACTAGATTGCACATAAATAATTCGAAAATAGTCGAATGATGAAACATGAAGAATACAAATGGAAAATCAAACATTAATAATAAATCTAATTCACTCTTCTTCTTAGCATCAAATAAGGGAAATTATATAGGAAAACAAATTTTAATTATGGTGATCAACATTAGTCAGTTTTACAACACCTATGATATAATTTATGAATTCATTAACAGTGTTAAATGCTCTATGCAGAATCTTCGTAGCACTGCATATTTGACGTATACACATACGCAACTAAAAGAAGCGCACCACTCGATTAAGCATTACTAATTTACAAACACAACAGAGAAAACCAAAAACAACTTTACAAAGAATTCAATGACTACTTCCATAAACAACTTAGTAAACAAACTAGTTAGACATTCATTACTAATCTGTTCTAACACTCTTTCCCTAATACGCCCATCGGTGGTCGACTAGTTGGTTACATAATTCAAAGTGTTCTACTTGATCCTCGTCTTGTTTTACTACTGAAATATTTTCTTCCATCGAGTTAAGGTTTCTTTAGTCTTATAGTTGAACTCTTGAACATGTCTTGATATTTATTGCTTGAATTCTTATACTTGTCGATTTCAGACTTCATGTCACATGACACACGTATACACAATCTTGGAAGAAGTCGTGCATGAAATTGGGTAGGATTTCATATAAATTTGAAACTTTACTTACAAAATACTGAGAGTACTTTTAATGTCATTGTAGCTTGCCACTTTCTTTATAAAATACCGATCCTTATTATTTTTAGGCACTATGAACGCTTTCAATAAAAAATTCAAGGTATAGTTGGTCATATTGCAAAAAAATTCTCTTTACTTAGTTTAAAATTTCTCTGTTTGCTTCTGCGTATGCGGTATCAGCTACACCAAATTCATTGATAGTGAAGAAATATCAGTGTTGCAATATTATAGTTTATTGTAGAATATTTTGAATAAATACAAGCATTGCTATATTTTGATAGATGAATATGATTTTATATGAATACAGAACGTCAAAGTTATGTTGTGCGAATTATACATGTGGCTTGAAATAATAGCATAGTCAAGAACTGCCCAACTTATTTTCGAATTCACCTATTGTCATATGTGTGTACATTTTCTTGTGCTTTTTTTTAATCTTTATTGTTTCTTCTTATTTCAGCTTTGCTCTATACAAAATCTTCCTCAAAAGCTGAAACAGAATATAGTTCTAGTAAGTAAGCATTATTTCTTTTATAGACATAAAATTTCAAGATATATACAAATTTGACGTTCTACCACTTTTATATAGGTAACCAATGTTAAAGTCGTTAGCTGACCAGAAGGATAAAGCTAGCTTGATGCCTTAACTATAAGTTTACATCTCCTGTATTTTTTTTTGTTCGCTGCCTTATGCCTACCTTGATGTGGGTTCATTTGATTTGATGATTACTTCATTGATTTGATAAAAAAAAGCTATTTCTTTCACTCATATGAAATGGGATAAAGTTGGCCATTGGGTGTTTTCTAAAATTTTGAAAGCTGAGATAAGATTAGTGAAAGAAAATAATAAATAACGTAGACATATAAGCTAGGGCAAAAACATCCATTGGCAGATTAGAGAATGTAAAATGTATGTGTGTGTCTATATATATATATATATATATATATATATATATATCTGTGTGTGTGTGTGTGTGTGTGTGTGTGTAGCCGTTAATATAAATAGTAAATAATAGACCAGACACAAAATTGCAGTAATGAAAAGAAAATGACAGATCAAAGATAAGAAAATGAAAAGAGAATGTGCAATGTAAATATAAATAGTAAATAATAGAGAAAATATGTAATATAGAAGTCACTATTGAAATACTCTTTTCTTTTAGTTGAGAACTGTAATTAGAGAAATAGTATAATTAAAGTCGCAATGCAATATTTTTTCTTTTCAGATATGTGTGCACAAAAATGAAAATCAACTTAAAAAATTAAGTAAATAAAAATGAATTAGATTGAATAAAAGTTACTGTTTATATAGGGTATAAATATCGAAATAGATAATTTAAATAGGGCATAAACATCCAAATGTTTTGAGATGGTGTAGTAGGCGGTAGTTGCGGTGGTTTTGTTGGCGGTGGAAGAGGTGTTCGAGGTGGCAATTCGTGTGTAGCAACACAGGTCCGAGTGGGTAGTAATCCGGAGAAGATTGGTTTTGCTTGTGTATAATCAGATGTAGTTGTTTTTACGTCTTCCAGCCCCGACTGGGACGTTCCTCATAATGCCTCTGGCAGTCCAGTATCTTTGACAGTTTTTGCGGAAGTGGCGAGGTTGGTTAACATTGTATTTGTTGTAGTAGCAGAATTTGGTGTCTATATAGAAGAGGCTGGCTTTGGTTGATGGTTTGTATGAACTTCTGATTTGCTGATGGAGTTAATGTACTGGAGTTGATGAGAGAAGTGAAATTTTAACTTTGAAGCAGTTTGCAATGGTTTTTGGGAAAATGGAGGTAGATGGTGCTTGTGGCAAGGCAATGGGATGGTTAAGTGGTTTGGTTGGAGGATTTGCAGTCTCAGAATATTTAAAGGTTCTTAAATATGATCTGTTATATACTTCATAATTGATACATGGTGAATATTATTGGGGAAAATTGTGGATTAGTATGGGCAGGAAAAAAAATTGATAAAACACCATACGTGAAACTGGAAACTGCTCTTTGGAAGACTGGAGTAGCAGACTACTGGCTACATCAGCAAAAGCAGTTTACATTTATTTCAGATACGACTGAATTTTGCAATTTTCTCTGAAGTCTGTGATATAAAAGGATTTGAGCAAGAATCAAGAATTTGAGGTTCAAATGAAATGAAAAAAAAATGTTTATGATGATTACCTTAGGAACTGATATAAATGAAGAGAAGGGTTGCGTGGAAATAATATAAAAGGAGAGAGAGAAAAGAAGAGTAAGACAAGAAAAATTGGGAAGAGAAGTAGCACGCTTTTTTGTTTACACACATTTGTTTTTTAGCATAACCATCTTTTTCTCCTATGGCTACAGGTTTCAAAAGCAAAGAAGGGAAAAAGGTTAAGGATAGGGATGCATGCTATAGGCTACGCATGAATCAAAATGAAACACATAGCATTTTTGTAGCACATTCTTTTATTTGATTTTCAAAGTTGCGTGAATATGTTTTTGGGGAATGGTAGAACAAACGTGACAGAAGAGTTATAGGGAAGAAGAAAGAAAATGGGAGGAAGAAACCAAGTTTCATGAGTTTATCTAGAACCGTGAACCAATGAATTTTGACTAACTGATGGGCGCTCGTGACTTTGAATTGGCTAAAAAGTTGCAGCCTGTTATAATTATGTTCATTCCACTGTTTTTCTGATTAGTTCGCACAAATCTGATGCATGATGCAGACGCTTGATCAGACAAGCTGCATACATGCTAACAATCACCACCAACTAACAATGTCTATGTATAGATAGAACTAATATGTTTATTTCATCCATGATGTCCATCGTTATAGCAGAGTGTTCTACTATCATGCTACTTAAGTTTAGCGCTTTCCATTTTACTAGTGATCCTCATCAATTTACTTTTGAGCTAAATATTGTTTATTTTTATTGTAATAGGACCAAATTGCTTATGTATTGGAGAAAATATCAAAAGCAAAGGAAGATTAAATCAAGCATTTGGCTACTGTGTAAGTAATTTGTTAATGCAAGTATATATAATGTATCATGGACATGGAAGAGTTGATCAATATGTATGAATTGTTAAGTTTGGATATGTGAGAAGTAGTTTGAATTGCATGTATGAAATATTAATTTTGAATATATGAACGTTATTTGAATGATGTTAGAAATATTATGTCATAGTTTACATGTTTGTTGTTTATAAAAATGTGTTATGCTTGTATACATTTGAGAAATAGATAATGATATATATGAATATTGTTTGAATGATATGTATGTATTTAACATTAATGAAAAACTGAAATGGTGGTAAATGCTATAAAATTGTATGTGAGATTATAGGGTTTCTAAAATGCTACCAATTTATATCAACAAACGCTATTAGACATGTATAACAAACGCTATAAGAATGTAGTGATAAACGCTAAGGAGTACTAGGAAACGCTACAGTAGAAGCTTAGTAAATGCTATAACAACAGGTAAAAAAATGCTATAATAGGCAGTAGTTGGTTATGATTTCATATAGCGTTTTCGTTTAATAGCAAAGACGAACGCTATAGAATATTTATTTTCTATAGCGTTTTTCTCTGTGCTATTTAAAGTTGACGGGCTAACATAGCATGTCGTTACATAGCGTTCTCTGAAACGCTATTTTTGGATATAATAGCATTTTTGAAACGCTATGAAAACCCAATTTTGTTGTGGTGCAAGCTCATAACTCATGAAAGAATGTGATGCTCCAATATCAACACAAGAACTAGAAACATTTCAAATGGAAAGAGTACCCCCAAACGACAACGCTCTTCCCTTTCTCCTCCGCCGTTGGATCCCTTGAAGAAGATGGAACAACTTCCAAAGCATATGCCTTCACTATCTGCTTTCCCTTCGGCGGTTCTGGACAATCCTTCTTGCCATGCCCAGGCTTTCCACAGTTAAAGCACTTCCTTTCACCTTTTGGATCCTTGCGATCCCTGGAAAAATAGCCTTGCTACTGGCAATTAAAGCAAATCACCTTGCTTTTCGGCTTTTTCTGGCCCTCGTTTCCTTTCTTTTGGTGTTTCTTCCTTTTCTTGTTATTATCACCCTCTTGTGGTTTCGGTGCCTCTTTAGCTACAACAATATTCTCTTTCTTGGTAAATAAACTCTTGTGCCTTAAAGCTTTCTTTACGATCTTCTCATAAGTATCGTCCAAATGATCAACTAGCTGATTTCCTAAATAGTTATCCAAGTCCATCATGAACTTCTCGTTCTTTTGATAAGGATTCTCGACATATGAACAAGCTGTAGCAACCCGTGTTTTTATAACGTGTAATAACCATAAATCAAGGCAGAATTAATTTTTAAAATAAGAATCAAGGGAAACGGGTTACGCCAAAAATCGGAGTCCGTATGACCAAGTTATGAACTTTCGAAGTTTTCAAGTTCAAAACAGCTCAATTCGAATTCAAAATTCGAAATTCAAACCTCAGAATGGACTGGGCGGGAAATTTCCTACCCAGGGCCAGGTCGACCTACGGGTCGACTATGTAGTCGACCTGCGGGTCGACTATGTAGTCGACCTGCGGGTCGACTATGTAGTCGACCTGCGGGTCGACTATGTAGTCGACCTACCTAGGACCAGGTCGACCATAGTGTCGACCTGGGGGTCGACCTGGTGGCCGAGTCCACTTTTGAAGCTGGATTCACTCTGATGTTTCTGGCCTCGTTTCTGTCCACATTCGTTGACCTGACCCTATATATACAACCCCTCACACTAGTCTCTGCACACAAAATTCTTTCTGACCTTATGCTGCTCTGATTCTGGTTGAAAAGTTAGAGAAAGAGACTACTTCTTTTACGTCGAAACTACGTTGCTGATTTGGGGATTTCTGTTAGGACTTGACTAAGCATATAAAGATTCAACATCGACTCTCTTTTTCTATTTCTCGAACCACGATTTGTAAGCCCCAATTATTTTTAGATTCAAACTGTAACTGTAATATGAATATGTTGTAAATTGAAATTGGACCTATGTATGATGACTGTTTTACATCCATTCTTGTTCATCTTGGATCTTGACTCTTGGATATTAGTATGACATTGATTTGGGGCCTATTCATGTTGTAAATCAAAAAGAAAACCCCCTCATATTATCATGTTGAATCTGCTATTAGTCACATGTTTATGACTATCACCTTATGTCAATCATTACCATGACTATACTATCACCTTATGACAACTGTTATCTTGACTAGTACATTATTTTGCTAGATTTGGAATCTTTATGTTTGAGGCCAGTATTCCATATGTCAGTAATGTTATAATCATTTATCTCAAGTCATACCATGCTATGCTAGTAATCACTTTTGCCACCTTATACCTGTTCCTTCTTATATTATTCCCTAATTAGATTTATTTGTATCGATTCGAGCTTACGTGCGATGGGAATACGATTTGGGTAGACTAGGTAAAACATGAATTGGCTATGAACTTGAAAATGAACGTTATTATAACTTGAATCTGGATATGGACACGAACTTGACACGATTTGACATGAAACATGACCTGAAAATTTGACATGAATCTAGACATGAAAACTTGAACGTGGGCATGACAATTAGATAAACTTGAAAATGGCCAACTCGAGGTTGGGTTGAGTTTGCAGTGTAAATATGCCCGGAACCGCCCGGTAAATCCAGTGGCTGCAAACAATAGGATCCAATGTGGGTAGTTGGTCATATCGCACGTAAAACCCGAGGTTAGACTATGTTGTGGTGTAAATCTGCCCGGAACCGCCCGGCAAATCCAGTAACCACAACAGTTAGTCTAATGTGAGAGGTTGAGGTGCATTAATGAATTAATGCCACGTGATAGGGTTAAGTCATGGACCACTTGAATATACTTAACCAACTTGACACGATGATTTGATAGGGTTAAGTCATGAACCGGTTGAACACACTTAACTAACTTGATACATGATTTGGATAGGGTTAAGTCACGAATTTGAATGACAACACTTAACCCATTAGAAACCCTAGTTGCGCGGTCCTTTTCAGCAGTAACCCACTTAGATGTATCACGATACCCTGGGACTAGGCAGGGTGGGGCACGATTACTGGGTTGATTGTAAGCGACCAGAACGACGGCTGAGTTGGTGCGCCATTGTAGGTTCAGGCGGACTGTGGTCGTGCACGTAGTCCGGAGTTGAAAAAGCAGGCATTAGGGACCCATAGATTTACACTGTGCGTGCTTGATTCGTGTCGGTGGTTGGCACCATAGGACTTGATACACCCTATGGTAGACCTAGCACAGGTAACTACATTTCAGGATAAGACCGTATGACACAGACACATGACAAGCTAGAACTTGTAGGAAGCCGATCGCTTAGTAGATCGTACCGTAAGACCCCATAATGGGTCACTTCATGATATTGGGCCAAGGGATCATTTCATGATTAATACTTGACATGGGTTAGAACACTAGTACAGATGGTGCAGCGAACCTTGAATATGCGATGCTAGACTTGACTCATCTTGTTATCTTAATTATCCTACCAGTTCTGTTATCATCTTTATGTTTAATTCCAGTTTTCACATATCATGTTACCTTTACTAGTTTTCATACTAAAAGTCACTAGGGCTTACCAGTCTTTATGACTGACCCTTTTTCTTTCGCCCCTTTTTCTTTCGTTTCCCCCCAGGTTCTCAGGGAGGAAACACTAACTCTTAGCTTGGACTTGGCTTGCTTTCTGACAGCTCATGTACGGTTTGGTCTTGAGCTATGCTATGGCTGCTTCTGCTATTTATGGGGAATAATTTATTTTTGTTATCTTAAGTTTATGCTTCTTTATTTGGAACTTGATGTAATGGAATAATTCGTATCTTGGATATATGAGGTTTTGACTCTTTTCTTGAAAGTAATAAAAAGTTGGTTTTTAATTTCTACCGATGCTTTATTTATGTTCTGCCTTGTGATATCTCTGTGCATGTTTACCTAGATAATAATCCACCAAAACTAGTGCATTCCCTTTGTGAGTGACCCTAGCGGAGTTGGGGTGTTACACAAGCATACTTCGAAAAAGCTTTGAAGTCAGAAACATACTTCAGCACTGGTCTACCATTCTACTTCAGCTCAACAAACCTCTTGAACATAATAGACTTCTGAACTGTAGAGATAAACTTCGTCTCAAACTTGACTTGGAACTACTCCCATGAAATATATTCTTCTGGGGGTCTCTAGAGTAACAGAGTTCCACCAATCCATAGCTCTACCCTATAGCTGTCTCGATGCAAGCTGCCTCTTCGTTGCATCATCGATGCCCAAGTCCCAAAAATATGAATACAAGTATCAAGCCGCCCTTGAATCCCTTCAATTGGCTCTGTCCCTTTGAACGACTTTCCTCATAGAGTAGTAAAGTTTTTGCATAGCTTCACGAAGTCCACAGCCTTAGGCACTTGCACCTGAACCCTTATATCTGCCGCGGTTATCTCTGGAGCGGGGCTCTCCTCATCATCACTTCCATCATGGTTTCAAACATAGCTGGGTAATCTAGTATACTACTATTTCCTCCTCCAGGAACAATCCTCTCACTAGCAGTATGTCTCGTCGTTCAACGACTCATTCTAAACTTTAAAAAAAGAATGATTAGTCCACATAGGAGAAAAGCTGCAAATGGAATTCAAGCGCTAGTATACTGTACATTATAATATAGTATACATCCATCAGAAATCTACAAATATGTCTCTCTTACGTATTTACTTCCACAAACTTTGGCTTAAATCAAGAACCTGAGCTTTGATACCAAATGTGACAACCGCCCACAAATCCTACACTTAACAAGGGAAATAATGCACTGAAAGACATGCCAGGCAGCTATGGACGATCATCAGTAACACAAGCGGAACTTGTCGTATAACTCACAACGCAAGGATAAAAAATAATAAAACATATACAATAGGCAATAAAAGTGAAGCGGAATTGAGTAGAATTTTAACTTTCATATCATCATGAATCATCCAAATAGCAAACTGGATACAACATCAAATTCTGTACAATGTGCCTTACTAAAAGTCACTCAGGGAATACATCAAACAATGGGAAAAAACATTAGTAGATAGTAGAAAATAATATGCCACCCTCCTGTTCGTCATCGCTCAACAGCATCGTCCTCATCAAGATCGTCTACCTGTCACATGCTACTCAGTCTGCCCAGCCGTAATCGGATGAACAACCCAAGGTAATAAAAGGAAACATAAAACCTTGAGTCAGACAACAGTCTTAATGAGCAATAAAACAACTAACTAATATCATCAATAAAGTATATGAGAATAGGTAGATTAAACATCCAATCTATCAACACATCATCAGAGAAGAACCCCAAACATGTCTCCTCCACAGTTGATAGTGATAGCCTTTACAACAATAATCTAGAAGAAACAAACAAACATAGCAAGTAGTTATCCTATATAGACCATTCTAATCGAAATTAACATCCCTCAAGCACAATCCCAAAAGGCACAAACCAAAATCAGATAAGCACACGAGAGATATCTCCTTCGACGTTGAATAATTTACACAAGGTGATACAAGAAAAACAATCTGCAATCATGACTTTGGCTATCACTGTCAATCCTGTTTCGAAACCATCGTCAATCATATGATGGCTACGACATGCCACTTGCCAAGGGCTGATGGTAAACCCCTGTTCTAGCAAAACTCCATACACCATGCACGATCGTATGTTTGTCTTCTCAGAAGACAACTAGGACATTCACGTAACCAGGGTACTCGACTAGTCCAACGATTCTTTAGGCATCCCTATTGCACCCCTGCTTTGAGTCTGCTAGAACCTCCGATTAACGATAATCCCTCGACCTCCAATATCTCTAGTCGTCATCGCTGGCGACTATACAAAAGCTCAGAAACTGTCTTGAGCAACCATTATCCACAAACTCAAGTCACACTTGAGTCGTCTTCACATTCATTGCATTTCGACGATCAACAAACACTTCACGACACTTCGAACATTCCTATTTGAAATCGTGTCGAAGCTATAACCATCGTCGATCCAAAATTATGCTTCATTTGGTCGATTATGCATTTCGTAGCATTTCCAACCTTCTCACTATAAAAAACTGAGCACAGCTTCAAAACTGCCTTTCACGGGGTTTCCTAAACGCTACGATATCCCTACGTCCCATTCGGGATATGTCTGGTGCTTGATCTCTCGAAACAGCTCAAAAACGTGTGCGCAACACACATTTTTATGTGCCCGATTCATGCTCCCAAAGTGGTCAATCCACTGGCTTTTCATACCATTTCTGAAGTGCTGTCAATTCTGCCCGATCCATGATTTCTCCAGTGCAAGTCTTGGCAAATCCAAGTTTTTACTGTGCTCAGGCCAATGTGGTACTCTAGCACTTGATACTCCGACATTTAGCTCGATCCATACCATAGCATTTATAAACGCTATAGTAAACCAAATTTTGCATGATCCATCCTAGTGCTTGCCAAATCCTCCTTTTTGCCATGCGCAATATGCGTTTGGCATTTTGCCAGTTTTGCTCGATCCATGCCCCTACCATAGCATTTTCCAAACATTGTAAAAAAAATGAATCATTGCCTGATTTTTCCGCCCGATCCATGCATAGATTTCCGCCCGATCCATGCATAGATTTCCATCACGAAACAAGGCAAGAGATCTTCCTTTTGATTCGAGACGCTCTAGCCCATGCCTCAGGATTCAGCCGCAACTACACCTGGGATCTGGCAAGGCTGGTCCGCACTTGCTTTAGTAGATTAGTTATTCTTGAACAATACGTTTCCCTGCCCTATGGGGCATAAAATCTGGTCAATATGTAGACCATCAAGAGCCACTAGGGACTCAAATCCGTGGTACCTCGCTTTCCATCATCCACATAAGTAAAATTTCTGGGCTCCATACCATGACATCACTCCTAGCTAGAATGAAACGCATGCACTCCCTGCGGTCCCTCATCCCTTTTTTGTTTATACCGGGTTGTGAAGCTCGCGAAGTAACGCTGTACACAAAGCTATGCTAATTAAAGCTGTGCTTTGATCATCATCCACAAGACTCTGCTTTTCAACAAAAGCCTTGATCATTTGCATCTTAACATGCCACACTGTCAATCGATATCATACCACTGATTTCTACCAACATATAACCTCTATGCTCATACGTCTCAGAGAAGGGTGTTAAGCAAGAGAATAAATTCTCTACCACCAAACATATATATATTTAGCAAAGATCAACAAATATAGCACACAATACAATGTCAAACATAATCCATTTACAAGTCTGTTCTGGGCTGAACGAAACCGAGGGCACCTTATTCCTCGTCCATTTGTCCAATACAGGAGAGAGGTCCTCGCATATCCAGTCGATCTCCAAGTATGTTTGGACGATTATTACCTTGTATCGGGGGATAAGCCCATTCAAGACATCAGTAATCATCCATACGATGTGAAGATCTCCGGTCTTCGACCGCCTTCTTCATCCTCGATATTTAATCGTCGTATCAATTATTGAGATAAACCCAGTCTTTCCGAATAACTCACGTATTTTATAATCAATAATCAAGTGCTATAAAAACATATCATACGCCTCATTCTAATTCAGAATCTTCGTTTATTCAAGTATTCACATTTTTAGGGAAAGGTTCCCATTAATTTTATCGAAGATAAATTCTTTTCAATTTATTCTTTAATCTTCCTTTGGATACCATTTTCAAAATATTTTATTATACCTTTTCACAATCTAAACCAAAACAAGGTTTATTAACTAGTAAGGATTATCAAGCCTTACCAAACTAATCATTTATTTTATTTTCTAATCCTAATCTATTCATCCCATGGAGAAAAACTGGTAATGCTCCATATCTAACACCCACGGTGTTATCGGTAAATTAATTACCATTTCACGCTTCAAATCTAATTAAAGATTTAACTATCGCATGGAGTAAAACTGGCGGTACTCCATTCTTGATCATTTCTTGAATTCGGTAAATTTAATTACCTTATTCACCTTCCTATCTAATTAAAGATTCATTAAAACTCCATCTTGGTTTTAATCTCTAAAATAAATTTTTTATGGTCATTCTATTTTAGGAATATTAATCGGTTCTTTAACTGGGTTAAAGAACTAATGTCATTTAAAACACAGTTCACGATAAACCCAAATCACCTTCTATTAACTATGGAATCTTCATGGAAAACATATTAATATATATAATCAATATAAATTTCCTTATCATACAAATAATATAATTGGAAAAATGGCATAGCCTTTTAAATTCCATATACAGTACCGGTCTTCCTTCACAGAAGCTCATCTCGATTATTACCGAATCAAATTCCATTCAATTCTAGTTTAATATATTAAACTGGAAAACTTTACTTTGGAAAATCCCCTTAATCTTAATTAAAAGATTATAAATTCCAAATCATATCTTCACTGTTAATTGGTTAAAGAACAATTGTTATTTAAAACACCGTTCACGATAAACCCAAAAATCCAATTTTTTTATTCATTTCCAATTAAATATTAATTAATTAGTAAACTTCTCTAAATCTTAATTAAAATATTTGTTCTCTTCTCAACTGGGTTTAAGAACAGTGTTATTTAAGACACCATTCACGACAAACCTAAAATCCAATTTAATATTAAATACAAGGCTCTGAATAGAAATTTTACCCGCTTATATTCAATATCAAATTTTGAAACTAACAAACATCATATTGGGAATAACGATATTTATATCTTTCAAATTCCTTAACAATATCTGTATAATCACGGAATCCAATACTGAAATATTCTGAAGATTATTTCCATTCAAATCTTCTCCAATTTACTCATTGGAAAATTTTGGTTATTTTAAATCCAATTTCAAATCCAATTTATTATTTCTAAGAATAATTGGATTTTTATTCTAGTTATTAACTAGTTCATTTAGATAAAATTATATTTTATCTTTTCAAATATGGTATTTTTCAGCCCAACTCTTTCCAAATCATTTACAATGATTTTATACAATTTTTCCATATTTTTAATAATTTTATTAAGGCCCTTACAGTCGGTTTCCAATAACGGCCAACGAATTGCACTTATAGCGACATTTTCCAAAACTGATTTGGACATATTTTAAAATCCAACTGTCCAAATTTAAATCTCTTATATTCATTGGAAAGCTCTTTTCGATACGAACCGTATTGTTCCAGTTTTAGGAGAATCTGATGGTCGGATCTTCCGTTAAGTCCATTTGAAGTCAATGGTTGAAATTCGCGAACGGTCGCTGCGCAGCGCGTTCTATTCAGGCCATTTATTGTATATAATATGTATTCCGTCAATTTCCATTTAAAACGTATTTTATAAATTCGTTTTAAAGCGATTCCAAATCCGATTTCAATTTTTAAATCAAAATTGGATATTCCATATCATTATAATATTAAAATGATAATATTTTCAAAATATCAGATTTTGAAATCAATTCTTTTCGATATTCATTATAAAATGATTAAAATTGATCGATAAACCCATTTGGGTTAAAAATGGCGTATATACTTAACCCGACTTAATATTTTTATATATTTTCATGTCCATCCAAAATCGGACATCAAAATCATATTTTAACTCTTCACTGAATATCATTTCAAAATATTCGTTATTTTAAAATATTCATTATTTTAAAATATTCTTTATTTTCGAATTGGGATGCGACTTAATCAATTACCAGATAATTTCAGTTATATGGATTTCATACATCACATGTATTCAACAATAATGATAAATAATCATTGAACAGTCAATTGACATCCAGAGTGCAATTTACAACTGTATAAGCATTAAATAACTAAATAACGCTTATCACAGTCTGTCAACCCATCGATTGACATACAAATAATATTGAGATTAGTGTATGTCAAATATCATCCCAATACCGATGTGGGGTTTTCAAACAGCAACAATGAATTTAAATAAATTATTGGTTAACGAATTTAACCAATTCTAATTCAGTTTGAATTATTTTTCTAATTAACCAATTTTCACTATTTAAATTATAAATGGATATTTATAATTTAATTTCAACTACCACAAAATAATATTAAATTATTTTTAATATTATTTTCAACATTTCAGCAACACAATCAACACATAATACAGTCAATTAAATCGTCCATGGTCTGTGGACGAGATAGGTGAGCTACCAGGCACCGTATACAATTTATAATGATTAAAACAGATAAAAATCTACACTGGCAATTCTATATATTTTTATACATGAATACAATAACATGATAAAATGTAACTTAGTGAGAAGGAGTTCTCACATTTGTTTCCACTCTGTCATTATTTATTTCTGATTTCAGTTCTTTTTTGATTAAAATCGCCTCAAATTCTAATTTTCTCCAAATGGCTTCTAGTTAGTTCCATTGCGTAGTGTTCGAACCCACGATCGCAACGCGACTTGTTTCATTGAATTTCGACGTCCTATGAAAGAGATATTGTATTATAAACATTATTTACATTAATTAATTAATTAATTAATCATTCACTAATTATCATCAAGGGTAATTACCCCATTCTTCATCGTTGACTACCTGAAAGAGCTCCAACCCTTCTTCTTCGAATCGCGCGCGCCAGAGATGAACAGACCCAGATCAATGCTCACCACCCAAACGGCCATCGCGTCACCTCCCTGCACTTGCTGTTCCGCCCATCTTGACGGTCCCTGGCATCGTCGATTTCAGTTCGAACGGTCCACCGTTGGACCCAAAATTTTCCTGATTCACTTCGTAAATTAGATCACCACCATTCACATCGTAGAGCTCACTTAGACGAACAGTTTTGCAATTATAATCATTGGGAATTATTGTGTGGATTTCGAAATAGGAGAGGAAGAAGGATCAGGCGATTCTGGCCGTTCTTTGAAAGGCTGGCGGCTGGGTAACGAGAATTAGGGTTTGGCACTTTTCTAGGGGCATTTATAGAAAAATATATTTATGTAAATTATTATTTAATTCTCTAATAACTCGATATGCCTCCGAACTCCAAATCGAACATAATGACTGCTGCCCCTAGCTAAGTACCCCCATTCCGGACACAATGGAATTTGTTTCGTGAACTAATTCGACTTTGTTAATCAGTTTTCATCCTAATTAAAATATAAATCAATATATATTGAATTTAAATGTACATTTTAATTTACCGGGGCCACATACTGACTCCAAAATTTACAAAAAAATAAATCTAGCTATGTTTTGACGATACAGTCCTAACAAAACTAATTTCGTCAAATTTGGGGACCATTTGAAAATGACCTTTTTCTAGTCGATTAAATTTAAACTAAAATTACAAAACACATTTAAATTCACTACGCTCACATATTAATTCAAAAAATTATGAAATTTGAAACCTAACAATAATTTGACATTCTTGATCCAACAAAAGTGGTTTCGTCGAAAACGGAGGTCGTTTCCAAAATGGCTATTTTTAAGGGCTATATATTATATTAAAAATATACATAAATTCCATAGTGACTATTTTGAATTTTAAACTGGACATAACTTTCAATTTATAAAGTGAAATCTCAATTGCTTACATTCGTTAGAAAGATATAATTAAACAAATTTTAACGTTTCTTGTTTTACTGAAATCCGATTTATATTGAATTCTGTACATTCATTTGAAATTTAAAATCGAATTTTCAAACTACTGCACCATTTCAGGCACGTTTTATTATTAAAATAAATTTATACATTCTAACTTCGATTTGTCATTAATATTTAAAATAAACCATTTTAAATATTCAAAATCCATTAAAAATCTAAAATAAAAATTTTAAATTAGTTCAGAAATTCCGGGTTGTTACATCACATCCCCATAAACATCATATTAGAATACGAGAATGATCCAACCATCAGAGAATTAAATAATAATATTTTACGATCCTCCGATATGTAAAATGCGAGTCGTTACACTTTGAGTGGTTAGTTATGCCTTTTGGGCTAACTAATGCACCCACATATTTTGTGGACTTGATGAGTAGGATGTTTTGAGAGTTCCTGAACAAGTTTGTAGTGGTCTTTGTGGATGATATTCTGATCTTCTTAAAGAATGAGGAGCGTGCCCTACACTTAGGAGAGGTTAGACGCTCTCTCAAATCGCATCAGCTCAAGGAAAAATTCTCTAAGTGTCATTTTTGGGGGAAGTAAGTAAGATTCCTAGGGCATGTAGTCTCCAAGGACGGGATAGTAGTGGACCCGGCTAAAGTCATAGCAGTTCAATATTGTATTGGACTGCTACGAAGAATGCGATGGAGGTGAGAAGTTTTCTAGGGTTAGCGGGCTATTATAGAAAGCTTATCAAGGATTTTCAAGGATATCAGCCCCACTCACCCGGTTGATGAAGAAGAACTTGGCTTTTTCGTGGAGCATTGACTGCGAGGGTGCCTTTTATAGATTAAAGAGGGCTCTGACAACTGCCCCAGTTCTAACTCTTCCCGACGGAAGTAAGATGTTTACAGTCTACATAGATGCTTATGGCACAGGACTTAGTGTCGTTCCGATGCAAGAAGGAAGGGTAGTATGCTATGGTAGCAGATAGTTGACAGTTCATGAGAAGAACTACCCCACCCATGATCAAGAGTTGGTGCAATAGTGTTTTCATTGAAGTCTTGGCGACATTATCTACTTGGAGAGAAATTTGAGCTATACACAGATCATAAGTCGCTCAAATACTTGTACCCACAGAAGGATCTCAACCTAAGGCATCAGCGATGTTTGGAGTTCCCAGCGCCCTACGACTTTGAGATAGGTTATACCTTAGGCAAGTGTAACGTAGTGGCGGACGCATTGAGTAGATAGAGGATGACTCTGAATCCTTTATTTGTAGAAAGGCGGAGCTTGGAGTTTATATCGATCTTCAATATTAAGCCATCTAAGGATTTCACATTGGGATTATTAGCATCAATAGAGGTGTGACATACTCTCATGAAGCGTATTAGATCTATCCACCGAGAGGACCCGCACATAGTAGACATCTTGGACAGGCTTGGTAGAGGAGAGACTTCTTTTCACCTAGCTAGATATACTATGGACGAGAAAGGGTGGCTAAAACGAGATGGAAGGCTAAGTGCCCCTAGAATTGGGGAATTGCTAAAAGCAATACTTTAGGAAGCTTATCATTCTCGGATGACTATCCATCAGGGAGGCAACAAGATGTATCAAGACATGGAGAGCGTTTTCTTTTAGATTGGCATAAAGAAGGACATAGCAGAATTTTTATCCTGATGTTTGACTTGCCAACAAGTAAAGGCTGAACAAAGGAAACCTGGCAGATTGCTTCAGCCTTGGATGTCCCACAATGGGAAGTGGGAGAGCGTCTCTATGGATTTCATCGATGGACTTCCCCGAACAAGGAAGGGAAATATGAGCATTTATGTGATAATGGAAAGACTTACGAAGAGTGCTTACTTTATTCCTGTCAAGATTAAGAGGACGACAACTTGGCTTACATTGGTATATCTAAGAGAGATAGTCCAACTTCATGGGGTACCTCCTAGTATAGTAAGCGACCGTGACCCCATCTTCACTAGTGAGTTTTGGAAGAGCTTACAAGAGGAATTAGGTACACAGCTATGTTTGAGCACAGCATACCACCCTCAGATTGATGGAAAAACTTAGAGGGTGAATAAAGTTCTTGAGGATCTACTGAGATTTTGTATCCTAGATTTCAGAGGAACTTGGGAGGAGCATCTCCCATTGGTTAAGTTTGCCTACAACAATAGTTATCAATTAAGCATAAGCATGGCATCCTTTGAAGTGTTATATGGACGACCTTGCAGATCACCTACTTGTTGGTCGGAGTCTACGGATAGATTTCTACTTGGATCTAAGAAGATTCAAGAGACTTCCGAGAAGCTTAATCTTATCCGCCAAAGAATGAACAGCTCAGGACAAACAAAAGTCATATGTCGATAAAAGAGGGACCGATTTGGAATTCAAAGTAGGAGATATGATCTTCATTAAAGTATCACCGCTGTGGAATGTAATTTGCTTTGGCTCAGTAGGGAAGTTGGCGCCAAGATTCGTAGGGTCGTTCCCGATAGTGGAGAGGATAGGTCAGATGGCCTATAGGATCAGACTGCAGGACAGATTGGCGGGCATAGACGATGTGTTTCATGTTTCCCATTTGAGGAAATGTCTACATGATAGAGAAGAGATAGTGGAGCTGAGCACACTTGAAGATGTGAAAGTTGAGAAGGAAGCATAGGTGAGAAGAGTTCCTACACATATTCTTGGATCGGAGTTAAAAAACTACGCAACAAAGAAATCAGATTCGTGAAAGTATAGTACGGAGAAGACAGCGAAGATGCGACACGGGAACCCAAAGACAAGATTTGCGCTTCTTACCCTTTTCTTTTTAAGAGTACGTTCTTAATTTCTTTTCCAAGCTTTTAAATTCGTAGTTGCTTCTATTATTCAAGTATGTTTATCTTATCGTTAGAACCTTTGATCCTTAGGTAGAATCTAATGGTTGGAAACATGTGTTTGAGACATGTTATGATTGATGGTTGCAAGTGGATGCAAGTGTTTGCTGATGGTTGCAAGTGGACGCATATACCCACACTAGGCACTAGATCGGCTCAAGCACTTACATATCACATATAGATGTATGTGCATTTTAATTTTCTGTGGATGGAAATAAGTGAATCACCATATGAATGTAGGATTTTGGTGAATGATTGTGCAAACATATAGAGCTTAAATGTTATACCAAGACTCTTTTGCATACATATTGGATACATGGCACATACATATATTGCATCAAGGAGGTCAACTGAATCTAACAGTTGCCTGATTTTCACATTAGTGTAGGGACATATACATACAACACCTTTGAATACGTTCATACAAGCATTAGAAATCCTTAAGGACAATGGATGCCAGTGGATGATGGATGAGTAGATGATTGTAGGTGGTTCCTAGAATAATAACATTCTTCTTAACTTGGAGATTTTGGCGACGAAATCCTACAAGTAGGGAGAATGTAACACCCCAAAATTTTAAACATTATAACTATACTGTAAAGATATTATATAATTAGATATTCATAATTAGGTAAAAATGGCTTTACCGTTTCATTTATCTTGGAATTTTGGTTCAAATATACCCCAAGTTTGCATAAATTGGATAACGTATGAACATGTTATGAACCCTAAAAGTTTGTATATATATAAGAATATTATATATGAATAAATTCAAACTGAGTCATCAACGAAGAAAGTAACGATCGTGGGATGACCCGACCAACACTGGGTCAACCCACTATGCCGGTGGGTCAACTCACCCGTATGCAGGCTCGATTCTAAGCTCTGCACCTGGACTATTTTGTTTGCTAGGTTCGTCCGCTGAATCAACATTACGTGTACGGCTTAGATTGAAAACCTAATATCTAATGGTTAAGGGTTGGCTCTGTTAATCAATAAAAAAGGGCTCTCTCTCTCATTTTATCTACACACAATTATTCTTCACTTCTCTTTAGCTCCATGACATATTCTAATTTAAATAATAAAATGAGGAAACGCTGCTGAAATCTAGATTAACAAAGAAGATTCAAGATCTGTAATCAACCTCCAACCCTGCAATCAATATAAACTCTTCATACAACCTTTTCTATAATGACATATATGTAAAAAGAGAGATAATCTCTTCTTCACCAAAACCCGCTATGAGTTTCATGTTATTTTCAGATCTGATACTTAGAACTATATCATGATAGTAAATAAAAGTGGATCTAGAACATACAGTACCTACAAGTTTTACCTGTTCTTGTACTGTTATTCATCTACGTCATTGTTACAGTAATGTACGTAAATTGATTAATTAGTTATGTGTATCTATCTTCCTTTTCCCTATTTCTGCTGTCTAATTTATTTCCAGTCTTGCCTATATGTATATTTTATACAATTTGATTTGGTTATATTCTTCTCCTTCTATTTTTCCCTTTTATTTACGCTAAGCATAGGCCATTGGAAGCCTAAACCATGTCCGATTTAAGATTGCATATAGTTAAATTTGGGATAATAAGAAATGACATGAAAAGGGGATTTTTGGCATATTATTAAATTGAGGACTGTTTGACTGTGATTTGGGAAAGGGATAATATGCATATACTTATACTTATTGTAATTTGTGAATATAATAAAAAGGGATAATATGCATAAACCTATACATGTTGTAGTTTGGGGAATACAATTGAAAATAATAATATGCATATGTCTAAACATGTTATATTTGACTTAATACAGACATTAAGTAAAGGATATGTTGAAATAATGTAAGTACTAGACGTAGGTTATGTAAACTAAATTACTATAGTAATTATATACATTTGGGCATGTGTTTGTTTTAGGACAGGGTTGTACACACATGTAATATTATAACCACGCTTATTAATGAAGCTAAACCTACTAGGTTAAACCTGATTATTAATAAGCTAAGAGGTCCCTCGTTATGCTGTTGTATGGGTTTTGGGGACTCTTAAATCCTAGTTACTTGGGGGCACAAGCTTAGGGGGTTTAGCTTGTGTCAATCTTGTTGTGTGGAACCCATATTAGTCAATATCTCTGTTGGTATTTTGTTAGAGGGCCTCGCACTAGGTAGAGGCCAGGGCATGCTTTACTGAACTAGATAGTAAGAGGTTCAAACAAGAAAGGTGGGTACGGGCGTGTTCCGGCGGAATCATGAGCATGCATGGATCCAATTAGGGAAACTAAGCCGCTGTAACACCAGTAAATAGGTCTTTGTTATGTAAGTTGCTGGGTTATGGAGTGATACACCCTACCGCCGAGGCTGACATAGAATATATATGCAGTAGGGAGCCGAACGAATGGGTAGTAATTAGGGTGCACCAAGTCCTGTTGTTATGCAATTAGGGTAACACCTAATCCTGTTATGTAATTAGCATGCACCTAATTCTGTTGTTTAATCTTGTTGTTTAATCCAACTGTTAAGTAATTAGGTTAACACCTAATCCTATTCCTATTATAATTATGTTAACACCTAAACTTGTTATACTAGTATTGGTGCACAAACCTGTTTTAGGGATATAAATGAGAAGCATTACTCGATCACTATTTATCCGGCTTTATTCCTATTGTTCTCGTTTATCTTGTTTACCTATTGCCTTATATGTTACTGTGCTTTCTCATCCAGTCTTGTTTATCTGTATTAATACCTCTATTTTATGCATATACTGAAAATAACTGGAACTCGCCAGGCTTTATGTCTGACCTTTTTGTTTCTCTTCTTTCTCTTCCTTTCCCCCATCAGGTCCTCAAATTGGTAGCACTCCTCAGTGATTAGGACTTTCTCTTTCAGCTTGGATCTGGACTTTCTCAGATGTATAGCTTTGGTTTACTTTCTACTTTGTTATGGCTTGCTATGAGGGATATGGTTTTATATTATCACTCTGTTATTTTGTATTAAATGACAAATTTGAGGTTCTTAGTTTTTTGATGTAACTGGTTTGATGATGTAACCTGATTTGAAACAGTGTTTTTTATTTTCAATAATAAAGCTGATTTTTCTGCTGCTTATTTCTATCTGTCTTGTGAAATTTGGTTATTATTTACCTACTGCGCTTCATGAAACTCAATGCATTCTCCTATGAGTGACATGAATGGATGTGGGATGTCACATTCCCCATCTTTTACTTCGAAAAATGGGGCATGATGATACTAAATGACCCGAAGCCTTGCAATGGTGACAAGTGCGGGGATCAGGACACTTGTTAGCGTAATGATCCTTCGACCCACAATTAAAATATTCCGCATGACAAAAGTTAGATGTTTCCGTTACGGGAGCCTCTTGTTTTCCTTTCTTATTAGGATAAGATTTGGGATTGTCGCTGGAGCTCCTCTTCTTGTTGATGTTCTTCTTAGAGCTCTCAACTTCAACATCGCCTTCTTCTCCTGCTCACTCAAGACTAAGTGCGATATCCACAAGCTCATCAAAAGGCACGACCAATTTAAGAAGTAAGACTTCTTGAGAATATTTTTGTGCCCACAAACAAATTTCCGATTCTTCTTCACGTTGTCAATATAATTAAGACCATATTTGGATAGAGAGTCCAAAGATGCATCATATTCTACCATAGAAGAGCTACCTTAAACAAGGTCCATAAAGCGATGGGATAATGCTTCTTTCTCACTCCCGGGTACGAACTTTGCTTCATACTTTTCTCGGAATTGCTTCCAAGTCAGATCTTTCTCTTGAACTTCGGGGGGGGGGGGGAAGCTCATACCAATCCAATGCTCATTCCAGGAGCATACTGGAAGCCATCTGGACTCGATGCACATCCTTTAGATTCATGCTGGTAAAGACGCGTTCACATGATTTGATCCATGCTTGGATTTCCATAACAGTTTCGGTACCCTTAAAAACTTTTCCATCGAGCTTGGTATAACAGCTGCATAAGCTAGTAAACCCAAATTTGAGATGCGTAGACGTAGAAGTGGTTCATGTTGCTTGAGCATTTGTTACAAGATCAAGAAGCTGCTAGGTTGTCTTATACACTCCTCAAACCGGAGTGGAACTGGGTTGAGCGACGATCGAGTGGGCGCACCTAGACATTTTTCTTTAAGAAAAGGAAGAAAAATGTTATTCTCAAAAGAATTTCAAATTTATTCGAATCGACGAACAAGGAATCATAATATAAGATAGGATATGACGGGGTCCTAAGGCTCAATTTAAATCCAAAACACGATTTCCTAAGAAACTTAGGACAATGATCCTCGCCATAATATCTTATATTGTTAAGAATTTGGCTCTAATACCAAGTGTAACGCCCCACCTCTATACTCGCATTAGCCAGGGTTATTACATGTAATGGTGTCAACTAACCCGAAGAATAAGGCTGTTGCGGAGCGACCAACTGTATAATAGCTTCGAACAAGTGTTAAACATGTCAGATAAGGTGGTCTTGCTTTTTAAATCTCTAGAGGAAATCTGATATATCTAATTCATGTTCAAACCACAGTGGCTATATATAATTCGGAAAAATATAAAATACATAACAGAATAATCAGAGTCAGACACAGAAATTCATATCACAAAGGCAGAATAAATATGAAAAAAACACTTTTGTGAATACATAGAGGTAATGGCCAAGCAATGTCCACTATACTACAAAAGAGTAGATATAGATACAAACCAAAAGAATATGAAAACATAAGAGTCACTGTCTCTAATATACATCAATATAAACTACAACTCTAGTGTAGTAAGCAAAAAAAAAATCAAGAGTTGGATCCTGCTATAAGTCATATGGAAGCACTTGCAACACCTCGGTCAAACCCGAGTATTATTTATAAGAAAATAAATAATAAACGGATCAGTCTGACTGTACTTATCATAATAAACCAGGATAAAAATAGAGATAGAGGCAGATAATGACATATAAGCAATAATAATCATGTTGACCCATAAGTATGAAACCCCAAAAATGTCTAACCAGCATCTCTAAGAGATCCCCACTCTACACATCGTACAAGTTGAACCGAATTTCCCTGCAAATCAGAAAATCGCCACATGTCGTACAAGTTGAACCGAAGTTCCTCGCGTATCTGAAGATCGCCAAACAACATAAACCAAAATTCCTTGCAAATCCGAAGATCGCCAAACAACATAAACCGAAGTTCCTCGCGGATCCGAAGATCGCCAAACAACATAAACCTAAGTTCCTCGTGAATCCGAAGATTGCCAAATAACATTAATTGAAGTTCCTCGCGAATCCGAACGAAGATCGCCAAACAACATTAACCGAAGTTCCTCGCGAGTTTGAAGATCGCCAAACAACATGAACTGAAGTTCCTCACGAATCCGAAGATTGCCTTTAGTGTAAATTACCGTAAGCTAGTAAATATAAGAGTTATGCTACATGTCCCATAACCACTTGCTCTACTCAAATATTTACGAACGAGTTGTATTTTCCACTAGAAGTACGAAATGATCATTGCCACGGTTATCACTCGAATGAGTCCGAGAATTAACCATCGAAGCAAACACAAGGGTTCATAGTCCTTTTTTTACTAAGGCGTTTAATTAGATTTCTCATACGAACGAGAAAAAGATTTATCAGATATATACTAGTAGATTGGGAAATGATTTATGAAATAACTTCATCTAATGAAGTCGGATTAAAAACCAATTTGGAAAATAATTTCATATAATGAAGTAGAGTTAGAAACCGATAAGTAAAAGATTTGGTATCTACTAATAATTTATAACCCATTTATATAATTTCAAATTGGCAAATCTCATGTAATAGCGATCGGACTAAGAATTCATATTTTACTGATGTAAACTAAATCCCACGACTATCAATTATAAGTTCGTTCATCACGAATCAATCGAAAGTTCGTCTAACTGAGCTGTTGAAATACATGGATTAGAGCAACTGAAAAGTCATAGGAAAAAAAGCAAATGGGCTGAAACTCGGCAGGTAAAAAGACTGGGACAACCAACACAATCGTCCGTGGGTGCAAAAATAACAGTACCAGTCGACTGGTCTATTTTTGACCAGCCGACTGGTCAACTTTACTTTTTTTTCTCGGGTAGCAGGATCAGTTGACTGGTCAACTACAGGTTGACCAATCCTGTCATTTTTCTTTTTCTTTCTAGCCAAATCATTCATGGATCGTTTTCGGCGATCATTGGTGGCTATATACAGCGACAAGGAGACCTCACCGGTTCGCCGAAACACTCAAACACATGAAACTCGATTCCACTTAAAGATTTTAACAAGAAATCATAAAAAATGAATTCAATCTCATCCATTGGAAGGTTTACAAACAAAAAATCTGAATCACATGATAAATGCACAACATATAAGTGTCAAAGGCATACTAGACAAGCTTATAGCTTGAGGCATAGATGTGAGTTCTTCAAGAACTCACCTTTGGTCTTAAGGAAGGAAGTAGAAGCTTCAAAACCAAACAAGATCAACCTCCCTTTGAGAAACACTCTAGAATCTCCAATCTAAGAACATATAAATAGAATTCCTAAGAGTTAGGTATTAGGAATTCATACAAATTAAAGAGGAGCAGGGTTGGTGAAGACAAAGATGGAGCTTACCTCTCTTTTCTATGAATTTACACTTGATTTCCTTCACAAATTTGGATTCCTAAGATAAACTGGGATTTAAGAATTTTGGTTTCCTTTTCCCTTGCCCGTTTTCTATTTGTGTTGAAGTGGAAATGAATGAATGGAGGAGAGGGGGCTACCAACTTAAGGCTTAGTGGGTTAGTGACTAGTTTGCCTAAACCAAGCCTAACCCAAAAGTCCCAATTTTCACTAACTCAAAATATATCGATGTTTATATTTTTTCTAGCTGTAAACGGCATTTTGGACTCAATGGAAAAGGTCTTAAATCCAAATTCATCTGTATGCAAAAAGTGACGTTTCAGACGTAAACATGATTATCGATGATATATTTAAATGAAATATTTAAATATATTATCGAAAAATATGCGGGTTGTTACATAGAGAATGCATGTCATAGTTTCGAAAAAATTCACTGGCTAGATGGTGGAAAGCTCGAAAATATCCTAGTGGACATAAATGTGTAAACCCAATAGTAAATTCGCATCATGGACAAGCTACCTTAAAATTTCTCGTGACAAAGATTATGCCTTTTGTAAAAGCATATTTGGATATTTCAATTGGTACAGTGCAAATGCTTGTGCAGGAACAATTGTTTATCAATATTCATTACATGAAAGCTCAGCGGACTAGGCAAAGCGATAGAGTTGATTTATGGTGATTAGGCCGAATCATATGCGACATTGCCACAATACTTTGAGGAGATAAACCAAACCATTCCAGGCATTGTATATCATGTGACACATGATAATGTTGGAGTATTTGATCGTGCAGTCTGGGCATTTGGGCCATGCATTACTAGGTTCTACACTATCGACCATTGTTATGCATTGACTGAACACATTTGTATGGTAAGTACAAAGGTACATTGCTTATCGCAACAGTTGTGTATGCTAATGACCGTCTTTTTCCATTAGCGTATGCAATTGTTGAAACTTAGTTTTATGATAGTTGGGGTTGGTTTTTTTCTTGTATGCGTGAATTCACTCATAGTGTTCGTGACCGACGTATAACATTCATATCAGATAGGATGAAAGGTATTCCTAAGGCTTTGGATGAGAAATGGAGAGAAGCATACAAGTATCGTTTCTATGCTAGGCATATAAAAGGAAACTTTCAAAATGCTAGATTCAGATATAAATGGTTAACCGAGCTATTTTACTCTGCCGCTTGTGCATCGGAGGTGGTTGAATACGAAAAAATGAAAGCTACAAATCGAAGCGCTCACGATTGGATAGAAAGAAGTTTGGGAAATGTAGAAGAAAATTAGGCATTATGCAAGGGTAACGGAGGTCGTTTTCACGTAATGACTACTAATGCATCAAAAAGTTTTAATGGAGTACTTAAAAGAGCTCGATCATTGCATATTAAAGCTTTAGTAGCACAAACATTCTTCCATTTATTTGAATATTTTTGTAAAAGACATGGAATTGCGGATGGACTAACAACACAGTTGATTCCAAAGTGGGAAGCTAGGATAACTGAGAGGGCTACTGAAGCTCGGCGTTGCAGACTTGTGCGATTCAACCCAACAGAATGAAATGTGATACATTATTTCGGTGATGAATATAAAGTACAAATCAACGAAAACAATTGCTTTCGCACGTGCAACATTCTAATGCTTCAACAGTTACCATGTGCTCATGTAATGACAGCTTGTTCGGTGCAGGCAAACGGTGTTTATATACATAACCATGATTTCGCTTCTCCCTGGTATTCAGTTGAAAGTTATAAAAAATCTTATAAACCCGAGTTTCATCCTATGCATGACAAAAAATATTGGAGGTCGTATGATGGCCGAAGAATATTACCACACCTATGATAAGAAGAAGACCTGGGAGATCCCGATCTACAAAAATTAAGAATGTGATGGATGAGGGTCAGTCATCAAAAACAAATAGGAGCACCAAATACGGTGTGGCAGGACACAATCGAAACGATGTACTTCAGTAGTGTAAATTTTCATATATGTCATTGTTAAATATCGAACCTTTTCTTATTTAATGATTGTTGTGGAAGTGAGATTATATTATGCATGTTGTGTCATATGAACTTGTTGTAGAAAAATATAGAAGATTTTTGAAATTTGGTATGCAGGAACAAAATTATATGTTGTATGAACTTGTTGTAAACAGGTATGGGCAATTATTCATATTTGCTATGTTGGAATAAAGTGTAGGTGATTTTTGAAAAATCGCTATCTCAACCTGGACACATTAAAATGTGATGGCTTGTAAGAGCCGAAGGTGATTTTTCAAAAATTGCCTTCGGGCGATTTCTCAAAATTCGAAAAATCTCTAATTACTACTGCCATTGAAACTACCAGACAACGAGCCCTTATTCATTGTCAACAATATTGAAATTCAAACATTGATAACATAAAGTCGTTGACAAGTAAATATGACTAAAAACACAACAAATTCATTATGTCAAACATCACATAAGCTCACAGAATATATCTCACATACTTTAACAACACATACAACAAGTTCACAACAGTAAAACAACCATCTTAAATTTCTAATTTCACGGGGAGTTGTCGTCTTCTTCTGCTTGCGTTTTGTTGATCGGAAGGGCCTGCTTCTTCAACATCGGCGGTGGGCTCCATAGTTGGTTGTGCCTGAGACGGACCGTGTGGGTACTCTTCATGTGACGACGCTCCCGCACCCTGTGAAGAAGAACCACTAGTCTGACGTGTGTACTGTAATAGTAGAAGAGGTGCGGGTGGAGGAGGAGGACTTGGTGGTTTTGGCCTGTCGAGCTTGTTTCTTCCTAGGACCGCTCGCAAAATGTTCTTTATGTTCATGCACATCCCCTTTGATTCCTCATCCTGCCGGCGTTTCCCAAGCTCCTGAGTTGTCTCCAAACCCTGGTATATTCCATCGGCCTAGCAAATTTTTGTAAGCACGCATATGACAAAATTGTATTATTTTTTAGTCTAGTTTCAACAATGAATGATACTTACAACATTTACCTCCAGCGGTGCACGTGGGGTTTATAGTTTCTGGGAACTGCCTGCAAAGGCGCGATGAGAACGTATCTACGGGTGATATTCCAATACCATCTCATATATTCTGAAACAGGTATGAGGTGGGCTCCCACTCATCTGAGTACATGTGTTTATGATTCCAATGCTCAACGTAAAGTGCATAGCCCTCCGCATTATACTATGCACTATATGCGAACGCTTTATCTGGTATATGTTGCGCCATTCCAAACCGTCGCATACCCGATCCGGTAAATGATATGCGGTCTGTGAGGTGCAGACGAGTGGAAGTCTAGCAGTCCAAAAATATATGGATACAGTACAAATAGGTGGAAGCTGATTAAGCACTTCTTACGTGTACAGAACCCATGTAACAGAGTTGGGGTCAAGCACATCCAACTCATTACTATAGAATATGATATTTCTACGAGGAGTTGGTGTTATCTTCTTTGGGCCTATCCATCTGTAAATAACAAATGTTGCTACAATAACACATTTGATTATACATTAAAAAATTAAATTTATTTAACAAGAAAGCATACCAAGATCCAAGAGGCAATGTATTATCGATAACAACGTTTCAGACATTAATCCGACCAAAGGAAGATATATCTGAGACCAAAGCTGCATAGAGTAGAATACAATTGATATGACCATACCATATTTCATAGCCAAGTATACATATAGGTATGAGAGTCACGATGAACCTGCACAAGCATTAAACAACCTCCAATAAGTCGTGTGTCCAATATTGTGAGCCTAGACTTATCCATGTACGTATAACACAAGGCTGCACTGCACTACCCCATGAATATTTATCGCACTCGTTTAAATCTCTAAGAAACACTAACAATTTAAGATCCACTCTATTTTTTGAGTGGTCGTACATCAAACGAGATGTAATAAGGTGCAAGATTATTGCTCATGTACGCTGCTCAATCTGCATATTGGTGGCATCAGGAGGGATATCATTGGCAAGAACATGCCTATACCATCTAACTTTAACCATTTCATTTCCCGTCACTTGATTGAGTGGTGGATTAATACCTTATAAATCCAGACATAATTGTAGCCAATTATGTTGCTGAGGAATCACTAAATGCATGCCTTCGATAGGAAAACCTAAAAGCACTTCTACAGCACCTAATGTGATAGTTATCTCACCGACTTTGAAGTGGAAAGTAGAGGTCTTTGGCCTCCATCTATTTAGAAGTACGGTAATAAGATGGTGATCCAACTGCATGTAGCCTAACTTAAATAAGTGCATAAAGCCAGTTCTCTCAATTAGTTCCAAAACTCTTGGATTTTGAGAAGTAACTTTCTACAATGAAATGGAATTATCGATGGTATAGTCCGGATCTTCACGCTATTTACTAATTAAAATAAATTACAACAACGACAATGTTATTTAACATTAAAAATCAAAATTTTAAGCTTAAGGTCAAAAAATAAATTACCAACATCCATTATTGGTTAGAAGTGCGATAATTCTGTTGGAGATACAAGACGCCTCCATTAATCGGACCTGCTCCATCTCGACATGCTTTGCAATATATCATGCGAAATAAAAAATTATTATCGACCACTCGTGCAAAACCTTATCATGTCATAACCTACTTATTTTGTGAACTTCCAATGTTTGTGTGTTTCGCCAACATTAAACTATAACAGTAGAAGAAGTAATGTACTTTGATAAAGCTTGTTGAAACTTGAAGGGATTTAAAAAAATAAAAAACAACCCAAAATAAGCCAATATCCATACCTATATCCTCTTCAATATTAGATGAGCTTGCCATAGTGTTAAATTGAGTTTATTTTGAAGAAAAAGGGGTAATTTAGTTAATTTTAGGTTTTGGAGGAGGGATGCCGAAATGGGTTCGTTTTTGAAAGAGGGGCAAATGTTTTACAAGTGAGGAGAAGAGGGTTGCTGACTGTTAAGTTATAGGGACTTAACGTGGGTGATTTTTCAAAAATCGCATATTGGCGATTATCAAAAATCGCCTGGGGGATTTTTGAAAAGTAGCCTTTACTTTTAGTCTGTTATTTGACAAGAAGATAAGTTGTATACGTTTTCATCCATACCCAAAAGATCAACCTCAGCCTTAGCTTCTTTATGTTTTCAAACTTCGCCTATTTATATGTTTTCACAAATAAAAATTAAACTCTTCAACTGCAAATATGAAGTTCAAAAAATAAAACACTAGATTGCATAAACAAAACAACGACTATTACACATATTAGTCATACATTCGATTGTGACTTAAATATAAATTCCATATTCCTTCGTTCAAAGTAAAACATAAGCAAACATACATATGTCCTTTCTAAGGCCTTCTCTAACAAATTGGACAAGTGTCTATTCTCTTCTTGCAATTCAAGTGCATAATTGAGGCCTCTAACGCACATCGAAGAATCAATCTACTTAAAATACTTACAACATTCAACTTCTTCAGGATACCTTTTGTGGTCCTCGTACGATACAAAAGCGAAAAATCTATGTCCAGCATTCTCTTCATTTTTGCATACAACAACTATACACTCATCTCCACATCGACATACTGGATAAAGACCTTTAGGAATAGCAGTTGGAACATGGTGTAGACGCTCGACTATAGTTCTTTCAAAGCATATCTGTTTTCCCGGTCTTTGGTTCGCTACAACTTGGCATAAACGAGCAGTTAACGCTCCTAATTGAACTTATTGAGGTACCGGGTCTCGTTCCGGATCAAATTGAGTCTCCGGAACGAATTCTTCATCATCGCTTTGTTTATCTTTTTCTAAACCTAGCTGCAATTCAACTTCATCGCAATGTTTCATCAATCACTCATCATCAATCTCCCAATCATCCATGACTAAGTTAAGTAAAAGTTATACGAACAAATTTCTAGATTTTTTATCAATACACATTAATATAAAACATAATTAATGATAATTTTTACATTGCAACACTTGTATAGGTCCAAACTTTACACAAATTTGTATACAACTAAGGAGAATCGAATAAATTTTTAAACATATCTATTTTTTTTGTTTGTAGAGTTGAGGTTCTGAAATGGATTGAGTTTTTTGTTTGGGAAAGTAAGATGGGAAAAACGGAAAGGAGAAAAGATGAGCTAATTGTTTAAGTAGACCAAAAAAATATACGATTTTTAAAAAATGCCAGTTGGCAATTTTCCAAAAATCACCAAATAAAATCAGTTAGTTTTTGAACAGACGATCTTTTGAAAAATCGCCAACAAGGTTTTGGTCTGTAGACGTTTGCGTGGTCACAACTGATCTGTAATCTGTATACCTAAATTATTTTCCAAAGTGGTCAATTTGTGAAATATTTTGCTTGAACGTGGTTACATATGCAAATTTTCCTGAAAACATTACGACTGTCCATACGAAATAGATGTACGCACTAGGGGTGAGCGTTTGGTTAGTTTTGTTTATCCGATGATAAATTTGTCAAACCAAACTAAAACCAATAAAAATGAAAACCAAACCAAACCAACCAAATTAAGTTTGGTTGGTTCGGTTGGTTATCCAATTAAACCGAACTAAAAATATTTTACACTACGTGTTTGAAATATTCACTATAATTTGAAATAAATTATAGACATATGATTACAGTATTATTATATTTGTTTTTTAATATTAATTTTGATACATATGTGATGATTAATATATACTTAAATAATTAAACTAACCTAAAATATTTATTATAACACCGATAATTTTGATAATATAGTAAAATTTCGGTTAATTTGGTTAAACCGATAACCGAACTTAATATTTTTTTGGGCCGATTACAAACCGATTTAATTTCAAAACTGAACCAAACCGACCAAAATAAATTGGTTTGGTTGGTTTATTTGGTTTAACCAAATAATGCTCACCCCTAGTACGCACCACATACAAATTAAACGTGACACCGACGCAAATCTATCTGCTACGGTTCCATGGGCCACAATAATGTGCATCGTTCATTCTCTCTAACTTCGTTTATTGAGAAAATAAAATAAAAAAGCAAAGAAGGACCCCACCTCAAGCTCCTGGCACATCTGTGTCGCTGTTGAGCGCCTATTTGGACAAACGATGGAGTGCGAACTGGTTTTGTACTTTAGCACGATCCTTCGTGAATCACCCAATTTCATTCTTTTATCGTATCGCTTTCTTCTTCCTCGATCCATTTCTTGCTAAAAGGTCATAGAAGGAAAACCCTCTTTCAAATTTGCGTTGAACATCCACAATATTGACGTATTAACACTAGGTCTTTGTTTTAATTGTTTATCACTTCTTCGGTTTAAACAGATAAGCAGAGAAAAAAAGGATCGATGGGGAGACTAATGAGGAGCTGCCTGCAATCTTTACTCAAGCTCATGAATTCGATCATCGGATTTGTAGGGATGGGAATGATTTTGTATTCGCTGTGGATGATTCGCGTTTGGTATAAGCACATGGATAGTTTTTGGGACGATTCTATTCCGCCATGGTTTGTGATTGTTTTCATTTTTTAGATCTATATTATGTTTTTCACGATTATGTTATGGCTCGAAAGCTTCTTCATGAAGTCTGTCAGTCTGAAAATGCATGATATATAATTTTTTAAACGGCAAATTCTGTGTAGACCACTGTTTTTACTGAGTTAGCCCCTGCTTTTTTTAAATTTTCACATAACCAAAATAACCTTTAGCTCGTAGAGTCAATGTAATGTTATGTTGCTTACCTCGTAAGGACTCTACGAGGTAATGTTGCTAACCTCGTAGGGCCCCTACGAGGTAATGATATCAACCCCGTAGGCCTACTGCGTGGATGAATCACAGTCCCCACACCCGCACTGCGTGGTTGAGGAAAACATGTGGAAAAAAAATCCAACTAAGGATATTTCTGTCCAGCGAAATTTTAAAATAAAAAAGGGGGGCAATTCAGCAGTTTTGGTGGTCTGAATAGAGTTTGCCTTTTTTAAGACCATTCGTTAATTGGCTGCTTATTTTTTGATATTATTTATTAGGAAAGTCTGTTTTAACACTATAAATATACACAATTGATGACACAATAAATTTGCACCATTAGATTACCCCATGAATTCCACATTTCATACAAAGACAAATTAAACTAGTATTTTATGTCTCTCAGTTTGTGTTTAATTTTGTGTTCAAATAGACGACCCTTTATTTATTTTACTACTAGACAGCTAATTAATTCATAGGGAATATTTTTACGTTATGGTGGAGATAAGGTGGAATACAATCATGTTTAGAATAAGTTTGAGGTTATATGTCTGGTAGGTGCATATTAAGTGATAGTTCATAGACGATGCTACAACCTCATTTTGTAAAACGCGAAAGTTTAAAGTTGGATTGCTGGTTCAAATTCTGATGGTAGTATAGGAAGACTTACCGAATTATGACTAGTGCAGTACTCTAGTAGTTCTAGTGTGTCCAAGTTTAACTTTGTTTTTTAAAGCATAACTTACTGATAAAGTGGGGCTTAGTTTTAGGTGAAGTTATGTTATCCGATCTTAGAATTATTTAGATGCTATTCGATTGTTCTTTTCATACGATAGACGACCTAATGAATTTTTTATCTGAAAGTTGCCTTGTAATAAATAGTTCATAGCTCGCTTGCATACTAGAAATCACGTGGGATTACGTGTAACTTCATCTGAACGAAAAAGTATGATACTTCAGTGATCTTTGTCTAAACCGCATCTCAAACCAAGGTACAAACTGAAAGACATCATTATCTTAAATTGGTCCATTGCCTAATCGATTTGGTCCCCACCTAGCAGTGCAACTTGCTATGACGCTAGAATGGATCATTCAGAGGAACTGGAACGTTCTATTCAACGATACAAAGCTATTGTTATAAGTTTCAACCCATTTTTACTTGTAATGCAGAAGTTATGAATTCCACAGTAACAGTTCAATATTCTTTTGCTACTTAGAAAATGGGCGAGTATAGAACTCACAATCTAGTAAAGAAACTCGTGTGAGCCACACTCACAAAAGAAAAGATGACGTGCTAAAAACAAAGACTCAAGAGACAAAATCAGAGGTGTCAAAACCGGTCCGTAAAAACGGTCCAACACGTCATTCATTGAGCCACAAAATTGGTCTGATAGATCTTCCGTTGAACTGTTAAAACCATGGTTCGAGGTTTCGGCCGGAATACCGAAATTCCGGCCATCTCGGTTCGGTTTCGTCAGCATCCGGGACGAAACCCTAGTCAAATATCGGTTTCGGTTGAGAAGGGAGAAATTGCTTTGAAATTTTCGAAAATTACAGCTATCGACTTCTATACTTACCTGAAATTATCGACGATTTAAATTTCACCTTCAGCTCGTCGTCGATTTCATGTTTGTTAATTCGAACGTTAATTTTCTGCATTTAATTTTTTCTCTCTCGAGCTAGGCGATGAGCTTTTCTCTTTTTTTTTTTTTTTTTTTTTTTTTTCTTCGAGGTTGGCAGAAAGCGATGTGTTTGTTCCTTCCGGCGGCTAGGGTTTAGTGGAATTCAGCGGCTTGGGCTGTTTTAGTTGGACTGCCTCATATTTTTGTTAACGCAAATCGGTTTTTATTCATTTATGTTTGGACTGAGCTGGGCCTATTTCAATTAAACAATGGTTACTTAATAATTAGAACAATCATGCATTACATATTTAAAGGCAATATTTTATTAACATGGTTTACCGGTACATTTTTATTGACAAATCATTAAAAACTAAAATCAGGACCGAAACCGAGCCCACAACCGAAACTTCCGAATTTTCCGAAATCGTCCGAAACTAGAAAAAATTCAATTGTCCGAAACCGAAACCGAAACCGAGTTTTCGAACCTTGGTTAAAACGATATGGTATGTAGCCTACCGGGCAGTGAAAATATTAAGTATATTTTATGATCCGTGCCGATCTGATTGGTACCGACCAGATTCTTGCTTGCCTATACCAGACCTGGCCTTCCTTCTGGACATCAAGGTCCGAATCTGAAGGACTTCCATCCTCTATGCTGTAGCCTCAGAGCCTCCCAGTTTTAATCATATACCTATAAATACCTCAGACCATCACACTTGAGAAATGGAATTGAAAAACAACTAATCTTCGTAGAATCAAGATAAGCTCTTGGAGAATTTTTAACCAACAAAAAATAACCCTAGCCCACCCAGTCACCTTCAGTCATTGATTTCACCATCCAACATCAGGTCATGGTGGACAGATTCTAGATCTACAGTGTTAGAGCTCTGTCAACCACAGATCTACCTAGCCATAATTATTCTAGCATATCCAGGTAGATCTATCAAACACCGTAGCAATTGTAAATCAAAGAAGCATAGTAAAATATATAGAGTGGATATAGGTCAAAGATTGTTGAACCATTATAAAAATTCTACATGTCTGTGCTTTTTCTGAATTTTACTTCTATTTTTCTAGTAGGGTTCTGTGTTTTGTGATCTGAATTAGAGTAAGAACTTAACAGATTTGAAAATCAGATTTCTCACCTTATACAAACTAGTTTTAGGATCATGCTCATGTTCCTACGCTAGACTAGATCTTTGTTCTTGGGTGTTAGGTGAAGCAAGCAGTAGTCACCCTTTCAATTATTTTTTGAAATTGATGGGTATTCTACCATAGCAGTATACACTGTAAAGTGTAAATTACTTTGCCTTTGATGGTGTACCCAACAAGCATCAAATAATGAACCACTTCCAACATTTCATGGTATCAGTCATTTTTAATAGCTACATCTATCATTCCTAAATCAGTCATACAACTTCATTATACGATATTCTCATTTTTTAACATTTATATTCAATTATATTCAATGTTAAGCTCTTATTCTTCATTTTATTGCCTTTGAAAATAAAGATCTTTTAATCATACCGATACAGTAACAATTTAATAATTAAATTCAAACTAATTTCCAAAGCTACATTTGGTTGTGCATTGTTAGGTTATCCTCTAAAGCAGTACAAAAAATATAAGAGGAGATTTAGATCTTGTCGTGTATAGATTCTGCCGCAGAATTTGAAATTTCTATATATTGTCTGCATTGAATCAATTAGGATTGAAAATTAAATTGTTTTTAACTAAAGATAATTTTGCAGGAGGTGCAACAGAAAAAGGAAATATATTGAGTTTGATGCAATTTGTTTAGAAAACGAGTCGAAAATATGTCTAACAGTGAATCCAAATGAAATTGGTTGGAAAGAATAAGAAGAAGAAAAATTGTTGGTTATAAATGAAGAGAGAAAATCGCCATTCTTATTTAGTGGTTGCCATAGACTCAATATTTTTGTTTTAATTTATTACTTTTCATTTTCAGTTTATTCTTTTGATCTAATTTTTTTCATTTTTATTTGTATTATCAGAAGTTGTTGTAAATATGTTAGAATTAATAAAATTCAAACAAAGATCTTGCTTGGATATATCAAAAAGAATAGAACCAATAAAGTTAAAGTTTATTCAGAATAGCTACAGAATGTTGAAGGATTTGAGCTTGGATTTTGATAGAAATTTATAAGTAATAATGAATTTATCATTAAAGAAAATGAAGTTTTTAAAACAAACTGTGTGATTCTAAAATATAGTAGGTAAAACCTGTATCTGTTCACAAATTATGAAATATAATTATACTGGTGGCCTGGTTTTATTTTATTTGGAAAACTATATTCGTTGTTCCTTAAAAGTTTACAACCTGACGCGACATGAGTTTTTAAGTTATTTTTTCAAATATGCATCTATTTGATATGATTTAATTCATCGTTTTTTTTCTTAATTTAAAGTATCAATTAATAATTTATGAAGAGTGTGAAACATATATTCTTACAATGATAGAGATTTATGAATTGTATAATAGTTCAGGTAGAATTGTTACGGTTATACCATCTATTGCTCAATCACACTCAACTATTCATATGGTTATCATCTATTATGGTATGGTGTCGGTGATGATTAATGTTTTTTGGTAAACCAAGAACAATCACACAAAATTTTAGTACAACAATAGAATTGGCCAGTAATGTTTGTTACAGCAGTATTCTTTGGAGTTCAAATAGCATTAGCCAATGATGTTTGTTACAACTTACAACTACATTTTTAGTTCTCAATTTAGTTTTAACCAAGATTTGAGAAATTGGTTTCGGTTTCGGTCAGTTGAAACATTTTAACTTTCGGATGGCTTCGAAAATTTCGTTTTTGGTTTTGGTTTGTAATGATTTGGTAATGAAAATGTAATGATAATTACTATAAATAGAATATAAAATATTGTATTTAAAGAAATAGAATACGAATTCGTATATTATATACAAGTAAAACTAATTTTGGAAATCAATTGTCAACCCAAACATAGCCTATATCCGAAATAAATCAAGTTAATTGGCTGAAGCTTATTAAATAAAAATGCCGATGTCATATTCCTTTTCTATCAAGCTCAAGCCCTTAAACCCTTATTTACCATAACTAAATTAAATTGGCCCACACCAATTTATATCTTATTACCCTAATTCAACGTTGTCCGAACTCTTCAAAACCGACGTCTTTCTAAGTCAGTGTCTGACATTGTTCCATTTCTTCCGTCTCAAATTCGAGATCAACTGCTAGGGCAAGGAAAAAGAGCTAAAGTTGAAGTCATCGATTTTGATTTTTGTTTCAAAACCCAATGAAGACAGGTGTCTGGAGGTAAGTCGATTTGAATATGATTATTATTATTTATTTTATTTTGATTTTTCTCTTCAAAACTCTAAGCGAACCAAAATTTTTGTTTGATTTCAGTTTGGTGTAACCTACGATGCATGTATGGTACTGTCGAAAATTCGGTGTACCATCAAAAAAAATTATTCAACTTTTTCCCAAGTTTTTTATATGAAAAAATTGTTGTACTTGTCATCTACTGTTGTTATTTAGCTTCCCACATTCCAAATTATTACCTATTGTCCCTATGTATTTTCTCCTAGTCATATTTTGATCAGTTGCGATGGGAGGGAAAAAAACATGGAGAACAAAGGAATAAGTCGACCATCAATTTGTCAATATATTTTATAAATTGATTGTCCATCAATTTGGAGAATGTGCCTCCACACCCCACACTTAAGAAAACCCACCCCAATGTGCGCTCACGCATGCATGCATGCGTGTCGCACGTATGACTGTGTCATGTGTGTACGTGCGTGCGCGTAGTGTCCCTTTGATATCCTTATTTTTAGCAAGAGAGAAAAAAAGAAAATACATATTTGAATAAAACTGTTGGCGAAAGGTAGACGAACCAGTGGGGTGATACAAAAGGGAAGTGACCCTGAACCTTATATACACACACACACGCACACACACACACACAAGTACGCATGCACGCCTGATGGGCGTATGCATAGCTGAATTTGACCAAAGCTGGAATTGATGTCTAAAATGGTCAGTTGTTGTGGCGCTTTATGTGTACAATTATAGGATATTGCAGTTTGAAAAAAAAAAAGCAATGAAGCAAAAAAAATTGAATGTTGTGCAGACTATCTGTAGTATGATAAATCAAGTGCAGTACCCAGAACTGATGTGAACCACGTTCAACATATATGTATGATAAATCAAGTGCAGATCGAATAAAATCAGAAGAAGCATAAATAACAGCTGTTTTCAGTTTGAATCGAATGGAGAAAGGCACAACAGTTATTATAAAAAAATAAACATTACATCTGCAGACCATGGTTATCACGGCGGTAAGTCGAGTCGAGTCGATAGAGGTCCAATTAGTCGACTAGTGGACTAGTCGTAGACTACTCGTAGACTAGTCGAGACTAGTTGATAAATAAATATATACATATGCATATTTCCATCTTTTTTATTTAAATCAGGCCAAAATCCATATTTCCATCCAATATCTGTTGATTTAGCCTTTCGTTTTGGATCCTTAGAGAGATCATACGCTTCAATACTTGTTGTTGGTAATGGTATTTCTGCAGCCATCTGAAAAGAAAAAAAAACAGGAATTAAATTACAGTGTTTAGGCTGTGTAAAATAACAATTAACATGAACTAAGCCTAAAATGAACACTTAACAGGAAAAAATAAAAAATAACTCAGGTACGTCGAATACAGGAATAGAAATACCATTAGTTTGTATAAAGTACTAAGGCTAAATTCACAAAAGCAAAAGAACTAAGCCTAAAAGGAAAGCCTGTTTAAAAAAAAAAGAACTAAGGCTAAACATATAGTTAACAAAAAAAGAAGAAGAAGGCACGGCAACGAAAAAAAGAAGAAGCACTTGAATCGATTGTAGGGAGAGGGGAGAGCGGCAACGGCAGGAGAGCAACAACGGTGGCAGGAGAGCAGCGGAGGCGGCAGGAGAAGAGCGGTGGCGGCAGGAGAAGAGCGGCGGCTGGAAGGCTAGGGTTACTCGAAGTCGAACTATCGGGTTTCTTCTGATCGATGTCTTCTTTTTTGTTGGATACGTCGAATACGTATTTTTGAGTTGGACTCTCCCTTCTGGTCTTTTTCTTTTTTGGGCCCAAATTTGAAACCAGTCTGTAAAGCCGAACCGCCCAGTCGACTGACTAGTAGACTAGTCGCTCCATGTCGTTCAAGTCGCCCGACATATTGACAAAATCCATGTCGAGAGCACTAGTCGCTTACTACTGACCGACTGACCGACTAGTCGACGACTAGTCGCGACTAGTCGGTCGCCGTGATAACAGTGCTGCAGACATATGCAGACTTGAATCTGAATGCATTCAGTTGAAATTACACATGTGCTACTTAAATTACATATTTCTTTTCGAACAGTTAGTGCTTGCATCTCAATGCATCAACATGAATGACTGCCTCAACTAATGTCTCAGATCAACAGAGTACACTTGAAATCCACAATCCCTAGCTATCTGGCACCCAAAAAAAAAAAAAAAAGAACTTAGAAAATGTAGATGACTATAATCGATGAGTGGCTGTCAAAGGAAGAGGAGGAGAAGTAATCATTAGTGATATGAACCGCTACAGCTGAAAGCCTGAAATGTAGGCATATGTGTATTTTTAAAGCTGAAACGTACAGTTATATAAATCAAAAACAGAAATCTTTCTCTTAAGTTAAATAAATAATATTTAATTTACTGTCAAATTAAAGGTGAGGTAAACAGATCATCTAAATCATGATTTTATTAGCGAAACACAACCATAATAAACAATCAACGTATATTGAAATAAAAATCTACAAAAAAGCAGAAAATCATGAAAGTTTAACTAAAATGGTACCGATTTGTCTTCATGTGTGAATCCCTCTGTCTTCCGACTAATCATTGTTTGTTGTCGCTTCGAGGTCAACTGATTATTGGAGATTCGCTCAAAACTTAGCCGAAGACCTGGAATCAAAAATTATAAAAGAACAAAATGTAGAATTTCAGTAGAAATAAATTAGGAAGTGAAAATAAATTTGCTGATATGTTAAGATGAAAGAATTACGCTGGCCGGGAAGGGAAGAGGAATAACTATTGAAGTTGGATGGACGGAAATGAGAAAGAGGCGTCTGTAATTTAAGTAGCACATATGTGGACGTTAGTTTGCACATTCAGTTGTGCAGACATTAGTTTGAAAAGAAGCACATATGTGGACTGCAACATATATGTAATTTAAGTAGCACATATGAAAAGAAATTATATTACGTATAAATTATATTTTGTAATATGAAAAGAAGCACCGACTTAGTTTGAGAAAATTTATTAATTAAACAGAAAATTAGCAAATAATATATCACTGAATATATGTGAGGACTAAAATGTCATCCGTGACTTACAGGTAATCGAAGACAAAAATTATTTTGGAGATAACCTAAGTAGATATAGCTTTAAACATTTAGGAAAGAAAGAAATAGAATGACGTGCAACAGGACAAATGCAAAGATTGCGATAAAAATGGCTGATGGGCTTTATAACGATTATTATACTCTGTTCAATCAAATAACAACAGTTGATCATGGAAAAATGCCGAGCCAAAGAACTATTAATGTATTCAACCCCCAGTGAGTACACTACCCTATAAAGAGAAGCATGAGAAAAGTAGTTATCAAAAGCATTAATCATATTTATGTATTTATGGTTTGTTTAAACAACTTATAAACCAACAAATAACAGTTAAAATAGTATATGTATGCCTTCAGGGATGTATATAAGTGTGTTCTTGCAACCTTGTTCAATCCCAATCTACAAACCTGTCAATAACATTCGTGAAGTTCACCATGATGCAGTCAATGCGATAATGGTTCATAAAATTGGGTTAGGATTTTACTCCTAAGTCCTAACATGTTATAATAAAGTAAATTATATAGTTTAAGTAAAAGTTCTGTTTAAGTGGTAATCCTGTTATTCTTATGTAAACTGTAGTGCCATCTTTGATCATTTAGATAAAAAAACATGGTAATTAAATTCACGTATGATACAACCAATGGTGTGCAGATGTGATTCATTCTTTTTAGATCTGAAACAAAGCATTAAAGTTAAATTGAAGTGATCAAAAAAACTCACAAATCATTCCCAACTGGCAAATTCGAGCATACAAAGTGTCAACTGCCAATTCGATATCATCAGAATCCTCCAGTCCGAAGATTAGCAGGTTATGTTATAAAGCAAGTGGAATATCCAAAATGAAGTAGGAAGAATTTGACATGAATCAACAAAAAAGGTTTAGAACTAAGGCATCAATTTTCTTTTTCATTTTTTCATAATAAAAGAAAGGATAAAGTGAACTATAAGTTACCAAAATGTTCAGTAATCTAAGAGATAATCTATATTAGAATCCTTCATTATATAAAATTATCTTAACCTCCTCCAGATTAATGGCCAAATGAGGTAGGAAATTACAATTTTAAGCCGCTGTCATTCAACGTACTTCAATAAAGGGAAATCATATTTGGTCCCAATGCATACTTAAAAAAAAAAAAAAAAAAACATTCCTCGTCGTAGAAGAATTGGGTAATGACTCTGTGAATCAACAACTATAGCCTCATACATATGACACTGGGAAATAGACTAAAAACAAAGGGAAAACATACTTTTAATCCAAATGCATAGAAGTAATAAATAAAAAAGATCAATCCAATCCTTTTTGTCTGCAAGTGCATGTATATGTTTTTTTTTGGATATGTGCACTATTATTTATTTTTACATCTACAATTCCTGGAAATGGGTTAATGGCATATTGTAAAGACATTCTGAGTTGTTAAAATAATGATTTTGAGCATTAGCCAAGACAACTGACACACACACAAAAGAATTTGACTTCGTAAAAACTCCAGTTCCTACAGTCCTAGATTTCTCTATACTACAGATCAATAAGAGCGCTACAGGAAACCTTGTTCTCTTTAAAATGTAAAATTCCTATTCTTTTTTTTAAGCTTACCTGTAGTAAGTTAGACAGGCTAGCAAGATTTGTTGAACGGAGCTGATAAAAACATTTGAAGGGTCCTTAAGAAAATTAATATTTTGAGAACCTCAAGAGCTCCCAACAAAGAGTAAAGAGGATAATGATATGTAAATGAAAACAGTGCTTAATGATCACAAATACTCGATGCCCGAAATTGAAATGTAAAAGAACTCATCTTTTTTAGCCCCACACTGACTTAGTCAATCTCCCCCAAAAAAGTTTAACAACTGTGTTTTTAAAATATAAGTATTTAGGTGAATTTGAGTGGACTGTGTGATGGATTAAACATGACATGTAGATTTAATATTTAAGTTCTCAAGAGAAGTACAAAACAGTAATATAGCATAGTGTGAGCTTCGCTATAATATAGGCTGAAAGTGAACTACATTTCCTTTTCAAGTTAAATAGCAATATTAAAATCAGTGAAGCAGGTTGACTTTATTTCCTGTACATCTAATCATGTCCATCTGGCAATTCTTATCAATATTTAAGCATGCCTCTAATATTGTAAAACTGGTTTGTTTGAGGAGCTGCCTCTAATCTTGATTAAAATTAGTCAGTTAAACATCCAAACATTTTTAGACAGTAAGAGTAGAGTGAAAAATTATCTTAGGCAAGAGAGTGACAGAAAGCCTGCCTCTTTATTGATAAGCATATAGTGCGGCAAAGTAGTAATAGCTTTCAAAACAGAAATTATAATCACTATATCAAAACAATTAAATAGAATCATACACAAAATTCAGTACGAACAAAGACGGACATGAAAAGGAAAAAAAAAAAAAAAAGGTAGAAATAGTATTGTACTTGTTTTTCGAGTCCATGCTATCGCTTCTGCAACATGACATTGGGAGAACTACTTCAGCAAACAAATAACTGTAATTAATCGGACATTAACATTCAACCAATCAATATGGAGTAAAACAAACGAAGGAATTGTGACTACTAACGGCTGAAACCAATCAATATGTTAAACTGTTTCCGGAATTCCTCCCCAAAATTTCACAGATTGAAACAACCTAAGACAAATAATTCAAATGACAAACTATAATAAACTCACTTTTTCACAATATAGCTAACAACAACTTGAGATAAATTTCCACTTAGCGGCTCATTGTTGAAGATCCATTCACGTAGCAATATGTATGAGAAATACTTAATTGATAATGTAGATGATTAGCTGATGTAGTAACAACAAATGACAATTGATTGGTGGTTGCAATGGCGGGTCAGTGTTAATTTACCAATTGAAGTATATGAGAAAACTCAGATATTAATGAAGACGAAAGGAAAAACTTACGTACTGTAAAGAAGGGCTCAAAATCACCCAACAAATTCTGCTCGCAACATTTTGTAAGCATCCAATATGGATCTGCGGAAGAAAGTAGAAGAAAAAACATCAAAATAAAGATCAAGTCCAGTACAATCATCAATTATAATTATTTGCAAAATCCTGTAAAGTCACAGTTGGACCTTACCTTTTACCTCCGAACCGCCGTCTGCTACCTAAATTCTTCGTAATTTAAAGCTAAAACATGCCTGCGACCTTCCCACTCTACTCAACACACACGATTCTGACTATGGTAATTTAATTTTAACAGTTTATACATTGTCATAAACGTAGTATAGGTTTGATTTCTATCCAAATTTACAAACAACTATACATCTATAAACCAAAAGGATACATACCCAATTCAAATACTTTCTAATTTGTTACCAATTGTATTGAGCCAAAAATATAAGGAACAGAAAATTAAAAACAAATAACATATATAGTGACAGATTTGAGTACAAGATTGATTATTAATCCAATGTCAATAATGTTAAAGAACTAAAATTTAACAATATATTTAGTAGCTGCTGGAAAATCCATAGCTATAAGGCAGGACAAAGTCCAGAATTCACTAATCCAGACAGAATATATTCTTTTTAGAGTTTTCCTGTCATATTTGGTATAAATTAAAAGAAACCCTTGCTTACCACTTAAAAAAAAGAAAAAGAAAAGAACATGTGCTAAATAAACAAAAATCTGCATAATCTGGTTAACTTCATGATGAAGGTTAGAAACCATAGTTAATAGAAGCAGTCAATGAAATCTACAATCTACGAAAAAATAATTTTAGAATGAACACTGTACTAACAAATAAATACTCTATGATCAAACGATACCTTCTCTTCCTTTACTATTCAGTGATCTGGATGAATCCCCCTACGTTTTCAAACTCATTGTAGTCTAAGCCCGCTCGTCTTCCAATCCGCTTTTTATTCATCAATTGATTACTGAAGGTCAACCTGAAGGCGTAAGAGATGTCATGGAATTTTCTGCAAATTAAAGAGTTGAAACTGTCATTTTTTAAAGCAATTGATGAATAAATCAATGTTAATTGAACAAAAAACAATTAAAGAAAACTCAGACATATAACAAAAGCAAACAGTTTACCTAAGTAACAACGGGTGGAAACCTCGCCGATCTTCGTCGCGAACCCCAGGCATATCGACATCGAGTTTAGAAGAAGATGAGAACATAGTCCAACCGACATAGGAGGTTGAGCCGTTACTTTCACTACAAATTTGTGAACTCCCTGGTTGGATCTGAAGGTCATATCAAATTTCATGAAAGGCGGTGCATTCGGCGGAGGGTTGGGGAGAGTTAGATACGTAATGGATGGGTTTCGACTGGAAGGAAAAGAACTGAAAGGAGAAATTTTGACGATAAATTGGAAAATAGGAGAGATGGGAGAAAGTGGGGAGACGTGGTGGACTAACTGTTGAAACGTTAGCGGAGCAGGCGAAATGACACGTAAACCCCATTTTTGTTTTATGTATACTAAAGTTTTTGTGCAAACATGAGTGGGTTTTTTCGGAAGTTTAAAAAAGCTTCACCATCCTGAAAGATTTCCTTTATTAGTGTGTGTGTGTATACACACTATAGCACTATACACAAAAGGAAATTTTCTTAAGAGACAACTGGGTTAGCGTTGTTGGTTGGTAGTTCAAATGTATGAGATTCAAGGTCATGGGTTCAATCCTCGAGATCGGCACTTGTTGGCTGTTGGTGTAAACCAAAATTAAATGATATGATTGGTGTAAACAAAAAATAATGATATTGTCAAGGGTCATGTCCGTTCGTCAAGGGTCATATCCGTTCGTCAAGTGTCACATTCATTCGTCAAGAGTCATGTTTGTTTAATGAAGTGTCATGTCTGTTTAGTGAAGTGTCATGTCCGTTCAGTGATGTGTCGTGTCTGTTTATTAAAGTGTCATGTCTGTTCGGTGAAAAGTCATGTTCATTTAATGGTTGTGTCTATTGAAATAGTATGCAACCCACTATTTATATGTGGTCATTTTGTTGTAAGTTGATGTAAGGAAAAAAGAAAAAAGGAAATCAAGTTCAAACAAAAATTTAAGCTTGAAAATAATATTGTTCTCCATCCATCTCTTATTCAAATCTTTATACACCTCCTTCCTCCAACAATTGGTATCAGAGCTTCTCTACTCCAACATTAGCGTCAATGAACCATGTTTTAAAAAAAGTTTATTAGGACAAAAATGGAGCACACAACTAATCTCAGTCATGTGGTCTCCTCCTAGTTTCGACTTCAAATATGGATACAATGAGATCCTGTCCCTAAGATACACTGTTTCATTTTTTTTTTTTTTTTTTTTTTTTTTTGTGTTTGTTTGTTTGCTACACACGTTTACATGACTATTTAACATGATTCTTCGTTCGATCGGTCAGGCTAATTTATTGATGTTCACCTGAGTTTATTCAAATACAGGTTTATGTACACTTTCCTTGGCTTAGGAGTATGTTTGTGCTTCGTAACTTGCTCTGGTCATATTGCTGCAGAAACCGCTAATGGTCCTTGCCTGTCTTGTGTATCCTCTAAAGAACATAACTGCTTTATTTCCATATTTTGCAAAAAATTGCATAGACTATTGATATCTTTTTGGATTGTCTATACTTTATACAGTGTGTTTTGTTCTTTGAATCTAGGTCGCCATAAAAATAACCTACCAATCAGCTTGAACTATTGATCTGAAAGCTGAAGGAATGTGATTTCCGTATAAAACTTGGAAAAATGTTTTAATGGATACAAATTATGTAACTCAATTTCATAACGTGAATACCTATAATGCCTGCACACTTAACTTTAATGGCTGATAAAATAGTATATGGTGCTTGTTTTTATGCTTGTCATGTTAGAGGCTGCCATCACTGCTGACGTGTTCCTGAACAAAAACTGGGAAGAGGTACTTATTAGTATCCCATTTCTTTGGGGTTGGGATCACCTGGACCAGATTTTCTCTGGTCCGGTGTGCCCAACCAATGAAATCACCCCATTTTTGGATGATTTGCACATTGGCCCCCTGAATTACCCCCGAATTTCAGGGGGTAATGTGCAAATCACCCCAAATGGGGTGATTTCATTGGTGCGGACCACCGGACCAGGGAGAATCTGGTCCAGAGGATCCGCACCCATTTCTTTGTCAATTTGCTCATTTCTGCAATCACTATATATCTACTCCCAGATGGTAGTCACATTTCTTATTTCCGTGATCAGGATTTTCCAGAGGATAAAACAGGAAGATTTGACGCTTTGAAAAAGTTTGTGGAATCAAATTTTGATATGTGCAAATGGGTAGGCTTGGGTATCGTCGGGGCACAGGTAACATATTATTTATTTGCATGATTTTTGCAACTATGACTGATTGCTAAGAGTCGTTCTCGTGACTCGGTTTTCTTTTTATCGTTCTTATTTAATTTTGGTTGTTAAGAGTCATTCTCATGATTGCCAAAATATTAGAATACCACAATTTCAAATTTAGCTAGTTTCAAAACAAACCAACTCTAAAACCATGTTAAACTTAAGTTTTAGGTTTAGCGGCAAAATCAGTTTTCAATAATATAGAACAAAATTGTCAATGCTCTCTGTCAAGCGAGTAGCAATTCTCGTTTTCAACTTCTTTGTAGCATTGACTTTAGTCAATGTTCAGAATATCGACTATGTTAACGGACCTATTAAAATTTATTATTTGTGGGCTTTTAATTGTCAATGCATATGTTGTAGTGTTATGAGACGCTACGTAAATTGCCTCATTGGCAAACATTGATAAATTGTTTGGAGTTGCTTCAAAGGCATTCCTCGTAAAGAAAACTTACTAATATACGAGTATCTTTGCATCTATGGTTCTGTTTTGATTGATAATATGGGCTTTATGATATGTGATTTTAATTACGTTCTTAAAGTCTTGGCCAGCTGCAATTGTTGATGTAAAAATTACATTTTGACCTCCCATTCCTATACAGGCGTTGTCAATTTTCCTAGCAATGGTTCTCAGGGCTGTTGGGTCAGCCGGTGGAAGCTACTACGATAGCGATGATGACTACATTCCTGCAAGGCTTCCTCTCTTGAGAAATCAAGTGCAGAACTCTCCATATTCTCAAGTTCCTCAGCTAACTTCACTCAACGATTCATGGAACGTGAAGGTAGATGAAAAGGTGCATCACATCATTTTAATAAGTTATTATATTTCCAATTTGTTGAAATATTGTCTTTTTTTTACTCAGGTTGGGAGGGCTTAAGCTGCATAGAAGCTTAAGCTGCATAGAAGCTTATTAGTGACGGATGTGCTGTGCATCAAAGAGGCAACATCGGGTTCAGCTGTTTATGTATATTGTCCATGTATATATGGGGTATGTCAATTGTCAGCCGTGATACCAGCATATTACGAAATGTGTTTCTAGTGTGTTTCAATAATTGTTGTTGTGTACACCGTACACAGGTAGCCCTGCTTTATAAATTTATGCATTTGTATTATAAAATTTGATGTGATGTAGCTGTGCTTATGTGTTTGGATAGTTTTATTTATGCAACCCTTGATATTGAAACTTTGTTTTCATCTATACAAGTTCGTTTTTAGGCTTTCTTGATTTTGTCTGGTCGGCCTTTCGAATGTCTTTAGATTTGCGCTTTCCGTTGTCCATTCAAAAATCGAACGGTTTTCCGTCTTTAGCAGCATTTAACGGTCTGCTCTTGAGGGTCTTAACGGTCTGCTCTTGCATCCTTTTATTTGAAAAACCAACGGCTTCATGGTAAAATTCCCCAAGGTCATTTACAACTTACAAGATCTCGATCCAGTGACATCTTGTAGTCTGTGTTATCTAATGCTTCTGCTTCAAGCGCAACCGTTATCGAAAGCAACAATGGATCAGGTCGATCTATCGCAACCAGCTGTTGTATCAAGTATTTATCAAAAATGGCACAGTTTCTCTAGTTCTTTGCTTCATTGTTGTTAGCATATTCACGTTCTTGGATCGTGTGATATGGATTCGAAACCGCTTCATGAATTTTCCAATCTGTCGTATCCAGTTGCTAATTGGCTCATTTCCAACCATCTAAACCATAGAGTGATTATGTTAGAAAGAGTGAGAAACATTTGGCCATCATATCTTCAGAAGCACCCAACATTACCATGTGTCGCACGTAGCGCATAAGATGAACTATCGTATCATTCCTTCCGTTATAAACCTCAAACACTGGAAGTTTAACATCCGGTTGATTTCTCGAATTCCTGATATTTGGTGTAAATTGACTGCGATGCACTTAATCACGATCCTGATTGGACAAGCCCTATGCAGTTAATGCCCCGCTATTACCCTGCCATATCCCTGCTATATCGTGTAGCGGATTTCTACCGCTACGCTATTTTCAAATAACCTTTCCACTTTAAGCCCCGTTATATTACGATCTTCCCGATATATCTCATTGTTTCTGCTATATTTCGGTATACCTTCTATAAAAGAAATAGACTGAAAAATGAAATTTGAACATTATAAAAATAATTTTTAATTGGATTTTTCAATGTATACTTTTCAGAATAGAAAATACTATAATATTCTATTAAATTTAATCAAGCTAAATAAAAATTTACATATATTTACACATGCTTTTATTTAAAATTAAGAATATACTAATTATAATTAAAACAAATGTAAATTTTCTATTTATTTATCATTTATGTATTCGAAAAAGCATTAAATACGAGTTTTATATGTTACTTTAGACTTTTTCGCGGTATCCCGCTATTTGCTCACTTTATCTCCACTACAACTTTTTGCACTTCTATCACATTGGATCCGTTGAGCGCTTTAACTACACATGACAAGCCTCCTCAGGTTGTTTGCTGAATAATCTCAATGATCATCCTACCACTGCATGACAACATCCTACAATCATCAGCACCCACAGCTTGGGTATCGAGATCTTCCAAGCCACGGTTTCTCCTTCTACTAATCAAGTTCAGATCTGTACAGAACCCTTTGTTCGAGTCGGTACCGAACAGATTCGTAGGGGCGTTGGTTGCCCCTCGCCTGCCTAGGCTTCCATTATGAACTTGGGCATTCTTTCTTACTTCCTATTTCTAAGCTACGTCAATGTGCGTTCTTGCATCTAGAACTGCGTCGATGCTTTGGTTGCCCCTCGCCTACCTAGGCTTCCATCATGAACTTGGGCATTCTTTCTTACTTCCAATTTCTAAGCTACAACAATGTGCGTTCTTGCATCCAGAACTGTGTCGATGCTACCCGACGGTGTGCTGCGTGACCAATCCGAGGCAATTGCTGGGGGTTTGCTCCTGGATATATGAGCAGTTGTCGCCTTTTTGCTGGATCTGATTCAAGCATCCTGAGCACAGCCTCTTGGTCGTTCTGATTATCTGATTTGGTTGAGAAGATTGGTTATTATTTCCTCATTCCTCCTAAACATATCATCTTGACGTTTTAGGTGGGTCTGAAGCTGATTCACCGCCTCATTCATTTCTTCCCTCAAGTAGATAGAGGGATTTCCATTTGAGGAACTCCTTCATTGCTATCAGTCTGAGAATTGTCTTTTCTCTTCTTAGTCGTTGTCAATCTATTTCCCAAGCTAAAAGTGGGAAGGTTCGACCCCTTCCTATCATGCAAGAAATGCTAGCTTCAAAATTGGTCATTAACACCCAATGAAATCCAAATCGCAGATATAAAAAAGAATTGTTGCAAATGTAGATCAAGCAATGCATAAAAGTAAGAGATACACAAAATTTGTAATGGTTCAGCGATCTAGCATACGTCCATTTGTTGTTATATATATTTTATATTGTATGATTACAAAGTTACTTCCAATTTAACGTTAAAAAGGAGAGCATAAGAGATTAAATCTTGAATTCAACAGAGTTTAGGTGCTCAGTAGCCAAAAAGATCTCCTAAAATGAGAGCCCCAGCAACCAAGAAGAGAACAGAGGTAGTAGAAGTAGAGGAGAATGTGGGGTATCCATGTTGCTAAATTTTGGGTCTGATCAGTCCATCCAAACTGTTACCGATCCGGATCCTTGGCCAGTTGACCGACCCGAATAAATATTTTCCCCGTTGTTTTGCTACCTCATCATGTAGTGTCTACATTATTCCATCATGTTGCACTTGTTTTGAGTTTGCATGTATTGAACCAAACCTCGTGCACATCGATTTGATGTGTTATGGTTATGTCAATCCGGGTTGGCTTCGGGTGTGTTCCAACACTTATTCATTCCAATTTCTCATATTTCTAGCTTCCCATCCGAGCGTGTCCGGCTGATCGCACCTCTATGTTGTTGTCCATAAGCCGATTCCCAAGCAATCCAATCATCTTCCCGGGCCATCCGCCTCAATGATTGAGTGCGCCTCAATAATTGAGTAATATACATTGTTACAGCCCAACTTTTCCACACCATTTAAGCTGACATTTAACCATACATGCATGTCCAGCTCAAAAGTACAGAAAAGCAGATAGTTATGAGAAAGAAGTTAGAGGGTGAGAAGAAGAAAGAAAGAAATGTTATAATAGAGGGAAAAGAAGAATATTAACACTACAGAGTCGGAGTATAATAAAATATCACTGCGGAACGAATAAAATATAATATATCAATACTCTTTACACAAAGAGAAAACTGTATATATATATATATGATTACACAATCAAAGTACAACACAAGGTTAGTATAACACACACATCAAAAATAAATTAATATGAGAAAACACGGGAATACGTCTCGACTTTAGCTCCTGTCCTGAAGCTCCAAGCAAAAATCCAATTCTACCTGGAAAATATACTCAGTCTGACCCGAGCACATTTTGAGGGAAAACAAAATCACCCAAATCAGTCTAGAATACTTTCAGTGATAAAACTCACCACAAACAACTTGCTTAACTTTTAGAAATCATTGGAAAGAATGGAACTCTCGTAAGACACAACCACACATAAACATGACACGTGTTTTAACCTTACGATAATTAAATCACTTTTTATATCAAAATTCAATGATATTATAATAATGTCTATCAACCCACAAATAAAATAGGAATTTATCCAAAAAGCTTGCATCTCACTTTTCAACATAGTTGGTTTACATCTAAAAATGTACGACTCGTATTGGAGTTTGGATTTCCAACATGACTAGGTATAGAGCCACCTTCCGATCAATGTTCTCTAGAGATAAAACACCGGGGTTCATGTAACACCCCACCTCCGCTAGGGTCACTCACTAGGGAATGCACTAGGTTTGGTGAAGCATTATCGAGGTAAACATGCACAGAAATATTACAAGACAGAATATATATATAAAACAGCGGAAGTAAAACAAATTTCATTACCTTATAAAATAAGGTCTAAAGCCTTTTACATCAGAATACATCAAAACCTGTCTTGCAATAGTAAAGAAGCATAAAACCATTTCATAAATTATTCCCCAAGTAAAACAGTAAAGTAGCCATAGCCAAGAAAAGTCCAAGCCATGCGTGATGACCTTCAAGTAGAAGAAGTCCGAACTAGATAACAGTGTTTCCTCCCTGAAAACCTGGGGGGGGGGGGGGAACGGAAGACAAGAGGCGAAAGAAAACGGGGTCAGTCATAAAGACTGGTAAGTCCTATCTACTTCCAGTATAAAAACAGGTAAAGGTAACATGACATGCATAAACTGAAAGTAAACATAAGGATGACTACAAGATAGATAAACTAAAACAGGCTGAACTACTGTAGCAAGGTAAACTAAGATATCATGATAAACTACGGTGTCATGATAAGTCAAGGTATCACATCGTCCGGTTTCTATCAAGTATAATATCCCAAGGTATCTATCCTGTATAACGTCCCACGGTATCTATCATGTATATTTCTCATGGTCCTAACATGTATATTTGCTCTGCACCTCTCGTACTAGTATCCCAACCCGCGTCATGTGTTAACTATGAATGTCCCTTGCCCAATGTCATGTAATGGTCCATGTCAACCTAATATATAGCATATGTAGGTTTTCCCAACTCGTATGTTTCTTTCCATGTATAAGTTCAGTCCTTTGCCGTAGGCCATACGGGCTTTCCCATGTAAACATTTTATCCTTGAGGTTACTTTGGACTGCTACCCTTGATCTAGTTATGTTTCCTTACCATGAACTATCGCACGTTCACTTAGGATTTATGCCTCCTAGGACCACTAGGGATTATGCTACCTAATGAATGTTTCCGTGTCTCGGTTTGGGTTCATCCACCTAGGGCCACTAGGGATTATGCCACCCGTCAACCGCGCCCTTTATCCCACGTATGTATCGTGAATCGTTTTCCATGTCTAGGCGCACATGTTCCTCAATGTGCCATCCGAGTTCCGTGCCAGGGCAAACCAAGAAATACGGAACTCGGTCGGGAGCTTTAAGTCGTCTACTGATGCAGATATCAAGGTCTATTTTTGTACCCGTGGCTATGGTCCCACGTGACCCCTCCCTCAACTACTGAAAGGCAATCCAAGAAAAATCATGTATGAGAACTACACTATGGCCCATCGATGCCCACTTCCAGATAGCCAACCTCACCCATACCTCGATAGCCAGTATATGGTCTGTTGGGAGTTCCCTGCCTTTCCGTACGTACACGATTGACTAAAGATGGTAGGTAGTCGGCGACATGCTATCCAGGGCAAAATCAAGTATCGTCGACTCCACGCTAATCCATCCTAGTCTTTAGGTCGCTCGCATAGCAACCAAGGCATACTCTTGGCTCTTCTACCGCAGACCTTAACCTCTGTGAGGCCGGGTTTCATGGACCACCTGCCACCTCACAGAGGGATACCAAGAGTACCCTCACGTCCCCCGAAGCTACCGCTTCGTCACCCAGTTCGTTGTAGCCCTTATCCAAGTCAGATAAGTTGCTCCTCCTCGTATACTAAGCGATGACCTACCGTATCAGGTTACTCATCTATTTATGAACTAGTCTCATGTCCTTGGCTAATAATTATTACTTAGTTATCCTTAACTAAGGTTTACCACTTAGCTTCTCTTTCCGCTATCCTTGTTAACTACGATTTCCAACCTAGTCCCCTGAGCTAGGGTTTTGTCAAATGGGTTAGATGTTGTTATCCAAGTTCATGACTTAACCCGCCTACGAATCATGTCAAGATTGGCTAAGTACTCAAGTTCAAGGCTTAGCCCTGCAAGTTGGTTAAGTGTACCAAGAAGCTCATGACTTAACCCTATCAGATTATCATGTTAGATTGATTAAGCATAGATTATCTTAATCCCATCAGATTATCGAGTCGGATTGGTTAAGTATGGGTTAGCTTAACCCCATTCACTAATCGTATTACAATGGTTAAGCCTAATTTTAAAAGTCTTGTGACTTAACCCTATCAGGTCCACCTATTAGATTGGTTAAGTATAGGTTACTTAACCTCATCAAATCACCGTGTATAATTGATTAAGTATAAGTTACTTAACCCCATCAAATTACCGTGTTAAGTTGGTTAAGTATTGGTTACTTAACCTCATTGAATTACCAAGTTTAGATTGGTTAAGTGTTTAACTTAACCCCATCAAATTACCGTGTTTAGATTAGTTAGGTGAAGGTTACTTAACCCCATCTAATTACCGTGTTTTAGATTAGTTAAGTCTAAGTTACTTAACCCCATCTAATTACCATGTTAGATTAGTTAAGTATGGATTACTTAACCTCATCGAATTTACCGTGTTTAGATTAGTTAAGCGTGGATTACTTAACCCCATCTAATTACCAAGTCGGATTAGTTAAGCGTAAATTACTTAACCCCATGCCCTAAGTGTCTTGTATGGTTAAGTGTCATTAAGAAATCAAGCTCGGTCCCACTTAACCTACCCATTCATGTCATATCGGTTAAGTGTCATTAGTCAAATTTACTTAACCTTATCATGTGGCATTAATTTAATTAATGCACTCTCAACCTCTCACATTAGACCTTGTTGTGGTTACTAGTTAAGCCGGGCGGGTCCGGGTAGTTTTACACCACAACCTAGTCTAACCTCGGGTTTTAAGCGCGACATGACCAACTTCTCACATTGGATCCTATTGTTTGTAGCCACTAGTTAAGCCGGGCGGGTCCGGGTAGATTTATGCTACAAACTCAACCCAACCTCGAGTTGGCCACTTTCATGTTTGGTCTAGTGTCTTTTTACACTTACAACCCACCCATGTCTAGTTCAAGTGCCATGTTTTCCCACGTGTCATGATCATATTTAAATGTATCATGAATGTCATGTTCTCATGTAAGCCCCATGTCAAGTTTTTCATGTCATACCCACGTTTTTCCTAAGCTACCCAAACGTATTTCAAACCCAAGTGGAAGCGAGTCACATAGTAGGGTATTATGCCAACATATTGGCCACAAACATGCATAGTATCATAAGGGGATTTGGCCACAAACATACATAGTATCATAAGGGAATTTGGCCACAAGCATGCATAATATCATAAGGGAATTTGGCAACAAGCATGCATAGTTTCATAAGGGGATTTGGCCACAAACATGCATAGTATCATAAGTGAATTTGGCCACAAACATGCATGATACATAAGGGGTTTGGATTCATTTACATGCATAAGCCCCAAGTTAAGTTCATGCACATATTTCACAAGCCCAAAGTGGTTCTAAGGTCTTATACCCACATTCACAAGTTAAAGGTTCAATCTTTCATGATAGACTAGGCTAAACATAACATGAGTGACATGATATAGTCGCTAAAACATAGTTCCAAGTCATATATTCAAGGTAAGAGGCAAAACTAGGTTCACATAGGTTATAGCACTTATGTTTAACCGCATTTTATTCCATGCCATCATTAAACTACCGTTAACATCTCGAAGTAGCTAGAACTTACATAGCGTGGCAAGAGGGCTAGGAGCATGAATCGTTTTGACGAAGAAAGATGACTCCTTTGATGAAGAATCGTCATGAAATCGCCATAGCAACGTTGATTTGGCCTCGATTTGGTGTAGCAAGCTTGCACCTTTCAATTCAGATCCGATTTGCATGCATAGTCTCTTGGAGTTGGAGATGGAGGCCATGATCACTCGGCATTTGGGCAGCACTTCGTGGCATGAGTGAATTATGAGGGGTTTAGGGTAGGCTTAGGGTCTTTTTATAGAGATTAGAAGTAGTTTAGGCCGTTAGATTAACCCTAGGATAGATCCAAGCCCTCAAAAATCGTCACAAGCCTCCAAAACCGAGCCAAACAGCAAAACAGGTGCACCAGGCAGGTCGACCCCCAGGTCGACCCTGGGGTCGACTCCCCAGTCGACCTGGTCCTACCCAAGTCGACACCCAGGTCGACCCCCTGGTTGACCTGGTCTGGGCGGGATTTTTCCCGCCTACCCCGATTTTCTGAAATTTTGAATTTGTTTTGAATTTGATTTTTTCGTGAAACTTCGCGAGGCCATATCTCGGTCATACGGACTCCGATTTACGAAATTTCGGACTCTATTTCGCGTATTTTTCCGAGACGAACGCAATGGCGCAACCCGTTTTCCTTGATTCAGATTTTAACATTTAATTCTGCCTTGATTCTTGTCTTAACACGTTGTTTAAAATTCGGGTTGTTACATTCTCCCCTCCTTTAAGGATTTCGTCCCCGAAATCTCCAAGTTAGGAAGAACGCATCCTACCATCCATCATCCATCTACTCAAAACATCATCCACAGGCAAACATTGTCCTTAGCTGATTTCTAATGCCATATGAACATATGCAAAACGTGTGTGTATATGCTCCTTAGCTAATGCTAATGATCAGGCCTGAATGATCTTTCTAATGCAAAATATGTTTAGTGCCATGAGTCCAACATGTATGCAAATAGTCCTAGTCATATAAGTACTATATGTGTGCACAAACATTCATTCATATGCAACATCCGCATGATAACACATTCAATTTCATCCATAAACAAGTATAAATACTCGTGCATATGCAACGTGAAATGTGACCGCGTCAATCTAGTATCTAATGTATATTCGCGCATCCACGAGCAACCACTTGCAACCATTTGCAACCATATCAATCATAACATGTTTCAAATACATGTTTACATCCATAGAGTTCTATCTAAGGTTCCCAAGATAAGATCGAGGAGATAAACAAGACAAACTCCTTACGGGGTTTGTAACAGAAACAGGACCGAGAGGATATCCACCAAGCGATAGCATGTAAGTAAGCTCTACAGGAGAACCAGGGATCAACGATATACTCTTACAAAGAGACACGATGCGCGCGTCTAAGCCGCATTTCCTTGAGCTTAATTCCAGTGTGCCTTGACTGCCTTTGACTTCATGATTTCGTAGTTCCTTGATTCCTATTTCCAAGGTATGAGTTGGAACTTATTTCACTGTCGCTTCTCGTTTCACTTTCACTTATTCTTTCCCTAGTATGCTCGGTTCAAACATATCTGCGTACTCATGCAAGCTCTCCAAAATTCACTAGTGAATTCTGGATCTCGTTTACCAATGCCAATCCATGTTACCACGTGCACTTACTAGGGTGGTTCCTATAACCCATGCTCAAGCGGAATGAACCATCCGTCTTATTGGCGGACGTTACTTGATTGGATCAGAGATTTCCGATAAATGCATCAAGAGATTCTAGGTAACTAACCATGACAGAACCCAAAAGGTTACACGAGACTTCGAAGGTATTACCAAAGCAAGCCAAGAGTCTGACTACCCTCTTTTCAAAACCGAGAATGGTATCCCTTACTGGATAACCACTTTACCCCTGGAATCCATCCATAGCTCAACAATAGAAGCATTGCTTCTAATCTCAACACTTGGCATAGACGTTCTCAAATCCAAGCAAGTCATGAATAAATGGACCGACTCTCCAACCAGATTTTGGGACAAAACTGGGATCCTTTACCATGCTAGTACTAAGGTGCAGAGACTCAACTATCCAAGCAGACTTAAATGATACGATGATCGAGACAAAGTCTGGACGGGATGATAGAAAAGAACGACTAAACCTTTACCAGAAACGGTACCATTTCTTTTAGGTACCCTAGAAATGGGGGCGTACAATCGCCCTCTCCGATGATCTTGTCCTTGTCCTCCTTGATGGACTAAGCCATAGCAACAGTTGCTTATCCTTAAGCTCGCGTCCTTTATCCTTACTCTTGTTATCCTTCCTTGTACCACGGCAACAGGTCTCTCGAGGACCTCCTCCATCGTACGGGAAACACCTACGTGGCTAGACAAAGATTAGTCACAGTTAGAACTACTGTGACCACGGATGGAGGAAAGAAAGGAAAGGAGATTCAATCAAGGAATCAAAGGATAGTGCTAATGGCTTTTGGGGAATAGCCTTTAAAAACTTTTCTTGAAAAATGCTTCTTTGTAAACGGTTTTTCAAATAGTTTTCAGAAGGTTTTAAAAACTTTTGCCCAGTCTGGTAACCTGGCTCTGATACCAAATGTAACACCCCACCTCCGCTAGGGTCACTCATAAGGGAATGCACTAGGTTTGGTGAAGCATTATTGAGGTAAACATGCACAGAAATATTACAAGACAGAACATATATATATAAAACAGCGGAAGTAAAACAAATTTCATTACCTTATAAAATAAGGTCTAAAGCCTTTTACATCAGAATACATCAAAACCTGTCTTGCAATAGTAAAGAAGCATAAAACCATTTCATAAATTATTCCCCAAGTAAAACAGTAAAGTAGCCATAGCCAAGAAAAGTCCAAGCCATGCGTGATGACCTTCAAGTAGAAGAAGTCCGAACTAGATAACAGTGTTTCCTCCCTGAAAACCTGGGGGGGGGGGGAAACGGAAGACAAGAGGCGAAAGAAAACGGGGTCAGTCATAAAGACTGGTAAGTCCTATCTACTTCCAGTATAAAAACAGGTAAAGGTAACATGACATGCATAAATTGAAAGTAAACATAAGGATGACTACAAGATAAATAAACTAAAACAGGCTGAACTACTGTAGCAAGGTAAACTAAGATATCATGATAAACTACGGTGTCATGATAAGTCAAGGTATCACATCGTCCGGTTTCTATCAAGTATAATATCCCAAGGTATCTATCCTGTATAACGTCCCACGGTATCTATCATGTATATTTCTCATGGTCCTAACATGTATATTTGCTCTGCACCTCTCGTACTAGTATCCCAACCCGCGTCATGTGTTAACTATGAATGTCCCTTGCCCAATGTCATGTAATGGTCCATGTCAACCTAATATATAGCATATGTAGGTTTTCCCAACTCGTATGTTTCTTTCCATGTATAAGTTCAGTCCTTTGCCGTAGGCCATACGGGCTTTCCCATGTAAACATTTTATCCTTGAGGTTACTTTGGACTGCTACCCTTGATCTAGTTATGTTTCCTTACCATGAACTATCGCGCGTTCACTTAGGATTTATGCCACCTAGGACCACTAGGGATTATGCTACCTAATGAACGTTTCCGTGTCTCGGTTTGGGTTCAGCCACCTAGGGCCACTAGGGATTATGCCACCCGTCAACCGCGCCCTTTATCCCACGTATGTATCGTGAATCGTTTTCCATGTCTAGGCGCACATGTTCCTCAATGTGCCATCCGAGTTCCGTGCCAGGGCAAACCAAGAAATACGGAACTCGGTCGGGAGCTTTAAGTCGTCTGCTGATGCAGATATCAAGGTCAGTTTTTGTACCCGTGGCTATGGTCCCACGTGACCCCTCCCTCAACTACTGAAAGGCAATCCAAGAAAAATCATGTATGAGAACTACACTATGGCCCATCGATGCCCACTTCCAGATAGCCAACCTCACCCATAACTCGATAGCCAGTATATGGTCTATTGGGAGTTCCCTGCCTTTCCGTACGTACACGATTGACTAAAGATGGTAGGTAGTCGGCGACATGCTATCCAGGGCAAAATCAAGTATCGTCGACTCCACGCTAATCCATTCCAGTCTTTAGGTCGCTCGCATAGCAACCAAGGCATACTCTTGGCTCTTCTACCGCAGACCTTAACCTCTGTGAGGCCGGGTTTCATGGACCACCTGCCACCTCACAGAGGGATACCAAGAGTACCCTCACGTCCCCCGAAGCTACCGCTTCGTCACCCAGTTCGTTGGAGCCCTTATCCAAGTCAGATAAGTTGCTCCTCCTCGTATACTAAGCGATGACCTACCGTATCAGGTTACTCATCTATTTATGAACTAGTCCCATGTCCTTGGCTAAGAATTATTACTTAGTTATCCTTAACTAAGGTTTACCACTTAACTTCTCTTTCCGCTATCCTTGTTAACTACGATTTCCAACCTAGTCCCCTGAGCTAGGGTTTTGTCAAATGGGTTAGGTGTTGTTATCCAAGTTCATGACTTAACCCGCCTACGAATCATGTCAAGATTGGCTAAGTACTCAAGTTCAAGGCTTAGCCCTGCAAGTTGGTTAAGTGTACCAAGAAGCTCATGACTTAACCCTATCAGATTATCATGTTAGATTGATTAAGCATAGATTATCTTAATCCCATCAGATTATCGAGTCGGATTGGTTAAGTATGGGTTAGCTTAACCCCATCCACTAATCGTATTACAATGGTTAAGCCTAATTTTAAAAGTCTTGTGACTTAACCCTATCAGGTCCACCTATTAGATTGGTTAAGTATAGGTTACTTAACCTCATCAAATCACCGTGTATAATTGATTAAGTATAAGTTACTTAACCCCATCAAATTACCGTGTTAAGTTGGTTAAGTATTGGTTACTTAACCTCATTGAATTATCAAGTTTAGATTGGTTAAGTGTTTAACTTAACCCCATCAAATTACCGTGTTTAGATTAGTTAGGTGAAGGTTACTTAACCCCATCTAATTACCGTGTTTTAGATTAGTTAAGTCTAAGTTACTTAACCCCATCTAATTACCGTGTTAGATTAGTTAAGTATGGATTACTTAACCTCATCGAATTTACCGTGTTTAGATTAGTTAAGCGTGGATTACTTAACCCCATCTAATTACCAAGTCGGATTAGTTAAGCGTAAATTACTTAACCTCATCCCCTAAGTGTCTTGTATGGTTAAGTGTCATTAAGAAATCAAGCCCGGTCCCACTTAACCTACCCATTCATGTCATATCGGTTAAGTGTCATTAGTCAAATTTACTTAACCTTATCATGTGGCATTAATTTAATTAATGCACTCTCAACCTCTCACATTAGACCTTGTTGTGGTTACTAGTTAAGCCGGGCGGGTCCGTGTAGTTTTACACCACAACCTAGTCTAACCTCGGGTTTTAAGCGCGACATGACCAACTTCTCACATTGGATCATATTGTTTGTAGCCACTAGTTAAGCCGGGCGGGTCCGGGTAGATTTATGCTACAAACTCAACCCAACCTCGAGTTGGCCACTTTCATGTTTGGTCCAGTGTCTTTTTACACTTACAACCCACCCATGTCTAGTTCAAGTTCCATGTTTTCCCACGTGTCATGATCATATTTAAATGTATCATGAATGTCATGTTCTCATGTAAGCCCCATGTCAAGTTTTTCATGTCATACCCACGTTTTTCCTAAGCTACCCAAACGTATTTCCAACCCAAGTGGAAGCGAGTCACATAGTAGGGTATTATGCCAACATATTGGCCACAAACATGCATAGTATCATAAGGGGATTTGGCCACAAACATGCATAGTATCATAAGGGAATTTGGCCACAAGCATGCATAGTATCATAAGAGAATTTGGCCACAAGCATGCATAGTTTCATAAGGGGATTTGGCCACAAACATGCATAGTATCATAAGTGAATTTGGCCACAAACATGCATGATACATAAGGGGTTTGGATTCATTTACATGCATAAGCCCCAAGTTAAGTTCATGCACATATTTCACAAGCCCAAAGTGGTTCTAAGGTCATATGCCCACATTCACAAGTTAAAGGTTCAATCTTTCATGATAGACTAGGCTAAACATAACATGAGTGACATGATATAGTCGCTAAAACATAGTTCCAAGTCATATATTCAAGGTAAGAGGCAAAACTAGGTTCACATAGGTTATAGCACTTATGTTTAACCGCATTTTATTCCATGCCATCATTAAACTACCGTTAACATCTCGAAGTAGCTAGAACTTACATAGCGTGGCAAGAGGGCTAGGAGCATGAATCGTTTTGACGAAGAAAGATGGATCCTTCGATGAAGAATCGTCATGAAATCGCCATAGCAACGTTGATTTGGCCTCGATTTGGTGTAGCAAGCTTGCACCTTTCAATTCGGATCCGATTTGCATGCATAGTCTCTTGGAGTTGGAGATGGAGGCCATGATCACTCGGCATTTGGGCAGCCCTTCGTGGCATGAGTGAATTATGAGGGCTTTAGGGTAGGCTTAGGGTCTTTTTATAGAGATTAGAAGTAGTTTAGGCCGTTAGATTAACCCTAGGATAGATCCAAGCCCTCAAAAATCGTCACAAGCCTCCAAAACCGAGCCAAACAGCAAAACAGGTGCACCAGGTTGCCTGGGTCCGACCAGGCAGGTCGACCCCCAGGTCGACCCTGGGGTCGACTCCCCAGTCGACCTGGTCCTACCCAGGTCGACACCCAGGTCGACGCACAGGTCGACCTCGTCTGGGCGGGATTTTTCCCGCCTACCCCGATTTTCTGAAATTTTGAATCTGTTTTGAATTTGAATTTTTCGTGAAACTTCGCGAGGCCATATCTCGGTCGTACGGACTCCGATTTACGAAATTTCGGACTCTATTTCGCGTATTTTTCCGAGACGAATGCAATGGCGCAACCCGTTTTCCCTGTTTCAGATTTTAACATTTAATTCTGCCTTGATTCTTGTCTTAACACGTTGTTTAAAATTCAGGTTGTTACAGTTCAACTCGGCCACACAGAACAGTCACTCATTCAACTTGAGTGTACCAAATATATCATCACCACGGATGGGATCAACAACTGTGTCATTCTAAAGCATACAAAAGGGACAACTGATTTCTCTAGATCAGCTAACGATATACCCTAATGGGTATGACCCACATAGCCTTGCTACCTGCCCGATTTTAGTCATTTCCCGATTGATGAGGCTTGAGGTCACGATTACCTTTTTAAAAGCATCACATCAAACTTTGAATGACACATTGTCATATCCACCAAATCTCTAATTGATTTGTACAAATACACTCTCGGTGTTAAGCTAAAAGAAGTTGTCTTCTCTGCCACCATACTTGGTATATTTGTACAAACCAACATACGTGATTCTAGGAAATACTGTGTCAGACGTTCGTCCATACAAGTTCATTTTGGAACTGAAAAAAATAGAAGAAACCTCAAACATAGATGTTCACTACTACAAGTTTAATCCTGATAATTAACTAGAGACATCAGTGAACAACCATATCGCTCCGAAGATCCACGCCTTTAAATCATCTTAAATCGCATAAGTATCCTTGCATGGTAGTTTCGAATGCAAAGTCGGTTCGAAGTGGTTGGGGTCCAGTTTCCAACCCGGTCTCCTCGAACTAACATGTTAAAAGTCGGCAAGGGAATTCAATTGATAGTCGGTTCTTTAACTATCACCTCAAACAATATGGTTAAGTACATTAGCAGCTTTGACTCCTTTTTTATTAGAACCATTCATTTAAAACCATTTCATCGATTTTTAAAAATCGATTCCATATACTTATCTCAATAAATATCTTTCGTTTTTGTTACTTTGAATACAATAACCATACCCTTATCTCTTTAAACTAAGAGACCTAACAAATCCCCTCTTCATTTTCTTTACCTCGAAAATATCGTTATATTTCCACAAAACCCATTTTGATTTCCTTTACTTTGGAAATATCTCTATATATTCACAAGGATTTTTTATTCGCTTTACTTTGGAAATATCGCTATATATACTTAACTCTATGGTATAAATCCAATTTCCAATTCTTATACTAGTCAAAACAATGTCAAGCGACATATTCTTTATTATATAACCCCAACATGTAACTTCAAAACTTTACAGACTAAAGTTTACAATAGCGATTACGGAAATAATAATTAAATTTCCAACTTCCATTTCCGTTTTCGAACTAATATAACCACTTTTTTCGCTTTCTCGAAAACCTTAGCTATTTACTTACTCTTGGAATAAGTGAATTCCCAAAAGCATACTATTTTCATTACTTGGAAAATAGTGTTATATACCTAACCAACTGGAATAAGTATAGATCACACTCCATATCTGGGCCAAACAATGTTAAGTTGTACATTGTTTATTTTAAAATCCAAGTTTATTTAAATTTCTCTAATTTTTTTGCTAATTAACATTGCAATATTAATTATGGAAATAATAATTTATTCCTAATATCTTCACTATTTCAAACTAGTACTATCTCTTGATAATGGTGAAGTCGTTCAAGTTGGGATATTTTATTTACCTCTCAGACCTTGACTCGATAACGTTCTTATCTTTAGATAGATAAAAGTTTGTAACTTAAAAGTTGATATTCATTAAAATATCACAAGTCTTATTTACTATTCTATTTAAATAGGGTTTATGAAAACATTTATTACTTTTGAAATCTACTTCCGATGTCAATCACCTTTACTTAATTCGTTTATTAAGTAAATACTTACCAAATCCCAAACCCTTAGCTTTGAACCTCTTTTCTACAATTCGTTCATAACTTGGATTTTATTGCAAAATCCATTTGCCAAACCCTTTTATTTAGCATCTTATCATAAAGCTTAACTTGGATTTATTCCAAAAATCCATTTACCCAACTCTTTTAAAAAAAAATCTATTAAACATCTCATTATTGAACTAAAATTTGATTTTATTACTAAAATCCATTACACAATTCTTCACTCCAAAACCATTAACCGTTCTTCCTTTGCATCTTTGAAAACCCTCTTTCAATTATAACTAATTCTAGTTAGTTCAATTATTAAGTAAATACTCATTTAAAATTATCGCTTTAGCTCTAAGTCTCTTTTATAAACCTTTGTTTATAAAATTTGGATTTATTTCTAAAATCCTCTTGCAAACCCTTTTCAAGTTTCAACTAAAATTTCACCACGATCTGGATTACTTTCCTAAATGATTCCATTTAAGAAAATAACCACTTTAACTAAAATTAATTAAAATAACAATTAATTTCAATAGTAACTGAAGTAAAAGTAGTTTACTTCAATATTAACTTTAAATAAAATAGTTAAACTCCTTTTTAGGAAGTTATTTAAATAATATTAATGATTATTAACTCGATAATTATTTTTAAATGCCGTTAATTAGAAAGTTAATTAACTTCTAAGAAATCCTATTAAGTTTAAACGATTATTTATTAAATCTATTTCAATTAGATTAAATGGAAAAAAAATAAACTTAATAACCAATTTTAATTAACAAAGTCGACGTAGTCAACTTAAAAACATCAGTTAACCTATTAATTGATTTCAGTTAATCCCTCCTCTTTAAATTAATTAAAAACATAATTAATTTAACATAATCTCGCTTAATTGTTTTCTCAAAAATAATTATTCCAACTATTAACTCGTAGGTTGATTTCTGACTTATCTCTTATAAAACTTATTAAAACGTCAAAATTTGTTATACAAATCATTTGTAATTACTTAATAAAAATCAATTCCAAATATCGATTTAATTACAAAACTTCTATTTTTATATAACTTATAAAAATATAATTGAAAATCTTGCCTCACTTATAAACATAAATTTAATAACTTAACTTCGTCAAATCGCCTAACGGCAACTCGACGTCTTAAAAGGATGGATTTTAGGTCATCTGCTGCCAATCACTTAATCTATATTGTCTATTGATTAATGGCACATCAACATTGAATTCAATTCAACAATCAACATCTAAATAGATTTAACATTACTTGGATTAAACAATTCATATATGAATAATATGAAAAACGTGTAACGTACAAAATATTTGAGGAATCCAGTTGAATCCCCCAACCTGTATTCCCTACATCACAACTGATAATATCATTTTATAATTGCATATAAAATGGAAATTTAATCTAATGCATTTAAGACAATGAAATTGTAAATATCGTCAATCAGAATCAAACAATAACATCAAAGCATCCAAACATTCAATTTATGCTAACAAAGATCAATTATAATGTGAATTTAGTCACATTTAGTATTTCAGAAAGCGTGAGAATTAACTGACATTTCATTTTCGATCGACGATTTTAGGTCGATTTATGAAATTTCAAACAAACCTTTGAAATTACATAAAAATCCACTGAGCTCCAAATCACACCATTCTAGTTCGTACGCATAGATATCATCCATACGATTCCAATGCTTCTTGTTTCGTGTAATTCTTATGAACGCATTATAAGTTTTGGATAATTTAAAACATCATTAGCTATAATTTAAAATTAATTAACCTTTAATTATGCTTATCCTTAAACCACGTCATAATCCTTTCCATCATTATCTTCCCCATGTTCCAAAATATTGAACCCGCTATCCCCTTCCAGGCCTTAGCCGTTAATTCCTCCACCCATCATGGATTTTCGTTCGTCCTTCCAACTTCACCGATGATCTCCATTCCCTGACCCCTTTCACCTTGTCATCGTCACTATCAACTCGTGTCTCCAGATCGGATCCCGACTTCAACATTTGCTTATAGCCATGCACAACACATCGACGCTTTTAGTGTCGAAAAACCACCAAAACTCGTCAATTCGTGCGCCTCGCTTCACTAAACATTGCTCCAAGCTCCAATCGAACAAACTCCACTCCAATCCCAAGAAAAACGATGTGCTATCTCGATTGTTTGAAAGTCGAATGTAACGACCTAGATTTTTAATCGATTAATTTTAGTCATTTAAATTTATTTTAAATGTTGAGTTGATAATATAAATGGATTTTTATATCGATTTAATAATCAAAATACGATTTAATTTCGATTACATAAAATTATCGTAATACAAAAACAACATGTAATTGAATTCGAATTTAAAACTAAATTGAGATTATTCAAATGATCAGTATAAATTCTATTTGTATATAAACAATAGTAATAATAACTTATTATCAAGGAGTTGTTTGTTTTGAATTTAAATTATAATATATATATATATATATATATATATATATGTATGTATGTATGTGTATGTATATATATATATATATATATATATATATATATATATATATAGAACTTAAGAATAGTTAATTTTCGAATGATCTTGGAATTCAACGAAACCAGTTCTATCGGATACATAATAATATATTATTATTAGATTTCAATTTTCTTTGCATTTATCGTTTGATCGTACAATTAGAAAAGTTTCAAAAACAATTTAGTTGAATTGAATTTCATGTCATAGATTTAAAGTGATATCTTTTCCATACGATCGAATTGGGTCTCGGAACCAGTTCCAACGTGTTCAGAATAACAATATAACCCTAGAAAATCCAGTTGTTATGTTTAAATAGGAGATTCGAAACCACAAGATATTTTGATTATAAATTTAACCAGGTTAGTTTATCAAAATCAAATCAAATAAAATGCATGTATTTTTTTCTTCCTTCCATCCTAAGTATACTAACTCAAGTACACTGCATACCCTATATCTTTAAATCACGCAGGCCTAAGAATTTAATGGAAGCACATGCCTTCGTTCTCCCTACCTAGCCTATATGAAACAGCTGTGTTCTCATCTCCTTTCCCCCTATATTATAAATACACGATGACCCCTTCCCTTTCTCTCTTTGTTTTTCCCCCAGCCAACGTAAATCTCCCTTCTTCATATTTAAATACTTAAAAAATGGCCACACCCTTCCCTTCACAATTCGCGTTCTGTCTTTGTTTTCCATTTATTCACCTCCCTACCCTTTTCCTCTTATTGTTTTCGTTCCCTAATATTTTCAAAAATCCAAACTTCAGAAATAGATTCGCCTCTTTTAAAAAAAAAAAAAAAAAAAAAAAAAAAAAAATTCATTTGCAAATTAAAGAACAAGGGCCGCTCGATTTTTCGACAGTGAGTTCAGGTGCTTTAACGTGTGTGAGTTACGTTCTATCGTTTTGGAACTTGGATGCGTTCGATCACGAGCAACGAACTAGGGTTCAAGCCGATTGTGATTCGCGGAGCTGGAAGTTGATCGGAGGACGTGGTCGCAACTGTGGCAGCCTGGAACACGTATGGAGGGTTATGTGGGTAGTCGGTGATGAAAAAAATAAATAGATCGATGCTTGTAGCTGGCAACGTGAGGTTAGGGTCAAAGACACAGTGGTTTTGGGTTGTTCGAGTTCGTTGCTGAGGAAGTTTGGAGTTCGGTAGTGGGGAGATTAGGAGTTCAAGGCTGTTGATTTTGGTAATGTAGATGAGGTGGATGGTTTGTCGAAACAGAGGAAGTTGTCTGGGTATAGGGAAACTGACTGGAGTAGATGAACTTGGGATGTTGGATGCAGTGAATAGTCGGTTACTAGAGGAGTTTGGTCTGAGAATTTTGGGAATGGCAGTTGATAGTGAAGTGTATGATGGAACGCCGAAAGGAATAAGTGCATTTTTGGGGATGATCTCAGTTTGGAGCTGTTTGGGATTTGTTTCAGGAATTGATCGAGTAATTAGCAAGGCGGTAAGGTATACGTTTTACCAAAATTTAAGAATACATAGAATGATTAATTTATGTTAGTGGTTAAGTTAAATTAATAATCGTTAATCGCTAAATAAAATTAAATAGTCATAGGTGCTAGGTAGATTCATTCGGGATGATTCGTAGCCGTGAAATTTGGAATTTTAAATGGATATTCGCCAAATGAAAATCACGGTGAGACTCACTCTTTGGATTCATTTAAATTTTTTCTTATAAACGAATTTTATTCTAAATAATTTTTGAATGCTGTTTGCTGACAGCTTGGATGCATTGAATAATTGTTGATGAATTGTGGCTATTATATATATTAGTTACATTTAGGCTTGGTGGTTGTGGCTATTATATATATATATATATATATATATATATATATATATATATATATATATATATATATATATTGGATATTTCCCGCAGTACCATTAGCGGATAACCCTTTGCGCCCCACAATATATACAGTGGATGACCTTCTATACCACGATATCTTGCCTTGAACCAGGATGGGTATTATTTACGTTGTTTAACATCTGTGGAAGCAGGAAAAACGGGTTGGAGGGATCCAACAGGATTCTTCAAATTTATTTATTGTTTGTTTCCATATATGTTATAATATATGATGTGTTAGAAAATTTGTGATTGATGATTGTGTGTATTGGATGTTTGAATAGCACTGGCCTTAGGTATCTGTATTTAATATACCGTAAAAATATATTCGAATGAAAACAAAAGGATTTGAGTTTTAAAAAGGAAAATCTATTTTTTTTACTAAAAATTGAATTTCGAATAGGTTAGGAAATGTTTACTTGTTTTTAATAATAAAAACAAGTAGTTAAATTTATAAACGATATTTATAGTGAAATGGAATAATTATCATTGGATAATTTAGGGATCTAAATTCAAGTCTGAATTTAAAAGGGAATTAGAAATCATTTCAAGAAGGGAACGATAGATTTTATTCCGGAATTCGGAATATAAACAGAATTAAGATAAATCCAAAAGATTTATAATTAGAAATCGATTATATCAAATTTTATAAAATAATTTTTTTCAAAGGAAATGGGATTTAATATAGAAGATCGAGTTGTGAATAAATTTGTAACTGAGTAATAAAATAGTCGACGATTTAGAATAATCTAAATGGTTAAGTTAGATTCGGAAAACTGGTTTAATTTATATTTAAATATTAAAGAATGAAGTTGAATTTTATTAATAAATGAAGTTTAAAAGTTTATATTTAAATATAATTAAAACGAACTCGCTGCGGTGTGGTAGTTCGTAATTTGACGTTTTGAACTTCAATTAGTATGTCGAACTCAATTTAAGTCAGAATTTCATGAAATAAGAATCTTTCAAATCTGTTAAATAATAGTTTTCTAATGAAAGAGAAAAATCTAGATTTCATCTTATAGATTTTGAGTTATGTCGTAATCAAATTTTCAAAAAAAAAAAAAAAAAAAACAGCGGCATAATCATTTATAAACCATAGCGGTTTATTAAATATATTAAATAAAATTGAAGGTTTTTGAGTGAATAAAATTTGGATTTTCATTATAAAAATCCAGACTTGAGTTATTAAATAAATACAAACTCAAGTGGAGTAAATGAATTGATTTTTGAAACAAAAAACATATTTTTAGTTATTGAATAGAATTAACTAATTATAGGAGAAATCATTTAATGGAGTTTTGGATCAAAATTTGACTTTGGGATAAGTGAATGAGATTTGTGAATTCATATTCGAGACCGAATATGAAACTTGACTTGAAAAGGGAATTTGATTGGTTTATAAGAAAATTACAAATATGTATGAACATGATGTGTTCAAATAAAAAGTGAAATAGGCAAAGGAGCTTATTAGAGAATAAATTAGCGAATTGAGCTAAAACGATTGGACTGAGTTGGAATAAATTGGAAATGGTTAGACATAGGTTAAGATGGTATGGAATGAAGCTAATGAAAGAATATAAATTGAATTCTCGAAAAAAGAGGTATGTATTTAAATTAAATATGGGATTTTATGAGCCTATTTGGCAAGCGGCTTGGCCTTTTGATTTTCTTTTTGAGTGGAAAGGGCCTAGAAAGGCGATTTGTAGTTGTTCCAGTTGAGCCGTACAAAGAAGACACTTGCAAATTTTTTTGGAAATTTAAGAAGATAGAAAGATTTAAGGAAGTTTGATAACCACAAAAGGACTTATCAATTATATATAGAAGTTAATACGATAATAAACGTGCAATGAAATTTTATAAGTAATAATAAGGAATTTATAAAAAATACATCTTGAGAGGTTGGAAGGAGAAACGTATACACGTTTTAAAGTGAATGACGGTTTAAAAGCAAGCGCTTTGCAGATTGAAATGATTTTGTTGGTAAGAAGTTAAGAAATGGAGTTAAGGAAATTAGAAACTAACTGGAGACCAGTCGAGTTGAATGGCTTCCCGATTGTCGATATGATGTTGGTTTCGGCCTTCAGGATTGCTATTTAGGGAGTTGTTCTCTTAGTTGTTTATCGTTAGGGACTGATTAATGTGGAAGAATAGTAAATATATGGAAATGTTTTCTGATGTTAAAAAGAGATATTTTATGGAATATAGAAAATAAATAGTTATGATAGATGGGAATGTTTTTCCAAGAATCGTGGGAGGCTAAAGGGGTTGGAGAAATATTTTGGTAAAGATAACGAATAGAAATTGGGAAATGATAAATTTAATTAATTAAAAAGGGGCTCATTGATTGTTTGGTGTTAATCAATAGTATTCCCTTTAGGAATAGGCTCTTTGGATGAATGTTTATTTCTTCGATAGTTAAATTACCGACAATCGAAGTATTGTCCAATTTAACACCATTGTTGTCAATACGAGGAGATTATTTGGATTATTATTTGAAAACCACTCCGCATGGACATAAGCATTGCAAATCAAATTATGTTGAAGATAATTGAAGATAGAATAAAATGCAAGTGTTGTTCTATTAATCCTAGGTAGGTGTTGCCTAAGATGGATTGATGGGATAGTGCCTTCGGTTTGTCCAGCCTCAGGATAACTTGTGTGGACAAATGTCTGATAGAGTATGCCTAACAGATCATCTATATTGACCTCTTCAAACATATCATGTTGGCGGCGGAGGAATTTGTTTCTCTTAGCTTTATGTCCGCGATATTTTTAGGGAAATCAATAGATGATTTTGGCGGGTTTGACGATGTGGCATTCAAAATAAATGAAGATGTGGCATGTAAAAAAGATAAGTGTGGCCTCAAGCCTCACAACCATGAAATGGTATTAAATTGAGTAGGTCGCATGTCTAAGTGGGTAGCTCCCAATTAGGGTGTATTGTCACATGATCTAGAGAAAATCTTTTTGCTTCTTTATTCTTTCGATACTGTCCCTTTCGGGAAACAGTTGACGATCCCAACCGTTGGTGATACATTTGGTACACTCAAGCGAAGTGAGTGGTTGGTCATGTTTAGCCTTGGTTGCAAGATGTTCTTATTGAACTCGGTGTATTCCTTTTTAGATATAAACTGTCGGAAGGTGGTCCATACCTTGCCAGTTGGAATCCATTATCCAATAAGAGTCCGCAGTTTTGATTGTATACTATGTATGTGTAGCGTGAGATGCAAGCATTCTGCTAGATTGCTATTTACTTGATTTAGACACTACTGTAATATCAGATTGTATTGATTTAAAAAATGTTTTTGGGTCATTGTATGGTAAAAACCATCAATATTTATGTGTGGATCAGTCTTACAATTATCCTTTCTTTTTGAAAGGATTTTTAAAAAATTTAAACCAAATGGTTGGAGTTTACTCACACCAGTCCTATGAGTGACCCAGAGTTTATTTTGTTTTTTTCCCAAAATTCCTGGGTTTCCAAATTTGTACGGGCAGTCAAGTAGTTCAAGTGTTTACAAATATCCTTGGAGGAGCTTGGAGCAGGAGGCTTTAGTGTTAGATAGCCATGTATTATTTATTTCCACTGCGATGAACAATTTTTGTACTCTGATAATGATATGTATCTATATAGTTAAATTTTTGTATTCCAAGAAGCTGTTATATATATTATATTTTATTTTGCTACGATGTGAGATTTTCTGTAGTTATTTCGGTTCTTCTTCTATCTTTTACTTCTTTAACCCATAATGATTCGTATTTCTGTGCAATTTGGGTTGGACGTATGGTGTATCTAGTCAACTCAGATAGTACGAATTTGCGGGCCATTACATTTGGTATCAGAGCTTAGGTTGAGCGAATACCTAGGCTTTGTTGGGGGTTTACTCATTAGAGATAGGGAAAGTAGTACCCTAAAATGAGTTGAGTGTATATACAAGAGTGCACGTTTGTTAGCTGATATAAAAAATTGTTTTATATTGTATTGGCTTATCTGTTGAGTGGCTTACGATTTCTGGTCGATTTGTGGGACGCCACGACATCGATAGGAATTTCTAAACATTTGAACACGATAAACCGATATAGTATGTTTTAAAGTGGATAAATGAAACAAATTTACCCCAAATCTATATTTTGATATAAAAGGAAATTTTTTATGAATAATACGGATGTGTTGGATGTTATTATAATCAAATGAGATTATAAAATTGGAATGGTTATATATAACCAAATATAATTTGTATAAAAATAAAATATACAAATGGGATGAACTGGATTGAATTCAATCCATAATTCGGAACTTAATCCAGGGAAGTTTGAAAATATTTTCTCAGGTATATTAAAATAATATAGCTTTACTTCAGAAGGATTTTTTTATTATAAATCATTTTTAATGGATTTTGAAAGTGATAAAGCATTGAAATCACTTCAGTGGATGGAAAATAATTCTGATGATGATCGCGACATCATCGATATTAATTTTCGAGTTTCTAAGTAACGAATTGCTACCTTAAAAAAGGTTTTTGAATGGGACTTTGCTTGAAAGAAAACACATTATTTTGGAAAATTCAAATGTTTTGAATTTGAGATGGTTATTAATATACGTATATATTAATGTGATTTCTAAAGGATTTGAAATAAAAAAAACCTGGGAATTTGAATTCATGAATTTAGATTAACTTAAGAAAGTTAAATGAATTGAAGTAAATAAATTGATTAGAATAAATTTGAATGAATTGGAGTGCATTTGAATGGAATATGAATTAGATGTGAATATATCGGTTATAAATCAGTCAGATTAAATGAATATAGGCATATATGATGTGCAATATGACTGAAAAGTCAAAGTTTTGGATGGAACTAAAAGTTGAGTTTCAACTAAGTAAGTTTTTGAAAAGTAAACTGGCTTGTAGCATTTTTCCTATCTTAGTAATTTCGGGGGCAAAATTCATTTAAGGGGGAAAGAATGTAACGGCCCAGATTTTTGGTTGATTAATTTTAAACATTTAAATTTATTTTAAATGTTGAGCTGATAATATAAATGGATTTTTACATCGAGTTTATCAATTTAATAATCGAAAGACGATTCAATTTTGATTACATCGAATTATCGTAATACGAAAACAACATGTAATTGAATTCGAATTTAAAACTGAATCAAAACGATATAAGTGATCAATATGAATTCTATTTGGATAGAAACGATAACAATAACAATTTATTATCTAGGAGTTGTTTGTTTTGAATTTAAATTATATAATATATACGGAACTTAAGAATAATTAATTTTCAAACAATCTCGGAATTCAACGAAACCGGTTCTATCGGACCCGCAACAGTGTATTATTATAGATAGCAATTTTCGTTCCAGTTGGATTAATCGTTTGATCGTACGATTAGAAAACGTTCAGAAATAATTAAATTGAATTAAATTTAATATCATAGATTTAAAGTGATATCCTTTACATACGATCGAATTGGGTCTCGGAACCAGTTCCAATGTGTTCAGAATAACAGTATAACCCTAGGAAAACCGGTTGTTACGTTTAAATAGGACATTCGAAACCATAAGATGTTTTGATTGTAAATTTAAAAAGGCCAGTTTAACAAAATCAAATCAAATAAAATGAGTGTACTTTTTTCTTCCTTCCTTCCTAAGTATACTAAGTCATACACTGCATATCCTATATCTTTAAATCACGCAGGCCTAAGAATTTAATGGAAGCACATGCCTTCATTCTCCCTACCTATGCCTATATGAAATAACTACGTTCTTTCCTCCTTTCCCCCATATTATAAATTAATTTTTATTTTAAATAATATTTGAAGTTTGTTGACTATTTGGATGCATTGAATAATTGTTGACGAATTGTGGCTATTATATATATTAGTTAAATTTAGGCTTGGTGGTTGTGTGGTTGTGGCTATTACACACACACACACACACACCCCCCACATATATATATATATAGGATATTTCTCGCAGTACCATTAGCGGATGACCCTATGCTCCCCACAATACGTATAGTGGATGACTTTCTATACCACGATATCCCGCCTTAAAGCAGGATAGGTATTGTTTATGTTTTCTAACATCAGTGGATGTAGGAAAAACACGTTAGAGGAATCCAATTGGATTCCTCAAGTTTATTTATTCTTTGTTTGCATATATATTATAATATATGATATATTAAAAAATCTGCATTTGATGATCGTGTGTTTTGGATGTTTGAATAGCACTGGCCCTAGGTATTGATATTTAAAAAACCGTAGAATTAATTCAAACGAATAGAAATGGATTTGAGTTTTAAAAAGGAAAAATATTTTTTTTTCTAAAAATTGAATTTCGAATGGATTAGTAAATGTCTACTTGTTTTTAATATAAAAACAAGTAGTTCAATTTATAAACGATATTTATAAATAAAATGGAATAATGATCATTGGATAATTTGGGGATTTACATTCAATTATTAATTTAAAAGGGAATTGGAAATCATTTCAAAAAGGAAACGATATATTTTATTTCGGAATTCGGAATATAAACGGAATTGAGATAATTCCAAAGATTTATAATTAGGATTCGATTATATCGAATTTTATAAAATAATTTATATCCAAAGGAAATGGAATTTAATATAGAAGATTGATTCATAAATAAATTTATAACTGGGTAATAAAATAATTGATGATTTAGGATAATCAAAATGGCTAAGTTAGATTGGGAAAACTGGTTTAATTTATATTTAAATATTAAAGAATGGAGTTGGATTTTATTAATAAAAGAAGCTTAAACGTTTATATTTAAATATGATTAAAACGAGCTCGCCGTGGTGTGGTAGTTCGTAATTTGACGTTTCGAGCTTCTACTGGGTATATAGAACTCAATTCAAGTCGGAATTTCATGAAATAAGAGTTGTTCGAATCTATTAAATAATAGTTTTCTAATGGAAGGGAAAAAAAATCTAGATTTCATCTTATAAATTTTGAGTTATGTCAAAATAATTTTTTTAGAAAAATAGCGGCATAATCATTTATAAACCATAACGGTTTACTAAATAAAATTAAAGGTTTTTGAGCGAATAAAATTCGGATTTCCATTATAACTATTCGAGCTTGAGTTATAAAATAAATATGAACTTAGGTGGAGTAAATTTATTGATATTTGAAACAAAACTCCGATTTTTTTTATTATTGAATAGAATTAACTAATTAGAGGAGAAATTGTTTATTGGAGTTTTTGGATCGAAATTAGCCTTTGGGATTTGTGAATGAGAATTGTGAATTCATATTCGAGATCAAATATGAAACTTGAGTTGAAAAGGGAATTTGATTGGTTTTTAAGAAAATTAAAAATATGTATGAACGCACTATATTCAAATAAAAAGTGAAATTTGCAACGGAGCTAATTAGAGAATAAATTAGCAGATTGAGCTAAAACGATTGGATTAAGTTGGGACAAATTGGAAATGGTTGGATATAGGTTAAGCATGTATGGAATGAAGCTAATGGAAGAATATAAATTGAATTCCCAACAAAAGAGGTATGTATTTAAATTAAATATGAGATTTTATGAGCCTATTTGGGAAGCCGCTTGACTTTTTGATTTTCTCTTTGAAAGGGCTTAGAAAGGCGATTTGTGCTATTTTATTAATCCTAGGTAGAAATTTCTTAAGATGGATTGATGAGATAGTGTCTTCGGTTTGTCCAATCCCTATGGACGAATGTCTGACAGAGTATGCCTAACATATCATCCACATTGACCTCTACAAACGTATCACGTTGGCGGCGGAGGAATCCATTTCTCTTAGCTTTATACCCGTGATATTTTTAGGGAAATCAATAAATGATTTTGGTGGGTTTGAAGATGTGGCATTCAAAGTAAATGAACATGTGGCATGTCAAAAAGATAAGCGTGGCCTCAAGCCTCACAACCAGGAAATGGAATATAATCGGGTAGGTCGCATGGCTAAGTTGGTAGCCCCCAATTAGGGTGTATTCTCACCTAATCTAGAGAAAATCCATTTGCTTCTTTATTCTTTCGATGCTGTCCTTTTGGGTAATGATTGTTGATCCCAACCGTTGATGATAATACATTCGGGACACTTAAATGACATGAGTGGCCTTTCATGTTTAGCCTGGATTGCGAGATATTCTTGTTGAACCCGGTGTAATCCTCTCTAGAGATACACTATCGGAAAATGATCTCATACGTTGCCAGTTGGAATCCATTATCCAATAAGAGCCAGTGATTTTGATTGTATCCTATATATATAGAGCATGAAATGCAAGCATTCCGCTAGACAACTATTTACTTGATTTAGACACTACTATAATATCAGAATAGTATTGATTTAAAAAATGTTTTTGGATTATCATATGGTAAAACCATCTGTATTTATGTGTGGATCGGTCTTACGATTATCCTTTCTTTTAAAACAAATTTTTAAAAAAGTTAAACCAAATGGTTGGAGTTTACCCACACCAGTACCATGACTGACCCAAAGTTTTTTTTTTGTTTTACCCTAAACTCTTAGGTGCCCCCAATTTGTACGACCAATCAAGTAGTTCAGGTGTTTACAGATATCCTTGAAGGATCTTGGAGTAGGAGGTTTCAGTGTTAAATAGCTATGTGTTATTAATTTCTGCTATGATAAACAATTGTTGTGCTCTGATAATGATATGTTTCTATACAGTTAAATTTTTTTGTTCCAAAAAGTTGTTATATATATATATTATATTTTATTTCTCTATGATGTGAGATTCTATGTTGTTGTTTCAGTTCTTCTTTTATCTTTTTCTACTTTAACCCATAATGATTCATATTTTTGTGCAATTTGGGTTGGACGTGTGATGTATTTAGTCAACTCAGATAGTACGAATTTGCGGTCCATTACGTCGTACGTCAGGGATAGTCATCGCATCCAATAAAAAAACAACGAGTTTGAAGCTCCTTAAAATAGGAGTTCAACAAATCCAGATTCAAGCAATTTCATTGACTAATCGATTTTATATGAATTTTTGAAAGATTTAACAAGTGGAGGCTCAAAATAATGAAGGGAAGAACAATCAGATGGGTTTGGGTGAAGGAAATGATCGTTTATAGGCAAGGCTTTGGAATATTCTATTAGTCTACCGCTATTTCACGTTAAATGTTTTACGCTCTTACGACCACGTATGAGCTCCGATCGCGATGAAAATTGAAATCCTACAATTTCTTAATATTCCAAACTCAATGGAATTTATTTCATCGAATTCCGAGACCTTTTGAAAAATTCCTATTTTAATTTTGAAATGTAAATTGATACGCGTTTATATCGCACATGATCACATAATAACTTGGATTGACTTAAAACTTGAAATCCTACAATAATTAATCATTATAGATTTAATAAAATTAGTTTCGTTGAAATCCGAGGTCGTTTGAAAATTGTCTATTCTCAAGTTCCATATTATTAACTTATATATTCAAATAGAATTTATATAGCTTCAAAATAAACTAATTTGGATTTTAAACTCAACATTTAAAATTCCAAGTTAAATCGATATCCAATTAATTTAAAACCCTTCCACTTTATTTAATAAATCATTATAGTTCATAAACGATTATACCATGATTTTTCTGAAAAATTTGATTTTTACATAACTCAAAATGTATAATATGAAATCTTCATTTTTCTCTTCCGTTAGAAAACTATAATCCAATAAATCCGAAAGATTCTTGTTTCAAAGAATTCCGACTTATATTGAACATGTACATCCATTTAGAGGTCAAAACATAAAATTACGAACTATCGCGACGCTGTGAACTCATTTTTAATAATTTATATTAATACAATCGAAATTTGTTTTATCAATAAATTCCTTCTTATAATTCAAATCTGAACCTAACTTAGTCTTATTAAATCATCTAATTCATACTATACCTCAAATCCAATTTACTCTCGATTATTTTGAAAGTAAATTTATTATTTTAATATTCAAGTTAAATTAATAATCAAAAGCATATAATTCGAGTTATTTAAATTTCCAAACAACATTTAAAACCAATTTTAAATGTTCAAACTTAATGGCCAAAAATTCGGGTCATTACATACGCGACCAAATCCAAACTGTAACGAGCTTGTGAAAAGGCAGGTTAGCACATGCCAATTTCTATTGTTGGTCGCAAGTCCAAAACTTCATTGACTCGCACAAATGAACTCAAAGTAGGTTATAATTCAGTGGATAAAAGTGCAGAGATGATACATCAATCTCCTCGTTGAGTATTTTTCACCGAGGAGAGGAAACAAGACAATTCTAACCCTGTCTTATTCACATATTACCATCAATACAATAAATCTCATTATTCGGTTGCTTTTTGTGCTAGCAGATTTGTAGCTGATAACTAAATAAAAATAAAATTATTTATGCTAAATCTTATAACTCGACTCATGTTAAACCTTATCAAGCATCTATAATTGATGCAAAGAAGTTAGCTAAGGAGAATAAGCTGTGACATGCATAAAAGTATGCTAATTAAGAAAAATAAGTATAAAAAAGAGAATGAATAATCTGAATAAAGCACTCACCTGCTAAGGAGTAACCAGCTCTCTTCTAAATAATTATAACAACTATTTTTTGGAATTTTAGGGGATCTAGTTCCCAGAAATGTGGCAAGACATAAGTAAAGCGATAAAAGAGTGTAAATTTTCATTTGTAGCTCTAAAAAGGACCAAAATCACAAATTCAAAAAGAACGAATAATAATAATTTGTCATATGAGTGTTCATGCACGTCTAAATGGACCTGCACTTAATCATAATGTGCATTCATTAATTCAATATGTGAATATGTAACATGTTTCAAAGTACTGTTTATAGATATAGCATACACTTTATTCTGATCAAAGGGCATATAATTTTATATATGAGGTTCGTGGTGTGATGGAGGCAGTTTTGTTAAAAGTTATTTGAAGTGAAGTGTAAATAAAGATTTTTTTGTCAATGTAAGAGATATATTAGTATAAACTTAAGAATAAATAACTTATTGTACTTAATTGTTTTTCATCATAATACCCCTAAATTTTGATCCAAATAATCCATTGCGAGTATTTTGTGTACTCACTATGAAAGTGCATCAAAGACAGAGAAATCGAGATTCCTAAATGCTTTTCCTCAGAAGAATAGAAAGTATTTGTAAGTTATAACTCAAATTTTTTTACTTATGTACCTATATCACTATGTATTCACGAGCAGTATGCACGTGCATGTGGCCTTTCATCTCGCCATTTTGGAGTTTGGACTTTACATATCATAAAACTTACACAATCATTGAGCATGTAGTTTCCTTCACTTGATCACAAGTTAATAGTTATAATGTCTATTACTGTTGATCTAGATTCTAACCACTATCTATTTCTTACCTTAATATCTCATATTTGATATTACTCCTTTTTCTCTTACTTCTATACTTCTTTTCCGGATGGATTGGAGTTCACTACAAGAAAAATATCCTATTGCAACTAGCAATGCATGACAGTTATAGTAAATGATATTTAGCAACAAACCTTTCGTAGCAGTTGCAACAGATGAGATTTAGCCATAGACATCTTTTTCTGTTGTGAAAAACATATTTTTAGCAACTACGTTTCCCTTCCAGTTGCAACTTTTAGCAACTATGTTTCCGTAACAGTTGCAACAAACATATTATTTGCAGTCACACTTCCAAACTTATTGCAAAAATTATCTTCGGCAACTATTTTTTGCACTTGAAATAACTGTATTTTTTTTACAACTGGTAAAGGCAGCTGCGAAAAACATACTATCACAAATAAGCAGCAGTTTTTAATTAAGAAGTCATAAACGACTACTTATAATTAACCGTCAATAAGTAGTAGTTTTTATGATTAAATTTTAATAATTAATTTTAAATAGGTACTATTAAATAATTAACTATTAATAATTATATAATAATTAAGATTAATAATTATTTAGTAATAATAAAATTTAATTATTATAAAGTGACATTTATAATCGATAATTAAATAATAATAATTAATAATATAGTTTAATACTTACGAAATGATATTCAGTATTTAATAATTATTTTAAATAATTATTGATCAATAATGACTATTAAAAAATTATTATAATTAAGAAAAATATTTAATAATTCATAATTACTCAAAAATGTTAATAACTAAGAAGTAACATTTAATATCTCATAATTATAATTATCACCTATATTTCATCTTTAAAATAAATTAAAATTTGAAATCAATGAATAATATTTTTTATAGTTAAAAGTTAGTGGAAATTGGGTTGCGCCCCTATTATAGTTTCAAATGTAATCTACGTCCCTTCCATGTTTTCATGACAAACCCGGTCTTAATTTTCAAACCATTCGCCTTTTACGTTTTTCTACCAAAAAAAAATGCGCTGCTGATAAAAAAACAAAAAAAAATCTATAATTCGGAAATGTTTTTGGAAGTCTACAAAAAAAAAAATTTGCATATATGTGTGCAACTATTGCCAATAATTGCACACACGTATGCAACTATTGCATATACTGTTTCTATTGAAAATATGAACAGAAACTTGCATACATATGTGCAACTATTTTAAAATACTTGCACACATGTATGCAAGTATTGCATGAAGAAAACTCAACTGGAATTTTGCCTGTAGATTGTTGTACACATATTACTATTTTTCTGTTATATTTGCACACCTGAATGCAAATAAATGTGAAATGATTTACATGACTGTGAATTATTGCATATTTTTATGCAAGAATTATGCAATACTTGCATAGATGTATGCAAGAAAATCAACATATATGCATAACAGAAATACTTGCATGGTTGCACGCAAGAAAATTTAAATACGTGAATACTGTTATGCTTTTAACTGCAGTTTCGTTGTTTTTCTGTTTTTTTCGTTTTTGATTTCCTTTTTGATGGTTTATTGATTTGATTTTTTAAAAGTTTACGTGTTTTATTTAAATATGAATTTACGTGATTTTTTATTTTTTTTATTTACTGAATTTTCGAAAAATAGGGACTAAATTTACAATAGGTTTTGGACCAGATGTGAGCATAATTTTGAAACTTTATAGGGCCCTATGCCAAACGGACTCTAAAAGTTAATTATTTTAGTGATGTGTAATTAGTAAATTATGAAAACCATTGTTAACTAATTGATTTTACAACTTTCCTCAAAGCATTGTAAATGTCAGTATACTATAGAAAGATTTGTTTACTCATATGTAATATAAATCTTCGAGGAAAAAATAACTAAAAGAAGTTGCTGAATTAATGAAACCAATAATTTTTTATATTTAATTATTTATTATGGTTAATAATTAATAATTAATAATTACTAAATTAAAATTAATAATTATTTATATTTAATAATTAATAAATATAATTAATAATTAATAATTAAGTAAACAATAAGAGTGTTATGGAGCAATTTAGAAACAGGCCGGCTTTGTCAAAAAAAATTAAATAAAAAAATTATAAAATTAATAATTAATTTTAAATCATGTTGTTATATAATTATAATTAACACTAAATAGTTAATAATTAATGTTAATATTTAGCAATTTATCTGCTTTTTTTACTACTTGATACTATATACTTAATAATGATAATGAAAAATTAATTCTAATTGCTGATAATTTGTAATAACCCGAATTCTAACAGATCGATTTTTTTTTTTAAATTCTAATTTATCGAAACCCGTATTGGTTTGTTTGGTATCCTGCAGAGAAGATAGATATAATAAACATATCAGAGCTCAGAAAACATCTCACAGCGGAATGGAATAAAATATAATATAATCAAAATATAGCCTTACCCATAAAATAATACTGCCTAACCAATTTCCAAAGCTATCATATATCTGCCACAAATCTGACCTGCGAGTATGTTATGAGGAGGGGTTCAGAACGCAAGTTCTGGTGACTGGATTTAAACTACACATTTTGGATAAACCTACATACACCATTCAGTTACATTTCTTATTTCTTAGGTTACTTGGGTTAACAACACTCAGGGCTTACACACACGTCGTACCCATCTACTTCCCAGTAGATTAACCTAATACAGTATATATGTAGCTACCCCCAACATTAAGGTACGCCCTATGGTACCCCACTCGTGCGGTCTCCACCGTAACACCACAGAAATATACGCAGTCCCTCATCCTATGCCGTAGCGACGTAAGGATCTCTATATAGCAATGCTACATTCCGCATAGAACTACCATCGCCATGCTACGTAAGCGTACGGACCGCCACCTTCGAACCATTCAATCAAGTCAGATTCCATCACAGAGTAATGCCACAGATTCTGTGATACACCACCGGAGCAGACATGCGTGTATCTAGACTTTCTCACATACGTATCGATAATCATACTCGATGCCTCAACCTCGATGATTCACCATTCAGAAACGGTATGCATGTATCTGCGTGTATTATCTACTGTGCACCGAGTTCCGTAACAAGGTTATATCAGATTCACAGAACTCATTCGGGAGCCTTTTCAGATATCTGTATACACAGATGCTGTGGTCAACATTTTCACGGTGGTTATGGTCCCACCCGACCCCTCCCTCAACTAGTGAAAGATAAAGAAAATTGAAAGCTAGTGATGTGGCCCAGAAAACAACAAACAATAAATTCTAATTGGCCTGTCCCTCACCTAAAGCCTTGATTGTAAGAGGTCAATGGTATATTGGTTTAGCGCTCCGTCTTTCCACATCACGCATCATGATGACTATCGATGACATGTACCCAATGATTACTATCAAACAGTGGTTAGACCCGCCTAAGGCAAACAGATGAGATGGTCGTAGCACGACCAGTCACAAGGCTCCAGATTTGTCGAATCACCTAAGCCACCTTAAAGCCTTCAGACTACCCACTATTGCGGCAGTCAAGTTATACTCACTGGGTAGTAACGCACAGACCCAACCTCTGCGAGCACAGCCTAAATGCTGCCACTGCAAAGAGAACTACCAGGAGTACCCTCCACATCTCAGGAAGCCGCGTGGTTGCCGTTCCAGTCCTTCAGAGCCAGCAGAATATTAGCAGAATAATTGGCAAACAGGTAGAATAATTAGATGGACGTGCGCAACCCTCGTGTCTTACGATGATCTATCCCATTGGGTTCTTCACTTTCAGACGTACGGACTGGTCCAAGCACATCAGGTTAATGCGTTATTAGATCCTATGTTTAAACGTTTAATTACACGCTTGCTCTACCTTATCAGAGTTCTAGTTAACTTGGTTATTTCAAATCATATTAACTTCTTATTCAAGTTACCAAGTTCTTCTTGCTTATTAATTTCAGTTATATAACTTACCCCATTTAAGTTCATTAATAAGCTTTTAACAAGTTATTCTTATCAACAGATTTCAGATCCTTAGTTTTTTAGATAACATGTTCTCCTTATCAGCCGAATTCAGATTCTCACATTTACATATTACTTAATTTGTAATTAAGTACAACTTATTGCATTTCAAAAGTTTTCCCTTCTTTTCTCTACTTATTACAAACAACATATTTCAGGTTTCCAAATTTACAGATTACTTAATTTACAATTAAGTACAACTTATTTTATTACATAAGTTATCTTATTTTCTCTACCGTTTATTATAACCTAAGTTATAATTTCAACTTGTCCCTAGGACAAGCCAACCTATTATCTTCATTTTTCCCATTTAGGTTTATTCATAATAAGTTATTATCATTCCCCATTCATTCCAATTCTCATACTGTTGTAAGATTCACTCATTTCCATTAATTCCAATTAATGCCATTTATTTCTATCCTATTATATACATGTATTCATATATATATATATACATGTTTATGCACCGGACCTCTCACATTAAGCTGACTACTTGTGGATGCTGGATTTTCCGAGCAGTTCCGGGCAGACGTCGACCACAAGTTGACTTAACCTCGTGTCTTAGCACCGTAATATGTATTTTTACGCACCAGTTCCCTCATATTAAATTAACCACTTGTGGATGCTGGATTTGCCAGGCGGTTTCTAGTAGACTTCTACCACAAGTTGAATTTAACCTCGTGTCTAAGTGCGGTTACAATTTTCTATTTACTGTAAATTTAGCCATATTCATTCTTCCAAATTTTACTATAATTCTTATTTATAATCTTTTGGCATAATAATATTCTTAAACAAATATTCATGTTCATTGTAAATTCCATAATTACAACATTTACAGTAAATCCCAATTCAAAAAGATGATTAATGGAAACAAGTTTTATACAACAGAAATATCCTCCGTAGATTTAATTTCAATTACCACAATCATTCCTAATTAACGATTCATTAAAAAAGCTTATATACAACAGTAATCCTCTTCACATATTGTAACAAGTTTATACATTTCAGCAGATTTATACATTTCAGCAGATTTATACATTTCAGCAGATTTTACATTTTAGCATATTTACACATATTAACAGGGAATGCCAAACGATGGATATACCATTATCAAAAAGTATAACTTAAATCCACTGACCTAATGGCTTTCCAATTCATGAATCTGGTCCAGACCTAACATTCCATGGCTCCCCTAACTGAATCTAGAACCTAAACAACCATGGATCCACAATTCTCGACTAAAAGAAAAAGGAAAGAAAGGGGAGAAATTTGAATTGACCAGATCCAAGAATTTACTTCTCTTCGATCAGAATTCTGAACACCTATTTGCAGATATACATTGTTTTCCTCTAGATCTTGAATCAGAATTTCCTTAGACTAATTATTCTATTTTTTAAAGAGATTTGAGGAGGAAGAAGAATGGCAGGGTCTATACATCCTCTTAGAAAATATGAGATTTAGGCTAGGCTCCGCTAGCCTATTTATAGGTGTTCAAGATCTTATCGTACACGCAATGCTGAGTCAGCAATGAACGTGGTTTGAAAAACAGTCCAGATTCATCAAATGAACCTTCCCGGATCAGGGGTGGGTC